>CAWUFW010000639.1:0-1282500 GCA_963921515.1 Calotriton arnoldi | reverse complement strand
GCTCTATTGAATTTAGTATACGCCTCTTTGATATTGCTGGTTTCTTGTAGGGCGCCGGGGATGTTGGCGGCTTGGTCTTGGAGTCTCGATCCCTCGATGAGACCCAGTTTTTCCTCATCCGGTCCGGGGTACACCCACGGGGTCGTCAACTCGGGTGAGGCAGGTACTCAAGGCGATGAGGTGCAGGGAGGAAATAGATACCAGGTATCAGTATGAGGGTTATGGTACAGAGCGAATGGGAGGGGTAGTGAGGGAGCACACGGTGAGTATTCACAACAACCCTAAGTGAAGGTGAGGTGCTCAGGACGGGTACACCGGGAATAGGGGACACTCTAATCATTCGAGTCGGGTCCCTCCCTTCCTCCTCTCCAACCCGCCAAACGCTCGCGTACCTGTTTAAGCCACACTCCTCCTGGAACGTGGCTGGGCGAACCACGGATACGTTGGCCTCCTGGCTTGCTGGCGTCTCTCCTCCGCTCCGTCGCCTCTCCTCGGCTTGCTTCCGTCTGTGACTCCTCTTCCTCACTCCTCTCCGGTCCGTCTCTCTCATCTCCTCCGGTGTTAACACACCCTGGCTTCCATGTTCCTCGGGTTCTTGTGGGCCGGGTCCCATCCACGTCATCCATCTGGGCGGGGCCACCAACGATGTCCTCCCAATTAAAGGAGCCGCGATCAGATCCATCATCACCCTCACATTCCCGTATGTCCGGACAGCTCCAGTCGTCCTGCTGCGGTAAAAGAGGAGGGGAAACGGTGGGTGACACACCCCACCAGTCCATAGTCGTCTTCACACCCCCCTGGGCCGGACCCGCCTCGTGACAGTGGCATAACAAATAGAGCCGCAGACTTTATCCCCAGAGAACGGAGTTTAAATCTTTGCATCGCCTTTCCTCGTGACTACAAAACAGAAGCTTTTATTTTTTGCACTGCAGATTTTAAATTAACCTAAAATAACGTAAGGATGAAGTGGGCACCGTGATAATTAAAAGGAACGTGCGTGAAGACCTCCGAACAGCTGTTCAAAATGCGGCGTGAATGACAAACACTACTACCGTTGTGTGCGATAGCCGACCAGGAGGAACACGTAGGAGGGGCCATCACACGCTGTGCTGTGCCAGGAGCCTGAACACGTTGGGATGGACAACCAAATGAAACAATGAGTGAAATCGCCTGGAATCGCCTGAGAGGGAACCAAGCGCCCAAAGGAAAGGCAGTGCACGACTTAAAAAGCAGCATTTCTTATTGCCAGAACAAAGAATCAATGGCAATCTATGGTCTTTGTTAAAGCCCATGTTATACATAACATCAGGTCTTGCAGACAGCGCATGCGCTGCCTAGGCTCGACCTAAAAAGGGAGGGGCACAGACCCAAAACATTATAGGCTAATTAGCCTTCTTGATATCTCACTAAAGATCTTTTCTAAGATTATTTTATCTAAGCTAGAACACTGGGCTATTGAAACCAAGAGAATCCCAATTGAGCAGGGGGGTTTTCGGATAGGTCATTCCACTATGGATCATTGCTTTGCACTATGGGCCATTATTTGGAAAGCCCTGGAGGTAAATCAAAGGCTGTGCTGCTGTTTTGTAGATTTCAGGACAGCCTTTGATTCTGTGGACAGGGATACCCTATGGGGGAAACTTGCCGCCTGGGGGTTCCCGTTAAACCTCCTTAGTGTACTCCAATCCTTGCATTCTGGTAACTGGGCCCAGGTAGAGTTAGATAAGTCGGGTCGCTTATCTCAAAGAATCCCTATTGATAACGGTCTCCGGCAGGGGTGCGTTTTAGCACCCCTTCTTTTTAGTCTAATTTTAGTCGACCTTCCCTCTTCTATCTCCCAATCTAACTCCTTTTCACCTAAAATTGGGAATCAGCACATTGTTTGTCTGCTTTATGCAGATGACTTGGTATTATTGGATTATACCCCTATTGGTCTGCAGAGGAAACTAAATGCTCCAGCAACTTACAGTAAGCAGAACCAGCTCCATATTAACTTGGAAAAGACCAGAGGGCATATTCACAAGGAGCTATCACCCAATTAATGGCACTTTATCGCAGCCAAAGTCGTGATAAATTTACCCCCCCATTCACAAGCCGGTGTTAACAGCCCACAGCACCAGTTTACCCACAATAGCAGCCGCAAAAAACATCGCCACAGAGGACCCGCGCAACTATCGCTAATGAGATGCAGAGTGGGCGTTCCCGTGCCAAAAGCCGAGACAACATCACACCTCAACATTCACAACGACCAGCCACATCGGCGATAAGAACACAAAACAGGCGAAAAGGCGCGTTAGCACCAGGAAATTTACACCTGCTCTGACCTGGTGTAAAGTCGGACGGCAGCCAGCACCACAAAAGGGTTACAGCAAACAAATGATGGACGGAATGCTGACAATGCAAACATTCTCCCCTAGTCAAAAGATCTGGGTTAAATCCATCGTTCTTTTGCCCACTACGCCACCCCAGTTTGGACCCAGCCATATGCAAATCAGCCTTGACCCTGTGCCCCATGGGAACAGTCCAGACCGAACTGCCAGGCTAGGTCCTCCCTGGACCAGAAACAAGCATCCTGGGACCGGTTTCAGGGTATGTCACCCTTCTTCAGCCAGGCTAGCTTGAATCCAGTGGCACAGTGAGCAAGGGACCCACGTCTGGGCATACCCATCCCACTTAGGGCGAAAAGTGTTACAGCAAACAAATGATGGACGGAATGCTGACAATGCAAACATTCTCCCCCAGTCAAAAGATCTGGGTTAAATCCATCGTTCTTTTGCCCACTACACCACCCCAGTTTGGACCCAGCCATATGCAAATCAGTCTTGACCCTGTGCCCCATGGGAACAGTCCAGACCGAACTGCCAGGCCAGGTCCTCCCTAGACCGGAAACAAGCATCCTGGGACCGGTTTCAGGGTATGTCACCCTTCTTCAGCCAGGCTAGCTTGAATCCAGTGGCACAGTGAGCAAGGGACCCACGTCTGGGCATACCCATCCCACTTAGGGCAAAAAGTGTTACAGCAAACAAATGATGGACGGAATGCTGACAATGCAAACATTCTCCCCCAGTCAAAACATCTGGGTTAAATCCATCGTTCTTTTTCCCACTACGCCACCCCAGTTTGGACCCAGCCATATGCAAATCAGTCTTGACCCTGTGCCCCATGGGAACAGTCCAGACCGAACTGCCAGGCCAGGTCCTCCCTGGACCGGAAACAAGCATCCTGGGACCGGTTTCAGGGTATGTCACCCTTCTTCAGCCAGGCTAGCTTGAATCCAGTGGCACAGTGAGCAAGGGACCCACGTCTGGGCATACCCATCCCACTTAGGGCGAAAAGTGTTACAGCAAACAAATGATGGACGGAATGCTGACAATGCAAACATTCTCCCCCAGTCAAAAGATCTGGGTTAAATCCATCATTCTTTTGCCCACTACGCCACCCCAGTTTGGACCCAGCCATATGCAAATCAGTCTTGACCCTGTGCCCCATGGGAACAGTCCAGACCGAACTGCCAGGCCAGGTCCTCCCTGGACCGGAAACAAGCATCCTGGGACCGGTTTCAGGGTATGTCTCCCTTCTTCAGCCAGGCTAGTTTGAATCCAGTGGCACAGTGAGCAAGGGACCCACGTCTGGGCATACCCATCCCACTTAGGGCGAAAAGTGTTACAGCAAACAAATTGCGGACGGAATGCTGACAATGCAAACAATCTCCCCCAGTCAAACGATCTGGGTTAAATCCATCGTTCTTTTGCCCACTACGCCACCCCAGTTTGGACCCAGCCATATGCAAATCAGTCTTGACCCTGTGCCCCATGGGAACAGTCCAGACCGAACTGCCAGGCCAGGTCCTCCCTGGACCGGAAACAAGCATCCTGGGACCGGTTTCAGGGTATGTCACCCTTCTTCAGCCAGGCTAGCTTGAATCCAGTGGCACAGTGAGCAAGGGACCCACGTCTGGGCATACCCATCCCACTTACGGCGAAAAGTGTTACAGCAAACAACGATGGATTGAGGCCCAGATCTCTGTACTGGGGTGAATGTATGACATTGTTCTGCATTCTGTCCATCAACTGTTTTTGCATTTGTCACCCTGAGTGGGATGGGTATGCCCAGACGTGGGTCCCGTGTTCTCCATGCCACTGGAGTCAAGCTATCCTGGCTGATGAGGGGTGAAACCCCGAAACCGGTCCTAGGATGCTTTTTTCCAGTCCAGGGAGGACCTGGCTTGGCAGATCGGTCTGGACTGTTCCCATGAGGCACAGGGTCAAGACTGATTTGCATACGGCTGGGTTCAAACTGGAATGGCATGGTAAGCAAAAAAAAAATGGATTTAGGCCCAGATCTCTGTACTGGGGTGAATGTATGACATTGTTCTGCATTCTGTCCATCAACTGTCCTTTTTGCATTTGTCACCCCGAGTGGGACGGGTATGCCCAGACGTGGGTCCCGTGCTCTCCATGCCACTGGAGTCAAGCTATCCTGGCTGATGTGGGGTGAAACCCCCGAAACCGGTCCTAGGTTGCTTGTTTCCAGTCCAGGGAGGACCTGGCTTGGCAGTTCGGTCTGGACTGTTCCCATGAGGCACAGGGTCAAGACTGATTTGCATACGGCTGGGTTCAAACTGGAATGGCATGGTGAGCAAAAAAACGATGGATTTAGGCCCATATCTCTGTACTGGGGTGAATGTATGACATTGTTCTGCATTCTGTCCATCAACTGTTCTTTTTGCATTTAGCACCACAAAAGGGAGCACAGCCCAGAGCCACACATGAAGGACAACAGATGCCCACGAGCAACTGAACATGCAGCAACGGACACCCAAGAGGGCCACAACACCCACCGACACCACACCCAGGCCCGCAACACCCCCCCCCCCCGGGACCACCCCCAACCCTGGACTAAGAAATTGCACACCAACACCACAAATCCCAAAACAAACATTTTGCCTGATGTCGCACAAGCAGGAAAATAAAGATACATGCGTGGCCAGAAAATGGAGAATCAGTCATACAGCAATGCAATCACCAACACAAAACACCATACAAACAAAAGCAGAAACAACCCTTAGGATGAGTCCTAGCGGCTCCTCACTGGACAATCCGTAGCACACAGCCTGGAAGACCAAATCCAAGAGAAGAAGGTGTGCCATGCGCCCAACAAAGGAAAGAGAGGGAGAGAGCGAGGGAGGGAGACGGAGTGACATAGCACAAGCAGCGCAAGGCCGCCCGGGCACCTGGCTCCACATGCCAACATGTGTGTGTGCATCGCCATCCGTACACCATGAGCCCAAGGCTATGTCCCAATCTCAGCGCTAAAGCCACATCACATTCCGAAAACGCAAGTAGTAGTCAGACAAACATCAGGGATGAAAGCACCATTGTCCCAATGCAGAAGGCGGGAGGACACCTGCACCTATGACCTTGATCCAGAACTCGCCTGGAACACCCTGATAGAGATGCAATGGCAGACGGGGACGACTCCGACACCACGCATTCCGCTAATGAACCATCCGACTTATTCACAGCCCACACACAGAAGCCCCTGCCTGTGGTACCCCCGCATGGGATGCCCTTGACACTCACGGAAACAGCAACCCATTACCCACAACGTTGCACACACATACGAATCATTGCTCAGAGCTGTGGCATATCCTCCACACAACTGCCGCAGTTCAGAAGAGTGCCGGTTCACGAGACGCACCAACGCAATGGCAGGCCATACCGGGCACATGCACAACCCCCGTCAAGTTTAACAGTACCGTGCACGTATGCTGCATTTACTGGGCGCACTGCCACTGCTGCGGATCAGTTACAGGCTCAGCTTCCGCATTGCCCACGTCACCTGCGTCCAGCCCTGGTTCCACTGCCGAACATGCACATTCGAGTGTCCCATGGATGTCTGCCTATCCAACACAACTGTTGATGAATTGGACTATGACTTGTGTCTGCGCCCCCTGTTGGATCACAAACAGGAGTGCAACCGAGACAGCCGTGCTTGGGATGCCTTGACATACTGCATATGTATTGGTAGTTGTGCATGGGAGATTGCACAATTTCTCGTGTGCAGTGACCACATTGAGGCGCTCCCCTATTGGGCTGTGTTGCGGATCAGTGAGACGGCATGGGCTGAGCTCACCTGCCCGGACAACCTAATGGATTGGCTCAGCCTGGTGTTCCTTGAACACGACAACGACGTACTATTGGAACACATTGCACATGAAGCTGCACGGGCATTCATGGATGAGTAACTACGTTCCTGCAGCCACATCCGATTGCCACCCACAGCACATGGCCCAACAACTTGTTCCATCGTTGGGATTGCTCACATATCCCACCACAACAGAGGACACGTCTGCCTTCGGTCGGGCTCTGGATGCATGTGCGTGGAATAATGCGTGTGTACACACACCTGTGCAAGGTGACGCAGGTCCATGGTCGGAGCAACACAGCGTCATTTGGCAACGTTGCCAATTCGGACACACTGCTGGGGGAGAGCACACACATGGCAATGTAGCACGACATGTGAACCTGTCGGACACTCACACCTGATCACTGTCAGCAGAGCAGACAATCAGCGCACTTCGGAGGCAGAGCACCATGCAGATCCCACGTGCAGTGAGTCGTGCCCCCTCATACGGGGCAATGGGCAGACGCCAAACAACACATGACTCATCCAGCAAGGCAAGGTGGGCTGTGAGCGTTGCCATCCGTGATGAATGTTGTCCATTTCAGTCCCAACATTTTCTGAACCTCGACATGTACCCATGCTGCGTGTAAGTGTCTTAAGCATGTCCCTGCCTGTTGTGGCCGTTGCCTCATCCATACTGACACGCACATGCCAATAAAGTCTATGCCACTCCACTGGTGTCTAACTGTGAGGTGTGTTGTTTAGATTGTCCACTCGTGTGCCACAATGAGCATCGTCCCAACACAGGGAGGAACTGACTGACGCATGTGCATTGGGGGTGTGTCCCTTTGGCAAGCTCCACCTCTGTGAGCCAGACATTGTTTCTGGATAGGTGCTGGACCACATGCGCACTTACATGACTTCAGCTATGTGTGTATGGTGTCCAACCTCTGACCATGTGGAGCAATGTCATACATCACAACAGAATGTGTCCACACAGATGTGTGTAAGTAGGTATGCGACATGAAGTGCTGTTGTCACACGTGGTGTAGGACACCACTCCTGGCCTGCCACCTTTTTGGTCACTCCTACACACAGCCCTATTCAACACATGGACGTGTGCCTACGTTGGGGGGCTGTGAGGTTGTTGTTGATGTGCAATGGGGACACAGCTAGTACTCACCTTCACAGTCATCCAATTGGCCATGTGTCTCAGGGATAGACATGCGCATAGATGTCAGTTACCAGGGTGTACCTTCATGTGCAATCATTGTCCCTACATCCAGCCATACTTCCATACGTGAGTGAACATAGTGATGACACATCTGTGTGATTTAGAATGTTTTATTCACATTCAGGTGATTGACGGAGCTGGAGCTGTACATGGCCATCCAAGCCCACATCACATGGAAGCCCAGTGGTGGGCCAACCAGAGTCCTTTGGGGATTGCACAGTGATTAGGAAGAGGGAGAGTGCAGTCCGCAGCAAGATTGCTGTGTAATTGGCCAGCGGTGAAGAAATGGCAGTCCGTGTCGGGGTCCGGGTGAATGTCGCAGAGTGTTCCGGAGGTCAGTAGGAGGTATTTCCCAGGGCATGATGCATAGGTCATAACCAGGCAGGGACAGGCCACATGGCGGTGATGGATGCTACTGCCTCCTTCCTCACACAGTAGTTCCCATCCCCTTCTCACTCCCCTGATACGGGTTCGGTGTCCGGTGTGTGTGGCGGGGTGACGGCTGCATCGCTGTGTGCCCCTGACACATCAGACTGCGTAGGTGATGGGGCAGCATAACAGTGTGCCACGGACACATCAGGGGTCGGAGCTGTGTGTGTCGATGTTCCCGCTGCAGTCATCTGGGAACGGCTCAGTGACAGCAATGGCAAGATGAAGTACTGCAGGGCATTGAAGTTCCCAGCCACTACCCGCTGGTGTCCAGCCGTGGCAGACATACTTCCAGCCTGCATCTGCTCCATGGTCTCCATTGACCTCCGCACCTGTGCCAACTCTGTGCTGTCATGGCTGGTGCCTGTCTGACCAGACAGTTCTTGTATTAGATTCATGGCACGAGCGAGGTCAGCCAAGGTCTGTGGCGGAGCATGGTGTGTACAGGGGGTGTCCGATAGGGACTGTACGTGGTCCCTGATGGGACTCAGACACCCACGTATGGCATCGAGTTTGGCTGCCACGAGCTCGAAACCCACCCGCAGCTGTTGAGCCAACTCCACCTGGCAACCCAACACACGCCGTTGGAATTCCATGTATTGGTCGGGGGGTCCTGGGAGACAGCCGTGGTGGTGTGTGTTTCCTGCTGTGTGGTCTGTGCAGGTGGTGGGGTCACCTCGAGGCAGCTGGCCTGGCCTGCTCCTGGGGGTGGGGTGCAGAGGCTGTCCATTATCCGTTGGAGGGTGTCTTGACATATGTGCAGGTTGTCCTCTTCATCATCACTGATGGGAAGTGTGGTGTGTTCTGCAGGAGGTGTTGTATGTCCCTCTGCAATGTGAAGGGGAGATGCAGGTTAACAGAGTTTCACATGTATGGTGATAATTTGCAGATGTTTACATTCAGACTGCATGCCAATGTACATTGTGACTGTTTTGGGGGAGCTGGCTATTTGATGGCAGTCAGTGTGTTTTTCGACTACATGACGGATGTGTGGTAGTACCCGTACATTATTATCACACAGTGTCAGGCAATGCCAGATGTGAGTGGACAGTTACTACGCACGGGCGGAACCTGTTGTGAGCTCTGTCCTGTGGTGCTGGTGTTGCACTTTGTACCACATTGCCGTCATTGCTGATGTTTTGTGATTGCTATGTGTGTGTGCTGCATTGTGGGGGAGTTGCCCCTGCAGCTCTGATTTCGTGTGGCCTTCTCCCTTTGAGGCGGGGTGCCTTTGAATTGTGTGCTTTTCGGGGCCTGATTTGCTTTTAACTTGGGTCATATGTGCTCACGGACTGTTTTTGTGGCCTGGTGCATTGTTCGTCTGCTGCGTGTATTGTACGGCATGGGTTGTGGGTGCATGTGGACATGTCGGAGTGTGACCTGCTCCTTTACGGATGTGATCCGCACTGGGCTACCTCCATGTCAATTCGTGGGCCATGTCATTATTTTTTGTCATTATTTTTTTGGCTGCTGCCATGCTATCGGACATGCAGTGTTACTTGCATAGTCAGTGTGGGTCACAGAGCCGCTGCTTTGCTGGATTCAGCACATGTGCACGGGTAGGTTGTGATATTGGTGATAGGGGGGCCCTCTGTGCACATTGTGGATGGGGGCCTACTTGGCGTTTCTATGTGTGCTGCGGTGTGCCAAGGCAATCAAGGACATGTTCCACGGTCATTGTGGGTGTGCTGTGTGCTACACTTAATTGTGCATGTGTGCCATTGTGCCCATCTCCCCCGTCTCCCCTGTCCCTAGTGGTTACTCACCCTGTTGCTGTTGGTTCAGGTCGTATTGTGCTGTGTCCAGGCCCCCCAATCCTGCCACCGTCTCCTCACTGCTGACTGTGGCCACTATTTGCTCCAGCTCATCCAGCTCCTCCTGTGTCGCAGGACTTCCACCTCCAGTCGCCGTTGCTGCCTCCCTGTTGGCGGCGAGCTTATGTTTGGTCTGCCTTTTCAGATCATGCCAGCGCTTCTTGACCTCCTACAGTGACCTCCTCGACCCTCCAACTGCATTGACGTTGGTGACGATGGCCTGCCATATTACGGTTTGGGTTGCCAGTGCCGCAGTGGAGGTGCCGAACAGTTGTTGATGGTGTTCGGTCACCTCCGTGTCGATGATCCGGTCTTCCTGCGGACTGAACCCCTTCTTCCTCTTCCTCTTGTCCTTGCCCTTCCCCGGACGCGGGGTTCCTGGCTGGTCCTCCGTGGGGCTTGTGGTGTTCGGCTTGTCCTCTGCACTCGGTCCGGGTGCATCCATGTTGCTACGCAGTTTGAATTGTTTTTGGGCTTTTTTTTTCCTTTCTTTTATGGTGCTTTTTCCCGCCGGACGCGTGGGATTTGCAGGCCTGTGGCTCATGTTCGCTGATTTCTGTACTGCGATTGGCATCATCGCATGTTTTCTCGCGTTTCGCATTTTTTCGGCGTGGCGTTGATTTTCACGCTGACATTTGACGCGTTATCTGGTGACTATCGCATGCTACCGCCTTGTTGTGAATTCCACGTTGACACGGGGTTATTTTCCCGCGCTAGTCTGCGATATTGAAAGTTGCGTTACGCTACTCTTGCGGTAGTTATCACACGTTCTTGTGAATATACCCCCAAGATTTTGGTCTTCGGGAAAAAAGTAATGAAATTTCACTAGTTTTTAGATACAGGGGAGGTGGAGCAAGTCGTCCAATACAAATATTTGGGCTTAACCTTCAGGAGGAACTTGAACTGGGGTATGCACTGGGATGGCATCAAGCAGAAGGCCTTATTGCAAGCCAGCTGTCTATCAAGCTTTAATAGTAGATTTGGGGGGCTTTCTCATATTCCACTACTAAGGGCTTATAGAGGGAAGATACCCCCGCTGGGTTTATACGGAGGAGAGGTTTTTGCCCTCGATCTGTCATATGAATGGGACAGATTAGAAGGGGTAGTCCTTAGAAGGCTTTTTTCCCTCCCCCAGGGTACTATGGTTCAGGCCATAAGGAGAGAGTGCAACCTGGTCTGCTGGAGCCTGATGTCTCAATTTGGGCCCTAAGATATTTTAGTACATTCCTGGAGAATGGTGAGGTGTCTAAAGTCTCCGAATTGTGCTGGGAAGAGATTCAATGTAGTGAAATAATGTGGGCAAAGGTTGTACGAAATAGAATAATTATTCTTAGGAACCTTTATTCAGACAGTGGTACAATTACATCTTGGTCCCCCTGTGTTGAAAGAATCTGTCGCCTTGGTGTCTTAATTGAATGATCTATCTTATCTGAGTAAGAAATCATCTATCAGCTTCTCAATCCCCACTCTGGGCCAGGACACTGTTTTTCCCTATTTAACACAGTTACCAGACCCAGGCTTGCGAAATAAAATACTGAGGGCTAGGGTGGGATGTAATCCAATTTATTTATCCCGCCTATATCGGGCTAGGGTCCAGGATAATAGTGGTCTCTGCGGAGACCCCGCCGCTGTTGGAATGATACTCGTTTGAGGAGATATCCGAATATCCAGTGTGTGGGAATCTTGGCGAATTTTGAGCACAGGCAATCCATGAAGCTAAATCTGGAGGGCTGATGGGAGTGCTGATAACAACTTAAACTAGTCGAGTTGAGTTTGTCTACTAAATAAGCTGGCTGCTTAATAATATATATTTTGGATTTACTAAAGGATTGTGAACAGAATCATCACTCATTATTGGCAGTTGGGTGATATTGATAAACGCCTTTTGCCTTGTGGCGCTTATGGTAACAAGATTTGGAGGCATTGAGGCTATTGCCCATGATTGGTTTTAGTCTAATATTGGAAGACAAACCAAGTCACATTGTTTGACCTATGTTGATACGGGGAGTAATCCTTTTGTCCTGAGGAAGGTGGTGGTTATACATTTTAGAGACCCACCGAAACGCGTTGACGCCCCTTTTTTTTTAAGAAGATCACTTTGTACTCTGTGTGCATTATTGAATCATGACAAGCAATTGAGTCCATATGAAGCATTTTTCTCTTATGGTTTAATCAATGATTTGTTTATAGTGCTAGTGATTTATGTACTTTTCTTCTCTCTCTATCTCCCGTTCTTTTCTTTTATGAACAATTTAATATCATATTTTTATCTATTTGATTGTGTACTGATATATATGAAATCCTTGATTTTTCTGTCTTTTATGATACTTAAGTACGGCATTGTTTTTACTGTGTGTTTGAATTAACATGTTTTTAATAAGGATTTTTTAGTGAAAAGCATTTATGAATTTGGTTAATAAAGATTTATACATTTTATTTTACCGAATTGGGCAGAAATTTGATTTATTGACATACTGGTTATTGTTTGTTTGTTTTTAGGCTGGTGACTGTTTGCCTGGGTTTCCTTATGTAAAGCATATGGATGCTTAATGTTGTGTCTCAGAGGAAGGTTTCTTTTTTGACTAATAGTGGTCTCTGCCCCTGTCCTCTGAAAGTTAAATGTTCTATACTGCATGTATTAATGGACTGTGTTTTTTATCTTGCAAATCGAAGGACATTTTTAAGACCACTGTTTTTGAAATATGATGTTCTCCATAGGAGGAAAGCTGTGAAGCTGTTAACAGAAATGCCTTATTTAGATGTGGCTGTTGGAATTGCTCGATTTTTACGGTCTGTTAAACAGAGTTTTAATGAAGAACTGTAGGGGGCAGGGGGTGTTGGGTAATTAGGATGGGGTGTCTTCAATGATTTTAATTGGCAATTGTGTTTTAGAATGTTTTATGGACAATTGTCTAAATAAACTTTCTTTCTTACCTTACCCCCGTGAATGCGGTTGCCGCGAGGCGGCATACGCAGGGACCGCCACAGGTGGCCAAAGGACTAGCTACGCCACTGGGTTGTATGACACAACCACGCATTCCTAAACCAAACGTTCCTTAACAATGCGGTCGGAACAACGAAAGCATCTTAACCACGCATTCCTTTACTGCACAAGTCTTTACAGTGACTTGCCTTAGGGAAAGCGCTGGACTTTGGAACAGTATAATTTACTATTCCAACTCCGGTCCGTGCTACAGTAGGGAAATCATTGGACTTTAAAGTCCAACACCGCTTTACCCAAGGCATGTCGTTATAATTAGATGCGTGGTAAAGGAATGCATGGTTAAGATGCATCCGTTGTTCTGACCGCGTTGGAAAGGCAACGGGTGCTTCGGCCGTCGTCGTAATTTCTGTTTCCCGCTCTATAACAATTACTTGAAATGGTACATAGAGACTTAGCAGTGGATAATAGCAGAGAACCAGTTAGTGTAGGGCTTAATTGTAAATAATAAGTGCCAGGACTCATACCTTTCCATAGGAGGGTGCCGCCCATAGCTGTGCCCATCCACTTCCACATTGGCGCGCCCATTACCACCCTGTGCACCGCCTACTGTTCCATGCTAGCAGCAGACTCGCCTCCAAGCAATAATGGCTAGCGAATTTTCAAAGTAGTGGAAGGTAAATAACTGCCTTGATTAGGAACATATGAACAAACGAAGACAGAAAGCCTATTTATTTTAGGGAGGGTTGGGGGTTTGGGATTTTAGTCCAGAGACATTTTTACTAAAATCACTGCTAAATGGTGACTTCTACAACACTATTTTCACATAACTTGACTAAACATTCAGAGGTTCTAAAGGTCACTAATGAAATACTCAAATAATACAGTGTTGTGCTAGGCATGTCTTAACCACCCCACGGGTTATTAAGACGTCTTTGCAAAATGGTGGTAAAACAGTGGGTTTTTCAGCAAAATGTAATCACAAATTGACTAAGGAGCTAAGGGGCATATTTACGTTCCCTGGCGCATCCCTGCATATCAGCAGGGATGCGCCAGGGAAAATGCGTCACGCAAGTTTACCCTTGCGCCATGTCCGATGCGCCGCATTTACAATGCGCAAGGATAAGCAGATGCGTGACGCATCTGCCGGCGGAAGGTTGGCGCAGTGCTGAAGTTGTGTCGCAAGCGCGACGCAACTCCAGCACTATCCCTAACATGGTGCGTCAATCCTTACGCCTGCTTGAAGCAGGCGTAAGGATTTGACGCACCAGCGTCGGAAAAGTGACTGCGTGAAATCTTGTAGATTTCACTGCGTCACTTTTCCGAGGCGTTCCTGCGCCGGAACGCCCCCCCCTGCGCCGGTACGCCCACATGAAACCTGACGCAGGTTTCATGTGGCGCAGGAGTTTACTACGTGACGCATCTCCCTAGATGCGTCACGTTGTAAATATAGCGCAACGCGGCGCATGGTTTGCGTCACCGCTGCGTCACATGCGTGACGCAACGGCGGTGCAAAAGTGGCGCAAGGGGCTTGTAAATATGCCCCTAAGTGCCTGATGTACATATATATGTTTGCAAACCAGTATGTGCAAATTGCACAGGCTGTGTACATTAAATGGATTGTTGCTGCTTTTTAATACAATGGGGTATATTTACAATGAAATGACGCAGCGTGGCGCTGCAAGCAAATCTGCTGCGCCGAGCTGCATCATTTAAAAAACGCTGGGATGTGCTGTATTAGAATATGGCATATCCCTGTGCTTACCCCTGCGCCGGCGCTAATAAAGCTGCCTAGCACCAAAGCAGGCACCCTTGCGCCATGGTGCAAGGGTGCCTGTGTTGCAGGGATGATTGTTTATGTGCAGGAAGGGGCACCTTCCTGCACATAAACAATCATTAATGCCAATTTGCTCCTTCTATGTATGCTGCATAATGCAGCACACATAGAAAGAACAAAAAACGAGGAGAAATAAAAGTATTTCTCCTCGTTGACCCACTCTAGCACCGCCTTTTGAATGGTGTTAGTTTTTGGGACTGCCTCATACTTACACATCCTTGTAAATCTGGGGCAGTGACAAAAAGTAATGGGTGTTGCGTGAGTACACCCACAGCAACACCCATTGAATGCCCCTTTGACGCAGAAAACTGTATGAAATGTTACGATATTTGCAATGCGGCATTATGCCACGCAAAGTGGCTTAGCGCCACATTGTAAATAGGAAGCAGGGCATTGCGCCACTGGAGCGTCGTAAAAAGTGATACTGTGGTGGCACAAAGCCCTTGTAAATATGCCCCAATGTTTCCTATTTGGGATTATGAAGAGAGTAGGCAATGTTGCTTTGGGCCACTGCTTGTTCCCTTGGCACAATTCCCAAATACTAAGCTGTGCCCTAGCTTCCCATTTGCGAATCCGTTACTGCCCCAAGTTGACAGACAGTAACTTTTCAACGGGTTGTGAGCATATTTAAGGTTAGAAACCATTGATATATTTAATGGTGACTCTCAATTATAGGGGGCACCCGTTCATGGTTTATTATTGCTTTTTTGTAAAACATATTTTATTGGGTTTTAAAGAGGGTTCCAAGTATCAACAATGCATCATAGTTATCATTGATCAGGACTGTAATTAGTCGGACATTTATGCAAATAATTCAGTAGCAAAACAAAAGAAATACAGATCCTTACAGTGAGCATGAATTCCCCACCCTCCCCCAGCAAACCAATGAACAGGAGTCGTTCTGTGTTCAATTCTTGGGCTGCTATACATGTCCTCAATCTCTAAGTCAAACACCCTTCCCACAACTAATCCCCCTCCCTCTCCTCCCCCAGGCGTGTCACTTGTGTTCAAACTACTAGTTTGCAATATTCGTCTGCTCCAAGCTGCGTTTCCCATTTGTCTGAGGTAGCAGTTTATGATCTCTCGTTCAGTAAGGGCGGTGGTGTACTATGGGGCATATTCTCAAGAACGTGTAATAACCACCGCAAGTTTAGCTTAACGCAACTCTGCACATCGCAGTCCATCGCGGGAAAACAACGCCGTGTTAACGTGCTATTCCCAACATGGCGGCACCATGCAATAGACACACGAGAACGCGACAAACGAACGCGTTAAAAGCAACGCGACACCGCAAAAATGCGAAACCCCAAAGCGAAAATAGTAGCGATGACGTTAATAGCGATACAAAAATCCGCGAAAAGCAGCCACAGGCCTGCAATTCCCACGCGTCATGCGGGAAAATGCACTATAATAATAGAAGAAAAAAAACAAACAAAAGACAAACAACAGCAAAGCACAATGGAGGCACCCGGAGCAAGCACAGAGGACAACCAGAACCCCACAAGCCCCACGGAGGACCAGCTTGGGACCTCGGGGTCAGGGAAGGGCAAGGACAAGAAGAGTCGGAAGAAGCGGTTCAGTCCGCAGGAAAACAGGATCCTGATAATGGAGGTGATAGAACACCATCAACTACTGTTCGTCACTACCACCGTGTCACTGGCAACTAAAAATGGAATATGGCAGACCATCGTGAACAAGGTGAATGCAGTCGGAGTGATGAAGAGGACAATGGACGAGGTCAAGAGGCGCTGGAATGATGTGAAGCGCAAAACCAAGCTGAAACTCGCAAACAACCTGAAGGCAGCAATGTAGACTGGAGGTGGGAGTCCAGCGACACAGAAGGAGCTGGACAAGATGGAGGAAATGGTCTCCACAGTCATCAGTGGGGAGACAGTGGCAGGAGTGGGGGGACCGGACACTGCTCAACATGACCGGACACAACAGCAACAGGGTGAGTACCACCAGGGACTGGGGGGACGGGGGGAGATGGGCACAATGGCACACATGCACAAGTAAGCACAGCACATCTGCGTACAAACCATGCCCCAGACCCCCAACTCCCACCAAGAAACCAATGCACACAGGTATGCAACATCTCAGCACCGCATAAGCACAGAAGCCAGAGGCACACCGCATGTAAGGGATAAGGGGCAGCGAAACAGACCAGCAGGGGCGACTCCCCCAAAATGCGGCACACACACATTACATGCAGAGCACATCAACATTGACAACGATGTGGTACAAACCGCAACACGTCCACAACAGAACAGAGGACACAACTGCTGCCGCATGTGCGTACAAACTGGCCAATCACATTTGGCACTGCATGGAAATGTGAGTTGACAATGTACAAGTACAAACACACATCCGTGATGTAGTCGGAATGTCCACTGTCCCGCATCAAATAGGCAGCCCCCCCAAACAGTCACAATGTACACAGTCATGCAGACTGAATGTGAACCTGTACAATGTGTCAACATACATGTGAACATGATGTTAAACTGCATCTCCCCTCCACATTGCAGGGGGAAATCCAACACCTCCTGCAGTGCACTCCGAACCTCTCTTCTCTGATGACGAAGAGGACCACCACACCTTCGACTCCGACGCCCTCCAACAGCTCGTGGAGAGCCTACGCAGCCCACTTCCAGGAGCAGGGCAGCCCAGCTGCCACGAGGAGAACCCACGCCCTGCACAGTACACACATCAGGCAGCACCCACCACCACGGCCGCCTCCCAGGACCCCCACGACGAACACATGGCCATCCAACGCCGTGTGTTGGGGTGCCAGGAGACGCTGGCTGAACAGGTGCAGGTGGGCTTCGACCGCATGGCAGCCAAACTAGACGCCATATGTGGGTGTCTAAGTCTCATCAGGGACCACTCACAGTCCCTAACGGACACCCACAGTCCGCTCCATGCTCTCCAACGAACCATGGCTGACATCGCTAGAGTCCTGACTCTGCGACAGGAACGACTGTCAAGTCAGAGTGCCTCCAGCGAGCTCGCCCGGGAATTGGGACACATGCGGAGGATCATGGAGAACATGGAGCGGACGCAGGCGGAAAGAGCAGCTGCCACGGCTGCACACCAGCGAGATCTAGCTGGGTCCCTCCATGCCATTAAGACCCTGCTCATGGCTTTGCTGCCACAAGGCATTGCGCTGATGCATGCTGCTGCTACCACCCCATCCACATCTCCGGCCCCTGATGTGTCAGTGCCACACAGTGCTGGAGACATAACACCACCACCCACATGTGAGGGACAGGCAACAGCAGCGGATGAAGATGCGGATGAATCTGCCTTCGTGGTCAGAAGGACGCAGTAGCATACATCTCCGCCATGTGGCCTGCTTCTGCTTGGTTCTGCCCTCTGCATCATCACCTTCCACTGTCCCCCGATGCACTCTGCGACACACACCTCGGACCCCGACATGGACTGCCATATTCTGTTTGCTCACCAATGACACAGCTATCAGACTGCGGACTGAACTCCTCCTCTCCTGATGTACCGGTCACTCCCTGAAGGACTCTGGCTGGCCCTACATGGGCCGACAATGTGAAGTGGTGTTGGCATGGGCCTGTACTGCTCCAGCTGCAACACTCCCTTGAATGTGCAATAAACATTCATATTCACACAGATGTGTCATGTCTATGATCTTTCAAGTGTGGAAGTATGGATGAATGTAGGGTCAGTGATTCCCCCTTACGTCCATGTCGCCCATGTTGTGGGACTTTTGTCACTGGGTGGCACATTTCCGTTGCACACAGGGGGGGACGACAACGCTACATGTCCCAGCTCTGCACTGCAGGGATCTGCAGCTCACAGGTCTAGTTGTGAGCATGCCACAGCCACTCCCTCACGGCTGGTGTACACCCACACCACACCCATCCAGCACAGGCGTCACAGGACATGTGACCCTGCCAATAAAAAGGGCCTGGTGCACGTGCTGGACGCCATTTCAACTCTACAACGGGGTGTCTCTGTGTAGTTCCCATCTACGCATGAGGGCCTAGGGCCCTGCCTCCTCAAATTGCCCAGTGCCGGGGGTGACATGATGGCATCCGCACAACAGGACTCAATCATTAAGGGTCCATGGCTAGCGGGGCACAGACTTGGTGGCACCGGATACACTGCGGTAGGCACAGGCACCCCGCCACGGGACGGTGTCTTGCGGTGCAGTGAGATAGGGGCACCTGAAATGCTGAGCGGGTGTGCAGCCTGCGATGATGCGCCGTCCTGGCAGTCCGGACTGGCATGGGTTTGTGTGAGACCTGCTGGCTCGCAGTGCGGGCCTGGGCAAGGGCAGGGCGGGCCTCCCGCCACGTGGCGTTGCGGTTCACAGAGTTAGTGGCACCTCAAGCGCTGAGCGGGTGTGCAGCCTGCGATGATGCCGTGTCCACCGATGTGGTCTCTGCCATTGCGATATCAAGACCCAGCAACATGTGTGTGACCTGGTGGCCCGCGGCTCGGCGCTGCATGATGTGGAGGGTGCCATGGTCGCGGGCCCCGGGCTTGGAGATCCCTCCGGAACGTGGTGGGCCCTCTTGGAGACAAGCCGATGGCGGAAGGTGAGCAGTGAGGCCTGGTTGCGCAGGGGCGGGCATTCACCGCTGGCCGGCGGGAGGGGCTGGGGTGCAGCAGCCTGTGTGCGCAGGGGCAGGCAAGCGATGGTGGCGTGTGCAACTGTATGGGCTCTGACATTCATGTCTCTGGAAACTGTTTCAGATGAGGGACCTGGGGGACTGCTGTGAATCCGGGCACGTGGTTGTAGACACACCGATGGCAGCAGGTGAGCAGTGGGGCATAAGTCCACAGTGTTGGCACTCTCTCTCCCTCTCTTTCTCTCTGTCTCTCTCTCCCTCCCTCTCTCCCTCTCTCTCCCTCTCTCTCCTTCTCTCTTTCCTTCTCTCTTTCTCTCCCTCTCTCTCCCTCTCTCTCTCTTTCTCTCCCTCCCTCTCTCCCTCTCCCTCTCCTTCCCTTTCTCTCCCTCTCTCTCCCTCTTTCTCCCTCTCTCTTTCTCTCCCTCCCTCTCTCCCTCTCCCTCCCTCTCTCTCCCTCTCTCTTTCGCTCTCTCTCTCTCTCTCTGTGATTTGATGTGCGCATGGCACTCCTTCTTATACAGATTTCTGTTTTGCAGGCTGTGACTTGCAGGATGTTGTGGGACGACCCGCCATGCCTCTTCTGATTTTCTGTTTTTGTTTTGTTCTGTAATAAACGTGTTATTTGGATGTTATGATATGGATGTATGATTTCCCTCTTTTCCGAACACACATGTATGTTGAGTGTTGTGATTGTGCGACTTTAGTAGATTTGTTTGGTTCATGGTTTCGTGGAGTTGATGTGCAATATCTTTGTCCTAGGGGGAATGTGGGGGTGCCCGAGGTAGGGCCCGGGGTGGGGGGGTGGTAGGGGTGGTGGGGTCCTGGGGGTGGTTGCGGTGGGTGTTGTTGACCTATTGGGGCTCCGGGCTGCATGGTCGTTTGCTCCAGGGTGTTAATTTCCTGCTGCTAACGCGCCTTATTGCATGTTTTGTGGTCTTATCGCCGATCGGGCTGGTCGTTGAGAATGTTGTGGAGTGGTGTCGTGGATTTTTGCACGGGAACGCCTACTCTGCATCTCATTAGCGTTAGTTGCCGGGGTAATCTGTGGCGATGTTTTCTGCGACTGTTTTCGCAGGTAAACTGGTGTTATGGGCTGTTAGCACCTGCTTGGGAATGGGGCGTTAGATTTATCACGAATTTGGCTGCGATAAAGTGCCGATAACTCGGCGATGTGTCCTTGAGAATATGCCCCGATGTCTGTTGTCTAACTCCCCGGGTCTATAATTTGCTCAGGGGTATATAGCCTAGCCTACTCCTGCCGGAGGTTCCCCTATTGATGCCTCATCTCCATCGTCATCTGGGATCCGCAGTAGTACAACTAGAGTTTCCCATGCTCTTGCTGCCTCCAGCGCCCTCTCGCTCCCCGTTCTTTTTACTATTTGCATCCTGATTATCCCTTCGCATTCTTCCCATTTGATAAGTTCTTTCTTCCATCTGGTTATATTTGGGCCTTGCTTTGCTTTCCAGTACATGGTGATGTCTCTCTTAGCTAGTAGTAAGCCCAAATCTTAGAATTTACTTGTGATTTTATTTTTGGTTGTGTGAGGGAACCAGTGTAACAGGCAGTACTTCTGAGACATCTCAACTTCCCTGTCGGTGATGTCGGCCAGTAGCGTAGTTACCTCTCCCCAGAAATGACGCAGGTGCGGGCAGTTCCAGAACATATGCCTGAAATCTGCTCCTTCCCTATTACATCGCGGACAAGCCACTGTTTGGGTCGCGAAATACTTATTAATCTTCGCCGGGGTGAGGTATGCTCTATGTAAGATATAAAAATGTACCAATTGGAATCTGGCATTTCTGGTGCTCTTCCAAGCCCTCTCCACTTGTTCCCCTCAGGTTTTCTCTGGGATAACCTCTCCGAAGTCTGCCTCCCACTTTAATCGCAACTCCGATAAAGGCAATAATGTTTCCTGCGTTATGCGCCTGTATAAACACGTAACCGCCTTAAAAGTAACTGCCGCCATCACCACATATTGGCAGCCCAGTGACATCTGTGGTTCAGTGAGTCCCCCTCGCCAGTGTTTCCGTATGGCCGCAGTGAGGGCAGAGTGCAACAGGAAGTCCCCTCTGGGTAAGTTATATCGATCTTGGAGGTCGTTGAATGGGATCATGGCGCCCTCCTCATACAAGTCACCCATTGTAGCCAACCCTTGTTTCCCCCAAGTCGTCAATCTCTGCCAACTGCCCCCATGTGGCAAGGCCTCACACATAAGTAACGGGATTTCCGGGGCATAAGGGCACTTAATTTTGGCCCGTCGCAGACCTCTATTCCAGCATTGCCGTGCTGTGCGTAGTTCCGAGGGAAGGGCCGGGGATCGAACAGGAAGCCTCAATGTAATTTTGGATAACAGTCTTAAGGTCACAGAGTCTTCTCTCAGTTCTTCTGTCCCTCTGAGTCGACTCGCCACTCACTTTGTGAGCCATTGTAACTGTGCCGCCAGGTAGTAGGCCTCAAAATCCGGCACTGCCAGTCCTCCCTCCGCTCTCGGTGGCATGAGAACGCTAAGTGCCACTCTCCGCCTGCCATTTCCCCACAGAAAACCCGAGATCATTGTCTTGAGTTGGGTAAAGTATCTTGCTGGTATCCAGACCGGCAAGGTCCCAAAGTAATACAATAACCTCGGTAGGGTCACCATTTTAAGTAGAGCTACTATTACTAATAATGGTAAAGAGCCCCAGAAGTCAAAATTGCTTTTTGCTCCTCTAATGGCTCTCCCTATATTACCCTCCAGTATGTCCCCCTGAGTGTGGCATATTTGGGTCCCTAGGTACGTCAAGCACCTATCCTCCCTTCTCACTCGTTCAGTCTCGTGCGGGACTATCCTACCCTCCATCGTTGGGAATAAAAAAGACTTTGTCCAATTCACCCTCAGCCCCGCTACCCTACCTAGGGTCTGTAGTAATTCTTTCGCACCACGAAGCGCTTCTCCCGAATCTGCCAAGAACATCAATAGGTCGTCTGCGTAGAGCACAATGTGGTGGATCTGTCCATAAACATTAAGGCCCTGATAGGATTGCCCTGCTCTAGCCCTAGCTGCAAGCGGCTCTATCGCCAGGGCGAACAAGAGGGGGGAGAGGGGACACCCCTGTCTTGTTCCCCGTCCTACTCTGCAGGTGTCAGATATTAGCCCGCCCGTTTTAACCCTAGCAGTGGAATCGGAATACAGGAGAGCTGTCCAACCCACAAATTGATCTCCCAGTCCAAATTTCCGCATCACGTGGAACAAATAAGGCCATTCGAGGCTATCAAATGCCTTTTCTATATCCACCGCAAAGATCGCCGCCACATATTTCCTATAGGAGTCTGCCTCCAGCACTCGTAAGAGATGCCGGACGTTAAGGGCTGTGTTTCTGGTGGGAATAAACCCGGACTGGTCCTTGTGTATTAGGGTTGTCATGTGTGGAAGTAGGCGAGTGGCCAGTATACGACTCAGGATTTTGTAGTCTAGATTAAGCATGGAGAGCGGGCAGTATGCCGCTTTATCCCACAGTGGTTTCCCTGGTTTAAGCAACGGTATGATAATCGCCTCCCTAGTCGAAACAGGCAGGTGTCCCGCTTGTCTTGCATCATTATACAGCTTTACCAGCCTGGGGGCCAGTAAATCAGTGTATTTTAGGTAAAATTCAATGGGTAGTCCATCTGTTCCCGGTGGTTTGTTTCTTGCCATATTTTTAATAGCCCCTCTCACTTCTCCTATTTCCACGTCCCGTCCTAGGGTATCTGCGAATTCCTCGCCCAGCACTGGTAGTTCCACTTCCCCTATGAACTCATCCATACCTTCTTCTACTGGGGTCAATCTGCTCTTATACAGATCAGTATAGAAATCTAGAAACAAGTTATTAATACCTTGTTGGTCGTAGCACACTTCCCCACTCTGACCCCTAAGCTCCAATATTACCGTACCTCTCCTGGCTGGATTAGCCAACCAAGCCAGTAGGGCCCCCGACTTATCCCTCTTCATGTGGGCTCGGGTTATGTATTTTTTGTAGTCGAAACAGCGAAGACGTTCCACCTGCACTGCCACTGCTTCTCTAGACTCCAAGCAATCCCCTGTTTGTCAGCTTTCTCAGGCCTTTCCAGTTCTAGTTCTCTTAGGCGCTGGTCCGCTCTCTGTATGTCCTGTAGTAGCACCTTCCCCGTTCCCACCATCTCTGATATACAGCGCCCCCTGATGACTGTTTTAAACGTATCCCACTCTACTAGTGAATTCGTTGCTGTGTTAGCATTGTCTTGGAAATAGTGTTCAATAGCTGTGCCTATCACTTCATGGAACACCTGGTCCTCCAAGCCCTCGGGTCTCAAGCGCCAAGTGGGTATTTTGGGCCTCGCGCAGGACCACTGCAAACTTATCAACTCTGGATTGTGGTCAGATATCGTCCGAGCGAGGTATTCACTGCTGCGCACCCCCTCATGCACATCAGGGGAGCACAGTATGGCATCCAGACGAACATGTAGTTCGTGCAGGGCCGAGAAGAAGGAGTAATCCCTGACCCCTGGGTGTTGGGCTCTCCACGAATCCACCAATCCCCACCTTTGTTGCCAGTTCTGCCTTGCTTCTGCTATTTTATGTATGGGAGCATCAGGGAGTGGAGGATGGGAACGATCTAGGGCAACATCTGGTATACAATTAAAGTCACCTCCTAGTAGTATTAATCCCTTGAGTATGGAGGCCAATTTCCCAGAAAGATGTGAGAAAAAGGTTGGCTGGTCCGAGTTAGGCGCATATATACTTCCCAAAATTATATCCCTACCATCCAGTCTCCCAGAAACTACCACATACCTGCCCTCTGGATCTATAATTTGTTTTGTGCACTGAAAGGGTACTCCCGCCCTCACCCAGATCAGAGCACCCTGTGCAAATGCCGAATAATTGGTATAAAATGCTTGACCTCTCCAACGACGCTGCAGCGCCACCCCCTCTTTTGCCATTATGTGGGTCTCCTGGAGCAGTGCAATCTGGATCCCCCTATGGACTAAGTATGCATGTATTCTATGACGCCGTACCATTGAGTGCATCCCCCGTACATTCCACGTAATACATTTTAAATCTAGTGAGGGTCCCATTGCATTAGGTAAACCTCGCTCCTGCTAAAACCTGTCATTGTGACACGCCTGTCCCCAATTAACATCGCCTTAACCAAATAAAACCCCCAACTCCCCCTCCCCAGGACAGGTACCGGAGAACTAGTTCCCATCCAAACGTTATCTGAGTTCGCAAAAATCCACTAGTGGTAACAGGGGTGATCAGCTTACGGTTCTGGACCCAGACCCCCATCACGCCGCCCCCCCAATGCCTGCAACAGTTAATTCGCCCCGGACCAGACATCTGAGGCCTCTTGCTACCAAGGAGCAATCAGCATGTTCCATTGCTCGCCCCTCCAGTTCAAGTCTTCCTCGTACCTTAGTAGACTACAGTTTGAAATACCTGGTTATAGTCCTCAAACAATATCGTCCGCCGTCTGGGGTGTGACCTCTGGCAGTTCCGCCTCCGATGTGTAGTTTTCGCTGGGTGCTGGTGAACCTTCTGATCTTTCTGCGTCCATTCCTCTTTTACTTGAAGTGGGGCTGGAGCCCTTTTGCCTATGTTTCGCTACCGCCTGTAGCACTCTAGGACGTTCTAGGCTGAGCTCCCTAGGAGATGGAGCTCTGTACCCTGTATTATGGCTGCGAGGACTCTGTTGAAGTGAGTCTGATGAGGAATCGTGATGCTCCTGGGGCCGCCGCTTGTCCAGCCATTCCCAGGCCTCTTGAGGCGTTTGAAGAATCGAGGTCCCGCAGGATCCACCACTCTGAGCTGCGCAGGAAACAGCATTGCATACGGCAATTGTAATTGGCGAAGTTTCTTCTTGACAGCTAAGAATGATGCTCTGTTTCGCTGGACTTCCCTGGTGAAGTCCGGAAAGATCATTACTGCATTATTATCAATCTGCAATCCTTGTTTTTGGCGAGCTTTTTGTAGGATATGGTCTCTGTCCCTGAAATGCAGTAAGTGCGCCACTTTCGATCTCGGAGGGGCCCCAGGTCTAGGCGGTCGTGCCGGAACTCTATGGGCTCTTTCCAGCGCATAGAAGGATGACAACCCTTCTGGGGCTACTTCTGCTCGGAGCCAATCTTCCAAAAAGCGCACCATATTCGCGCCCTCCGCTTTTTCTGGCACTCCGATGACTCGGATATTATTCCTGCAGGATCTTCCCTCGCTATCTTCGGCCCGCACTTCCAGCACTTTGACTTTAGTCTCCAAGTCCGTGAGTGTCTTCTGCATCGCAGTTACCTTCTCTGGGAGGCCTCCCAGCTCTTTCTCGGTGGTTATCACCTGTAACTTGAGCTTCCGATGAACGTCCTTTAATAGGCTTAAGTCCGTGCCTATCGCATCTATTTTCACCTCCAGAACCTCCCTGGAGGCCGTGATTGCCTGCATGAAATCCGTCAGCGTTGGCCTCCTGGGAGTCGAGTTTTTTCCCACTTCCAGCACTTCTTCATCATCATCAGTCTGGGTACCAGGTGCTTCTTCACTTAGGACTGTATATCCTCTTTTCTTTTGAGTTCTCCCCATCTTTCTGGCCAAATTCTGGCTTCTCTCCACTATCTCCAGGTAGACTTTTCGAAGCAGAGGGCAGTTCCGTTTTATTGCAGTCGCTTGTTGTCCTAATCGTGTCTCTGGGGTCTTCCAAGTCGTCGCCTCCAATGGAGCCGCGGTAATCACTCCAGGAATCTACCTTCTCGCTTTTGCCCACCGCGATCTTTGTAGGAGGCACGTATATCACGCTGCACGTTGCGTGCCCACGGTTGCTGCTGTCTGGGCGTCTCTGGCTGCAGGTGGGTCTAGGGGAACCCCACGACACGTGCCTTGTGCAGGGTTGCTTTATAGCCGTGAGTTTTCTGGGTGCCAGGAGGGCGCCCCCCTTCGCGGGCTTTTCTGCGCTTCCTGTGCCTCTGTCTCCCAGTACCCTTGCAGACCACCATGCATTCACGGTCCCCTTTACGCTGCGGCCTTTCCCTTCTTCGAGCTGACTTCGCTATGCGTCATCCTCCAGACCTTTCGCTCTAATCTTTGGGCTCCCGGTTCCTATGGGTCAACTCAGGTGACTTGTCCCCTTGTCTTAAGGTCAGTGCACTGCTGTTGGTCGTTGCAATAGATATCAGGGTCTGCTTTTGCCGGTTACCACTTCCCAGGTAGGGCCGCTGGGGTGTCTAGCTTCGGCGCGTGGATATTCGCTGTTTGTGGAGCCTCCTCACTCTCCTCTGAGAAGCAGCTCCACTACTGATCTTTATATTGGTCTCCAGTTATTGAGTCTCTACGCCCTGACTATGCGCGGCGCTCACCTAGTGCTCCAAGCGATCGCAGCTGCTGAGACCCGTCCCATTCACTTCAGCCTGCAGCATCTGTGTGCAGCTCATTATGGCGCGGGCGCCATATTGCTGCCGCCCCTGTCGCGCTACCTGATTCCGATGTTGGGGATCAGGGGCTTCTTCTTGAGGAAGCAAGGCTCACAGCTTAGTCCCCTGTGCTCCCGGGGCCCCTTTATTCACCTGCGATATTCAGGGCTCTTCTGTGGAGTGAGTCGCTCTTCTCCACCAGGGTCCGTCTCGCTCCTGATGGCCTGTATCGGCTATTCTGGACGTACTATGGCGTGGGCGCCATCTTGCTACCTTCTCTGTGGCGCTGCCTGATTCCGAGTTCAGAGCTTGGAGGCCTCTTCTTGAGGAATCGAGGCTCGCCACTTATTTCCCCGTGTTCTCGGGTCCCCTCCACTCACTTGTGATGCTCAGGACCCCTCTGTAGAGTGACGTGCTCCTCCTCGCCGGGACCCATCCCTCTCCCAGAGGTCTGCAACAGCTATGCGGGTCGTTCTATGGCGCGGGCGCCATCTTGCTGCCGATTCCGCTGAATCACCCCATTCCGATTCTGGAGATTTGAATCTTTTCGAGGCGATATGAAGCTCGACTCCTGTCGCTCAAAGCTCCCGGGGTCCCCCGGTCTGCAGATCTATGTCCGTATCTGCGTCCGGGTCTCAGGATATACGGTTGTGGGGGAATCAGCGGACTGAGCTCCGCAGCCCGAGTCCGTTCACATCGACTTCAAGCCACGCCCCCTACCCCTTCATGCTTTATTAGACTTAATTTTTATATTATATGTGTAGAACAGGAGGTGATTTACTACTTTGAGTGCCTCTGCCCTCAAAAGAGTTAAAGTGAGCCTCACCCTGTGACCTTATCCCCTCCACCCATCCTAGCAGAGGTTCTTCGAAGGGGCGGTTTCTTGTGTTTCAGTCTCATTAACGCCTTCCGTTCCGCCCTTGGAGGTGGGGTGTTCCCCATTGGTCCTGGTGGCATTTTTACCCCTGCGTGCATCCTGCTGTGTTCCCTCCCAGTACTTGCCCTCTCTGGGCGCGGTTCCTGCAGTCTGTGCTGGAGGTGAGGTAAGAGATGCAGTCACAGCACAGGTAGCAGCCCATGACTCACAAGCCTGTTTTCCCATTTAGCGATGTGCAAGGTTGGGACCGGCAGGAGGTGAGGTAAGACCTTGGAGTGAAAGCCAACATACACTGGCGAGTGGGGACACTGTGTGAGCTGCTGGTGTCACCGTGACCACCTAGCACTAAATTATCCTCTTGGCTGCTGCCAACACACGTCCTGCTACTGAAAGGAGATGGGTGTGGACCTGTTGGCAGACACCCCAAAGCTTATTCACTAGAGGACTGTCTTGCTCAAAAGCAGTAGAAGGGAGGGATAAGGAAGTTGGTAGATGGTAAAGCAGCTCTAAATAAAAGATTCTATTTAGGAATTTGGCAGAGCTGTCAACAGAGAGGGTGTTTCTATATTGCCCTGCTAAATCCCTCGCTTTTATATGATATGTCAGCCCATGTCTCAACCGTTATGTTAAGCAGAATGGGAAATCTGCAAGTTAGAGCTGCTTCCCTCAGTAAACTTTAACCCTTCACATTAGCAGGCTTCTGTTCAGAGGTGCAGTCTATGAGACTCCTCTACGACCAGAACCTAGTTATGGCTTTTTGTCAAACACATCTCTGGCCATTCTTAAAGACAGATGCTATGAGCTTTCTACACGGACCACCGGCTCCCGCTGGTGGCTAGAACAGCATTCATCATGGCCTTCAATGCCTTTTACTTATGTTCCACACATCTCTCCCCACAATCCCTTCGAAGATAACAGTCCATTCATATGGGGGCAGTGATGCTGCTGCATTGGGGCACCCACCCGCCCATAGACAGTGTCGCCCAATGCAGCCTATGGAGCCAGATACTTCTCCTGAAACAGTCCCAATTGACTTGGTCCTCGTGTTTAGGTATTTGCATTCAGATACAGGCGTAGCACTGGAACAGCAGGGTTTTGGCATCGGTTGGTTGGCCACAGCAAACCCGTCTCCCAGTCCATGTATAGAGTGAATAGATATTATACACCGAGAAGGAGTGAGAAATATTTGATAAGGGTATATCCTTGTCTTCCCAATTTCGCTATTCAATAAGCACAATGAAAGGGAACCCAGTTATCTTACAGCAGTGTCTATACTGCCTCTATCGGAGACCAGTGAGCACAATTTTGTCAGTCAAACTGTCTCTGCAATACTATGAAAAATGAAATTTGAAAAAAAAAAAAATATATATATATATAGTCCTCACCCACAGGTAAGTGAAAGGTTGGGCTCTTACAAACTTGTCGAGCCCACCCATTCACGTTCAGTGTCTGGGTGAGGGTCCAATGAGGAAGCATGCCACAGGTAGTACATGTGGGTGAGGAAAAAAAATAAATAAATAAATAATAATATATATATATATATATATATATATATATATATATATTTTGTTTCAATGGCTGCATTTGAATAAACTAATTTGCACTAACTTGGTGGTCCGTGCCCGTTTGTGAGGAAACTCGGAGGAAGCAACGGAATCGATGATTTACAAGCCGGGAAGGCTTCTCCTGCCTGCACACGGACCCCCTCTCCGTTTGGGCGATGTGCGTAATAGAAGCCAACACCTCTGGGGCGTGCCCTGGAACTGAAAGTTTGATCCGGAAGGATATTCCGTGTCTGACCCCCCGGCATTGGTAATCAACACTGAACCTGACTGAGGTTGGCAAAATCTAAGTCGGAGGACGCGGACGACGCCGACTACAAGGAAGGTAGGAAAGGATTATTGCTGGGGTGGAGAGCAGGCCCGGTTCTAGCGGGTGGGCCGGGTGGGCCAGGCCCACCCAAACATGAGCCTGGCCCACCCAAACAGGAGCCTTGGCCCACCCAAACAGGAGCCTTGGCCCTCGCAGTGAGGGCTTGAAGGCAGGCGCAAAACGCAATTGGGCTCAAAGTGCTCCACCGATCCCCCATCTCCCCCGTCGTGTGTGTCAGCCCGGCTGAGACAGCTTCCCGGGCGCGCACACACACAGACAGTTTTTGAGATTATCGCAGCCGCACCCGAGTATTCACAGGTCTTTACAAGACCATTTACATGTTAACAAGGCTTTGTTTATTTTTTCACCCCTTCATCTCCACATGGCGAAAGGCCACACATCCTTTCTTTGGCACTGGTAACCTTTGCCTACTGTCCTGCTGCCTTGATATTTCTTTTTCTATGCAGCCAGGAGAAAAGAAGTTTGTTTATTCCTATTCACCTTTCCTGACCCCTGCAGCTGCTTATCACATCAGGCTGTGACAATAAGTTTGACTTATGGAGTAGGTAAGAGAATGTGTTACTATTTGTTTTTCTTTTTAAAATCTGCACAGGCCCAGCAGGACACATACGTCGTGAGTGCTTCACTTAAACAGTTTTTATCATTATCATGGCCGATGCAGGACAACAATAAAGACAATACAAAATGCCCAGATAACGCTGGTGATTAATGATCCTGCTGGAGAGCAATCATTTGTCTGTTAGTAGTTTTAAAATGCAGATAAACTGTATTTTATGTGGATGCTCAGTGGATAACTGCCTTTATCACAGAGATCCTTGTGTTACTTGCAGTTCAGAAGTTACAGTCCTAACATAGGACAGTGACCAATGAACTGTCATCAAAGAGCTGCTTACAAACATGAATGGTATAGTTAGAACTTCGCTTTTTTGTTTTGTAATATAGTTAGAACTTCCTCAGTCTTTCATTATTCTAATGTTGCTAAAATGAGTATGTTTGGGCAGATATACATTTTTATCAGTAAAGCTGACCCCCATGGAATACTCTTTAAATCCTAAGGTTGTGTTTCCCCAGACCAAACCCTCTTAAAATATACTGCCCACCAGTATGGATGACATGTGATTCATACACTTTGTAATCCTCATTGGCTTATGTGACATTCCCTGTAGACTGATTTACATACTTGTATGATTCATTGTCTCTGTATAATATGTGCGTGGTGTAAAGTACTGACACACACTACACTGATATGAGTAGCGCTATACAACAAATGAAATGCGTAAAGATGAGGGGCACTGTTGGAGGGTGGCAGTGAGGGAATCTGAGGAGGAGGTAGTAGGAGGGGCTATGGAGCGATGAGGGGCACTGTTGGAGGGTGGCAGTGAGGGAATCCAAGGAAGAGGTCATGGGGTGGAGGGGGAGCTAGGGAGAGATGAGGGGCACTGGTGGAGGGTGGTAGTGAGGGAGTCTGAGGAGAAGGTCATGAGGGGAGGGGCTACAGAGAGATGAGGGGCACTGGTGGAGGGTGGCAGTGAGGGAATCCGAGGAGGAGGTCATGAGGGGAGGGGCTATGGGGAGATGAGGGGCACTTGTGGCGTGTGGCAATGAGGGAATCCGAGGAGGAGGTCAATAGGGGGGGGCCATGGAGGGATGAGGGGCACCGTTGGAAGGTGGTAGTAAAGGTATTTACGGAGAAAGAGGTTATTGGTGCGGCGCCAAAAAAGACTTTCGCATCAGCTCTAAAGCTGGCCCTGTCATGGCCTTTCTGTTTTTGTTTATTTAATTAGCAGTCGGGTCATAAGGGCTACTGTGGAACACACTTTAAAGTGCGTGCTAATTATATTTACTGCTATATTCAATGTTCTAAGTTTGAAGGTGATTTTACTAATGTTTTTACCGGGAAAAATGAAAGTGGAGCCCGATGGTGCCTGATATGGGGCTGGGGCCCAAGGTCAGCTGTGAGATAAGGTGCACTGGAGAGGAGAAGTGGATAATCAAGCCAGCAAGGGAGTGCGTTGCAGAGTCCGGGGTCAGGTGGAGGCAGTAATGAAGAGGGATTCTCCCTGAAGGCTCGCACAGAGGGAGCCCGAGAAGTGTCACTTGCCTGATACTCCCACCTCAGAAACCTCCTCTTCCCATCAAAGGAACATTACATGGAAAAACACTTTTTGAGAGTGATAATATTTAGAAAGAGATTTGGAAAAGAGTGCATTTTACTGGGCTTTGTAAGACTAAGAAGAGATAAAGGAGGGCCCTGAAGCAGGCCTGCCTAGACATATATGCGACAAATCGAGCCCGCAGTGGCCCACCCAAATGCACCCTTGGCCCACCCAAATAAAAATTCCTGGAGCCGGGCCTGGTGGAGAGGTGTGTTGCAACGAGGAAAAAGTAACCGCATTTATCGTTGTTACTTGTCCCCGTGCAACAAAGTGTAAAGTATACCAAACGCAATGTCAGCCGACACGCTGAGGGACCGGGAGGCAGCAGCAACAGAAATGTTTAGTGACACGCCGTCAGCAGCAACGAGTGGGCGAGGCAGCAGTGCAATACCGAATAGCAATGTCAGCAATATTAAAGACAAAATAAAGAAACTGGAAAAACTAATGAGGCAGGAGCAAAGTAAATAGTGGGAATCAAGCTCTCTGCAGCGATACTTGGATGTAGGCAGAATACTTAGTGGTCTTTGAATACTAATTGCACCCAGTTATGAGAACCCCAATCCAAGTATGATGAAGGAATGGGCTGAGTGCAATCTGGACCCATCCAAGAGATTAGTGCAGATCCTAGTTAAATATGCTGATACGGATCATGCTGAATTACAGAAACAGATCGATAAAACCAATGAAGAAATAGAAGCTTTTGGACAAACAGAGGAGATAACTCAGATGCGCAAGGAAATGACAACTCGTTTGCACAAGGAGGAAGATAAAATCAAAGAGAGAAAAACCTATAAGTTCCAAAGAGACAAGACAGACTACGAAACAGGACAGATATTCACATTCTCAAAGAAGTATGACTCACTAAAAATATCAAAGTTCAAACCTAGAGAGGATCAGGCTGCCAGTACATCAACCAATAGAGAACGATTTACCAATACGTCTAATTCTGATCTAAGTTCAGCTGTGGAAAGTGAAACTGAATCCGACCTCAGGCACCCTAGAGATGGTCAGGTACCACAGAAGCTCTCATTGGCGGAGGAACTAGATTTTTTATGCCTAGATCGGAGGCAAACCCTCCGACCAAGAACACAGAGAAACAGAGGAGAGCAAACAGAAATGGTAAACGCAGGCAGAGGAGGAAAGTGAGTAGGAAACGAACAAGCTGCCAAAAAGCAAACAACGGGCAGATGGAAACGCAAGTGAAAGCTAATGAAACGACAAACAATACAATCATTAATCTGGCCAATATTGGTTTATCGAAAGCGGAGGAGCAACTTCTAAGTCTTGGCTTGTCCTTCTGCCCTGAAAGCAACTTTAACTATGCCACCACAAGGATGGATATATACAAATGTGTCAGAAAATTAAAATTAAGAAAGTATCATCTATTATTAAATAAAGATCAAATGGAGAACAGAACAAATTAATGCCCAACCATCAGCATTAAATTTGTCAATGTCAGACATGCCTCTCCTAAGCGATCTGCAAGAGCTCATGGGAGAGAACGACACATCCAGCACACAATGGGCGGAAACGATGGTCATAAGGAACGACAACTCAAATGACCTCCTGAAAACTTAAAGCCCAAGAGAGTTACCAACGTTACACTATTCAAACCAAAATCCACGTTCAATCCTATCACTCCAAGGGATTCGATAGATATAATTAATGAACAGGTTATTTCGCAAATAAAGCAACTGAACCACAGAGTACAAAATACCAAGCTCAAATACAAAAGACGCAATCATCAATACCACCAATTGATGAAAAAACTACAGACCAACAACCAGATCGTAATACGAAACTCCGACAAGGGAGGAAATATTGTAATCTGGTCAAAGGAGGAATACACCAAAGAAGCATACTCACAGCTCAATGACAGGACGTGCTACAATAAGAGCAATGCACTAAATCTAAAAGTCGTATATAACGATTTCTACACTAAATTATTGGCCTGGAAAAGTGTGGGCCTAATAAGTATGCAGGAGTACAAATTCCTCAAAAAGGAAAAACCAACGGTACCCACCATCTAATTTATCCCAAAAGTACACAAAAATCCATCAAAGCCACCCGGAAGACCTATCATTTCCGCAAGAGACAGCCTACTTGAAAATACCTTGCAGTACGTTGATTACTTCTTGCAGGAACATGTACAGTCATTACCCTCGTATATCAAGGACACCAGCGATTTTTTGCAACGGGCCCCCAGCCTGCCAGAACCCACCCCAGGCTACCAGCACATACTATCAGAACCGCTCCCTTGCAACTGGCCCCCGGCCTGCCAGAACATACCTCTCTTAGAGATATTGATATTCTCCACCGCAGATCCTCCGAACTAACACTGAGCATCCACAAATCGATTCTGGACCTAAAGCACCTCCTTCACATCACCGAACTCTCCTTCTCGAGCCTCTTGCTCTCACAGAATGCGACCCACATCCCCCTCACGAAGCCCCTCATTCACCCACTACCACTATCCCTGAGACACTTGCGCCCACGCAAGCAACCCTGCCACCTCTCGGAGAAGGAAATTCTTGCTCTCCTCCACACCTACAAACCCACCCCTGGCATGATTAATCCCTCAGATCTCACGGAGGAAGAGGGGCTGACCTCCTCAGTAGCGACGACTCTGCCCTGACAACCTCATGCCCCTTAGACCTAAGGGGAGAACACCCTATCTGCACGGTTGCTACCAACCCTAACAGATCTGCTACCTCCGCAGCAGAGGGGTGGTCAATAGCAACCTAGCTAAAGTTCCCACCTCTGCTTCTACCTGCGACAACCTTTCATACCCCTCCCTAGCCGGCCTCCTAATAAACTGCAGGTCAGCTGTTAAGCATGCATCTGATGTCGCTGACCTCATCCTGAGTCATAAATCGGATCTAGCGATCCTGACTGAATCGTGTCTCAAGGAATCCTCATCCCCCTACCTAGACCTCTTAGTCCCGCCCAACTATAACATCGTAAGGATGGACAGGCACTCAAAGAAAAAGGGGTGGCATTGCCTATATCTACCGTTCCAATCTCTGTATTAAGGAACTGCCGGTGGACCCTACAGATTCCTGCGAATACCTCGCACTCGCCATTTCCAACAACACCTCACAGCTGTGCAAACTTCACATCTTTTACCACCCCCAGGCAAGAACGACGCCTTTACGGACCTCCTCATGGAAATCATCACAGCCAAGGTTTCTCCAAACTCTACTGACATTTTCCTTGGCGACTTTAACTTGCATTGGAATGATCCTAAGGACCCTCAGGTCAATGCCATCAGAGACTTCTTGGCTGATCAAGCCCTTATCCAAGCTTGCTCACTCCCTACTCATTCGAAAGGCGCCACACTAGACTGGATCATTGCCAAAGAATCAGCGGTCAAAATTATCTCTATTGACCCTTGTGATTGGTCCGACCACCACGCCATCACCTTCCTCCTGCCCAGCACCCACAAAACATGGACCCCTCAACCCGTGATTCCTAAACAATGGGTTAGAGACACCAAGAACCTCGACCACGAGAAACTGGCAGCGCGTTGTGAGTCCGACCTCCCCCCACCTCAGTGCACCTCGGTCGACAACCTAGCGGAACATTACTCCTCAACCATATCCAACATTCTCGATGACCTGGCACCACTAAAATTAAAAAGAACCCAGATTAAAGACAGAAATCCCTGGTTCAGCGGATCCCTCAACAAGGAGAGGAGATCCCTTCGACAAACTGAACGAATCTGGAAACAACACCCATCAGCAGCACATCTAAAACTTCTCCGCCAGGCCAGAAACGCCTACAATAAGAAAATCCTCAACACAAAAAAGAATTCTTCAGAACTGAACTGGAGAATACCAAAAATCGACCTCGCAAGCTGTTCGACTTGGTCAAACACCAATCCAACAAACTAGCGAAAACCTCCAAAGTCTCACCTAAACCCCTCATATCAAGCGAGGAATTCTCGTCCTTCTTCTGCAACAAAATCTCTGCCCTAGGAAATGAACTTAAATCCGCAACTCACCACCAAAAACAAGTTCTGCCTGCCCCACCTCCTCTCTCTGCGTTGTCCTCCCGAACTTCACCCAAGAACCTTGCGCACTGGTCCAACTTTAGAATCTACGACGAATACTCTATCTCGAAAATTCTTGCCTCCTTAAAACCGAACAATCACTTTAATGATCCTCTCCCCTCTAACTGCCTAGCTGCCGCCTCTCAGGCTATCATCCCTTCCTGGACCTCAATAATCAACGCCTCCCTCCTACAGGGCTCAATTCCTGACTCGCTCAAGGCTGGCCAAGTTGTCCCCATCCTAAAAAACCCACGCTGGACCCTGCCTCCGCTGAGAACTACAGACCCATATCCAACATCCCACTCCTTGCCAAAGTTCTAGAAAAATGTGTGCAACAGCAGCTAAGCCTACACATCAACAACTTTCACCTACTAGATGACTTCCAATCAGGGTTCAGACCTGGACACAGCACGGAAACCACCCTCCTCCACATTGTGGATGACGCCCTCCAAGCCCTCGACCTAGGCGACACCTGTCTCCTAATCCTTCTAGACCTGTCCTCCGCCTTTGATACGGTTAACCACGAAATTCTCCTAGAACGCCTCAAACTCAGGATGGGGTTGGATGGCACCGTCCTTGAATGGTTTAGATCTTTCCTCCAAAACCGCTCACAGAGAGTCCTCATCAATGGTAATCTTTCCGCCCCCTCTCCGGTTTCGGTCGGAGTCCCTCAAGGATCAACCCTCTCCCCTACCCTCTTCAATCTTTACCTTGAACCTCTCACCGAGGTGCTTCGTGCCGCCAACATGTCCTACCTCATGTACGCCGACGATACACAGATCTACATAAAAATCTCTTCCCCTGAGGATATTTTCTCCCTGAACGAGGCCTTGAAGCTGACAGTCCATTGGCTCACCACCAATCAGCTTAAACTCAACGCAAATAAAACTGAATTTCTTCTGATCTCCCCACCCAAAACCAATCCTGACATCCAGGAATGGATCAAGACAATCACAGCACTAAACTGCCCTCCTACCATTGTTGACTCGGCGAAATCCCTTGGAATAACCCTTGACAGCAGCCTGAATATGCGTGGCCATATAAACTCGATGGCCAAAACGGCTAGATTCCACCTGAGTTACCTAAGAAACCTAAAACCTTTCCTTGAAGTTTCCGACCTTAAAACGGCAATCCAGGCACTAGTCATTTCCAGACTAGAATATGGATGCTCTACTCTGGCAGGGCTACCCAAGAGCTCTCTGGCCCCATTGAAAGCCTGCCTCAACACCGCCGCCAGACTCCTAACGGGCACAAAGAAATTCGACCACATCTCTCTTCACCTCAAAGCTCTGAACTGGCTTCCCCTTCAGGCCAGAATCCAATTTAAAGTGGCCTGCATTACTCACAAAGCTCTTTACTCCAATTCCCCTACTTTTCTCGCACAAAAACTCGTGGTATCTGGAGGGACCAGAAACTCCCGATCTGCCAAAGACCTGCTGTTGCAACCAGCACGCTTTCGGAAGAAAAAAACCTACAATCGGGCCTTCTCTGGGGCCGCACCAAGAATTTGGAACTCTCTCCCACCCGCCATCAGAAGACTTCCGTCCTTGGCACAATTTAAGAAGGAAACCAAAACATTCTTAATGGGAAAATACCTCGTCTAAGGAACACTTTACAATCACCTCATCGACATGTTCCACCCTCCACCTCGGCATTCATGGCCTCTATGGATGATACATCTTGCTGCACTCTGGGCATCCCCCCAAGAGCTGAGACTGCGAGCCTTCTTATATACTATATCCACTTTGTTTTTTTTCCCCACATGTAGCTTGGACTCTAGAATGCGTGCTTGTATATACTATATTCTATCCACGTGCTTTAAGTCTCTGTTTTTCTTCCCCACATGTAACCTGGACTTTAAACTGCGTGCTCCTCCTGTATAATGTATTCCCTATCTATCCCAATTTGACACCTCCCATCCTTAAGCGTTGTATCCCCCCCTTAATCATGTAAAGCGCTCTGATACCCTCACGGGTCTGGTTCGCGCTCTATAAAACTATAAAATAAAAATAAAAAATAAAAAATTTAAGGAAATTGAGTACTTTTGAGTGGAAAGAAGATTATCTAATTATAGCTCTCGATGTAACATCATTATACTCAAGCATTAATCATAAAGATGGAGTGAGAGCTTTGGAACATTACTTGTGTAGAAGACCGGTACAAATGCCACAACATAGCAAAATGTTAATAGACATGGTTAACTTTTGTCTAAATAACAATGCCTTTATGTTTAATAACATTTTATACCAACAAACTCGAGGGGTAGCCATGGGAGCCTGCTTCTCCCCCAGCTACGCATGTTTGCACATGGGCTGGTGGGAGGAGCAGTTTCTTGGCAACACACACAGGGGCATATTCACAAGGAGCTATGGCCGAATTAACGGCACTTTGTCGCAGCCAAAGTCGTGATAAATGTACCCCCCCATTCAATAGCCGGTATTAACAGCCCACAGCACCAGTTTACCCGCGATAGCAGCCGCAAAAAACATCGCCACAGAGGACCCTCGCAAATATCGCTAATGAGATGCAGAGTAGGCGTTCCCGTGACAAAAGCCGAGACAACAGCACACCTCAACATTCACAACGACCAGCCACATCTGCGATAAAAACACAAAACAGGCGATAAGGCGCGTTAGCACCAGGAAATATACACCTGCTCTGACCTGGTGTAAAGTCGGACGGCAGCCAGCACCACAAAAGGGAGCACAGCCCAGGGCCACAACCGAAGGGCAACAGATGCCATGGAGCCAAACATCATGCAGCCCGGACACCCAAGAGGGCCACAACACCCACCCCCACCACCCCAGGACCCTATCCCACACCCGGAACACCCCCCGGACCAACACAGATGCAGCGCAGACAAAGACAGCGGAACCCCAGGAAACGTACCAGCCGCACAGACCCAACATCTGACAATGTCACCTTCCACTGCAGGCTGAAAGGGACAACCAACCTACGCATCTTGACCATCATCGCCTAACAGGCCTACGGCAACAACACTGCGGACAACCAACATCCCACCCCACACAAAGCTGATGGCGTGGCTGCACCTGTTGGCCCCTGAGACCCCCATCCAACACCCGCCAGAGTCGGAGGAGTCCCACAGCCAGCCACATCCAAGTCCCCCACACCTGTCCTGGACATCACCATCACCCTGGTACCCCAGTCCCCATACGTACAACACAATGCGCAGGATCCACTGGAGACCAAGCAAGGACCATACGCCAAAGCAGGATGCACACACGTGTTGGGGGCAACACACAGCACACATGTACTACCTGAGCCCCCTGGTGACACAGCACACAAACACCGCAACAGGAAGCACACGTCTCACACCAATGTGCAGGCAACAACAGAACACCGTGGAACACCCAAAAATGTCACCTTCAAATACACAGCCAGTGTGCATGATACCTTCATCCTCCGACAGTCCATCATCAACCAGCGTTCCCAGGATGCCCCTTGGCAATATACAAATGAACACCCCACACACCAACACCACAACCATGCAACTCACAACTCTGGCAATGCACACGTCACAAAATCACATACAACAGGCACAACAATATGCCCACCCACCAGACACGACAGAACAACTTACGATGTTCACATGGGCAAGCCCTGAAAATGAGCCAGCAACGGCATGGCACCTCTGCCACATACTAGCCGAATGTGGGGAGAGGTGGCAACCAGGCATGTGTGAAGGATGCAGTACAACCATGATTGGGAAAGTACACAATGCCAACAGTGCCGGAGATGTGCTGGACACCTCGCAGTATGTAGAACACACCCATATCCATGGCGACATACACCGCTTGCGTATGGGGTGTAGTGGACAGTGGACGCCACCATGTCACCACAGCCAGTGGGGGACCTCGCGGAAATGTTGCCTGTTACACCCCCCCTAAGCATCAGCAGAGTGGGATGGCCCGGCATACGCCACGCCAGCGTAGGGGTGTGAATAAAACCACGTAGGCCTGGGGGTGGTCCACTTCCGGAAAGACCCATGTCTCTGCCAGGACGGCACCTCCCACCTCGCCATGAGGCCGATGCCATCCCCGTGAGCGGAGTTGCCTGAGATGCCGTGCGCCTGCCGGACCCTGGCACGCTGGTCCACGAACCCGCCAGGCCAGCCCCTGCACAGCCAGGCCACACTGATCACCTTCCGACACCGGCGTGTGTCAAGGAGGGCTCACCACGTGACGGCGCAAGCCACAAGCTGGAGGCCCGAGACCTTGGCAGCCACCTCAGACCATCACAGCTGCCACGACACCGGCCCGCTTTATTCCTTTTTCGTTGACGTAGTCCACTGCCGCCCCCGGCCTACTCTTCAGACCAGTAGGTCCCACATGTGGAACTGTGTCTTGAGTCATGAATGGCAGTGACCCCATATCCCGGCCAGCGGCCACAGCACCAGACCCCCCCCAGTTCAGTGAGGCATAGTTCCATATGGGCATCTTGCGACACGTGGTGCCTACTAACCCTGTTCAACGCCAGGCTGCTACACGTGGTGCCACTAACCCTGTTCAACGCCAGGCTGCTACACGTGGTGCCACTGAACCTGAACTACGCAGGCCGGTGGGGCCATCCAACCTATGCCGGCGACACTCGGTGAATGGGCCGTGCTGACCGCTGCCTCAGGCCTACACCACGGTCAGGTAGGTCACACATTTGGAACTGAGTCTTGATTACACTATGGCAGTGAACATCATTTAAGGCAGAGAACAATACACTGTACACCCTCCGATGTGGTGGCAACAAGTCTGTGCATGGCATCACAACCACACGTGTCTGTGGGCCTACGCGGACCACTGCCCTCGGCCTACGCTGCGCACAAGTGGGATCACTGAACATCGGGAATTCAGAAGGCAGAATAAATTTCCTCGTACGCTCGGAGGGGCGTAAGAGGATGACACGTTGCAGTCCAGAGGGAACAGGATCAGCGTCACGGAGGTGATTGAACACTACCGACAACTGCCACTCTGTCACCAACTCTGTGCCTCGCGAGCCAACGACCCGTGGCTGTGGGCCACTGCTGACCGCTGCCTCCGGCCTACACTGCGGTCCAGTAGGTCACAGAGCCTTGATTTGGCATTCTTGGAGTTCACATCTGTGTACGGGCATCATCGCAGACTGCATACCCTCACAGCACCTGTGCCACTGAGTTTGTTCTCCGACATTCATGGACACTCACTGGTCGGACATTGGTGGCGTTTGAGTCCATGGACTAGGGGCTAGTTTTCATCCTCATGTAGCTGATCCCGAATTGTTGCTGAGGACGAGGGTTGCGCTTTCCACTCCTCCATTTGCTGCTTCCAGATAACATCAGACCTTCTGCATCATGCCCTGGAGGACACCTTCCACTGTCCCCCGAAACCCTCCGCAACATACACCTCGGACATTGATGGGGACCCGCTCAGGTCGCATGGCCCATCTGACTGCACCGCAAGTTACCATCCCGTGGCTGGGTGCCTGTGCCGGCTGCATTGCATCCGGGGCCACTAACTCTGTGCTGCTCAGGCCTGGGACCCCTTCTTCTGAGTCATTGAATGGCCTCTGTAGCGATGGTCTTGGGGTCATCAACGCCATGTGTCTGTGGCCCTGCACTGTCCGCCTCCTCCGGCCCCAACTGCGGTCCCCCTGGGCCCACACATGGCATTGAGTCTTGACCGGCCCGGACGTCGCATCACCGCAGGAGGCACACACCACCACCGCAAGGACCAGCTTCAACCGCCATCTGCCAGAGTCCAAACGGTGGTCCTGACAGACCTAAGGAGTTGCTCAGACCTGTCGTGGATGCCATCATCGGACTGATACCCTGCTCAGCACTCCAGGTGCCAGTGACTCAGTGCACCGCAAACCATTGTCCGTTACTGATTGAGTTTTGTGCTGTTGTGAGGTTGCGCAGCAATGTCACCTCATGCAGTGGGGAAGACCTGGGACTATGATGAGGAAGATGTGTCAAGTGTGCGGAAGGGAGAAGGCACAGACAATGGGAGGGCAGGAAGCAACAGCCCCACGGCAGGAATGCAGACTGGTGGTGGTAGTCAAGCTACACACCCGGATATATTGCTGGGTATTGCGCTGTGGACTGCGGACGCAACTGTCACCTCAGGCAGTGTGGGAGACCTGGGACGTTGATGAGGAAGTTGATGCAGGTGTAACACACCCCACTGCATCTGCATCAGGACTGATCCGAAGGAACACAATCCTAGCAATTTCTTCACATGAGCGCGCTCTTCTCTAGCGCCCCTGCCTCAGTGCACTGCAACTCAAGGAACATCCAGACTGAATATTGGGTGCCATCTGTCCTTAGTCCGGATCCCTCCATGTTGCTCTGCAGTTGACTGTTATGCTACTGTTTTCTGTTTCCATTGCACTGGTGTCCACTGTTCAGGTTGTTGGCAGCACCAAGCACTCCGTGCGGGCTGGCTTATACTCACCCCACACACATCCAGCACAGGCATCACTGTATATTTGGCCCTGCCAATAAAGGGGCCGGGCGCATGTGCCCGTGGCCAGTTCAACATGATATGTGCATGTGTCTCTGTGGAGGTGTGGGTCTCCTTTGTGGGGTGTGGGAGGTCCCTGAAGGGTATTGGACACCCACGTGTGTGTTCTAGTTCGCATTCCATGGGTTCGGCAACACCCTCACCTGTTGGGCCACCTCCTTTTGGCGTTCTGCCACCTGGCATTGGGATTCCATGTGTGGGTGGGTGAAGTGTTGTGAGCCAGCCGTGATTGCGGGTGCTTCATGCTGTGTGGTCTGTTGCAGGGGTTGGGTTCTCCTCTGAGTGGCTTGTCTGCCCTGGTCCCGGTGGTGGGTTGTGTGGGATGTCCATGGGCTATTGTAGGGCGTCGGTGTCTGGGCTGTGGTGTTCGTCTCGGGCATCACTGATGGGTTGTCTGTTCTGACCTGCTGGAGATGTTGTTTGTCCCTCTGCATTGTGATGGGGAGGTGCATGTTGGCATTGTGTTGGCGCCTTGTTCTTGTCGACATGCAGACTGTGTGACGATGTACATTGTGACTGTTTTGGCGGTGGTGGCTATTTGAGTTGGGACAGTGTCCATTTGGCCTACATGGCTGATGTGGGGTTGTAGGGGTAGATGTGCATCTCACAGTTCCCTGCTCTGTCCGATGTGATTGTTCTGTTACTGTGCCTGGTTGGACCCAGTTGTGTCCCCTGTTCTGCAGTGTGAGTGTTGCACTTTGTGCCACATTGTCATGGTATGTGCTGTGATTGCTATGTGTGTGTGCTGCAGTGTGCCACGGGGATGCGGGACATGTCCCTGGGTAATTGTGGGTGTGCAGTGTGTTACACCTCATTGTGCATGTGTGGCATTGTGCCCATCACCCACCGTTCCCCCAGTCCCTGTTGGATCCTCACCCAGTTGTTGTTGTGTCAGGTCCTGTCGGGCTGTGTCCGTACTCCCTACTCCTTGCAGCCTCTCCACACTGATGACTGTGGCCTTGGTTTCCTCCTGCTCTTCCTGTGGCGCTGGACTGCCACCTCCTGTCGCCGTTGCTGCCTTCCTGTTGGCAGCGGGTTTGTACCTGGTTTAGGTTGTCAGGTCCTGCCGGCGCCTCTTGGCCTCCTGGATTGGCCTCCTGGGCTCTGCGACTGCATTCCAGGCGGTCTGCTTGTGGGCCATTTGCTGGTAGTGTTCTGTCGCCTCCGTGGCCTTGGTCTTGTTTTCCTGCGGTCTGCACCCCGTCTTCCTCTCCCTTTTCTCCTTGGCCTTCCCCGACCCACTTGTTCCTTGCTGATGGTCTGTGGAGTTTGTGGTGTTCGCGTTGCCCTCTACGCTGGGTCTGGGTGCATGGATGTTGCTACGTGCTTTGGCTTGTTTCTGGTGTGTTGTGCCTGTGGTTTTTATGGTGCACTTGCCCGCCAGACGCGTGGCAGTTGCAGGCCTGAGGCTGCTTTTCGCAGCTTTTTGTACCGCGATTGCCCTCATTGCATGATTTCTCGCGTTTCGCATTTTTTGGGCGTGGTGTTGATTTACACGCTGACATTTGACGCGTTATCTGGTGACTATCGCATGGTATGGGCCTGTTGTGAATTTCACGTTGACACGGGGTTATTTTCCTGTGATAGGCTGCGTTATTGAAAGTTGCGTTACGCTACTCTTGCGGTAGTTATCACACGTTCTTGTGAATATACCCCACAGTGTATATATGAAAGACCATGTGATGCTATGGTTGCATTTTATTGATGATTTATTTATTATTTGGAAAGGCACAAAGGAAACAGCTAATGAATTTGTAAAAGCCATCAATAATAATGACATCAATTTGCACTTTACCGCGACAATCAGTGATCAAACTGTAAATTTTCTTGATGTACAAGTATACATTCTGAGGGAGAAAATTATTACTAGCGTTTATCGCAAGGAAACTGCGGGGAATTCAATCCTGCACGCAAGCAGCGCCCACCCCAGACATCTAGTAGACAGCATCCCTTATGGGGAGATGTTAAGATTGAGAAGAATCAGTAATAACAATGAGGACCTGAAGTCTGCTCAACTCGCTAGTAAAATCAGATTCTTGGAACGTGGTTATTCGCCTAAAGTAATAAACAGGGCAATCACGAAATTCATGACACTAGATAGGGCTGTTTTATTGAGGGACAAAAACAGCAACCCCATGGGCAACGGTGTTCAAACCGCTGGCGAGAGTACCCCCAGCAAAGAGGAGCCAGAGGCCAAAGAGTTTAGAATAATCTTGGGCTTCAGCAAACCGGAGCAAAGCCTGAGGTCCATAATTAAACGGAATTGGCCCCTGGTGCTCAGTGACCCAGTGATTGGACATACACCACCAAATAAAGTAACAATCACTCACAGTAGGGGACCCTCTATGAGAGAAAGCCTTGTTAAAACCAGCCCAGAAAGCATTGCGGGAACCAGTTGGCTGGCACAACGCAAAGGCTTCTACAAATGTAAAACGTGCAGAGCTTGCCAACAAGGTGTGAATAAAACAACTTTTCGGACCCCGATTGGCGGTAAAGAAAGGAAGATCACTAAAGTCTTGACATGCAAAACTGACCACGTCATCTATGTGTTGCAGTCCGTGTGATTTACAATATATAGGGAGCACTAAACTCCAAGCACACAAGAGGATCCTGCAACACATGAGAGCAATAACAAATCAAGATGACATACCCAGTAGCACGGCATTTCAAGGACCTATACAATTCGAACACACAAGATCTTAAGTACTACCTTATGGATGCGGTTCCACCCAGCAGAAGAGGGGGTAACAGAGCGAGCAGGTTAAGAAAATTGGAGACTCGCTACATTCTAGAACTAGACTCCAAATACCCGGAGGGTCTCAATACATCGGAAGATCTATACACTTGCCTCTAAAGATAAATAAAACCGCAAAGCTAAATATCATGGCAGAAATGGAAGGAATTAGAGCTGAATCCAGTTTCACAACCGGTCAATCCTACATTAACGCTATGAGATAAAGGGGAATATCCACATAAACATAGTGTAAAGATAACAACATAGTTTACATATCATGTAGGGACAGTGCTAACTAAGAAAACGAAAGAAATAGGCTGCAATATAAGATATAAGAAATGAGGGCGTAAATTAGGTGTTTATACCAATACAAAGCTATTGAGTCACAAACAAAACTAAGCTAAAACTGCCAATTCGGAGCTTACGAACGAAAAAACAACTATAAACAATAGAAAATAGAAAAAATTGGGTAGCTTGTAACAATATGATTTAAAAATAGAGGGTTCTTGGATGAACTTCACATTGCACTTATGCACTTTTTGACACAATGGGAGAGGGCGACAATAAAAGATGCACTTTATGTTACCATGAATATGCGCATTTGCACTTTATGTGACCATTTTGCACATGTATTAAATACAAGATGGGCTATAGAATATTAGTGAATTATAGTCACTAAAGCCAAGGGTCAGTGGCAACAATAACATAAAGGAGTGAAATGTATTTTACAGAGATTCCGTAACGATGGCAGAATTGATGCCCGTTTTTTCCCTGAGCCGCAATATATAATGTGTAAAATGTATTAATAAGCCAAAAGCAAACAATAATGTGATATAGTCATTTTTAAGAACAATAATATTTTCTCTGCTTTTACTGGTTTTTATGAAATTTGTGAAAAGAAAACAATGAATTAATATTGCGCAAATGTATGTTTTATGTCTATGATTGCGTATTTTGCACCAAGCACCTGACACTTTAAAAAGATCAATGAGGCCGCGGCGCTTGTCATATGATCATGGCTCGCAAGAGCCGAAACGCATAATCGCTGCATTTGAATAAACTAATTTGCACAAAAAAAAAAACAAAAAAAAAATGGCTGCATTTGAATAAACTAATTTGCACTAACTTGGTGGTCCGTGCCCGTTTGTGAGGAAACTCGGAGGAAGCAACGGAATCGATGTGTATAGATATATTTAGGACTTCTTATATATATATATTGTTTCTTATTTCATTTTTCATAGTATCGCAGAGAAAGTTTGACTGAGAAAATTGTGAAGCAAGCACCGATTTACCTGGGTGCATTACGCTCACTGGTCTCAGATAGAGGCAGGATAGACACTGTCGTAAGATAACTGGGTACCCTCTCATTGTGTTTATTGTAGATTGAATAGATCACAGGGGATTATGTGACCTGAGATCCCGGTACTTACGGGGACAGTGCCTTCATGGGAACCCAGAAAGGACGAACTAGACATCATGCCTAATCCCATATCTGAGAACAGACTAGGAAACTCTACAGTTATGCCACCTTAATGAACAGATGAAGGGCATCTACACAAGGGCTGTTCCTCTTCATCACCAGCACAGTCACCCACCAACACACAGGTAAGGTAGTAACCAGACAATGTGTTACGGGGTCTGGAGAGACCCCAAGTGAGAGGCTACACTTCTACAACTGATGTAGGTTAGGTTGAGGTTAGGAAGAAGACCCACGTTTCCTATATAACACCCCTCAGAGACAATCCAAACACCCCAGCTCCACCCAAGTAGAGCTGGCAGGTGGAAAGACTATTTCCCCATGGACCTAATTCAGAGGAAGAAAGTCTACTCTTATTCCACAACATACCAAGTACCTATCCATGTAGGCATATCCATGGGCATCCCCATGTCCCTAGCATGTGGACAAATCTACAACTGCAGACACGTTCTGCACAAAAGTGCTGAGAAGTCAAGTAATCTAATGATCATGTGTTATACAAAACATGTTACATTACTTTACATGGCCTTCTGACACCTGCTTAGTCACCTGGCTGAAACAGTGTTACGCTGAAAAAGCTCAAGAGCATAGTCAGTCTGATAAACTGACTTTTTCAGAATGAAATATTTCTTTACGTGGATTTTCCCTCATCTTTCGCACATAGTTTGTAGTGTGCTGGATCTTTAGTTGGAAACAACTCAGAATCGGATTAGTAAATTAAGCCCTTAGGTTCCAAATCTTTTCACAAGCACATTTTAGAAGCATCAGCACACTTATCTGAGTTATTTATAATAGTTACACATGGTGATATGGAGTGCCTGTGGAAACTGCTGGATACTTAGAAGGTAATACCAGGTGAGGTTTATAATTCCTCTCCACCTGTGGCATTAAATGCAAATTCTATTCTTGTAGCCAAGGCCATGGGAATTATGCGATTGTGCATTTTTCACATAATTATTGACCAGCCACATTTGCCACATAATTCACATCTGCTGCATAAACTGCAAATTTTAGCACACAAAATCTAGCTCAAACAGTTCAAATGTAACTAAAAATGCAGCAACACGTATTGCAGCGCAGTGGAAGGCACTTTGCAAAGGTTGACTGGTCACCTTTCTGTTGCCCATTGCTGCATTTGGATGTTAAACTGGTACTAATGAAGTGCAACCATTGCCCACACAGTGTAAACATGATAAAATTATTTAGTAATACTATCACAAAATGTACCACATTATGCCACATAATTTGCCCTTTCTTGCTGCATAATTTACTCAACCCTGCTGCATAATTTGGACCTTCCCTGCCGCATAATTCCAGTGGCTGTGCTTATAGCCTCCGCAGGACTCAGCCTCTAAGCTAGCATCTGATTATGGGCTTGTGGCTGCAGCACAGGCTTAAGACCCACACGAGCAACCACTGAGTTTCCTCATACACCTGAAGTGCCTTCTAACCCTACATATGCATTGTTTCTCCTGCTAACAGAAAGTGAGCACTTGTTGAAGAACAAATGGCAAGCCTCTTGGAAAGCTCTGCATGATTTTCTTCTGCTCTTACTGCTTCTCAGAATCAGCTAGGTTGAACTATCTAGTTCTGCTCAGCTCCATAGTCCTGTTTCAGTGGGTGAATCCAGGTCCTGTCAATCAGTTCCAATCCCACTGTAACTTCCTGTAAAGAAGCACTAGAGAGCATTTTCCTTAGCCAGGAAATATCATAGCAAATATAGCTTTTTGTGCAATGTTGATGCAAATGAAAGCACGCAGCAAAAGCCCCCTTTCATGGGATTTTCAGTTAGAGATTACCATACCCCTCGACCTTTTGCATCTGCTTGGCAGCAGCTGTATGACGATGTGGCCTCATGCATGCCAGCACGCCCTCCAGCAGCAAAGTCCCGATAGTTTTCCACAAAAATGCCATTATTTTACTTTTCCAAGCCTATTTGAAGCTCTGTGTTTAAAGCACACTGGGCTGTGATGTAGTTTTGTGCAGGTACTAACGAGTTACTTATTCTTTGTGCTCCTTTGAAGCACTGGATAATTATCGGTTCTATCGAGGTCATGTTTTATAAAAATAAGCATTGCTTGGGGACAAGGTCTCCGCGTGCCGCGCTTATCTGTAGAACTGTTAGCAGGCATGCTGACCAGAGCCCTGTCTGAAGTCAGAACTACAGTGGCAGCCCAGTTGCCTGAGGAAGGGGGTTGGTGGGTGGGCCTAAGCAGAATCCCTAAGGGATATGACACCAGCCAAAGGCGAGTGACGTGCGAGTCATTTCTATCTAGACATGACTGACCCTAACCCAGCCCTGCCGGCTTCAACCTGTGACATAGAGCTCTGGTATAGCTTGAAGCCAAGAAAAGAGAAAGTAAATACATATTTTAATACATTGACATATCATAGCGTTATTAGTTTTACCTATGGTCAGGCGCGGTGCGTCCATTGGGGCGTTGGGGCGTTGCCCCCCCGCCCGTGCCCGCAGCTCCCTCGGCGTCTCTGAACTTAGTTTACTTAAGTTCAGAGACACCGAGGGAGAACTGAGTCTGACAATCATGATGTCAGTCAGCATGACGTCGGACCGCCCACCCCCTTCAGAGTCTGAAGGGGGTGGGCGGTCCGGCGTCATGTTGACTGACGTGCATTGTCAGACCAGCCAGGGACAGGCAGCAGCACAAGTGCGCATGAGTGGGGAAGGTGAGCGAATTTTTCGCCCGTGCCCAATCATGCGCACTTGTGTTTCCACTGGCTTGCGCATGCCCATTAGGAGCCCCTCGGTCTCCTAATGGGCAGGCGGCGGGCGAAGAGTAACCGTGCCCTCAGCCAATCCTGGCGCTGCAGCAGCGCCAGGATTGGCTGAGGGGTTGCCACTCCAGTGCTGTTCCTGTTAGAAGAGGTGCCATTGCCAACGCGGACCAGGAGCAGAGGCGGTCAGGTAAGTTTTCGTTATTTTATTCTCCCTCGGCCCCCCGCGCGACCCCCCCGCGAGTACTGCGAGCCGCGGCTGGGCGCTAGGTGAGTCTTCGGTGTATTTACTTTCCATCTCTCTTCCTTTTAATGCTCCGAACTTTCCGTGAAAGTAGCTGGGCTCGTAAGAAGTTGTTTCTTTGCTTCCAGCCCCGGTGTGTTCTGCAGAACTTTGGCGACTGCTCTTGAAAAGTTGCATGTCATGTTTTGATTAAACACTTGCTTGGGTGAAGGATTAACTGTAAGTGTCCCTTATACGCTGTTAGTCTGCTTTCTAAGTGCTGCCAAATTATTTAGGGGGAGGAGGGTGGCTAGAAGATTATGGCTTGCAGTCACTGACTAGGCTACGGGATGATTTGCCCAGGATCACACAGTGTTGTAAAGTAGGGACGCGGCCGACTGTACTAACACGATATATATACGTTATTGTCTTGGTTGTTATTGTTCTTTTAATGTCTGCTGGTGCTCCGTGTAAAAAGGTATGCCATTGCGCACTGTCGGGTCGCGAGCACCTCTTTGGACATGGCTGGCTGTACGCAAGGCTGGAACAGAGTGGGATCCAGCTTCGTTCCGCAATGGCAGTCACTTGTCCACAAGAGCACTGTCACCAGTTCAAAGAATCCCCTCATAATGAGTCCAAGAAACGTTTTTGGATTCATTCTTGAAGAAAGCCCTGTGGTTCATCGTGAACGCAGGTATGTTCTAATGCGAACAGGCAAGCGTTTTGTAAATTTTGTTGATTGTCATGGCAAGTCATTTACAACAGAGTCCGTTGTTAGACAGTTTTAAACAGCTCCTAAGAAACCTGCTGTTTGTTATTATTTTCTTGTCTGCCCCAGTTTCAATTAATTATTTAATTGAAAAGAGTAAATTAAGCGGGAACAGCTGCCACAACACAACCCCAAAACAGGCAGTGTCGTCTATACGCTGCAAACACGCCATCTTAAACACAGATATACACTACACATGCAGCCATTATTACGCAGGCACAAAAACGTGCTTGCGTCCAAACGACGCCTTCTTAGTTCAAATGCACATTGCTGCGGCTGTGCCACAAATGCAGTCCGCTGCATTGCACAAATGGCAATGCCTCGGTGTGTGGAAGTTGCTCTTCCTCCCTGAGGGTGTCTCTGACACATGAATCCCGGTGGCGAGGTTGCACCACTGTCACAGGCTCAGCTCCATTATACCCTGGCCTCGCTGGCTCGCGCCGCTTCCTGCTGATGGTGAGACAAGGTCCCCTATTAAGGCAGCTCCCAATACAGCTGAGCTTTTCCATTGTTCTTAGCACAGGCGATGCTTTAAGGAACATATTAGTGAGGCCTTTTGTGTTCATGATGATGACGCATGTAGCAATTCTCTTCCCGACCTTAAGGACAGCAGAATCTAAATAAATCTATGTACAAAGTTCAGATCCATGGAGAAAATTCCAGGTGATGGCTTCTAAATGGTTTTAACTGGATCCAGTTGTGACGTGTGATTTTTGAATAGTGAACGAAAAATTCCTGTGAAAAAACCCAGAATGGCAGTCCAAGAGGTTAAGGAAAAATCCTTGCAGCAGCCAGTAAGCACCTACAGCCAATTCCAAGAGGCAAATAGATTCTTCCACATAGCAGTTTATTACTTGACCCAGTCTTGCATGCCATCAGCACGGTCCAGGGGAAACATTTGTAAATGGTGAACTGAAATATGCACAGACTGGAAACCATATTAGCCCTGGGCAAATGGTTTAAACCTTTCTCAAATTAGCTTGAAAATGCACCATTTGCCCACTCTTTTTTCAAAATTTTATAGAGGGGAGAACCCTCTCCACGCTCGCTTGCCACAGGGCAGTCATCCAGAACGTTTACGCCCCACCGCTTTCAAATGTCACCAGCCACCACTGCCTATGGTGCTGGGGATCCTAAAGTAAAGAGGTGCATCATTGGGATCCGGGAGTGTTCAGGGACTTGATTACTCAGTAAATATTGAAGAAGACAACCATTATGTTAAGCTTTACTAACGGGCATAAAACAGGTAAAGCATGGGCAACACAGCAGCAGCGAAGCCAAGCTTACCAAGAAATATCCCTCCCTCTGTCTTTCTCCCGTCTCCTAGGTGACAGATCACAATGCAGGTTCGTGGAGGTGGTCCATTCGAGCCGGGGAGGGGTGTGTGCTGATTCCTCTGTGCAGCGGTGATTATGCATTGAGGCAGATACGGCTATATGCAGAACATGGACTGCTTCTTAAGCTTAAATGTCCTCTTCAGAAACTGGGAAAAATTTACTCAGGGATGTCGTTTGCCCTGAAGGGAGAGTGACCACTTGGCAAAAAATCAAATTCTGGACAGTGACTGTAAACATTAAAGACAAAGGATCAAAATTCAGGACAAAAATCCAGGGCAAAAGGTCATTTTTACAGACACACACGAGGTGATCGCACAATTCCAAAATAGATGGATGACAGAAGTACAAGTCAAAAAAGATTTATGTTCTTTGGTTTGTATTACACATATGAGTATGGAGCAAACATTCAGCTATAGCTGTACTAATTTAAAGATGAAAAAAATAGAAAACATACATGCTCCAAGCAAAATTTGACAGCCGACATCAGGGACAGTTGTCACAATTCTAGTCCGTATCAGGAATGATGGTACCAGAAGCAGCACTCTGTTGACTAATGTAGACTTAGGGCCTGATTGCGAGTTTGGCGGACTGGGAACGGCCCGCCCTGCCCGTGGTTGCAGTCCAACCACCACGAGCTCGGCGGTCCGACTGCCATATTACGAGATTGTCGGATTGCCTTTGCAAAGACCGCAGTGGAACCGCAGACACCCCCAGCCATCCGCAGACCACCGTGGTTGCGGTCGGGGAAAATCAGCTGCCATAGGGCAGAACAGAGGAGTCTCACCGTCATCTGTACTACAAGTTGGCTTTCCGACAAGCTGACTGTGGCAGTAGGACCACCGTCTTCAGGTCAGCGGAATTGAAGGATTTGGGGTGTATTCTCACCCCATTCCTGTTCTTACCATCAGAGTTCGACGTGGATCCCTTTCTCCAGGTCTCCCCTTCACAGCAGCATCTTCACCTGGAGGAATGTGACCCCGTTTGCGGCGACATACACCATATACACATTGCCTGGACTGCCCACATATGGGCCAGACTCTGGCAATGGGTAGGTTTTTTTCACATGTATCATGCATCTGTGTACATTCGACACACATGCAGTTGAATTGCTCACACAAGCATCGATATGTATGGAAAACCATTCAACACTGCCGCAAGACCTCAGCAGCCACACCGCGTGCACCCCAGTCAACTCACAACACTGCGGTCTTCTAGAGAACGCAACCGAGGCATTCGGACCGCCAAACTCGTAATTTGGCCCTATGTGTTCATACACTACTAGAGAGTGTGAAACAGAGAGAGAAATTATGGTGAGAAAGAAGGAGAGAGGGGTAAATATAGAGTGAGAATGAGATGGTTGGAACACTGAGAGTGAACAATGACAGAAGAGCAAAGCAAGCGAGGGTTGGCCAGCTGAGAGAGCGAGAATACAGATGTTAAAAGAGTGAAAAGAGAATCACAGAGGAAAATAAGGCCAAGAAAGGAGCAAAAATAAAGATACGGAGAGGATGACAAGAGAGAAAAGGTAGAGGGAACAGAGAGAATCATGTGGGAGAAAGAATGTCAAGAGGAGAGAAGAGGGTGGAGCAGATAGAGAAAAGGGAAAGAGAGGAAAAGGTTGAAAAGGGAGTGAACAGAGAGAATGTGTGAGAGTTCAGTGTTTGGCTTGCATGTCAAAGCTTTTGATCCTAATGGCATACTTTGATAGGGGACCTGATATGGACAGCACACATTGGTGATATCTGTGCAGAACTCTTCTTGAGGGTACCCCACAGAAGGCTAAGGGGACAGTAACCACTGGGAACAACGTTCCCAGGCTTAATGCTGATTTGCGTTGCCTCAGGCTGAAAAGCAAAGAGAGGGTCTCATACTGTGAAATGAGAGGAGGCACAGACAGCTAAGGAAGAAACAAGCCTTCTCTCTAGGGTGCCTTTTAACTGAAAGAAATATAAATGTGTTCAATTAGTTAATCAGCAAATATAAAAGGTGCTGGGGTAACTATCTTATACTATGTGCAATTCATTTGTAGGTCGAACCTACCAGACAGAGCAAGAACTTACAGGGGCCTATAGCCCACCCATTTCTTATCATTTGTTAGCTTTATTTTCGGTCTTGTCTGCTTTAATGGCTTTCCTTGTCCCAAACTGTACTTGTGTTTGCTCCTCTCCTGGAGCATAGCCTCCTTACCATCTCTCTCATTGGCTGGCTTCTATCCTTCCACTGATCACTTTTAGGAAACTTTTTTTCTTTTCTGTTAATCACTCTATGAGAGTGTGTGTGTGTTTTCCAACTCCTCCAAATGCCCATCCCTATGCTCTGTGTTTCTCTCTTCTGTATTTCTTACCCACTCCGCTCGTGCTCAGTGTTGTCCTTGCAGTTGAAAATCTATGGTGCGTGCTGCAGAACTCCAAGGCTTCTCGCAGGGGAACAGCTGCTTCGCGCTGTTCCTTATCTTATCTACGCAGAGAGCACTGTGTGCTGTTGAAAGGTTTGACTGGCCTCAGGCCTTCCATTGCTCGCTGCAATTCCCAGAATTACAGACACAAGGCAGCATAAAAGGGTTGACCAGGGGTAAAGGGTGGGAGGCAAAAATATTGGGCGGTCCATGAAATTTACGGACGGGTGGTCACCCTTCCTGAAGGTAGATGTCATGCAGCATGCAGGGCAATTAGGAGGACCCTGCAGCTACACTAACCCAACCAGCCAGCTCCCTCGACACTGGACACTGCTTCAGTGTCGATAAGAGACAGGAAGTAGAAGGAGGAGCAAGAGAGGACACTGTAATCAGTTCCGCTGATAATGGAGGATGGTGTGTGCTGGTTTTTTTACCTCGCCATCCCTGTCATATTCCGATACACACATGGGGGCATATGTACAAGCCCCTATCGCACCCACAACGTCACTTTTATCGACGTTGTGGTGGCGATAGGGGCTTAGCCTTATTTACAAGGCAGGGTTAAGCCACTTAACGTGGCTTAACGCTGCCTTGTGAATAAGGCCCCCTTTCACGCTATGGTTAGCGTGAAAGGGGTGGACAGTGGGTGTTGCGGTGGGCGTTCCACCGCAACACCCATTGATTTTGACGCTGCTCCCTATGTACAAGAGCAGCGTACATAGGAGGCAGCGCCAAAATTAAGTTCAGTGAAAACCTGGTCTTAAGTTAGCGAAATGAGGAGAAATGCATTGTTTCTCCTCGTTTTTTGCTTTTCCAAGCACATGGAAAAAGCAAAATGCCATGGATTGTTTATGTACAGGAAGGTCTCCCTTCCTGTACATAAACAATCTTTAAAAAAATTGCCATTTTGTGACTTTCATGTGTGCTGCATTAAGCAGCATACATGAGAGTGACAAAATGGCATTTCAGGATTGTTTATGTGTAGGAAGGGACACCTTCCTACACATAAACAATCCTCCCCTGCACGCAGACACCCTTGCACTTTTGTGCAAGGGTGCCTGCATTGGCGCTACACTGCTAAGTGTAGCGCTAGAGCAGGGGGAAACGCAAGGCTGCACCATATCGTTACAAATATGGGGGCAGATTTACAAGCCCATTGCAACACATTTACGCCGCCGTTGCGTTTCTTCTGTGACGCAGCGGGTGTAAAACAAGGCACCACGTTGCAACAAATTTACAATGTGACGCATCTAGGGAGATGCGTCATGTTGTAAAGCCCTGTGTCACATTATACCTGCGTCAGGTATAATGTATGCAGGGTGGGCGTTCCTACGCAGGAAAGCCTCGTAAAAGTGACGCGCTGCGTCAAAACCTTACGCCTGCTTGAAGCAGGCGTAAGGAGTAACGCAGCACAGCAAGTATAGGCCGCCCCTGAGCAGTGCTGGAGTTGTGATGCGCTTGCGACACGACTCTAGCATTGCGTTACCTTTACGCCGACAGATGCGTCACGCATCTGTCAATCCTTGCGCCACGGTGCGCCGCATTGTAAATGCGACGCATCCATGGTGGCGCAAGTTTTTTTTTACGTGACGCAGATTAACTGACGCATCTCTGCTGATATGCAGCGATGCGTCAGTTCTTGTAATGGTGCAGCCTTGCGTTTCAGAAGTGGCGGAGTGAGGCGTTAAGCCATGACTGCTAACGCCTCACTCCGCCACTTCTATTGTACATATCCCCCATGATGTTTCAAGTGGGGACAGGGCCGGCTTTATGGCAATGTGACCGGTGCGGCTACACTGGGCGCTGACCTGCGGAAGGGGGCGCTGAACTCAGGGAGTGCGCTGTGTTAATTAATAAATTATGATCGGAGAGATGGGGGGCACTTTTGCCCCTGTGGTAGTGAAAGAATCCGAGAAGGTGTTCATGGGGTGTGAGGGCACCAAAAATGATTGTCGCACCGAGCACCACCAGCGCTAAAGCCGACCCTGAGTGGGGAGTAAGTGCCCACTGATGATTAGTAAAGTTCAGTGAGACCCTCACGTATGGCCCACTTCACAATAAGAGGAGGATCATGTGGTCAGAGGTGCAGTGCCAGACTCCCAAATTAGAGGCACCGCGTACTTTCCAAATTTCATATTAACCAACCACTGAAAATCCATGGCATAGTGGCACGAACATGTACAGGCCAACAATTTCAAACAGCCAAGATGGAGATTTTTGGAGCCTAGAGACGGAAAACTTTCTTTGACCATCGACTTCTATTAATAGAGTGAGGAATTTCTTACGAGAAACTAAAGAAAAACAAAGGTGAAAAATTAACATTTTGGCTAGGAAAGGGGGAGTCTCTTTTGTAAACCGTGTTGGCGTCAGTTTCTGTGAGCTCTGGAAAACTGTGCTCATTTCTGGGCTGTGCCTCTGCTGGGCTTAGGAGTTTTTATGAGAAGTGAAATCATGTCTCCCGCTCTGCATGCGCGCTCTTTTATGAAAAATGAAAAAGAGTCGGAGGCGTGGCGGGAGCGGGAGATGGGGGCTCATAAAGAGGACGTAAGGGAGGGCAAATGCGAGTGGCGACGGAAGAGAGGTGGAATTGAGGAAGGCCGAAAAAGATAAGCACTGCGGCAAGCCCTGATGAGTAACTTGACCACGCCCAACATTTCAAAGTTTAGTAAAATAACATCTTTGGTTCTGAGAGAAACACAGGTTATCAACCCCACGGACTTACACTCAAAAGAACTGATGAAAAACCCACAACAAAAAAGCAGCGAAAAGCCCCATTGCAGGCTTCAAAATGTATATTATTGCCAAAGTTTGCTTGAATTTGGCATACTTCATGACTTGTTGGCAGTCTCAATGTTTTTGATTTTGACTGTAAGTCAATTACATTCACGCAGAGCTACATGAAGATCTGCAGTGCTGTGTGAACAGCTGGGAAAATGGGCAGCACCGTATTTAATAAGAGTTCTGTGGCAATGAGATTTAGCTCAATGCTCGTTGTGCTAAGGCGCAAAGGCGAGCCAGCGCTGACTTGATTGAGTTGTACTCTCTGCACACCCTTCAGTCAGGGGCGTAGCTTGGTCAGTAAGATTGGGGCAGGGCTGTGAGCAGTGGTGGCTCGCATAGGGCGTGCTGCGGGGCGGTGGGGCGGGGGAGGGGCAGGGTGGGGGTAGTAAACTCGGACATACGACGGAGCGGAGGAACGTAATAATTACTTTCCTCCGTTCCGTCGTATGTCCGAGTTTACTACCCCCCCACCCTGCCCCTCCCCCTCCCTCCCCACCGCCCGCAGCACGCCCTATGCGAGCCGCCACTGGCTGTGAGATTCAGATTTCCCAACAATCACGGCACATAACGTTAAAATACATTATATGACAAGCAGGGCGCAAAAGAGGGGCTTAAGGGGCATTGGAAAGGGAGATTAATGCGGATTGATAGCAGTGCTTTAAATGGGCCGGTACTGTCCGGTACCGAGTACCAGCACTTTTTTATTTTGAGAGGGAGAGTACCGGCACTTCTCAAGAGAAATGTAATACTTTTAATTGGAGAGTACCAGCACTTCTCAGAAACAAGCAGGTACTCCCGCACTTCTATTTTTCCATTTCAAGCATTGATTGATAGGGGTACTAAGTGAGAGAAAGCTCATTATTTTGTGAAATAACCAACATTTTTGAAGTCTCACCAAACAGAGAGAGGAAGAGAGTGTGTGTGCGTTTTTGTCTGTGTGTGTAAAAATTCCTGGTGAAATCCGATAGACACCTCACCATACCCCACTGAAAGCACCTCTACTCAGCTATTTATCACAAAATAAATTTATTAGAGGGTGCAACACCCCAAACACCCCCCCTGAAAATCCTACCCTGCCTTCAGCACAAACTCTAATGCAAGGACGTTTAAGGTCAAACCTTAAAAATGAGGAATAACACACAATCAATATTTGCCTGCATTTTAATGTGGAAAATTGCGGATATTGGGGGAGATTAACAAACATTTTGCGCTGGGTTAGCGTCACAAAAGTAACGCTAACCACCGCAAAATGTTTTTTTTGCTATTTACTTTCCAGCGCAAAACTTGTTTTGCGCTGGAAGGCACCCTCAAAGTAGCGCAAAGCTTCGCAAAGCACTGCTCTGTGTTACTTGGCGCAAAGGGGCGTTACATGGGTGGAACATGGGTGTTCCCATGTAACTCTGGGCGGTGAACTACGCCACGCTCGCGGAGCTTGCGTAGTTTCGGTAACTTCGCGATTCGCGTAGAACGCGAAGTTACAATGCACTATGCAATTTGCGGCGTAGCGTATAACCCTGGGCGGTGAACTACGCTACGCTCGCGGAGCTTGCGTAGTTTTGGTAACTTCGCGATTCGCGTAGAACGCGAAGTTACAGTGCACTACGCAATTTGCGGCATAGCGTAGCTGTTTTTCTTCTACGCGCGCTCAATATACGTTCTCGCGCGCGCGGTAACGACCTACCGTGATTCTGCGTTTGCCGACGCGACTTCCTATCCGTTCGCGGGCGCCACGAGATTTGGAATCCGGCCGCACGATCCCGCGAGATTGTGCGAACGTGAACACGTCATTCGGACGCGCAATCTGACTTCCGGCGGCAGTGTTGGTAAGATCACGATCCCGAACACGAAGAAACTACAATCTGGCGAAGAATATCTCTCGAGCATCATAAAACCTTCTCGAAAATGATGATTTTGCTCCCAAAAACTCCTCAGATTGTGATTTGGCTGTAGTTTTTTGTGCAAGGAGTCCTTTTTCTTTTTTTACTTTTTTTTCCAAGAGGAAGGAAGTGCCCCTGATTCTCAAACTTCCTGTTCCTGTCCAGCAGGCTCCTCCCAGTGCTTTGTCCATGTGCTGTTCACTTTCATTTGGATTTGGAGCTGGAAGGATCACTTTTTGTGTCTGTCTGCTGCATCATATCATTGGATTGGATTTGAGGACTTTTGGATTTGAGATTTTACAAGTAAGTTGGAGAATTGGTGTACTTGTTTGTTTGATTGGGGCTTGTTTGTACCTACATTTTTGGGGGATTTCCATCGTTTTTAAAATTTATTGTTGTGGCCTGTAGTTTCGGCAGGGGCCTAGTTGTTTTTCTTTGATTGGAATTTCAGCCAGTAGGCCCAGACTAGAGCCAGAGGTACCCATGGGTGCATGTTTCTGTGGTGTCTGTTGAATTTAAACATCATGTAGGGCATGCATGGATGGCATTGGATTGAATTGGTAAATGTGGTTTTTGGGGTGTATTTAACTTTTTGGGTGTAATATATACCTTTGTTGGTGTGTGTGTGTGCTTGTTGTGTAACTTTCCAACCTTTGGTAGCCCTGTGGATTTTCGTTTTTGCATTTTTGTATTAAAGCTGTGTTGTTTAGCACTGCAGGCCTCCTTTGTCTGGTCATATTATTATAGGCCTGCTTGAGTTCATTGTTTTCCATGGCCTGTTGTGACTGTGAGTGACCACGTGGCGTGGGGCCATTTTGTGGTGGTAGTTTAGTAGTGTGCTGCTTTTTCCATATAGGCCTGCATGTCTTTTCTTTGTTCCCCTTGGCTTATGCTTGTTGTGAACTTGTGGGTGGCCTGGCCATGTGGTGGCTGCCATTTTGTGGGACCAGCCACTGTGCTTTTGCCATAGGCCTCCAAGCTTGCGGCCTAGTCTGCCAGTAGGCCCAGAGGTAGTCATCCTCATGGGTGCATAAGAACTGTTTCTGTGTTGTCTGTTGAATTGTAACATCATTTTGGCCATGGATGGCATTGGATTGAATTGCAAAATGTGGGTTTTGGGGTGGTATTTCAGTTTTTGGGTGTGTGTTAAATAAATAGGCCTTTTCAGCCAGTAGGTAACCCTGGGCGTTCAGCTCGCGGACTTTGGGCAACTCCGCACTGCGCGACAACGCGGACTTACACTTTTTATCTTCTTCGCGCGCTCAATATACGTTTTCGCGCGCGCGATAACGACTTTTTGTGACGATCGCGATGCCGAACACGCAGAATTTACAATCTGGCGAAGAATATCTCTCGAGCAGCATAAAACCTTCTCAAAAATAATGATTTAGTTCATTTTGCACAAAAAACTCCTCAGGTTATCATTTAGATGTAGTTTGGTGAGCAAGGAATCACTTTTTTTTGTTTTACAATTTTTTTCAAGAGGAAGGAAGTTGCCCAGAGTCTCCAACTGCCTGGTCCTGTCCTTTGTCTTCACTTTCTTGTTATTTTGGGTGGCCTGGCCATGTGGGTGGTGGCCATTTTGTAAAGCCAGGCATTGTGCTTTTTCCATAGGCCTGCATTGTCTGTCTTGTGTTCCTTTTCTTGTTGTTGTGGGTGGCCTGGCCATGTGGTGGCGGCCATTTTGTGGGACCAGCCACTGTGCTTTTGCCATAGGCCTCCAAGCTTGCGGCCTAGTCTGCCAGACAGAAGGCCCGGAGGTAGTCATCCTCATGGGTGCATAAAAACTGTTTCTGTGTTGTCTGTTGAATTGTAACATCATTTAAGCCATGGATGGCATTGGATTAATTTGCAAAATGTGGGTTTTGGGGTGGTATTTCAGTTTTTGGGTGTTTGTTAAATAAATAGGCCTTTTCAGCCACTAGGTAACCCTGGGCATTCAGCTCGCGGCCTTTGGGCAACTCCGCACTGCGCGACAACGCGGACTTACACTTTTTATCTTCTTCGTGTGCTCAATATACGTTTTCGCGCGCGCGATAACAACTTTTTGTGACGATCGCGATGCCGAACACGCAGAATTTACAATCTGGCGAAGAATATCTCTCGAGCAGCATAAAACCTTCTCGAAAATGATGATTTAGTTCATTTTGCACAAAAAACTCCTCAGGTTGTCATTTAGATGTAGTTTGGTGAGCAAGGAGTCACTTTTTTTTTGTTTTACAATTTTTTTCACGAGGAAGGAAGTTGTTGGGTGGCCTGGCCATGTGGTGGCGGCCATTTTGTGGGACCAGCCACTGTGCTTTTGCCATAGGCCTCCAAGCTTGCGGCCTAGTCTGCCAGTAGGCCCAGAGGTAGTCATCATGGGTGCATAAAACTGTTTCTGTGTTGTCTGTGGAATTTTGACATCATTTAGGCCATGGATGGCATTGAATTGATTGAATTGCAAAATGTGGTTTTTTTTGGAGGGTCTATTTCACTTTTTGGATGTGTTAAATAAATGCCTTTTTTGCTTGTGTAATTATAATTATGTGTTGTTGTAGTGGTTGTCTAACTTTCCAAACTGTTTTTAGCCATGTGGATTTTAGTTTTTGCATTAAAGCTGTGTGTGTTTTATCAGGCATCCTTTGTCTGCCCATATATAGGCCTGCTTGAGTTCATTGTTTGCCGTGCCTTGTGCCTGTGAGTCACCATGTTGCTGGGGGCCATTTTGTGGTGGTAGTTAGTAGTGTGCTGTTTTTGCCACATAGGCCTGCGTGTCTTTCCATTGTTCCTCTTGTCTTACTGCTTCCAAATCCATCCCCATTGCCAGCTGCAGCTCCCTGATGCTGCATACATCCCACGTGATGCACAAATTTAGGCCAAACATGCTCCACTACATTTTAGTTTTTGTTCTTTAGTATTCTTATTCTTCCAGAGTGTACACACTACACAGTAGCCAGGAAAGCCCTGGCCTTGTTGTCAAACTCTCATAAATGACTACACTGTGTGTTGTTGTTCACTGAGTTTGTAAAATTTAATAATTGAGGCCACCACACACTAAGTTCTATATTATATTTGTTTGATTTGTGCTATCGTTTGACTGATGTTGTTCTGGCTTTTTTGCTTTTAGGTGCACAAAGACTGAGGAGGAGGTGTGTCATCATTGCCCGTTGCACTGCCAGACAGACATCCTGCTGCTGTACACAACGTGACGTGTGACCACCTGACCAGACATCTCTGCAACTGAGTGCTGCTGACATCTGAAGAAGATGGGCCCAAAGAAAGCAGGTACCAGGTCCTCCAGTATCAAGAAAGTTGCTATTGAGAAGAAGGAACAGAAGAAGGAAGTGACACTTAAGTCTGGTGTGCCGCCCAATACCTTTTTGGGAAAAAAAAAATTACGCCTGCAGCAGCGGTGTCCGGGGGGCAAGCTGGGGCCAGCACCTCCGCATCAGTGGGCCCAACCCACCAACCCAGGCCCAAGCACATGAGTGTGGAAGAGGTAGCCAGCCTAATGGTGGAAAGCAGTGATGCTGAGCCTGAGATCAACTTATCGCTATCTCAAAGTAGTACCCAATCAACGCAGGAGGAAACACAGCAGATAAGTGGTCAACAACAACAGCCGCAACCACCGCCCGCAATAGTAGTTGTTGTTCCTCCCGAAGTAGGGGCAGTTCAGGAAATTGAGCCTCATGCAGAGGTAGAAGAAGAAGCCACTCATTCAGAAGATCCATTGTCTTCCAAATCTTCAGCAAGGAAAAGGAGGGGTAGTCCATCAAGTTCTTCGCCAAGCCCCCCTTCTGATGATCTAGATGCCACTTGGAAGCCACAAACTGAGTCTGAGAGGGAGCCACGTCCCAAGACCAAGCTAGGGAAAAGGAAGGTTCCAGAAAGCCTTACACTTATCGAGGTCGATGTAGAACAGCAGCATGATGATGATGAGCCAGTCATCACGAACATCACTCCCGGCCCCGAGGAGATGGAGACCAACATTATTACCCTATCCGAAATCGCTGCGAGGGATGTAGCACACATACCTCCACAGGTAACACCAACACGACCTACAGCTTCCATATTTGCATTAGCAAAGGCCCGGCAGCGACCTACATCCAGCACAACCACCACCTCAGTAGAAGTAGGTAGTGGTACAGCAGCACAGAGTCAAATTCAACACACACCCTCCAGTTCATCCGGCATTGGAAGTGGCACCTCCAGCAGGAGGCCAAAGTTAAGCTCCCCAGTTTGGGACTTCTTTACGGTTAGCGAAAAGGAGGAGAACATTGCTATATGCTCCATTTGTAAAACCTCTGTTAGTCGTGGTAAGCTTGGTACAAACTATGGTACCGTAGGCCAAATGACCCATCTGAAAAAACACCACTTGATCAGCTGGGAGGACCACCTTCGCGGCATAAAAACTGCAACCATTGGTGTTGGTGGGGATAAAGGAGTAGAAGATCCGATCACGGTGGAAGAGGAAGGACAGGGAGACATTCTCTCTGGTAGTGGTACACAAGGTGTCCCTGACCCCAGCAGTGCAGTGTTAACGTCGCCCACATCTTCAGCAACATCTCAGTGGCACAAGAGTAAGAGTCAGCCTGAGACACCAAGGAGTACCGCAATCAAAAAAAGTGCGTTGTTGAGCCTAAGAGAAAGGAAAACCATGCAGCCTACCATTATCAGCATGTTTGGGGGGAGGGGCAGTACGAACGCAACCACCCAATAGCACGTTTGTACAATGCGAAGCTGGCTAAAATGTTAGCACTGGACCTTCTCCCTTTTTCTTTTGTTGAAGGGGTGGGTTTTCTGGAATTTGTGTCAACCATCTGCCCAAAATGGCATGTTCCCAGCCGCTACTATTTTGCCAGAGTTGCTGTTCCAGCACTACATCACGACGTGCTGGAATTGCTTGGAAAAGCCTTGAAGCAGAGTGCTGTTCACAGTATCCACCTGACAACAGACATGTGGACCAGTTGCCAAGCCACAGATTACATGTGCATCACTGCACACTGGATCTCTTTTGCGGGGGTTAGAGAACAGATATCTGCTGGTGTTGACGCTGCTGAGATTTTTCATGCCACTCGCAAACATGCAACTGTAGCCATGTTTGCCATGGAGAAATCTCATACTGCTGCAAACAGTTTGGAAGAGTTTAACACCAAGGTCTTTGAGTGGCTGCGCCCAAGAGGGCTTAAGATTGGTTTTGTTGCCACGGACAATGGCAGTAATGTAGTTAAGGCCATGGGCGATGGTGGCTATTTCAGGGTCCCGTGTTTGGCACACTGCATTAACATTGTTGTTCAAGACTTTTTGAAAAATGAATCCAAAGTCAGCAACTTACTGGCCACCTGCAGAAGAATATGCACACATTTCAGCCATTCTTTTAAAGCCCGGAAGCAGCTGAGGGTCATTCAACGTGAGCATAAAATGCCAGTCAAAGCGCTCATCCAGGAGGTGCCAACACGTTGGAACTCAACTTATTACATGCTTGATCGTCTGTTTGAACTGTACATACCACTCAATGCTTATGTCATGCAAAGATTAGGGGAGCCTACTGTGAGAGGCATGACCATTGAGATGGCTCAATGGGACCTCATTAAATGCCTGACTGAGATGCTACTTCCTTTTGAGATCTTCACATGTGAAGTCAGCAGGGAGGACTGCACTATAGGCCAAGCTATCCCATTGTTGCACTTGCTAGAGCAACAGCTGAAGGAGGTGTCTGAAACGTACGCAGGTGTGGATGACAAACAAGACGCATATCATTTGGCGGAGACCTTAGCCGCTCGCTTATCTGAAAATACAAGGATTCAAAATAACATTTTGTCACAACAACATTACATTAGTGCCACAATTTTGGATCCACGGTACAAAGTATTTCTGAACAGCAAGGCAGTAATTCCTTTTTCGGAAGTGGATGTTGCCAACTACAAAACTTTGATAGCTAAGGAAGCCACTATTTTCAAAAACGAACGGCTGTTAATTACAGGCCCCCCACCCCAGGCCATAACAAGTACTACAGGGCATCCAGAGTCAAGTTCTACTTCGGAGCCTGAGGGCAGTGCATTTGCCTCCCAGCAGTCACCTACACCAACAATAACATCAACAACAGCAAGAACAGGATCATCCACAGTACAATCGGCAACTGATTGGTTTCTACGGCAGGGGTATGGTAAGTCCAGTGCTGATGCAAAGGCAAAAGAGGCCGAGCACATCGGAGCACCCCTGAACATTGAGCGGACGGTCCAGGCCTATCTGGATGACCCAACAGAGGTCTTCATGGATCGAAACCCATTGGTGTATTAGTATGGGAAAAGAAGCCAAAGGACAGTGCTCAGCAGGCTGGCGATAAAGTATCTGGCTTTCCCTGGTACAAGTGCCTCTTCTGAGCGTGTTTTCAGTGCTGCTGGTGCCATTGTAACTTCGAAAAGGACCAGTCTCTCGCCCAAAAGCGTGGAGAGGTTAACCATGATCAAAATGAATCAGCACTTTATACCACCAGAATACAAAATACGTGAATCACAGCAGGAAGAGGAGAGCGACTTGGATGACGTAAGTAGTGCGTTACAGGACCTACTTCTGTCCGAACCACCAGAGTTTGAGGACGAGCTCCTCTTCCCTGACAACTAGGCTTTCAAATTGTTACTTTCTTCCTTCCTTTATTTGTCTGTGTATCTGTCTTTCTGGTTCAAATCAAATCACAACAAATCCATCACCACCGTCTTCTCTTTTTATTTCCCTATTGGAGTTGCACGTCTGTGCATTTAACTGTCCACTCTTCAGAGTCCTGCTTCATCTTCCTGTCTCGCCCTAGTACATTTCCATCAAGCCAGACATTGGAGTACAAGAAATGTTGCCTTTAACAGTCCCTCCATAAGAAGTGAAACGTGACTATAGCTATCCTCCGTTTTGTTTCCGAGCCGAAACTCATCAGTGTCCGAAGGCTACCGCCTCTGCAGGCATCCACAACTCTTCACTGTCAGAACTTGGGTAGGCATCCAAAAGTGAACTCATCACTGTCCGAAGGCTACAGCCTCGGCAGGCATCCAAAGCTCCTCACTGTCAGGACAGAAGGTACTTAGCAGAGAAAGACAAGACTCTTCAAAGAAACTTGCTGACATTTGTGCAAACTCAATTGACCAGCAATGAGCGCTACCCAGGCCGCGGCCCATCATCACAGTGCTGACCATGTGAAGCAACTTAAACTGTGACAAAGTGCCACAGATGAATAAGATGAAAACCGAAACAGCGACTAACACTCAAAATGAATGTGGACTGGAGTAATGATGAGGCCACTGCCCCGTAAAAAAAAAACACACATACCTGTCAGAACTAGGCATCTGATGATCTGACAGCCAAAGAGAAGAGCAAGACAGGTAATGATGGAATGCATTGGATGCTTGCAGACTCTGAGCGATTGCTGTTGTTTGTTGTGTTGATGTTGTGCATGAAGTCGAACTCTACTCTACTAGTTAATCTACAAAGTGACTCAAGTGACAGTCAATGTTTCCCTTCTTGTTGTTTAATAACCAAATTGTACTCCTACTACTGCAGGTGCAGGCTAATATCTGTTGCAATTTTTTAATATGGAATATGGACTTAATCGGAGTCACTACAGACTGAGTTGGAGTTGGACAACACGTACCACACCATGATGATGACCATACTATCTTTGCACGCAGTCAGTCAGTTGGATCGGAGATGATTGAAGGAATAACTGCGTTTCATGAAGTGGCATAAGGTAAACATAAACACAACAATTCAACAAGAAAGTAAACTCAGCAGACCTACATGTCCATGTAGTGGTGGAGTCGAGTGTAGTCATGACTGACAGCGGCGCATTGATTTTGTCACTTAATTTTGAAAATGCTAAGTTGCTGTATATATGCCTTTTGTCTGGCTCTGTCAAAAATTAAGGTAAATGGAGGTTGGGTCACGGGCTGGTGCTGTGGTGGGCCTGTTCTGTCCTGTTGTTGTTGTAGCTTAATGCTGTAAACAGAATATACACGATATATCCAAGCCACCTCAGTCTGAAAGTGTTCTCTCTTCTCTTCTTGGACTCCACCATAATTGATGCTTTTTTTTATTCATTGATTTTTCAATACCCCTTTTGTTTTTCCATCTAGACGTTACAGGCCGGCCTTTACCCTGTGCTATACTGGGAGACACAACTCACATTTACCTTACCAATCCGCATCAGGAAGGCCACCAAGATTGATGTGCGGAGCGTCCATGGAAGATAGGACCAAGAGGAAGGACGAGATTCAACTCCACAATTTGACCAGGATAATACAGTAACTTTAGTATCATTCATCATTCATCTTTTAATTAATTGGAATCCTTTTTTCTCTTCAATCATTACAACTGTGTGTTGTGTGTTGTTGTTTGTTTGCTAATTGATCCCTACAACTATTTTTTAATTTTCTTTGCTATCTTTAAAAGTAAGCCCAGTACAACATGGAATTTGGGTCTCTGAGGGCATATTACAGGCAAGGCAAATTGCGTAGAATATACTGCTGCCCTGCACTGTCTAATTGTCTAGTAGGAGTTAGTAAGTACTACTCATTAACCATCAAGTTATCTTCATCATCATGCATGCATTTCCTTTTTCTCCCTTTATAGATTTTTTGGATAAGATCATGGTCGTCTGCCAAGATTGCGCTTTGCTTTTGTTGTCCATGCGTACTGTTTTTCTTTCTCAAACCTTTCCCCAAACCCCCCTTCCCATCCATTCATCAAACCCTAACCCTCTTCCCCCGGGCTGTGATTTATATTGAGGTGTGATGTGACTAAAATGTACACCAATTGATCACACGCTTGCTGGGGCAGATGTGGTGAAAGCAACACTAATTCAATTTCAAGGCAGGGCGAGGAGCTTCTTCTGCTTGCCCACCCATGCTCAGTCTATGCGCAAGCCGTCACCGGCTAATAGTACATCATAATTAATTGCCGGCATTGATTGGATTCATCATCAAACTCCTACCACACAGCAGTAAAGGTTACGAATTACGATTGTGTTAAGTTAAGTGACTCACTCGACACAACTACAGTTTGTAACTTCTTGTACTAGGCTGTCCCCGCCACCATTATGTTTTATTTGACTTTAGCAGTTGCAAATGCAATATTGTTTGTTTGGCAGTCTTCTTCTGTACTGTATTTTACTTCGTTCTACTACTCCTCCCACAGTCGCTCTCAGGCAAGTGACTGTCTCTTTTTTATTTTTTTAGCAAATGCTACTGCCAGTGTCTACTCTACTACTACCACCACAACCATGGCATCTTCTCCATTCTCTTGGGAAACCATGCAGCCATCGCTGTGCCGAACGTAATCATCATCAATCACAGGTAAGATAAGTTTGGTGGGAGGTATAATGGACTAGGAGGAGAGACTGACAGTACTAGTAGGACAAATAACTCAGTGAGGGGTACCGCATCTATCTGTTTGTGTTACATCATCGGCAGATTATTTAAATCAAACACTGGCTGCGGCCCTGCAGCAGCAAGGAAACCATGTGACGTTAATTCGTAAAACAGTAACCCCCCACAAAACATTAACATTGTATGTTTAAGTATAAATATAATTTATTACCCTAACAAAAATAAACTATCCCACACCTGACCCACCCCTCTCCCTAACCCCAACCAATTTCCAAAACGAAAAAAAGTCCAAAGAATGTCCAGAAACCCCAACGCCCAATTCCCACCCACCAACAAATGGAATAAAAAAGGGGCAATGCAACAGGGTCCTATAGTTGTTATATTCGGCGGGCTTTTAGGTGTTTGTCCACCAGTATTTTGACACGCTCCTCTAGTTGCTCCTCTAGCCGTGCCACCCGGAGGAGAATCTTGCGGCGAAATGCCCTGCATTGGCATCCAGGGTGGGGGACAGCAGTGCTGGCTGCAAGAGAATTGCGGCGGCGGGCGGCTGCCAGACCGCGGCGCCGTACCACTGGAGGTGGGGCCTGGCTGGGGCCCGGGGCATTGGATGAGGCTGCAGCTGCTGCCGCCTCCTCCTCCTCCGCCTGAGCCACCAGCCGCCGGTACTCCTCACAGATGGCCTCCAGTTTCCGGCGCCGGGCCCTGGCTGCCAACTCCTTCCGGGATGGTTTTTCTTGGGAAGGAGTACTATCTATATCAAGAAAGAAAAAGAATATTGTTGTAACCAGTACTCTTAGCAAAACAGTAACACAAAATTAATTAAACACATAATGGCACAGTAGCACTAGCAAGAAGCACAGTACGTAACATTTGTGGTAATAATCTATCTATCCTCCCACTTCCTCGGCCTCTAACAATTGTGGGAGTTTCAGGCATTATACTAGCACTATGGACTCCAGTACACAGGACACCAGTCTTCTTCTTATCTCTAGTTTAGCGAAATGACATAACCTGGTTGTAGCCGGCATGCCAGCTCGGTCATCTATGCTTGCACCCAAGACAAACATACGAGTCATGACGCAGACTCACGTTAGTTTGATTTAATACTGTCTGCAGGTGGGGAAGCTCGTATTTTTCTATTACGGGTGGCACTGGCCATACTCTCTCTGTTACATGAAGGGCAATTGGTCAATTTCACTTTCACAGTGCCCTGGCTACTACAAAAAGGCAGATTATATATCTGATCCAATGATCATTGCTTTTATATGGGACGACGACATAAGGTCAGTAGCGGTCGGTGGTGGGACTCGGGGAGTGCTGCCGGGCGGTGACGTGGGGAGGGGCAGGGTGGGGGGTAGTAAACTATGGATTACGGCCAATTACAGGTAAGTAAACATATAAATAAAACTAATTTTGTTGCGCCCACTGCATTGCATTTGGCGGTGCAGTGCGCACAATGAAATTCGCTTTATTTATTTTTATGTTTACAGTAAAGTTACCTGTATTTGGCCGCGTAATACATTGTTTACTACTACCCCCACCCTGCCCCTCCCCACATCGGCTTTGCTACTCTGGCGTGGTTTCTTTTACATTCCCTTAAAACTACAACTGTGCATCCCGTGACAGTCTCCACCTATGCTGTATGATGAATACATACAGGCATCCATCCATTCTAAGTAAATGTCAATCATTCTTCTTAATCTCTCCACAAACCTTACTTTGTTTCACCAACAACAACCCATGCGTCCACTCACTCCGTTGCTTGCCTTGGCTTTGAGTTTCACCCAAACACCGCTGATGATTCTTGCTATCCACAGTATCCACCCATACTGTGTCGCCCACCCAGGCAGGCATCCATTCTTCTTTCACCTTCCACCCATCCTTCAACAACACATGCATCTGATTCCTATCAGCCACCTATCCATGCTTCCAACGTATCCTTCTCTGCCAGTCATCATATTAAATCTCACCCGTCCTTCCTCCTTCAATTCTTCTTTCCCTTTTTGTTCAACACATCCATCAAGGTCATCTGATCTGACTTTTAGTCTCCTCCATAAAACTTTCACAGCTGAGTTGGAGTCAGATAGAAGAGGCCATTGGTTAATCAAGTCACGCTGGTAATGCTATTGCTACTGCATTGCTAATGCTAAGTAAAGGGTGTCTTCTTCAACCGTTGTATAATGTTCACTACAACTTCATACCTAATACGTCTCAACAACAGTACAGTGAGTGAAGTCAACACCCTTCCAGCTAGTGCAATGTCAATAAGTAGTGAATATAACTTACCACCGCCCGCCACTGCTGCTGGCTCACCCCCTGTAGCTCCTGCAGGTGCCGCATCTCCTCCCCCCTCCGGAATGGTCGAATCGCCGCTGGCCCCGCCGGCACTGGTGGTCGCTAGTACGCCTAGATAAAAACATGACACATTTTTAGATGCTTGTACACCTCCCCCTATTTATTCGTTTTCACTAGCAAGATTGAAAAAAAAAGTTAATACATACATATTATACTTCACATTCACTAGTCCAAATCGGGTACTAGAGTAGAGTCAGTAGACACTAGTAGTGTTATGGTCCCTAGGGTCATTATTATACTATACTCTACTCTTTGCAAAGTTAGCCTGAGCCATGCAACCATTTTTTGCTTTATGTCTTTTGCGCATGTTACCTCGCAGCTTGTTGTGCAGTAACAGTAAGATGCCTTTTTGAGCCCACATGAGCACATACAGCTACTGTCTGAGCGTTGCGTACAAGAGGTCGAAAAACAAGCCACTTTGTTATGGAGTTCGGTTAGTCCGTATTGCTTAGCCATAAGTAACATGTTACACTTTTTTGGCAGGACTGAGAAATGCTTGCATTATACTATCTAACGCGCACCATTTTTCTCAGGCAGAAGATTCCCTTCTACGAACCAGAGATTTGCAGAGCTTATGAATGATGCATGTAACCAGTAATTCTACATTCTACGGTGAGGAGTCTCCCAGAATTCGCACAGATCTTTTGTCTTCTATCATCATGCACTTGTTGTAACAATGTTTATTGTTTTAATCTTATGCATTTTGCTGTTGGAGCTGGCTGGAGTACACTGAATTTTATAGAACAACATACAGAGCTTGTTAGTTGAAAATAAACCTTTTGAACTTACACATAGACTCTGTGGTATTTGGTGTGGTGGACTTACACGAGTGAGTGTGCGAAAGGGTGTTATCTGTTCTGGGTTGTGTAATCATTGGGTATCTTCGGGTGGGGGTTCGGGGACCTAATGAGACACTATAGCTAGTCGTTCAGGGGATTGTGGGTTCACTTCTGACTGAGGTGTGAGGAACGTCCAAGTTCCAAACTCCCATCACCAACATCCTATTTCCTTGTGCATAGTTCTGCATGGGGCTGTGCAGAATCCCCACATCAGTAGTAGTATGTACTATATCCTATCAAAAATAGTCAAATATCTGGTTGGGCATTTTGTTTGTGGTAATTCTCAAAGCCTCAAGATTAAGAAGCCTAGAAGAGGACAACCGAAAGGACTGGACTCAGTGGCTAGAGCTATTGGTCAATCTGAGTTTTATTCAAAACCATAAAATAAAGAGTGGCAATGCAAACTGGGCAAGCTTAGCGACAGACTAATAGTAGTAGTACAGCCATTCATAGCAGAGGCAGTTAGAACTTAGAGGCAGGGATAACCAGAATTTAGAAACAGATAGTCAAGTCAAGATCAAAGAATCTTTTGTAAAAAATAGAATTAAGGAGTGGAACCAGAATTAATAGTTCTGAAAAAATAAGGTGCAGTAAAAGTTAGGGCAATATAATTGTTAATATTAACCACTGGAGGACTTACTGGGACCAGCAGCAGGGCCCTCGGTAGAGGAGCGGTCCTCTGGTGGTTGTCCCGCCGACTCGGACCCCGTCTTCTTGCCCCTGGGTGCTGCAGATCAGTGATCATGTAAGATATAATAAAGAAAGACACAAACATTAATGATTGCTGTGAAACAAATAAATTATCTAAAAAACGCTCAAAAAACGTTTTAGGAAACAAAAATTGCAATAAAATTGACCTATCTAATCCGATCAACTACTGGCTTGCGGGATTCACGGACAGTCTACTTATTTAGGAACATTGATTCAGTGTTCCATTCTGATTGATTCAAATAAAATCCAGAACACTAACTAAGCCTAAGTACCACCTGACCTAGCCCACCTATTCCAGGCGGGCCAATTGTTCATTAAGTCTGCATTTCCATTTTTTTTAGCCCTCAAAAATGCATAGATGAGAAGGAGGACACATGCATAAATTGGTGCATAATGCATACACCAAATTGTTGGTTGGTTGCGTCTGATGTTCTGCAGCTGACTGACACTGCTAAGCTTACCACTCACTAAACAAACTACAAAAGGTTCTACTAAGGACTGGGGTAAGCAGCACTCAGTGACAGAGGATGCGTCACGCAGACCGCTCAAAAATTATCAACTAATAGTAACTAAACCTAGTATCAAATCCATCCACCACTATTTGACAGGAGGACAAAGGACGGACTAGAGTCTCTCTAGCAATAGCATTACCTAACTGAAGTTCTCTAAAGTAAACTCTTACATAATAATAAGGACAAGCGAGCGCAAAGTTGCAAACAAGTAAGAGTAGCGCCCAGCACCTGTGTCCTACAATCACAGAAGATTTTGAAACGTAATTTACCTGCAATGTAAGCAGCAGTATTCTTATTTGTAAAAAATTTATACACAAATCACAATACTTATACTACTATATATATTAGCTAGTCACCAAGCCCCACGACCTCGACACCGAGCAGGTCCAACAGGTCCTGCTCCCGGTCCAGGATGTCTGACCACCGGTGTGCCAGCTGGTTATGGGTGCGCCGGACCCCTGAGCAGCAAAACACTGCCCGGCGCACCTTCGCCCACCGGCAGTGACGCTCCTGGGTAGGGTACCCGGAGCCTGGCCTGCCGCCTGCTGCCAAGGTCAAGGGGAGGTGGCGCTGAACAAAAAAAACAAGGGCGGCCACCTCCGCCTCACTAAAAAGCTGGCGGGCTTGCACCCCTGCAGGGCGCAGTCTGCCGTAAGGCAGGCGGCTCTTGGGCGCACGCGCCTTGCCCTTCGAGCCGTTGCTGCTGCTGCTACCCTTCGCCATGGTTCTGGGGTGGGAGGAGGCGGAAAAGAAAAGTTAGAAGGGAAAAATAAAGTTAGGGGAAGAAGTAGGAGCTTAAAGAAGAAAGTTATATAAAACAGTCGAAAAGTAAAAAAACACAGTAAAAAGTAGAAAAAAATGCAAAATATAGACAGGCAGAGAGAGAGATAGATAAGAAATAAAGAAAAATTGAAAAACAGTGTAAAAAACTAAGGATCGCAAAGATTGAGGGAGGATAGAAAAGCAGGCCCAGAACCATAGCATAGAGTGAAAAACAAGATGGCCGCGCCCATCGCGACCGCGTGGGTAAGTTCGCGCGATATTTCTCCCCGTGCACGCAAAAAACGTCGCGAACACGTACGACGCGTTCCCAAACATGAAATGCGCATCGCGAGCACGCTATACGCGACCCGGAACAGGAAATAAGGGATCGCGAACGGGCGGGACAAGTGAAAAACAAAATGGCCGCGCCCGTAGGCGACCGCATGGGTAAGTTCGCGAGATACTATCCCCCGTGCACGCAAACAGCGTCCCGAACACGCACAACGCGTTCCCGAAGAAGAAAAACGCATCGCGAACGGGCGCGACAAGCACCTACGCACGCTCGCGTAGCGCTCCGACGTCTTCGCGTAGCTTCGCATAGCGCGACTACGTGAACTACTCCCAGGGTTATTCCCATGCAACCACCCATGCCTTTTGACGCAAAACCATATTTACAAAGATTTGTAGACATGGTTTTGCTCCAAAAGTTAATGCCAATTCAAAGGAGGCTATGCTAGACTCATGCACATATCCTAGCACTATGGCGCTAAGGTGTGTGCATGGCGCACACCGCTGAAATCAGCATCGGCGCAAAGGAAAGGGGAGGAGAGAGCCATATTTCTGAACATATGGCGCTCTCCTGCTCCCTCCCTGTCGCGCAATGCAGCGCAACCTCACGGGGGGCTGCGCTGCATTGCATGACTTTTTTGTAAATCTCCCCCTTAGTATGTTACTTCAAGGAATATCACACAGTATTCTGCTTGTCCCTTGTTGCATCTGGGTTCATTTGGTGCACAAAGAAGCCACCATACTCTATTAGTAGATCTGGCTTTGCGTGAAACCCTTAGGGGTGTTTGATCTGCTTTACCCCATTATAACCCCTTTGCTTAAAAGGGGAAGTAACGTTGGTCGATACCAATCGATTTTGGCACTGCCCATGTGTCAACTTTCAGCTCAAAATATACTTTGTGTGCCAAAATTGAGCAGGATCTCCCATTGGTTTTATTGATCAGCCATTTTGTTTGTGCTGCTTTGCTTCATGGCGATCCACTGAGAATGTTGCAAAATGCCACACACAAGGTTAGTAAATTCCAGTCTAAATATTCCTCGAAGTTAAAATCTTAAAATTCCAGTCTTACAAAATAATTACCAGAATTCTGGTGAGTGCAAGTACAACGTGACTTCCTGAAATGCACACAGATATTCTGCTTTCAGCTGAACAGATTCATTATGGTATAAAGTATAAATTAATAATGAAACCTGTACTGGTGTGTGATTTTGCACCGTACTGTGATGTAAAGAGAGGTTGCTAAGTCTATGTGACATAGTTTCTTTTATTTAAATATCCTAACCGTATTATTTCAATAGCAGTAGCACACAAGAGGGCGCAAGGGTGTTGTAAAACCTAAGTAGAATTTATCAAGCCACGCAAGGCCACCTTGCGGGGCCCTGAGTGTCATGATAAATCCAGAGTAACGCAACGCAGCTCAAATAGCTGTGTTGTTTTACTCTGCCTTGGGAAGGCGTTCCATGCAGTGCTTAATTTGTGCTGGTGCTTTCTAGTGCTCAGCACCGGCACTTATTTCAGAGGCCGGGACTATAAATTCCTTCCCTCCCAGTCAGAATTTTTGGTAACTGTAAAAATAAACATACCTGCCAAATATTCCTGCCTGGGTGAATGCCTGAATTGTCTTCACACAGACTGGCCCATCTTGGTGAAGGCATTATGATTGTGTATTGTTATTACGTAAGTGATGTCATCAGTCTTCTTGTCTTGGCCCTCGGCAATCACTAAATAAACTGTGCAGTGCGCCCGGACCCTCATCCAATCATCCATGCCCTTGCTTGATATAGCCTGTCTTCGCCCTCCTATTGGACGATTTCAGCAGAGGGCTGGCTCATCGCTAAACTGAGGCATGTTAGACAGGCTGTGAAAGCACAGGCTAACTTAACAGGAAAGGCACGTGAGCAAAAAATAAAAGTGCAAACTTTGCTTTCGCTTCGCTGCCTAGCCCAGTACTCATTACTTGACGCAAAACTGCCAGCGAAATGTCGTGCTCATGGCCGACTGCACCCCAAATCCTCCTGTTAGCAGTGTGCTTAGAACTGTGCCTGCCTGTACCCGCTCACCTTCTAGGGGGCCCCCATTGAGCTGTAGGCTGTCTGGAAAATCTGTAGGATATGGGAGACCTGGTGGCTCTCGTTGCAGGTTCTGCAGTCGGGCGGCAGGCCCCATCAATTAATCTGTCCCCATCAATTAAGCGCTAAGCAGCTGCCGTACTCCAATTTCTGAGCTGCATGATACTGGTAGCATTACTGGGACAGCTACTATGCAGCACGCAAGGCAACTGGGCAAGGGGAACGAACATTGGCCATCCGGAAGCCAGGCCTGGACTGATTAATTACATCGCCAGTGCCTGGATGACCTGCTGTGACCCGCCATTCCCCCAAGGTTGTGCATGGAGCGGGAGCAGAGGAGACCATGGTTGGCACTGAGTCTCCAGTGTGCCTTACAAATCTGAACCTGAACCTCCCACAGTCAACTGATTCCAGCACTGTTAGAGCGGCAGTGTGGTGTGTGAAAACAGTGCCGTTTGACATATAGACATTACAACCAATCCAGAGAGCCAAAGCCAGGAGGTTAGTAGATTATTTTTGAGTGGTAATCAAAAAGCCACGAGTGGCTCACAGCGTCAGATGACTTGGGCATTGGCCACTTGGCTACGAGTGATACAAAGCTCTTAAGAATCCCATATTCTTGTGTGCGTGATGCATTCAGTTCAGATTTTACGTGTGAATTACGGTATTTGTATGCCTGTTGATTTCTATTATGAAAACAGCATTACAAGTTTGTAAATGTTGTGTAGTGTAAACCTGTCGGCGTTTGTGAGATGTCCCCAGGGACTCCTGGGTACGGCGCGGTGTAGATATACCAGGATGAGCTCTGCAGATGTGCAGCGAAGAGTGCCAGTGTATATTCACATAACTAATAGGAATATAAGCATCAGCTAAGGAGATGTCCTGAAAAATGCAATGTTTATCACTGAAATACTAATCACCAGGAAAGTTAAGCTCTACAGTGAAGTGACCCTAAAAAAGCAGAGGAGCTCGCCCAAAGCATTTAATGCAGTACCCACTCCTCACAGATTAAGTTAATGGTTAGTCCAACCCCAATTGACAAACAGCAGTTCCCCTAAAGATGTGCTCCTGTAGTCCCACTAGCGTTCTGCAGGTATGTACCACAGAAGCAGGAGTCTCATCTCAACATCACCAGTCAAAGATGTGTCAATCACAAGTAACATTGAGGTCAGAACCATGAAAATCACTCCGTTAGGCCCATTATTGTTGTGTTTCCAGTACAGATTAAGCTTTGCAAAATGAAGGCGCAGGTTACAAGGCCTCAGTTTACAAAGTTTTACTTCCCATCTGATGTTGTGTGCTCGGCTGATGGAGCCTTTCAGATTGTGTAAACGGCTTTGCCAGTTTTGCCTGTGTTTGTTTTAAACATCTTCATTAGTTTTGATGTGCAAGGCATGTTTCTCCATGGCAACTGGGTCTCTGGCATTAATGCAAACACTCTATAGTGAAGTTGATAGAGCACTAGACCTCAGTTCAAAGTACAGGCATTGGGTTTCGGTCATTTTTGGTAAATATTATACCTTTCCCTTGTTCACAGACCTTTTGTTTTGAAGTATATTGCTGTTGTCAAATAAGTGGACTGCTATAATCCATGTCATGATTCTAAAGCAGTAGTATTCTTTTGATTTTGTTTGCTTTTGCTTTGCCCATGTGTGCGACGGACATGACAAATGGTGCAATCTGATGATGCCAGGAATGTAGCTGGGCGGACAACTGGAAGAAGTGGCAGCAGCCTCCTAAGAAAAAATGTAGAGCACCGGGACTTATTTTTTTTTACAAATTAAGCACTGGTTCCATGGATGCTTGGGTGTTCCCACGCATCCACCCATGGATTCTGAAGCATTCCCAGATTTACCAATACTGGTAGACCCTGGAATGTTTCAGAATGCTACGCCTTCCCTGCTGAGGCGTAACAAGGAGAAATATCTGTATTTCTCCTCGTTACTTCCTCTTTCTATGTGTGCTGCGTTCTGCAGCACACATAGAAAAAGGAAAATTGCTCAAGGATTCCCTTCCTGCACAAAAACAATCCTGCTTACAACACAGGCATCCTTGCGCCATGGTGCAAGGGTGCTTGCGTTGGTGCTAGCAGCACATTGTGCGCCAGCACTGGGAAATGACAGGAATATGCAGTGTATTAAGTACGGCGCATTCCTGCCCTTTCTCTATCATGCAGTGCAGTAAGATTACTTGCTGCAATGTGTGATATCTTAGGAAATTTGCCCCTCAATCTATGAAATATCTCAGAAGGTCGATGTGCCTCTGTATTCTAAGGTTCCAGGCTTAATGTTGTCCTGTCCTTCATCCTTACTAAGGCCAGTGACGAAACGCAAAATGATGCCCACCCCCTCCCCAGCAGAATATGATGAGGGGCCCGAGTCTCACATATGTCACAGATATGCATTGGCCTTGTGCTAAATGGGGCCTCTGAAGGGGTGGGGCCCATTGAAGGTTTGAGGACCCCCTGGGCTGCAGGGGCCTTTGTTACAAGTCGTTTTGCTGTGTTGCGTGAAAAAAGTTTAAATCTGGGCCTATATAACTATTCAAAGCAGCATTCGAAGTGTATTAAAAAAGTATGGATACTGCAATGGGGACGGGGTTAGTGAATGCAGAGGTGTAATCAAAGGCATGGCTAAACAAACAAAATATTATGTAACTTTCTGGATCTTTCACCATCAAGTAACTCCATATAAAATAACGCACAACTTAATTGAAAAATAAATGAAAATTAAACTAATCAGTGGAAAATGCACTATTTTATGTTATGAAACCTCTGTTGGTTAATACTTTCACTATAGATGCCTATGTATGCCACCAGAGGCCCATAGAATTGAATCCTCTTTGGTGTAGCAAGGAAAAGTGCCTTGTGTATTTTTAGTGCTACGAGTTCCCAGAAAGCACTGTGAGTGTGTAAGTCATTCTTTTAAACATGCATTACACACAGTATAATATAGGCTACCACAAAATGCACATATAAATTTAGCTTAAAGATAAAAAGTGCTTCTATGGCATAGATTTTAGTAGTATGCAGATTATTTCTAGTGCCAACATGTTTTTAGGTCGAGCCTAGCGTTGCAGCGCATGCGCATGCCTTTGCGAGGCATGCTGGATTAGGGTATGTTTTAGAAGTGGTGTGGAAGCCCTGCCCATTTTTTTCATTGGCTGGCGTCATCGTCCATGGTAAATGCTGGCTTTCGATTGATAATGAGGCTTCTTAGTCCCTCCTTGTTACCACCCTGTCTCCTTTTGGGACCGCCCATCAGGACTGGATCTTTTACTTGCGGCGTTATACTGTCTCCTTCAATTAGTCGATAAGAACTTTTTTTTTCATTCTCGCAATGGCGACAGCTTGTTTAAAACTGAAACCGAAACTAAAACTATAGCCAGAGGGTAACTCCGCCATCTGCTCTTCCTTGGGCTCGTATGACAAGTTCCCTACGCAGTTTGAGTTACTTTTCGGTGTTGCGTGCACTTCCATCATTCCCGACCATCCCTCTGAAGACAGAAGCAACAGGTTTGTAGTATTTTCATAACGTAGCCTTTTATGATGTTCACGGTTCCTTCCCGTTGCAGCTAACAGTTAGGTGGTCATAGTACTATTCTGGTTGAAGCAGCAGCCTTAAAACTTTAAAGTCCACTAAATGCACGAGGAATAACAATTGCTCTGCTCTTCGTCTTCTTACTGTAGGTTCTTCCGAGCCGTTCGTCTTTTCTGTAACTGATGCTTCCATGATGAAACCAGGGAAATGTGTGGATAAAACCGGCGTCCTCGCTGACATCGAGCATGTTCTGGACCTGCACTGTAGCACTTGCATGCCTTCTTTCGGCACTTCACGCAGTTTATCTGTGGATAAAACCGGCGTCCTCGCTGACAACGAGCATGTTCTGGACCTGCACTTTAGCACTTGCATGCCTTCTTTCGGCACTTCACGCAGTTTATGTGTGGATAAAACAGGCGTCCTCGCTGACAACGAGCATGTTCTGGACCTGCACTGTATCACTTGCATGCCTTCTTTCGGCGCTTCACGCAGTTTTGATATTATCCTATACCACCAATCTGCCCCGTTTCCGGTGACATCAATCCATGGAGGACACATTTATCAGTGTCCCACACTTGCATCTCTAAAAGCGGCACTGTAAGCAAAATTAAAAAAAAATTAGGAACATTTGTGGGTGGAAGAGGGACAACTGGTCTCCCGGGTAGAGCCGAGTCCCCCCCCTCACTGCCAGAGTCAGGGGGGTGTGAAGGTCTTGTAGGAGGTCTGACCCAGTCCCTGCTGAGAAGAGACCGACCCCCTACTTAGTGAGGGTGCACTCACACTCAGGGGGGCAGATTTACAAGCTCCCTGCGCCACCAGTACGTCACTTTTCGTGATGTACTGGTGGCGCAGGGGGCTCCTCCATATTTACAAGGACAGGAAAAGCCACCCTGCGTGACTTTTCCTCTCCTTGTAAATACAGCCCCTTCACACGCAGCACTTTGCGTTGAAGGGGCGTTCCATGGGTGTTGCTGTGGGTGTTCCCATGCAACACCCATGGAACAAGACACATCTCCAGATTTACGAGAAATCGTAAATCTGGAGATGCGTCGTGTTAGACCTGGCATAATTGGCGCGGGTTTCCCTTCCTCTTTTCTCTTCTGACCTTTTATGTTGGCTGGATTTAGATGCTCTGGGCGCTGTGCCACTGCCAATCAGTGACACAGCGCGAATGCTCCCTGTGTAAAGATAACTGTATGAATTGGGATAATCATAATTGGCTTGTTTGGTTTACCAGTCAGTCCCTAGTATCAGTGCACTGTGTGTGCCCAGGGCTGGTAGACCAAATACTGCTGGTGGGCCTGCAGCGCTGATTTGCGCTACCCACCGAAGCAGCTTTGAAAGTACGTCTGTGTAGCATGTTCTAATAGCGAGTTACCCTCCATTTCACTGTTTACTATTGCGAGGCCACCCTTTCTCATAGGCCAGAATGTGCAGGCTGAGTATTACATGCCTTAAACCTACCTGCCCCCAGGAACCTGATAGGAACGTCGAATTTGATATGTTTAAGCTCAGAACATTGAGATGCATCTTTTAGTAAGGATTATTAGCGTAGCCCGTGTTCGAAAATGCCTCTACTAGAAACGAGGTATTTTCTGGCCTGAAGCTTTCCTGTAGGCTTTTGCTAGCGTGTGTATTGGCCGTCTGGTTTTGGAGCAGCAGGGCCAGCTGGGTCAGACCTGGCTGAAGAGAGAGAGATCGGCATTTAGAGTATGGGGAGGGGTGACTCTTTGATCCGAGCAGGGCCGTGCCTGGCAAGGTGAATGATGGCTCCATCTCCCACTGGGCGTCTGATAGCAGACCCCCAGATTCTTAAAGGGCAGGATGTCGTCTCGTAAACCAAGTGCTCCCCGACCCCACCGAACTGGTTCTGGCTGGATGCAGTGATTTGTGCCTGCAGAGAACAAAGACTTTTTAGGTATAAAACGCTGCGCTGAATCCTGTTTCAAGTGTGTTCCTTCTGGATGTCAAGACGAAACTCTGTCCGAGCGGACAGAGGAAAGGACTTTGAAACTTTCACCAAGCTTGCTGAAGAAACTACCCAAGGGCCTGAATTGAGAGCGCCTCCTGCTGAAGCTCAGGGACATTAGACTTCACCCCGTCAGCCGCCCGAATTCCTTTGATAGGAATTCTACTTGCAGGTGAGGCCTCCGTTGAGTAATCCGGAACCTCTAGTCCTACTGTGAGGAACGCGAACTGGTGATCCTTGTGAATTCTGTGTGTGGGCCGCTGCAGCTAAGAGAGAGCTGCCGCCGCTGAGTGCCCGCCTTAATTTGAATCTTCAGAACCTTCACTGAAACTGTGTGGGCCGCCGCAGCTAAGAGAGAGTCGCCGCCGCTGAGTGCCCGCCTTAATTTGAATCTTCAGAACCTTCGCTGAAACTGTGTGGGCCGCCGCAGCTAAGATAGAGCTGCCGCCGCTGAGTGCCCGCCTTAATTTGAATCTTCGGAACCTTCGCTGAAACCCTGTGGGCCGCCGCAGCAAAGAGAGCTCCCGCCGCTGGATGCCCGCACTTGTGTTAGTTGTGCAACATTGTGGATTGTCCTGTGAGCCGCCGCAGCTAAGAGAGGGCTGCCACGGAGTGCTCGCACCCTTGCTAACTTTGCATCATCGTGATTTGTCCTGTGAGCCGCCGCAGCTAAGAGAGAGTTGCTGCCGCGAAGTGCTCGCACCCTTGCTAACTTTGCATCATCGTGATTTGTCCTGTGAGCCGCCGCAGCTAAGAGAGAGCTGCCGCCGCTGAGTGCTCGCACCCCTGCTAACTTTGCATCATCGTGATTTGTCCTGTGAGCCGCCGCAGCTAAGAGAGAGCTGCTGCCGCGGAGTGCTCGCACCCTTGCTAACTTTGCATCATTGGGATTTGTCCTGTGGGCCGCCGCAGCTAAGAGAGAGCTGCTGACCCCAGAAGAGCTGGAGGACAGGGAGAGAGATAGGAGCCATAGTTTGGAGATGGCTAAATTGGAAGGTCGGAAGGACCTTGAGAGTAAGAAGTTAGACATTGAGAGGAATCGATTGTCATTTGAACTTGAGAAAATGAGAATGGAACATGAGAGAATGTTGAGGGAGCTAGAGATCAGGGCGAGGAGTGTCCCGGTCTCCCCCTCTGGTGGCAGCATACCTTTAGTAACTCCTGAGAGTAGAGTTTATATTCCTAAGGATGTCATTAAGGATTTTCACAAGAGTGAGGATATTGGGCAATGGTTTGCCGCATATGAGATAGCAATGGTGTCCCACCGGGTCCCTGAGCAGGATTGGGGAGTGGGATTGTGGGGGCGCTTTGTGAGCGATGGTAGGGATACCCTGTTGGACCTGCCTGAGGAGAGCAGGATGGTGTATGCCCATATGAAAGAAGCTTTGATGACCCGTTATGGTTTGACCCCGGAAATGTACAGGCAGAGGTTTAGGACCTGTAAGAAGTTAGAGGGTACCACGTGGGTTGAATATGTGTCTTTTTCTGCAGAGCAATGGATCGCTGGGTAAAAGGTAGCAAAGTGGAAACTTTCGAGCAATTGTATGATTTGTTTGCGTGGGAGCATTTGTCCAGTAACTGTTTTCCAGAGCTACGCCAGCGCCTGATTGATAGCAAGCTGACTAACCCTAGGAAGCTTGCTGAGGAGGCGGACTGCTGGGTGAGCACCCGGGTCCGCAAAGGTTTTGTGGGAGACTTCGCCCGAGGTGGGCAGGGTCCCCAGCAGAAAAGAGGGGGGGACAAGGGTAAACAGAGGGAGTTCCAGAGAGGGCCCCAAAGTAATTCCCAAGGGAACCAAGCAGTGGTGTCCCAGCCTCCCCCTGAGAAGAAGCCAGTGTCCCCGACAGGTAGGCCTGTTCATAGGGGGCCCCTTACTTGTTTCAAGTGTGGTCAAGTGGGCCACCGGTATTATGATCCCCAGTGTCCCCAGAGGGACCCCAATGCATCCCCTCGTGCGCCACCCAGTGCACCATCCCGCCAGATTGCCAGTGTAGCCCTGGGGGGGAGGAAATGGAGGTCCAAGGTGGGTGGGATACCGTAGAGTTAACCCTTGTCTCGCTAGGGGACTTCGAGAAGGTCCCTAACCCCACACTGCTGACTAACACTCAGAAGTACCGGCAGTGGGTGACCATCAATGGCCATAGGGTGGAGGCTCTCAGGGACACCGGAGCTAGTGTGACTGCTGTCAGCTCCCGGTTGGTGTCCAAAGAGCAAGTTGTCCCCCATGCATTCTGCCCCGTAGTGTCAGCAGACAACTCAGAGAGCCAGTGTGAAGTGGCTCAGGTTCCCTTCGAGTGGGGGGTCACAGGAACTCTTCAAGTGGCTGTGAGGGCCGCCATGCCTGTAGACTGTCTGTTGGGCAACGATCTGGAGAACTCCCCGTGGGCTACGGTGGAGAGAAAGTCTCATTTGGAAATGTTGGGGTTGCCTGAGTGGGCGTGTGTGACCACTCGGTCCATGACAGCTCAGAAGGATGTTCAGGAGGGTCTGGAGCCTGAAGTATGGCCCAGGCCCCTGCCTCAAAGAGAAGGGGTAGGGGGCGCGGGAAACCGGCCCCCACGGTTCCCACGGTCCCGGAGGGAGCAGACCTTGAGGGGGATGCCCTGGAACCTACAGGGGAACAAGTGGCCGAACTGGGGGACCTACCGGAGCTGACCCATTGGCAGCAGGAAGGGGGGCCCTCCAGGGAGGAATTTTGCGAGCAGCAGAGAACCTGCCCTTCTCTTGAGGGGGTGCGGCGACAGGCCGCCGCCCAGGCAGTAGGTGACCAGACAGGGTCACATTGGAACTATTGGGAGAACGACCTCCTTTACAGCGAGCCTAAGGTTGCTGAGCCTGGGTCAGCCCGTGTGCTGGTGGTACCCCAGCGCTTCAGGACCTTCCTACTGGGGTTGGCTCATGATGTGCCACTGGCCGGACATCTGGGGCAGACCAAGACCTTTGAGAGGCTGGTCACCCACTTCTATTGGCCCCAGATGCGCAGGAGCTCCAATGCTCACTGCAGAACGTGTGAGACTTGCCAGGCAAGTGGGAAGAGTGGGGGAAGATTAAGGCCCCACTACAGCCCTTTCCCGTGGTGAGCACCCCATTCGAAAGAGTGGGCATTGATATTGTGGGGCCTCTGGATCCCAAGACAGCCATGGGCAACAGGTTCATCCTGGTCTTGGTGGACCATGCCACCCGGTACCCTGAGGCCATCCCGCTCAGGACAGTGACGGCCCCCGTGGTGGGACGGGCACTGATGGGGATTTTCTCCTGTGTGGGATTCCCCAGAGAGGTGGTGTCCGATAGGGGAACTAACTTCATCTCCAAGTACATGAAGTCTCTGTGGGAGGAGTGTGGGGTAACGTATAAGTTCACCACTCCTTACCACCCCCAGGGTAATGGGCTGGTTGAGAGATTCAACCGGACCCTTAAGGGCATGATTATGGGCCTAGGCGAGCCCATGAGGCGTAAGTGGGATGTCCTCTTACCATGCCTGTTGTTTGCTTACCGTGAGGTGCCACAGAAGTCCTTAGGGTTCAGCCCCTTTGAGCTGCTCTATGGTCACCCGGTAAGACGGCCTCTGAGTCTGGTCAGGGAAGGCTGGGAGCAATCTCCCAGGAAACCTCCCCAGGATGTGTTTAGTTACATGCTGGCCTTCAGGAACCAGACTCGGCGTTTAAGGAAACTTGCTGAGGCAAACCTGGAAACCAGCCAGGAAGAGATGAAACGCTGGCACGATCAGAATGCCACTCTGATCGAGTTTCAGCCTGGACAGAAGGTTTGGGTCATGGCCCCGGTGGAGCCCTGTGCGCTCCAGGATAGGTGGACCAGCCCCTTTGAGGTGGTGGAGCGCAAGAGTCCTGTTACCTACGTGGTGGACTTGCAGTCTCCCAGGAACCCCTTGCGGGTCCTGCATGTTAACCGCCTGAAGCCCCACTTTGAGAGGTCTGAAGTGGGCATGCTTCTGGCCACAGATGCTGGGATGGAGGAGGAGAGCGAGCCCCTTCCTGACCTCCTGTGTGCAGGGGAGCGAGATGGGTCAGTGGAGGGTGTGGTCCTCTCCACCACACTGACCCCTGAGCAGCAGGGTGATTGTCGCCAACTGTTGGGGCAATTCAGTGATCTGTTCTCCCTGGTACCTAGTGTCACTGATTGGTGTGTCCATGACGTGGACACCGGGGACAGTCCTCCCATTAAGCACAAGGCTTACCGAGTGGTGAGGTGTGGTGCAGCGGCCAGGGCAGCTGACTTCGGAGCACAGGGGTCACGGTTCGATCCCTGGCTCCGGCGGCAGCTCAGCTCAGCATCCTGTGACTCTGGGCAATAGCTCACTTAATTTCCACAACGGCCCCCAGCGCCTTGAGACCCGTAAGGGTGAGTAGTTCGCGCTTTACAAATACGGATTTACCGAGTGACTGACCGGGTAAGGGCCTACATTAAGGATGAGGTTACCAAAATGTTTGCCCTTGGGGTGATTGAGTCCTCTAGCAGCCCTTGGTCCAGCCCAGTGGTCCTGGTACCAAAAGCTGCAGCGCCTGGTACCACCCCCGAACTTCGGTTCTGCGTGGACTATCGGGGCCTCAATTCAGTCACAAAGACTGACGCGCACCCCATCCCCAGAGCTGATGAGCTCATAGATCGGTTAGGGGCTGCCAAATACCTCAGCACATTTGATTTGACGTCTGGGTATTGGCAGATCGCCTTGACCGAGGGAGCAAAGGAGAGGTCAGCCTTCTCCACACCCGATGGGCACTACCAGTTCTAGGTGATGCCCTTTGGAATGAAGAATGCCCCTGCCACCTTTCAGAGGCTGGTCAACAGGGTGTTGGTTGGGCTGGAAGACTTCAGTGCCGCCTACCTGGATGACATTGCGGTGTTTAGCTCCTCTTGGGAGGACCACCTGCGCCACCTCTGGGAGGTATTGATGGCACTGCGGAAGGCAGGCCTCACAATCAAAGCCAGTAAGTGCCAGATTGGGCAGGGTTCTGTAGTATATTTGGGGCACCAGGTGGGGAGCGGCCAGGTGGCGCCCCTTCAGCCCAAAATTGAAACTATGCTGGCGTGGGAACCCCCCAAGACTCAGACGCAGGTGAGAGCCTTCTTAGGACTCACGGGGTACTACAGGAGGTTTGTCAAAGGATATGGTAACATTGTTGCACCCTTGACTGAGCTGACTTCTAAGAAGCAGCCAAAGAAGGTAAACTGGACTGACACCTGTCAGAACGCTTTTGACGCCCTGAAGACTGCCATGTGCACTGCACCCGTGATTCAGGCGCCCGACTTTTCAAATGAATTCGTTGTCCAGACAGACGCCTCAGAGCATGGTATAGGGGCTGTTCTGTCACAGGTCAATGAGGAGGGACTAGACCAACCGGTAGCCTTCCTAAGCAGGAGGTTACTTCCCCGGGAACAGAGGTGGAGTGCAATTGAGCGTGAGGCATTTGCTCTGGTCTGGGCGCTGAAGAAGCTGAGGCCATATTTGTTTGGGACTCACTTCCGGGTTCAGACAGACCACAGGCCCCTTAGATGGTTGATGCATATGAGGGGTGAGAATCCCAAGTTGTTGAGGTGGTCCATTTCCCTACAGGGTATGGATTTCACGGTGGAACACCGCCCTGGTACAGAGCACGCCAATGCTGACGGTCTGTCCAGGTTTTTCCGCCTTAGTGATGAGAACTCCCAAGGGAATGGTTAGTTCTCCCCACATTTCAGCTGGAGGGGACGTGTGTTAGACCTGGCATCATTGGCGCGGGTCTCCCTTCCTCTTTTCTCTTCTGACCTTTTATGTTGGCTGGATTTAGATGCTCTGGGCGCTGTGCCACTGCCAATCAGTGACACAGCGCGAATGCTCCCTGTGTAAAGATAACTGTATGAATTGGGATAATCATAATTGGCTCGTTTGGTTTACCTGTCAGTCCCTAGTATCAGTGCACTGTGTGTGCCCAGGGCTGGTAGACCAAATACTGCTGGTGGGCCGGCAGCGCTGATTTGCGCTACCCACCGAAGCAGCTTTGAAAGTACGTCTGTGTGGCATGTTCTAATAGCGAGTTACCCTCCATTTCACTGTTTACTATTGCGAGGCCACCCGTTCTCATAGGACAGAATATGCAGGCTGAGTATTACATGCCTTAATCCTACCTGCCCCCAGGAACCTGATAGGAACGTCGAATTTAATATGTTTAAGCTCAGAACATTGAGATGCATCTTTTAGTAAGGATTATTAGCGTAGCCCGTGTTCGAAAATGCCTCTACTAGAAACAAGGTATTTTCTGGCCTGAAGCTTTCCTGTAGGCATTTGCTAGCGTGTGTATTGGCCGTCTGGTTTTGGAGCAGCAGGGCCAGCTGGGTCAGACCTGGCTGGAGAGAGAGATCGGCATTTAGAGTATGGGGAGGGGTGACTCTTTGATCCGAGCAGGGCCGTGCCTGGCAAGGTGAATGATGGCTCCATCTCCCACTGGGCGTCTGATAGCAGACCCCCAGATTCTTAAATGGCAGGATGTCGTCTCGTAAACCAAGTGCTCCCCGACCCCATCGAACTGGTTCTGGCTGGATGCAGTGATTTGTGACTGCAGAGAACAAAGACTTTTTAGGTATAAAACGCTGCGCTGAATCCTGTTTCAAGTGTGTTCCTTCTGGATGTCAAGACGAAACTCTGTCCGAGCGGACAGAGGAAAGGACTTTGAAACTTTCACCAAGCTTGCTGAAGAAACTACCCAAGGGCCTGAATTGAGAGCGCCTCCTGCTGAAGTCTCAGGGACATTAGACTTCACCCCGTCAGCCGCCCGAATTCCTTTGATAGGAATTCTACTTGCAGGTGAGGCCTCCGTTGAGTAATCCGGAACCTCTAGTCCTACTGTGAGGAACGCGAACTGGTGATCCTTGTGAATTCTGTGTGTGGGCCGCCGCAGCTAAAAGAGAGCTGCCGCCGCTGAGTGCCCACCTTAATTTGAATCTTCAGAACCTTCGCTGAAACTGTGTGGGCCGCCGCAGCTAAGAGAGCTGCCGCCGCTGGATGCCCGCACTTGTGTTAGTTGTGCAACATCGTGGATTGTCCTGTGAGCCGCCGCAGCTAAGAGAGGGCTGCCGCGGAGTGCTCGCACCCTTGCTAACTTTGCATCATCGTGATTTGTCCTGTGAGCCGCCGCAGCTAAGAGAGAGTTGCTGCCGCGCAGTGCTCGCACCCTTGCTAACTTTGCATCATCGTGATTTGTCCTGTGAGCCGCCGCAGCTAAGAGAGAGTTGCTGCTGCGGAGTGCTCGCACCCTTGCTAACTTTGCATCATCGTGATTTGTCCTGTGAGCCGCCGCAGCTAAGAGAGAGCTGCCGCCGCTGAGTGCTCGCACCCCTGCTAACTTTGCATCATCGTGATTTGTCCTGTGAGCCGCCGCAGCTAAGAGAGAGCTGCTGCCGCGGAGTGCTCGCACCCTTGCTAACTTTGCATCATTGGGATTTGTCCTGTGGGCCGCCGCAGCTAAGAGAGAGCTGCTGCCGCTGAGTGCCCACGTCTTTGTCAACCTTGCACCATCGTGAATCGTCCCGTGGGCCGCCGCAGCTAAGAGAGCGCTGCTGCCGCCGCGAGCCCACCACGGAGCTGCACGATGAGAGTCATCGCCACCACCAGCCCGGGCCGCCGCAGCCGCGTGCTGCTGCCGCTGAGGGCCCGCCTGTCACGGAGTGCCCGAATCATTGCGAGTGCACTTTGCGGACCACTGCCATCGAGAACTGTGGTTGCTGGGAGTCCGCCTGTCACCGTCTCCGCTTCTTCGAGAAGCTACGTGCTGTGTCCCCGTCCAACGGCAGGTATCTGGTGCGCAACGGGTCTGACTGAGGCCTTGAACTTAGTCAGTGCCACGTTCTGGTGAATACGTATTGCCCTTTTTAAGTGCCTACTGATTTACGTGCATTGTAACTGGTTAAAACGCTTCTGAGAGTCTCGTACTAAACCTTAGATAAAGATACTATTTTTTTCTATACCTACTTGAGTTGTGTCCTTTTGTGGTGTCATTACTGCCTTATTGTACATGGTCATAAATGCTTCACACACTGCCTCTGAGATAGGCCTAACTGCTCGTGCTACGTTACCACAGGGTTGAGCAGGGGTTATCAAAGGGGCTAGCCCACTTGCCCTGACTTAGGAAGAAGGGTCCCTATTTGGACAGTGGCGCCAGCCATTGCCAACTAGAGACCCCCATTTCTAACACGTCTGAATGCTACGCCACCCTAGAGGTGGCGTAGCGAGGCGCAATGAGGAGAAATGTTTTAATTTCTCCTCGTTTTTTCCTCTTTCAATGCGTGCTGCATTCTACAGCACGCATTGAAAGAGGAAAATGCCTGTAGTGATTGTTTCTGTGCAGGAAGGTGCCCCTTCCTGCACAAAAACAATCTCCCCACGACGCAGGCATCCTTGCACCATGGTGCAAGGATGCCTGCGCCAGCGCATGGCTGCAGTTTGTGCGCCAGCGCAGGGGGAAGCACAGAGATGAGACATATTCTTGTAAATATGTCGCATCCCTGTGCTTTGGAAGTGCCGCAGCGTGGTGCAGCCAAAGGACTTCCGATGCCACGTTGCGGCACTTCCTTGTAGATCTGCCCCAGGGTGTCCTGGTCCTCCCAGGTGTACCCAGGCCGCCCCGGAGGATGGCATCGTGCCCTCTGCCAACGGTGGTGGGTGGCACAAGGCTGGTGCCAGGGCAGGAGGCCCAAGGAATAGGACACCCTCTCAAGGTCACGAAAAGTTGAAGCAGTAGAGAGTAAGTGCTGACGTCAGAGTGTCCAAGTACAACACAACAATACTACGTGTAACGTAACTATAATTATCAGGCACACCTGGTACTCCTTTTATCTTATCCTCCTCGGCGGCTGCTTGAAGGGACCAGAGGCCTCCGTCCCTTCAGGGATGAGGAAAGGTCAGGTGGAGGGAGTCGTTCTCGGGAGCTAACTTCTGAGAAGTTAATAATTCTTCTCGCGAAATTCCTCAATAGGATGATTACTGGCTAAGTGTTGTTAACATTGTGGGAATTACTAAAACATAAAAACCTCATAAGTGCAGGGTGAGCATAAATAAAACAAGCATTTGCAACACAATAGGTCTTGCATTTGAGAGAGTTTGAGCTATTGCCATTGTAAATGACAATGCCTTTTATTGATGTGTTTTGAAACCCTGCAAGCGGTGCGTAAACACTCACTTTCTACTTATTTTTACTGCAGGCGTACTTCTCGCAAGCAAGGATGATAAGTAGAATGTGTTTTACACACCATTTGCAGGGTTTCAAAACACACAACTAAAATGCAATGTCATTTACAATACCAATAGCTCAAACTCTCGCAAATGCGAGACCTATTGCATTGCGACCCTTGACCTTGCCAGGTAGGTCGCTCCCCCGCCACACAGCTCCGCCTGTGGTATCCTGCCCGCTGCTGCTGCTGGTAAGCTCGCCCCTCTGCTTGTGGCCTCGGTGCCCGTTTTCCTTCTGTTTCCCTCGCTGCCCCCATTTCCCTTGTGTCCATTTTGCCTTCTGTTTCCCTCGCTGCCCCCATTGAACTGTGCCCGTTTTTTCCTCTGTTTCCCTCGCTGCCCCCATTTCCCTTGTGTCCATTTTGCCTTCTGTTTCCCTCGCTGCCCCCATTTCCCTTGTGTCCATTTTGCCTTCTGTTTCCCTCGCTGCCCCCATTGAACTGTGCCCGTTTTTAGGTCGAGCCTCGAGTTGCGCTCAAGCGCTGCTAGAGGCAAAGACTTTTAGTAAGTGAGTTTCAGAAGCAGTCCCAAAAACGCTTGTGCGTCGTGGCTGGCCTTTTTGGGATGGGTACGCGCGGCAGACATGTGTTTCCAATTATCGTGCCCAGACGCGTGCGCGATAATTGTAAACATATGCCGGCCGTGCGGGAAAAGGCCATGACGCACGAGCGTCTGGTCCGCTTTGAAAGCCCAGGCTGCCGCGCTCGCCCCCGCTCCTCTTTTGTTTTTATCCCACTTAAAATCCTGGATCTACACGGACCGACCCGGCTGGTACTCCCTCTCAAACTCTTGTCTCCTCGCCTTGCAGCGCTTAACGTCCCAGGCCTGGCGCTTGAAGTCCGCAGATCCGTCCTGTCAGCGATCCCTCCTCCCCTTTGGAATTCCAGTCCAGGTTTCCTCCCGAGTGCCCCGGTGAGGAGGCTCCTGTGCTACCGTCCCTGCCTCTGGACCTGGTGTGTAGCGGCTCCGTCTGGTTCAGTATTGCACCCCTGCTCTACAGGTGAGCTGCTCGCCTCTGCTTTCCCTGGTTGTAAAGTTACCACACGTCTCTTTCCCTACTGACTCGCCAGAGTCCCGGGCGCCCGCTGGCACGCACGGTATGTGCCCTAGGCCCTGCCCGGGGGGCACAGCGGTGGAGCCCCCCCGACGGTGCTGGATGCTGCCCGGGGGCACAGCGGTGGAGCCCCCCGACGGTGCTGGATGCTGTCCGGGGAGGCACAGAGGTGGAGCCCCCTCGGCGGTGCTGGATGCTGGTAGTGAGGCATTGCGCATGGGCACCCCCAAACCCCAGCTTCGCAATACAGCCCTGCAGTCGTTCTTCTGCCCTTATCGGGCTTCTGAGCTGCAGCGTAGAGAGTTTACAACCAGGGCTGGGTAAACATTTTCTTTTAAGCAACGAAGTTTTCCAAAGTTTCGTTGTTTACATTCAGGGGTGTGAAGTTGTCCTGCACGTTACGTCATCATTTTCACTCTAGCCGACCCGTGCCAGGGTGGAAAATGTATATAGACGTTCTCTCTGCAAACGTGCCTTTTGCAGAGCTGCTAAGCTCTGTGGCTGTGTTATAAGTGTTTCCAAAAGAATAAATCTAACAGAGAACCCTTTTTGTATAACAGAATGGTACATTCAACATAAATTGTCACAAAGCCATAGGTATCAAGGGACGGTGGCAAAGTATTAAACGGTGCAACCTTATAAAACTGCAACGTTTTCCGCAGAATTGCGCAAAGGTTGCATAAAACTGCAAACTTGCACAATGCGCACCACCGTTTGCAATAAGTAACCTCGTTCAGGTCTCCTACAATCGAAGAACGGACTCCCAGGAGTACTCCTAGAGTTGGGAAAGGGGGAGGGCTAGGGAGGAAAGGGTTTGGCAAATAAGGGGGACAGAAGAAGCAAAGGGCGGTTCACTGCATAATGTTAACACGTGTTTGCATCTGACCCCTGAGCATGCACTTAAATACTAAATACTAATAAAATCAAGGCTGCCTTCAGTTTGACCTTTTCCCGTATTACACTGCATGAATGGTGAACTGTTTATAAATAAGGCGCCCAGTTTTCGGTTTTTGCTCATTTTGACAGATAAATACAGACAGAAAACAATGTGTTTCCTCTCTGTATTTATTTTTAAAAGCAGAAAAATACCGAAAATTGGGCTTCTTTTGAACTCCCCATGCTGTCATTCGTGAATTCCAAGCCAACGGCGGAGCAGATGGACAGTGGGGAGTTAAGAAACTGGTTGAGATTTCCTTAAATTAATGTATATCACAACACATTTCTTGTATAATACTGATGTTTTCATGCACCACCACCACAGCACCAGCGCACACCACTCAGCACCAGCGCAGCGCCACAATGGAACCAGTGTAGCCCCACATTAGCAGCAATTCAGCACTAACACAGCAGCACTTCAGCATCAGCACAGCACTAACTCAGCATTACTCAGTACCACCTGAGCAGCAGTGCAGCACTACCACCTCAGCATGACTCAGCACCACAGCATCACTCAGCTCCACCTAAGTATCATTCAGCATCACCTCCGCATCAGCACACCACCACCTCAGCATCACCTCCACATCAGCACACCACCAACTCAGCACCACTCAGCACCACCTCAGTCTGCCCTTGGTATCTGGTATCTGTTGATTCTTCCCTAAAATCTGTCCGCTTCTCGCGTACTAATTCAGGTACTATTTCCCAACTTCCACCATCCCGTTGTTTATGTCCCCCTACACCCACCCACAAAAAACCCAAAAAAACAATAACAAACAAGCATTACAACATGCAGGAAGAAGTTGCCAGCATGACCAAGAAAAAAAAACAAGAAGACATTTTTTATGTTATTTCTTTTTTAATAGGGTTGTTCTGTTGTACATATTGTCTTCTTGGTTATATATTTATAAGGTAACAAATGTTTATAACACTTTTTTATTACAACTTTTCAACATGCTACACAGCAGCCACAATGCTCTACAACCTAGCTTAAAGACATTGGCAAAGGCAATTGCTATGGCTAAACACTTATAAGGCCCAAAGGCGAGACCTATTGGCTATGCCAATGCTTGTTTCCTCTGTTTCCCTCGCTGCCCCCATTTCCCTTGTGTCCATTTTGCCTTCTGTTTCCCTCGCTGCCCCATTGAACTGTGCCCGTTTTTTCCTCTGTTTCCCTCGCTGCCCCCATTTCCCTTGTGTCCATTTTTCCTTCTGTTTCCCTCGCTGCCCCCATTTCCCTTGTGTCCATTTTGCCTTCTGTTTCCCTCGCTGCCCCCATTGAACTGTGCCCGTTTTTTCCTCTGTTTCCCTCGCTGCCCCCATTTCCCTTGTGTCCATTTTGCCTTCTGTACCCCTCGCTGCCTCTCTCCACTCTCGCCGCTGCGTCCCCTGCGGCCCCGCCCCCCTGACTGCCCATTCGCTGCCCCTGCCTCCCGCCTCCCAGCTGCTCCTCCCTCCCACCTCCCCATATATGCCTGCGCTGCGCGGCCGCGCCGCTGGCGCTCCGAAGGCGCGCTCAAGGCAAGCCCGTCTGCGCCCGTCCGCGCCTGGACCGCGCCCAGCGCCAGAACCCCTGGGCCGTGCGCCCCCCGCTCCAGCCTCGAGGACCGACGCCGATACGATGCCACCACACTCCACGCTCTCAACCCCGGACGGACGCACAACTGCTTCAAGGCCGCCCCGAAACGCACCCATGGTCCCTTCACCTGCCGGAACTGCAGCTACACCAGCCTCAGAGCCACCGAGACGCCCGCCAAGAAGGACCTCAACCACCTCCGATGCATCCTACTGAACACCCGCTCCGCACGCAAACACGCCGTCGAGCTCTGGGACCTGCTCGACACATCATCACCAGACGTCGCCTTCCTGACGGAGACCTGGATGAACGACTCCTCCGCCCCCGACATCGCCATAGCCATCCCAGACGGCTATAAGATCACCCGCAGAGACCGCGTCAACGCAGTAGGAGGAGGAATCGCCATCGTCCACAAGAACACCATCAGGGTCTCGACCAGCACCGACAACACTCTCAGCACCGCCGAACACATGCACTTCCAGATCCACACGGACCCCAACACCACCCTTAGAGGCACCCTTGTCTACAGACCCCCTGGGCCCCGACCCCAGTTCAGCGACTCCATCGCCGACTTCATCAGCACGCACGCCCTGACCTCTACCGACTACATCCTCCTCGGAGACCTGAACTTTCACCTGGAGAACAACAACGACAGCAACTCCACCACCCTGATCGACAACCTCGCCAACCTCGGTCTGAGCCAGCTCGTTACAACACCGACCCACTCTGCCGGCCACACGCTTGACCCCATCTTCTCCTCAAGCTCCCACGTCTCCTTCAGCCACACCACGGAACTCCTCTGGACCGACCACCGCTGCATCCATTTCACCTTCCAGAAACCCACCACACACCACCGCACCCAACAGATCCCACGCCGCTGCTGGAGCAAAGTCACCGAAGACCAACTTCGGTCAACCCTCGCTCTCAGCCCTCCCTCCGACCCATCCAACACCGACGACGCTGCCTGCAACCTCAGACGATGGATGGACGACTGTGCCAACACCCTCGCCCCGCTGAAAAACTCACCTACAGTGACACCACCAAAAGAGCCAGCTGGTTCACCTCGGAACTCCTATCTTCCAAGCGTACCTGCCAGAAACTAGAGAAGAAATGGCACAGTGATAAGACACCGGACAGCCACGCAGCCCACAAAGACGCCATCCGTAACCACCACCACCTCATCAAGTCCGCCAAGAGAATCTCCTTCAAAGACCGCCTCGACAACAACGCACACAACAGCAAGGAGCTTTTCAACATCGTGAAGGAACTCTCCAACCCCAGCTCCAACACCAACGACATCCCGCCGTCGCAACCCCTGTACGATTCCCTCGCCACCTTCTTCCACCGCAAGATCGCCGACATCCACGACAGCTTCAACACCCAGACAGCCCCAACTAAGATCGATGCACCAGACCCGCCGCACACCATCGACCACGACCCCCTCCCAGCCTGGGCCAGCGTGAACATCGAGGACACCATCAAGACCATGAGCACAATACACTCCGGCTCCCCGTCAGACCCTTTCCCGCACCACATCTTCAACAAAGCCAGCAGCTCCATCGCACCCCACCTGTGCAACGTCATCAATCTCTCCTTCGAGACCGCGACCTTCCCAGAGAGCTGGAAACACGCAGAGATCAACGCCCTACTCAAAAAACCCAAGGCGGACCCGAGAGACCTCAAGAACTTCCGGCCCATCTCCCTGCTTCCGTTCCCAGCCAAGGTCATCGAGAAGATCGTCAACAAACAGCTAACCCGATACCTCGAAGAAAACAGCATCCTGGACCCATCCCAATCGGGGTTCCGCAGCAACCACAGCACTGAGACTGCCCTCATCGCCGCCACCGACGACATCAGGATCCTGCTGGACAACGGTGAGACCGCAGCCCTCATCCTGCTGGACCTCTCCGCCGCCTTCGACACTGTCTGCCACCGCACTCTACGCGCACGCCTCCACGACGCAGGGATCCGAGACAAGGCCCTGGAATGGGCCACCTCCTTCCTCGCCGGCAGAACCCAGAGAGTCCGCCTCCCACCATTCCGATCCGAAGCCTCCGAGATCATCTGCGGCGTACCCCAGGGATCGTCCCTCAGCCCAACACTGTTCAACATCTACATGACCCCGCTCGCACGCATCGCCAGACAGCACGACCTCAACATACTCTCCTACGCCGACGACACTCAACTGATCCTCTCCCTCACCAAGGACCCCTCGCCGCCAAATCCAACCTCCATGAAGGAATGAAGGCCGTCGCCGATTGGATGAAGATCAGCCGACTAAAACTGAACACGGAGAAGACAGAGGTCCTCATCCTCGGCTCCAACCCCTCAGCCTGGGACGACTCCTGGTGGCCAACGACGCTGGGAGCAGCCCCGACACCCACCGACCACGCACGCAACCTGGGAGTCATCCTCGACTCAACGCTCTCCATGGCCAAGCAAGTCAACGCAGTCTCATCCTCCTGCTTCAACACCCTCCGCATGCTTCGCAAGATCTACAGGTGGATCCCGACAGACACAAGAAGAACAGTCACCCAGGCCCTCGTCAGTAGCAGACTTGACTATGGGAACGCCCTCTACGCGGGAGCCCCGGCCAAGCTCATCAAGCGACTGCAAAGCATACAAAACGCCTCCGCACGCCTGATCCTCGATGTACCACGCCACAGCCACATCACCCCCCACCTGAGGAACCTGCACTGGCTCCCCGTCGACAGGAGAATCTCCTTCAAACTCCTCATCCACGCACACAAGGCACTCCACAAGACTGGCCCAGCCTACCTCAACAGACGACTCCTCTTCTACGTCCCCAACCGCCAACTCCGCTCCGCCGACCTCTCCCTCGCCACCGTCCCTCGCATTCGAAGAACTACCACCGGCGGCAGATCCTTCTCCCACCTCGCCGCCAAGACCTGGAACACCCTTCCACTAAGCCTACGACAGACCCAAGACCTGCTGACCTTCAGGAGGCTTCTCAAGACCTGGTTGTTCGACCAGTAGCAGCACCCCCCCCCCTTTTTTTCCCTAGCGCCTTGAGACCCTCGCGGGTAAGTAGTGCGCTTTACAAATTCTGTGATTGATTGATTGATTGATTGCAAATGCTTGTTTTTTTATAGCTGTCCATTAAAAGCACTGCACTCCACAGATCACCTTGGTACACCCTTTTAGTACTTCTCAAAAAGAAAATACCTTTGTCACAGGAAGCTTCAAGTGACTCCATCAATTTATCATGTTGGCCTTTAGCTGAAAGGCTAAAATTATAGACAAATGTCGTCCTTTAAACCATTAATCAGAGACAACGGACATTAGGGCGAAATTATGGGCAGTCTGTAAAAATTACGGACGGGTGGTCACTCAAGCTAACGCATCAATGACACAACTGGTCCTTATGCACATGCTGGGGCGAGCTAAAGCAAATCCACGTCACTAGTGAATCAAAGGTGTGCCGGTTCAGCAAACAGCTTTGCAATTTCATTGTTTATGATTAGGATCATACTCACAGAAGTGAGCAATATTGACACTTGAACTGTGTTACAAAGCACTACGACCGATGTAGGAAGCGCTATAGAACAAATACAACAGCATCAGTATTCATAGATCTGATATTTTGATTTCCATAAAAATGTTCTTCTAATTTCTTTGAGGCACTGGTTGCCTATATAAAACATGTTTGCAACACTGCGCGCCAAAATGTTCGGCTTTGCTGACCCCTAGTGGATCATAGAAGCAATAGCAGTCCAGAAGAGAAGGGCTAGCTAGTAGAAGAAGATAATGTTCCTAACAGTCTGGCAGACGTAAGTGTCAGAAAGCAGATTTGGACACGACAGTTACTGGAGATATGAAGGCAATATCACAGCCAAACATGACTGCTAAGTTCCAGGCTTTAGAAGACACTGGTTGTTGGGTGAGAGCCGAAGGACTCCATCCTAGAGAATGCCACTTGTTCTGGATTGGCTATACCCAGGAGAAGGATCTCTGTTTTCTCCCCAAGAAAAGGCAGAGGCAAATTTACTAACTTTTGGCACAACATAGTGCAGCAAACAAAGTTGCTGTGCCGCGTTGCATCAAAGAGCTCGAAAAAAACAGTGCTAAATCTACCAAGATATCGCACTATTTTTCTCTCCCTGGCACTGACACACTTTAGGCTACCATACGCCAACGCTCATACCCTTGCACCACAATGCAAAAGTGTGTGCTCTGTCAAACATAGGTTTTGTACTGAACGGAGACCCTCCCAATATAAAAAGTATGGGGCCGATTACAAGCCCCTTCCGCCTCCTTGTGCCGCCATTGCATCACTTTTTGGACGCAATGGCGGCGCAAACAATGCAGCCAATTTACCACGTGAGGCATCTAGGGAGATGCGTCATGTTGTGAAGCCCTGCGTCACATTATACCTGCGCCAGGTATAATGTATGCAGGGTGGGCGTTCCCACTCAAAAAGCCATGTAGAACGGACGCAGTGAAATTTACAGCATTTCACTGCGTCACTCTACGCCTTCACTGCGTCAAAATCCCTATGCCCGCTCAGACCAGGCGTAAGGAATGACGCAGGGCTTTTTGTATGGGACTCACCTATCTGTTGTGGCACATTGCTGGAGTTGTGTCACTTTCATGAGCAACTCCAGCAATGCGTCACTTTTGTGCCAACAGATGCGTCAGTATTTATGACACATCTGTTAATCCTTGCGCCATGGAGCACTGTATTGTAAATACAGCGGGCAGATTTACAAGCCCCTTGCAACACTTTTGCGCCGCCGTTGCGTCACTTTTGTGACGCAGCGGCAGCGTAATAAAATGCGGACAATTTACAACGTGACTCATCTAGGGAGATGGTCACCTTATAAAGCCTTGTGCACATTATACCTGCGTCAGGTATAATGTATGCAGGGTGGGCGTTCCCACGCAGGAAAGCCTCGTAAAAGTGACGCAGTGAAATCTACACTTCTAGGACGCCACTGCGTCAAAACCTTATGCCTGCTTGAAGCAGGCGTAAGGAGTGACGCAGTGTAGTGGGAGTAGGCCTCAAAATGCATTGCTGGAGTTGCGTCGTGTTTGCGACAGGACTCCAGCAATGCGCGACTTTTGCCCCAACAGATGCGTCAGAATTTCTGACGCATCGGTCAACCCTTGCGCCATAGTGCGCCGTATTGTAAATACGGCGCATCCATGGTGGCGCAAGGGTTTCTCAGGGTGGTGCAGGGAAAGTGTTGCATCCTTACAGATGCGTCACTTTCTTGTAAATCTGCCCCAGCACATCCATGGTGGCGCAAGGACATTTGGCACTGGCGCAAGGAAACTGACGTCAGTTCCTTGTAAATCTGCCCCTATATTTTAATACATTTGCCACTTGGTATATGTGCTCTACACTGCAGCACACATGCATAGTTAGAAAAATGTGGACATTTTTAAAAGTTGCTCCTCTGTTACACCTACTGGAGAGACATAATTTTTTGGTACAAATCCATGTATACCAATGTTAGTAAATAGGGGCTTGCCTAAAACCCACTGCTGGTTGCATCGGTACGCCCATGTACCACCAATTGAACATCCCTTGACCCAAAGTAGCACAAAGTAGGGCATTGTGCTACTTTATGTTACTTTAGGCAAATTTGCAACACAAATGTGTGGGGTAGAAATGCCCCAAAAAGATGAAGAAAAGCAACAAAGCAAACATTGACACAAGGAAGGAGTGTGCTCACCAGACAAATTCTCCTCTCAGCTGACCTGCATTTAAAGAGGGGCACAGACGACATTTTCCACATCTGTGTCCATGTCTGTGGCCTTATTGAGCTAGCTGGGAGTTTCCTTTCAGGTAAGGCCCACAGGAGAGCAGACCAGCAGTGTCAACAAAGCATCAGGCTTGTAAATTTGAATACATCAACTTGGACCGCGTTTTGAAGTATCACACTATTAACGGCATTGAAAAACCTAGAGTGTAAAACAGTAGAAAACAGCATTTTGAACCATGTAAAGTACTGCTAGGCCAATGTTGATATGACACAAACACCCTAAGAATTATTTGGTGAGCTAGAAGATTATCAAGTGATATACTTACATAAGGGGTGTAGTTGTGAGATGATAAATGATGGTTTGTGCCTTTGATAAAGAGACCGAATGATATGGCACTCGATGAAAGAATATGAGTGAATGGCATTATATAACAAGCATTGGCAAAACGAATAGTTCTTGCCTTTGTGAGAGGTTCTATATTTGTTTTCTCTATTTTACAGTAGTTGTGTGGATAGTAAATGTAGATTGTTTGTGTTAATAAAATAGTTTTTGATGTGTTGCTGATTAAGTGATGTATATTGGATGTTTTTTCTGCCACAGTAGACCTATTGGCTTTCCGAATGTTTTTTTGGCGATGTTAACCAGCTGGTATCCTGGCGCAGAGATACATTGTATGTAATGTCATGTGCACTGCCACCACAATGCCACAAGGACCATGTTACTATAAAAAGGTTATGCTCTGGGGAATAGCCAGGTTTTTATTTTCCTTCTGAACTTCAGCAAGTCCTGCATCTGTCTCAAATCAGTTGGGAGACCATTTCAGAGCCGCGCTGCTGCAAAACTGAAAGCTCTTCCCCCCGATTTTACTCTTTTACTCTTGTTGCGCTGGTTTGTGGAGTATTGCTGATGTGGTTTGACGTAAAAGTGTGAATCAATGTCTGTAAATCAATCACCTCTTGCAGCATCGTCTCTGCGCAACCCGTCAGCGAACTTGAGTCACATGATGCAGTGCAAAGATGATGAAGTAGATTGTTCGTAGAACTGCTTTCCTTGCTCCTGAATGTTACTTTTGGAACAAGCGGGGTAGCAGCAATACTGTGCACTAAAAGGTTCCTATTATAAAATATATAGCTGTAAAGTTTTGAGTTTGCATATATGGGGGCTTATTAGGATGGCGGGCGGACTTTAGTCCGCCCGCCACCCTAGCGGTGCTGGGACCGGCCGCCTGCGGTGCGGCGGTCCCGCACCGCCAATTAGGATGCGACCGCCACCCTGGCGGTCGCATTCCTCATCGTTTAAATTGCGGCGGGTGCTGCTGTAAGCAGCACCCGCCGCAATGCCAAAGAGGCATGCTGTGCATTGCCATGCACAACGTGACAGGCACCGCGCGGTGCCTGCCACCTTGTGTGTGGCAATGAAGGGGGGTACCATAGGTACCCCCCAAGTGCAGCCCACCACCCCCCCACCCCACCCGGGGGCCCGCAATGGGCCCCAAAAGCAATTCCCGCCAGCCTTTCCATGGCGGCATCGCCGCCATGGAAAGGCCTTGACAACACGGCATCATGATATTGATGGCGGTGCCTTCCAGGCACCGCCACCATATCATGCCCCAGCTCCGTCCGGCTGACAATCGTAACGATTGCCAACCGGCAAAAAAGCGGCGGACGGACTTTCCGCCCGCCGCGGTACCCCGCGCCATGGTAATATGGCGGGGGGTAAATCATGCTGTGATGGCGGGCGGATCGATCCGCCCGCCATCATAATGACCCCCATGGTTGGGATAATTATTGTAAATGCATTGTGCCTCTGTGTGATGATTGGCGGTCTCAAGTGTGCATATTGGAAGCAGTTGTAACGAGGAGCCAGGAAGCTAAAGCGGTACTCAGAAGGTAGGAGATGGAAAGAGCGGCTGATGACGGAGTAGGCAAGCAGCAATGAGGAAGAGGGTGGGTGGACGAAACAGGCCCCGTCGGAAAACAGCAAATGTGATGAGATAAGGACAAGATTAACAGGGCTGTTTACTGAAATGGTGCTAGGAGCATCAACACTACAAAGAAACAAAAGGGAACCCTCCCAAAACACGAGCTGAAAGAAACAAACAAAATAGTGCGCATACACAAACTGAAATAGACAAAAGTGAACAGTTTGTTTTATAAAATACATAGCTGCAATGTTTTGGGATTGCATACATGGTTGCAATAATTATTGGTAATGCATTGTGCCTCTGTATGATGTTTGGCGGTCTCACATGTGCATGCAGCTCTCCTTTGGCAGCAGTTGTAATGAGAGGCCAGGAAGCCAAAGCAGGAATCAAAGGGGAGGAGATGGAAACATTACATGGAATAAATACATTTTACTATATAATTTTTGTTCAAAATTACAAGTGTTACTTGTAATACACAGCGAACAAATGTATAGTAAAAAAAAAGAATTATTTTAAATTCCTAAGGATCTTTAAGGTCGGAGGGGAACTATTTTTTGTTGATTAGTCTGAGGTTAGAGGAAACAGAATATTCACTCAAGGTTCAGGAGGCACTACAGTGGGGGATGGGGCTCTACTTGAGGCTTCTCTGTGGAAAGCGACAACCTCCATCTTGCACTCATGCTCACGTACTGAAAAGGTATTTGTTATCATCTGAGGGCAACCCTAACAATAAGAGCATCCAAGGTGCTAGGGATCAGTCTTCCATCTGCATTCTTTCCTATGTTCGCAACAATTTTATCCAAACCAGTGCTCACAAGGTTTGCGATCATTAATATTCCAAAAAACATTAGTATCCTTGAATGGACTCCATTTGCTACAGGTCACTCCCCTCAATTACCATGGGGAGCCTAGTAGGTATCAACTCTGGGCGCTGCCACTGCACCTCCAAAACAACAGATCTGGGTAAAGAGATTGAGTAGAATAAACCCAACTGCTGAGCTTAGTTGAAAAATCTTCAGACTCAAAACTTTGTTGAATTTGTTTTCTAAACTTCACAAGCTTTGTGAGGCGTGAATCTTACAAAATTAAAAAAGGAAAGCAATAGCTACAGGCATCCTTTGCAGCATGATGAATGTTTCTCCTGCTAAAAATGTTATCTAGGGTAATGAGAGGGCTGGCAGCACATGGTAGCTACCCACGCCTACTAACTTACAGCTTCATGAGGCCCATAATGCATGACAGGGGCTAGGGTCCTGAGCCGGTTCTTCAAGGGTGGACGCCAGGAACCACAGGCACCAGCATAAGCAAAGTCTCACCCACCAACAAGGCGCAGGAGTGTTCGGCTGCAGTATGGGGGAAGATCAGACCAGGGGCCTGCCCATCTTCACAAATGTGACCTGAGGAGGCCAGGCTTGCGACCAGTCTTTCATTTGGGTGTGATTGCCATTTTTAATGCAGACACTGAGAAGAAGGCTGTTTACTTTTCAAACAGAGCTTCCATCTTGACACTTACTCTCCCCAAGCAGAATTGCTATGTCAATAAGTTACACCATATTTAAATATAAGGGAAATGGAAATGTAACAAAAAACAACTCATCAGGAAAAATGTGCAAAATGCATACTTCGCCACAGATATATCAGTTACCACTCTTTTCTAGGCTTGGGAGAAATTTTAATGACGCCAGAGTAATTTCAGTAATTCCGCATTACTCTTGTGTTATGAAATTACTGAAATTACATGATTATGCCTGCTTGAGTAATTTGGGGCAAAAATCCTACCGCTGGAGACTAGGAACAACAAATTAAGAGAGAGTGAGCGGCTGCTGGTTACTGCTGTTGGTGTCCTGTAGCATTTAGTGCTCTTTTCTTAGTGCAAAATGCCTCCTCTGGCCCATTTTGGACGCGAGGGGGCATTTTGCACTAAGAAAATAGTGCTAAATTCTGAATTACACTTCTCACACAATTACACATAATTAAGAGTAAGTTTGCAGTAATTACAAGTAATTACGCTGGAAAGAATTATACCATTTAAGCCCACCCCTACTCTTGCCTCCCTTTTCATCCAAGCTGAATTAGGTTTAGGATTTAGAGGACCGGAGCGGTCATATTTAAAATACTGATAGGATTTCAGCTCTTTGGTCCGGATTATAGGCTGTCAATCGGGACTTCAAATTCGGATTGGTAAAAGAAATAGGAGAGCTGCAACCTATTCTGTAATTGTATCTCTTGAAAGGCGCCTCGTGTCAAGAGGTATGTTAGCGCAGCTGGGCACACACACACCCAAGGCCAGCTTTCAGTGTTGGCAAGTTGGGCCCATGTCCAGGGCGTCGACCTGTAGAGGGCCACGGGAGTCTCCCTCTCACCTGGCTGCAAAGAAAACAAGCATTTGCAATGCAGTATGTCTCACATTTGCGACACTTAAAGCTAACGCTTACTTAAACATAAAAATGGGCGCCGTGCTCAAACATAAACCGCGGAGCCCGTTTTGTAAATATAAAAGTGGGCGCTGTGCTAAAACATAAAGCGCAAAGCCAGTGCACAGTAATTAAAAAATAATGATGAAAGCGGGCGCCATGCTAAAATATAAAGCGTGGGCCCGTGCATATTTAAGTTATGTGCATGGCGGCCCATGAAGCTGGCGCCATGATGATAAAAAAAAAACCATTAAACCTGGCGCTGTGCTAGGTGTCGTGATGATAGAATATCAATAGCACAAAACAAAAGAGGTAGTCCCTAAACACAACACATAAACACTTACAGTGTAACAAAACTGTAGTTGGCCGGTGCTCCTTGAGATTCAGCGGAAGTAATGTATCAGTAGTGCCAACCAATAAGGAGCCTGGAAAGAAGAGCGATGGAGGAGTTAACCAATGGCAAGCAGCAGGCGGGATTGCATTCTGTGTACTGCTTACACTAGGTCGTGCAGACAGCGCATGCGCATTGTCTAGGCTCGACCTAAAAAATGTGTTAAGCACTTGCGTCCATGCCATATGTCGTCTGCTTTTCTTCTCATCGCAATCTTTTCTCGTATGCTCCTCATCTTTCATCAATTGTTCCAACATACAGACAACAGGTGGGAGGGGGAACCAGATTTCATATTGCCAAGGGTGCCAGCTGTCTAAAGAGCACCTCTGATTGTACGTTTCCATGTGCTCTCTAACTTCTAACTGAAATTGCATTTATATAGCGCTTACTACCAATGACAAACCGTTCAATGATCAAGAGGTGCACCCGTGTGTGTGCAGCGTAGAATGAATCTGTGCAGCGTGACTTGAATCTGTGCAGGGTGCATGGCTGGCCTTTGGCATATTGAGCTGGGCCCACGCCAGGGCACAGACCTTTAGAGGGGCACAGGAGCTGCCTGTAGCAGAATGAAAAGAGCATTTCTACACACTATTTCTGGAAGCTGCAGATTCCCCTGTCTGCATTTTGAATGCTTTTCTTCTCATGGATCTCCTTTTTTTCACCCCCTCACCATCATCTACCCCTCTCATTTTTTTTAACACACAGACAGATAAAGAAGACGAATGGGAGGAGGTGTCAAATTTGGTTTCTCCCAGGGTGCTCTCTTAACAAAGGCCAGCTGTGCACACACCTTGTACCTCCACACACCAGACGCCTTGACACACTCTGTGCTAAAGATGATTAAGATGCAGAGAAATATGAAAACTTCACATTCTCTCTAAAAATACAAGTGGTTTTCAAACTAAATGCTTCTGGTGATTCCAGAACAGCAAAGTGAGACAGCAGCAGGTGCCTGCTGTCTTGTATGCTATGTGCTGTCTTAATATTAAAAAAAAGATGCCTATTCATTGCACATTCAGTGTAATAAACTATGGCCAGGTCCATTGGAATTATGTGGAAAGGAGGGCCAAATTATGCTGTAAGGTTTACTAAATGATGCGGCAAGAAAAGGCAAATTATGCAGCATAATGTGCCACGTTTTGTGATATTATTACCTTATTATTTTGTAATTTTTACACATCTTAACACTATCACGGCAAAGGTTTTACCTCATTAGAACCAGTCTGACCCCCAAATACAGCTATAAGCAACAGAAAGGTGACAAGTCACTTTTGTGAATGGCCTTCCACTGCTCAAGAATCTGTGCTGGCACATTTTTAATAACTTTTGATCCTTTTAAGCTGGAAACAATTGTTTTTGTTAAACTCTGCAGATTGTGCAGCAGAAGATGGATTATGTGACAAATGCTACAAATCCATAATTAGGGAGAAAACGCTGCAGCACCAAAATCACATAATTCTAGTGGCCCTGACTGTGGCATTGTTGTGCAGGCATGCAGGTCCTGAATTTGAGTCCGGGCAAGGCAACTTAGACATTCACCCTTGCCAAGTAGGTAAACTGAGAACTAATAAATTGGGTAAAAGTAACGCTTAAATATTTACATGCAATTGAAAAGAGGGGAGAGGATGTGGTGTAACAACCAGAGCTGCCGACTTTGGATCTGGAGAACAGGTTTGAGTCCTGTCTCAGGATGCTTGTCTCCATTCCAGGGAGGACCTGGCTGGCAGTTTGGGTTGAACTGTTCCCATGGGGAGCAGGGTCAACACTGATTTGCATATGGCTGGGTCTAAACTTAGGCAGTGTGGTGAGCAAAAAACAATGGATTAAACCCAGATCTGTGACTGGGGGTGAATGTTTGATTTGTTCAGTATTCCATCTATCATTTGTTCTTTTTGAACTTGAAAGCACAGGCATGTATCACCACTCACGTGCCTGCCTACAGAATGCCATGGGCGCCATTTTTAAAAATTATTATTATTTATTGACTGATCTAAAGTGGTGGGCCCCACTTTGGCCAGTCAATTAAAGAAAATTGGAAACGCACGCGCAAAAACACTTTTGAGAAGAGGCAGCTGCAATTTGCTGCCTTGCCCTCTAAAAATATGTTTAAAAAAAGAACTGGGAGGGTTTTGGGGGTAACTGGAGAGCAGGTGATCAGAGTGGGTTGGGGGAGCAACAGGGTTGGGGGGCACGAGGGAGAGAGTAACACAGCGTGGTAGGAGAAGCACACAAGATAGAAAACAATACGGGGCAGAGGAAGAAGCACACGAGGAAGACAGCAAAATGGAGCACAGGGTGGCAGGGGAGAAGTACACTAAAGAGAGAGAGAAAGTGAGCAACCACTAGGGAGAGAGCAACGACAGAGCATGGCGGGGAGAGAGAAGGGAGAGAATTACTAGAAAGAGAGAGCTGAAAAACACATGCACTCTGATTGAGTGCTTAGGCAGAAAGAAAAAGGATTTGATGACGTTTTTTCGATATATTAAACGTCTTGCATTAACATGACATTTACACATAGAGATGCAAATGTTATTTGTAGAAGAGAACTCATACTTAATCTTGTTTAGATTGACTATAGTTTATGTAGGCCTGAATTTGGAATGGCCAACATTAGTTGCCATCCTTGCTGTGTAACACGTGAACATTTTACTTCTAGGTAATCTGAAATTCTAATTGTCGAACACATTGTTCTTTTTCTTTCCTTCCCATCTGAAGAAATGTTCTCTTTTCTTTTTGATAATGATTGAATATTTTAATGAATAGCTCGTTTAAGAAGACAACTGCAGAGTTCAGTTTGGTACAGTATCTCATCTTGTTACAGATAGTGTAAGTCTAAAGTACGCTGAGAGAAGCCTGTATTGTGAGGAGCCCTGAGAACCTAACAAGCACATAATTGTATCATCTTGCTTTAACCTGATTAGATAGTCCAAATGGGAACTACGTGTAGGTGTGCAAATGTTTGAATTGTGTGTTTTAATGCAGTGATGGAGCAAGGTTTCATAAATGAAACTTGCTTGTATTCAATCCTCCTCACCGTATTAATTTATTAAAATTGTATTGTTAATACTAACCTTTGCATTCACGACACAAAAGAAAAAGATGCTTGCCTATGTGTTTTACTAATGAATAACGCTTGTCTGTAATCCAAAATGGCCGCTATGCGCGGAAAGCTCAATGCGCATGTCGCAACCATATCACATGGTGTGACGTCTTTCTTTGCTTGGTGGGAAACTTCTGCTTCTGCGCAGTGTGCATTAAAATGGCTGCTTGATGTTTTCACATGCTTCTGCTTGCTCTCATGTCATTATTAAATTGTCGTTTCCTAACGCTACTAACCCAGGATAGTATATATATTTAATTGGGAATAGAATAGAAATAGTGGGTATACAGTGAAACATTTTTATTTGTGATTCTAATATTCTCTTCTTGCACTTTTATTAGTTTGTAAACTTGGGCCTGGGTTGGTGACCTGAAACTCACCAAAGAAGCAAATGGTTCTGCGCATGTGTCTTGTGTGCCTGCCAAATGAAGTCAACCTGGACGAAGTCCAAGGCCGTAACCTGATGGCCGAAGATGTTGTACTAGTGCTTTCCTGTCACACATCGATACAATGTTTATGAAAATTGGTTTACATTTGTCATGAGACGGGTGGGAAATAAAGCGAATGTATTAATTTGAAGGGGTGGGAACGTAAAGACAATAGGCTTTACAATTTAGGCCAAATCAACATGGTGCGAGAATCCACCCCCTGTCCCTGTCCAATCAGAAGTAGTGGCCCCATATTTTGGCAACATTAAGGGGAGGTACATGGGGGTAGAAGGGTATAATAGAATATAGCATTAGTTAATTAGTTAGGAAGGAGATGCTGCAGGGAACAGGCGTTCATGCTGACAGACAGAAGAGCTCCAGACCGCCAAGCTGACCGATTGCAGACCGAATCCCTGTCCAGAAGAGGTCCTGAGGAGGGGGCGGCAGAGTCCATTAGAAGGAAGGCACGGGAGAATCGAGGAGAAGCCAAGTATCAGAGAGGGAACGACGCAGGCGTCGTTGTAGAGAGGTCACCGGTCCTGTCCTGATCCTGGAGGAGGTCTTTGCTCTTCATCCTTCCTGGGTCTTATTCTTTCAACTCCTTGGCTAAGGGGTTTTGGTTCTCGCACTTAGGTAAATATAATGCAACCTTTAGTTGCGCTGCTGTCTCTATCTTCTCCTTTTCTTTAAACACCGTCATTGATTAGCAATAATCATTTCTATGCTTAATCTTGGGTATTGCGATTAAGTACCATGTGGCTTTGTATTTTACTCTGCTAAATCTTTAGATAAACATTTTAAAACTTCTTGACTCAGTGGTTATTTCAGGATTATGTACTATAATGAATGTCACTCATTTTAAATTTCCCAATTAGCAAAGGATTCATTGGTAAGTCATTACTCTTCAATCAGAAGGTAATTGGTAGCAGGGATTTTGATAGAGAGTAACAACTGATAAAACCCAGCGTAAGTATTAGCGTAGTATGAATGTATGGGCCCTAGTGAGTATCTAGTGTATGAATGCTGTTTGCTAATATCGCGCTGGATCAGTTCTCTGGTTATCAGAGGATGGTTACTTTTTGTTAATTGGGTAATGAGAATTTTATTTGTATTTTTATGAACTAACATCCGCTTAAATTTTGAGTTTTGTTTTATGTTGTTCAGAATACCCTGGGTAAAGGGAATAGCGGATGGTAAGTGGAAGCCATACTGCAGTGAGGTTATCTGTCAGGCAGAAATAGTACTGGAAAGTTAAGCAGGACTTTCAGTACTCGTTAGGGATTCTATGCGTGTGAGTAATAGCAAAAAGAGTACGCTGGTAAAAATTTGATGTTATATCACCTAGAAAGGGTAACATTGGAGAAGTAACAGGTACTTCTGGAGCTTGTGTGATGAGTAGACGGAAGTGTTTTACTCGTAGTGTATGTTTAGTAAACGGAAAGGTTTTACTAAGTGTGAGAGAAAACTATCTTTTCTATTTTAGAGAAACTGACACGATAGCAAATGTTTTATGTTGTTACTGAAATTTAATTAAGATTTATAGAGAAAATAAAGTTTGCGTAAGATTTTGTAAAGGGAGGGTCAGCTGCAAGAGAGGGAGCTGATGTCACAAAACGCCGCGCTGGGATTGGTTGAAACAGCGGGTGTGGAAAACCCTTGTAAAGGATGGGTCAGTAGTCAGGAGTAGTACTGACGTCACAGGTGCCGCGCTGGTATTGGTTGAACCAGCAAGGACAGGAAAAAGCAGATTGTAAAGGAGGGGTTGACAGATAAACGTCACCAAAAGGCCGCGCAAGGATTGGCTCAGAAATAAAAGATAGCAGACATTTGATTGGTGGATATTTTAGAAGCTAAAATCTTAGTGGATAAGGATTGCATGTTAAAATGCGATCCGACTTTAACAGGAACTCGTCCGGATAGGAGATTCCTAGGTTTTGCAGAATATAATTTTGTACACCGAAGATTAGATAGAATGTACGGAGAGAAGAGAAAAATGTCCTTTCTGCAAAAGATTAAGAACTATTTTAAAAAGGATAAACCACTCAAAACTAGAGAAGGAATTATTATTCCACCAGCTAAAACGCCCGCTTCATTTATGATGATGGAGAGAGGCTATCATACTTGTGTATGGATGGAGAATTGGATAGAATATACCAAAAATGATGGAATATTAGCATTTCCCGAGAATGGCACGTTCAATGGGCGAATTCTACAAAACTTAAGATTGAGGATGAATGACTTAGAACCCAGACCTAGATTAACTCAATACGAAGCTCTAGAAGAATGGGAAACCGAGACATTTGAGCGGGATAGATCTAGAAGTAATAGGAGTTATCCAGGATTTTTTCCCAGATATCTACGTGAGTCTAGGGATGGTCAGATGAAACAATGGAGAAGGGCAATGATTACAGAAGGATTATATCCATTGTTCTCAGCAGAGGAGAAATTAGGAAGTAAGTGCACAGAAAAGACAAAACATTTAATGAGAAATGAGGAGTCTGAAGACGAATTTATGGAGGAAATGTTAAGAAATCCCCCACCATATCAGGAAGGGACAAGTGGATGCACCCCAAGTGCACCACCGAAAACTCCATTAGTGCCACAGATAATGCATGAATTCACCCCTAGTAGAATACTTCATGACAAAGAAAAAGAAGCCCTAGAAAAGACCAGAACAGAATTAATACAGAAAATAACCCAGATAAAAGTACATCCTGATTCTTTGACCATACCTGTAACAATTGGTCCAGTAGTTCCATTATATGGTACTCAGGGAAACTGTCCTCCACCGATACTTACACCTACTGCTGTGAATAATCCAAAACCTGAAGCTCCAGTTATAATTGAGGATCAATTTAGTGACTGTGAATCCACAATATCACTTATGGACTTGCCTATTCGAGGTTCTGTAAATAGTACTCCCAGAAAAGATGTACCTGGATGTTCAAAAGATGTAAGTTTAATAACTTCATCGGGAGCAAAAAGTGCTACCATAGTAACACCTGAAGATCTAGAAAGATGGGTGCAAGGGTCAGTTAAACAGTGCACACCTCCGAAAATAATGGACATTCATAAATTAAAAGTCGAATTAGAAGAAATAATAGCAGGAAATGTAGGACTAGAATGCTTAAATACCTATGATGAAGAAGAATTATTGTTCCTGTGTAGGAGTATCACCAGAAATGTAAGGATATTCCATGAAAAATTATCCAATTTAGCACTACAGATGGGAATAGAAATAGGGAGATCAAAGGTACTACAGAAACCCTATAGAGCAGAATTTTCAGACAAAGATTTAGAAAATATGAATGCCTCTGGAAGAAGATTACAAATAAGAGAATTAATGTTAGTTTTGCAAAAATGGGGAGACCTAGATAAATGGAAAACTAGGTGGGCCAAGAAAAAGGAAGAAGCACGAACAAGTAGAACAGCATCAGAATATGTGATGAAAGAATCAGGAAAGCAGACCAGATGTATCCCATGCGAGAAGTTGCGGGAGGAGGATATGTACATGTCCCATGGAGCAGACAGGATATTTTGTCATTTACAAATGATTTTCCAAAGTTGAGAGAAAAACCAATTGAATGGTACAAGCAGGTTGATAGGTTTGTGAAGGTGTCAAAGGTATTGTTGAAGGACTTGGATGGGTTGTTTGACATAGTGGTACCTGCCGATTTGTGGACAGATTGTAAAATTACAGTCGATTGGCCTAGTGATGAATATCCTAGAGGTCCGAAGACAGGTGCCCCGTCAAATGACGTGATGAAAAAGTATCAGCAGGTGATAACTTACCTGAAAGGGAAAATACCACCGAAAGAAACAGATTGGGTAAAAATAGATCGAACTACCCAAGAAGCTAATGAATCAGTACATTCCTACTATGAGCGTCTATTGCAGGTATTTAAACAGTATAGTGGATTTGAGGACATTGGAGACAAAAACATGAGTCAGTTTGTGTATCGATTTGTTTATGGTTTGAAGCCAGAAATTTGCCAGATGATTAAAAAGCATATGCTGTGTTGGCAGGGAAAGCCCATAGCTGAGATTCTGAAGTATGCAAAATATTGTGGAGACGATATTGAGGATAGACACAAGAAATTGCAAGAAAAAGTGATGTGGGCTCAGGTGAAAATGGCAGAAAAGCAGGGAATCAATTTGGAAAATCCTAGTGAAAATCCAGGAAAAGATTCTGGAACGAATGGTGATGCTGGGAATGGTGGAAAGTTTAGAGGACGAATGAGTAGAGAAGAAGCTAAAAAGAAATTTCCTTGTCATGGATGCGGAAAATTGGGGCATTGGAAGGATGAATGTAAAAAGATTCGGAATAATAATGGCCCAAATCAAAATTTAAATCCACAGACGCAGAATGACTCACAGCAGGGTGCAAATCCTCAGAGTCAGTTGCCACCTGCACCTATTCAGGGTAATGTAAGCAGAGCAAAGTATGGTACAGACATCGGATATCCAGGAGGAAGTGGTAAGAATGATTATATGACATCACAATTTCTTTTGCAGGACAATTTCTGTCAATACAGTCCATGACGGTGCCTAGGAGAGGGGAAGAAGGAGTGCATACTTGGCGCATCCTTACAGGTAGATCAGTCAGGTCCATATGTTGAAGGGAATGTGAAAGGTAATAATATTACTTTCCTTTTGGACACTGGTGCTACCCGGTCTACTGTGAGAACAGCAGACATTCCAGACCTTCCTCTCTCTGGTGAAAATATCCAAGTAGTGGGGGTAGCTAATCAGCGGATTAGAACACCTCTTACCGAACCCATGGAAGTTAAAATTGGAAACTTCAGAGAAATGCATCAATTTGTAGTGTGTGATTCTAGTCCAGTAAACTTATTAGGTAGGGATTTGTTGTGCAAGATGAATTGTACCATTTTCTGCACACCGGATGGTGTGGCAGTTCAGACACCAGATGAAGACCATGTATATAAAATTATGATCGCAAAACAAGGTACAGAAGTGGATGAGATGTTTTCGTTAATAACAAAAGATGAGTTGCCAGAAGAATTAAAAGGTACAGTAAACCCCATAGTATGGGATTTCACCGGAAAAGAAGTAGGACTTATGGCTAAAATAGATCCAGTTAAAATTACTGTAAAGAAAGGTGCAATTTACCCGAATACCAGACAGTACAAAATGAGTGCAGAAGTAAAAACAGGAGTCATTGAAGAAATAAAACGAATGGTAGAACAAAACATACTAAAAGAAGTAATGAGTAGCCCATGTAATTCACCAATAATGGGATTAAAGAAACCTAGTGGAAAATATAGGATTGTTCAGGACCTGAGGAAAATAAATAAGATTGTAGAACCATGTTGTCCCATAGTACCAAATCCTGCAGTAATTCTATACCAGATTCCGTGGAGTGCAGGATGGGTCACAGTAATTGATTTGTGTCAAGCGTTCTTTTCAATACCATTACATCCAGACAGCCAGTATCTTTTCTCATTTAAATTTGAGAACAAAGTTTATGTGTGGAATCGTGTTTCTCAGGGGTACACAGAAAGTCCTTCTATTTTCAACCAGATACTGAAAAAGTGCCTTGAAAAACTAGTGATGCCAGGAAGCTCAGTTTTAGTCCAATATATCGACGACTTATTGGTGGCATCGAACACCAGAGAGGACTGTGTTGTTGATTCCATAGCATTATTAAATCTTTTGGCAGAAGAAGGGCGTAAGGTCTCACCTGAAAAATTGCAATTCTGTACAACAGCTGTTAAGTATCTGGGACACCAAATTGAGAGAGGAAAACGAAGAGTAACAGCTGAAAGAGTAGCTTTAATAAAGAAAATGCAAATGCCTGTAACACAAAGACAAGTGAGAATGTTCCTAGGAATAGTAGGTTACTGTCGACAATGGATACCAGGATTTTCCATGTTAGCTAAGCCCTTAATTAACATGACCAAGAAGAAAGCAAAGGACCCTGTGGAGTGGGAGGATGAAAGTGTAGAAGCCTTTGTAAAATTGAGACATGCCCTATGTTCAGCACCTGCCTTAGGCATGCCTGATTATAAGAGAGAATTTGCATTGTTCTGTCATGAGAGAGAAAATTGTGCTCTTTCTGTCCTAACTCAAAGACATGGACTAGAAAGACGTCCTATAGCATATTTTTCTGCTACATTGGACCCAGTAGCAGCCGCATTTCCAGGATGCCTAAAAGCAGTGGCGGCTACTTGTTTGAGCATTGAACAAAGTGAGTCAATTGTGATGGGACACCCTGTAAAAGTGTATGTTCCACATGCAGTTGTCATTCTGTTGACAAGAACCCGAACTCAGCATCTTACTCCTAGTCGGCTGACTAAATATGAAAGAATAATTATGGGTGCTGAAAATGTGAACATGGTAAGGTGTACTATAATAAATCCAGCAACCTTACTACCAGACCCACGTCATGAGAGAATTAAAGATGATGAAGACGATGAACATGATTGTATACAAATCACAGAATTATGCACAAAACCACGCCCAGATATAGAGGAACAGCCTCTTAAAAAGCCAGACAGGGAGATATTTGTTGATGGTTCATGTCAAAGACATGAAGATGGTAAACTAACTGCTGCCTATGAGGTATGTGAATTAACTGGAATAGTTGAAGCATCCTATTTACCAGGAGTCAAATCTGCACAAGTAGCTGAATTGATTGCGTTGATAAAAGCATGCAAAATTGGGAGGAATCAGAGAGTAACCATATTTACAGATAGCCAATATGGTTACGGGGTTGTGCATGATTTTGGCCAACTATGGATGCAGAGGGATTTCATGACTTCTTCAGGATCCCCCATTAAAAATGGACAATTTGTAAGGGAATTGCTAGAAGCAATACAATCACCAAAAGAATTGGCTGTGGTGAAATGTGCTGCACACCAGTCAGGAGATGACTGGGTGGTAGTCGGCAACAGATATGCAGATCTGGTGGCTCAACATTGTGCCAAAACCAGAATGTCAGTCAATAAGAGGGTGGAAAGAATGGGAATCAGCTGTCAACTTATGCTGTATATGCCACCTGAAACTTGGAATGAGGTGAAGAAATTGCAAGATGAGGTTGATGAAAGTGAGAAGAATTTGTGGATCAAAGTGGGTTGTTCCCAAAGAGGAGATGATGAAGTATGGATCAGTGCTGATGGCAGACCAGTCATGCCAGACTGTTACTTTCACAAATGGCTAGAATGCATCATGGAGACACACACATAGGGAGAGATGCAATGATTAGGCTGTTCAGACAAAATTGGTACAATCCCAAATTCAGGGCTGTTGCAGAGAGTCTTTGCCAGAGATGTCTAACTTGCCAGATGCATAATCCGGGGAGGAAGACAATATTTGGATTTGGAAAAATTGGAAAGGCAGAGGGTCCATTTATGAGACTTCAGTTTGATTTCATACAGTTACCACCATGTAGAGGGCTGAAATATGTACTGGTCATAGTGTGTCTGTTTTCAAAGTGGGTGGAGGCTTACCCTACTAGGAGAAATGACAGCATTACAGTTGCAAAACTGTTGCTACGAGAGCTCATTCCTAGGTTTGGTTTTCCAGTAACTTTGGAATCAGATAGAGGAAAACATTTTAACAGCGAAGTGATTCAAATAATCTGTGAAGCATTTCAAATAAAACAGAAACTGCACTGTGCATATTGTCCAGAAGCTTCTGGAGTGGTTGAACAATTGAATGGCACTATAAAGTCAAGACTGGGAAAAATGTGTGCATCAACATCATTAGAGTGGCCAGATGCATTACCACTCGTTTTAATGGGACTCAGAAGTATACCTGACAGAAACACAGGATTGAGCCCCCACGAAATAATGATGGAAAGAGCAATGAGACAAACACATGTTCCCACAAACAAACTGGTGAATATATCTGATGATATGGTTCTGGACTACTGCAAAGGATTGGCTGACCTAGTGCGTTCTGTCTCTCATCAGGTTGGAGAAGACACAGTTTCCAGGCAGCCCGAGCAAGAACATGATCTGAATCCTGGTGACTGGGTGGTAGTGAAGAATCACACCAGAGAAACGTGTCTATCACCTAGATGGGGCAGACCGTGTCAAGTCATACTGACAACGAATACAGCAGTGAAGTGTGCCGGATTTCCTAATTGGATTCATGTAAGTCACACCAAGAGAGTACCAGATCCCGAGGAAGAGAATCCTCAGACAACGCCAATCACTGAAGAGGCTGAAGGTTGCCCAGCTGTAGGATCTCAAGTTCGAGATTCCAGAGAAGCTGAAGAAGAACAACCGAGCACAAGTCAGGATTGGATACCAGTGGTAGGAGTTCCTGAAGTATACCACAGAACAAGAAGTCAAGCGAAATTGGAGGAAATTGAAGAAGATCAGATAGGTGAAGAAGAAGCAGTTCAGGAACAAGAAGAAAAGACATTAAGAAATCCTGAACAAGGTCAGATAGGGAAAGAAAACTGGACTCAAAACAGTAAAGACCTAATAGACTTTGATCAGGGACAGACAGGTCTAGAAGAATCCGGTCAGGCTGCAGAAGTTCACAGTGCAATAAGCCCTGATCAGAACAAGTTAGATCAAGAAGAGTACACAGAAGAAGAAAACCTTGAAAAACATGAACTTGAAGAAATAAATAAAGAACAAGGTCAATTATTGGAAACTCACAGCGGAGCTGTTACAGGGAAACCAATTAGACCTGAAAAGGAGCAAACAAGAAACACAGTAATTGAAGAACACAAAACAGTGCTAAGCAGTGAAATTAACGAGATCTCTGAAGACGAAAACAAAGAAACAGTGCCAACAAAGAAAACAAGAAAAGGAGATCATTGGCCAAGTGTCATTAAAAGAGTGAAGTACCACATAACAACTAGAAGTGAAGATCCAGATCAAGTGAATGAAGTAACAAGTCAAACTGAACAAGAACATAAAACTGCGAAAAGAAGAAGTAAAAGACTGAAACTTGTGAATAACAAATTCAAGGGTCCTGACTGGACTTATATCATTCTTGAAGATTTTGAAAGCTCAGAGTCAAGTGACAGTGGTGGCGAAGGAACAAGTGCAGAATTGACGTACGAAGAAGAAACAAGACCACCCTGACTAAGCAAAAGAATAAGCTAAAGAAAAGAAGAAAAGATAAGAAGAGCAATCTTCCTTGTCGAAAAATGCCTGATGATAGAGTTACTGGAAGACCAAAACAGAAATGTTGTAGAAGATGCTGTGCAATATGCATATGTAGTCTAGTAATGGTGCTTATAGTATGGTTAGTCCTGATTGTAGCAGTTCCTTACCTTATGATAGTAGATAAAAAGATTAATAATGAAACTAAAGGGAGGACAGCAAACATGAAGGGCAATAGAGTAGAACTAATGGCAGAAGATGAGGCAGAAATTCATCATGAAGTAGCTGACAACGACACTAGTTTAAACGTTTTCACAAAGTTATTATTTCAATATGTAGACACCATGGAAGTTAGTAATTGTTATGTCTGTATGAAGTTACCTGAATCAGTAGCAGAAGGATTAACATATCACCATTTACCACTGACATATGGCATATCATGTAGTGTTTTGTCTAGTTTATTTTATAGAACAGGGAAACTTCAGTATTATTATTCAAACTTAGATGTGATATTTTCTGAGGTTCCGATTCGCAAGAGTATGAACCCAGTGCTTAGTAGTCAAGACGCACAGTTTATGGGAGAATGTTTCTTAACAATGAAATCAATAGACATAACACATGCACATAGACACAATCTAACATGTTCTTTACTTGAAGAAGAAAAGATATTTTTGAATTTAGTGGAAGATAGAAGACAAGATTTTCAAAAGAAAGCTTCTGAGCATAAGGCTCATTTGCCACCTTGGGCGGAGAAAGAAGGGAGTTACACACCTGGCAAGGCTCAAGCTGCTATGGCTCTGGATATCGTAAAAACAGGTAACATTTGTCTTCATAGGTTAAAGACGGATTATAACAATGTTTTCATCGGTACCAGTGAATGCGAACACAATTTTTTAATTCTTGGAGGTTGGGGACTCAAAGGAGGAACAGATTCAGTTTTTCCTGGAATCTATTATGTGTGTGGGAATAAGGCTTACTTTAGGCTTCCTGCACGGTGGTATGGAAGTTGTTATTTTGGAATAGTATTTCCAAAGATATACCACGTAAAAAGAAACACTGAGAGCAATGAAAACAATAGCGAATTAATACGTAGTAAAAGAGCTAGTTTTTCAGAAATTGTAGGTGATATATTTGGTGCATTGATACCTTCAGTGGGAATAATTCTGAACTCAAGGAAAATATGTAAATTGTCTACAGTGGTTGATCGTTTATCAACGGATACTGCTGGAGGTTTTCTAATGATTAATGCGGAAATGGTTGCGATTAGATCTATGGTTATGCAAAATCGACTTGCTCTTGATATTATATTGGCAAAAGAGGGCAGAGTCTGTAAATTATTGAAGACGAAACATTGTTGCACTTATATTCCTGATAAGAGTGCAGAAATTGGAACGTACATACAGAATATAACTAAACTTGAGAAAGAACTTAAACCACTGGAAGTTGATAGTGTATGGGAAAGATTGACAAATAGTATCTCGTCAATTGGAACCTGGTTTGCTAATATAGGGAAAGGACTTATAGGTCAAATATTAGTACCCTTAGCAGGGATAGCAATAATAATTTTGGCAATAACAATATGGTGCAAATGCTGTAAAAGGAATGGAACGTATAAAGTGACAGGAAGAGGAAAGAAACGAAAGGTAGATGAAATCGAACTTGAAGAATGGAGAAGTGAATTATACAAGAAATTAAAAGGAGATTGTAAAAATAGAAAGAGTAAAGATGAGAATTAAGTAATTTGCTAGAAGTTGGCATCTGATTGAGGGTAATGTTTTTTGATGGCTCAGAAACGCCATCAGAGAGGGGATTGATGGAGCAAGGTTTCATAAATGAAACTTGCTTGTATTCAATCCTCCTCACAGTATTAATTTATTAAACTTGTATTGTTAATGCTAACCTTTGCATTCACGACACAAAAGAAAAAGATGCTTGCCTATGTGTTTTACTAATGAATAACGCTTGTCTGTAATCCAAAATGGCCGCTATGCGCGGGAAAGCTCAATGCGCATGTCGCAACCATATCACATGGTGTGACGTCTTTCTTTGCTTGGTGGGAAACTTCTGCGCAGTGTGCATTAAAATGGCTGCTTGATGTTTTCACATGCTTCTGCTTGCTCTCATGTCATTATTAAATTGTCGTTTCCTAACGCTACTAACGCGGGATAGAATATATATTTAATTGGGAATAGAATAGAAATAGTGGGTATACAGTGAAACATTTTTATTTGTGATTCTAATATTTTCTTCTTGCACTTTTATTAGTTCGTAAACTTGGGCCTGGGTTGGTGACCTGAAACTCGAGAAGCAAATGGTTCTGCGCATGTGTCTTGTGTGCCTGCCAAATGAAGTCAACCTGGATGAAGTCCAAGGCCGTAACCTGATGGCCGAAGATGTTGTACTAGTGCTTTCCTGTCACACATCGATACAATGTTTATGAAAATTGGTTTACATTTGTCATGAGACGGGTGGGAAATAAAGCGAATGTATTAATTTGAAGGGGCGGGAACGTAAAGACAATAGGCTTTACAATTTAGGCCAAATCAACATGGTGCGAGAATCCACCCCCTGTCCCTGTCCAATCAGAAGTAGTGGCCCCATATTTTGGCAACATTAAGGGGAGGTACATGGGGGTAGAAGGGTATAATAGAATATAGCATTAGTTAATTAGTTAGGAAGGAGATGCTGCAGGGAACAGGCGTTCATGCTGACAGACAGAAGAGCTCCAGACCGCCAAGCTGACCGATTGCAGACCGAATCCCTGTCCAGAAGAGGTCCTGAGGAGGGGGCGGCAGAGTCCATTAGAAGGAAGGCACGGGAGAATCGAGGAGAAGCCAAGTATCAGAGAGGGGAACGACGCAGGCGTCGTTGTAGAGAGGTCACCGGTCCTGTCCTGATCCTGGAGGAGGTCTTTGCTCTTCATCCTTCCTGGGTCTTATTCTTTCAACTCCTTGGCTAAGGGGTTTTGGTTCTCGCACTTAGGTAAATATAATGCAACCTTTAGTTGCGCTGCTGTCTCTATCTTCTCCTTTTCTTTAAACACCGTCATTGATTAGCAATAATCATTTCTATGCTTAATCTTGGGTATTGCGATTAAGTACCATGTGGCTTTGTATTTTACTCTGCTAAATCTTTAGATAAACATTTTAAAACTTCTTGACTCAGTGGTTATTTCAGGATTATGTACTATAATGAATGTCACTCATTTTAAATTTCCCAATTAGCAAAGGATTCATTGGTAAGTCATTACTCTTCAATCAGAAGGTAATTGGTAGCAGGGATTTTGATAGAGAGTAACAACTGATAAAACCCAGCGTAAGTATTAGCGCAGTATGAATGTATGGGCCCAAGTGAGTATCTGGTGTATGAATGCTGTTTGCTAATATCGCGCTGGATCAGCAGTATAGAGTCGAGTTTAGAGTTATTTTAGGCAACTTAGAGCAGAGCAGAGTAAGAAATTTAAGGGCATATTATCAAGACCCTTATCGCCGCTTTAGCGGCAGTTTCCTGCCGCTAAAGCGGCGATAATGTTATCGCCCGTTCTTGATAATATGGCCTTTAGAGTGCTCTCCCAAGTGAGAAACTGATTTTCTTTGTCCTTTCTCTGAGGCGATCCCAAACAGGATCTTCCTTTGATTTGATATATTTTGATTTGCATATTATTGGAAGCATACACATTTTGATTGATGACTGATGCTAGACTGATTTCTTTTGCCTTCAGTACATGATTAACCTTTAATAAAATGTCATGGTTTGAAACTAAATTATTCTCTGTCCTTATCGCGGAGCCTAATTGCTCCATATTTATTGAATGTTTCATTTGTTGATCAGCCCCCAGTTCTGAATCTCAATACATCCAATAGTGCTATGTGGTTCCCAAAATTATCAAATAGAAAAGCGCTAACAATAGTTCCCAAAAGTGAGCAGTGGAATGACAGAAGTCGACCAGTCAAGGAGATGGTACAGAGGCTCTGATCCAGGGGAGGGTCAAACTCAAGATGGACAAGGAAAGCCATCGAATAAAAAGCAACAAAATGAGTGTGACAATAAAGCCAAGCAATGGTAAGCAATGGTGGGATGCAAGGCCCTGTAAGTTCATGGTAACTTTGGCTGCGATAAAGTGCCGTTAACTCGGCGATGGCTCCTTGAGAATATGCCCCAAGGTAGTCACAACCTGAATATTGTTACCTCACAAGTTGTTTCCAATCACTCAGGGGCATATTATCAAGAACGGCGTTAAAATTATCGCTGCTTTAGCGGCAGAAGACTGCCGCTAAAGCGGCGATAATGGGCTTGATAATATGCCCTTGAGAATTCCAATAGAAGCCCATGTTGACACCAGAACATGGGCTTCTATTGGAATTCTCAAAGGCATATTATCAAGCCCATTATCACCGCTTTAGCGGGAGTTTTCTGCCGCTAAAGCGGCGATAATTTTAACGCCGTTTCTTGATAATATGCCCCCATGTGTTATCAGTGCCCCTTGCTCAAACTCATTTGCTTCCGTTCAGGAGTATGGTATCACGATAGCCCAAATGATAAGAATATTGTAAGTGTTTGGAAAGCTGTGTTGTGTTGCCAAAGTTGAGCAGCGCCCAGAGAATGTTTGTCTGACTCAGCAACAATGTTGTTGTGTGGATGTTTACCAAAGATAACCAATTTGTGACAAGCTGTGAGGTTCTTGATAGCCTGGTGGAGGAACTCAAGTGAACCTGCAGGACCCCACTAAAAATTTGGGGCGCAAGGGTGAATCCCTCTCTCGATTAACACAGCCAGAAGCCAAGTGTGCGGAAGGCTCAGCATTGTTACATGTCGTGCTATTAAATCTCTAAAACGTAAGGAAATAAAAACAAACATCGTACTCAAGGGTTGTCCCTTGGTCCTGCAGAAGGCTCCCATGTGTCTCATGACTGACAGATATCTTACATAGATGGTCACGTATGTGCGCATGTCAGAGGCTCTTTTGTGCGTGGTCGCGCTGTAGAACGCCTCATGTTGAGTAATCCTGGGTAAATACGTGTTCTACGCATTATAGGTTCAAACAAGGTTTACCTTGAAATTGACGAGCTGTGTGCATTCTCGATAACGCAGCAATGATTAACGTTTTGTGGCGTTCTCCCGACCAGTTAGCAAAGCAAGGGTGACAAGGAATCTTAATTTTTGTAGATTATGCTTTCTTCACCCGTCCTTTAACCCTCCAATGCTCATTTCTCTCCATTCTTCTCTCTCAATGCGCCTTCATCTCTTCTATTCACTCCTCTTGCAACCCTGTTACTCTTCTCTGCTCTTGCACTACTCGCCTTCACATTTGACCCAGCTGTCAAGGGGCCCACACACGCCATTCCTGACTATTTAGTTAAAACACAGGAATTTGCTGACATTGGCACACATGTAATGGGACCACACACGCCTTCTTCTTATCTCGTCCGTGAACCACACACTGACTATGTCTCTCACCTCTTCCCTAACCACCTCCAATGACCCCTATCCAGGCGCAAATATACCAATAGGCATAAGCTCTTTCTACCTTAGTGAGAGGTAGATATATTCTGCCTTGCATGCCCACACAACACCATATCATGCTATTGGTGTCCAAAACATGCCAAAGGTTACCACCTTTATGCCAGGGCTCGTATCATGCCAGGGTTGGGCATCATCGTATTTTGGCTGCCCGCAATATGCCAAGATTTACCATACTTGTTCTAGGTACGCAATACAAATACATATACTAGAACACACAAACGAACACTCATAGATTTACCCATGGACCTACCCACAGATACAGATTTAGGGGGTGATTATGAGTTTGGCAGTCCATAGGAACGCCGTGCCCACAGTGGCGCAGCGGCTACAGCCGCACCGGCGGTCTGACCGCCCTATTTTGAGTTTGGCAGTCGGACTGCAGCAGACCCGCTGCAACCGGGGAACATCACTGGCGGTGTTGCAGCAGTGTGAGGCAGTAATATGCTGCTGGTGCCATTGAGGCATCGCTAAGCATATTATGAGTTTATTCACTGCCAGCCTTTTCATGGTGGTGAGCCTGCCTTGAAAAGCCTGGCGATGGGGTACTAAGGGGGAAATACAGGGCCCCATGTGTATCAGGCCATGGTGATGCATGCAGGGGGGCACATTTTGTGCTCCCCCCAGTGTGCATGCACCGTCCTTTCCTGCACAGCATGGAGTGCAGAGTCCATGCCGTGCAGGAACGGGCTTTAGCGCTCCAATTGTGGTGCATTTTTCAAAGGCACCACCGTGGGACCACCAAATGACTGCCCGCCAGACAACAAGAAAACTCGTAATCTGGTGGGCGGCCAGCAGTGTAGGAGAGGGCGACGGCACGGCGGCCCACGCCTCCAAATTCATAATCAGGCCCTGGGTAGCAATAATCAAGACTATATGTACTTTTACGTACATACTATATGTAACAAATTGGCTTACTTGAGAGAGGGTGAAACCTTTCTCAAGCAGGAACCACAATCCTTGTCAGAGAGAAGGCACAAGCAAACCCCACAATTAACCTGGGCTCAACCCTCTGGTAACTTGGAACAGAGCAGTCAGGCTTAACCTAGAGGCAATGTGTAAATTATTTATGCAGGACTTCAAACAGTAATAAAGTGAAAACACAACACAAGAAAAATCCCACACAATTTTAGAAAAATAGAGTGAATTTTACTAAATAAATCAAGACCAAAATGGCACAAATCCAATTAGTAGATCCAGTGATATGCAATTTTAGAGCTTTACGTGAAAATAATGCCAAAAAGCACAAAGTGCCAACTGTGGCTATCTGGTTGCGCTAGACTGTGGTAAAATCAGAAGTTCATGCCAACAATGCTGGAGCACAGGCCGGCTGCACAGGCCCAATTAGGCCTGCTGAACAATAGTACTTTAAATCCTGGTTGCGAAGAGTTGTAGAGTCCTGGGTCGAAGATACGTCATGCAGCTGAGGCATTGAGAGGTTCTGGTTGGAGATGCGTCATGCAGCATCGATTCTGAGAAGCTGCGATGCAAGGTCTTGGGTCGTCATCGAGGAGGCCGTCAATGAGGTAAATTGTGATGCGAAGTCCTGCATCGAGGGCGCATCATGCACTAGTTCTGAAGTAGCTTGCGATGCGGAGTCTTGCGTTGTCATCGAGGCAGCCTCAACAAGAAGCTTGTTATACGAGGGCCTGTGTTGGGGATGTATTGCGCAGTAGCGGTTCTGATGGCACTGCGGGCTGCGAAGTCCTTGCGCTGAGAAAGTCCGCGCAGCAGAGGAGATGCGTCGGTTCTACTGGGTCCACAGATGGGCTGGCAGAGCACCTTCAGGCCAACTTCTAAAGGGTCCAGGACTAAGATGGCAGGACTCACAGATGGCAGAGTCCAGCACCAGAGTCCTGGTAATGGGTTCAAGGTTGTTGGAAGCCAGTTATGTTCCTGAGGCTTCTGATCAGAAGGCCATTCAACTCTAGCCCTTGGAGTCACTCTGGGGTCCTAGGTTTAGAGATGCAGGTCCAGTCCTCCCCACCCAGGCAAGGGGGCAGCAGGGCAGCAGTCCTTCTTCCTGGCAGAGACCACAGGCCCAGAAGTGTACCGAAGTGTTGGGTCTAAGGGTCCAACATTTATACCTGCAGCTTCTAGAGGTTCCACCCCTTCCTGAGGTGTCAGGCATGCCCATCTTCCCTATCCTGGTCCCAGCTTTTCTGGGGTCACAAAAGACTAGCGAGAAACCATTCGCGAGAGTGCTCAGGCAGAGCCTTTGTGATGTGCAAGTGTGGTAGGTAACAGCGCCTCTCCCTCGTTAACTCAGAGTGGCCCATCCTGCCAACACCTATCTTCCCTTTGTCTCACTGTTTGGGAGCAATGCACAAAGACCAACTGCCAGCTACACCTAGTCATGTGACCCAGGAATAGGCCGCAGGCACCAAATGGGTAGGACACGAAAATGACAACTTTCTAAATGTGGTGTTTTCAGAATTGTGATTAAAAATCTGATTTTACCATCAAAGAGGGCTTTTAATTTCAATTCTTTAGAAACCAAACTCAACCTGTCTACCTGCTCCTAATTGGAAGTTACAACTTTATAATGTAATAAGGTAACACCAATGTTATTATATGGGAGAAGTAGTCCTTACAGTAGTGAAAAATGAACTTTAGGAGTTTTTCACTACTAGGACATGTAAAATTTAAAAGGACATGTCCTACTTTTTAAATACGCTGCACCATGCCCTCTGGGCTGCTCAGGGCCTACATAGGGGTGACTTATATGTCTTAAAATAGAAGGTTTGGGCCTGGCAAAATGTTTATTTTGTCACTCGCTAGTGCCCTGAAGTGCACCAGACACAAGATGTACAACTCTAAGATATAGACCAACATAGTAAACAGTCTTAGTTCAGTTTTAGCCATTTTTTAACCAAGTTAATCTGTTTTTCTTTCCTTCTTCAATGTTTTAACAACATGGAAATTCCAGTGTTCAAATTGATAAGAAATGCCAATCCAGGCTTATTTCTGCATCTTTTGGTGATTAACAATGCATCATTATTCAGCATGTTGACATAAACCCAATGCATTTCTGGAAACAATCCGTTCATGTTTTCAGGTCCCTCCTTTACAACAGAGTACTAGCACATCAGCACTTTAAAGAATGTAAATAAGGTATGTAGACAGGCTGAGTGTGTGTAGATATTTTGATGTCACTCTGACAGTCTGTAGGTTTGCTGCACAACTTCACACTCAAACTTCCATTCAGCTCTTCAGGAAAACAACACCATATACAATTGTGAGTTATTAGCAATTAAGGAAGCATTTACACATTGAATACATTATGATGAGGGCCGTCACCATACAATCACGATCTGGACAAATCATAAAAAACTCGGTTTCTAAAGAGTATGAAGTGTGCTAATCCCAGGCATGCCAAATGGTCCCCATGTTTTCTCATGTTTTTGCTACTTATGAAGCTGGTTCAAGACAGGGAAGGGCTCGTGCTATCCAGACAAGGTACAGAAAAAGAAAATCAAGTTGAGGACTCCACCTACGATCCTTGCTTTGCAAACAAAATTACAATAAACTGATGAATTATTGTTGAACCTGATAAAACTGAAATAGCAGGAATACGAGCAAGAGACTTGGTTCCTGAAGAAGAGAAACTCGAGACAGAGAGTTCACAAATTATTGGTTGATGAAGATCAACTTTTTCACCCAGTGAAGGAATTGCAACAGAAAATTCATATTTACCATGAATCGCCCTGGAGAGTTCATCCTGGAGTTAGAAAAACTCAAGAAATAGTAGCCAGAACATTTTGGTGACCCAATTAAAAGAAAATGGGGAGGCTTCTATTCAGAACTGTGTGGTTTATGTGCAGAGTAAATTAGCTACTTTAGAGACCCATATGGTTATTGGCACCACTCCCTACACTACAGACACCATGGTCTTTCATATCAATGGACTTTATTGTAGAGTTACCAGTCTCCCAGGGAAACACAGTGCTATGAATTATTGTAGATTACTTTTCCAAACTTGCCCATATGGCATCATTTCCAAAATTTCTTCTAGCAGTGTACTTGGCTAAACCTTTTCTAAAAGAGGTGGTTCGAATCCATGGGTTACCCAAGGTCCTCATAACTGATAGAACACAGAATATGTCCATTTTTGGTAGTCATTGCTAAAAAAACGGGGAAGGCACATTTTAAATCCTCCAGCTATCACTCCCAAACTGATGGGCAGTCTGAGAGACTCAATCAGACTATAAAGCAGTATTTAAGTTGTTTTAGAGCATAACATCAGGAATATTGGATCTTTTAAACATCATTGGCAGAGTCTGTACATAGCAACTCATTGCATTGTTCCCTTGGTTTCTCCCCATTGTTCCGTACATGCTGTTTCCTTCCTTAAATATGGCCCTCCTGTTTTTCTGTGGGTGAGAAACCTTCTGTAAAGGCCTTATACAATCACTCCCTAATACACCTAAATCTACAGTACAAAATCTTACAAGAGGTTTGCTTATAGGAAGAGAGTACCAGCACCAACATATTCAGAAAATTAGTAAGTTTGGTTATCCATAGAACATTTAGTCATTCAAGGATCACAACCCAAGTTTATCCCCGTTTTGTAGGTCCCTTACCCATTTTAAAGCAAATCTGTATTTCAGCAGTCAACTCAGATTACTAGACCAATGGAAGATTCACCCAGTGTTTCACAAATCCAAAATCAAACCAGCTCAAGGCAGTCAAAGGACCAGGCCACTTCACATCATGACTATATAGGGTTAACAGGAATTTGAAGTAGAGGCGAACTTAGATTTCTGAATCAGAAAATACATTTACCATATCTAATAGCCTGAAAGGTTATAGATCATGGATCATGGGAGCCTGCTTCTTTTATACAAACCCACCGTCAGAAAGTTCCCTAATAAATGAGCAGCACCAAAGGGTGGGGTGGGTCCTTGCTAAGGTGAGGAGGGCTACTGTCATGATTGAGGGAAAGGAAAGAGCAGGCAAGGTTTAGATACTCTGGGGAGAAGAATGTTGGTGAAAGAGAATGCTAAGATTGTGGAAAATGTGGAAACTGGGTTATGGGAGGAGTTGAGTCTTTCAGGTCAGACAGAGAAGGACAGCCAATCAGATTTACAATAGGACTGCATCCTGGGTTAATTTAAGCAGTCAGGTGGCAGTAGCAAGGTGCTTAGTAGTATGTTTTCTGCTCGCTTAGTTCAATCACCATTTTCATGTTTTCTTGCACCTTTGTTTTGTTTTACCCTCGTCCCACATGTTTCTTCCTTGCTGTGACTTTGCCCCCGAAGACTAGCATTCAAATTGAGTTTCACCTGCTGTAAGATATATGAGGCAATCACCACTACTCCTGGTGCTGCAGAGCTTGGGGGAGGTTGTGGGGTACTTCCTGGGTTCGTTAACAGCATTTGGAGAAAAACTGTTGGGGATTGTTAGGTACCTGGCCTACTGAAACCACTGCTATTGCTCACCGTATGCCTTTGTCTACAGAGACACACTTGCTGTACTAGTGATGTGTGCAATTCCTTTAAGATTTCCAAGGGAGAGACCGCAACCCTGAGCCGTAAACATCAAAGTTAAGATGTGATATCTGTTCCATAGATTTTTTTTCTGTATTCTCCAATTCCCATTTCCTCCTTTTACCACTGCTTAATTAGAACCAGTGGTTGCTGGTAGGCCCCACCAGCACTCATTTTGGGGGACTGGCACTTATTTTATTTCATCAGACATTATCCAGAGCAAGAGAGGGAAAAATGTACAAAGCGTAAAGATAGAGTACGAGAAAGATGGAACAATTGTCAAAAAGGAAGAAAACAGGAACCTGCAAGAGTGAGATAAAGGGGAAGGGAGTGTCTGATAGTGAATTAAAGAGGCATCAGGTGGTTTTCGGGCTATGTAGCCTTAGTATTCTGCATTCTGACATTAACTAGTATAGAATGTGGGCTTCTGAGCACAGCTTCAGGCACGTGCACTCATTCTTTTACAAAATAAGAATTGCCTATTACAAAATAGTGCGCTGGAGATCCCTTTTCCTCCATTTCCTGTTCTTACCTGGTGGAGAGTGGTGGATTAGCATCAGAATTCCCTCATCCCACATGGCTCCAAACATAATCGTGACAGTAGGAGGCTTGAGAGAGAGAAGCCAGGAGTGTATCATGGGAGAGGCAGGAGCCACACATTCATGCATGTAACCATGAGAAAAGCTCTTGTACAGATGGAAAACAGCGTTTACAACGCGGTAACTTTACAACGCGTTGTTACCACGCGTGCCATTACATCGCAAGTCGTATCAACGACTTGCTGTAGGGGGCGTGCAATACCAGGGAATGTATTGTATTTTAAATCCAACACCTTCCCTGCTGTTGCACAAACTGGAGAAGGAATAGTAATTAATACTATTCCTAAGTCGAGCGCGCCCCCTACAGCAAGTCATTGATACGACTTGCGATGTAATGGCACGCGTGGTAACAACGCGGTCGTTGTAACGACCGCATTGTAAAGGCATGTGTTGTAAACGCATGCGTTGCAACGTCACATATTCCGTACAGATAGCCCTTGGACAGATCACATTTTAAGAGGTATCTGACGCTCTTCTTAGGCTTATCCTAAAAGAGGCCCTGGGTTCATGAAACCCCAAATGTCTTTCAGTGAACCAACACCACTTCCTCAGTAGTAATGCTGCAGAAGAGAGGGAGACTTTGAGATAAACTGTGTTTCAGGTGGACTGTCTGGATTCCACCAATGAGCAGCAGTTGGTTAACCAAGTCAAGTACTTGTTTGCCTGAATCAGTGCTAGAGAACTGCCAGTAGCCCCAGAAAACAATGAGCTGGTTGAGTGTGAAGGAGAGAAGAGCAGGAAACTGGTAAATACAACCTGTTTGCACATTCACCAGTAGAATCTCTTCTGTCTAGAGAAAAAATATGTATTCAAAGTCAAGCATGGTTGAGCACAAAAATATGAGGAGGGAAACATGTTTTTCGTAAAGCAGTGTGCTAGAAATAAACTAACAAGCATTGTCAAAACCAATAGGTTTCGCCTATGGAAATTTATTGGGTTTGTCAATGTTTTTACATGTTGCACAGCAGTTGACGTGCAACATGATTTAAAGTTAAAAAAAGCGCTATGTTGCAGTCAAAGCTGGCCGCGTCATAGCGCTTTTATTACTGTGCCATAGCACTTTTCTTATTTTTACAATAACCCATGTTGCACAGCAGATCAACTGCTGTGCAACATGTAAATAAAACATTGACAAAGCCAACAGATTTGGCATAGACGAAACCTATTGACTTTACCAATGCTTGTTAGAGCAATGATCATTTTTTGAAGAAAAGCTCTTTTTTTCTGAGAACAACTAATTAATAAATCTGCGCCTAAGAATAGGGGAGATTTGCTAAGATTTTACGCCGTGTTTGCATCACAAAAGTGACGCAAATCAGAGCAAAATCTTTTTTTCTGATTTACTTTCTGGAAATAACGTGAAAGTAACGCAAAGCAGTGCATACGCTGCTTTGTATTACTTAGCACCAAGGGGGCGTTCCATGGTTGGAGCATGGCATGCAACCACCCAAGGCTTCTGATGTTAAACCCTATTTACTAAATAAAGTAGACAGGGTTTAGCGTCAGAAAACTGTGCCCTTTTGAAATAGGCGCAGTGAAGGAGAAATGCTTTCATTTTTCCTTCCTTTTCCAACTTTGTGCATGTGCTGCACTTAACAGCAAGAATACAAAGAGGAGAAAGGATTAAATTCAGTCTATGGATAGTATTTTGTACTGGAAGGTTACCCTTCCAGTACAAAACCTATGCTAGACTCACAGAAACACCCTTGCACTATGGCACAAAGATGTCTATGTGGTGCACAGCAGCTGATGTCAGTGCCGGTGCTAGGGAATGGGGAGGAGACTGAAATATTTCTGCAAATATGGCGCTCTACTCCTCCCTCCTTTTCATGCAGTGCAGCATTTGCGGCTGCTGCACTGCGCTGCGTGATTAAGTTGTAAATCTGGCCCCAAGTGTTTGCCATCTCAGGTTGAGATGTCTTCATGACACACCACTATCACCAAGGACCTGCCAAAGTGTTCAGGTTGATTTAGCCTCAGCCATATTGGTGATAGAATGAGACCTCATTCTGCTGTTAATGAGATAACAGCGACAGTATGTAAAATGGGAAGTGTTGCATTTTGCGGGAATTATATTGAAACTGCCAGCATCAGACCTACACTGCCATGAACCACTTACAGAAGATCCCTCTGCATTCTCATGTCCTGGCACCTGTGGATCCCAGGCCACCTGTGTGCCCCATGGCATCAGATTTATCAGTCTGCTATGGAGCTTGCATATGCCCTGCAGTATCAGGTCAATTAATTGTGGCAGCTACCTGAGGCTGGAATTCCTATTTCAGGCCCAAGAAGCCACAGCTACATAACACTTTCCTGGAAGTATGCACTTCTTTGAAAGCTGGCTTACTCGAGGGGGTTCTATACATGGTTAATGATCTCTTTCTGTAGTAGGGAATCAAAAGAAGGAGTAAAGGGCAACTGAACTACAAATCATTCCAAATATAGGGGAGGTACATATGGTGCAAGGGTCAGGCCAGCATCATAAAGCTGCAGATGTTGTACAATGAGGCTGCTAGAGCTCGCGGTCAGGAAATGTCGATAAGGTCAGATCGTGGCTGCTGAAGCTCATGCTGGAAGAGCTCCATCATAATTAAATATTCTGTCAGTGGGATGGCACCCTTACTCAGTCTGAGGTGGTCATATCTTTCTAGGCCTGGCTTGATAGCCCAGCTGTTCAAGACCTAGGCCCAGAGTCTCAAAAGAATCACAGAACGCAGCGCAGCAGCCGAAAATGCTGCGCTGCGTGACAGGAAAGGAGCAAGAGAGTGCCATATCTAGAGATATACAAAAACTGGGGGGGATAGGCCCAATAGACCTGGGCCAGGTAGGGCCGTACTAAATTGAAGACACAAAAAGGGGGAACCTGGCTCCGTTTAACCTTATGCTCCTATTCCTTATGAGCAACAAACAGACCACTATCTTATCTGTTTGAATGAAATTTTTATTAGTCCATTCCATTCCTTTCTTTGCAATTGTTTTTATTATATTTATCAAAAAGTTTTTAGTTGCAAGAGAAGTGATGAGACACATCTTTTTCAAATTGACATCAAATTAACGTACAAAACATAAACATACTTATGACGATTCGCAATAGACAACGCATAAAATACTTATATACACACACATTTATGTACCAAACACAATTATGTACAACAAAATCACACGTTTGCATCATAACATCAGAAAATAGAAAAATGTTATCGCTATCTTGCTTTTGAGGCCAAACATGTGCCAAACACGGGGAAATATTTAGAGTGTGTACGTGGGGCATACTATTCAATACAATTCCCTCATGCTACAACAAATTTATTCAAATTCCTCCGTGTTAAAGAAGTGCCTACGCGTTTCAAGACCCAGTCCTCCGGTACCGGGACTCTCATCAGGGCTTCATGTTAATGGTCAGCGATTTCTGATTTTCGAAAAGAGCTGCTGCTCTGACTCCCATTTACGTAGTGACCAAAATCCCTCAAAGGCAATTGCTTCCGGGCGCCTCGTAGTTTATGCCGATGAAAATTTCTTCGAAACATTCCCGGGCCACTCAGGAGCGTACATCTATTTCTGCAATCATTGTGTCCTGTTTTTAAGTCTGAGCACCTCCATAATCTGTATCCGATATGGACCGCAACTTCTTAAAAAGTGAAGATTTTGATAAATATAATAAAAACAATTGCAAAGAAAGGAATGGACTAATAAAAATTCCATTCAAACAGATAAGATAGTGGTCTGTTTGTTGCTCATAAGGAATAGGAGCATAAGGTTAAACGGAGCCAGGTTCCCCCTTTTTGTGTCTTCATATCTAGATATGGCACCCTCCTCCCCTCTCCCTAGCTCCGGCGCTGATTTCAGCTTCCGTGCGCCACGCACACACCTTAGCGCCATAGTGCTAGGGTATGTGCGTGAGTCTACCATATGTTTTGTACAGGAAGGCTATCCTTCCTGTACAAAATACTATGGCTAGACAAGTTTAAAACGTTTTTCAACTCTGTTTGTGTGCTGTACAGTGCAGCACACATGTAAAGTCAGAAAAGCAAGGAGAAATGAAAACATTTCTCCTTCTAGCGCCTGCTTTTCAGTGGTGTAAAGTTTTGGCACTAAACCCTGTCTACTAATGTTAGTAGATAGGGTTTAGCATCAAAAAGTATGGGTAGTTGCATGGGAAAGCCCATAGACCACCCCTGTAACACCCCCTTGACGCAATGTAATGCAGAGCAGAGTTTCACACTGCTTTGCATTACTTTTCCATACAAACCAATGCAAATATCAATTTGCGTTGGTTTGTTAATCTCAGTGGCGGCTCCTCCACTAAGGCGGAGGAGCTTCGCCCAACTGCTCTTGGAGTAGTGCAAAAAATAAATGATAATAACGAAACATTATCAATTTATTTTTCTATGCAGGACTTGGAGCCAGGTCGGGGTGGGGCTGAGCTCGTCAGAGCACAGTGAGGAGTGGCTTGCACTCCCTAAGTGCACATGACTGTTTGGCCGGTCCTCCTGGGCTGGCCAAACAGTCATGCGCACTTAGCATGTTCTCCACCGGGCTTCAGCCCGGTGGAGAACATGCCCAGGCTCTCAGGTAATGCCTGAGGGGCCAAACAGGCCGTTACAACCAATCATGACTCTGCTCATGCAGTGTTGTGATTTGCTGGGAGAGTCCAGGAGCCTGGGTGCTTCCTGTGCTGAGAGAAGAGGATGGAGGAGAGGCGTGCGACGGCGGCGAGAAAGGTACGTTTATTTTACTTATTTTTCATCTGCCCCCCTGCCCACCACCCCCGTTCCGAGGCAGTTGCCACTGGCGAATCTTGGCCCTAGTGTCACCAATTCTTTAAATATCCTCAGAGTTGGCTTGGCTACACCCAGAAATGTATTTCTTTCTAACCTCATGCTAGTGGTGTTTTGATGTATCATTCCACTATCTAGAAAGTACACTCAATCATCACACATTTTGCAATGTTCAGTTCTTTATATTCTATATGCACTATGTACAGAAATCAGTCTTTTTGCTGCTCAGCATTGGCAAAGCCATAGGGCTGGCTTTAATGTGTCAAACAGTATGAATGCCTTTGTTTACATACGTTGGTACTTTAAAGCCAGACCTATTGGCTTTGCCAGTGAATATTTATATGGACGCTGGTAGACTCAGTACTTTAATAGGTCCTTACACATAGACAAAGTTTTCCTCAGTTGTAACTTTACCACTGTTATGTTATCTTACTAGCACTTAAATAGCGCGTGTACATCGGTTTCTTGGCGCTTAAGCAATAGAAACAATACACACTGTTCTTGGTTCAATCATATGCCTTTCTAAAGAGCCATTTTTTTAGGAGTTGCCGGAATCTGGCATTGCAGGAGGTAGTCCTAATCTTGAGTGGGAGGGAGTTCCAGATACGGGGGTGAGAACAGAGAATCTGGAACCATCGGATTTCTTCTTTTTGAATGGGGGGATAATACGAAGATTCAAGTGAGTGGATCGCATATTTCGGGTGGGTGTATATTTTTTAATGCGAATAAAAAGAAAGGCTGGCTGCCACCATGGAGGGACTTGAAGATATTGCAGCCCTTGAAAGCCATAAGCTGTTCCACTGGCAGTCAATGTAGTTTCTACATCAAGGGGGAGATGTGGCAATTACTAGGCTGACGGTAGATTAGCCTGGCTGCCTGGTTTTGTGCTAGTTGTAATCTATGGTTTATTTATTTTTAAGTAAGGAGTTTTATATAGCGCTGGCCTGACCCGAGGGTATTGGAGCGCTTCACAAACAGTTTTTGTGCAAGAGTCAAACAATAGAGCAGTATTCTACATATAGGTTCGGAAGTCCAAGTGTGCTAGCAGCATTGAGGTAGTCCGTGAGTCCTGAGATAACCTCATAGAGAGCACGTTGTCTTGGGTTGAACCTCTTGGGGGGGGAGCAGTTAGGGTTCAAATAGCAGGGAGGAGATAGGTCTTTGTGATACAATGTCTGGGAGCAACGGCAAGCAGGAATTTGCGTTTAGGCGGCGGCTATCCATTCGGGAGGGAGCGGTTGAGGAAGAGGACTTTTAGGTGTTTTTTGAATTTTGTGAAGGACGAGATAGTCCTGATACCGACTGGAATGGAGTTCCAGATTTTGGGCGCGTTTCCGGCGAAGGACCGTGCGGCAGTTTTTTGTTTGCGTGTTTTCATAGGGATGAGTAGTAAGGTGCTGGAGCTCCTGAGGTTCCTTGTCTGACCAGCCCTCTTGAGTTTAGCAGCCAGATACTCAGTTTTTCCTGTGTGCAGGGCTTTGTGCGTGAGGCAGGCAGTTCTGAAACTGGCACGCAATTCGACTGGGAGCCATTTTAGTTCTCTGAGTGCTGGTGAAATGTGATCATATTTCCTAATTCCAGTGGTTAAGGTCCTTGGGAAGATCCATGAAAAGGGAATTCGCATAGTCAATCCTTGAGATGACTAATGCGATAATGACCTAGATGAGAGCTTCGATAGTGAGAAATTTGCCTATTTTTCTGATTTTGCAAAGTTTCAAAAAGCAGGATGAGGTTACAGCCCCTATTTGGGGTTGCATAGACAGGTTTAGGAAAGCTCTAAAAACTTGGCTTTTTAGCCGGGACTAGCTAACTACGCTTTTGGTCTAGAGATCTGTTACCCATATGCTGCTGGATCATGCTAGCGCCGGGACACCTCTGATTGAGGTAGCTGTGCGCTCTATAAATGCTGGTGTATTGTATTGTGTATTGTATGTTGACTCTGAGGCTCTTAACCAAATTTTTGGGATGGGGGGTTTCCACTGCGGCTGGCCAGAATGAAGGGTTTCACAAGTCATGCTTACTTCTAGTCACGACAATCTCTGTCTTGTTAGAGTTTAATTTGAGATAATTGGTGTTCGTCCAGTGGCGGATGAATAACATCATATTTTGAAAGTTTTCTTTTGACTTTGGTGAATTTTCGATAGCAAAGAGCAAGTGCATAACTTCTACAAAGATGTAAATTCTGACCTTCATTTTTTTCAAGGAGTGCACTAGGGGTGTATGTACAGATTAAAAAGGTGGAGGGATAAAGAAGATCCTTAGGGAACTCCACAGGGTAGTTGAACCCAAGAGAGCTGGACGGAGAGAGCCAGACTTACTGAAATCAATCTTTCAAGAAGGAGATGCTCCAATCCAGTGCTGTACCCTGTAAGCCCGCAGCTCTAACATGGTCCAACAATAGCTCATGGTCGACTGTGTCGAAGGCCGCCGAGAGGCCAAGAAGTACCAGGGCCTAAGTGGTGTCGCTGTCAGCTTCTTCCCGCATGTCATCCACAACTGCGAGGATTACTGCTTCTGTATAGTGGGATCTCCGAAAGCCTGCCTGATGGGGATCAAGGAAATTGGGGGCATATTTACAAGGGCTTTATCTCCGCTTTTTGGCTTTTAAAGCCAAAAAGCGGAGATAAAACTATCGCCCTATTAACAAGAGGGTGCTAACATGCATTAGCGCATGTTAGCACCCTTACTCGACGCTCCCTTTGCATCTCTAATGAGATGCAAAGTGGGCGTCACTGGGCAGTACAACCTTGTAAATATCCCTGATGTGCACATCGCAATATTTACAAGGCTGCCCCAGCATTTAAGCAAACGTTAGTTTTGGGCAAAACCGCTGTTTTCGCCGAAAACTAACGTCTGCTAAAATGCAGACTGAGGCATACCTAATATGGGGGTGGATTGTGCTGATACGACCACAGGGTCGTATCAGCAAGGTTATCGCCGTTTTGCAGGGAACATCGCTGGAAAACCAGCGATGTTCCCTGCAAAACGGCGATTTCCCCGCTATCGCTGGTAATTATATCGCCCTGGGGAAATGCGTTGTAAATAACGCGCTAACAGGGCGATATAATCCAGCGATAGACGGCGATAAGTAGAAAAGCGCTGAGCGCGCTTTGCGTTTATTTATCGCCGTCCTTGTAAATATGCCCCTTGGTTTCTGCTAGGAAGGCACATAGGCATCTGGCCACATGTGCCTCTTGCACCTTTGCTAAATAAGGTAGCAGCAATATAGGGCGGTAATTTTTCAAGGTGAGTGGATCATCTACAGCTTTTTTAGCAATGGGACCACAGTCACCGGCTTAAATGAACTTTGGACGAAGCCTTGGCTCAAGGACTGGTTAAGGAGAGATATTGCTGGGTCAGGGAAAAGAGAGAGAGAGAAGACTGCTTTGTGGACCTTCAGAGGGCAGGTATCCTTTGGGTAGCCCAATTCCACTTTGGTCAGCAGGTTCATGAGGCGCTCCTTGCTTATAGCGGGCAACTCAGACATTGTGGTTGGCTTGTTGTCTTCAATGGGTGTTGCTGAGGGGAGAGAACTTGGGGGATGCTGTCTTTGATTGTCTTGATTTTATTGATGAAAAAGGAATTGAGGCATTACATAAGTTCTGGGTGGGCGGGACTGATGCGGTCACTCTGTTGGGATTAGATCATTCGGACACTATTCCGAAAATTTCCTTGGATTTATTTGTTGAGTTTATGATTTTTCCGAGAAGAAGGTTGATTTAGCTTGTATGATGTATTTTTTGTATTTTTTGAGATGTACCAAATAGACTTCTTTTTTGTCAGGAGAGTAATTAATTCGTCATTTGCGTTCAGCCCGCCAGCAACTACATTTTGCTATTTTTAAATCTTCTGAAAACCATTTTTACGTCTCCTGCCGCCTGGCCAGTTCGGACTTTTGGATAGGGGCGTGAGTGTCACTGGCTTTTCTTAGCCAGTTGGCGACTCCTTCTTCGTATGGGTCTATACTGATATTAGTGTTAGGTAGTGTTGCTGCCAATGAATTGCAAAAGGAGTCTAAATTAACTTGGGCCCAGTTTCTAGCTAGGATACCTGAGCTGGAGGGGGATTTAGGAACGACCAGGCCGATAAGCAGGAATTTAATTAAGCAATGGTCTGATCATATACAGGGAAAAACAGCTAGGTTGGAGACCAAAGGAATGGTGGACCAGACCTGACCTAATGTGTGGACTTTGGCATGGGTATGTAGGAACACATGCTGTTCGAAGTTCAGATTACTGGACAGGTCAGTGATATTCGTTGACAAATGCCTGCCCATGTCCTCATTTGCCCAGTAGTTGAAATCCCCGATTATCAGTAAGTTTGCATAATCGATTACCAATCGAGAAATGTGTTCCGCCGAGGATTGAGGGAAAAAAGGCATGAGACCCGGGGGTCTGTATACCAGAGCACAAATTAGGGAGTTAAGGAATCCAGTTTAATTAAAAAACTATCAACTGCTGGAATGTCAAAGGATACAAGATTAGAAAACCTGAGGCGTTTCTCAATGATTGCTGATACACCTTGACCTATTTTGCCTGTAGATTGGTTAGTTTGAAGTAGATAATAGTTTTTGGGAGATCAGCTAAGATGTCAGGGGAAGCTTCGGGCGTTAGCTAAGTTTCTGTTAGAAATAAGATATTTGGATTTTCAGAGTTCAATAAAAGAAAGTTTTTCAATTGGTGTTTAATCATAGATCTGACATTCAGATACAAAACCATCAGCTGGTTGGCGAGGTTAAGGATATCAGTGGGGGCTATGATGGGCGGGATAGTTTGTTTGATAAGTTCAGTGGAAGGGCTGTTTTTAGGTCGAGCCTGGGCAGCGCATGCGTTGCTCTGCAAGGCATGCTGTATTCGGGTATGGACTTGAAGCTCCACCCACTCTTCGCCCATAGTTTTCATTGGCTTGTGTTATTGTCCTTTGCAAACTGTGGGTTTTCATTGATCAATAGGCTTAGTAGCCCCTCCTTAGTACCACCTTGTCTCATTTTGTAACCTTCCATGAGGACACCTCCTTTTACATCTGTTGTTGCTCGGTAGGCTTTAATTACAGCCTCCGAGCACTATTTTGTTTAATGGTTTTCACATGCCTGCTGTTGCAGGCAAGACACGCTCTCTCGCAACGCTTTATTAATATTTTTTTTACATAGCACGGCACGCCACGCTGATAGTGGCGGCCATGCCTTTTCTTTATTTGCTGAGCCAAACACGGCGCATGTTTTTTTTTTTTACTATTTATTACAGTCATTCTTTTTAAAATTGCCCCATGCCACACTTACACTTTAATGGCGGACGTGCCCCTTTCCTTAAACAAGCCGAGTCTAAGGAAAGGGGCACGGCTGCCATTGAAGTGAAAGCGCGGCATGGAGTGCTTTTACAACAAAAAGCATTTCTTTGTCAACTTGACAAACAAATGCTTTTTGTTGTAAAAGCACCCCATACCGCGCTTTCACTTTAATGACGGCCACACCCTTTTCTTTAGACACCGATTGTTTAAAGGGGCGCGGCCAACATTAAAGATAAAGTTAAAGCGCCATCTGGACGTTTTTACAAGCAAGCATTTGCAATGCAATAGATGTCGCATTTACGAAACTCTCATAAATGTGAGACTTATTGCATTTGTAAATACTTGTTGTACAATAGTCCTAGGTTTGATAAATGCGACAGGGTAGAGTAATTTAGTTGATAATCTATCAAATGTAAGAGTCTGAGGTCATCCGAGGTCTAGATGAATTTTCAGGCATAATAACTAGTTCCTAGCTCCGGTTGGCCACGGATGGGTGCAGGCCAGCTTGCCTTGTGTGTGCCAGCGGTGCCCCCGCTGCACGCGTCCGTGCCGCTGTGACGATTTAATGGGCTTTAAGCTCTAACAGGCTCTGCCTCTTTCTACCAGATTGGTTCCTCCCTAACAAACCAGAGAAGAGCTTGCTGCGTCTTCAAACGTCTACGAGCGGTGGAATCGTGCAAAAATTCAGTGATTTCAAAATGCAGCAAGGAATTAGGTACTAAAATTATATCTTTAAAAAACTGTAACTCTTTTTAGAAAAATCAAAGTGCAAGACAAGTTAACAATGACCAAGCGGCGGTGACCATTTAATGGGCTTAGAGCTTCAACAGGCTTTGGAAACTGGAATGGTTTCCCCCCTAGCAAACCAGAGAAGAGCTTGACGCATCTTCACACGTCTTGGAGCAACGATTGGATTGTGCAATCTGCGGCGATTTCAAAATGCAGTAAGCGATCAGGTACTAAAACTCATTCTTGAACAACTGAAATGTGACTAATCTCTTTTTGTTTTTAAAACTGAGGTGCAACTATAACTCTTTTTTTAAAAAACAAAGGGGGATATTCACAAGAACGCGTGTTAACTATCGCCAAAATCACTTAACGCAACTTCTCACATCGCAGTCCATCGCGGGAAAATAACACCGTGGTAATGCAGCATTCACAACCCGGCGGCACCATGCGATAGCCTCACGATAACGCGACAAATGCCCGTGTTAAAATCAACGCAACGCCAAAAAAATGCGAAACCCCAACGTGAAAAAGTTGCGACGTCCCAAATCGCGAAACAAAACCAGCGATAACCAGCGACAGGCCTGCGATTCCCACGCGACATGCAGGAAAATGCACCATAATAGCAGAGAAAAAAAAAGATAAAAAAATTTAACTGCGCACCACCATGGACGCACCCCGACCGAGTGCACAGGACAACGCGAACCCCACAAGCCCCACAGATGACCAGCCAGGAACCCCGGGCCCGGGGAAGGGCAAGGAGAAGAGGAAGAGGGAGACGGGGTTCAGTCCGCAGGAAAACCAGATCACGGAGGTGACAGAACACAACTAACAACTGTACGTCATCTCCACTGTGTCATCGGCAACACAAACGGAAACATGGCAGTACATCGTGAACAACGTGAATGCAGTCGGAGTGTCGAGGAAGACAATGGAAGAGGACAAGAGGCGCTGGAATGATGTGAAGGGCAAAACCAAGCAGAAACACTACGACAACATGAAAGCAGCAACGCAGATTGGAGGTGGGGGACCTGCGGCACACCAGGAGCTGGATGACAGTGAGAAAATAGTTACCACAGTCATCAGTCGGGATACGGTGCCAGGAGTTGGGGATCAGGACACTTCTCAACATGACCTGACACAACATCAACAGGGTGAGTACCGACCAGGGACTGGGGGGACGGGGGGAGATGGGCAGAATGGCACACATGCACAATTAAGTACAGCACACTGCACACCCACAATGACTCTGGAACATGTCCCTGATCCCCGTGCCACACAGCAGCACACATACAGAAACTCAGGGAATGTGTGTAGCATTGAATTTATTTGCACATGCTGTGCCTGTGGTCATTTTGCACTGTCTCATGATTTCCAAGGACTGACACAATGTGACGTCCTCATCTGAAAAAATTGTCAATGATGTTGTTCCTACGGGCTATTCCTGCTGCAGCTGCAGTGGGGTGTGGTCCACCTGCCTCATCTTCCTCATCATCGTCCGGTGCATCTGGCACTCGTAACCATGGGGCATTGGTGCGTACACATATGTTGTGCAACACACAACATGCAACGATCATCTTGCACACGATGTCTGGGCTGTACAGGAGCCTTCCACCTGTGATGTCCAGGCACCTGAAACGTGACTTCAACACGCCAAATGTGCGTTCCAGGATGCCCCTGGTGCGTGCGTGGGCCGCATTGTACTGCCTCTGGGCCTGTGTGTTCGGGGCTCGGAGGGGTGTCATAATCCAAGGGCAGAGTGCATATCCTTGATCACCTGTGACAGTGCAGAGAGACATGAGTCAATAGTTGGTTCTGCATGATGTGTTGGCAGGCTCACTAGTTCATTGGCATGTGATATGTGTGTCATAGTGATTCCGATTTGACATGCACTGCTAGTAGCAAATGAGCGCCATCAATGTGTATTACGTAGCCTCACTGCTGCTCCTCCCTCCCCCGAGCCTATTTCCTCGTGTGCGCTGCGCGCTTGCATCACCTGCACTCCTACGGCACACCATTGTCATGCCTGTCTGCGCATGTCCACAAGCCTGACAACGACACTGTGATGTTGTGCGTTGACGGTGGGTGGCCACGTGTGTGTAGGCCTATGGTAAGGATAGGGCGGACACCGATGTGGAGTTCATGGCTGGCTGAAGTAGCGATGCGGTGGAGGCAAGACCTTTGGCTTATGCTGCGTTAATAGCGATATACACACAGCAGTTGGCATGTAGGATCCCGGACCCCGAGCGGGCTTGCACTCATTCATTAATCCCTTCGTTCGAGCCCGCACTCGGGGGCATGTTACATTGCAACATTGTCCATTGCGGGACGGGTGGCGCCGACACCACAACAAAGACACACGCATTAGGTACTAAATTGACAAGCCCAATACTTAACCACGCCCAGAGCCCCGGGGTGACCATCCACACCCCTATGCTGGACTGCCGTATGCCAGCCCACTCTGGCAACGCCTACAGGGGGGTACGACACAGCTACATGTCGCAGGTCTACCCCACTGCCTGAGGTGACATGGTTGCGTCCGCTGTACACAGCACAATGTAATGTGGTAGGGCCCTGGGCCCTCATGCACACACAATGACCACACGGACACACTTAGATAGTCTGTGGAATTGGCTACGGGCACATGCGCCCGGCCCCTTTATTGCCAGGGTCACATGTCCAGTGACACCTGTGCTGGATGGGTGTGGGGTGAGTGTAAGCCAGCCCTCAGGGAGTGGTTGGTGCTGGCAACAACTACAACAGTGATCAGACAATCAGTAGTCCAAAGTTCAAACAGCAAGGGTCCACGACGTGAGCTGCACAGAGTCAGTGGCCACGGATGCACTGCGGCCGGCACAGGCACACCGCCACAGGACGGTGACTACCGGTGCACTGAGGTAGGGCCACGACAGCTGAGCGGGTTCTCGTCGATGTCCAAGGTGAATGTCGCAGAGGGTTTTGGGGGACAGTGGAAGGTGTTCTTCCAGGGCATGATACAGAGGGCAGTACCAAGCAGACACATGCAATATGGAGGAGATGAATGCTACAGACTCATGTTTAACACCAAGTCATTACCAGCCACATGATGATGAAGACAACCCCCAGGCCATTGACTGAGACGCCACCAAAGTTCAACCAGAGGGTGTCCATGAATTTCGGGGCACAGAGTTAGTGGCACCAGAGCTGAAAGGGGATGCAGTCTGCGATGAGGCCTGTACAATGGTATAAACTCTGCCATAAATAGATCAAGGCTCAGTTCCAAATGTGTAACCTACTTGACCATAGTGTGGGCCAGAGGCAGCGGTCAGCGCGGGGCAACCGCTGTTCAGGCAGACCCTCCTGGTACTTTCACACACGACGTTGGAATGCCATGTGGCGATGATTTGTGGTTGACGGAGGTAGTGGCACCAGAGCTGAGCGTGTGTGCAGCCTGCGACGATGCCGTGTCCTGCCTGGTACGGATTGTATTGGATTTGTGTGAGGCCTGCTGGACCGCAGTGTAGGCAGTACACAGGTGACCCCGCGGTGCTGGGCCGCAGTGTAGGCCGAAGGCAGTAGTCAGCATGGGCCCACAGACACGTGTCGTTGGAATGCTATGCACAGAGTCGGTGGCACCACATCGTAGGGAGTACGGTGATATGAAATCTGCAATTAACGTATGTACTCTGCCATTGTATAATCAAGACTCAGTTCCAAATGTGTGACCTACTGGACCACAGTGTAGGCCGGAGGCAGCGGTGGAGTACGTCAATGAGAAAGGAGTAATGGGGGGCCTGTGTCGCGGAGGCCGTGATGGTCTGAGGAGGCTGCCATGGTCGCGGGCCTCGGGCTTGGAGCTTGCACCGGCACGTGGTGGGCCCTCTTTGACACACGCCGGTGTCGGCAGGTGAGCAGTGCAGCCTAGGTGCGCTGGGGCGGGCATGACGCGTTTTGGGACCAGCGGTCTGGGGTGCAGCAGGCGCACAGGATCGCAGGCACCGCTGCTCATGGAGTCGGCCGCGTGGCGGGGTGAGAAGTGCTGCCCTGGCAGACACGTTGGCCATTCCAGAAGAGAACCACACCCAGAGTAACGGGCTTTTTATTCACACCCCTACGCTGGCCTGGCGTACGCCGGGCCAGCCCACTCCGCGCACGCTTACAGGGGGGGACGTAACAAGCTACATTTCCGCATTGTGCCCTGCTGCCTGCGGTTACATGGTTGCGTCCACTGTCCAGTACACTCCAGACACAAGCAGTGTATGTCGACATGGAAGTGTCTGTGGTCTGCATACTGCGGTCTGTCCAGCACATCCACTCCACACTTGGCATTGTGTACATTCTTATTCATGGGTCACTTGCCTCCTTCGCACATGCCGGGTTCCCACCTCTCCCCACATTCTGCTATTGTGTGGCTGAGGTGCCATGCCGTTGATGGCTTGTGTAGATGGCTAGCCCAGGTTGCCACAGTAAGTTGTGTTGTTGTATTTGGAATGTGGGGATGTTGGTTGTCATGTTGTATGTGATTTTGTGACGTGTGCATTCCCAGAGTTGTGAGTTGTCTGATTGTGGTGTTGAGGTGTGTGGTGTGTTCCGTTGGTACTTACCGACGAGCAGTACATTCCCATAGGTAGCATCCTGAAAGCGCTGGTTGATGATGGACTGTCGGAAGATGAAGGAATCATGCACACTGCCTGGGTAGTTGGCGACGACATTGGTGAAGAGTCCCCGGTGGTCCACTATTGCCTGCACATTGATGGAATGCGTGTGCTTCCTGTTGCGGTAATTGTGTGCAGTGGCGGCAGGGGGCACGAGGAGTACATGTGTGCAGTAGATTGCCCCCAAGACGTGCGGGAAGACAGCTATGGCGTAGAAGCCTTGCTTGATCTCCAGCTGTTCCTGCGCAGGGTGTGGGAAGTAAAGTTGCTGGGGTACCAAGCTGATGATGGCATCCAGGACAGGTGTGAGGAACTTTGACAGGGCTGGCTGTGAGACTCCTCCAACTCTGGCAGTTGTTGGTTGGAAGGTTCCAGAGGCCAACAGGTGCAGCACGGCCAGCAGCTTTGTCTGCGGAGGGATGTTGGTTATCCGCTGTGGTGGTACCGTCAGCCTGTGGGCAATGATGGTCAGGATGTGTATGATGGTTGTCCTTTTGAGCCTGTAGTGGGCAATGACTTACTCTGGCGTTACGTCTCCGAGGCTGGTGCGTGTTCGGAAGGTGCGATGTCTTTGTCTGCGCTGCCTCTGTGGTAGTCCAGGGGGGGATTCTTGGCGGGGGTGGGGGTCCTGGGTGTGGTGGCGGTGGGTGTTGTGGCCCTCTTGGGGCTCCAAGCTGCATGATCAGTAGCTCCATGGCATCTGTGGTTCTTCTGGTGTGGCTGTGGGCTGGGCTCCCTTTTATGGTGCAGGTTGGCGTCCGACTTAACACCAGGTAGGAGCAGGTGTTAAATCCCTGCTGCTAACGCGCCTTATAGTATGTTTTTGATTCTTATCACCGTTCTGGCTGGTCGTTGGGAATGTTGCGAAGTGGTGTTTCCACGGGTTTTTGCAAGCGAACGCCTACTCTGCATCTCATTAGTGTTAGTTGCCGGTGTCATCCGTGGCGATGTTTTTTGCGGCTGCTATTGCAGGAATACTGGTGATATCGGCTGTTCGCACCAGCTTGTGAATGGTGCGATGTATTTATCACCACTTTGGCTGCAATAAAGTGCCGCTAACTCGTCGATAAGTCCTTGAGAATATGCCCCAAAGTGCAACTGCAAGAAGAATTAGCCACGACCAAGCGGTAGTGTTGCTTCTACTGAGCTGCGTTTGATTGGTATTAGTAATATTTCATTGACAAACCTTCAGAAATCATTAGGATAGGATCCAAAAACTCATTCTACATTGGAATAGCTTTCAAACAATGACCACATATTGTGCATGTAGGTGAATAGCTCATGTTAAGCCTGTTGTCAGACCGGACCTATGGCAAACATATCTGTTCTTAAAGGATCTTGTAGCAATATGGTTCCTCCATCACCTGCAATATACAATTGACTGCAAGACACTCAAAAATACAGGCATTTGGGATCAAAAAAGGGAACAGCTGGACTAGAGGGTTCACAAACATTGTGACTGAGTGAGAAAACTGGCTAGCCTACTCATGGCATCTAGTCTTTAGTGCAAGGTACTCAGTAAATGAGAACACATATCTTCCAATTTTTAGGTCTTGCATAAGACAATGCACTCACTGTCTGTTGCAAGACCTATTGTTATCTTACAGTCAGATTAGAGCTTGCACATTGTTTGCCATTGGTTGGCTTTATTGTCACTCTCATTCGCTTTCTTCTTATTCGTTAGCTTCCGTAGGTTTTGTGCCCTCTTCTTGTGTTTGCCCCTCCCTGGAGCATGGACACATTATGCTCCAGTGTCCACTGCTCGCTTTTCAGGTGCTACTTTTTTCATTTTTGTTTATGCACTAAATCAGTTTTCCAGCTATCTCCTGTCTCTTTCTCACTCTCCCTGAGTCGACATCCTCCCTGCACACCTTCCCTTGCTGTTTTTGCTTCCCTACAACCTCTTTGTCCTTTTGCTTCCCCAGCCTCACCCACCCTCTGTTATCCATTTGCTTCCACAGCCCCTCCTGCTCACCTTCTATTGTCTGTGTGCTTCTCAAGCACTGACTGCCCACCCTCAGTATCCGTGTGCTTTTCCAGCATCTGCTGTCCTTGTGCTTCTCAAGCCCCAACCAACCTTAGTTTCCCTACTCCTCCCTCCCACCCTCAGTTGTCAGCTTGCTCACACCCCTCCCGCTTCCCCATTACCCTTCCCTCTTTGCTGCCTCATCTCCACCTGCCCACTCTCCATTGTCAGCTTGCTTCCCCAGCCCCTCTCACCCACCATCCATTGACAGTTTGCCCCCCCAGCACCTCACACCCACCCTCTGTTGTTAGCTTGATGCATCAGACCGTCCCACCCACCTTCTGTTTTCACCTTACTGTCCCATCCCCTCCTGCCCCCCCTCGATTGCCAGCTTGCTTTCCCAGCCTCACCCACCCACCCTCCATTGTCAGCTTGCTTCTTCATCCCCTCTTACCAACCCTCTATTTTCAGCGTGCTTCCCAGCCCCACTCATCCACTCTCCAATGTCCGTGTGCTCCCCCTGCCCCTCCTCCAATCCTTCGTTGCCTGTATCCTCCAACCCTCTGTTTTCAACTTGCTGGCCCAGATCCGTTGTCTGCTTGTTGCCCCAGCCCCTTCGTTGTCTGTGAGCTCCCCCGGCCCTTCCTGCCCACCTTCCATTGTCAGTTTTCTGCCCCATCCTTTCCTGCCCTTCATCTGTAGTTCCAACTTTATGCTTGATACCCATCATCACATGGGCATTTGGGTTGCTCTTGTGTTATGAAAATCTTCATCCATAGCCAGCTTGCTGCCTCAGCCCCTCCTGCCACAATCCATTGTCAGCTTGCAAGCCTAGGCTCTAAGCCCAGCCTCAGTTGCCTGTTTCTTCAGTCAGGTTACTTCCCCAGCCACTCCCACCCACTCTTCATTGTCAGTTTGCTTCCTCAGCCCCTCTTGCCCACTCTCTGTTGTCTGTGTGCTTCCTCATTGTCCCCCAACCCACTCTCTCCTTTTTTTAATTAAAAAAGCACATTGTCGCTGCCATATTATAGCACTTTAAAAGAAATATATTTTTAGCCATGCTGCACAGCAGCCGCACTGCTGTTCAACATGGCTAAAATCATTGGCAATACCAATGGCTCTCAATGGCGAGATCTGTTGGCTTTGCCACTGCTTGTTTAAGCATGGAAGTCAAAGTTTCTTGTTTTTGCAAAAAAAGACTTAACCGATTTGCACACCAGATGTGGATGAGTCTGCACAGGAATTACAGTTTCAGTAAGAGTACCTCTGTTGCATGATTTAGTATTCATATTAGTATTTAGTAGTCAAGGGAAAACCCCATATGGCCTCAAACTAACACCTTCGCCACAGACATTCTACAATGCGAACACCACCATCTCCCTTTACAATAATGATATTATCCTAATTCAAGCCTCGAATGACAACTTAGCCAAAATGGATAATATCGTCCCTACCCTCAAGATAGCGGTGAATTCTAAGTCTTCTCATCCCCTCATAAACCATACTATTCCAAATGTTATTACTCTCACACCCCTCATCATGCCTGGGGTGACTCCAACCACACATAACCCTCCTCACTCCTTAAGCAATCTCTGTTCTATCCAGTCCCAAGATCACCAGAGCCTACACGGTCCACATTACCATTGAATCAAGCGGCTATTGGACCTACAGCGTAAAAAACTTCCCCGTTCTCTCCACCGATACATATTGGGTCCCTTGCTGGGGAATCCTCTCTTGCTTCACCACTTCTTCCCTCTCCTGGTGAACCTCCTTGCTTGATCTATCCCAACACGCCTTCAGCCCAGTCTATGTCCATGCTACTGCCCTCCATGGATCCTATGACACCCAACCCACTCTACCTATCTTCGCTCTCATCCCATCCACAACACACAAGCCAAAGCACCCGCCATCCACCACCGGCTCCTCTCTCCTTGTTAATTGGGAATCAACAGAACCGTATTGCTTCTTTCACTCCCTTTGACTATCTCAATGCCACCTCGGTCCCCTCAGCGATCTCTCAAGGCCCCACCCCCCGCCGGAACTCTCCACATAACCCATATCCAACAACCAACACTCAGACTGGGCCGCTCGTCTTGATGAGATCACTTGCCACCTGCGTCTTCTCATGGAGGAACTCCAGGATTTAAAGGCCATCACTATCGAACATCTCCCCCTACTCAAAACATTTAGCACGCAAGGGACCCGACCCAGCGTCCTTATTGATGCAGTTCCTGCCCTTGTCAAGCACACATTTCACCATACCTTGAAACCTTTACCCCTACCAAATGCCTACTCCCGCCCCAGAAGAGGGAAGGCTGATCTCTCGACCAGTGATATCCGTGATCTCCTCCTCTCTTATTCCCACCCATTAGACTCTGACAAGTCCCTACCAGGTCAAATCCAAGCAATTCACGCTTACCCTTACAGAGAACTCTCCCACAACCTCAGAGGTATAAATAGCGACAACCTCAAGCGCGTTAACATCCTTCAGACTCCTACTCCCCACTTGACCGACCAACTGAAATGGGTACTTCTCAGCTGAAGATCAGCTAGTAAACCCGCCACCAATATCTATGATCTCATCCTTACTAACAAGCTGGATATCATTATCCTCACGGAAACCTGGCTAAATTGCTCTGCCTCCCCTATCCTTGACCTTCTACTCCCGCCTAGCTATGACATAATTCGTATGGACAGATCTATGAAACAGGGTGGAGGAGTAGCTTGTATACACCGAAACACACTCTCGGTTTCACAATCAGAAACCTCCACTCCGACCCCCAGCGAATATCTATGCATCACCATTTCTAGCAAAACCCGCCCTCTCTGCAAACTACACACATTCTATCACCCTCCTGGAGACAATCTTTCCTTCATTGAGCACTTAATGGAAATCATCTCATCCAATGACGACCCTCTAGTGTCCCAAATCTTCCTAGGAGACTTCAACCTCCACTGGTCTAACCCAAACGATCACGCAGTGATTTGTCTTGAATCCTTCCTTTTGGATCAAGAGCTGACACAATTCTGTGACAGCCCAACTCACAACAAGGGTGAAACTCTGGACCTCATCATAGCCAAAGGTAACACCATCACACTGGACTCCCCATGCGATTGGTCCGACCACTACTGCATCCTCTTCTTTATCATCAGGGAGGTGTCCGTGAAGGGGGACCACCCCAAGAAAAAGAAGCAATGGAAAAGGAACCTCCGAAATATCAACCCTGAAGAGCTAGCAATCTGCTGAAAAATTGCCTTGACTTCCCAAGCAGACATGAACGATGTTCATATCCTCACTGATCTCTATAATTCCTCTATCTCTGGTATCATGGACTCTATAGCCCTTTTACAACAAAAAAATGCCGCCTACAAAATCTCCAAACCTTGGTTCAACGCCAACCTAAACCCGGAACGCCGTTACCTGAGGGCAGCGGAAAGATCCTGCAGATCCATACCATCCACCGAACATTTAAACCATCTTAGAGCTGTCAGGAGCTCTTACAATAAAAAATCTAAATTGCAAAAGCCGACTTCTTCAGATTCCAACTTAATCAAGCCAAAAACCACCCTAAGAAACTTTTTGAAATTGTTTAACAACAATCAGTCAAGGCACCCAACCGCCATGACCTTGGTGATGGCTCTCCTACATGTGACGAATTGGCCACCTTCTTTGCTGAGAAAACTAAAAGCATCAATATCGACCTAGAATCAAAGAGGGCTCTTCTCCCAATTTCTGGGTTCACTGTTCCACTTGCCCCCCCTAGCGTTAGCCCCAAGAACAATGCATCTTGGTACACCTTTACTCCCCTCATTGAAAGCGACATCTACAACACTCTTCTTGTGATCAACCCATCTAACCACTTCAGCGACCCTCTACCACCTCCTATCTTCAAAGAAATAAAATCTGCCACCTTCCCCTTATGGTCTACGATTGTTAACGCTTCACTAGTGCAAGGCACTATCCCTGACTGCCTAAAAGCAGCGCAGTTATCCCCATTTAAAAAAACCTAACGCAGAACTTCCGTCCTACATCCAACATCCCCACGCTGGCGAAACTTTTAGAAAAGTGCGTGCAATCACAACTCTGCTTACATATTTAGAAATTCCAACTATTGGATCATCATCAATCTGGTTTTCAGAGAGGGCACATCACTGAACCTGCACTCACTCACATCATGGATGACATTTTCAAATTTCTAGACCAAAATGAATCATGCCTCCTGATTCTCCTTGACCTATCTTCTGCCTTCGACACTGTTAACCACATCAAACTACTATCCACTCTAGAACACAGGATGGGCCTATCAGGGTCGGTATTGAAATGGTTCACTTCGTTCCTCCACAACAGATCCTAAAGAGTCAAGATGAATCAATCCCTATCTCAGCCCTCTACAGTAACTATGGGGGTTCCACAGGGGTCCGCCCTGTTACCCATACTCTTCAATTTATTCTTGGAACCATTAGCAAATGCTTTGAACTGACACTCAACTTTATCTGAAAATCACCTCCCCTGAAGTCTTCATCTCACTCAACTCCATCTTGATGAACACTCAAAACAGGTTCACTGACAACTACCTCATGCTCAACACCTCCAAAACAGAATTCCTTCTCATCGCTCCCCCTAATCACATCCCCAAGATTTACCTTTGGATGAAACATCTTACAGCCTTTAACTACTCCCTCCACATTACTGAGTCAGCTAAATCCCTCGGAATCACACTAGACATACACTTGAACATGAAGAATCATATCAGCAATGCAACCAAGGGAGCTAAACATTAGTTGAGTATTCTAAGGACTCTCAAACCATTCCTTCCAGAGGAAGACTTCAAATTGGTGGTACAAGCGCTGCGGTCTCCCCAAACAGAATTTGGCCCCACTAAGGGCTTCCATTAATGCCACAGCCAGATTGATTACTGGGACAAAAAGAAATTATCACATATCCCCAGGCCTAAAATCCCTAAAATGGTTGCCATACGATCCAGGAATACAGTTAGAAATTGCCTGCATGACTCACAAAGCCCTTCATTTCAAGCCCCCCATTTATCTGGCTCAAAAACTAAAATTATCAGGGGGTTGCAGACCATTACGAAGTGCAAGTTCTATGCTCCTGAAACCACAGATTTTCCATAAAATGAGAACGAGTAACAGAGCCTTCTCAGGCATTGCCCCGAAGATTTGGAACTCTCTTCCTCCGGAAGTCTGTCGAATCTCTTCCACTGCTTCTTTCAAAAAGGAAGTGAAAAAAATCCTAATACTCAAGTTTCTGCCCTAAAGGCCTTGGCTCCTATTCTTCATTACTGCCCTCTATTCGGATGTCTTGATTGACTTTTACTTGGTTATATACCTGGGAATTACTTTGTTAGAATGTTATGTACATATATGTGTTGAATGTTCTTCTCCCATTACTGTATCCGTCTGACCCTAATGTGAAGTGCTCTGATACCCGCAGCGGTCATTTTCGCACTATGCTTATATATGTAACGAATGATCTCTTCCCACTATTGTATCCTACCTATCCAAAAATGTGAAGTGCTCTGATACCCGCTTGGGTCAGATTCGCGCTATACAAAACTTTATAAATAAATAAAATAGTCTAGGCAGCATTCGCAGCAGCATGGGGTGTTTACAGATTAGGAATTGCCTCGCTCCAATTTTTAACTGATAATTTCTCAGGTTAACAGGAGTGTATTCATACTCTAGGAAAGGCTATTTCAGTGTCAGGCAGGGTTAAAGCATTGGCATTGTCATCAGTGGAATGTTGAGGCTGAAGAAGTGGAGAGTGTGTGTTACGTGGAGCCACCATTGAGAATTGCAAGGAACAGGAGTCATGAGTTAACCAGAGAGGGGTGAAGGTCAGGAGTTTCAATTTATACAGGTGACCCTGCTACACGCCTTTGTACGGGTAGCCCTGGGTAACACATAATTTGAGATGTACCCAGGGCCTCTCTCAAGGTTATTTTGGGAGAGGTCCCAGGGTCATAAAGAAGCAAATGGTTTTCAGAGAAGCAACCTCCATACCTCAGTAAGATGGCAGCCGGATGAGATGCGGAGATAAATAGTATTCAAGGTGAGCTACCAACCATTCATGGTTTTACCAGTCTTGAGGCAACAGGCTTTATATTACCTTGTGCACCTGAAGAGTTCAGAGGACTATCATGTGAAAGTGATGGAAAGTGATGCATAAATGCAGATTTTAGGTGTAAGGCACACATTGAATCCGAACGAAAGCTAGAATAGGGAACTACAGCTGACCTTACCTATTTTAAATATTTGAAGTAAACATTCACTGCAGCAGTTGCGTTTTCTCACCAAAATATTGTGTGACTAACTCTACGAAGAGTTATAAACCTGAGAATATAGTCAACAGTAGTTCTATTTGTATTATTAATTGGCTAAGTGTTATTGAAGTGTTATCTCAGGTTGGGTCACGTGCGAGGTTTGCCAAGTAAAACAGAGATGTAAATAATGTTTGGTGCAACAGAGTGTGAGATCTGTAGCAGTTCAAGTTTAATAAAATGAATCGTGTTTTATACTGAGTACAGCTGGTGTGGCCAGCTATTTAGTATGTTTATGCATCAGTGATGTCATTTGAGATGTCATCAGTGATGTCACTGACCATGTCACGAATGATTTAATATGTGACGTCATCAGCAGTGCATTGCGGGGGCGCAAGTTATAGTTAGCTCAACTAACTAAAACGGCCGAATTTCTCTGGTTTTGTACGAATGAAATGTCCAACTAACTATAACGTCCCTGAAACCTGTGGTTTTTTTCAGTGAATTTCTAAGGTTTTTTAAATGCTAATTTCTAATTATAACGTCCCTGAAACCTATGGTTTTTTCAGTGAATTTCAAAGGTTTTTTAAATACTAATTTCTAACTATAACGTCCCTGAAACCAATGGTTTTTTCCAGTGAATTTCTAAGGTTTTTTAAATGCTAATTTCTAACTATAATGCCCCTGAAACCTATGGTTTTTTCAGTGAATTTCAAAGGTTTTTTAAATGCTAATTTCTAACTATGCCTACAGAGGTAGGATATGTGCAGAAAGAGGAAGAAAAGCGCAGAAAGAAGCAAGAGAAATGCAGAAAGAGGCAACAGAAGTCCAGAAAGATGAAGAAAGGTGCAGAAAGAAGCAAGAGATATGCAGAAAGAACCAACAGAGTTGCAGAAAGAGGCCTTGTTGCAAAGTCATCCTGTGCCCCCAACTTTTTGCTGACTAGTACTGGTGATAACTGACTCTGACTAACCAGACCCGGAGCCAGTGCTATGCTGAAAGACACTTAGAATACAGTGAAAACGCCTACATACACTAGGGTACACTATGGGTTGGGGTACCCCTGTGATTGGCATGACCTCCCCTGTAAGGCCCTAGTACATAATAGGGCAGGGGGATTAAAACTACCTCTAAGTCCCTAGCATATAATAGGGTATGGAAGTTTAGAGGCCAACAGCCCTTTTCTGCACTTGCATGTGTGCACTGCTGAGCCAGAGGTCAGCTTAAAAGTAGCCTTGTGTGTGCAGAAAGAGGCAAGAGAAGTGCAGAAAGAAGCAACAGAGGTGCCGAAAGAGGCAAGAGAGGTGCAGAAAGAAGCAAGTGAAGTGCAGAAAGGGGCAACAGAGGTGCAGAAAGACGCAAGAGAGGTGCAGAAACAAGCAAGAGAAGTGCAGAAAGAGGCAAGAGAATTGCTGAAAGAAGCAACAGAGGTGTAGAAAGAAGCAAGAGAAGTGCAGAAATAGGCAAGTGAGGTGCAGAAAGAAGCAAGAGCAGTGCAGAAAGAACCAACAGAGGTGCAAAAAGAGGCAAGAGGGGTGCAGAAAGAGGTAGGAGGGGTGCACAAAGAGGCAAGAGAGGTACAGAAAGAGGCAGGAGGGGTGCAGAAAGAAGGAAGAGAAGTGCAGAAAGAGACAAGAGAATTGCTCAAAGAAGCAACAGAGGTGTAGAAAGAAGCAAGAGAAGTACAGAAAGAGGCAAGTGAGGTGCAGAAAGAAGCAAGAGCAGTGCAGAAAGAACCAACAGAGGTGCAAAAAGAGGCAAGAGGGGTGCAGAAAGAGGTAGGAGGGGTGCACAAAGAAGCAAGAGAGATACAGAAAGAGGCAGGAGGGGTGCAGAAAGAAGGAAGAGAAGTGCAGAAAGAGGCAAGAGAATTGCTGAAAGAAGCAACAAAGGTGTAGAAAGAAGCAAGAGAAGTGCAGAAAGAGGCAAGTGAGGTGCAGAAAGAAGCAAGAGCAGGGCAGAAAGAACCAACAGAGGTGCAAAAAGAGGCAAGAGGGGTGCAGAAAAAGGTAGGAGGGGTGCACAAAGAGGCAAGAGAGGGACAGAAAGAGGCAGGAGGGGTGCAGAAAGAAGGAGGAGAAGTGCAGAAAGAGGCAAGAGAATTGCTGAAAGAGGCAACAGAGGAACAGAAAGAGGCAAAAGAGGTGCAGAAAGAGGCAAGAGAGGTGCAGAAAGTAGAAGAGATTTGCAGAAAGAGGCAAGAGACGTGCAGAAAAAGAAAGAAATGTGCAGAAAGAAGCAACAGAAATGCAGAAAGAGGCAAGAGAGGCGCAGAAGGAAGCAAGAGTGGCTTGCACACCATTAGTACCAATTTAACACCCACATTTAGCTATAAGTAACAGGTGACCATTCTAGGTTTGCAAAGGGCCTTCCACCACGCTGTAACATTTGTCGCTGCATTTTTGGTAACGTTTGAGCCGTTTGAGCTAGAAACAAGGCTTTTTTTGTTCAAATCTGCAGTTTAGGGAGCAGATGATGAATTATGTGGCTAATGCGGAAAATGAATCACTGACAGAATATCGAAGGTCAGAATATCGACCTACAGAAATATCGACGCAAGAATATCGAAGTCAAGAATATCGACATCCTATGTACATTATGGTAAATACAAAAATATCGAGAACAAAATATCGATGTCAAAAATATCGTTGTTAAAAATATCGTTTTTTATTTAAGTTAAGAAAAGAATGTAAAATAAAGTAAATAATACATATAATTAAAATAAACATAGTTAAAAATATTTTAAAATGTTTAAAAATTATAAGTAATATATATGTAATGTAAAAATAAATTAAACATACATATAATATATAATATATATACTTACTAATAATTTGTAATAATTATTTTAATAACATAATTTTTTTTAAAATATCAGATAAATTATAAATACATCTATACACATAAAACAATAATATAAATAAAAATTAAGGGGCACATTACGATACCCGGCGTAAAAAAATCCGCCAGGCATGGAAGCGGCAAAAATCCGCCCGCACACACCACCTGAACACCGACCACGCCATTATGACTACACAAACTGAAAACCGCCATCGGCGGAAAAATCATACAAAATACCGCCCGCCATCGTCCGAGTCGGAGTCAAACCGCCCGCCACGGACGGAAACACGCACGACAACACAAAACCGCCCGCCCACACGGCCGACACACCGCACGTGAAATTACGATCGCACCGCCATGAGCGCGGAAAAACAACAAAAATACCGCCCGCCAGCGCAAACAACGCCGATGAGAATCGACACGGCAGAAGCCATGGCGCCCACGTACCTGCACAGAAACCATCCGCACACAAAACCAATAGCACACAACATGGCCAACAAGTCCACACAGCAAGGCACGCACAAATACACAAGCACAGTACACATCCCGAAAACACCCCCCGGACAAACAAAAATACAAAGGCCAGAACCCCAGACACAACACACCTGAAAACAACAGACCATGAGGACACACCCACATAGGTGAGTACAAAAGCAGCACTCCCACAGACCACAACCCCTTGCTACATTGCAAACCAGAGAGGAGAGGAGAGGACACAGTGACACAGCAAGGACAGCAGCACACCACAGAAACGCACACATCACTACCACCACCACCACCACCACCACCAAACACCGGCACCACAAACCCCCTGCACATTACACAACACACACCGCACCAGCACCACAAACACCATGGCACCACAAAGGATGCCCAAGTTCACGCCCATGGAGCTGACGGTCATGGTCGACGAGATCATCAAGGTGTACCCACAAATCTATGGGAACATGGTCCAGCACACACCACTAGCCACCAGAAACAGAATGTGGACCCGGATCGTAGACCAGGTCAATGCAGTCGGGACCCTGCCCAGGAACAGAACCGAGATAAACAAACGTTGGAATGACGTAAAGAGCCTGGTCAAGAAGAAGGAGGGCAAAAACAGAGAGCTGGCTGCCGTCACTGGCGGAGGGAATCCCGCGCTCTTTAAGACCTTCAAAGCGTGGGAGGAGAAGGTGCGAGTCGTAATCCATCCGGAGATCCTCGCCGGATTAGCAGGGGAGTGGAGGCTGGTAAGTACAAACTAATGTATACCAGCACACCGCTATGTACACACATGCGCAACCACCATGCCACAGCTCCCAGGGACAAACACCCCCATGTCCAGCACACAATACACAACACATCACACGCACATGCAACAGACACTACCACACACAGGCCAAACCGAACAACTGTAAGATGCGTGGGGACATGTGTACACTAAGCCAGCCACGTAACCACCAACAGGTCCACAAATATGCCAGAAGCGCCACAACGAGCACCCACCACACCCATGTGTCCGCCACAGCTGCACCAACTGACAAGTAACAGGTAAGTGGCAGGAACACAAAGTGCAGTGGGTCGGAGGGGGACAGCTGAAGTACAACACCCACCAGGCCCCCACTCCCACAGACCAGCAAGGTGGAGCACTCCCCACACCCATGTGTCAGGCACAGCTGCACCAACTGACAAGTAACAGGTAAGTGGCAGGAACACAAAGTGCAGTGGGTCGGAGGGGGACAGCTGAAGTACAACACCCACCAGGCCCCCACTCCCACAGACCAGCAAGGTGGAGCACTCCCCACACCCATGTGTCAGGCACAGCTGCACCAACCGACAAGTAACAGGTAAGTGGCAGGAACACAAAGTGCAGTGGGTGGGACGGTGGACAGCCCAAGTACAACACACACCAGGCCCCAGTCCCACAGCACAGCAAGGAGGAGCATCCCCCACACCCCACACCCACGTGTCAGCCACCGCAGTGCACAACGACAGCCGAAAGGCAGACATCACGGTCCACAGCAATCGGTGTCAGTGGGTGTACAGCCACCCCCACGACCCACTACACCCCCCCACCCCCACAGACCTGCAACATGGAGCACCCCCGCTAAGAGCCATGTGGCATCCAGTACAGTGCACGCACGAACAACTTGCAGGTGGGAAACTGGACAGGGCTGGATTACTGGAGGCATGAGGACCATAACACCACCAACACATGGGACATGTCACGTAGCACACGAACACGCAGCACCGCCCACCGTCACGAACAAGTGAACAATGTGCACACGGACATGAACAGCAGACTCACACCCCACATGACCCATCACAGACATAGCAACACCCAAGGAGCCACGTCTGCATGCACAAGCCACACTGAATATAGTCCCACACGGCAGCCACTGTGCAACTCATCACACACAACCGAAACACCATTGAAGTCCTGTCCATGTAGCCCCTACTGCCTGTCAACCACACACCCCACAACTACGCCTATGTAAGACAAACAACACTAGACGCAACAGAGCGGAACAACAGAAATGCACACGAACACCACTGAACCCATCAAACACACAGACACACCATGCACATACAACATACCATCCATCCCATCCGTCAGCCCCAGTCTCATGAAAGGCATGTCATCCGCACAGCTGCCACACATACAGCAGTCACGCTAAGATACATGCCCATGACCAACCATGTGCCAGAAGTCAATTAAGCGCACGACACACTGTGAGCAACAACACACAACATGGGCCACACCCCCCGAGCACTGCAGTGATGCACATGGCACAGGGCAGCACGCACACCAAGGAGATGGGACAACTGCAATACGTTGGCTGGCACACAACTATCACTCACTCATAACGATGCGTCCAATGCCATGTCCAGTAACCACAACAGACAGCAAATATGCAGGGCATGTCAGGCATGCACACACCTCAGACCATGCACTGTCATGCTGCCACAACACATGTCACGTTCGGCACCCATGGCTCACAGCATGTACCCCAAAAGCATATACCCTCCCAAATGCGAATCTGGGGCATGGCCCCCATGTTGCCATATGCGTTCCTAAGCGTTCCATTTGAACTCCAAAAGCAAAGTACAAACCAGACCCAGGATGGGCCAGGAGCCCGCATACACCAGAGTCACAATGAGTAGGGGCAAAGCAACACACCCATCGGCATGGCCAATCCGTCCCATGCCACATGTGCACAGCACACAGTCCCATTGCCTAGCACACACACCTACAGATGCCACAGCCACACACTCGCCTCCGGGAAACCCATGTACGAGATTGCACGAACTGCCAATGTCAGACGACTAATACATACTTCGCCAGGTGCAACACAATAACAAATCTCATTCTCTCCACAGGTGACAAACTGCTGGACGCTGGGGATGGAGACAGCAGCCAGCACAGCCAGCCTACAAGCCCCCAACGAGGACACACGGATCTGGAGGATCTGTCCACCTCTTCGGACACGGACCACCAAGCTGGCCCATCTGGCGTGGCAGGGCCCAGCCGCTCCCCAGGACCCCTCCTACCCACCAACCCATCATCCAGGGATGCTGAACAGTCCCAGTCCCCTGCTGCCACTGTCGTTGCGGCCACACCCACGGTCATTGCGGCCACTACCACTGCCGCAACCGCCACCATCGCCGCACCGACCACCACCGCCTCCACCACCACCACGTCTTCGCTGGCACCAGCCCCAGCGCAGGTGGTGGCCCGGCCGACTGTATCCACCCTGGGAGCCACAGCGAGGACCGTGGTGAGCAATGTGGCTAGTGGGCAGGCCGGTGGCAGCAGGACTGGTAGGAGGAGCAGGGTCAGGGAAACGCCAGCCTCCCCTGGGAGCCATGCCCTGCCTCAAATGGACAGAGTCCTTGGGGCCTATGAAGAGGCCCAAGGACAATGGGCCAGGTCTGCTACTGACACGCGGGAGGTGCTGGGGGTGCTGAGGTCCATGGACGCCCATATGGGCCAATTCGTGTCCCGTATGGACCAACTCGTGGACCTCATGGGCCAGCTGGTGGTGGCGGTGGGGTCACAGGCAAGGCCAGCAACACCACCTCCGCCACCACCTGCTAGGGCGCAGGCTCGGGCAGCAGTGTCCACTTCCCCTGCGTCCACAGCCAGTGAGCACACCTCACCCACCACCAGCAGGTCGCCACCACACACCCCCTCCCAAACGTGGAAGGGGCCGTCCGAAGAGGAAACAGATCTCCCGGGAGGACTTCGCACGCTCCAGTCGCAAGTGAGGCAGCCAGCCAGCCTTCCGCCAGCCTTCCTTGACCAGCCACTGCATTGACTTGCTCTACGATCCCACTCCACACAGCCATCTGGATGGCATGTGTGTGTTGGACTATGGACATAGAACCAGTGGGTACACCCTGATCATCACGCAGCCATGACCGACAGCTCATTGTCACTGCACGCACCACTTTTGTCATCACCTTACACACAATCACATGTCACAGTTTGTAATAAATGCACCTTTTTCACTAACTGCTGTTTGTGCCCTGTGTCTTTATTGTACGGAATACAACGGCCACCTTGGGCGGAAAGGCACCTGATGCGTGGCATGGAAATGGAATCCGGAGGGCCTGTAGGGACCTAGGGGTGGGAGACAGAACAGGAGCACATTCAATGAGTGTGTCACACACCCATCACACAGTACATGTCAACAACTACAAGCAATGTACACACATCGCACAGAGCAATAGGGCACAATGCCACAGCCACCAACAGTGGCATACTACCCTGGCCATGGAGCGTTGACACACAGCACGCAGTGAACAAACGGCCACCCTGACACAGCACACACACACCTGCACAGATACAGCCACATCATCCGTCGTACATGGACACTCACCGTCAAGTGAAGTAGCGGGCGATGAGCTGCTGGCGCACATTCCCAGCTTCCTCCTCTCCGCTGTCCACCTCACTCGAGCTGTCCTGGTCTGCGGGCTGGGGCCCTGGTTGATCTCCGTCATCCACAATGAGGGGGATCTGCTTCCGAATGGCCAGATTGTGCAGCATGCAGCACGCCACCACTATCTGGCACACCTTCTGTGGGGAGCACGCCAGTGCACCCCCGGTGCGGTCCAGGCACCTGAACCTGGACTTGAGGAGGCCAAAGGTACGCTCGACCACACGTCTGGTCCTCCCATGTGCCTCATTGTATCGATCGTCTGCTGGGGTGCGAGGATTCCTCAATGGACTGAGCAGCCATGCCCCATTCGGATACGCAGAGTCACCTGGGTGTGAGGGACACAGAGAACCGTTGCTATTCCAACTGGACAGGGGACAGCATCGCACAACCAGCACGCTACACCACTCCACATACTCACCGACAATACAGCCACGATCCTGTTGCAGATTGGCCATCAGTCGTGGCAAGATGCTGTTGCGCATTATGTGTGCGTCATGGGCCGAGCCTGGAAACTTTGCACACACGTGGGTGATCACCATGTCCGCAAGGCACACCACTTGCACATTCAGGGAGTGCGTGTGCTTCCTGTTGCGGTACAGGTGCTCAGTGGCCTGTGGTGGAACAAGGCCAACATGAGTGCAGTCAATGGCTCCCACGACGTGTGGGATTCTGCCAAGGGCATAGAATGCACCCTTCACTGCCGCCAATTCACGAGCCCTGGGGAATCTGATGTACCTGTTCCGGTACAGCATCATGGCTGCCAGTACATCCCTCAGCACCTTGCTGAACATGGGCTGGGACATCCCTCCTCCACTGCCCACTGTGTGCTGGAATGACCCAGTGGCGAAGAAATGCATGGCGGCCATCACCTTAGCCGTGGGGGTGACAGCAGTCGGATACACCCTGCGGGGACGGAGATGGGGCTCTAACATGGCACACAGTCGATGCAGAGTTGGCCTGTCCAGCCGAAACTTCCTGATTACCTCTGTATCGTCCATGTCCGCCAGCAATTGGTATGGGCGGTCAATGTTCGGTCTCCGCCTGGGTTAAATGGCAGAGGACACATGTCAAAGCAACACGGCACATAGCAATTTCGCATACACATCACTGACATGACTGAGCAAGCACATGAGCCACAGCCCAGCTGTCAAGCTGGGACGGCACGGCCACAATACACTTACACAGGTCTCCCAACAATGGCAATGGCAAGTGAGACATACCACTGCCATGTGCATGCACATGGGGATCTAGGCCCCAATGACTTGCGGGCGTGCTGATGGGGACTGACTGCATATTCGTCAAGCGGCAACGCCACGGCAACATGAGTGTCTGCTGAGCATGGTACTGCTTCCGAGGCTGGATGAGTATGGCACACGACGACGACGATGTGGGCACGGGCTGAGCGGCCAATACAAGTGGGACCTGTGGCACGAGGGGATATGAGACAGTAGTAGGTGTCAGCACTGCACCCTATGTACAGCACTGTACGGATCACAGCTCCCGAAACATTGACTGGTGTCCACATTGACAGCCCCATGCCAAGACGGCTGTGTGCTTGCAGTCACACGTCACAGGTGAGAGGTTACATTGCACGTGCCAGGTGGCAGTCGTACATAGTGGGAGCTGGCATGTGTGTGCATGTGTCTCCTGTTCAGGATCCACCAGATGGGCGCTGACTCTGTACTGACCATTGGACACAGCATGTTCCGTGGAAGGCTTGTGTGTGTGGGATGGTGGCACTGGATGTGCCTCCGTTGGGTGGGGGCCATGCACAGGGCGGGTACGTCGATGATTGCGCATTGTTGGTCACGGTGGGTGCACCAGCTAAGATGTGTTGCCCTGTGTTCAATTCCTATGTCCGCATGATGATGGACTGTGGATGTGGGCAGACTACACATTGGTCGATGTGCTGTCTATATGCATGTGCCTTCACACCAGGCACAGCTGCCCCTGCACATGTGACCCCTGCTGGACTCGCTGCTGGGTCTGTGGAGCTGATGCACCTTCTGCGCGTGGGGCGGACAGCTCTCCTCACTTCCCTCATTGCGCATGTCATGTCTTTGCCGCAGGTGACATGGATCATGGAGGGCCCACATGTACGCGTGGGTAGGCTACACATGATTGTTCACTGGTCGCCACCCCCAGTCAGTGTTTCGAATGGGAAGGTTGTCGTGCTGGTGGTATGTTCGATGTGGCGGATGGGCGGGCCTAGGTGCGGGCTTACATTCCGGACATGGGGGTAGTTGGATTGGCGACTAGTTGCAGTACACACGGGACACGTCTCTTCCTTTCCACATCTGGGTCATCCCTTGTACTAACTGACAGTGATACAGTCATCTTCGCCCCAGCCCTCATGTCCTCCCTCGCCCCCCAATATGCATGCTCACCTGCGAGGCTAGCGCTTGCACAGGCAGCCCCAAGCTCGCACCAGAGAGGGCAAGGAGTGTATGTGTGGGTCCAGTTGCACGAGTGGGCTGTCTCAGGGTATGATGTGTGGCGGGACGCCGTCCACCTGCGTGGTGCCCCAAATGGAGACCCGGCCTGCATGGACTATGCATCACAGTCTTCGCCTTCCGGATCCGCCACCTGCGACACCCAGTGGCTGTGGCTGCCCTTGCGGCCATGCCGCGTCCGTCTGTGGCTGATGGCCCACACATTCACTCTTTGGCCTCTCTGGGGAGGGCTCAGGGGTGGTGGCGCACGCGCTTGCACTTAGTCGCAATGGCATGTGGCGTGGTTGGTATGATGGGCAATGGATGGGATGGTGCGAGCCACCTCCCGTGACGTCAGTGCTGCTCGTGCTGTGGTGCGTCCCCCTACACTTCCATTTGACTTTTGCCATGCTGGACGTTGAGGTTCTATTGCCTGCGTGATATGACCAGGAGGAGCGCGAGGAGACCTCTCACACACCATGCTCCACTGCCATCCCGTGCCCTGTATTGCCTGTGCGGATTGACTATGTTGGGGTTACACCTGGTCGACTGGGGCTGTGTGTGCCTTGTCAAGGGGCATGGCGGGCGCACAACAGGATCCAGCTCGTCCACAGAGGGTGGGCTGAGGTGCGCCTGGTACCGCTTTGTACGTGTGCCCGGCTGCTGTGCACACACGTGTTCACTCCCCCGACAGGTGTCCTCTCACAATGCCCAGGGAAGCGGTGGTGTACTGTTCATGAGCCCTCCCAACACGGCGTGCTCCAACTTGGCATGTGCGCATCTACCCATCGCACCCACCCACCTGAGCACTGCGTCCATACGACTTCACACGACACATGTGTGTCTTCCACAGTAGTGCTACTCATTTGCGTTGACATCCAATACCAGTGGACTACATGGTCATGTCACGACTGCCGTGTACTTCACATACTCTCATCCTCTCTCATTCGTACTTGTGAAATGAGTCAGCGGAGACAGTTCTGGTTTCAAACATTATATTGAGTCTTCTGTCCTCTGTGATGCAGTATAGTGGACACTACTGGCAGCGGAATACATATTGAGGATATACTGAGCATGATTACAAATGGGATAGGGTGTGGGGTTACATCTGCTTGGCCAAGGCTGTGCTAATGTACATTTACGTATAGCTGCGGAGCTGCGGACTTTGACACAGACGGTATACATGTAGCCTACCAGACCGCTCGGCATCATGGGCACAGTCCATCTCAGTTCCATGTGACAGGTTTGCTGCGGTTGTTCCTCATGCACGCGTGCATGTGAGATGACATCAGGGCATGTGCTTGCGTGCATGCAGCGGCGTGCCACTTGTTGTTGCACTGTGGTGGTTACTGGACATGTCACAGTCACTGGGGTCGTGTTGTTGTTGTATGCACTTGTCGTCCATGCAAAGGTCCTGGTATGGGATTCCCGGGGCGGGGGTGGGAGGGGTGCAGCACCCACAGACTCCAGGCGACCTATTCATGTCCACTGAGCGGTGTGTGTGTCCATGTGCGCTGGATCCATGTCGTGTCCTGGTTGTTCGTGCAGTTCCGTCCATGTGGGTGCGATGCACAGAGCCCATGCCACTGCCTCCCACGATGCATGCGGTGTTCCTGGATGTGATGGGGAACAGTGTGCATGTCCCGGTCATATCCGATGTCATGGCGATGTCGTTGATGGTGTGGTTACAGTTGCCGGTCGTTTGGTATGGCTGTTGTGGTGGTGACTGGCCAGTCCGTGCGGAAGCTGAGCATGGGTGCGGGGTTGGACTTCATAGGTCACTCGGGGAACCTGCGTTGTGGTCCGACGTATTTACAGGTTGTCAGGTATGCGATGCCGTCCAGCAGGGCTTCCATGTCATTGGTGGTGTACATGTTTGCCAGCCAATGAAGCGGATGGTGGCTGTCAAGGTGTTGTTCGTAGGTTGTCCCTTGGAGGACCATGATGGGGCATGCTGGGTGACATTCGATGTAGCTGTTCTCGATGATCCGTCGTGTGGAGGCACAGTGGTTCCATTTCAGTGCGCGTGCGATGTTGGCCACATACGCCATGCCCCCATAGGCAGAGCAGGCCCTGTCGTGTGCGTCCAGAGGGAGGAGTAGTGGTAGCAGGTCCGCCTTCAGACATGCCGGGTTGGAGAGGCATATCTCGACGGGATGCTGGTAGGGACACCTCCGACAGTAGAAGACGGGCATGACGCAGCTGAACAATGTGATGCGGTAAGTCAGTCGGTAACTTACGTTCAGCAGGGACAGGAGATCGCATCCCAATGTATGGATCAGTGCTGGTTTGGTACAGCTTGAGCTCTTCGGCGTAGTTGGGTAGGTGTGTTGCGGTTGCCATTTCGCAGCGGTGCGTTGTGGTGGCGTGCTCCGGCTGTGTGTGCAGTCTGCAATGTGCACGCTCCGAGGTTGCTGTGAGCTCTGTGTAGTCGTAGGGAGACAGGACTTGTGTTCTGTTGGCTTGTTTGGAGGACACGGGCCCTCTTCCCACATGCTTCTCAGACAGTTCAAGGTCAGTGCTGTGTGACTCCTTCCAATTAACTTGCATGTGGCCGACATGGGGGAGTGTTTTCTTCTTTCTTCCCCGTCCGTTGTGTGCTTCTGTGATATGCGCTATCTGCCGTGTGGTCGGTCTCCTCGGCATGCCTGTGTTGGTCTATTCTTGGACAATGGCTGTATTCACCGGCTTCTGTCGTAGGGCTGTGGTTTCGGAGTTGGAATGGAAGGTCATTCAGTGCTGTCTGCTCTCCCTTGTGTGGGCGGCAGCCTGCCTTTCCGCTCTGCGTTGGGCCTTGTGTGTGGATGTAATTCTTGGGCCACCTGTTGTCGGTCACCGGGCTCTTTGGTGTTCCGTTTCATGTGTCTTGTTCATATGTGCAGGGTGGTATGGGTTTTTCAGTGTGGTACTGGCGTTCCTCTTCCCGAAGGGGCCCTGCTTCTCCTAGTTGGTGTTGCCGCCGCTGTGTGCTTCGCCATGTTTGTTACACTGGGGTGTGTCCTGCTGTTGCGTGACTTCACTGACATGTGTGCGTCGGTTGTGTGGCGTTGGGTGTTGTCCGTGAATTGGGCGTTGGGGACATGTCTGTGGCCGGCCTGTCACGTGTCATGTGCGTTCGGGGTGGGGCTGGTGTGTGTGCTGCTTGGTTGTGTCCCTGTGTCTGTGTGCGACGCATGCATGGCGCTGCGGTTGGCCTCTGCGTTGTGCGCATGTGTGGCGGCGTCATCGGCGCTTTGGGGCCGTGACGGGGTGGTTGGTTCCTAGTCCCAGGTGGTGTGTACACATGTGTTCCGCGATGTTTGGATTTGGCCTGTGTGTCATATGTGGATGCAATGGTGGATGTGTAGTGTGCACGCGCTGGTGGGGGGTTGTCCGCTTTTTCCGCCCTTGCACTGTGTGCGCTGTTTGCGTGCACTTGTTGTGTGTGTGCCTACCTGCGTCTCCGCGGTACGTTGCGTCCTTGGTGGTGCATCAGCAGAAGCATGGGAAGGGCCTGCAGTGCTGGATTCATGCCCGGGGTGCCGCTTCTTCGTTGTCCGTGCTCTGCGTCCGTGTTACCGCCTCGGTTTCGTCGTGCGGTGTCTCTTGGCCGTGGGAGCCGTTTGTTTGCGGCATCGTAATTTATGCGCCGGGCGGGACGTGTTTCGTCGGACGGTGTGTGTCAGTTGTGCTGCGCCGCTACGTGTGCGGGCGCACTTTGATGGCGGACGGTGTTGCTGGCTTGCCGGCGGTGTTTGGCCTGCTTTTCGCATCGTAATTGGGCGGGCGTGTGGACTGCTGCGTGCCGGCGGTAACTGGTGGTTTTTGCATCTGCCAGCACGGCGGTAGTGCTTCCGCCCGCCATCGTAATGGGCCCCTTAGACCTTTAACATTCCATGTAAGGGTAGTCAAGACCATGGCACCTTCAGAATGACCCGCTCACTCAAGAGTCACTGACCAGACATCATATGTAGGCTCCTCCCACTCCCTTCTCAGAGATGTAGGAAGTGTAAAACTGCACCAAGTCCCGACTCAGTCTTTCCTGCTGTCCCCCCCACGATGCAGTAAAATCTTCCCACTCATGTAACAGAAACAAGAGCAAGAAATAAATAACAATCGGGAACTGAGTTCCCCAACAAAATGATGTTATAACTTCAGGTTTCATAGGATCAGGTGTTTAGTTCAGAAACAGCTTCTGCATTCTTGCCTTTGCGTCTCAAGTTCAAAGCGAGCTGGCTGTAAACAGAGTGAATCATGTAGATGCCCACCTACCATCTGGCAGCCTAGAGATCTGTCACTGGTTGTTGGCATAGTCCTACATGGAGGCATGCGAAGATTACCTCAAACACAGGTTTGCTGGTCTGGTAAGGCACTCCGACGAGATAAGCGCAATTCGTGTGTTATGATGAGTTCTCCCAAAGTTGACAGGAAAGGACGTGGAGTGTTGGCAATTCCAACCCAGGTCTAAGCCCAAGGTTTCTCTTGCCCCTTCATTCGATGCTGTGATTTCCATTGCTCCTTGTCTGCCCCACTCGCAAAGGTCGTGGATGGTCTTTCCACATTCTCATCATGTCCATGTTGTTCAGAGGCCACCACCCCAAACAGAGTTGCTGTTTCTTTCAGGTCTCTGAAGTGGTTGGTCTTGTTCTGCTACTCAAAGGCGAGGCCAAATGCATAAGTCCACCTGTATTAGATGTGTTCGTAGTAGAGCTTGTCTGTGACAGGCCAAATTGCAGTCGGCGGGCCAGTGTAGCAGAGGCGATGTCTTGAAAGAGTGAGCATTAAGCACTCTGGCACAAGAGTAATTCTACTTTCTGGGTGGCTTACACGTTGAACGAATGAAGTATCACCAAGACATCATGGGCCATCTCCACCCTTCAGGTGTCAGTGGACCCACTCTGTGGACTCTGTCCAGTTTAACCTTGGTACGATCATCTTCCAAGAGCTCAGAGAACATGCCCACCACAAAGGCCTCCAGATCGGGACCCTCTGCCCCCTCCTCCAAATTGCGAATTCTAATGTTGTCTCATCATGAACGATTTTCCAGGTCTTTGTCTTTCAGCAGGGTGGCTTGTAATTTGGTCTTGAGAAGGTTCGAGGCATCCTCTACCTGGCCAAGGCGTTATTCTAGTCCCTGAAACTTAGTGTCGGGATCCAGGGTGCGGGTATCCACTGAGTCAATATTCTGTTGTACGGAAGTTAGCTTGGAGTTAAGATTGGACTTGAGAGCATCCAAGGAGGTGGCTAGATCTGCCTTCAGTTCTTCCCGTAGTTCACTTTTGAATTCTTGGAGAGAGGAAAGGTGATCTTCTTTGGTTAGCACCATAGCTGTCACCCTGGGAGATGGAGGGGCGTGAGTCCCAGGCCTCTGCTGGCTTAAAGTAGCATGAAACCCTATCGGACTGTGCCTGTTTTGGAGGAATAAATGCTGCAGAGGGGCACAAAATAGTGGGCTCCTAGAAGAGCAATGCCTAAGAATGCTGCTCGAGAGGTCACAGTGTAGATTGTGTGGTGGATAGCTAAGCGCCATGCTCCTCACTGCTACCAAACCCCCACGGGGAGAGGGAGGTGTCAGGTGGTAGGACCCCGACTTAGGTTGTAGATTTGCAATGTTCAAGGTCCTCCCTCAAACAGTCTACCTTGAGTATAGCCAACTGTATCCTGGTATGTGGGCCCAAGCATAAGCAATGCGGTGATGAAAACCAGAGTAGACAGAAAGGGTGATCCTGGAGCCCTTCATTTTCACACCATTGGCAGCAGGTCAGGGTCCAAACCCCTGAGGTGAGTTTCTTATTGAATAGAGGTGGGCACCGGACCTCTGACACAGCCGCAGCTTCAGGAACACATGGTGCCACAAGACCCAGTGATAGCAGGGGCGAAAACCAAGGGGCCATTGCACTCATCCGATCGCTAAGGAAGGTGGCTCAGGTTCTTTCCAAAGTCGGAGATGTGGAGGCCGGGCCCGAGTCATTTCAAGAGGTGGTGTGTCACTGGTGTGTTGCTGAAAGGAGCGCAAACTGCCGAGGTCGGCATTGCTCTTTGTCCACTCGGCGATAATAAAAAGCGCCCCCCGTGGTACACACAGCTCCCTTACTAATGGGGCATGCTGAGCGAGGGCAATTCACGGGTCTAAGGCGCCAGTCACTTTGATTTATCTGTTAATGGAGAGGAGCCCTAGAGAATCATGTCCACGTGGCCATGATGGTTGGCCATCCCCCCATCCATCACTTTTTGTATACTTCAGTGCGATGCCCTAAGTGCAACAGGAATACCCATATGTGGGTGCTGTGATCACTGTGCACCAGGAATCAAGCTGCACCCAACTGACAAGCCTCAAATCAAGGCGAAACCAATCTTGGGATGCTTGTTGTCCAGTTCAGGGAGGAACTGGCCTGGCAGTTCGGCCAACACTCTTCTTATTGGAGCACAGTCAAGACTGATTTGCATATGGCTAGGACCAAACTGAGGTGGCATGATGTGCAAAATAATGAAGGACAGGGATGTGGCCCGGGTAATTACCAGAGAATAATATTACCAGAAATGGGTCCTGTGCTCAATGTACCACTGGAAGCAAGTTGCACCTGACTTACGAGCCACAATCAGGGCAAAACCAGTCTTGAGTCCCTTGTGTTCTGGTTCAGGGAGGACCTGAAATGGCAGTTCTGGCTGGAGAGTCAAGATGGATGTGCATATGGCTAGGTCTAAACTGTGGTCACATGGTGTGCAAAAAAAGATTAATTCAAGCATTCCATCCATCACTTTTTGTATACTTAAATTTTGTGAGTTGAAACAGCTGTCCTATACAAAATTGTTACGCTGTTAAAGTCAACTCTGCTGTAAAATACTATCTCAAAAACTATGAACAGTTTACCCCAAGCCAACAAAAGTACAAAAGCATGCATTCTAAGTAAAGTTCTACTTTCATGCCATATTTGGTGTAATCTGTTCAATGGTGCAGGTTGTAGACATGAGCCACATTTTCTATGGGAGATAAAATGGAAAATTACTTTTTGTCAGACTTCTCCCCCTAAACTTTTTTGTGTATGAAGTCTTGGCATGGTCCCACATCATTCCCAAGTTCCAATGGTGGGGGGGGTGAGTCAGTCTGGGCTTTGAACCACTTGGTAAAAAGAATTAATAAAAGGATTGACAAATTGTTTAGGTTCCCAAAACTCCAAACCATTGCACATGGGTGCATCCGGGGTAAGAGATTTTTCCTGCAGGATGGAGTTCACCTCTCAAAACTGGGCAATGAAATTTTCCTAGAGAACTTGCTAGCATGGTTGGTATGGATAAGGGACAGGGCATGACCTTAGGACATCTCTGTGAGGGGGGGCCAGATAGTCGGCCAACTATGCTGGCCTGTGGCAGTAAGGTCATGATTGGTGGGGCATTTTTACGGTCCTTAGTAGACATCACCATTGTTAATGGGGACACCTGGGGGGACAGTGGTCTCTCAAAGACCTCCGGGGGCATTTATGGCCGGCAGGCTGGAGGGTGCAGGGGGTGGAGAAGTTCCGCTTCCGGCAGGCCTTTGGGCCAATCCCCGCACAGGCACATGGGCGCCAAGTTGGCATAACAGCACAGCCCCTTGGAGGTAGTATTTGAGGGCGTAGGGGGTGCCCGAGGGAAGTAATCTTCAGGGCAACCGGGCCTCCTGCGCAAGGTCACTCCGGTAGGAGGGGTGGACTTAGCACGTAGTTGGAACAGTCATGACCTTGCCCGTAGGCTCAATTTGGGATACGCAGAAAAACAATAAATGTACATAATTTAGTTTTAGGCTAGGAATCGCTATGTATTAGACAATATGTTAAAGTTAGCCATCCAAAAATAATTGTAAATATATTGTAAAAGAAATTTGGTTGCTGTATTAATATTCTGTACTAATGGACATTTTTTTCTGAGTATTGTAAATATAAAAATACATAAATATGTTTTTTATCGTTTAATAAAATAAGGCCTGGGTTTTTCCGACCCCTAACCCAAGACAACTGTGTTTTCATTTATATCTATGCCTCGGGGGAGAGGAGAGGTGGTTTGTTTGTACCCATGGGGTCATGATGGGAAGGGATGTCAACCTGGGGCGGGGGACTCGGCAATACCTGGCCATATGAGAAGGTGCCACCGGGACTCAGGCACGTCGCAACTATGGCGGTTGTGCCGGTCCCCTGATGCCATAGAGGGGCGGGGCTGATGACGCGGTGGGCACCAACACCGTCCTTCACCCCGGATTGGCTGAAAAGAGGGTGGGTCCAATCTAGATCCTGCCGGTTTTCGGGCCGCGAACGCAGACCCTTTAAAACAGGCTGCGGAGCGGCGGGACGTTTTTTTCCTCGCCGCTCAGCATTTACTATCAGCCGATCCTTCTGCAAGACGGAGATTTTCTGATTTGCTTACCCACCATCCCCTGAGGCAGCAGATTTAATGAGCATTCCATTATAGGCTGTCGTATTTTATGTGATGCTCCAAAACAAGCAGCCGGAGCCACCACCGCAATTCCTATATTGCGGGGCAGGTGAGTATACACTCAAACCCGCGTGGCTCCCGGCGTGCTGTGTACAGGGAAAACAGCTGATCCTCAGTTTGCTCTGCAACCAATTTGCGCTGTAAGGAAGACAAAAGAAAGAAACAAATCAGAAAGTCTCCGTCGTGTAGACGGATCTGCTGGTAGTAAATGCGGAGCAGCAGGATCCAGAATGGACCCGCCTCCCAGGCCCCGGAAGCCCTTGAGTTCTTCCGGGGCATGCCCTCTTTTCAGCCAATCCGGGGCGAAGGACGGGGTTGATGCTGGCTGCGTCATCAGCGCCGTCACCAGCCCCGCCCCTCTATCGCGTCAGGGGACCGGCATAACCGCCATAGTTGCAGCGTGCCCGAGTCCCGGTGGCGCCTTCTCAGACTTCTCCCTCTTAACTTTTTTTATGTATGAAGTCTGTAAACTGGGAAACTTTGCAAACTTTACAGAAGGTGAAAATCTTTAGCTTCACAAATCGCGGGTGGAAAATAAAATGTACACACCCTTAGACAATATCACTCACAAGGTGCACACTGGGGGGAAAAAAGCAATTCTAGAATGTTCTTTTGTTCCATGATGTCGGTTTGAGTTCTGATACGTATTGTGACATCATCAAAACGTTGGCCTCTTTAAAGTAATCAAAACTTGCATTGTAAAATCTTTGTGGGAAAATGGCAAAGGTTTTTGATGTTTAACACCAGTATGTATAAAAGTTTTGAAAAGTTAACAAAGCGGAGGCGGAGGTAGGAAGGAAGAAAATATAAACGAAAATCTGTATTTCTCGTATTCCAATTTACAAATACATGTTCACTCAGAGAAAGACTACTAAAGAATGTGCGCTGCTATAATGCATATCTATACATGGATAAAATATCAATCAGGAAAAGATCTGAGGATAAACAGAAGATGAGCAGGCCTGTGCAAAGACATCGAAAAATAATACAGAAAAGCGCTTCTCTGTCAATGCGAGCAAAATAAACCACCTGACATCCTGAAAATGCATTATTAAACTGTGCCGCTGTTTGAATTAACAGCCAGGAATCATTATAGGGTTTTGCACGAAATCACGGACAGCAGGGAGCGAGGTATAGGGACAAAATATAAAGTTAGAAGGTGAAATGCTCGATGCGACTTCAAGTAAAGGCAAAACAACCAGCAACAGAAATTTTGTCATCATTAGTATAAATGGTTTATTTTCCAGCCGCATGCTGCTGTATGCATATGTCAGCACGATAGTTCAGCAGCTCAGATGCAATCAATTTTGAGTTGTAACAATACAGCACTTTCAGATCTCCATATTAATTTAGACCACTGCTGTTCAATGGCTTCTGGCTTCTGGGGAAACAGTGATGAAACACGCCGCTGAAATGGAAGGTGGGAGAGCGGAGGAGGAATCAATCAGGGTTAGCGGATGTTCGCGGCTAATTGATAATCTTCCAGCGCAGATTCCTTGTGCTGTTGTTGCTGAGAGGGCCTCATTATTGACCTTTTAAAGTCCATTCATCAAAGGCAGGTGTGAAAGATTTCATTGCACGTCATTCACAGGCAAGAAGGCAGATCTCCAAGGAGCAGAGGTGGGGGCTGTGAGGGGAAGGGGTACAGTGTGACGAGCACATTTCCGACAATCACACCATCTCCTGTTATGTGTCCCCTTTGCATGTTGCGAAATCTTCCACAAGACCTCTTTTTAGGTCTGGTGTTAGCCAAGACTTTTTGAGTTTACTAAAATTATACATATAATATGCTCACTTGTAGGAGCTTGGGCCAGCCCTCTTCATCCTTCGGTACATTATTGTATCTTTCGCAATTTTCTTCTTCCTTTCTAGCGCACATCATGGAGCAATAGACCAGTCTACTTAAACTATTAACTAATTTCTCTGTGAGTGATGGCATTCTGCTCATTCAACAAGGAGCACATCCACATAGAAAATAGTTCCCTTCAATGCCAGGAACTACTATGGCAATGTGTGCTTTTTGAGACCAAAGGATTTTGGGGCATATTAGCAAGACCCACGTTAAAATTATCGCCGTTTTAGCGGCAGGAAACTGCCGCTAAAACGGCGATAATGGGCTTGCTAATATGCGTTATGGAATTCCAATAGAAGCCCAGGTTAGATGTCCTGCACATCTAACCTGGGCTTCTATTGGAATTCCATAACGCATATTAGCAAGCCCATTATCGCCGTTTTAGCGGCAGTTTCCTGCCGCTAAAACGGCGATAATTTTAACGTGGGTCTTGCTAATATGCCCCTTTGTTTTTAGCCACAATATTTTTAGCAGTGTTACCAGCCAAACATATTTTTAAAACCATGATAAAAACAAGCATTAACAAAGACAAAACACTCAATCAAATCAATAGATTTCTATAGCACGGTATATCACCCGGTGGGGTATCCAGGTGCTTGCAGGTCCAGGTAGGCTAATTTGAACAGCCAGGTCAGGAGTCCCTTTTGAATTCCGTTAGAGAGGTGGAGGTCTGGAGGTTAAGGGGAAGGCTGTTCCAAGTCTTTGCTGTGAGGTGGGCGAAAGAGCATCCTCCGCTTCTGCTTCTGTGGATGCGGGTGATTGAGAGAGAGAGACAAAGCACAGTCTTCTGGGTGGTTGGTGGAAATTGAGGTGGTAGTTAATGTAGGCAGGTCCTTGGTTGTGAAGGGTTTTGTGTGCATGGGTTAGCAACTTGAATTGGCATCTCTTCTGCATAGGGAGCCAGTGGAGTTGTCTGAAGCGCTGTGTGATGTGGGTTCGTCATGGGCGGTTGAGGATGAGTCTGGCCGCGGTGTTTTGTATGGTCTGAAGTCTCTATAGGAGGTGTGCAGCAATTCCTGCATAGAGATCGTTGCCGTAGTCCAGTCGGCTTGTGATAATTTAAGTAATCTCCCCAACAGTCGAGACTGCACAAGGTGCCCTCGTGCATGGTCTGGAGCAAGACACTGGAAGAAGAGCAGTGCGACCGCACTGAATAACTGTGGCAGCATTAGTGGAATCTTGCCTGCGGTGAGGGAGCATGTTGGTATTTAAGAACTGCTATTTGTGTGCAGTCTGCAAAGTGTAGCATGAATTTGGAAAGAAAAAAAACTGCGGGAGATGACTTGACCAAAGCTAATAGTTGTGGGTCCCCGGGAAGTGCAGAGTTGTGTCACGCAGCTTGGTTAAGTAAGATGAATAAGGCAAATATAAAATGGACTAATGCTTCAAGTGCAGATTGAAACAAAGTGCTACTTATCCAGCGTCCATGTTGGTTTGGGAGTAGAGTGAACCAGCAAGAGATTTGGTTTTGTCTATCCAGTGTGATTGAGGATCTTTATGTGGTAGTTCAAAGGGATACAACATTGGATCTACCCAGCGTAGTGGAGGAACTTTAAGTGGTAATTCAAAGGGATGCAACAGTGACAATGACAACGGTGACAACTTTATTTATGTTCATTAGTTATGTTAGCCAATTGTTTTATGTAATTGCAAGTGGAATTATTGCATGACAATTGTAATAATTTTTGTTATGTTAATTATTTATGTTAGTTAATTATTTTAAAGGGACTATGTTATAATATTTGCATAGTGAATGATGGTATTAAGTGTGCTAGTATAGGTACAAATGTTTTTGGTAAGCCAAATTTGACTAAGCTGAGTTTAAAGTTATCTGTGCTGAAGTGTGTTCGGTATTATAGTAATGATGCAGTCAGTTTCACTGCCACCTACTTTTTTAGTTAATCCAGGTGATCCTATAATGCCCTGGGAGGACTGGCGTGAGGCTTTTAAAATATATTTGGAAGCGATAGGTGGAGATGTATTTATAGCAAAAAGAAAAGTAGTTATGTGAAATAATAGTTTAGGTGTAGGCGGTACTGAAATCATTACCAGGAGTGAGAGTGCCAGAGAATGATGTTGAAGAGAATTCCAATATGGAAGAAGATTCCGAGGTTGAGTATGTGAATACAATGAGAGCATTAGAAGAGAATTTTGGATGTAAGGTGAGCGTGGTAGTGGAAAGACACAAATTCTTTTATTGAGCACAAGGTGTGAATGAGTTGGTTGATTAGTACGTAGAGGTTTTACACAATTTAGCCACTACGTGCAAATGTAAAGATTTTCAGGAAGAAATAATTCGGGATCAACTGATCAGTAGGACAAATAATCTTCAAATACAAGAGAAATTGTTGAAAATTAAGGAACTGACATTATAAAAATCTATTACATAGGCCAAACGAGTAGTGAACACTTCTGAGTATGTTGAAGAATTAAGAACGCATGAGAATGTTTGCAAAATAAAGGAGTCAGGGGATACAAATAGATCCAAAGAAAGGGAAAAAAAAATTCAGACACTATCTTAAGAAATGCGTTATGGATGTGGGAGTACAATGCACACTGCCACACCAAGTAATTGTCCTGCATTTAAAGTAAAATGTTACAAATGTAAAAAGATATGACGCTTTGTAGAATCTGCAAAAGTGAAGGAAGTAGCAACAGAGTAAATTGAGTGAATGTGGTTCATCATGATGTTGAGGGAAGAAAAGTTGCAGAGGACAGATCAGATTCTGATAAGGATGTGGAGGTTCCGATGGTGCAAGATGTTGTAAACACATTGAACATGGAATCTATTGGTTGAAATAAAGAATATCGCCCTCCCAGTTGTCAAGTGACTATATGTGGAGTAGGTGTATAGATGTGGGCAGACTCATGTTCTCCCTATACCTTGATTAACAAAGAAATTTGGGAGAGATTAGGAAGTTTATGTTCAAGTAAAACACACATTGAATTGGAAGGTTTTTGTGGTAGCAAGCTGCTAATTATTGGGAGTTTTCAAACTAAATTGTTATTTAAAGGCAGAAGTGCAATATGTATGGTGTATGTAGTAGAACAAGGATGGATGTTACTGGGATGGAGAGATCAATATGCACTGGGTATTAAGTTTAACGCAATTAGAAGGAACAGGTGTTTGCAACAATGGATAATGAGGTAGTTAGACTGTTTGGGCAAGAGCTAGGGTGTCATAAGAAATTTGTACATAAGATAATTTTGAAGGGAAATATCACACCTGTGGTGCATAAGGGGAGAAGTGTTCCCATGCTTTGAGATTCCTTTGAAAGAAGAGTTTGAAACATTATGCAAGAATAACATAATTGAACCAATTGAGTCATCTGCTTTGTTAAGTTCAAATGTTATAGTACGCAAGCCAAATGGAAAATAAGAATGTGTGTGGACTTAAGGTTCTTAAATAATAGCATCTGGGTTGATCATTACCACCTACGGAATAAGGGAGAATTGCTATTTGGAGTGACGAAGGGACAGTACTTCTCGACCACTGATTTGTCCAGAACTTACCACCAGATATTATTGCATACTAATTCTTGATGCTTAACCGCATTTGTGACACCTGAAGGGGCATATCATTTTGTGGGGAGGCTGTTTGAACTAGCCTTAGCATTAGCCGTTTTCCAACGAGTGATGCAAACATTGTTGGGAGAATAGGAACAAGTAAGGTTTTTCCAATATGATGTGTTGGTGTGGGGCAATAACAAACAAGAACATGATGAGGTTTTAAGGAAGGTTATAGGAAAGCTAGATGAGGCTGGTTTGACTGTAGGGTTAAACAAGTGTAAATTTGCAGTGCAAGATATGGGTTACCTGGGTCATACTCTCTCATGTCATGGAATCAAACCTAAACTCCAATTATTGGAGGATACAGAAAAGGCTCCAAGCCCGTCAGATAAAGATCAATTACAGTCTTTCGTGGAACTTGTGGAATTTTATGCAAAATTTGTTGATCATTTTGTCAACAGGGTATAACCAATTAGAGAATTATTGAAAAACTGCATTAACTTTTTGTGGTCATCAGAATGTTAAAATGCATTCTGTGAAATTAAGAATTACATAATTAATGCGGTAGCATTGTCACCGTTTGATCCTCAGGATCCGTCAATTGTTGCGACAGATGCGATCATGCATCGAATTGGTGCTGTACACATGCAGAAGAAGAAGAATGGACATGAAAGGGTAATTGTGTTCGCTTCCAGAACATTGAGGGGAAAGGAGCTAAATTACTCTACAATTGAGAAAGAGATTATGGCCTGTTGTGGGGTGTACAACATTTTAGTAATTTTATAAGGGGCACAGAATTTGAATTATGCACCAATCATAAATCTTTAATTGATTTGTTTACAACTAAGGGAGCAGGAATATCATCTCTACATATAGCGCAATGGTTATTTAGATTGCTAGAGTACACATTTGCAGTAAAATATGTACATGGAGTAAAAAATGCAAATGCTGATTTTTTATCATGGTTACCATCACAAGGAGATTGTTGTGAGGTCAAAGATGACTGGATAGTAGCAAAGGTAGAGGATGCTAGTCTCAAAGAAATTTCAGAATGAGAATGGAGGGCTGAGACGAAAAAGATGAACTTTGTCAGAGAATTATTGAATGATTGCCAAATGGATGGGGTACAGACTAGGACAAAAATGATGGGACAAAAATGATGCTATTGCCAATTAATAATATGTCTGGTCAGAATTTTCATGTATTAATGGCAACCTTAGGAGAGGAGACAGGCTTTTAGTACCCACAAGTTTATGTTTCAAATTACTATCTGCATTACAAGAAGGTCACAGGAGGCATATCAGCCGTGATACACAAATTATGGTCGGATTTTTGGTGCCCTGGATTAGATCGGGAAGTGGAAAGATTTGTAAGAGGGTGTATACCCTGTGCATGAAGCAACAAATCACATGCTGGGAAAGGGACACCAGTAATTGCCATGGAATTCCCTGAACATGCATGGCAACAAGTGGGAATAGATGTAAGTGGTCCATTTGAAATTTTGGGAACGGTCTAGAGATGCACCATTGTGTTAATGGATTATTATTACAAGTGGACGGAAATTATTTTTGTGAGATAGATATAGGCCAAAGTGGTGATTGAATCTAGCAAAATGGTATTTAGGAGGGAAGGATATCCAGAAGAATTAATTTCAGATAATGGGCTTCAATTTGTAGCAAAAGAGTTTGGAGAATTTTGGTACAAAGTGGTATTTTTCACAAGAAAACTGCTGTATAGCATCCATGTGAAAACGATCTTGTTGAGAGTTTTAATAGAGTTGTTGGTGAGAACATACAACTGTCTCTACAGATTGGTTTAGATTGGAAAGAGGAAATTTTAAAAATGGTGTGGAATTTTAGGACTACGACAGATGAAACACTGTTTATGTTGTTGAAGGGCAAGAAAACTAGTGCGGTAGCTGTACTAGCTTGGATGAACAAGACTAAGGGGCCGATTACGATGTTGTTAGGAAGGGCTCCGGATGGGTTTTGGTATTGCAGAATCCGATTTGGAACCCTTGTTTCCTACTGAATCATACAGTTTTCCCAACAACCTATTACGATGTCCGGAAACTGTATGAGCAGTCCAAATCGGTCCGAAAGGCTTTGGGTCAGTCCGAGTCTTTCGGAGCCGAATGGGCGCTGTTTCCGGATGAGCGATGACGATAACCGATTCGGACTGCCATTCTGACTCGGTTTGCCCGAGACGAAATGGCTTTCGGAATCTGTCTTTGGGGGCCCGTCGCGGGCCCCCCTTCACCCGGAGGCGACCGAATGTGGCCCGTGGGGGTACCCAAGGGACCCCTCTTCCCATCCATGCACAATGTGGCAGGCGCCAAGCGGTGCCCGCCACAGGGTGCAAGGTTTTCCTCAAACACCCCTTTTTTCAATGGTAGCCTGTGTTCTCGGTCAGAACACAAGCTTCCATAGGAATCAATGCGAGTTCGACCGAACAATGTTGGAAGCATCGCAATTGGTCGTCCGGACTAGCAGGACCCAATTCGGTAGGAAACTAGTCCGGACCTGATTCGTTCGGAACAGTTTCCTAACTGCATCGGAATCGGGCCCTAAGTTGTTAAAAGTCAAGGGTGAGGGAAAGTGTACACAGAAACAACTAAAGTATGGTGTTTAAAAGGGCTAAGGAATTCAATGAGGTATGGCAAAGTTCAAAGCTGGTAACTTTGTAAGGGTAAGAAAATTTCTAAAAAAGGAGAATCAAAGTGGTCAGAACCAAACAAAATCTGAGAAGTGATGAAATTCTCTGTTATTGTGGATGATGGGAAAAGATGGAATTTGAGGAATGTGGTAAGATGTAGTGATACAGAATTGCCAAATTCCAATGCAGAATTACAATCCTTAAACGCCAATGTAGAATTAAAATTGTCAAATTCCAATACAGAGATAAAGAAATCTAAGACTACAGTAAATGAGAAGGAACAAGCTGAAAGAAAACCAATGTGCAAGAGCAATCGCCAAAGATTTATTCCAAGAAAATTAAAAGATTAAGGGGACGATTGCGATTCAGGCCGGAAATCTCTCCGACCGAGCCGGACCCGGAGAGATTTCCGACCGAATCGGACTCTGGCAGTCCGACCGAACGAGTACGATGCGCACGCATGCAATCGGACTCGAGTCGGTCGGACTCCCATTGAGTCAATGGGAGCCGGACGTACAACGCGGATGCGGGCTCCCATTGACCCAATGGGTGCGAGGCGAACACGGGTGCCCCCTACAGCGGGTACGCCTCGGAGCGACTCGTGGCGTACATGCACAGGTAGGGGGACCCATGGGTCCCCCTGTGTGCGACTCCGCGCGGCTACGCGTACAGGGGGGTCCGACACGCACCCCCAAAGTGCGGCTCTGACTGCTCTGTCGAGCCGGACGGCGCGAGTCGGTCGGACTGCTCGCGGCGCGCATCATACTTGCCCGGCTGGGGAACGTCTCCATCGCGCGGTGCGCGTCGTGTCCGTGCGAGTCGGTCGGAGCGCTTCGGACCCGCGAACAAGTCGGTCGGCGATTTCGCGTGCGCTCGCATCGTACTCGCTCGGCCGGCCGCACGTACGAATCGGTCGGGAAAGAGGGCTCCGAATCGGATCCGGTTAAGCCGAATCCGATTCGGTGCCCTACCGGCTGAGATCGGAATCGGCCCCTATGTCTAAGGCTTTGATATGTCATGATATATGATAACTGTCCATATTGTTTATAAGTGACTTTATAATATCCATTTATTATAGTATGTTACAGTGGAAGCTAGAAATATGTTAGAAATTTTATAGCTATTTATATATGTGTAGAATTCATTTAAGTTTGTTATATAAAGGGAGATGTGTTTTATATAGATATGTGTATTCATGATGATGACTTGTCATGACAATGATGCAATAGAGAAGAGAATGGAATGTTGAAGATAGCTTAAACTCAGGACAACAGTTAGTCTGCCAAGATCACGGGCTGGTCACACTCCTTAGTACTTAAATAAATACTTGGATATTACTCAGTTGCAGTGGACTTATTTAAAAAGAGGACGTTTTAAGAGCGTCCCATTGAAAGCTGATACAGTGTAGTCTTTCAATCAGCGTGTAGTGGGATATTGTGTTGAAGGCTGCTGAGAGGGCAAGGAAAATCAGGACCGCCGTTTCTCCCCAGTCGAGGAGGGCTTAGAAGTTCTCTGTGGCTGCAATTAGAGCAGTCTCTGTGCTGTGGTTGCTTTGGAAACCAGACTGGGAGGCATTGAGTAGGTGGTTCTGCTCGAGGTGTTTTGTGAGTTGCCTGTTGATTGTCTTTTTCAGGACCTTGGACAGGAACAGGAGCAGTGAGATTGGCTGGTAGTTCTTGAGTTTGCTAGAGTTAGCAGATGGCTTCTTCAGTAGTGGCTTTATTTCTGCGTGTTTCCAGTCATCGGGGAAGGTGGCTGTAGTTATTGAGGTGTTAAGCAGGGTGGTGAGTTCCTAGCTGATTCTTTGGCCTCCGATGTAGAAGATGTGGTGAGGGCATGGGTCTGTTGGGGTTACTGGGTGGATGGAGTTTATGGTTGTGGTGGTGTCCTGGGTTCTGAGTTGGTTCCAACTGGTGAGTCGGTGGTCTGTGTTGGTGGGGGTGATGACGTGGAGGTAGGGGAGGTCCATGGGCAAGGGTTGAGGGTTGAAGTTTCTGTAGTTGCTGGAGATCTTTTCATGGAAGATGTCAGCAAGATTGACCGCAGAGCTCTTATGATGGGGTGATGTTTTTTTCTGTGGCTATGGGATTGGCAAACTCCTTCACGATGCTGAAAAGTGGTTGGAGCTGGCTTTGATGCGTTCAGCTAGGGCATTCTTCTTCCTCTCCCTCAGCCGATGGTGGTAAAGGTTGAGGAAGTTCTTGTAGGCTGCCCTGTCAGTGGTGTGCCATCTCCTTTCCCTTTGTTTGCTGTCCTGAGTTCTTAGGTGTACCAGCTGGCCTGTTTGGAGGATCTTCTGTGTCTGTTATTCTTGATGGGGGTGATGGTTTCTGCGCAGTTTGTGATCCAGGTGTTGAAGTTCTTGATACCCTGGTCCAGATTGATGGCGGCTGCTGGGTTGGAGCTGTGGAGGGCTTCCGCCCATTGGGTCTCTGTCACTTTGCTCCAGCTGCAGTGGGGGGGGGGGGCGCTGGGCTTCAGTGGAGTGCTGGTGCAGGAACTGGAAATGTTGAAGAGGACGATTGAGTGGTCGGACGAGGTGAGTTCGGTTACGTGGCTGTACTTGACACAGTTGCTGGAGGTGAAGATCGGGTCAAGCATATGTTCTGCGGAATAAGTGTGGTCGCTGACAAGTTGGGATAGTCCGAGGTTGTTCATGCTGTAAAGGGGGTTGGAGATGTTGGTGTCGTTGGGATTGTCGAGGTGATAGTTGACGTCACAGAGTAGGAATAATCATTGAGTCCAGGGTGAGAGGTGTGATAAAATCGACGATGGTGTTGCAGATGTTTGGGCACAGTCCTGGGGGTTGATAGGTAAGAGTGCCCCTGATGGTTGACTTGCCATCTGTGAGGAGCTTAAAATTGAGGTGTCCCATGTGGGCAGTAGTGTTGTCGGTGTTTGTGGTGCACTGGATGGTCTCTTCATGAATGATGACGATTCCTCCTCTTGGCTTGTTGGTGCAGTCCTGATGGGTGATTTTGTATCTGTCGATGGTTGCTGTCAGACGCAGATGCCGGGTTTAGTAAGGTTTCGGTGAGGAAGATGATGTTGGGTGCAAAGATGTCAATGAGGTCCCATAGTTTGGTGGCGTGTTTGCACATTGAGTGCCTGTTGAGGAGTATACACTGGAGCTGGTGGTCCATTTCTGGTGCGGCGTGGTGGGTGATTGGTGTGGCGTTCGTCGGTGTGATGGAGTGTGTGGTGGTGCAGCTGGTGTGGAAGGTGTGGAAGGTGCAGCTGGTGCAGTAGGAATGGCCCGCCTGTTGAGTGTGGTGAGGCATGGCACCAGTGCTCATTCGGTCAGCTGGAGTTCAGGGCGTAGAGCTCTGGAGCAGTGTAGCTGCCAAAACACTGACAACCAACACCAGGCCTATTGGCTTTGTCACTGCTGCTTTTTATTTAAGAGTACTGTGGATGGGGATGGGAAGGCCAAGGCTAATAAAGGGAAAGCAAAACTACAAGTCTTGGAATGCAAAGTGATGTTGGCTACAAACCTGGACTTGCTCCAGTGGGCTATACTGACTTGGGGCAATGTGGAATAACTTGACCATAAGAAGAGACCGCAAATGTTTTGATGTCACATGGCTCCATATTCAAAGTGTTTCATTTAGATAACACTCCTGTTTCAGTCAACCCATTATATATTCCAGAGTTTGAAATTTTTATTTACCCTTTTTCATTATTATTCTACGAATCTCACCATGGTTTGAGCTGTTGGCTAAAAAGCTAGGCCTGGATGTGTATCTCAAAAACGCCATACAAAATATTTTTCAGCTATTTGTCAGGCCCTACACATTTTCCCCAAGATGTTATCCTGCTTTGCTTCCCTTCACTCCCTCGTCCTATTCTACAGCCTGTCATGTTGGTACCAGAATCAAACAGCATCTTGTGAAGACATAAAACGTGCAATTGGCAGCCCATCAGAAACGTGGCAGCTGTTTTGCAACATCACAAAAATTACAACACTCTAAACCTCAATTAAGCAGTTTGAACAAGCTGCTGAAACAAAATGAGATGAGCACTGGGATAGTGCTGTTCTGTTAAATGGGAGAACTAAAATTTGAGGATGGAATGATTAGCAGCAGTTGCACTGTTTGAGTGTGGTGACAATGTGTTTCAAATATGATTGCCAAATTTCACATAAGCAGATACAAAATACTACATTTCATGCAAGTGCATTGTGTTCAACATGAACACAGCACATTCTTTCTTGCATATGCTCTAATTTTCTTAATCCCTCAACCTGTTTCTTTCCAGGTCAAATTAAAAAATAATAATAACTCAAATTATAGATGCTATGTCTGTCTCTCATTGAGAGCCTCCAATATGAATTCGGGATTCTGAATCTGGTTAGTCACAGCTGTGCCTTAACAACAGTTAAAAATCAACAGTTGTTTATTTTTTTTTCCTTTCTATCACCAAGAGAAGCACTTGCTTCCCCTCTTCAAAGACCCAGTAAAATGTTGTATGATTGCCTTCTGTCTCACTAGCCTTCTCCTGCCACTCTCTGATGTTCACAGGCCTGAAAGAGGTGTTAGGACACTGGTGTCGCTCAACGTGGCCCAACACTGTCTTCCTTGTCAGCTATGGGTCTGCAGAGACCCCGAAGCTGAAAAGAAGCTTCCCAGCCTCACTGATGCAACTGTCAAAGAGCTGATTTCAATGCGATACCTATTGCATCCTCTGTTAGGAAGGGAGTGGGAATGCACAGATGGTGGTGGAACAATTAACAGAAGATCAGGTATTACTTTTTTCATACATATCAGGAGTGATCGGCAATAACTAGATGGTGGTGGGGATGAAGAGAGGGCAGCAGGTATAATGGTATGGAACAGTCAAAAGATTGTCTTGCATTTATCTGCATTAAAGGGAAGACTGCAGTTTGGTCATATACTTATTGACGTGAAAATAATATGATCTTCGAAAAATTACAAAGTGCAAAGAATATCTTCAATAGGTGACCTTTTATGCCTTCCATCAATAATGAGGGCCGTATTTTGATACAGTAAAATTGAGATCTGATAACCTCTCTATCAAGTGGAATGGTTGTATGTCAATGGCAAGAACAGAAAAATTTCTCCATTTTTTAACAGAGCACTAGTGAAGAATTACATAACATGTTGGTGAAGGTGGTAGACCCACCACTCACCTGCACAAAATTGATTGACTTGGCTGCAAAGTCTAATCACCTACCATGCATTATCGGACAAAAAAGCATCTGAAAACAGTTGCATTTGAATGATCCAATAGGTTTTTAAGTGACCTATTAACATTCCTCTCAACCCATGAAGATTAATGGAAATTGAGGTCCTGTCAGAATGAAGAAAAAGCAGAGGTCTTGGACTCACTGTATGCTTTGTGAGAAAGCCATATATTACATGAGATTAGGGAGCCAAATCCAAAGCTGAAGCAAGTGGAAACTCAATTGCCTGACTGTGAATAAGGAGTATAGAAAATGTAATGGGTGGGATGCTTGAATTAATCGAGGCTGCATTCCAGTCCATCTTTTTTGCCCACTATGCCACCTCAGATTAGAACCAGCCATATGCAAATGAGCTTTGATCCAGTTTTGATAAGAACAGTTCAGCCAAAACTGCCATGCCAGATCCTATCTGAACCAGAACACTATGAAACCCTAGACCAGTTTCGCAGTAGTTGGGGCTCATCAGTCAGGTGCAGTTAGGTTCCAGTTGCAAAGTGAGTATGAGACCCAAATCTGGGCATGCCCGTTGCACTTAATGTGTCACACTGAAGTATGCAAAAAAGTGATGGATGGAATGCTTGAATTAATCCTGGCCACTGGCAATTACTGGGGCCGCATCCTTTTTGGTTATTTTTTTGCCCACAATGCCACCTCAGATTAGACCCAGCCATATGAATATCAGCCTTGATCCTTGTTAGAAATTGGGTCCCTAATTGGCAGAGGTATGAAGCCTGTCCAAGTAGGGGCCCATAGTCTAGTCAGGGTAAGTGTAGTACACATTAAAAGTTTACCTGTGCTCACCCTCAGGTAGCTTGGCACAGAGCACTTGAGCTAAAATAAAGAGGCAATGTGTAAAGTATTTGTGCACACACAGTAACACAGTTAAAACACCATAAAAGTACTCCACACTAGCTTAGAAGAACAGCCAATATTTATATGCGTAAAACAAGACCACAACAACAAAAATCCAACATATACAAGCCAAGTTATGAATTTTCAAATATTAAATCAAAATGCATGCGGCTATCTGGTCACGTTTGGCCGGGACAAATCCAAAACTTCAGTCCGACAATGATGGAGTGAGGGTTGGATACAGGAGTCACGCAGACCCCCTTACAGTACCATGCATGTGTCAGAAATCGAAGAAGGCGCATCATGCAGAGGAGTGAGGCATCACAGATGCAGGTGTTGTGTCGGTTCCTTAAGGCGGTGTATGGTCGTTGAAGCTTTGCCGCTCCGGGACGATACATTGCACAGAGGAGGTGATGCGCCAGTTGCTGTGCGAGGCCTCGGTTCCTAAAGGTGACGCAGCGTCGATGTCCATGTTGTACCGCTGGACCAAAGGCGATGTGTCGATGGAGAGTCACACAGAGCCGGGGGTGCCTCAAAGTCAAGATAGTACACCACAGACATCAGTGGTGCATTTCTGAGACTCACACAGTGGCGATTCTACGGAGGCGCTGCGGCAAAGTCGGGCTGCGTTGAAGTCAAGGTCGTTGCGTCATGCCCATTTGGCGAGCGCTGTCCACGGCTACTGTGCAGGCAGTAGTGATGCATTGGTTTTGCAGGGACGCACTGGTTCCGAACTGACGCATGGAGTTGGTGTGTCGGTTTCTTGGTTGCAGCACCAAATCCATCTCCAAGGGCCCAGGACTGGGTTTGGCACCTCTTGATAGGTCAGGCCTCACAGCAGAGGAGCCTAGATGCTGGTAGCAGGATGCAGGTGAAGTCATTGATGTCCCTGACACTTCAGCAACAGGAGACAAGCTCAGTCAAGCCCTTGAGGAACCTTAGAAAGCAGGATGCAAAGAATAAAGTCCAGTCCTCTCACTCCCAGGCAAAAAGCAGCAGCCAGCAGGAAAACACAGCAAAGCAAGCAGCAAAGTGACAGTCCCTCCTGGCAGCACAACTACACTTCTTCTGGCAGAATGTCATCAGCCCAGAAGTGTTCTGAGTATATAGTGTCAGAGGTCCAGTACTTATACCCATTTTAGCCTTTGAAGTAAGGAGACTTCAAAGAAAGGTCTTTGTAGTGCACATGACACTGCCCTTCCTGGCTCCAGACACAATACATGGGGGTAAGCAACTCTTTGTGAGGGGACAGGCACAGCCCTATTCAGGTGCAAGTGTCAACTCCTCCCACCACTCTAGCTCAGGAAGACCTATCAGCCTGGTGATGGGCCATTAGGCTATGCAGGGCACACCTCAACTCCCTTTGTGTGTGACTGTCTAGAGTGAATTCACAAAGTCCAGCTGGCATCCAACACATACATATATTCTAGGGAACGGCAGAGGCACAGAATGGTTAAAGTAAAATTCCTACTTTCTAAAAGTGCAATTTTAAGAACTGCAATTTAAAAACCAACTTCACTAAAAGATGCGTTTTTAAATTGTGAGTTCAGAGTTCAGAGACACCAAACTCCGAATTTTCTATCTGCTGCCAATTGAAAGTTACACTTGTAAAATGTTACAAGGTAGCTCCAATGCTAACTATTTACATGACAATCACCTTCCGGATAAGACACAAATTGGCTTCAGGTCAGGGCATAGCACAGAAATGGCCTCGGGCAAACCCACTGAAAAAATTAGGGCAGTACTAGATGACGGGGTGCGGCTGCACTCATCCTTCTCGATTTGTCACCAACGTTCGACACTGTTGACCGCAAGCTTCTGAGTAGCCGCTTGGGCTCCTTAAGAATCAAAGCTAAAGCATTTTCACTCATTCTTCCTTTCAGGAAGACTAGAATCAGTGGCCCTAGGCATATATGAATCCACCCTCTTTTCGCTCCCTTGTCGGGTTCCACAAGGCTCATCCATTAGCCCGACACTATTTAATATATATGTCACACTACAGGCCAATCTGATCAGATCCTTCGGTCTGTCACTGACTTCCTATGTTGACGACACCCAAATTGTCCTGTCAGCTTTTTAAAGAGGCACTAAACTTGCCGCTCAATTCAATGACTTTATGCTAGCTGTGAGTTCTTGGATGAGCTCACACTGCCTCAAGCAGAATTCAGGAAAGACCAAGATAGTCTTGTTTTGAAACCTGTTCCCTATTCGGTCTCCTGCGTGGCGGCCGGACCAACTAGGTCCTTTATCCATTCCAGTGGCCAAGGCTAAAAACTTAGGAATGATAATTGATGAAAAACTGAATTTAGGAATCAGGTCAATGCTATCACCTCTTCCAGTTTTTATCTACTCAAAACTTTTTTTTAAATCTTGCCGTTTATTCCTAATCATAGCAAAAAGACCGTAATTACCGCCTTAGTCTTATCCAAGTTAGACTATTGCAATGGTCTTACAGGAAAAAACACTTGAGAAAGCTCCAGACGGTGCAGAATGCAGCCGCCAGGCTACTCCTGGGCATTCCAAAGTTCAAATCTGTGGCTAAGGACATTCAAAATCTGCACTGGCTTCCGGTAAGAAGTTGCATCAAATTCAAGGTCTTATGCATCACCTATAATGCCTTGCACAACATAGGCCCGCAGTTCTTGAGGTAGTCTTTGAAATGGTACTTTCCCAACAGACCCCTTCGCTCAGAAGGGGTAAATCTAATGCTAGTACCCAGAATCCGAAAGGCCAACTGGGGTGGCAGAAGTTTCATAGCAGGATCCCTCAAACTTTGGACTAGCCTACCGACCCGCATAAGGGCCTTGCCTACATTAACGGCCTTCCGGAAGGATCTTAAAACCTGGTTATTTAGTAACTAGGGCTAGGTTGATTTGCTCAGGACTGCTAGCGCCAAGACACCTCTGGTATTCATGCACTCAATATATTTCTATAACCTATGGGAGAGCTAGGCCTTGCTGTAGTGAAAAATAAATTTAGCAGTTTTTCACTACCAGGACATGTGAAACTTAACAGCACATGTCCTACATTTTAAATACACAGCACACTGCCCATGCACAGAGCTGCCTAGGCCTACCTTAGGGGTGCTTTACATGTAATAATAGGGGAGTTTTGGGGCCTGGCAAGTAGGTAAATTTGCCAGGTCGACATGGCAGTTTAAAACTGCACACACAGGCTCTGCAGTGGCAGGCCTGAGACATGTTTGAAGAGCTACTCATGTGGTTGGCACAATCAGTGCTGCTGACCCACCAGTAGCATTTGATTTACAGGCTCTGGACACATGTAGTGCACTGTACTAGGGACTTATTAGGAAATCAAATATTCGAATCATGGAGAAACCAAATGCCATTACATTTTAGACACAGCACATGCACTTTAGCATTGGTCAGCAGTGGTAAAGTGCCTAGAGTCCTAAAACCAGCAAAAATTGAATTCAGCACACTGTCAAAAACAGGAGATCAGGAGTAAAAAACAGGGGAAACCACGCAAGAAGATGCCAGGTCTAACATTCATGCTCCAATAGGAACAGTTCAGCCTGAACTGCCGTGCCAGGTCCTCCCTTAACCCGAAAACAAGCAACCCAAGGCTGAATATGCCCTATTTGGGGCTCATCAGTTAAGTGCAGCTCAGCTCTAGTGGCAAAGTGAGCACAGGACCCATGTCTGGGGATACCCACTGCACCAGGGCATCGCACTGAAGTATACAAAAAGTGATAGGTGGGATGCTTGATTAAAATCTCAGCCACTGATAATTACTCAGGGTAACACCCCAGTCCATTGTTTTTTGCCTATAATGCCACCTCAAATTAGACCCAGCCAGGCACAAATCAGCCGTGAGTCTCCTCCAATAGGAACAGTACATCCCAAACAGCCATGCCAGATATTCTTTGAAAAAGGGGGACACAAGCAACCCAAGACCAGTTTTGTCCCAGTTGAGGCTTATTAGTCAGGTGCAACTTGGTTCTAGTGGCAAAGTGAGAATGGGACGCACGTCTGGCATGCCCATTGCACTGAGATATTCAAGAAATTGATGGGTGGAATGCTTGAATTAATCTCAGACATTGGTAATTTCTCAGGCCACAACTCTGACCATCGTGAATAAGATGAACCATTTGAGCATTTCTGTAGAATTGGCCACATGTGTTGCAAACACTGCATAGTCTAACACAGCACATATCACCATCCACCAAGTTAATTCCTAGAAGAGCAAACACAGTGTTAAATCTATCAAGCTGAAAGGTGTTCGTGGCCAGGAAGACCAACACAGTGGAAACACTTTAGAGTGCTCCACGCCCAACCCCACTGAATCCTACAGAATCCTGCTCCCTGTAGGCGCGGAGGAGAGACTACCTACCGGCCAATCCTCCCTAACCTCTGGAGTCACTCAGAACTGCACCATCCTCGTACTTTCCAACAGAACCTACTTTACATATAAAATCTTTTTGGGGGCTTGTGGACTATCTGGGGCTGAATATTGAGGTGTCCTACCCTGGACTGTTCTACAGATACATCACTGTAGTGATGCTGGCAGTTTCTTTATCTCCAGAACCTGGGATTGCACTATGAGAGAATGAAAAGAGCCCATAATAAAGATTGAGAAAGAGACTGCCCTCCAAATTTAAAGATACCTGGCAGAGTAAAACATTAGGTCACACTTGGCATCATGACTACAGGTGATTAGGATACAGACCTTGGCTGACTTCTGCAATACCTCCCTACACAGGAGGATCAGCAAAACGTGACTATACCTGTGCCCCGGCATGGAACTCCTGGCACCTTAGGGAAGGCCAGGGAATTAAAACACTTTCAAGCGCAAAGAAAAACCTTTGTGGCAGTCAGAGGGAATTGTAAAGTGATGCAGCTAAAAAAGCAAGGGCCTCATTTATGGGGAATTGGTATAGGGCAGCACTGCAAGTTTTCTTGCAGCGCTGTTCTATGCCAATGTGAAAGGGCAGGAATGCACCATATTTATGAAATACGGTGCATTCCTGTCCTTTCTCCCTGTGCTGGTGCACAATTTGCTGCCTAGCACCAACGCAAGCACCCTTGCACCATGGTACAAGGGTGACTGCGTTGCATGCAGGATTGTTTCTGTGCAGGAAGGAGCACCTTCCTGCACAAAAACAATCCCAAAAGGTGTATTCCTCTGTCTATGTGTGCTGCCGAAGGTAGTAGCACAAACAGAAAGAGGAAAATATTTCTCCTCGTTACGCCTCCTCTGGGGAGGTGTAAGGCTTTGGTGCTGTCCCAGGTCAAAATTCATGGGTGTTGCACGGGAAAACCCACTGCAAAGTCCATGGAATGCCTCCCTGGCACAGAGTAAGTCAACACAGCGACTTGCACTGCCTTGCCTTACTCCATATCTTTGAGGCAATGCAAAGCCATGCAAAGTGGGTTTGCGTGACCTCATAGATATGGTTGAGAGGTCTGCGCTGCCTGAGTGTCAGAAAAAGTGACACTCCGGCAGGTCAAGCCTCTCATAAATAAGACCCCAAGTGTTATACCAAGTTAAACAGAAAGTGATCCTTCAGTGCTTGTACCATTTTTTCGACACACCACAATCAGCATGGGATTGGATAGAGTAACATAAAGTCTTGTGGAGATAGCCAGTCCGGCTCTAACACAAAGAATAAGTTGATGCTAGTGGTAAACTCTGGAGGTCAAGGGGGTGAAAGAATCGAGGATGAAAGAGACCTCAAGCAGCAACGGTGATGAAAGCCATTCACGCACTGAGCGATTAGGCTCATCCGAAACTGTCAGAGGACAACAAGATAAAGAGGGTGGATAACGTATCCAGACTAATCTAGCCGGAAATGAGTATCCATGAGGCATGGGAAACATTGAATGAAACTGCACCTATGGCATGCTCTTGTCTCTCTCTGATATCCTGATGCTTTCCCACTTGCATATACTCTCCTTCAACTGCTTATTACTCTTTGAGGGCTTAGGGGGTCATTACGATGGCGGGGCTTGGGACTGTCCACCTGCACTGCGGCAGTCCTGCACATGAGATTATGATGCGACCGCCACCGTGGCGGTCGCATCGTGTATCTCTGGCATTGCGGAGGGTGCTGTTGGCTGCAGCACCTGCCGCAATGTCCGAAATGCACTGTTTGCATTTTCCTGCACTACGTGGCAGGCACCACATGGTGCCTGCCACCTGGTGTAGAGAAATGTACCCCCCCATTGCACACCCACCTCCCCCAACACATGCAATCCCCGCCAGCCTGTGAATGGCGGTTTCACCACCATACACCGGCTGGTGGGGAGGCAGCATCATAACATGGCAGACGGTGCCTGCTGGGCACCTCCACCATATTGTTGATGCAGGGTGGGTCCGCCAGGCAATTGTAACGATTGCCTGTGGCGGACCCACTTTGCGTCCACCAGCACACCACCCGCCATTGTGAGAAGTGCCTTACGATGGCGGTGAAACCGCCACCGGCAGGCTGCCGGTGGCGGTTTTCCGCCATCGTAATGACCTATAGTTATCATGCTGAGTACATACTTACCTGAACTAAAAGAACTGAACATGTACTTGGTGGGTCTATGAAGGGTGTTAGCTCAATTCTGAGGCATGGATAGTAAAGGGTTTGTTTATGTTTTACTGGAATGAGGAAAGGAAATAGCCCAATCAACAGGTAATTAGATAGTGATCGAGCGCTGAGCCAACCTCTTACCATTGATTATCCAATGGATCTTTCTTTGTCTACTGAGAGGTAAAGGGATTTAGGTAAAGGGAGTTAGTACTGGTCCAAAAAATCTAATTAACAGTGTAACCCATTTGGCTACACAACGGGGACTAGAAGTCAGAAATAAAGTGAAGAAGTTTATTACAAGTTAACAGTCAAGTTGACGTAAATGAATCTCAAACCCATGCTGTAGGGATACAGGATAACAACAGGATAGCCAAACTTCTTGTGTGAACGTCCTTGCTAACGAATTTCGACAGCTCACTTGCCCCAGATATCTATAAGTTTTGCGACTCATGGACCAGGACTAATGTGAAGCGGTGTGTCTGACCTATGTCAGTGAGACTTAAGACAAACTCTCTGTCCTTAACTTCATGTTCACGCTGGTGAGTGAAGGGATGTTTGGTTTCCTGTTTTGCCTCCTCTACTGTCCCCCGTTCCCACTCTGTGCTGCTCCCCCCCATTTTTCTCCTTCTCCTCCCATCTTCCCACATTAATTAGCATTGCCAGCCCCACCGGCTTGTGGATGTAGGTGGAAGTATGCGTTATTTAGTTATAATAAGAGCATAAAAATGGATCTTTTAATGGGGAAAAGTTCACTGGAAAACGTGAACTTAAAACGGCATAGTAAACATTGAAAAACTCATGTGATTCCGAACAAACAAGTATGTGAAAACGTTAAAAAAAAATGCAAGACAGGACATTGGAAGCAGGAACCAAGGCGTCCACAGACTCCATTTTATGTAACTGAATACTGGATATTGGTGTGGAAGAATGTTTACAGAAGTTTGCGAGTTTAGACAATTATTATTGACCACATTTAACAGGAAAAATAGCTCGTGCATTCTCAAAACTGTCATATGGTTACAACAAAAATAAAAAAGGGGACTTGGCAATCTTACCTGTTCTTTCATTGACCTGCAGTGCAAAGTGAATGGGAACTGTTTTTGTGTGATTCCAGTGCCCAACAATGGTAATGGTGTAATTCAAGACCAGGAGAGAGTGTTGGCAAATTGGCTATATAAGTAAAAGCCATTTACAAATTACAATCCATATTGACCCAGCTCCTTTCTTCTGTTTCCATAAGGCATTGAAAGAACTAATCGGAGACTTCTCAGCACCAGACAGGAAAGGCAAACAGAGAACAGACTGAGATTGACTGGCTGATCTGCAGCGGATCAGATAGATGGCTGTAAGTGACCTGTAAAGACATTTGTCTGCGCCCTGGGCCACAACACAGTGAGAGCCCAGACACCACGAGCACTTCTGAAGTACTTATTAGTGACTGGAGTAGCACTTGTCAACTGCGGCTACGGTTTCAAGTAATGGTTTAACAGCGTCAACGTGAGGAAAGGTTATATCTCCGTGCGCCTGGTTTGCTGCTGACACTTCAAGAAAATAATTGGCAGATTTAAGAGCTGGGAGGGAGGCCGGGTGATGGAACAAGAGCTAAGAGCATAAAAACTTGGAGAAAAACTTCAGTCTTATTGTGTGAAAGAGCAAGGCATCCTTTTCTAAGCCTCGTCATCAAACAGATGAGTGACCTGTAACCCAATCTTCCAGAACGGCCTTAGAGGGCCCTTTCTGCCCATAGCCAGATTGCCGCAACACTACATTGATTGTATACAATTGCAACTTGAAGCGCATACCTCTGCTAGCAACACTGAAAATGCTCTTTGTACATTCCAGGCTGTGTGTTTTTTTTTTCCAAGTAGCCTATGCATCAAGATAATAAAAAAAGCCTTCCACCTCCACCCATCTAGTGTGTGTGTGTGGTGTAATCCTGGAATGCCCACAGGGTCAGGGCTCATTTTACCTGTTGCTTTGGCTCCAGAAGTGAAAGCAGTCAGCCGAGCGCAGATTCCCGCACCCGCCGGGCCTGTCATCGCTTCCCAATTAGCTGCATTCGGCTTGCTGGGGGATGAGGGATTGTGTGGACAGGTGGGGCATGGTGTCTAAGAGGTGTGCATTTCGCTCCTTTGCCAACCAATAGACTGGCGCCGCATTAACTTTACAAAATAATAGCATTGCCTTAACCCCACACCAGTGCGGGTGGTAAATATGTTCAATACAACGCTGTTTGTATTATAGCATTCATATAGCGCTTTATAGCTCATTGTAGAAGTCTTTAATGAGAGATCAGATAAAAAGTGTCTCATTCTCTTAATTTTATCTGAATGTAGAGCACAAAGGAACATGAGTAATATGATTACAGAAATAACATTCTTTTAACTTCCACGATTGGAAAATTGTCGTGCCAACGTATTTCACAAGGCAGCTATATTGTCAATATAGGTAGTGTAGAATGTCCATCCTATAAGAAAGGGAAAGCAACATTGCCTCAGTTTTGAGGCAAGATTCAGTGTTTCATTGCTTTGATTGCATAGGGGGACTGATGTACAAAGCCATTTTATGGTCGCAAAGCTTGGCATTCGCAAAATCACAGGGTTTCTTAGCACAAAATGGCTTTTTAAAAATAAACCCATTTTCTGATTTAGTAACACCTTACCAAATCACAAAATGGGTTTAGAAAGGCATACTATATAGCTGTTTGGAAGGGGCATATTTAGGGCATCCCTTCCAAATTGTGATTTGTTATGATGTGTATTAATGTTTTACAGCCATTGAAAAGTTACATATTCCCTAGTTGGGACAGTTACACATTCACAAAAGGTAAGAGGTCCCGTTTGAATTTGTTTACTTTTGTGAACAGAAACAAAAGTTTGTTGGGGAGTAGGGAGCGGTTCAGGGGACCATTGTCAACTATCTAACCAGCTTAAAAAAAAACTAAAAAAAACTTTACCTTTCAAAAGCAGTGCATGTTCCTTTAAGGAAAATGAACTGCTTTTGGAAAAAGAAAGGATACTTTATTTAAATGCGATCACAGACATGGTGGTCTGCTGACTCCAGCAGGCCGCCATCCCTGTCATGGCATCCAATTGATGTGAGTCACAATTTGCAGCCTACCTCATGAATATTCACTCAATCAATCAGGGTTTTGTAAAGCGCACAATTCACACGTTAGGGTCTCAAGGCGCAGAGGGGAGGGTGAGAGCAGCTCCGTTGGGGTCATTTGAAGAGCCAGGTCTGAATTGGTGCTGGAGGTGGAAAGGGAGATCGTTCCAGGTCTTTGCTGCGAGGTAGGAGAAGGACCTTCCACCCGATCTGGTTCTGTAGAAGCGTGGGACGGCGGCTAGGGAGAGGTCGCTTGAGCTGAGGTTTCTCTTGGGGGCATGGAATGAGAGTCGGTCGATGAGGTATTGAGGTCCGATGTTGTTGAGGGCCTTGTAGGTGTGCGTGAGCAGCTTGAAAGTTATTCTTCTTTCGACGGGGAGCCAGTGGAGGTCATGAAGGTGATCCAGCGCCAATCAGGGATCGATAATCGATAATACACAATCACTGGCCCATACTCATACACCCAACATAAATCCCTGATAGCACTGTTTCAAGTTTAATCGTTAAATCAGTTGTTCAAAAGCTACAGGCTCATCCTAACACACTAGATACATAATTGAACCTGTAATCAAACTCTCTTTCCTCTGGTCGATGGACCATTAGTTGAAGAGTTGATGGTAACAATTAGAAACTAACTATTGATCTATACTACTGAATAAAGCACAAACTCAGTATAAGGTTAATAGTATTTATCGCAAATAATGTGAAGGTAAATGCTCATCATGTACAGTTTTACAAGGCAAACAAAAGAATAAATCACAGAGAGAGAACATTTGTCAAAGCAAAAAGATATCAAACTCAAATCGCAAAGAATAGAATGCAATGAAGGAGTTGATAGATGAAGAGACATAAGTTTCAGAGACAAAAATACTTTTGCAAATATTTATGCAAAATAGAGTTTTAGCCATACTAACCTATATATTTTAATGGAAAATCTACCCCCTGGCCACGAGAATAGATGGGGGTTCCTCGGGTAAGATTCAGAGAACAAAGAGTAGGACAGGAACAGGAAAACAGGTAGGCCTCTATCTGCATACAGCAAACCGACGGACAGCGACGATCTCCCCTCTCTAGCTTCTTCAAAGAGGTACGCCCAAGAGTTTCACCTAACACCTCCCAGTCACCCCAGTTATACTCTAAAAACCTACATGTCCATCCCACTACTGTAGCAATATTTTCAGAATCTTAGTCTCTCATTGGTCAATTTAGGAGGTGTTCTATCACACCACCATAGTCACGTCTATGGTCTCACAGCATTCTTTGTTTTTCTTTTTTCAACAATACGTAATCCACGTTTCACAAATACAGCTTCCTTCCATTTGCAACATGTTTCAAAACTCTACATTTTTATTGTACGCCTCTGCAGCTTCTGCGGAAGACGTTTGTACATTTGTTCATGATCTCACGCCATCCTTCCGTTACTTGGCAGACAAACAATGGATCTCGAAGGTCGTCAACTTTGCCTTCTTCATTTCTCTCTCAAAGCTCGATTTTCAGCTTTTTATTTGACTTTCTTCTGATTTAACCCTTAACTCGTCATGCAAATGATGTAAGCCCATGCAAGCCTCACTACGATGAATAAAACACAGACATTATTAGTTTCATGAATTATAATTCTCACTGTTTACCACCCACCATTTAGCACTAACCCACGTTATTCGTCTAATAAAGCATTAACGCACGGAAAGCAGCATTATTATTATTTTAAATTTCAAGCAGAACGTGAATGCGGCCTAGTTTTTCATGCATTAGTCCACGCATTAGTGCACGCATGCGCACAAGCATTTCCCTGTGCCTTTGTGTTTTTGCATGTTTAATTTCACCGCAAACGGTTAGTAAATGTTACCGAGGAATTAATCCGAGCAGGTTTCACTTTCTCAAAACCCTGCTCCATCAATTCCCCCCTTTGATGTCCTTGTTGAGCCATCACAAAAATCTCCATCAAACGAATTACCACCTTTATTTTTATCTATAGGATTGTACTCTTCTCTCGTTCTGCCACTTTCTCATCTAAGTTTTTCATCATTTCGTAGTAATCCTCTAATTCTATTTCTTCTCTTCTTCTTTTCCTAGCTCTACGTTTATTATCTACTGCTGTCATCTCCTTCTTTCCACATCTACCCTTACGACATTTATATGCCATCATTATTAATAATGTCACTACCGCTACTGAAATAATTGGTATTAGTATTTTACCTAATAAAGTACTCCCATATGTGGAAAACCATCTACCTATAGAGGAAAAACTCTTACCAAGTTTCTCCCAAACACCGTCAACCTCCAGTTGAGTCAAATCTTCATGTAATTTTGTAATATTCTTTATATACCCCTCCAGACGTTTACTTTTATCAGGTATATAAGTATGGCAGTGTTGTATTTTCAACATGCCACAGACTCCGCCAGTTTTGCCAATAAAATATCCAGGGCAAGTCGATTTTGCAAAACCATTGATCTAATTGCAACCATTTCAGTATCAATCATTAAGAATCCCCCAGCAGTGTCTGTTGATAAACGATCAAACACTGTGGACAATTTCCGAATTTTATGCGAATTTAGAACGACTCCAACTGAGGGTATCAGTGCACCAAAAATATCACCAATTATTTCTGAAAAACTTGCTCTCTTTTTACGTATTAGTCCATGCTTTATTTAATTGATTTTATTATTTCTATTTACATGGTAAACTTTAGGATATACAATGCCAAAATAACAACTACCATACCAGTGTGCTGGTGACCTATAGTAAGCATTCTTACCAGACACATAATATACTCCTGGAAATACAGGATCAGTTCCACCTTTTAATCCCCATCCACCAGTTATCAGAAAAGTGTGTTCACATTCACCAGTACCAATGAAATAATTATTAAGTAAGCAAAGTTTCCCTTTATGATACCAGTCCAGAGACATTGCAGCGTAAGTCTCGCCTTTCTTATAATTTCCCTCTCTAAAAGCCCATGTTGGTACATGTGACTTCTGTTCAGCAGCTTTCCTTTGAAAATCCTGTCTTATATCTTCAACCATGTTAATGAATTCTTTCTCTTCAGCCCGCAAACTACAAGTCAGATTATTTCTATGAGCATATACTGTATCTACTGTCTGTGTAATATGAAAAAATTCTCCCATGTATCCCGCATTTCTATTACTATACACCTTATTGAAAAAACTAAATCCATATTTGAATAGTAGTACTGCAACTTCCCCGTCACGTAAAAAAGACTTGTTAGAACACTGCATGATACGCCATATGTTAAGGGAAGGTGATGGTAAGTCACCCCCTCTGAGACAGACGAAGGTAATTGCATGCACACGTAACAATCTCTCACATCCATTGTGTCCACATATTGATATAACAATTTGGTAAAGACATTTAACGAGAAATCACTAATTGATTTATCATGATAATAAATGCTATCATCAACCTGATCATTGTTAGTTTTAGGGGTTTCTTTAGTAACAGGGTCCATTCTTTCACTAATCACATTATTAGTATTATTCTTGATATTAGTTACCAAGTCTGAATCACTCTCATTGCACTGCAACAAGTATTGCGGAATCATTTGCACATTTTGATTCTTACCAATTTGTTCACCCGTTGAAATCCAGTGTTCGAACTGTATCTCTGCACCTGAGCATTCACATTATTTGGCATAGGAGCTTGTGGTACCTGTAACTGTGGAGTAACTATCTGCTGCTGCTGTTGCTGTTGTTGATTCACAACCACCTCATTCTGCATCTGTGAATTTAAATTTTGATTCATCCCATTATTTTTCTGAGCAGATCTACACTCGTTATTCCAATGCCCAAAATTTCCGCACGCATGACAAGGATATTTCCTTTTCATTTCATCTTTATTCATCTTACCGCTATCTCTACCACCACTCATTACTTGACCATTCTGATTCTGACCTCTCATCTAAAATCTGTTTGGGAACCACTGTTTCCTTCTTGCTGTTCTGCTACCTTCACTTGTGCCCACATCATTTTCTCTTTTAGCTTCTTATGTCTCGATTCAATATCATCACTACAATACTTTGCATACCTCAGTATCTCATCAACCGTTTTACTCTGCCAACAAATCAAATGTTGCTGAATCATGTTACTAATTTCTGGTTTTAATCCAAATACAAAATGATAAACAAAATGTCCCATATCTTTATCTCCAATATTCTCAAACCCACTGTACTGTTTGAACACCTGTAACAACCTTTCATAATAAGCATGTACCAACTCCTTTGGTTCTTGGATTGTTCTGTCAATTTTAACCCAATCTGTTTCTTTCGGAGAAATTTTTCCTTTCAGGCATGTAATTACCTGATGATATTTCCTCATCACCTCATCTGAAGGTGCACCTGTTTTTCGGATCTCTAGGATATTCTTCTTTAGGCTAATCAACAGTAATCTTACACTCTGTCCATAAATCTGCTGGAACAACAATCTGAAATAAACCATCCAGATCTTTCAACAAGACTTTTGAAACCTTCACAAACCTCTCTACTTGTTTGTACCATTCAACTGGTTTTTCCTCAACCTAGGAAAGTCATGAGTAAAAGACAATATATCCTGTCTTGTCCAAGGAACATGAACATATCCACCACCAGAACTTCTCTCATTGGACACACCCTTTCAGCCTGTTCTGTTTCTCTCAGTGGAAATAAAGACGCATTTTTATTGGCATTCATTTCTTTTTCTTTTTCGCCCATCTACCTTTCCACCGTTCTACATCTCCCCATTTCTTCAGAATATTCATTAATTTTTTATTTGCAATCTTTTACCAGACGCATTCAAACTCTCTAAATCCTTTTCAGTAAAATCCAGTCTATATGTTTTCTGTAATACTTTTGACTTCTCTATGTGCATTCCATACTCACAAGCAGCCTCTGTTAACTTTTCATGAAGATTTCTCGCTCTCCAGGTAATATTTTTGCAGAGAAAGAACAACTCCTCATCTCGATAATTACCCGATCTCTCTGGACTTATTGTACCAATAATCATTTCTTCCAAATCCACTCTCAGTTTATTCACATCTATACTCTGTGGTTGAGGTTTTCGCTTTTCCATTCCCCTTATCCAGTCATCTAATTCATCTGGTGAGGGTCCCATTGAACTCCCTGATATCGGAGTGACATTCTGTACTAATCTCCTCGGATCCTTTTGTGCACTTCTCTTAGGGGTTTCAGTTAACATCTCACAAACTGGCAAATCAATTAATGAAGTACTTATCTCTGTCTGTTCTACCTGATCATCTATCGTTACCACTTTATTCCTGTCTCTATTCATTGGGACTGTCAACGCATGTACTTTTGATATATTCTGTTTTTCTCCATATAATGGAACTATAGGTCCAATCGTTACTGGCACTGTTAAAGCTTCCGCATTCAGATTCAACTGATTAATTTTCTGAGTCAACTCCTCTCTTGCCCTATTCAACATATCCATTTCACTCTCTTGTACTGCTCTAATCGCTACTGGGACTTGTGAAACCTGTGGAATTAGTGGTGTTCCCATTAATGGTGCATTTGGGAACTGTCTCACTTGTTTTCTCTTGATAAGGTGGAGGTTTTTAGTCAAAATGTCATCTAATAACTCATCATCAGAATCACTTAGGACAAAATCTATCCTCAATGACTCTACATTTTTCTTCTTCTCTTTACATTTGCCTCCCATCGCTTCTTCAGCAACTAAAACTGGATACAGACCCTCTGTCACAACCGCTCTCCTCCATCTTTTCATTCTTTCTCCCCGACTTTCAAAAGGATATCTAGTCATAATATTTCTGTATCTTCTTCCGCCCCTATACTTCTCTTGCTCATATGCTTCATATTCCCATTCCTCAAGCGCTTCATACTGAGTAGGTCTATGTCTAGGTTCTAGAGAATTCATTCGTTCTCTCAGATTCTGTAGAATCCTTACATTAAATGTACCGTGCTCTGGAAAAGCTAAAACACCATCATCTTCTGTGTATTTCACCCAATTCTCTAGCCAAGTACACGTATGGTAACCACATTCCAACATCATAAAAGAAGCAGCTGTTCCCGGAGGTGGAATAAGAATTCCCTCTCTCATAACTATTCGTTTGTCCTTTTTAAAGAATCTCTTTATCTTAATACCAACTTCATTTTTCCCAAAACGTCTCGCTAAAATACAATTCAATAAACAAACAACAAATTCTCCGTACTTCTGCTTATTCTATTTGCTAACAACCGTCCAATAGCAGCGCGACTCACACTAACCAACCAATCAGAATACTCCTACGTAATCAGTACCTTGACCATTACCAGCGCAGTTCACAGTAATCAATCAATCACAGGATTTTGAACGCCAGCGGCCTGACCAATGCCAGCGCTGCTTTTCGTGACGTCAGTATTACTCCTTCTACTGACCCTCCCTTTACAAAATAATACGGCAATGTTTTTCTATACTTTTCTCAATAAAACTTGTTAGGAAACAAACATAAAACAATGCTACTTTGTCTGTTCCACTAACTAAAGAGATTGTTTTCACTTAAAAAAAAAGAAATATGCTTTCACTTCAAGTAAAATAACGACCAGCGCTATTCTACACCCAAACAAGCTACATGAGGACTTGGTACTCCTCTAGGGATACTAGCCAAAGTTTCGGAAGAGGACTTTCACATGAAAGAGGTCTTGGTACTCCTTTGGGGATGTAAGGCCAGAGTTTCGGAAGTGGACCCTTTGCTGTTTCACACAAAATCTACTCTCAAACGAAATAGTCCCTAATATAACACCAACTGCCTCTCGCCGTTGAGTATTACGACACCAGACAAAGTACTTCTGCAGTGTGATACCTTATCCACACTATTCTTCTGCCTCTTCAGGCTAATACATTATCATCCCGGGATCTTAGGTAACTTCGTACCCGTACTTCAAGACAACATAGAACAAAACACTAACTTTTCATGTTAAGAGAACTAATAATCAATAATCATTACCAAACTAATCAATAATAAACCATCCTCTGCTATCAAAAACTGATCCAGTGCCAATCAGGGATCGATAATCGATAATACACAATCACTGGCCCATACTCATACACCCAACATAAATCCCTGATAGCACAGTTTCAAGTTTATTCGTTAAATCAGTTGTTCACAACCTACAGGCTCATCCTAACACACTAGATACATAATTGAACCTGTAATCAAACTCTCTTTCCTCTGGTCGATGGACCATTAGTTGAAGAGTTGATGGTAACAATTAGAAACTAACTATTGATCTATACTACTGAATAAAGCACAAACTCAGTATAAGGTTAATAGTATTTATCGCAAATAATGTGAAGGTAAATGCTCATCATGTACAGTATTACAAGGCAAACAAAAGAATAAATCACAGAGAGAGAACATTTGTCAAAGCAAAAAGATATCAAACTCAAATCACAGTGAATAGAATGCAATGAAGGAGTGGATAGATGAAGAGACATAAGTTTCAGAGACAAAAAATACTTTTGCAAATATTTATGCAAAATGCAGGTTTAGGTATACTAACCTAAATATTTTAGTGGAAAATCTACCCCCTGGCCACGAGAATAGATGGTGGTTCCCCGGGAAAGATTCAGGGAACAAAGAGTAGGACAGGAACAGGAAAACAGGCAGGCCTCTATCTGCATACAGCAAACCAACGGACAGCGACGATCTCCCCTCTCTAGCTTCTTCAAAGAGGCACGCCCAAGAGTTTCACCTAACATCTCCCAGTCACCCCAGTTATACTCTAAAAACCTACATGTCCATCCCACCACTGTAGCAACATTTTCAGAATCTTAGTCTCTCATTGGTCAATTTAGGGGGTGTTCTATCACACCACCATAGTCACGTCTATGGTCTCACAGCATTCTTTGTTTTACTTTTTTCAACAATACGTAATCCAAGTTTCACAAATACAGCTTCCTTCCATTTGCAACATGTTTCAAAATTCTACATTTTTATTGTACGTCTCTGCAGCTTCCGCGGAAGAAGTTTGTACATTTGTTCATGATCTCACGCCCATCCTTCCGTTACTTGGCAGACAAACAATGGATCTCGAAGGTCGTCAACATTGCCTTCTTCATTTCTCTCTCAGAGCTCGATTTTCAGCTTTTTATTTGACTTTTTTCTGATTTAACCCTTAACTCGTCATGCAAATGATGTAAGCCCATGCAAGCTTCACTACGATGAATAAAATACAGGCATTATTAATTTCATGAATTATAATTCTCACTGTTTACCACCCACCATTTAGCACTAACCCACGTTATTCGTCTAATAAAGCATTAACGCATGGAAAACAGCATTATTATTATTTTAAATTTCAAGCCGAACGGGAATGCAGCCTAGTTTTTCATGCATTAGTCCACGCATTAGTGCACACATGCACACAAGCATTTCCCCATGTCTTTGTGTTTTTGCATGTTTAATTTTACCGCACACGGTTAGTAAATGTTACTGAGGAATTTATCCGAGCAGGTTTTACTTTCTCAAACCCATGCTCCATCAAAGGTATTGGGTGATGTGGGTGTGCCGTGGGATATTGAGTTTTAGTCTGGCTGCGGCAATCTGGATGGTCTCGAGTTTGCGGAGGAGTTTTTTGTTGATTTCGGCAAAGAGGGCATTGCCGTAGTCCAGTCTGCTGGTGATGAGGGCATGAGTGACTGTTTTCCTGCCCTCAGAGGGGATCCATGAATGTTTTACTTAGTATGCGGAGGGTGTTGAAGCAAGCGGAGGAGACAGCGTTGATCTGGCGATCCATAGTGAGTGATGAGTCCAGTATGATGCTGAGGTTACCTGCATGGTCTGTCAGAGTAGGTGGGTTTCTGAGGGCGGGGGCCACCAGGCGTCGTTCCATGTGGAGGGGGTGGAGCCGAGGACGAGGACTTCTGTTTTCTCTGAGTTAAGTTTCAGGCAGCTGTTCTTCATCCAGGTGACAACTCTTTTCATCCCTTCTTGGACGTTGGTCCCGGTGATGTCGGGTTCCTTGGTCAGGGACAGGATGAGCTGGGTGTCATCGTCGTAGGAGATGATGTTGAGCCCATGGTTTCTGACGATGGTTGAGAGGGGGGCCATATAGACATTGAAGATGGTGGGGCTGAGGGAGGATCCTTGAGGTACTCCCATCTGATCTCTGTAGGATCTGAGAGGAAGGGCGGGAGTCTTATTCTCTGTGTTCTGCCCGTGAGAAATGAGTTTAACCAGTCTAGGGCCTTTCCTTGGATGCCGGTGTCGTGGAGTCTGGTGGCTAGTGTGCGATGAGTGTCAAAGGCTGCTGATAGGTCCAGGAGGATGAGGGCTGCCATTTGGCCTTGCTCGAGGCGGGCACAATGTTGTCTGTGGCGGCGAGGAGGGCGGTCTTGGTGCTGTGGTTGCTGCGGAATCCGGATTGAGAGGTGACTTGGATGTTGTTGGCTTCGATGAAGTGTGCTAGCTGGATGTTGATGGCCCCTTCGATGACTTTGGCTGCGAAGGTAAGCAGTGAGATGGGCCTTAAATTCTTGAGGTCTGTCGGGTCTGCGGAGGGTTTCTTTAGGGGGGTGTTGAATTCAGTGTGCTTCCAGTTGTCGGGGGTGTGGCAGTTTTGTGGGAGCAGTTGATGGTTCGATGCAGTTCGAGTGCGATGGCTGTGGCGGCCCTGTGGAAGATGTGTGGCAGGCCGGGGTCTGAAGGTGCTCCGGAGTGGATGTTTTTCATGGTCTTCAGGGTGTCTTCTGTCATGAGTGGCGTCCAGGTAAGTAGGGTCTGTTGGCCGGCATCGCTTGGGGTGTGGGTTGGGGTGGTGCAGAGGTCTTGGTCGTCGAAGTTGTCGTAGAGCATCTTGACCTTGCAGTGAAAGAAGGAGCTGAGTCTGTTGCAGGTTTGGCAAATTCCTGGATGATGGTGAAGAGATTCTTGGAGTTGTGGGCCTTGGCGAGGATTCTGTCTTGGAGGAAGTTCTTCTTTGTGGATTTGATGAGGCGGTGGTGAGCCATGGTGGCTGTTTTGTAGGCGGAGCATGCTTCCGGGCTTTTGCTATTTCTCCATGTCTTTTCCAGTCGTAGGCAGGTTCGCTTGGATTCTTGGAGTGCCGTGTTGAACCAGTTTGCTTTCTTGTTGTGTCGCCTCGTGGTGTTCTGGAGGGGGGCGAGTGAGTTTGCCCAGTTGGCTATCCATTGGTGGAGGTTGTTTGCCGCGTTGTTGGCATCTGTCGTAGTTGGGGATGGAGTGCAGGTGAGGGTGAATGTGAGGTGTTCTTCAGAGACTTTGTTCCAGATTCTGTGTGGTGGGCGGCGCACTTGCCTGTGTGCGGTGGGTTTAGTAAAGGAGAAAGGGATGCAGTGGTGGTCAGTCCAGAGCAGTTCCATGGTGTGGCTGAAGAAGATGCTGTTTCCTCCTTTGAAGATGGGGTGCAGTATGTCCCACGCTATGTGGGTGGGGGCGGAGACAAGTTGCTTCAGTCCTATGTTGTTGAGGTTCTCTAGTAGAGCGGTGGTGCTGAGGTCGCTGTGGTTGTCCAGGTGGAAGTTCAGGTCTCCGAGTAGTATGTAGTCTATGGAAGTGAGGGCATGGGGTGCGATGAGCTCAGTGATGACGTTGGTGAATTGGGTCCGGGGCCAGGGGGTCTGTAGGCAAGTGTTCTGTGGAGCGTCGTTCTGGGGTTGGTCTGGATCTGGATCTGGAAGTGGATGTGTTCCATGGGGGGCGAGGCATCGTTCGAGTCGGTGGTTGTCAGTCGGAGGGAGCTTTTGTGGATGATGGCGGGGCCTCCTGCTGGGCGGTTGGGCGGTCTTTTCTCAGGATCTTGTATCCGAGGGGGGTGGCAGTTGCGATGTTGGGTGCGGAGCTGGCATTGGTCCAGGTCTCTGTGAGAAAGGCGACGTTGGGCGTGTGAGTGTTGAGGAGGTCCCAGATTTCCACAGCGTGTCTGTGCAGGGAGCATACATTGAGGAGGATGCAGTTCAGTAGTTTGTGTGTGCTGGCATATGGTGGGCTGGGGGGTACTGCTGGAGTCCAGAGGTGGGTGAAGGTGTGGCGGCAGTGTCGGCAGGAGAATGGGCCTTGGGTGTTTCTCGGTGTCAAGAGTTGACAGTTGTTGCTGCGTCCGGGGTTGAGAGCGTGGAGGGTGCTGGGATCGTAACGGTGGGGAGTCCAGGGACCTTGGTCTCTGGAACTGGTCGCAATCGGGTCACAGACGGGTGCAGACGGGCTTGCCTTTGGCATGCCTTTGGTGCACCAGCAGCTTGGCCGTTGCACTCGGCTGCCATAAAGTAGGGGGAAGGCGATCAGCTGGGAAGCGGGAGCGATACGCTGGGGGAGGGGTCATGGTGCAGCAGCGGCAGGGAGCGCTGGACGGGGGCGAGCAGAGGAAAAATGCTGCAAAAGGAAGGGAAAAGAGGCAAGACCAAAGGGCAAATAGAAGAGTCAAAAAAGAGAAAAGAGGCTAATAAAGAGAAAAGAGCCAAATAAAGAGAAAAGAGGCAAAATAAAGAGAAAAGAGGCAAGAGAAAGGGCAAAAGAAAAGAGGCAGAGGAAAGAGGAAAGAGGCAAAAGAAGAACAGGGGACACAGAGCGGAATAGCAGAAGAGCAGGGTGCTCATCCACTAGACCACCAGGGATGAGGTGCAGGCAGGAGCCTGCGGGTGGAGGAGGACCTCGAACACCTACCTGGAAGGAGCTCGGGCTCAAGGTCAGAGCCTTAATGGTGGAGCTGCTTGGGGGGAAAGCAGTAACACCTGCCAGGAAGGTCAGAGGTCTTGCTCTTCTTGCAACGCAGCAGCCGCCATTAAGTAGGGGTTAGGGGAGGGTGATCAGCTGGGAGGCGAGAGCGGGAACGACACGCTAAGGGGGAGGGGCTGCGGGGGCAGCAGCGGCGGGGAGCTGGGGAAGGGGGCGAGCAGAGGAAAAAAGTGGCAAAAGGAAGAGAAAAGAGGCAAATAAAGAGAAAAGAGGCAAAGAAAGAGAAAAGAGGCAAGAGAAAGGGCAAATGAAAAGAGGCAGAGGAAAGAGGCAAAAAAGAACAGGGCACACAAAGCGAAATAGCAGAAGAGCAGGATGCTCATCCACTAGACCACCAGGGTTGAGGCGCAGGCAAGAGCCTGCTGGTGGAGGAGGGCCTCGAACACCTACCTGGAAGCAGCTTGGGCTCAAGGGCAGAGCCTTAATGGTGGAGTTGCGCAGGGGGAGAGCAGTGACACTGACCAGGATGGTCAGAGGTCTTGCTATTCTTGCTGCGCAGCGGCCACCATCAAGAAGGGGTTGGGGGAGGGCAATCAGCTGGGAGGCGGGAGTGGGAGCAGCCCGCTGGGGGCAGGGAGGGGCTGCGGGGTCAGCAGTGGCTGGGAGTGCAGGATGGGGGTGAGCTGAGGAAAAAAACAGAAAAAGGAAGGGAAAAGAGGCAAGACCAAAGGGCAAAGAAAAGAGTAAAAAAAAAAAAGAAAAGAGCCAAATAAAGAGAAAAGAGGCACATAAAGAGAAAAGAGGCAAATAAAGAGAAAGGAGCCAAATAAAGAGAAAAGAGGCAAGAGAAAGGGCAAAAGAAAAGAGGCAGAGGAAAGAGGCAAAAAAAGAACAGGGGCATAGAGCAAAATAGCAGAAGAGAAGGGTGCTCATCCACTAGACCACCAGGGATGAGGCACAGGCAGGAGCCTGCGGGTGGAGGAGGACCTCGAACACCTACCTGGAAGGAGCTCGGGCTCAAGGGCAGAGCCTTAATGGTGGAGTTGCGCGGGGGAAGAGGAGTGACACTGACCAGGAAGGTCAGAGGTCTTGCTCTTCTTGCCGCGCAGCGGCCGCCATTAAGTAGGGGTTGGGGTAGGGTGATCAGCCGGTAGGCGGGAGCTACAAGCTGGGGGGAAGGGGCCACGGAGGCAGCAAAGTCAGGGAGAGCGGGAAGGGGGCGAGCAGAGGAAAAAAGCAGCAAAAGAAAGGGAAAAAAAGCAAGACCAAAAGGCAAAGAAAAGAGTAAAAAAAAGAGAAAAGAGGTAAATAAAGAGAAAAGAGGCAAATAAAGTGAAAAGAGGCAAGAGAAAGGGCAAAAGAAAAGGGGCAAAAATGAACAGGGAACACAGAGCAGAATAGCAGGGTGCTCTTCCACTAGACCACCAGAGATGAGGCAAAAGCAGGGGCCTGTGGGTGAGGAGTGCCTCGAACACCTACCTGGAAGGAGCTCGGGCTCAATGGCAGAGCTGCACGGGGGGAGAGCAGTGACTCTGACCGGGAAGGTCAGAGGTCCTGCTCTGATTATTGAAGAGTTAGGTCACATTGTGACCTGCTACGATTTGGAATTTTGTGAACTGATCCATTAGTACATATGTCTGCTCACTAATTCTTTCCTATTCACAAGATCAGTGTGTAATTTGCAACTGCCTTTTGCAAATGGAAATTTCACACATCAGGACCATGGTGCTGTGCAGATAGATTCCTGCAGATTTGTCCTAAAAGTAGTGAAATACAGAGCACATGCTTTGAAAAATGTAGCTCTGTCATTTCCCATCATAACTAATTATGAGAAATGTGAATGCATGGTGTGGCAGTTTATTTGGTTTGAGGTATTCAAGGACTTCATAGCTCTGTCAAGCATAATCTGTGTGCAATATTTCAGGTTTGAAATTAAATTAACTTGAGGTATTCAAGGACAACATACGTCTATAAAGTATAATCTGGTTGCAATATTGTAGGCTTGAAATTGCCCAGAATTATGGAATATTCATACTTTAAAACAGTTCTGCCTTGCTGGTTCGTGGGTGGTCTAAAAACTTTCTGCTCAGTTGTCTATGTCTTACTTTTGTAGAAACACCTGAAATTATATTGGGAATCAGAAAACCCCTATGTGCAGTGACGGTAAATCCACTGCACATGCTGCCATCCTAGGTGATGTTCTGCAAGAGGAAGTGATTCTGTTTGTAGGATCATTTCACTCTTTGGCATTTTGTGAGGGTCAATGACAGCATATGTAGCCTGCCCCTGATCTGAAGTGAAAAAGTATCAAACCCCTGTTTGAAAGTATACCCAATTTCAAGAACCAGCTTTAAATTCTTGCAGATTATAGTTCTTGCAGCTGTGAAGACGATGATGTACTAGTGAAGAAAATGTGTACAATATGTATTAACGGCTAGGCGTTTTGAATTTGTTTCTAGGACATACCAATCCATCATCTACCCAATAAACAATGCATAAACTCACTTATAAACGTGAGGGAAGGTTTACTAAGAGGTGTGTGAAGTTGAGAAGTCCTTGCCCTTGCTACATGAGGTGTGAAGCTGCAGAACTTTAAAAATTGCGGTACAAAAATAGTGGCCCTGTGATGCAACAGGATTATTATTGCTGCATCTCATGACTGCAAACACATCAATTACCAGCTGCTTATTTTTGGCCTGCTGATGGTTCTCCATACAATCTTATTCCCCACTGACAAAATGTATGTATGTTTGGAGTAGTAGCTATAGAGTGTAACCCTAGCTCATAAGATACAAAGACTTTAAGGGACTCATTTATGAGGAATTGGCATAGGGCAGCATCACAAGTCTTCTTGCTGCACTGCCCTATGCCAATGTGAAAGGGCAGGAATACGCTGTATTTTTGAAATACGGTGCATTCCTGTCCCTTCCCCCTGATCTGGCACACAATTTGCTGCCTAACGCCAGCGCAGGCACCCTCGCACCATGGTGCAAAGGTACCCCCCTTGCAGGCAGGTTTGTGTTTGTACAGGAAGGGGCACCTGCATGCACATAACCAATCTGAGAGGCGTTTTCCTCTTTCCATGTGTACTGCAGAATGCAGCACACATGGAAAGAGGAAATAATTAGGAGAAATAAAAATATTTCCCTGATAACTCCTGGTCTGGGGAGGCATAAGGTTTTAATGCTGCCCCAGGTTTATACGAATAAGTAAATCTTTGGCAGCGTCAAAATCCTTGAGTGTTGCATGGTAACAGCCACTGCAACACCCATGGAACGCTCCTTGATGCAGAGTCTTACTCCATATCTATGAGACCATACAAAGCCCGCAGGGTGGCTTTGCATCACCTGACAGATATGATTGAGAGGCCTGCGCCACCAGAGCATTAAAAAGAAGCGATGTTCAAGTGGTGCAAGCCTCCCATAAATAAGCCCCTAAGTTTTAGAACGTAACCTGCAGCAGCGCAGATTGCAGGACATGCAGTTTCTGCATGCAGAAACTGATGATTGCCCACTAGCACTCAAGGTTAGTTTAGCCACGTGTGATAGCAAGAAACAACAGTGCTCTCTGATAGGATGTCCCATTCAACCTGATTTGGAAACATGATTGCAGGAATGGGTCTGCCTAAGTGTTAGAAATGGGGTTTCTGTTTGGCTAGTGTATGCACCTAAGTCAGGCAGAACCCACCACTCTAGTCAGGGTAAGGGAGTTACACACACAAGGGTATTCAGACAGAATATCGAGTTGGAAATGTCGACTTACACAAATATCGAGTTGGAAATATAGTCACACAGAAATATCGACAGCAAGAATATCGTGGTCAAGAATATCGAATTTAAGGTAAGAAATATTGTTTTAAAAAATATAGAAGTTATTAATATCGTTTGCAAAAATATAGTTGTTTAAAATATCGATTTTTTATTTAGTGTTATGTATTTTTGTTTATATTTTAAATGTATGTGATGTATGTTTTTTGTATAAGTATTGTTTATGTTTTTTAATATATGTGTTAAATTGTTAGTAGTTATCAATTTTATTTTAGGTACATTTTGTGTTTTTTAGTTTCATAGCAGGTTGTGGGTTTATAGGGGAATAGGGTGGGAAGTAATTTAATTATAATAAATGAATGATTATTTTTTATTTATTAATATTTATTTGATTGAGTTTTTATAGTGTTAATTGTGGTAAGTAATTTATTTGTAATTAATTATTAATTAGTTGTTAATTAATATTAATTAATTAATTGAAAAATAATTATGGCAATTGTGTAACTTTTTTAGGTGCAGGTTGTGGGGTTTATAGGGGTAAAGGGTGGAAGTAATTTATGTTTAATTAATTAATAATTAGTTGATCATTAATATTAATTAATTAATTGAAAATTAAATATGAAAATTGTGTAATTAATTTTAGGAGTAGTTATAGGTTTTATATTGGTAAAGGGTGATAAGTAATTTATGTTTAATTAATTAATAATTAGTTGATCATTAATATTTATTAATTAATTGATTTTTAATTAGGGTATTGGTTTATATTTTTTGCTTGTGGGTTTTACTTTTATAGGGATACAGTGTGGGGAGTAAATTAATTTTACTTACTTTATAAATAGTTGTTAAATGCTATTAGTTTTTTAATTGAAAATAAGTTTTAATTATGTAATTAATTTTTTTACAGCTTCATTTTAGCTGCGGGTTGTGGGGATTATATGGGTAAAGAGTGCGAAGTTAATTGATTTTTATGAGTTTTAATGTGTTTTTTAATTAATAATATTTCTTTAATTGGTAATTAATGACGTTATTAGAGAAGTACATTTACATTTTTTTAGATGTGGGTTGTGAATTGTGTGGTGTTATAGGGTTATTTATGTTATTGTACATATATATATATATACTATATATACTATGTACAATAACATAAATTCTAATAAAAAACATTCTATTATGAATCAAAACATTAAACTATTTAAAAATCTTCAAACTAAAATTTCCCATTCCAGTATATATATATATTTTACAACATCTGCAGGCGGTGGTAAATTCAGACCCCAACTATCCAGTAGCCCGACATTTTCAGTTGGTACATAATAACAACTTAAAGGAGTTCAAGTACTTTGTTATAAGTGCTGTCCAGATATCTAGATGGGGTGGTAACAGAGAGAGACGTTTACAACAGTTAGAGTCTCACTTCATATTGACACTAGATACAAAGAAGGAAGGAAGGAAGGAAGGAAAAGACATTTATAGAGCACATGGCTACCCGGAAGCATCCCAGCGCTAATAACTGACACGGGGGAGGGCAGAGGGCTAGGGGAAGAGCATGGTCTTTAATTGCTTCCGGAAAGCCAGATGGTCATGGAGTGTGCGGAGGTGGAGAGGCAGGGAGTTCCAGAGTTTGGAGGCATTATAGGAAAAGAGTCTACCGCCACTCCTAGATTTCTTGATCCTGGGGATCTCTGCCAGGTACAGATCATCTGATCGGAGATTCCGGTTGGCTTTATATGGACGAATCATGCTGGAAATAATAGATGAACCAAGACCCTGCATTGACTTATGTACCAAACACAGAGCCTTGAACCTGATCCGTTCCTGAACCGGAAGCCAGTGAAGGGAGCGAAAGGCCGGTTTTGCTGAGAGTCTATTGGTAGTACCCATCAGGAGTCTTGCTGCACTATTTTGTACTGATTGGAGTTTTGTGACCGCAGAGATGGGGGCACCCAGATACAAAGCGTTTCCATAGTCCAATCTCGAGAGATACAAAGATGCCAAATGGTCTGAACACAAGTGAGGACTTGAACAATTTTTTATAACATAAGTGTGCATTAACATCTCATCCTCAGTACATGTCCATCCATGTCAAAAGTTTAGGGTAGCTTCAATGATAAGTTCTTCGAGCACTCAAGCGTAGTATGATGTGTTTTTCCTTGGATGGATACTGCACCACTGTGCATTTTTACACTCTGTTTTTCGAAATACATGTTGATTGACCAGCTAATATTGGGTCTAGCACTCGCACTTTATAAACATTAATTTAGTATAGTAAAGCGTTTCTGGGCAGCCTCGTTGTTCAAGACAACTAGAATTTTAATTATCAAGCACTTAGCACTTTTTTTGAGAGCACTTTAGGTTTCATTATATCATGATTATCATGAGCACTTGCACTGCAACAATAATGATGGGGGATTATTCATCTTACAATACAGAAGCTGTCTTTAGCTGTCAATTGAGTGTTGTTATTTGTACCAACAATTTTTCCATTTATGGATTTGTCATCATGAGATTTATTTAGCACTAGCACTTTATTGAAGGTAATAATGTTGTCGATTTTAGACACTATAGAGATTCGATAGCGTGTTGCTTGATTCTACCTTTTAAATATTAATCATTATTGTTGACAAACCAAATGGAGTTTAATTCAAAATTACAGTCGTGATTTGCTGGATTGGCTATTATGGAGCATATAAATTGTATACATGTGTAAGATGTCTGACTTCTATGTCTACCAACTGTGCAAGGCATTTTCGATCACGGGTTGGGGGTGTGCACTATTTAATTGCTGTCACGTTAGTGGCGTGTCATGTGATCAAGGCCGCGTTCAGACGGCCGAAACGCGTCATGGCAGGCACTAGCCTGAAATAGATGGTGCACTATTGGCACTAATAAAGCACTTTATTTTGAAGATCAATCTTGTCTCTGCGAGTGGTGGTCCGTACCTGGGCGAACTCATCGGCAACGTGGTGAGCCAGGACTGTGATTTTTCATATATATGTTATCAAGGCAGTGAATGCCGAAACGCGTCGCAGCGTAATGGAGGAATAAACCTCGCATTTCTGAAATCTCCCCGTGTCGGTATCTGATTTTGTGTGGAGAATCGGATGTGGTGTTCATATATAAATATATATTTAAAAAAAAAAAAATTCAAACAAAAGATCGCCGCACTCCTCGAGTCAGTATTCCTTAACTAAGATTTATTCAGCACAATTTCCACCATCACCACCACCACCTACGCGTTTCGACCAAGAAATGGTCTTGTTCACGGTTACGTGAGTCCATCCTCTATTATCACTTTATATAGTTCAGCCATATTAGCCCATTATGAGGCATTATGGGACTTGTAGTACTTAGTTACCAAAGTTTATTTTTTCATTTTTTCAAGGTAATACTGCCAGTTCAATAATTCAGGGGATTATTATATGTTGATAATCACATATACTTGATTCCGCGTTCTCTCTCTTAGTGAGTTTAACATCCTATAATACTTCATAGGTTTCAGACATTATGTGATGGTTTTTCTTTTGTCTTTCATGTTGTTTGGTGTTGTCTTGGCATCGTGCCTATTCCTCCAAGGTGTTGAGTTGGGACATGATTAGGTATTTAAGAGGTTTTTGTAACTCCTACTGATCCTATATCTATTGAGATTAGGTTTCGTTGCAGACTCATTCAGTGACTGCTGTTCTTTTAAGGCTTGGTAGTCTGTAATCCATTGTATACTTCATATGTTAGAGTCCGGTTCCTAGGTGAGGCTTCGGCCTCCTCTGCGCTTGCTAAGCTGGCGAGCGGCTGTGCTCCCTTCTCTGTGGTCTTGTCTCCACCATGGGACCCCACAACACGGCACGGCTGGCGGCGCAAGCAGTGCAAAAGGGCACAAAACAGAGGACATTTAGCCAATAGGGACATTCCCAGCAGAGTCCAGCAAAAAGGGAGCTTCCAGCTCAGTGAAGAACCAGGAAATTCCAGGAGTGCAGTGAAAGCACCAGGGCTCCTCTGAATAACTTGAGAGCACCAGGGATTTTCCAAATAGCTTGAAAGCACACAGAAGTTCCAATAATCCCCATGAAGCTCCAGCAGCACAAGGGGGGGAACACTTTCATATCCCTGAGTCTTCCAAAACAGGAGGCCAGCACACACAAGCCCTTCGAGATTCTCCACAAGCAGGATACCACAGCAGGGCAAAAAGAGTCAGTGCTTTTCCTCCACTACAGACAGAAGCAGCAACTGCACACCAACCCACCCCTCACACAGAAAAGGCAGCGCTCTCACACAGTCCTTCCGCTCTTCTTCTTGGCAAGGTCCTCTTGTTCTATTGAAGTAATCTAAAGTCCTGGGGCTTTAGGTGTAGTACTTATACCTCATGTAGTCATTGTTATCTTTGCTGTAAGGGTCTCTGAACCCAGTCCAAACCAGTCCTGTCCTCCCTGGTGCAGCATGACCACAGGGGGCGGAGACAGCATTGTGAAAAAGGAGACACAGCCTATTCAGGTGCAAACGAAACTCCTCCGACCACTCTAAATGCAGACCAGGTCTATTCAGCCCACGGATGAGTCACCCAGGCAAGGCAGGACACACCTCAACCCCCCAGTGACTGTCTAGAGTGAAAGCACATCCCAACTCCTGTCACTCAAAGACCAGACGCTGATACACAACCAGGCGGGGCACAAAGAGTCATAAACACACAGAAATGCACACTTCTAAAAGTGGCATTTCTAAAATAGTAATAACAAATCCCCTTTCACCAATAAGCAGGATTTATCACTACTATTCCAACCATACCAACCATGGCCACACTACCCTTTCGTATCAGAAATTACTACTGAAGCACATATCAGGGAATTTCCAATGCAAACCTATGAGAGGAGCAGCCTCACAGCAGTGGGAAACCAAATAAGCTGTTTCTCACTACCAGTACATGCCACACAGCTAAGTCACATTTCCTACCTTTAACTTACTCAGCACCCTGCCCACAGGGCTAGCTAGGGCCTACCTTAGGGGTGACTTATATGTATTAAAAGGGGGGTTTCAGACGTGGCAATCACTTTAAATGCCACAACAATGCGGCAGTAAACTGCGCGTGCAGGCCCTGCAGCTGCAGAGGCCTGAGACAGGTTTGAAAGGCTACTTTGGTGGGTGGCGCAAGCAGAGCTGCTGGCCCACTAGTTGCATTTCATTTTCAGGCCCTGGGTATATGGGATACCACTGTAGAAGTAATTTACAAGTAAATTAAATATGCCAAACAGGTGTAGACCAATCTTACCAAGTTTACAAGAGAGAGCACATGCACTTTAGCACTGACCAGCAGTGGTAAAGTGCCCAGAGTCATAAAACCAACCCAAACTGGTCAGAAAAAATATAGGAGGAAGAGGAAGGCAAAAATGTTTGGGTATAACCCTGCAAAAAGGGCCAGTTTCAACACTAACTGAAACTTCACCTCAGCCAAAGTCAGAAAACTTCATCCTTCTTCACAAAGGTGACAACTTTGCAAGTACGGGATTTAAATGTGTCCACCATTTGCTTAAATTCTGTTAAAGACATGATGGAAAATATCGTTGAAAATATCCACTTACTACTTCGCTTTAGCATGTTCCAAATCCGAAAGAAAATACTGACATTTTCTTTTGTTTCAAATTTATGGAGATGATCACTTGCATCAACCATTCAGCAAGCAAGCTCTCCCTAAATCCTCCTGACTGCTACCTTACTCCCTCCTCTTTGGTGCGCATAGAGAGATGAATCAACAGTCTGTGAAGGGAAACTGAACCAGAAACTAATCCAGAAAACTCTGCTGTCCTTGATCAGGTTTCTTCCTGATAGAGCAGGAAAAATATAGCTTGAAAATCTATTAATAGAACTGACAGTAGAGTAACATGTAGGAAAATGTGCCTTTACTAAGCTTACAAAAGCTTGGGTGCATAGTTAACATACAGCTTGTTTTAAAAATAATATGTAGAGAACTGGAGGAAAACTTACTAAGCTTTCATTTCTATCATATTTCCATTGCTAGGCCCAGACTAAGCCTTTTCCTCTTTCCATCTCATCTTATTTTTTTCCATCTTTAATAAGTAAATGGCTTGAAAGAAATACTGAACCATTCACAAATATTTGATAGATGACCCTAATATGATTTGCTTTAACTAGTCATTGCTGGAGAATGTGTTGATCTTATAAAAAGTATTTCTTCTTTCCAAACTAAGGGGGTCATTACAATGGCGGTCGGACGAGTGTCTGACCGCCATCGGACGAGTGTCCGACCGCCATCGTTTGCGAGATGGGGACCGGTGGACAAGTAGTCGGTGGTCCCACCCACCAGATTAGAATGCGACCACTGTGTAGGCAGTTGGAAACATCCCCTTTTCAATTGTGGCTTGTGGTGCGGCCTTGAAAAGGGCTGCAGCTCAAGCCGCAATTGAAAAAGGTTTTTTTTTAAACATCCGTGTGCCAGGGCACCATGTGGTACCTGGCTCAAGTTGCATGGATGAATCAATCAATCAGGGATTTGTGAAGCGCGCTACTCACCCGTGAGGGTCTCAAGGCGCTGGGGTGGGGAGGGTCGTGCAGCTCCGAATCAGGCGAAGAGCCAGGTCTTGAGGCTTTTCCTGAAGGTGTGCAGAGTGGGGAAACGTCTGTGCAGAGTGGGGGAACGTCATGGATGTTCGGGGGGAACCACATGTGCCCCCTGGCCATATAGTGGAGGCTGAAAGGTGGAAGGGGGCCCTGCTGGGGCCTCCAAAGTCCCTTTCTGGCTTCCTGTTCATGGTGGTGGGACCGCCATGAACAGGCATTGGGAAAGGAACATCCTAATCCCTACAATGGTGCTTGCCCAGACACCACCCCCATTGTAGGGATTAGGAATCCGACTGCCGTCCCGACGGGATATTTGATCCTATCGGAGGCGGCGTTCCGACAGGGGTGGAAAGGATGTTGTTCTGATGGCCAGGACACCCCCTCATAGGCTTTTATTTGAGGTCTGTATCAAATTGAATATTGATTGTGTTCCTCGTAGGTGCTTACATGGAGAATGCCCAGTATATTTTAGAGATAAATTGCACCCTGGCAACATCTCTGAATTCAGATAATCTGGGGCTTTTGGGGGTTTCTGTTTAGAAAACCCCAATCATTGGGAATTGAAGTATATTTCTGCATGTGGTTGTAACTTGGAATGATGTATCTGTTGTGATTAACTTTCATGCTGACCTTTGTAGGACCATGGGGGGACACCGTCTTCCTATGCTCAAGGCATTGTGATATAGTTGGGTATAAGGAGTAGTAGGTAGTTGGTTTATTACTTGATGACAGAACAGGCATTTCATTCTCTGTACGATGGCAGGGTAATAAAGAATAAAGCTACTTCTACTCTACTATTGCTCTCTGAGATCATCCTTACAAATCTGGTGACAATCTACCTTCACCCTGACACCATGTGGAACCTACAGTACTACGGAGCGGTATGTTGCTGGTAGTGAAAACAACGCTCTTGTCGGAGTTGCTGTGCTACAGTGCACAAGTAAATTGTCAGCAACATTACGTATGGAGAATTGCTACAGGCTGTTTCTATGGAGCCTGTAAGGACATTTATATGTTTGTCACCTTTTGCGGGTTAACTGTCAGCAGCAACCATCTCATGCTGGAAGACTCGGCGTCAGGGGAGCTCTTTGTTCCATGTCACTGGAAAGCATTGTCCTGCACGTCTGTTGAAATGCCCTGATTCTTGGTACATTTAGCTCTCCATTTTGAATTTGGACAGCGTGCTCTATGTCATGGCCATTTTGAGGATACACTGCATTTGCCTTGTGACCAGGGCACTCATTCATCTACTCTGGTTAGCATTCAATGGTTCAGTCATCATTGGAGTGGTTCAATCGTCATTGGAGCGCACGTTCCTTTTAAGTGATGTGTACACTTTAAAGTGCATCATCTGTCAGTGATGCACTCACTGATCAATCTGTGAAGCGCATTACCCTTTTCAGTGATTCGCACAGTAGTGAGTGGAGCATAGAGCCTGTGCAGCACTTTGAGTGCAGTGCTCATTTTCAAAAACGCTGAGGCGCTTTATCCTTTTCAGTACATAATAATGAAAGGCAGTGTATTGCTGCATTCGCTGCATGTTTGTCCTTCGTGCATTCATTTGTGCACCTTTAGAGCTTCAGAGGGGGTTTCAGTTCTTCTACAGTAAATTTTTGTGGACAGTGATGCCCACACTTTCACAATTATTCGGGGCATCCTTTATCACATTGATGACCAGATTTTAATTTGGTGTGGGTTCTTGGGGGTTTAGTTCTTACACAGTCCAATTTCCCTCATAGTGATGCGCACACTTTCATAATCATTCAGCGCACCTTTTGTCACAGTGGTGCGCACACTTGAAATTTAGTAGGGATCCTTGAAGCAAATTTTCATTGTGTCCTGCAATGCGTTCATCAAGCAGCATTCATAATGTGTTTTTCAGGTTGTTGATAGTGATGCGCACACTTTCAAGAGCATTCAGTGCACTTGTCACAGCAGTGATGCACACATTTGTAATTGAGCATGGATTTTGCAGACAAATAATTAATTTGTCCGCTTTTATAAATCTCAGTTATTCGTGCAATTACAGTTGTACCGTTTGGGGTTCTAGTAATCTACTGTTTCTGAGCCTTTCATGCACTTTAGGGTACTAGTATCTTTGATACGTGGTGTTCTACCTGTGCATTCTCGTCTCCTTATTACCGTAGTAGAGTACTCTCCTAGGGCAAGTTTGCTAGTATGTATGGAACCTGTACCGTCCCTAACCGTTTATACCATCCTCACGGGACTCATCATTCAAGTGGGAAGAGTGGTGCGAGTATTTTGAGAATAACATTTCTACTTTTGAGGATGAGGAGGATCTTATGCTGGATAGGAAAAAGAAAATTCTGTTACATTGTTTAGGTGCATGTGGTATGAAAGTATACAATCGAATCAACAAAAAAGCTGGTCAAGATGATGTGTACGTGAACATTTTAGAGGATCTAACTATTTCAAGCCTTACTGTATGTTGTGGTAGACCATTTTAAATTCTTCCATAGGAAGCAGGCACAAAAAGAATCAATTGAGGATTTTGTGGCTGCAAAAAAACATTTAGCACTTACTTGCTGTTTTGGTACGCTCCCTGATGAGTTAATTTGCGGCCAGATTGTTATGCAGGCTGCGTATCCCAATATACAGGACAAACTTTAGGGCAAAGGGGAATCCTTTCTTCAGGAAGTCATTGCTATTGTCAAGAGTGCTGAGTTAACGGGGAGGTGTGCAAAAGCTGTCTCACCTGAAGAGAAGGCGAAAACTAACAAGGATGAAAGTTCAACTGTCGCCAGGATAAAAAACTCTAAAAACATTTCCCACAAATCCATGGAGGAGTCTAATGCTAGTAAGGTGGACAATGCAACCAAAACTAGGATGTTGGTTGGGAAAAAATGTTTTAGATGTGGGAGCAAATACCATTTGGCAAATGACAAAAGTTGTCCTGCACGCAAGCAGAAGTGTTCCAAGTGTGGGATAATTGTGCCAGAAGAAGTAAAAAAAGAAGTGCATGTGAAATATGTAAATCCTGTTGATGATTGTGAATCTAGTTCTTCTGATGAGGAAGATATGAATTTATGTGTATCACGTGTTGGTGATGACATTCTGAGTGGACAGGGTAAGAGGAAGAAGCAAGTATGTGAGATGTGATAATGAGGGCTAGAACATCCATCACTAAAGATAACGTTGGATGGATGGTCACAGCCAAGAAAGCTAATTGGTCATCAGAGGTTGTTAAACAGAAGCTGAAGCACGCACAGGACATCAGCAAGAAAAATTATGATGCCAAACATGGGAGCAGACCTGTGCACATCAAAATAGGTGATAGGGTAAGAGTAAAAAGGAGTGGCATTTTGAAGAAAGGCTAGAGCTATTTTTCACAACCTTTGGTGGTTGAAAAAATCTTTTGTTACTCCGTGTTGTTGAATGATGGGTCCCGCTCCTGAAAATCAGCATGAATGGCACCACGCAAGAGGACACTGCTTCTTTCTGCCGCTCGAGTAGATGTTCTACTTGAGCAGCAGCTTCCTCAAGGCGAACATAAGGTTTTTCAATGCGAGCGGTAGTGGCCATCTGCTCCCCCATCCCCCTGTGTTGAGAAATCTCACTGGGAGGTGGTCTGGAGTTCCTCTCTCCCCAACTTAACATTGTATGTTTTTTGGAACTCTGCATTCTACACAGAGACAGCGGCGGCTCCTCTGCTATGACGGAGGAGCGCAGCCCTCCTGCCAGACCCAAAATGTGAAAAATAAAACAATAATATAACGTGTTTATTATTGTTTTATTTCTCTTCCATTGAATTAGGCTTGGGGCCAGGCCATCGCGGGGCAAGGCAGGATGGACAGTGGTGAGCACTGTGATTCAGTGCACATGACGGTTTGGCCGGCCATCACAGGCCGGCCAAAGCGTAATGCGCAGTGAAGCTCTCTCCAACCCCAGCTGCATTGCAGGGTTGGAGACAGCTGTCACAGGCTCTCAGTCTCCCTGGGAGCGCAAATCGAGGGTGCTTAGGCCAATACTGACGATGCTCTCATGCATGAGAGCAGCGTCAGGATTGGCCGCAGGGGAGGCTGGGAGCCTGTGCTGCAGCAAGGAGGAAACAGAAGAGTGGTGTTTCGTCGGGTGTGATGCGGCAGGTAAGTTCTTTTTTTTAAACTTTTTATTTTACTGTTTTTGGTCCCCTCATCCCGCGACTCCAACGGCACACCAGCTGCTACTGCAGGGTGCGCGGAGTGGGAAAAACTCTGCAAACTCCGCGAGTGGAGTGGAATTTCACGCTCTGGCCTAATAATCATTAGTTTGACTGGCTGACAGAGAATGGGTGCAGTCAAGGAGTATAGGACACAGATGAGGGGGTCACTGAAGATCCTACAAGACAAGAAACAGGGGAACCTATAGGGCAGAGTATTGGTGGAGAGTGTGTTCAATGTTCTATCGATGATGTGGTAGGGCAGGACGACAACTAAGACCCCCAAATTCTTGTGCAATCTTATGTAGAGACAAAGTGAGTCAATGTGGGAGGGAAGTGAAAAGACCTCCCAGAGTTGCGAGATTTTGTTTGCAAATAAGCATTGTGATGTTTCCACTGTGTACCTACTGGGTGCATCCTTTTGTTCTATACAGGAAAGAAGTGTTATAATATTCTTTTGTTCTAGTCAGAAAAGTTTTTTTATAAGTATGGAATAAGTTTTATTTTATGTACATTCTAGATTTCCACTTTAGGGTTTCCTTTGTGAATGTAATGTTTTCTTCTTAAAAAACGGTAGGTGGGTTGTGATTAACTTTCATGCTGACCTGTGTATGACCATGGGGAGACATTGTGTTTCTATGCCCAAGGCATTGTGATGTGCTTAGGTTCTAAGTAGAACCTTGGGCATAGGCGGCGGTAGGCAGTTGGGGTATTACTTGCTGATGGAATGGGTGTTTCAGTCTCTGTACGGTGTTATGGTAATATAGAATAAAGTTACTTCTAGTCTACTATTGCTGTATGTGATCATCTCTACAGTATGCTGTATCCCTTGAGTAGACCAAATCCATTTATGGGATGGAAAAAAGTCATGCATGTAATTTCTCATTCATTTGAGTTGTCATTAGAAACAATAAGACATTAGAACTCTCTAGACTAAGGACATTTTAATCCAGTCAGCTGAAGGAATATGATCAATCTTTTACCCACTTGCACACTCAACCACAATCTTCCACAGCAAGTTTTCTCCAAGTGTTAACCTATACAGGGAGGGAGAAAACATTGGATTGGGAGAGAGCACATTTATGTAGGAAGGGTAGAAAAGGACGAAATATATCTGTTGTAGCAAAATAGCATAGTGTGGGTGCCTCTGATTTCTCTCCAAACTCTACATTTTCCAATAATGTTAATTTTAGCAGTTTAAAACATCACTGCAATAATTACTCACTAAGCCGACTAAATCACATAGATAGTTTATCAGGAGACCGTGGCGATAGTAGCTGAAACTTAATAATGATATTAGACATTTAATATGATGGTAATTACAAAAAGTGAGATATCATACAAAACAACATTGTCAGTGTAAAAATTGTCCGAACTTAGAAAGAGTGCAAACATTTAAAGAAGTGTTGATAAACAAGTTAGAACTCAGGTGTAAAAACAAGTGACAGTGTTGTAGAGTCTCTCACATAATTAATGCGGACTGTTTCACTTACTCTGTATAATTTGACCTATTTGTTTGATATGGCATTTTTATACGCTCTTACTGTCCTTTCCTTCGTAAAATGTCTTGCAATGTCAACCATTGAGACAACAATATACCTCAAGAGGTCAATCATTGTGACAAAGTACTGAAATACACCTTGAATGACAGGGGCATTTAAAATCCTTTTAATAAAATTATGAAGCACTTGAACTATATAGAATGTTGGCTTTACATTTCCTATTAACAGCCATTGCCGGCATTGGCATATTAATGTTCTACTGTTTGGAACATTTTGCAAAAAGAAATGGCTTTGCAATTGCTCACACAAAATTCTAGGGCACAAAAGAAAAACATGTTATTTGTTAATATTACCAAACACATGTAGACAGTCAATGCAGCATCTTTCATGTTCTCCTCTGATTTCTAAGGAATTGGCTGTAATGCGTTGCAGAGTTCTAGGAAAGTAAAAGAAGGAATTTAAACAGACTACATAATCAAAAACAATATGAGCATCTCTGTAGAATAAGGTCCCCTACCTTGTTCTCCTTAAACAGATCAAGCTGGGGCACGATTTAAAAGACCTTGCCCGGAAGGAGGCTATATTGTACAAGAACACTATTTCTGTTGTGCTGTCATGTGTAGATTATACACACAGGAGAATCAAGTCATGCTAAAAAGCTGCCACTGACTCACCTTAGTGACAAGTTTAGTGAAGTAAATTGTTGCTTGAAGCATTGTGCTGTCGTGTGTAGATTATGCACACGGGAGAATCAAGCCATGCTTAAAAGCTGCCACTGACTCACCTTAGTAACAAGTTTAGTGAAGTAAATTGTTGCTTGAAGCACTCAAACTGTATATCAAGTAATGAACTTTTGATCCAGCGCACAGCCAATGCCTAATCAGGGATCAATACTCAATAATATAGCAGAACAATGGCCCATACACACTCACCCAAATCCCTGATGCGCTGGGGTCAATTTTTATACGAATTAAATTCTCTTTCTCATATCTGTTCATATATGGCAATTTTTCCCAATACCTATCTGATTCATCAATCAACTCTTCCTCTTCTTGGTCGATGAACCAATTAGTTGAATAGTTGATGGTAATGATACTCTTTTATCTGACTAATCATTTATAAACTAAATAACCACAGACTCTCGTTGAAGTTAATAATGTTTATCTCAAATCATAGAATAAAATGCTCAAATGCATACGGTCACAATTGCAAACAATGAACTCACAAAGGGAGAGAAAACATCAGCAAATCAAATGAAACAAACTCATCAATAAGCAATAACAATATTGCATGAAGGAGTGGATAGATAAAGAGACAAAAGTTTCAGAGACAATAATACATTTGCAAGTAAATTATGCAAAAATAAGTTAGAAATATTACAAACCCAGCGGAATTGTAGTGAAAAACCACCCCTCAGGCCTAAGTGGTGGTGGGGGTCCCCCGAAATAGAGTCAGGGGGCAAAGATTTCAGAGACAGGATCAGGACAGGACAGGAACAGCTAGGCCTCTCTGCAAAACCGACGGACTGCGAAGCATCTCCCCTCTCTCAGCCTCTCCACCTAAGACTCTCACCACACCCCTAAAGGCACCCCAATTATACCCTAAAACTACATGTCCGTCCCACATCAGTTTGAAACATTCAGCGTAACTAGACAGTTGATTGGTGGACTTTGGGTGTGGAATGTCACACCATGATGACTTCATTCACTCTTAAACTTATTCTTTGTTTTATGCCCGTTCCCACCACCACATATATTGTACATTCACATGGTCGGTTACAGGTTACAATTTTATACATTTCGAGCAATGTCTTTAGGAAACGCCCTTCTATCCCACGACCCAGCACGTAGTTTGGCAGACGATCATCACATCGGCCTTCACCCTCTTTCATCTCCTCTGCTATACTCAGTGCTTCAACGTGCTTTTGTCTGAACAGCATTTACTCTATTTTCCAACCCGCCTTCACTTTGGACAATATAAGAAAACATGGAGTTCATCCAGCCCACTATAACGAATAGAAAATGAACATTCATTAATTATGTGATAATGTAATTTTCACTGTTTACCACCCACCTTTGTTCTATTTCCTGTTAATGTTTTTCCTAGCATAGCCTTATGCAAAACGACATTATTTATTAATTCAAAGCAAGTTGTAACATATAAACTACGAAATGCACATGTGGCCTAGTCATGCATTATTTCTCGTTTCTTTCAAAGCATAATGTAAATACAATGTTAGTTCTTTCATGTATTATCTCACGTTAGTGCATGCATGTGCAAAGCATTTTTCCCTTGTGTTCATGTAAGGTGCACGTTAATTTTCTATTACTACTTACTGTTAGTACGTATTATGGGGGTATTAATTCGAGCAGGTTTCTTTTCTCGAATTCCTGCTCCATCACTTTCGAAAAGAAAAACCAAAGAAGGCCTCCCAAATAAAAACGAAAGGCAATTCCCTCTCAGCAATTACTTAAACTGACCAGCATTGAATAACTTCAGACTGTACATGCTCTGAAGGGCTAGGAGTAATGGACCTTTCTCCACACAATAATATTTAGGCAACCAAATATCAGGTTGAATTCAGCTCATCTATATAGCTTCTGTGTTTACAGGGATAATAGAACCAAGGCTGTCCTCTTCTTCTTTCGACTGATACAATAGACAGAGGCATGCTTTAATCCTTACATTGACCTACAACTAGAAACAGGCTGGAAAAGAGGGCACCACTAAAAATGTCTGCAGATTACCGAAAGTGCCCAAAGTAATTGACACAAAACCCAAAATGACACATTACACCTCATGATCTCAAATTACATTTCATACTTATAGACTGCTTCAATATGCATAATTTGAAAGGTGACTGCAAAGTGGTCTGTTGAAAAAAACAAGCAGACATCTGGAGCCTAACCCTGCAATTCCACACTAGAAACCACCCTTCGGATGAAGTGGTGTTTATGCTGCCAAACAGCCTTGGGGATGCCTAGAAACTCACTCTCCTCTCTCTCCAACAACAAAAATCTTTTCATGGATGAGCTTTTATATGGCTTTCATATCAGAAAAACTCGTCAGCTTATCCAAAAGACGGAGCAAATGGTTTACCACCTCAGTCAGCTACACTCCATACACAACCCCCAGATCACTTAATGAATGTATTTAAGTCATTGTTTTGCTCCACTCTGGCTTGTTTGTAGACCGACACTTCTCAGGTCTTAAAAGTTATTAGTTTTGGTCATTTTCCTGCAGTGTCCCTTGATCCATGGTGGTAGATAGAAGAGAGAGAGTGTGTCCGTGCGTGATTGTGTGCGTGCACCAGGTGAGGTCCAGAGAGCAGTTATTGGTGAAGCCTTGCCTATACAATACTCCAGGGTCTGAATTGCTACAAGGTGAAAACCTCCTTTCAAAAGCTTCATCATCAAGACTAGCTCAAAGGCTGGGCGGGCTCTCATCTTGTTTAGTCGAGCATTTGCCCATGAACTATCTTGTTTATGGTCTGCGGATTATTAGCTCGAGAAGGGGTGGGGACAAGTTGTGAAAATGTTTGTGCCCATCATTATTAACTGCTTATAGACAAGTGAAAATTCAAGTAACATTTTTATAGTGCAGTGTAAATCTTGCTGGTCCCATTGTGGGTGTGGAGTGCACCTTTTAAATTTAATTTCATGCGTTGTCTCCTACAACAAACGAGCAAAACAAATGTGCAAAGATTATGCTGTTACCTGTATTAGAGATATCTGGCCAATTTAAGTGGACAGCAAGTGGGAGACACACATTTGCTGGTATTGTTATCGAAGCCATCATTAGATATACCCCGAGGAGCCTCCTTTGTAACTGTTGAGCTAAGAAAACTTTAGAGGAAAAGGAGGCCCCCTTATGTGTTCTGAAGTAGGGATTTTATGAGTGCCAACCAGACAATCACGTTTTGATATGGTGTGAGTTTGGCTTCAGAGTTAATACAAAACGTGTCCCTGGACTAACTGGAGGCTCCATCATGAGCACTATAGCTGTCAATTCATGAGCACTATTGCTGATATTCAGAAAATAGGTTCACCTGGTAGATCGTTCTTGTTCTCAAGTATTACGGCTAGAAGCAGCAGCAGACAGAGGTTCACAGTCCCTTAAATGTGGTATATAACAAGAAAGGTCGGTTTAGCAACATGCAAAAACAGTGGGGCATATTATCAAGGGCTTTATCGCCGCTTTAGCGGCACTTTTTGCCCCTAAAGCGGCGATAATTTTATCGCCCTATTAGCAAGCTGCGACAGCTTTCAGGCGTTAGAGGCCGCGTTTTCCATCGCCTTGCATGTCAGCGATAATTATCGCTAATGACATGCAAGGAAGGCGTTCCCTACTAAAAGCGACTGGAAACAGTCGCTAACTCCACTACCCCCTATTAGCAAGGCAGGCGAAGCCATAAAATAATTTGCGCTAAGCGCGTTTATCGCTATATTTTATCTCCTGCTAGTGAGGATGACTTACCTGTTTAAAGTATAGGAGGTGGATTCTAATGCTGAATCCACCTTAGCGATAATGCGAGAATATCGCTGCTTTTCCAGCGATATTCTCAGATTTTGCCGCTATCGCTGGAAATTATATCGCTATGGAGATAAACCTTGTTAATAGGGTGTTATCTCAGCGATATTTTCCAGCGATAGGTGGCGTTAACCAAAGTTGCGCTAAGCGCGGTTAGCGATAAATATCGCTATTCCTTGCTAATATGCCCCAGTATTTGTAGAAGAAGCACCGACTCAAGTTCCACCAAAATTAGTGCATACACAAGAGCACACACACACACACACACTTCCATCTACAACACTTTATTATATTTTCTCCTAATGTAAAATAACAAAAAGCAGAGTTATTGCAAGAATTATCAGTGCATTAAGCACAGGCAAACAACAGAAAAGTAAATTATATAAAGATACAAAACATTATACAGAGCCTAGCAGAAATCCTGCCTCCTGTTCTTCCAGGATGAGAAATATATCCACCTCCCCACATACTGCTTCTAGGCTGAGTGAAGACCTACTTTTGCAACCAGAGAATGGCAATTGGTTATGAGCTTATCGAAGGCAACTGTGTTTCAGAATGGCCCCATGCATGAAGATTCCTTCTCTCTGCTTGCTTGCTGAAAACACACACAGACGCCTTTGATACTGGGTCTCATGATCTAAAACAAGCACATGAAGAGGGAAAGTGCTGTATCTATGTTGTACGAGAAAATAAGGTGTGAGAAATATATATAAATAGAGCACAATACTAATAATGCTGACTCAGCTTTTCATTTTTATTACAGGCGTGTGTACAATACACAAACATTACTAATATGAGAAGAACGAATGTATATGTGATAAAAGATATACCAATATCAAGGATAAGCAAGCTTTATAACTTGACTAAATAATACCAAGAACTCATAATATGTTTCCATAATAGTCTACAACATTTGGGCCATAGGTCAGAGGACACAGTAGACAGCAGGAAATATGCCATGGCTCACAGTTTGTAGGGTATATATGCCAATTTATGACACTTGAGCTTAGAATGTTTACATGGCCAAATTGACTAACTAAAGTAAGATCTTCCGAGTGGGTGCTGCTTTTATACCAAGCAGTACCAAAGAGCTGCAAAACCACATGCTCTGTGAGATCTTATGAGAAACGAGTTCACATTAAAAACTCCTGAAAACAGTTTATTTCCGGTGCCTCGGATGGCGACAAGAGTTGTGGCCTTGTTAAGATACAGCAACGCTTGCGTGGGAGCAAGAAGGGGTTTCCAGCAGTGATGTCCTTGGTTGTCCTGTGTACCTCAGAGGATGATGACAGGTGTGCACAAACGGAGTGACTGAAGGCTCGCCGAATCTAAATGCAGATGGGAAGCTTTAATCGTCAACAAAGTATAAGAAAAGACGTCTGGCATTGACTTTTGTATCACGATGGACATTTAAGATGAGTCTCAGCAATGGACTGTGATTGTAGAATTGCTTCGCCAGCTTTGAAATTCAAATTTGACTTGATCTGCTAAGTAATTTTTGATTTATATAGTACTGCATACCAGGCATCTGACTTTTCTACTTGCTATAGATATCTGTTATTATTACCTAATTTAATGGTACTCAATTTAGAGCCATCAGAAGGATGGAAACCTGAGTTTGCCTTGCTAGGATCCAAATTTGTGATCTGCAGATCTCAGGAGGTGTCAGCAGCAAGTAGGTAGCCTACTGAGCCTCATGTGTCCTAATCTTGTGCCTCTCTAAATGTTTACATGGTAAAAAGATGATCTTATGTTGTCAATATCCATGTGTTCTTGACAACTACAAAAGAAGGGACGGATAGATGGAGACAGGGAAGTGCAGACATGGATATGAAGAAGCCACATGGCCAGAACTGAGACCTAGGTAAAACGAGAATTTGCAGGGATCTTGGAAAGACCGAGACATGTGAGATGAGCCGGGTTCATATAGAAAGAAAGAAAATGAACGATTCAAAGTGTGTGGGGATTGGAGAGAGTGACATAAAGGCAGAGGCAGGATTTACAAGTCTGATCGAGCTGGAAGTGAACGAGGAAGTCAAGAATGGAAATAAACAAAAATAAAGGAATAAGAAAAAAGCCAAAGAAGAGAAGAGAGAGTAAAAGCTAACAATAGCATTTACCATGAAGCATTAAATAATCAAGCTAAATGTTAGGGCATACCACAATGCGAGCAAACCTATGGTTCATTGGCAGACAGCACAAGCCTCTTCGGAAAGTGTGGCGCGGTTGCTGTGCAACCTTGCATTTTAACACACCACTGGACTAGCACTAGTTGTTGCCTTGGAAAGTTCTTTAAAACGGCTAAGGATGCCTGCATTATTACTACAACCTGATAGAATGCTTCAGAGGGTGTTTAATTTTATACTGTCTCACTGCCATCCATATATCTTCATCCGTTATTAAAAGCCCTGAAGTAATATGTGTGAAATGCGCATCTTTAGTGTGTGAATGCAGTGATCCCAATTATAGAGGTTAAAACTCTGGTGGTAGTATGTGTGAGATTCTCACCATATGCAAAGTGGGTAGTACAAATGAACCACACGTTTTGACGCCTCCCAGTCTCTCCTCTAAATGTAAGAAGTACCAGCTATAATGTCTCTTCTAAAACCATTTCCCCTGGCATGGTGATAAATGGATTCCTTCCACACCCGGGATGTTTCGAGTAAGATTTTCATAAACAGAGGAGATTGCTGCAAGTTTCTTTTAACTGTTGCAGGATCAGCCATTCGGTGGAGCTGGCTATTAATGTGCTACGCAGTCTGTGCAGGTTCATTGAGACACCTACATTACACTGGACTACAGTGGTTTCTGGAGAGTAGGTTACTAAAATAAGCATAATATATCTCTAATTGAGATTTTACTGGGCCCATATAACCAACATGCAATGCACCCTCAGTCTGCAAGAGCTTAGACACGTTTACCTCACATGGCTCTCAATCAAGGAAAGCTTTTATTTCAAATCACTTTGCATTGTCCATCACTGAACGGACAAGCACCTGTTCGCCATGCCCTCTCTACCCGTCAAGCAGTCAGCTAATAGAGGACCCCCACAACTTTTTAGTCATCTCGCCAGTTAAATGCAAATTGCTTAGCTGGTGAACTCTCCAGGGCTTAATTTGTAAAATAGTAAGAGCCGGTGCCCAAGAATTTCTCAGAAGTCCCCTGCCATCGCTGCCAAATACCAAGGCAACGTAGTCTTGATTCCACCTCATGCCTCTTTCATCCATCGCAAGACACTACCTGTTCCTGCACGATCTTTCTTATTCCTGCTTTCTCCCTTAGTAACTGTTTCTTCATTTTTAGGTCGCAGCCTAGCAGACAGCGCAGCTGTCTGGTATGCTATACATCTTGGGACATTCAGAAAGTTGACCTGGGAATGCATTCTGCCTGATGCTTACCATTGGCTTTGTGGTTTGTAACTCATATTTCTGGCTTTCTATTTGCTTGCTTTATTTGCTTTAAGCTGTCCAGCTCAATTTCATTTCTTCCGTTGCCCAAACTTTGTTTACTGGATTCTTCCACTAACTCGCTTTCTTTAAACAGGCCTTTAAATCTTGTTCTTATAGGGTTGCCCCTTTTTTCTTCTTTGCCATGTATTATGTTGATTGAATTTGCCTGCTGTACAACAAATTCTATACATACAATTCCTCTGATGATTGTATTATCTGGTTGGTTCCATTCTCATTCAAGTTATGTTCATGATGATGTGCCGAATACCACCGCTCGTACTCATTATGCCTGTCTGCAAGTGTGCTCTATTTATTGTTGTATGTGTTGCTTTACATGATTTGTCGTGTTTAAAAAGCTTAATAAACACATTTACAAAAAAGAAATCTTATCTTGTCACATTTGCTGTGCATTCAAAGACAGAGGTCAAATGTCCTGTGGTGTCTTCCAGGGAGCTTGGTATTTATTTTTCTTTCTCTGGCTTCAAAGTGAGAGGATTTATGTGACAATCATGCGGTCTAGTGGGGGCTGCTTGGGGAAGGCTGTACAGATGTTATTTGTTTTTCCTTTCTAGCACAACAAAAGTTAAATGTCTGTAAATGAACTGTGCTGTGGACCAAATCAGTACATTGGGCGATGACATTTCCACACATTATCGTTTGTGTGCTGCATGCTTTTATCAGTAAAACCCTATGTGAGTGCAAATGGAGTCGTCATTTTAGTTGAAGATGTGTTGTTTGTAATGACAGTGTGCTACCATACCATGCATACTCCACATTACCCCACTCCACTTTACTATGCCACTCCAGTCCACACTGAATCACTGCACTCTTATCGGCACCACTCCACTCTACACCTCTCAACTCTAAATCGCTCCACTCTACTCTATGCCAATGCACTCTACCCCACTCTTCTCTACCATGCAGCAGCACTGCACTCTTCGCCCCTGCTCTCTATATCACTCCACGCCCCTCCCCTCTATGCCAACCGACTCTGCAACACCGCACTCTATGCCACTGCATCCTATGCCAATGCACTCTACACCACTTTACTCAAAAGCAAAGCACTCTACATGATCTACTCTGTACCAAATTACTCTACACCACCACACTCTACACCAGTGCACTCTGTCACTCTATTCTTCTTTGCACCACTGTACTCTGCACCACTCAACTTTATGTCACTGCACTCTATGCCACTCTACTCTGTGCCACTGCACTCTATGCCAATGCACTCCACACCACTCTACTATACACCAATGAAGTTTACAACAGTGTACTCTGCAACACTGCACTCTCTGCCACTCCACGTTATGCCACTGAACTCTACATTACTGAACTCTATGCCACTGCACTCAATGTCACTCCTCTCCTAGCCACTCTAATCTACTCTGCACCACTGCACTCTAAGCCACTTCACTCTACTCTGAAACAATCTACTTTGTCACTGCAGTCTATGCCACTATATTGCACTCTGCAGCACTCCACACCATGCCACTGGACTCTATGCCAATAAACTCTATGCCACTTTACTCACACCCAATACACTCTACACCACTGAACTCTATGCCAATCTACTCTGCATCACTGTACTGTACAGCACTATACTCTACTCTATGCCACAGCACTCTACGCCACTCTACTCTACACCATTGCACTCTACATAACTTTACTCCGCACCGCTGTACACCACTATACTCTACTCTATGCCACAGCACTCTATGCCACTCTACTCCGCTCCACTGTATTCTGCACCACTCTACTCTGTGCCACACTACTGTGCACCACTCTACTCTGTGCCACTTTTATCTATGCCACTGCAATCTACTCTGCACCACTCTATGCCACTCTTCTGCACTCTATGCAGATGCGCTCTACTCCATGATAATCTACTGTGCACATCTTCAATCTGACACTGCACTCTACGCCACATCACTCTACACCTCTCTACTCTACTCTGCATCACTCTACTCTATGCCAGTGTACTCTATCCCACTCTACTATGCATCAGTGCACTCTTCGCCACTGCACTCTACACCACTCCACTCCACTCTGCAACACTGTACTCTACACCAAAACACTCTATACCACTACTCTATATCACTCCACTCTACCCTGCACCACTCCTCTCTACGTTACTTCACTCTGCTCTGAAACAATCTACTCTACACCAATGCACTCTATGCACTGCACTTTACATCAGTGTACTCCACTCTGACCAACTCCAGTCTACGCCACCGATATCAGCGCTGCGCCGCTCTACTCTATGTCACTCTATTATATGCCACTGCACTTTACGCCACTACTGGATGCTACTGCACTCCAGCCTGAACCACTATACTCTACCCTGCACAACTCCATTCCACTTCACTATCAGAAACAGTCTACTCTGCACCACTCTACTCTACACCACTTCACTCTATGCTGCACTACTCTATGCCACTCTACTGTATGCCAATTCACTTTACACAACTTTACTCAAAACCAGTACACCCTACGTCACTGTGCAAATGCCAACTACTTTGCACCACTGCAATTTACATCACTGTACTCTACAACATTCTAATCTATGCCACTGCATTCTATGCCACTGCATGCTACATCACTCTACACCACTGGGCTCTATGTCACTGCACTCAATGCCACTCTATTCTACTCTGCACCACTGTACTCTACGTCACTGCTCTCTGCACCACTCTACTCTGCACCACTCAATGCCTCTGCACTCTATGACACTCTACTCTGCATGACTGCACTCTACACCACTGCACTCTATGCCACTTTACTGCACTCTACACCACTGAACTCTATGCCACTCTACTGCACATTATGACACTGCACCACTGCACTATGCCAATGCACTCTACACCATTCTACTCTGCATCACTCCACTCTTATGGCATTGCGCTCTACCCTGCACCACTCCACTCTACTCTGCACCACTCCACCCTATACCACTTCACTCTAAGTCACTCTACTCTGCAACACTGCTCTCTCCACCATTGAACTCTACACCACTCTACTGTGCATCGCTCCACTCTACGCCAATTCACTCTAAGCCATTCTAATCTACTCTGCAGCACTGCAATCTATGTCACTGTACTCTATGCCACTATACTTTAAGCCATTGAAGTCTACACCATTCTATTCTACTCTGTGCCAATCGACTCTATGCCACTCCACACTCCACTGCATTCTACACCAATGCTCTGTACATCACTTTACTCAAAACCAATACAGTCTACACCACTGCACTCTATACCAATCTACTGTGCACCACTGCACTGTACACCACTATACTCTACTCTATGACACTGCACTCCGTGCCACTCTACACCATTGCACTTTGTCACTTTACTCTGCACCACTCTAGCCCATTGAACTCTACACCAATGCACTCTACGACACTCTACTCTACAGCACTGCACACTCTGCCACTGAACTCCATGCCACCACACTGTACTCTATGCCGCTCTACTGCACTCTACGCTGATTCACTCCATGCCACTCTAATCTACTGTGCACCACTGCACTCCATGACACTGCACTCTACACCACTCCAGTCTAAGCGACTCCACTCTGCAACACTGCACACATGCCAATGCATTTTACACCACTACTCTATACCACTCTACTCTACTGTGCACCACTCCACTCTATCCTGCACCACTCCACTCTGCACCACTTCACTCTACTCTGAAACAATCTACTTTATGCCACTGCACTCTATGCCATTATACTGCACTCTACACCACTGCAGTCTACGCTTTGCCACTGTACTCTAAACTACTGCACTCTACTCAAAACCAATGCACCCTACACCACTTCACCTATGCCAAAAACTTTGCACCACTGCACTTTATGCCACTATACTCTACAAAATTCTACTCTAAGCCACTGCACTCTATGCCACTGCACACTATGTCACTCTACACCACTTCAGTCTACATCACTGCACTCTATGCCACTCTATTCTACTCTGCACCACTGTAATCTATGTCACTGCTCTCTGTACCACTCTACCCTGCACCACTCTACTCTGAACCTCTCTATGACCCTTCACTCTGTGACCCTGCACTCTACGACCCTGCACTCTGACTCTCTACTCTGCATGACTGCGCTCTGTGCCACTGCACTCTATGCCACTGCACCTAACTCTGCACCACTCAGCTCTACACCACCCTACTGCACTCTACACCACTACACTCTATGTCACTGCACTCTACGACCCTGCACTCCATGCCACTCCACTCTACACCTCTGCACTCCACCCTGCACTTCACTCTATGCCACTCTACTCCACTATGTGCCACTCTACTCTCTATGCCATTGCACTCTACGCTACTGCAATCTACTCTACACTGCCCTACTCTATTCCAATGAACTCTACACTACTCTACGTCAATGCACGCTACACCACTTTACTCAAAACCAATGCACTCTATGCCACTGCACTCTGCACCAGCCTACTCTGCACCACTGTACTTTATGCCACTTCAATCTAGGCCACTCTACTCCACTCTACTCTACTCTATGACACTCCACTCCCCGATACTTCACTCTATGATACTATACTCCATTAAGCTCCATTAAACTCTGCGCCACTGTACTCCACTCTATGCCACCCCACTCTATGCTATTCTACGACACTACTCCACTCTACGATGCTCTACGCAGCTTCCTCTATGCCACTCCATGCCACTTTTCTCCACTCTGATCTATGATACACTACTCCACTCTGACAATCTACTCAACTGTATACCACTCTACTCTACTATACTCTATTCCACTCTATGCAACACACTCTGCGCCACTTCACTCTGCTCTACACCACTTTATGACAATCTATGCCACTCCAATTTATGACACTCCACGCAACTCTGATACTGTGCTCCCCCTACACCAATCAGCTTTATGCCCTTTCACTCTAAGACACTCTACTCCCTCCACGACACTCCACAACACTGTATGCTACTCCATGACACTCCACTTCACACCTCCATGCCACGCCACTCAACTCTACTGTACTCCACTCTATGCCACTCTATAACACTCCACTCTACTCTACTTTATGACACTGCACACCGCTCTCCTTCACCGTACTAATGTTTAGCCATGCTTAACAGAGGCCACCCTGGTGTATAACATTGCTAAAATACATTGACAAAGCCAATAGCTCTTTCATAGACGTGACCTTTTGGCTTTGCCAATGCTCGCTCTCTTCCTCCTTTTTCCACCTTTTGTGTTTTTCTCTGTCTTCATCTGGGTCAAAGACTTTTGAAGTAAAATAAGCCCCAGTGCCCGAAAATGAGTGCCGGTGAGCTCTACCTGCAACCACCGGCTCAAATAAAGCACCAGAACTGTCCATGTTTGAAAAGCTCTACTCCATGAAATGTCTTAGCTCTAAATCTTAGTTTCAATCTAACTTTATGAAAACCCAAAGCAGTTTGAAACCCACCTCTTCAAAGTAGACTGGGCCAGCTAGTAGTGATAACACCCACTCGCAGTGTTCTCCTCTCTCTCACCTCTTAGAAGCAAGCAAATAATTCAGTATTTGCAGAAGCATCAGATTTGAATTGTGATCATAAAGCACTATCAAGTGTCCTCCGCCTTCCTCTACTCAAAATGCCCTCCCCAGCATTTCCTTGGCAATCGGAGATGACTTCACTGGAATATCTACCTACTTCTCCTAAGTACCCATTACAACACACCCTGTTTTCTAATTGACGAAACAGCAGTACTACATAACACATAACACGAGACCAAACTCCACCAAAAATTCACAAGAAATTAAACCATGCCAGTTATACACCTTACATTTATAATCCTCCCACTGTTCCAACATACTGTTCTACAACACCACATATCCCTTTTCCACCTCACATATTCTTAAGTGGTGAGAGTAAATAAACTCACCCTTCTAAATCTTTCCTGGTTTCCTAACTTTTAACATATCCACAGCTGAATATCTACTGTCCTTATTGCACCCCATAACTCACTTTATATGTTTTTATCCTTTACATTTTCCTTCACCACAATGAAATCAATCACAACATCGCTATTTTTCCAACTCCTCCTCATAGAAAACAGATTTTCCCGGCCAACTGAGATAATGATGCAAGAATTATGTGTGGATCATTTTAAAAACATCAAGGGCAGGCCCATGTCAATGATTGCAGTCTTAGGGAGCGTACAGGGGAAGAAATTAAGGGCAGGGCTAGGATTATTCCAGTGCTTAAACTATCACATACACCCTACACACTAACCTATATCCAATGCTATGATATTGCAGACAGGCAAATTATCATGTACAACCTACACCTAGGCCACCTACTTTCACCCACACTACATGTATAAGAACAACACTGCTAAAATCTGTAGCACCACTACCTTACACCTCAATAACCCTACACTCCATAACAGATATATACGACACCTTGCATCACCACCCGCATTCTAAATGCCTACCAACACCCACATCTTCATCACTGTTAGACCTGGCACCATTGGCGTGGGTCTCCCTTCCATTTTTCGCTGTTGTCTCCTCTGTTTTACTGGTGTTAGATGCTCTGGGCGCTGTGCCACTGCCATTCAGTGTCACAGCGCGAATGCGCCCTGTGTAAATATGTCTATGTGAATTGGTATATCCCTGATTGGCTTATTTGGTTTACCTGTTAGTCCCTAGTAGTGTGGCCTATGTGTGCCCAGGGCTGGTAAACCAAGTGCTGCTGGTGGGCCTGCAGCACTGATGTGTGCCACCCACAGAAGCAGCTTGTAAAGTGTGTCTCAGACCTGCCACTGAAGTGTCTGTGTGCAGTCCAGAACTGCCATCTTGGCTGTGAAGTGCACTCACTTCCCAGCCCCTGAACCTTCCCTTGGCAGCCTGTAAGTCACCCCTATGGTAGGGTGCATTGTATGTGTAAGGTAGGACATGCCTTGGTGTATGTAGCATGTCCTGGTAGTGAATTACACCCCATTTCGTTTTTCACTACTGTAAGGCTACCTGTTCCTCATAGGCTAGAATGGGCAGTTTGACTATTACATTCTATTGTCCTAACTGACCCCAGGGACATGGTAGAAAAACGAATTTAGTATGCCTGAGCTCAGAATATTAAAATACATCTTTTAGTGAAGTTTATTTTTATATTCTGTGTTTGAAAATACCACTTTTAGAAAGTAGGTATTTTCTTGCCTAAGCCTTCCAGTGTGCTTTGCCGTTATGTGTATTGGCTGTCTGGTTTTAGAGGGGCAGGACAGGCTGAGTCAGACCTGGGTTGAATAGAGAGATCTGCATTTAGAGTGTGGGGAGGGGTGGCTCCTTGACCTGAAATGGCTGTGCCTGGCAAGGTGAATGCTGGCTCCACCTCCCACTGTGTGTCTGCTAGCAGACCCCCTCTTTCTGAAGGAAGGATGCAGCCTGGTAAACAAAGTGCTCCAGGCCTGAGCAGAACTGGTTCTGGCTAGGTTCAGTGACTGGTAGCTTCTAAGAACAAAGGCTTTTGGGGTATAAATATCTGTGCTCAAACCCCTACTTTTTGTATTGCTTTTGGATCTGGAGAGGAAACTCTGTCCGTGCCACTGGAGGAATCTGCAGGAAGTGACTGTCCCTGTGCTTGTGTGTTGTTTCTTGCACTGGCCTGCAGCAGTGACCACTGGACCTTGAAGAAGAGGAAAAGGAACTCTTGAGAGAACTTTTATTTTTGTTACAAGCAATTACCCAAGGGCTAGGAAAAGAGCTAGCCTCCTGCTGGAGTCTCAGGCACATCAGACTCCACCACCAACCTCCTGCTTCCTCCCTGCGAGGACTGCTATCTGCTGATGGGGCTCTTGTGAGTTCCAGGGCCTCTAGTTTGCATCAGAGAAGAGAGTGTGGGAAATCGACGCTAACGCATCTTTGCGGGCCGCTGCAGTCGAGAGCGCTGGGAAAATCATCGCGCTACTGCCGCCGAGGGCCCGCAACACGAAACCATCGCTGGCGCCCCTTTGCGAGCCGCTGCAGCCGAGACGCGCTGGAAAGATCATCGCGCTGCTGTCGCCGCGCACTCGCAACCCTTAAAGAAATCATCGCTTCGAGACATCGCATTGCGGACGCCGTGCGTCCGCCACTTTGATCGCATCGCACCGAATTTCGTCGCTCCCTCGCGGGGCGTCTTGTCTTTGCATCGCAACACGATCGCACAGCGCAACAGGATCGCCGCATTGACTTCTCCCAAGCGGCAAGAAAGTCATCGCATCGGCGGTCCAGCGTGCAGAAGTTTGTCGCATCGTCTCCGCACGCATCACGCAGATCGGCGCATCATCCTCCCTTGCGGCAAGGATTTCAACGCATCGCCGGCCTCGCGTGCCGAGAATCATCGCTACAGCTTATTTGCGACATTTTGTTGGTTTTGCTACTAAACCCAGGTACTTTGTGAAAGAAAGGGTCGCAGAGACCACTGCTTTGAACTTGAACCTTATTTTTGCAACCTTTGAACTATTTTTGACAGCCCTTCAACAGCTATCCTATTTTTGACAGTATTGTGGCTTTTACAGTTATTGGTCTTGTGATAAATCTGCCTTTATATAAAGATCCTTATTTTTTATAACTACTTGTGTGGTGTCCCTTTGTAGTGTTCCTCACTGTGTTACTGTGTATGGTCATAAATGCTTCACGCCCTGCCTCTGAGATAAGCCTACCTGCTCGTGCTACGTTACCACAGGGTTGAGCAGGGGTATTAAAGAGGGTAGCCCTCTCACTCTGACTTAGGAAGAAGGGTCCCTACTTGGACAGTGGCCAGCCATTGCCAACTAGAGACCCCCATTTCTAACAATCACACACTCTACATCCTACCTCACCACCTGCATTTCCCTTGCATCCTTTCAACCAAAGATAACCAATATCACCACTTGCCTCCATATCCAATGTTACCTGCTCTCCACATCTTACACTACCGTTCTACCTTTGACAGCCACCTACACTCTAAGCTTCCACTTACGTAAAACACGAACACCCTTCAACCACAACACTGTCCACTTTCTGCAAAACCTGCATCTCCTACATCACCGTCAACCTATACTACATGCATCAGACATCCCAACTTGCACATACCACTACCAGCTACACCTTGTAAAAAATACCTCCTATTTCCTACTCCCTACACTACATTCTCCATTTTATGTCCCCACCAATAGCATGTGATTCCACCTGCATACTACATACCCACTCTTCACCACATAGCCCATACAAAACAAAGAAAACCTCTCTGTACACCTTAAAAAGAAACAAAATCTTCATCCACCATACACCTCCTCCTACATCATTCTCCTCCACAAATAGCCTATACCACCACCTGCATCTTTTTCTAAAAGTTTTTTCCTAATACCGAAATACATAAGGGCATTAGTTAAATCTTAGATGCCGAGGAGTGGACTCCATACAGTTAAGACATACTAAAATATAATTATAGAAATATATCAGTTATACTTTTAGAAGACAAAACCATATTTTCCAATATGGTACAGTCACCACCTACAACTATCACCATCACCTAAACTCTACATCCCCAGTATTTGTGAAAACAAACTGTGAATTTACATTTGTAAGTACATTTATCTTCGCAACTTAATTAGACTGAACTGGTGAACCCTTTTTCCAGAACCAATGGACCATTGCGAGCCAGACTCCTTTACAAAGCTGATATGTCAAATAGCTCTGATGACTAATGACAAAATGTCAACTTGAACTAGGAGCTAGATGTATGAAGCATTTTTGCTGTCGGCCCATATGCGACTGCTAAAAAGGGCTGTAGCGTGTATGAACACAATTTAGCGAGTTACCAACATTAAAAATAGGGTTTGCGAGTCACTATTAGGAAGAGGTGTTCCAAGGGCATCCCTTCCTAACAGCAAGTTGCAAGGGGGTGTACGATTGTTTTGCGACCAGAATGTGGTCGCAAAACAATCGCAGTTAACTGCATACTTCAAGTAGGTTGTAAGCCTGTTGCAAACGGTAAGGAGTCTCCAAAGGACCCCTTCCCCTTTGTGACTGGCAGCAAAAATGTTTTTTTGGACCAGGCAGGGGAACCACTGCCTACTCTTAAAAAATGAAACTGAAACGTTTCATTTTGGTTTTCGAAACACATCTCGTTTTACTTTAAGGAAAATGGGCTGCATTTAAAAAAAAATGTTGCTTTATTTAAAAAGCAAAGCAAACACAAGGAGATGATGGACAGTGCGCTGAAACTTTTCAGACTCTCACCCCCAGTCACAGATCTGGGTTGAATCTATCTTCCTTCTTTAGCTTACTTCGCCACGCCTGTTCAAACCCAGCCATATGCAAATCAGTCTTGACACTGTGCCTCATGGGAACAGTCCAGCCCGAATTGCAAAGTCAGGTCTTCCCTGGACCGGAAACAAGCATCCTGGGACCGGTTTCAGGGTAACAACCTTCATCAGCCAGGCTAGCTTGAATCCAGTGGCAAAGTGAGCAAGGGACCCATGTCTGGGCATACCCTGCCAACTTAGGGCGAACAAAGCAAACACAAGGAGATGATGGACAGAGCGCTGAAACTTTTCAGACACTCACCCCGAGTCACAGATCTGGGTTGAATCCATCATCGTTCTTTAGCTCACTTTGCCACCCCAGTTCAGACCCAGCCATATGCAAATCAGTTGTGACCCTGTGCCTCATGGGAACAGTCCAGGCCGAACTGCCAGTCCAGGTCTTCCCTGGACCGGAAACAAACATCCTGGGACCAGTTGTGTGGTAACACCCCGAATCAGCCAGGCTAGCTTGAATCCCGTGTCAAAGTGAGCAAGGGACCAATGTCTGGGCATACCCTACCAACTTAGGGCGAACAAAGCAAACACAAGGAGATGATGGACAGAGCGCTGAAACTTTTCAGACACTCACCCTCAGTCACAGATCTGGGTTGAATCCATCTTCATTCTTTAGCTCACTTCGCCAACCCAGTTCAGACCCAGCCATATGCAAATCAGTCTTGACCCTGTGCCTCATGGGAACAGTCCAGCCTGAATTGCCAAGCCAGGTCTTCCTTGGACTGGAAACAAGCATCCTGGGACCGGTTTCGGGGTAACACCCCTAATCAGCCAGGCTAGCTTGAATCCAGTGGCAAAGTGAGCAAGGGACCCATGTCTGGGCATACCCTGCCAACTTACTTAAAAAGCAAACACCGACATGGGAGTCTGCTGTCGCCAGCAGGCCACCATTCTTGTGTTATTGCCCATTCCCATTGAGTCGCAAATTGCAACCTGTCTCATGAATAATGATGAAGCAGGTCATTTGCGACTCTATTGGGAATCGCTAAATGTGTCTGAAACACATTAGTACATTTCCTTTTGTGACTCGCAAATTGCGAGTCACTAAAATTCGCGAATTGCAAATTGCAAAGGGAAATGGTCGTACATGTGGCCCTCAGTAATTTGCAACTGAATCGCAGTTTGGATTTGCAAACACAAACAGAGTGGCTAATTGGAACGGGTATGTTCTGGTAATCTGTTACAAACAGGGAATCTGAAAGGTATGTACTAATGTTTTCCAACCGAAATGCAGTCGCAAAACCTTTGTACATTACCACCAACTGAAAGTTGGTATTAACCTATTTGCAAATGGAAAGGGGTCCCTTTGAACACTTTCGCCTTTGAGAATGTTTAAAACAATTTTTTTTACTAGCAGGTGTCGTGTAGTTCCTATAGTACCCCTGCAGGACCTGTTTGTTTGGATAACATAAACCGTGGGCTTGGTGACTGACTGGCTCTGTGCACCCCCACCGCGTATGTTAGCCTGATTTGCATTAGCTAGCTCACAGTGCCACTAAAATCTCCTCTTATCGGGGAGAGATTAGTTTCTGGCAACCTTAGATCATGACAACCCTGATCCCTCAGAATCGTGGAAACAATGTACTACTTTTCGCTCAGTCATTCGTGCTTACTTATTCGGTTTTGTCTCAGAGAGTTACATAGACTAAACAGTCTGGGCGTTTCAATAAGTATTTCTTGAACAGTTGTTATTCTAGTGTAAAATATATGTGCTGCAGTAACCAGCAGACAATAGCAGAGATATATTATCAGCAGTACGATAAAAGTGAAGGGATAGAACAGTTCTACCATGTTGCAATAATCATGAATATATACATGAATATAAAATGCATTATAAAAGTGCGCATACTCCTACGATGCCTAACTAGATGTACCTGAGTGTACATAGCATATGTGTAGGTCTAAAAGTCTAAGAGCCAATAATCCTTCTAGGATTTAGTCGAACCCCCATGCCTGAATAGAGAGAGTGTGGGACCCCGTCCTGGTCTCGAGTTGGACACCCCGCAAGGGCTGTGTTAGACCGCTGTCAGCTGGAGCGACTGCATGCAGGAGCCTCAGCGTCTCTGGTCAGTGTGTCAGCATGGAAGTCTCGGTTCCCTCTATCTTAACGTGGCAAGATGTGGTGTATTTATACCCTAAAGTGTCTCGTCCCTCAGTATGGTTTGTATTGGTCTTTGTTAGACATGAGGAAGATGTCAGGGGTGAACTTTGTACATACATATTATGCAGGAGATGTAGCTGGTGAATGCTCATGCATAATTTATGAGTACATTGTAGGCCTGTGTTTGGGAAAAACCCTGCAGTGTTCTAACCACAGACTAGATAATGTTCAACCCTCAGAGCTCGTTGTGTACTGTAGGGAACTAATGTAGGTGAAAGATCATGCCTATATTAGGGCATAGGAGATCATGACTATAATAGGGCATAGACAATTATGACCAAAATAGGGCATATACGAGTATGACCATAATAGGGCATATGCGAATATGACCATCTACGGCATATATGAACGCGTCTATATTAGGTCCTCTATATGAAACATAACACCCACTCTTCTTTTGAATTGGATGACAATGACCATACTTAAAATCTGGACAATTTAAATTTTTTCTTAAAAACATGGTCTTAAAAAGACATTTAAAAATGATAAAAATGTTAAAAGTCAGCTATTCTTTTGTTGCCACTTGAAAAAGTCAATTCTGTCTCACTCATAAAAGTTGCATTACTATAAGCAGAAGAAGGCCACTCTTTCTCAAGTGAAAGTGTCAATTTAGGAAGTGTTCCAAATTTAGTTTGTTTATTTATGAAACTAAATGGAGAAGCCGAATTCTTTACCAGGACGTGATGAGCCAATTCCAGATTAAGTGTCCTGGCTGGGAGATACAGCATTATCGGTGTTAGCTACTGCAGACGACAAATCCAGCGCCTCACAGAGAACGTCAATCGCACATAGATGGAATTCAGCACTTCCGCTCCATGAGTATGTTCGCCATTTCCTCGGAAATTGGGCCATCCATTGCGTAGCAGTAAGATTACAATCAGGACTCCTGCAATTAGGAACAGGATAAGCGGGAGACCTCCAAACACGCTTCCCAATACGGAGTGTATTACTTTAAGGAAAATGGGCTGCATTTAAAAAAAAATGTTGCTTTATTTAAAAAGCAAAGCAAACACAAGGAGATGATGGACAGTGCGCTGAAACTTTTCAGACTCTCACCCCCAGTCACAGATCTGGGTTGAATCCATCTTCAGTCTTTAGCTCACTTCGCAAACCCAGTTCAGACCCAGCCATATGCAAATCAGTCTTGACCCTGTGCCTCATGGGAACAGTCCACCCTGAATTGCCAAGCCAGGTCTTCCCTGGACTGGAAACAAGCATCCTGGGACCGGTTTTGGGGTAACACCCCTAATCAGCCAGGCTAGCTTGAATACAGTGGCAAAGTGAGCAAGGGACCCATGTCTGGGCATACCCTGCCAACTTACTTAAAAAGCAAACACAGACATGGGGGTCTGCTGTCGCCAGCAGGCCACCATTCCTGTGTCATTGCCCATTCCCAATGGGTCGCAAATTGCAACCTGTCTCATGAATAATGATGAAGCAGGTCATTTGCGACCCTATTGGGAATCGCTAATTGTGTCTGAAACACATTAGTACATTTCCTTTTGTGACTCGCAAATTGCGAGTCACTAAAATTCGCAAATTGCAAATTGCAAAGGGAAATGGTCGTACATGTGGCCCTCAGTAATTTGCAACTGAATCGCAGTTTGGATTTGCAAACACAAACAGAGTGGCTAATTGGAAGGGGTATGTTCTGGTAATCTGTTACAAACAGGGAATCTGAAAGGTATGTACTAATGTTTTGCAACCGAAATGCAGTCGCAAAACCTTTGCACATTACCGCCAACTGAAAGTTGATATTAACCTATTTGCAAATGGAAAGGGGTCCCTTTGAACACTTTCGCCTTTGAGAATGTTTAAAACATTTTTTTACTAGCAGGCAGTGCTCCCATGGTCCACGGCCTACTCTTAAAAATACAAATGAAACATTTCACTTTTATTTTTAAATGCATCCTGCTTTCCATTAAGGAGAACTGGCTATTTTTTTTTAATGATTGCTTTATTTGAAAGCAGTTACAGATATGGTGGTCTGCGGACCCCAACAGGTCACCACCCCTGTGATGGCAGGGAATCCTAGTGGGTCACAAATCGCGAACTACCTCTTTAACCCATTGCGTGCGTCTGTCGGCCAATGGCCGTCGCGAGCACTACCTCTGTAGTGCTGCGAACGTCCGTTGGCCGACACGGCCCCGCCCACTCCGCTAAACCGCCGAACCGCGGCGGAATTGCCGCCGCGGTTAAGCGGTTAATAATCATGAGGTTGGTCTATTTGCAACTCACTAGAAATCGCTATTTTGGAAATCAGGGCCTGATTTCACTTTAGTACATAGGTAATGGCGATTACCAAATAGCACTTTGCAAAAAATCAGTTTGGTAATCGCTATTACTAATGTTCATATATCCAACCCCTAGTCTCTACATATTATTTAGTGAACCTTTCTATTTTCGATGCTGAACTCAGATGACAATATTGATTCCTACATATACAGCAAGTATAAATTAGTGGATCAAAATCTGTTCTGCCAAATTCCCTGGACAGAAACAGATGTTGCAAGATTCTGGTATTGCAGCCAATATTTGTTTGCTCAATATATGTATTTTGTTGGAACTCCTTCATGTGATCTCTTATTTATATAGTTACGTCTATTTCTGCAAAGCATAAATCCCTTACACTAAAAGGGTCAAGGGCTCTATACATATAAAACAGTACTGTAAACAATGTAACTCCTTTGATATGTTATATTTTTTATGATACCTATATATATATATATCATGCATTCGTCTATTAATTTGGCCCCCCAGTGGTACATGCAACTTGCATAGGAAATATTCTGCAAGGCTAGTTAACCAGGTATCAGATCACTAAACAAATCTATACAATTATATTTTAGATTATATCTAGAGCACATAATTCACTGGACAACAGAAAGGTCTCTTGATGTTAATTCTGGGTCCGTGAAGTAAAATAAACACACACCACTCATTAAACAGAATACCAAATGCAGACCCACAGCAGAGACTCATAACATAATCGAACCACCACCGTCTATTCATCGCCATGCACTAATGAACGGCACACATCTTTTCCACAGTAAAACACATAAAGACAGAATTCTGTTTATACATCCAGCACTGGAGAATATACAACTAAGTGGCTAAAAGGGCCAAACACCTCTAACAGCTACTTTCCCCACATATGCCTGTGGTGGGCAATTAGCACACGTTATGAGCAAACAGATTGTTACCTCCTATATAGAAGCCTTCAGCCTCACTCTGCAAAACCACAACCAAGTTTGACATGTTCACTTAATAAAGGAACATTTCCTACACCAAACCTCCATACATCTACTCAGACTAAGGTCTGCATTAGATATCTCAGAACTGTTAAGAAAGTTATCCACAGACTCCCAAATGCACTGCAATAACCCACTAATGACCCATTGTGTGGTATAATAGTGCTAGATTAGAATAATACCATGGCCATTGCTACTTGCACTGCACCAGCGAGTCTCTGGGCGCTGCCTCGCTTGCTCTGTCCTGCCATACCACTGTCCAGCCACAGCACTGGAGCACGACCAGTAAAGCCTGGTAGCCGGAGAACCCAGAGGCTCAATCCCTTGGGGAGCAGAGTGCACTGAACCCTTGAGACTGGCTACAGCACAGAGTAGGGAGGAATAGGGGAGTGTCAATGGACGGCTGGGGATCGCAACAGGGGGGGGTGGGGTGGCAGGGAGGCCCAGAGCAGCAGAGCTTTGCTCCTCCAACTACCCCCATTTTGCTGCCTCACCCCTTTGCCCCGCTGAGGCTTGACAGTCACATGGATGCTTAACAGCAGTGAGGAGTATTTTGGGAGCCTATGTGGGGCGAGCACTACTCGGGGGTGGTGGCTCAGTGCATCAGATGCCGTTGGCAGTACCTAGTGTGGTACTTGGTGTGTGTAGAAGTTGCTTTCTTTCTGTCCTCCAGCTACCACTCTTGTCATCCAGTCCCTCACTGCAGGAGATGAGCCAAAGACTTTTCAAAGAGCTTCCCACAGCAGTCAGATTTGCAACTGGGTAACGTAGTCATTATATCAAAGTTGCAAGTCCAGCCTGCCTTGCTAACTCTTCGGAAGAACTGACTAACCTGCGCAATTACTCCAGGTCATCCAGAACCTCTTGGAGTTTCCCCCCATTGCAACCCTTCTCGACGATACAGGTGTGAAGAATGAGATCGAGGTGGTCTACGGCATGGGCCCCCTCAGCCGCCAAGCACCACAAACTGTATTGCGAAGCCTCAAAAGCCAAAGGCACTTTAAATTTAAAAGCAACCAGCGTAGTCCTACAGCTCTCAAGGTTTTGAGGGAAAGGCCCCAATCACTCCCACAGTACTTGAGTTTCCTAATGTTAGAGAGCCGCAAGACAAGTTGACTTTTAAGAGCGCTCTTGTAAGGATGCCTCATCTGATGGTATAGCGGATTATCAGTTTACCAGGGAAGTGTCTCAAAGGGCAAGGGCAAGGGCAAGGGCAATGACAATGAAAACCACAACACCCTGACCCTTTGTGTTAGATCGACTAATCTCTCCCTCTAAACCCCCACCAAAAATGATTTTTTTGGATGAAAGCAGAGAGTCAGAAACATTTAGTGCCACAGACCATGAGACCGAGGGGGTTGGTCTCAACCTCAAACCTATAAAGAGCTATAAAGATCAATAGGAAAGAGCATCTAATGACAAACATGTGTACACAGGTTCACGCTCTGCCCCAAATCAGGACATATCAACAGAGAAGGAAAAGCAAGTCATGGAAGATCCGATTAGCATACCTCTAGGCCTCAGTGATAAATCCATCATATCCACCCTTCTTACTCAGAGTCAATCAGCACCCATTGCTCACGGCACAGCTCCACTTGGTAGCTGCTGCCCCTGACCCTTGCAGGTCTGTGTTTTCGAGGCCCTCCTCCACACGCAGGCACTCGCCAGCACCTCATCCCTGGTGGTCCAGTAAGAAGCATCTCTGCTCTGCTGCTTCTCTGTCCTCTGTCTCTCTACTTTCGGCCTTTTTCTCCTCTAATCTCTTTTTCACCTTCCTTTCATCTTTTCTGCTTTTTGTCACTTTCTTTCACTTTTTCTCTTTTTGCGCCTCTTTTCTCTCCGTGTCACTGCCGCTGCTCATCCCCCGTGGCCTTGCCCCCTTTCTGCGTCACTTTGCCGCTTCCCGCTTTTCCGCCTCCCTGCTGTACAGCCCTCCCCCTCACACTACCTAATGGTGACCGCTAAGCGATGAATGGAAATCTCACTAACCTTGTCAGTGAACTGCTTCCCTTCTCGCACAGCTCCGCCTGGTAGCTGCTGCCCCTGACCCTTGCAGGTCTGTGTGTTCGAGGCCTTCCTCCACCCGCATGCACCCACCTGCACCTCATCCCTGGTTGTCCAGTTGGGAGCATTTCTGCTCTGCTGCTGCTTTGCCCTCTGTCTCTATGATTTATGCCTTTTTCTCCTCTGATCTCTTTTTACCTTCATTTCATCTTTTCTGCTATTTGTCACTTTCTTTCACTTTTTTTCTCTTTTTCTCTTTTTGCAGCTCTTTTCTCTCTATGTCACTGCTGCTGTGCATCCCCTGTGGTCCCAACCCCTTCCAGAGCCGCTTTCCTACCTCCCAGCTGTCCAGCCCTCCCCCTCACACAACTTGGCTGCGGCGCTGGTGCACCTTGGCTTGCCAAAGGCAAGCCCGTCTACACCTGTCCACGCCTGGACCGTGGCCAGTGCCACGGACCCTGGTCCTCAGACCATCCACTGCTACGACGCCAGCACTCTCCACGCCCTCAACACCGGATGCCACTCCGCCTGCCAACTCATGTCGCTGAACAACACCCAGGGCCCTTTCTCTTGCCGCAAATGCAGCGGCACCTTCGCATGCCACTGCACACCAAACAGACCAACCGCACAACCCACAAAAACTGGACCTGATCATCTCAGCTGTATCCTAATCAACACACCCTACCTCTCAAACACGCCATGGAGATCTGGGATATGCTCAACTCCATCTGCCCAACATCGCCTTACTCACAGAAACCTGGATGAACACAAAAACACCCTCCACACCATAGCCAGCTCGGACGACAACTCGACCACCATGGAGCATCTCCAATTCCAGATCCAAACCAACCCAAACAGCAACCTCCCTGGCACCCTCATCTACAGACCTCCCTGACTTCGCCCCCTCAGCGAATCCCTAGCCGCCTACATCGCACACGGCTCTCTCGCTTCAATAGACTACATTCTCCTCAGAGTCCTCAATTTCCACCTGGACAACCTCGACGGCCACAACACATCATCACTACTGGAGATCCTCGCCACCATCGGACTCAAGCAACTGGTCACCTCTCCAACCCACTCAGTAGGACACAAACTCAACCCTATCTTCTCCGCAAGCAGCAACATCTCCTTTAGCCACACCTCCGAACTACAGTGGACCAACCACCGCTGCGTCCATTTCTCCTTCACCAAACCCACCGTACACCAGCACACCCACTGTCACCGAGGGAGAAGCTGGAACAAGGTCATCGCAGACCAACTCACCACCACCCGCACTGCAACCCCACCACTGACGCCAATGACTCAGCAAGCAACCTCGACTCATGGATCTCCAACTGCACCAACACACTGGACCCCCTCAGGAAACCCTCAGGCAAGCAACCCTCCAAGAAAGCCAGCTGGGTCACTCCCGCTCTCCAAGAGTCAAGGCGCACCTACACACGGCTCAAAAAACAGACGGAGAAGCAACAAGGCCTCAGCATACTACCCAGCCTTCAAAACCGCAGTCATCGAACACCACCCCCTCATTGAATCAACTAAGAAAATGGCCATACAAGAATGCATCAATGCACACAACAGCTAACTACTCTTCACAGTGGTCAAAGAGTTCACCAATCCTGGCATGGAGATGACAGACATCCCCCACTCCCAAGACCTCTAAGACAACCTCGCTACCTTCTTCCACCGCAAGATCAAGGTGATCTATGACAGGTTCACTAACCAAAACCTACTGACCACAAGTGAAACCACTGCACCCAATGGACCCAGACCCCAGCAGACCCTACTCAACTGGACCTCCCTCACCACCGATGATACCCTCAGGTTCATGAAGAGCATCCACTCCGGAGCCCACTCGGATCCCTGTCCCCACCACAAATTCAACAGAGCCAGCGCCTCCGTCGCACCTGAACTCTGCCACAAAAGCAACTGCTCCATTGAATCCACCACCTTCCCTGAAGACTGGAAACACGCTGAGATCAACCCCCTACTGAAGAAACCATCTGTCGACCTAACGGACCTCAAGAACTTCAGACCCAGCTTCCTGCTCCCCTTCCCAGCAAAAGTAATTAAGAAGGCCATCAACACCCAACTCTCCGAGCTCATTGAGTTAATCAACATCCTGGACCTCTCCCAATCTAGATTCAGAAGCAACCACAGCACTGAGACCGCTCTCCTTGCCACTACAGACGACATCTGCATCCTCCTCGACAGAGGCGAAATGGCGGCCCTTATCCTCCTGGACCTCTCAGACGTTTTCGGCACTGTCCCCAATGACACCCTCTGCGCAACACTTAACGAAGCAGGCATCTATGACAAAGCCCTTGACTGGATCCGCTCCTTCCTCACTGGCCGAACAAAGAAAACAAGACTCTGACCTTTTCTCTCAGAACCCACAGAAATCAGCTGCGGTGTGCCACAGGGCTCCTCCCTGAGTCCCACCCTTTTCAGCATCTACATGGCCCCACTTGCAACCATCATCAGAAACCCCATACTCAACATCGTCTCCTATGCCGACAACACCCAGCTGATCCTCTCCCTCTCTGACGAACCTACAGCAGCCAAGAACAACTTACACAGCGGAATGAAGGCAGTAGCCACCTGGATGAAGGACAGCTGCCTCAAGCTCCACTCAAACAAGACCGAAGTCCTCATCCTGGGCCCAACCTGAGATGACTCCTGGCGTTTGGAACCCCCCACGCCTACGGACCACACATGAAATCTCGGCATCACCCTGGACCCCTCGCTCTCAATGAACCGCCAGATCAACACCGTCTTGTTCTCCTGCTTCCACACACTCCGCCTGCTCCAAAAGATCTTCAAATGGATCCCCACCAAGACAAGGAAAACAGTCACCCACACATTCGTCAGCAGCAGACTTGACTACGGCAACACACTCTACGCTGGCACCACGAAAAAACTCTAAAAGAAGCTGCACCACATCCAAAGTGCCTCCACGAGACTCATCCTGAACATCTCTTGCCACAGTCACATCTCCAACCACCCGAGAGACCTCCATTGGCTCCCAGTCAACAAAAGGATCACCTACAAGCTCCTCACGCATGCCTACAAAGCCCTCCACCATGCCAGACCTGCATACCTCAACCACCGCCTCTCCTTCCACACCCCCATCTGACATCTTCGCTCCACCCATCAGGTCCTCGCCACTGTCCCACAGATCTGCAGGACCACCCCTGGAGAAAGATCCTTCTCCTACCTTGCTGCAAGAACCTGGAACTCCCTTTGTCTGCATCTCAGGCAATCACAATCTCTGCCTCAATTCAAGAAGGACCTCAAGACCTGGCTATTCGATTGAACAGCAGACCCCCCCCTACAGCGCCTTGAGACCCTTACGGGTGAGTAGTCGCGCTCTACAAACCCTTATTGACTGATTGATTGATTGATCCATTCAGTTCAAGTCTACCTCTGAATCCATCGGAAGTAGTGGTCAAACAGGACTTACTGTCACCTATAAAGCTGCAACATTTAAATGTGAGTTAAAATAACATAATGAAAAAGCAGTGTGGATCAAAGAAGGCCACCTCAAAGATTACTAACTCAGTAGATCATTCCTTCCTGCTATGCACCATTTTGCTAGCCCTAAATGCTGTTCAAATTGTGCCGTTATGTTCTGTGAATTTATAGAGCACAGCTAATTACCCGTGAGGGTATCCAGACGCTGACTAGAACAGGCCTAAGGGAGGAGGAAATCATACCTATTTTGTCTGGAGAGTCATGTCTTGAGGTTCCTTTGGAAGTCAATGAGGGAGGGGGAGGTCCTGAGGTGTTTCAGGAGTTCGTTCCAGGTCTTGGCTGTGAAGTATGATAACGAGCGTCCTCTGCTTCTGGTCTTCTTGATGCGAGGGAGCTGTGCTGTTTCCTGGGATGCTGATCGAAGGTGTCTGGTAGGTTGGTAGAAGTTGAGGCGGTGGTTGAGGTAAGGTAGACCAGTGTTGTGCAGAGCATTGTAGGCGTGGGTGAGTAGATTACACTTACATCTTTCCTGGACTGGGAGCCAGTGAAGATTGTCGAGGTGAGGAGAGATGTGAATATTTCACGAGATGTTCAGGATAAGTCTGGAGGTGGCATTCTGGGTGGTTTAGAGGCAGTGTAGGACATGGGCTGGGATTCTGATGTAAAGGTCATCAAGCCTACTTGTGATAAGAGCTTCAGTGAGCATTCGTCTGATGTTCAGTGGGATCCACTAGAAAATCATGTGTAGCATTTGCAGTATTTGAAAGCATGATGAGGAGACAGCATTGTTCTGTCTGCTCATGGAGAGGTTTGTGTCCAGTATGATCCTGAGGATCTTGGCATGGTCCACAGAGGTGAGTGGGGGACCAAGTTTGGAGGGCCACCAAGAGGGGTCCCAAGGGGAGTGGTTGTTGTTGAAGATTAGGACTACAATTTTGTCTGTGTTGAGCTGGAGGCAGTTGTTTTTCAATGAGTTAGTCTTCCCCCTACACCTCAGAACCCAAGTAACTCATCGCTCGTCGCTCAGCCCAAAAATCTTCACCGTAGACATGATGACCCTCGCGGACATTATCAGAGTCCACAGCATCAACATAGTATCCTACAGCGGTGACACACCACTCATCCTTTCCCTTACCGGCTTAACCAGCACTGTCATAACAAACTTCGTCAACTCCATGAAACTGGAAGGCTGGTGCACAAATGATTCACAGCTCCTAATTTTAGTAAATATTTACATAAATCCTAGTTCAAAAGGAAAAAAATCAAAATTGGAAAAGTTGACTAGCATCTTAATAGACTTGAAAGCTGCGTTAAATATATGTATGTCTTCCTGAGAGGAAATTTTAACTTAAATCTTTTTCAAGAACCAATTCAAGATGAACTGGCACAAGAATATCACCCTGACGGGAACCTACCAGATCAAGCCATGCCATCAATCATGACACAGGAAACGTTAGGTGAAATCTTGGTAGCACAATGCAACGCCATTGACCTGAAAATATTGAACAGCAGCTTTCCAGAGAATAATCCATCATCGTGGACCTTAATGTCAGCTAAGACTACCTCTCGTTCAGACTACACCTTGGGTAGCGTGGCACTGTGTAAACACGTAATACTCTCTACAATAGATCCCCGCTTTCAGAGTGACCACTGTCTGCAATTGATCAGACTGGCAACCAGTGTCCTCAGGCATGAACCTGCTAATATGTTAAATGCAGGACCACTTACAGATACTGTGAAGAAGTTAAAATGGTGCGCCATGACCATTGCTGAAATATTCGACCAGTGTCTAAGCCAAAATGTGGTGAGCAAAGACTGCATTATCTAGACCCGTGAAAACTTTCTGGAAGTACTGTTAATGCTAAACCCAAGTAAACTGCAAAATGAACAGCCATCCTTAATGGTGATAACTCAAGGAAAGTTCTCAATAATGTCAGGGTGTAAAAAAAAAGCTTCTAAACAACGAAGTAAGGTTTGTGCGAAAACACCTCACTGATAAAGATGACTAGACAGAGTGAAACTAACTCTGAAAAAAATAAAAAATAAATCTGGGAAAACAAAGGACAGCAAAATGATACGTTTTGGGCACCCTTTATAAGTACTTCTTTGACTTCAAGTCTGCCTTTAATCAGGTCCCCATTGCCAATCTCTGGAACAAACTGCAGCTTTGCGGTATTACAACCAAAAATACTTGGAAGTCTGATCTGACTTAAGAGGCACCTATAATCTGCAAAAGGAATCAGTAAAGGTTAAAGCCCCCGGTCGATTGATAGCCTTCCTTAAAACATCAATGTTGTTGTGTGTGAACGTCACTACAGGGACCTAGTTTGGAGCCTCTGCTTCAAGTAATGAGTGTTAAATTTGCTACAACAATCACTTACAGGAGCGAAATGCTACTTGGCAAGGATTCCTTTTATTTCTGGATATTTTGGTCATAAAAATGTATAAACCGACGTTTAGGTTACCCATACCTGCTGCCCCGGATCAGGAGCACCTTGAATTTGGCCGGGTAAAACAATGCCTGGAAAGGCGGGGGTCATTTCTTAAATTATGCCACGAGCTGCAAACGGCGAAGAAAGATAGCCTAGATTGCCTATCCTGGAGAGAAAATAACACCACAGTCAATACATCGGCCCCTGGGCGTCATTTAGAGGAGGCCCTAGATGCATTGTCTGCAAGAGAAGTTTCGAATCTCAACGTGTCACAGTCCATTTTTAGGTCTCGCCTGAGCCAGCGCATGCGCTGCACTGCGAGACATTTAGTAGTGGGGTTTTCAAAGTGCTACCACAGCTTTTGCTGGCCTAATGCTCGCGGTTACGCGCGCGTGCACGGGCGCAGCCGCCAGCTTTCAGCGCCCGAGGCGCCATCTGGAGCGCGATCACTTTAACTTCTGCTGCGGATCACTTTCGCGCGCGCGCACACAACTCCCGGTCGCGGCCGCACGTTTTGCTTGTTTTTCTCTTTCTTTCAAACACAAACACCCACTTAGGTGTCTCATTTCCAGAAAGTGCTTTTACCTCAGAGACTGCCATCACCTGCGGCTCACGGCCTTTGTCTCCTTTCAGCCTAAGCTCCCCTCACCCGCTCCAGGGGGTTCTTGGAGAAGGGAAGCACCCAACTGCAGCTTTCAGCGTTCAAAAAATAACAGCTGCGCGGCGCGAGGCAGACTTCACGGCAGTGCTTGACGGGAAGTGCTATGCATGTACCGAGGACTCGGCAGGGCGCCTACTACAAGTTACAACCCAATGTCAAGGGTTGGGAGTTAATGTCCGCATATATTTCCGCAAACATCGATTTGGTCATTTGATATGGCCAAACGGTTCATAGCAAAGCATGTTTAATTCCACTACGCGGCAGGTTAATAGCCTTAGGTTTTAAATTCAGTTCCGAAGGAAAGCTCTTACATAGCTGCCAAGTGGCCCCATGCCAGTGTGATACCGAAATTCTCTTCTGTATTTTTAGCCAAGAGAAAGTTGCATTATGGGCCCAGAATTCCTAGCATTGTAAGTGTTGTTAGCTAAAAAAGCAGGATATGTCTGAAAGTGTCACACATAAAATGGGGCAACATGGCAGCTATGCTCGTGAAATATAGGGCAAAGTGGCAGATATGCTCATGAAATAAAGGGGCACATACGATCACGAAATAAACTAATGCTTATAGTGCAGGGGGGGGGTAATTTTGCTCTGGATTTGCAAATACCCTTATGCACCTAGTCCATCAGTGGAGTGTGGGACCGGCACACACAATTCCAGTACCGCAGACAAATGTTTGTCTCAAAAGAGAAACAATCCTAATCTGAGACACTGCAAGGGCAAAGAAAACAAGTTCAGGAAGTAGAGTGAGCATGCATGTTGCCACATGAGCGACAAAGACATATGAATTCCTATGGCTAGATAAAAACATTTCATCACAACCTCTGCATCTAAGTGCTAGGAAGCCATCATATTGAAGGATGCTGCAGATGCACACTCCTGTCAGCTGTTAAAAGTACTTCAGGGTGGTACAAATCATGCCAGGGCACCGTTCAATGCAGCATATGGAGGTCAGTGCAGGTGGTGTGTCAAAAATAGCATCTCTCATAATGTCACAATAACTTCGACTTAAGTCATACAAGGTATGCTAAAGCTTGAATTCATCATTAAATGCACTGAGATACTACATGGACATGGGTTGCATAAATGCCTCTTTTAACATGGCATATGCATACTGAGTTTCAGAGCCTTACACAGTCAGTCAGTAAGTGAATGTTTATTTTTGATCTTAGTCTTAAAAACATCATACAACCATATTAAAATGAATCACCCGTCTCGAATAAATATACGTAAAAGTTTTGATACTTAAACTGCTAAGGTTCCCTTCATGTACTGGTGGGTTCACCTATGTTTAAAACATCTTCTTTATGCCACTAAAACAACAAGCTATTAAAAAAAACGACATCGTCCTATGGTAATCCCTACACTTTCTTTCCCTCATGGGTGTCCAACATTGGCCTACAGGACAGATCGTCAATAGCATAATAATATTCACCTAAAAACATGTGCCCAATGTGCTCCTTCGACTTCAATTGCAAACAAACCTATTTGGATTCTTTCAGTTGTTTATTTGACTACTTTTTCTATTCTCAACCAGAAACGACTTTCTTTTGTGGCCAAAGGGAAAGCATTAATTGCTCCTTTACTCACTCATACTTTCCAATTTGTGCAATGACAGCAACTGCCTCCATGTTCTTATCCTTTACATTCCATTTTTTCGATTAGTCCCCTTTAGGTAGACAGCATTTCTCTTTGTTTTCATACACAAAGCTATATTTTTCTGCAAACATTCCTTGCCACTTCAAGTTTTTAAATTTTGTTCGAGCACTCCATAGGATAGCATATGTTTGTAGGCCGTCTTCCTCGTGTGCTTCTCTCCTTTGCCTTTATGTCGATCTTTCTTACCCGTGTGCTTTTGTCCCCCTCCATGCAGTCGCAATTGGCAGCACTAGAGAGTGGTGGGGCAGACAAATGGGTGGTCGGTGGGGGACACATTTAATAAAGAAAAAAAGAAAAACACATTTATCTGCATGAACGTCCTCTGCGCTCCAGTTTACATCTTCTCATCTCTTCCTCCAGCGCGGGACCCTCAACAACTCACCTAATCAATCCTGGTGCTGCTCTCATGTTGTTATCAGCATAAGAGCAGTGCCAGGATTGGAGGGAGTGGCCTCTCTTGGCGCTCCTGAAGGCACTGGAGGCCTGGGCTTTGCCTAACCCAGCTTTCTTAAGACAAGACAGCTGGTTTAGAGGTTTGAAAGTGAGCATATCAGGTTGGCCGTCAGAAGACGGCTGGCCAAAGGGACATGAGCGCTGGATGAAAAATAAAATGGTAATAAACGAACTTTATCACCATTTTATTTTTCATCTCTGGGGCTTTTTTGGGGCATTTTGGTTAGAGGGGGCGACGCTCCTCCGCTCATACAGAGGAGCTGCCCCTGCCTCTATGTTGTTGCTCGCCGGCCCTCCTCCCACTGTCCATGTTGTTGATTGCCCCACCCACTGTCCATGTTGATGATTGCCCCCACCCACTGTCCATGTTGCTGTTGGCCCCCATCTGCTGTCCATCTTCTTGCTAGTCCCCTAACACTCTCTGTTTTGTTTCATGGCCCTTCTCCTGCTGTCCAGTCTAGCTGCTTCCCCTTCCTGCCCTCATCTTGCTGTCCATCTGGTTGCTTGCCTCCTACTGTCCTCCTACCACTATCCACCTGGCACTCACCCGTACCCACCTTAACAAACAAGCATTGGCATAGCCGATAGGTCTCGCTTTTGGGACCTTATAAGTATTTAGTTATGCAGCACAATATCCTTGGTGCAACAACATCAACTGTTGCATGGCTAAACACTTATAAGGTCCCAAAAGCGAGACCTATTGGCTATGCCAATGCTTGTTAAAGAGGTCATTAAGAAAAGACAAAAGCTTTTGTCATGGATAGAGGATAAAATCACACAACCAGGGGCTATCAATCCTTGATGGCAATAAACTCTTATGATGAATACAAACTCCAGGCTTATCTAGAAAACAGCATCTCAAGTTTCAAGAGGAGTACGTTTCTGGCTCTAAGGTTCGGCATCTACCCATGCTGGAATGCCCGCCTAATCTACCTATGCTGGAATGCCCGCCTAATCTACCTATGCTGAAATGCCTGCCTAATCTACCTATGCTGGAATGTCCGCCTAATCTACCTATGCTGGAATGTACGCCTAAGTGGCTGAGAACCAGCGAAGGAAACATAAGCAGACTTTGTGGGAGTTAAAGTCTGCATTTGCCCTGCATTTTTAAAGGAAAGAAAGGCCTTTCTGTGCAGACAATTTGATCATTTAGGAATCTGTCATGTGGAAATGCAGTTATTGAGGCCACACTAGGAATACCATACTGAATGAGCAACTCGCTAAATTTTTAGCTGTGTCATCAAACAACTAGGGAGTACATAGCGAGACACTCAAGTCACTATGGGGTATATTCACAAGAACGTGTGATAACTACCGCAAGAGTAGCGTAACGCAACTTTCAATATCGCAGCCCATCGCAGGGAAATATTCACGTGTCAACGTGGAATTCACAACAAGGCGGTACCATGCGATAGGCACCAGATAACATGTCAAATGTCAGTGTCAAAATCAACGCCACGCCGAAAAAATGCGAAACGCGAGAAATCATGCGATGAGGCCAATCGCGGTACAGAAATCAGCGAACACCAGCCACAGGCCTGTAAATACCACGCGGCCGGCAGGAAAAAGCACCATAAAAGAAAGAAAAAAAGAGCCCAAAAGCAATTTAAACTGCGTAGCAACATGGATGCACCCAGACCGAGTGCAGAGGACAAGCCGAACACCACAAGCCCTACGGAGGACCAGCCAGGAACCCCGCCTTCGGGGAAGGGCAAGGACAAGAGGAAGAGGAAGGCCGGGTACAGTCCGCAGGAAGACCAGATCATCGTCACAGGGGTGACCGAACACCATCAACAACTGTTCGACACCTCCACTGCGGCACTGGCAACCCAAACCGAAATATGGCAGGCCATCCTCACCAAGGTCAATGCAGTCGGAGTGTCCAGGAGGTCACTGGAGGAGGTCAAGAGGCGCTGGCATGATCTGAAAAGGCAGACCAAACATGAGCTCGCCGCCAACAGGGAGGCAGCAACGGCGACTGGAGGTGGGAGTCCTCCGACACAGGAGGAGCTGGAGCAAATGGTGGCCACAGTCAGCAGTGAGGAGACGGTGGCAGGATTGGGGGGCCTGGACACAGCACGATACGACCTGACCCAACAGCAACAGGGTGAGTAACCACTAGGGAATGGGGGGACGGGGGGAGATGGGCACAATGGCACACATGCACAATTACGCGCAGCACACAGCACACCCACAATGACCGTGGAACATGTCCCTGAATGCCTTGGCACACTGCAGCACACATAGAAACGCTAAGTAGGCCCCCATCCACAATGTGCACAGAGGGACCCCCCTATCACCAATATCACAACCGACCCATGCACATGTGCTGAATCCAGCAAAGCAGCTGCTCCGTGACCCACACTGACTATGCAAGTAACACTGCATGTCCAATAGCACGGCAGCTGCCCCAATAAAGTGACATGGCCCACGAAGCGACATGGAGGTAGCCAAGTGCGCATCACATCCGTAAAGGAGCAGGTCACACTCCGACGTGTCCACGTGCACCCAAAACATGCCTCACAATACACGCAGCAGACGAACAATGCACCAGGCCACAAAAACAGTCCGCGAGCACACATGACCCAAGTCAAAAGCAAATCAGGCCCCGAAAAGCACACAATCCAAAGGCACCCCGCCTCAAAGGGAGAAGGCTACACGAAATCAGAGCTGCAGGGGCAACTCACCCACAATGCAGCACACACACATAGCAATCACAGAACATCGGCAATGAAGGCAATGTGGTACAAAGTGCAACACCAGCACCACATGACAGAGCCCACAACAGGTTCCACACATGCGTAGTAACTGTCCACCCACATCTACCATTGCCTGACACTGTGTGATGATAATCTACGGTTACTACCACACATCCGTCATGTAGTCGAAAAACACACTGACTGCCATCAAATAGCCAGCAGCCCCCAAACAGTCACAATGTACATTGGCATGCAGTCTGAATGTATACATCTGCAAATCATCACCATACATGTGAAACTCTGTTAACCTGCATCTCCCCTTTACATTGCAGAGGGACAAACAACACCCCCTGCAGAGCACACCACACATCCCACCATTGATGATGAAGAGGACAACTTGCACACATGTCAAGACACCCTCCAACGCATGTTGGACAGCCTCTGCACCCCACCCCCAGGAGCAGGCCAGGCCAGCTGCCTCGAGGTGACCCCACCACCTGCACAGACCACACAGCAGGAAACACACACCACCACGGCTGTCTCCCAGGACCACCCCGACCAATACATGGAATTCCAACGGCGTGTGTTGGGTTGCCAGGTGGAGTTGGCTCATCAGCTGCGGGTGGGTTTCGAGCTCGTGGCAGCCAAACTTGATGCCATACGTGGGTGTCTGAGTCCCATCAGGGACCACGTACAGTCCCTATCGGACATCCCCTGTGCGCACCATGCTCCGCCACAGACCTTGGCTAACCTCGCTGGTGCCATGAGTCTAATACAAGCACTGTCTGGTCAGACAGGCACCAGCCATGACAGCACAGAGTTGGCACAGATGTGGAGGGCAACGGACACCATGGAGCAGATGCAGGCTGGAAGGATGTCCGCAACAGCTGGACACCAGCGAGCAGTGGCTGGGAACAGCACTCCCTGCAGTACTCCAACTTGCCATTGCTGCCACTGAGCCCTTCCCAGATGACTGCAGCGGGAACATCGACACACACAGCTCCGACCCCTGATGTGTCCGTGTTACACTGTGATGCTTCCCCATCACCTACGCAGTCTGATGTGTCAGGGGCACACAGCGATGCAGCCATCACCCCACCACACACACCGGACACACCGGACACAGAACCCGTATCAGAGGAGTGAGAAGGGGATGGGAACTACTGTGTGAGGAAGGAGGCAGTAGCATCCATCACCGCCATATGGCTTGTCCCTGCCTGGTCATGACCTATGAATCATGCCCTGGGAAATACCTCCTACTGACTTCTGGAACACCCTGCAACATTCACCCGGACCCCGACACGGACTGCCATTTCTTCACCGCTGGCCAATCACACAGCAATCCTGCTGCGGACTGCACTCTCAATCACCCAATCACTGTGCACTCCCCAAAGGACTCTGGTTGGCCCACCACTGGGCCTCCATGTGATGTGGGCTTGGAAGGCCAGGTACAGCTCCAGCTCCGTCAATCACCTGAATGTGAATAAAACATTCTTAATCACACAGATGTGTCATCACTATGTTCACTCACATATGGAACTATGGCTGGATGTGGGAAGGATGATTGCACATGAAGGTACACCCTGGTAACTGACATCTATGCGCATTTCTATCCCTGAGACACATGGCCAATTGGATGACTTGGAAGGTGAGTACTAGTTGTGTCCCCATTGCACATCAACAGCAATCTCACAACACCCCAAAGTAGGCACACGTCCATGTGTTGAATAGGGCCGTGTGTAGGAGTGACCAAAACGGTGGCAGGCCAGGAGTGGTATCCCACACCATGTGTGACAGCAGAACTTCACGTCGCAGACCGACTTACACACATCTGTGTGGACACACTCTTTTGTGATGTATGACATTGCTCCACATGGTCAGAGGTTGGACACCATACACACATAGCTGGAGTCATGTAAGTGCACATGTCGTCCAGCACCTATCCGAAAACAATGTCTGGCTCACAAAGGCGGAGCTTGCCAAAGGGACACACCCCCATTGGACATGCGTCAGTCAGTTCCTCCCTGTGTTGTGATGAGGCTCATTGTGGCACACGAGTGGACAATCTAAACAACACACCTCACAGTTAGACACCAGTGGAGTGGCATAGGCTTTATTGGCATGTGCGTGTCAGTACGGACGAGGCAACAGCCACAACAGGCAGGGACATGCTTAAGACACTTACACGCAGCATGGGTACATGTCGAGGTTCAGTTGATGGTGGGGCTGAAATGGACAACATTCATCACGGATGGCAACGCTCACAGCCCACCTTGCCTTGCTGGATGAGTCATGTGTTGTTTGGCGTCTGCACATTGCCCCGTGTGAGGGGGCACGACTCACTGCACGTGGGGTTTGCATGGTGCTCTGCCTCTGGGGTGCGCCGATTGTCTGCTCTGCCGACAGTGATCAGGTGTGAGGGTCCGACAGGTTCACATGTCGTGCTAGATTGCCATGTGTGTGCTCTCACCCAGCAGTGTGTCTGAATTGGCAACGTTGCCAGATGACGCTGTGTTGCTCTGACCATGGACCTGTGTCGCCTTGCACAGGTGTGTGTACACAAGCGTTATTACACGCACTTGCGTCCAGAGCCCGAGCGAAGGCAGACGTGTCCTCTGTTGTGGTGGGATATGTAAGCAATCCCCACGATGCAACAAGTTGTTGGGCCATGTGCTGTGGGTGGCAATCGGATGTGGCTGCAGGAATGTAGTTACTCGTCCGTGAATGCCAGTGCAGCTTCATGTGCAATGTGTTCCAATAGTACGTCGTTGTCGTGTTCAAGGAACACCAGGGTGAGCCAATCCATTAGGTGGTCCACGCCCAGCCCACGCCGTCTCACCGATCCGCAACAGAGCCCAGTAGGGGAGCGCCTTGATATGGTCAATGCACACGAGAAATTGTGCAATCTCCCATGCACAACTACCAACACATACGGAGTATGTCAAGGCATCCCATGCTCGGCTGTCTCTGTTACACTCCTGTTCGTGATCCAACAGGGGGTGCAGACACAAGTCATAGTCCAATTCATCAACAGTTGTGTTGGATAGGCAGACATCCATGGGACACTCGAATGTGCATGTTCGGCAGTGGAACCAGGGCTGGACGCAGGTGACGTGGGCAATGCGGAAGCTGAGCCTGTAACTGATTCGCAGCACTGCCAGTGGCAGTGCGCCCAATAAATGCAGCATACGTGCACGGTGCTGTTCCACGTGACGGGGGTTGTGCATGTGCCCGGTATGGCCTGCCATTGCGTTGGTGCGTCTCGTGAACAGGCACTCTTCTGGACTGCGGCAGTTGTGTGGAGGATATGCCACAGCTCTGAGCAATGTTTCTTATGTTTGTGCAACATTGTGGGTTATGGCTTTCTGTTTCCGTGAGTGTCAAGGGCATCCCAAGCGGGGGTACCACAGGCAGGGGCTTCTATGTGTGGGCTGTGAATGAGTCGGATGGTTCATTTGCGGAATGTGGGGTGTGGGAGTCGTCCATTGCATCTCTATCAGGGTGTTCCAGGCGCGTTCTGGACCAAGGTCGGAGGTGCAGGTGTCCTCCCGCATTCTGCATTGGGACAATGGTGCTTTCATCCCTGATGTTTGTCTGACTACTACTTTCGTTTTCGGAATGTGATGTGGGTTTGGCGCTGAGATTGGGACACGGCCTTGGGCTCATGGTGTACGGATGGTGATGCACACACCCATGTTGGCATGTGGAGCCAGGTGCCCGAGTGGCCTTGCGCTGCTTGTGCTATCTCACTCCGTCTCTCTCCCTCGCTCTCTCCCTCTCTTTCCTTTGTTGGGCACATGGCACACCTTCTTCTCTTGGATTTGGTCTTCCAGGCTGTGTGCTACGGATTGTCCAGTGAGGAGCAGCTAGGACTCATCCTAAGGGTTGTTTCTGCTTTTGTTTGTATGGTGTTTTGTGTTGGTGATTGCATTGCTGTATGACTGATTCTCCATTTTCTGGCCATGCATGTATGTTTATTTTCCTGCTTGTGCGACATCAGGCAAAATGTTTGTTTTCGGATTCGTGGTGTTGGTGTGCAATTTCTTAGTCCGGCGTTGGGGGGGTGTTGCGGGCCTGAGTGTGGTGGGGGTGGGTGTTGTGGCCCTCTTGGGTGTCCGGGCCGCATGATGTGTGGCTCCATGGCATCTGTTGCCCTTCGGATTTGGCCCTGGGCTGTGCTCCCTTTTGTGGTGCTGCCTGCCGTCCGACTTTACACCAGGTCAGAGCAGGTGTAGATTTCCTGGTGCTAACGCGCCTTATTGCCTGTTTTGTGTTTTTATCGCGTATGTGGCTGGTCGTTGTGAATGTTGAGGTGTGCTGTTGTCTCGGCTTTTGTCACGGGAACGCCTACTCTGCATCTCATTAGCGATATTTGCGAGGGTCCTCTGTGGCGATGTTTATTGCGGCTGGGGGGGTAAATTTATCACGACTTTGGCTGCAATAAAGTGCTGTTAATTCGGCGACAGCGCCTTGTGAATATGCCCCTATGTTGGTTAAAAAATCAGTACATTATGGCCCATTGATGATAACAGGGTTTTGAGAAAGGTTGTAGTCAGCTAGCCCACAGCGCCCAGAAAATCTTTCGACTGAACCCGGTGACATCTCACAGCAGGACAACAGAGTCAGCCAGTAACTGTTTTTATACCTTACAGCTGACTTTGAAAAAAGAGCTAAAACAAAGGAAGCTCTGCCGGTACTTAGGTCGACCCACATGGCAAAGATGTGTTTTGTCTGTTTGTGGTTTTTTTGAGAAGCTGAAGCCCATTTTACATGTGTTTATAGCGTCTTCTATGCTTATAATATAGTTTATATTCTTTTTAGCCTCGTAGTAGCAGCGTTAACAAACTAATGAATTGATATTAATTGAAACTATACAATTTGTATCCACTTTTATAAAACTCGTCAGTACATGTAACGGTTTTAATTAATCACGCATGATAAAAATAAAATTCTCAAATCACAGTACTAACAACACAAAATGTATGGCTAGTTTTAAAACACAGAGGATTATAGCAGGTGTGAGAGTTATCACACTGAGCCATCTGGTAATGTGGGTATGAAAGTAAATAAATTATTGCAAGCCTACCAGTTCACTTATAAAATATGGTATACTCGTAGACTTTGCATTCTAAGTGCAGAAATAAGCATGAGCATCATTGACATTGATTACACCTACAATTCCACTCACCTAGGCCAATAGACACCTCAGACACTGACAAAAGATGAAAATAAACTTAAAGTTTTGTAATATGAAAAATAGACTGAATTTTGGCATTGGTGTCACGCTATCCTAGAATATGCACAGAAGTCTAGGCCAATCCCTGACAATGCTAGGTCAGGACCTGTCCTGTGCCCTGGAGGAACGCACCAAGTGAAAAGAGGGCTTGCATTTAGCACATAAGACAGTGGTGGTAGCATTACATGTTTTATGATCTCATATATTGTTGTCATGACCAGTTTATTTGTGTCACCGACAGTGTGGCCTACTGGACCCGCGTGTGTGAATTTAGGCTATGTGAAAACAAAGAACCTTGCACTGACATCCTGAGTGTATGCTGACTTCATGTTCATGTGTATTATGCTTCTAAAGCTTGTGCAGTAGTAGGACTGTGTGTGTATCAGAGTACTGAAACCAGTGGGATCCTGTTTGGATACCCCTGTTTGACCATGTCCCAGGTTGGAGGAGGTGGACAGGTTTGCCAAACAGTGGACGTGTATTGTCTGCATTCCTGTGGCCAGAGGGTAGAGATCCAGACAGTGAAGTGAGGAGGTTATGGCTACAGTAGGAAATTCAATGAAGACCTTGTAATTGAGAGGCTGCTAATTAGCTCTTTTTGAGCACTGTCATTTAGTTTATGGAAAGCATGATGGGTGGGACTACAGTATTAGTTGTGTAAGGCAGTTTCTAGGTCAGGCCTGCCCTTTTGTCTTTTGTCTGATTACTACATCAGCGAGGCTGATGACAGCCTAAGAGATAGGTGTAGAAATCTCACACATTATTGTACCCATTGTTTGGGTACTGCAGTTTGGAAACAGCCTGAGTGCTACCTGCTGTTAAAAGCATCACCTTCAAATAAAGTTTGCGTCAGGAGAGTAGACTAAAAAGGACAATTGAAAGAGAACCACCCCAAACTGTTACTGATGTCTGAAAAAGCAGATCTGCACCTGCTGTCTAGAAAATGTGTATAAAAAGAGGAACTCAATTCACCTCCTTTTCTCCAGTCCTAAGTTCTTCATGATCAAAGACGGGAGTGCTCAAAAGACTGTTGTACAACCAGGGTTGGTATCTGCTTGACAACCAGTCTTCCAGAGGTGAGCGGACATCACCTGAAGTCTGCACTGATGTTTTGCCTAGTGCCTGCTGAGAGAGCTAAGGAGTCTTCCTGGCTTTGCAGGAGGAGAGGTTATCCTGAAGGAGAAGCCAAATATGTTCCTGGCCTGAGGAACACATAAAGAAAGCAGACTGCCTGAGAAAGTGAAGCCAGGAGCAACCCGTGCTGCAGAAGGTCTCTCTGCGGTTCCCAGAGAGATTTGTAAAATGTACACACATCCACATATCACCTCTAGGTGGGCTGCATCTACCTTATCTTGTGTATCTGGCCAGGTCAAAGCTGAATCAACCTTGTCGTGTACCCACTGTGACACCGGGAGTAATAACCTGTGATTTCCTTTTTGACTTGTGGGCAAAAGTAAACTGCACAGGATCCTTATTCACAATTGCTTCTACCACAGTTTGCCCAGTAGAAAGATCCTAGGGTCACCCAGTTGCAAGAGAGAATGGCAAGGGAGCTAGTGGCTTTTAGTGTTCAGGGGCAGGTAGAGTTAAAGGGAGATACAGGGTTTTTAGTTTTCAGGTGTTGGTAGTGGTAAAGGGAGGTAAAGGAGTTTTAGGGTTCTGTGGTGAGTAAAGGTAAAGTAATGTAAGGACTCTCATGGTTTAGGGGCTGGTAGTGGTAAAAGGAGGAAAGTCTTTTTTAGGGTTCAGGGGAATTTAGAAGTAAAATGGCGGAAAGGGGTTTTTAGGGTTCACTGGCTGGTAGTGCAAAAGGTGGGTAAGGTTTTTTATGGGTTAAGCGGCAGGTAGAAGTAATTGAAGGTATGGGTTTTCTAGATTTCATACTCAAGGAGTGGTAAAGGGTGACAAGGAGTCTTTAGGGTTCAGCGGTGGGTAGAGATAAAGGGAGACAAGGGGTTTTTAGGGTTCAGGTGTGGGTAGTGGTAAATGGTGGGAGTGGGATTTTAGCGTTCAAGGGCAGGAAGAGGTAAAGGGAGGTTAAGGGGTTTACAACAAAAGAAACAAAAGACAGGGCTTAGGACTTAACCACAAAAGAAAAAATAATACTTAAAAAAACAAAGGTTACAGGGATGTAATAGTTAGGAAATAGAATTAAAAACTTTAGAAATTCACTGAAAAAACCAAAGGTTACAGGGATGTTATAGTTAGGCTCAGATTTCACTCATATAAAACCAGTGAAATTCATCAGTTATAGTTACCTGAGTTAACTATAGCTTACGCCCCGCAATGCACTGCTTATGACCTCACATATTACATCACTCATGACATGGTCAGTGACATCACTGATGACGTCACTAATGGCATCTCAAATGACATCACTAATGACATCATCAAGCAAGTGTGTTTTTAAAAGAGTTTATGGGTGTTAAAAATATATACTAACCTACTACAAAAGTTAAATTAGTATACTAGGTGCACTACCACTGAGTGATACTGCTTCTAGCATATATTAAGTGAGTGGCTGTGTGACTGTATGTATCCTTGTGTGTATGAGAGTGTAAGTGGCTGTATGGGTGTATGAGTCGGTGTGTGAGTAGCTGTGTGGGTGAATGAGATGTTGTGTGAGTGGAGGTATTGGTGAGTGATTGGGTGTGTCAGTGGCTGTATGGGTGAGTGAGTGATGGTGTGAGTGGCTCTATGGGTGGGTAAGTGGGTTTATAAGTGGCTGCATGCATGAGTGAGTGGCTGGTTGAGTGGGTGTTTGGTTAAGTGAGTTGATGTGTGAGTGGCTGTATTGGAGAGTAAGTGTCTGTGAATGGTTGTACGGGTGAGTGAGCAGATGAGTGAGTGCTTGTATGGATGTTTGAATGGGTATGTGAGTGGTTGTGTGGGTGTGTGAGTGAGTGTGTGAGTGTTTGTATGGTTGAGTGAGTGGCTGTGTTGAGAGGCTGTAGAGGTGGATGAGTGAGTGGGTGTGTGAATGACTGTGTAGGCAAATATATGGGTGTGTGAGTAGATGAATGGGTGAGTGTGTGGCTATGTGATTGGCTGAATGGGCGAGTGACTGGTTGTATGAGTAGTTGTTTGGATGAGTGAATGGTTGTGTGTGTTGCTGTAAGGGTGAGTCCCTCTATGGAGGAGTGAGTGAGTGTGTGAGTACTGGTATGGGTCTGTGAATAGGTATGTGAGTGACTGTGTGGTAGTGGGAGTGGGCATACTGGAGGTTGTATGGGGGTGTGAGTGGGGGTGTGAGTGGTTCTGTGTTTGATGTCAACAGTGATATCATTTGAGATGTCATCAGTGATGTCAATGACCATGTCATGAGTGATTCAATATGTGAGGTCATAAGCAGTGCATTGCGGGGGCATAAGTTATAATTAACTCAGGTAAATAAAACTGCTGAATTTCACTGGTTTCCTATGAGTGAAATCTAAGCCTGACTATAATGTTCCCGTAACCTTTGGCTTTTTTCAGTAAATTTTCAAGGTTTTTTTTGTTCTATTTCCTAACTATAAGGTCCCTGTAACCTTTGTTTTTTTAAGTGAATATATATATATATATCCAAAAGGCTGCTTCTCGCCTCCCGCAGGTATTTCTTCAGCAAAGCAGACACGGACCCACAATTGAGTGCTTAAAGTTGTGATTTAATATCGGCCATTACGCGTTTCAGTCCGGAACGGACCTTGATCACATGACAACGCTGTTGAGTATCAAAAGACCATTTAAAGTGCTACCTTCTAACACGTGATTGATGATGTGCAATAGAACTGAAAGAAACATTCTTAACATTCAATACATGGGTCGAATTCACTTTCTATAAACCAGAGAAGGGAAACGAATACCATCTGTCTCTGTTAATAGGATGTCTTGAATACATTTAAAATCAAAAGGAATAGTCACAATTGATAATATTATATAAATAGCCTGTAGAAACGTTCAAATAAATAACCAAAAAATAAATAATTATATTAATTGAACCATACGTAAAATGTAAAAATACATATCAGATTTTAAAATGTTTCTAAAAACTGCATTTAAAATAGTATTATTATATAAAAATTATGGGATCAATCCTTGATTCGACATTGCTAGAATAGTAGCATGACTGCACTTTGTTATATCGTAGATTGTAACTGAACGTATTGATTCACCGTTCTATATAAAATCCATGTAAAGTGCTATGTGCTACCTAAAGTGATAAAAAAATTCCCCAAACATCTTACTCATTTAAATTTCAACAGGAACAAGACTTCAGTGCTAAACAATGTAGTGCATCTAGGTGTAGCTTATTAAAAAACCATTATGTTTACTGGTTCTGGTGATTTGGCAGCTTCCAATTACGTCACTAATGTGATTCCCTTGTAGTACTGTTCTATTTCTAAAATACATTTCTAAATTAAATAGAATAAATATGGGATGACGTAGAGATGTTGATAAAACTGTACAGATCTATGAAACGTAAAAATTATATTTTTTTCAGGTAAAAGGCGCGCGATGTTTAGGGATGGGCAGGGCATATTTATAAACAAGTATATACATCCTCTGTGTTGTTTAACCCTCCTGGGGACTTACTATCCATATTGAGAATATACTGTGTCTCTAGTTTTCTGAGCTGGTAATCCCTGTCGCCACCTCTTTTGGTTTTGGGTATGGAATCTATTACATAGTACGAGAAGTCTTTTAAATTGTTGTTATGGACTTCTCGAAAATGTCTGGCGACAGGGTAAGTAGGGTCACAGTTGTTAAAGGCCCTTATATGGGCCCTTATATGTTGCAGAATTCTTTTGCTCACCGGTAGCTTGGTGCTACCTACATATCTAAGTTGGCATGTGCATTCCAGCACATAAATTGCATATTCAGTTTTGCAGTGGAGGGGTTTGTTAATTTTTACCTCCTTATCACAAAATGCGGTGAAATAGCTTTTTCTGTTCATGCCGTGCTAGCATGCCTTGCATGTCTTACATTTAGTGAATCCATTGGGAACAGTCAACCAGTTTGTAGTATTAGATGATTCGGGACTGCTGGAAACTAAGCTGTTGTACATTGAGGGAGCTCTTTTATAGGTGATGTTGGGTTTTATTGAAAGCTCATGACCTATTACAGGGTCATTTTTGACAATTGCCCAGTTTCTTTGTATAATTTTCTTTATGGATTTTTCTTGAGCACTGTATGTGATAATAAGTCTCAGCTCATCAGGGTTATGATCTGTTGTTTGTATCACTGATCTGTTTTCTTGGGGGATTAGCAATTAATTTCTGACCAAATTTTGTGTTTTGTTAATGGCCTCTTGTACAATTTTAATAGAATACCCTCTAGATAAAAATCTCCTCTTGCTTTGCTGTTGGGCTTTTGCTAGGTCTTCTGGGCTACTGCAAATCCTTTTGAGACGTAGCATTTCCCCATAGGGGATGCTATGTACTAAGTGTCGTGGGTGGAAACTGGAAAAATTTAACACGGCATTGCCGGCAGTTTCCTTTCTGTATACCCTGGTTTCTAGTTTGTTTCTGTTAGAATATATTTCAACATCTAAAAAGTTAATGCTAGTGTTGCTTATATTAGATGTGAAACTCAGGTTGACACCGTTCTCATTGATCTCTGAAACAAAGTTCATGGCTTGCTCTTTGGTTCCCTCCCATACAATAAAAAGGTCATCAATATACCTGTAGTACAATTTGACATGATCATCCATATACCTTTTGTATGTGTCCCTGAGAACCAGCTCCTCCCACTAGCCCATGAATAAACAGGCATAGCTGGGGGAGAAGCTGGCTCCCATTGCGACTCCTCGCATTTGCTGATAGTGTGTTTTGTCAAACAAAAATATATTGTTGTTTAAACAGAAGCCCCAACAACATAGCATTGTGTTGGGGCAGAGTTGCCTTGTTCTTGTTCAGATAGAATTCAACAGCACGTAGACCATCCTTATGGTTAATACAGGTATATAAGGAAGCAACGTCCAAAGTTAAAAGATAAAAATTACTGTCCCATTTAAAATCCTTTAACTTGGAAATAAAATCACTTGTGTCCCTTATATAGGAGGGTAATCCTTGAACCCATTCTTGAAGGAAAAAGTCTATATACTTGGAAGCATTTTCCAGTAAGCTAGATCTGACAGAAATGATGGGCGTGCCAGGGGGCTTGGAAGCGTTTTTATGGATTTTGGGAATAAAGTAAGTGTTTGGGACGGTTGGATGGTCATTTTTAATGAACTGGTACTCGTCCATTGTTAACAGTCCCGCACTTTTCCAAGCCACCAGTTTAGCATAAAAATCCTTGGATGTCTCCCTTAGGGCCACTGAGTTACTGAGCCTATAACAAGATCTGTCATATATATATATATATATATATATATATATATATATATATATATATATATATATATATATATATATATATATATATATATATATATATGACAATGAACATATATATATATGTATATGTATGTGTATATCACACAACGAAAACACTCCTTCTGGCTGACACAGACCCGAGAGGGGTGGCGTGCATACCGGCGGAGCAAGCCGGTAGTCAAATACGAACAATCCAGGATCCGCACGCTCTCAGTGAAGCATAACCACGGGCAAAGTTCAAAGTTGTTTATTCACTGAATAAACAACTTTGAACTTTGCCCGTGGTTATGCTTCACTGAGAGCGTGCGGATCCTGGATTGTATGTATGTGTATATATATATAAATATAAATAAATAAAAATATATATATGTATATGGATTACTTTTCATTAAGTGGTCGTTGTGGTGATATTGTTCGCGTCTGCCAGGAGCGCGATACGAGGACCCGTCCATCAAGTGTCCTGGGGTATGCTGGCTCTGTGACTGTTGTATCAAGGGATTGATTCATTCCAGGACCGCCGCAAGGACGAACCAGACAAGTGGCTGCCGCCAGTGGTGGACTGTGACTTCACAGAGAAGCTAGCTCATTGTACTTGCTTCACGGCCCGGATTGTGTCGATAATTGGGGCTGGACGTAGGGGACCTGAGGGAGCCCTTGGCACGCAAATACGGAATTCACCAGCTTCTACAAAGCCCCCCTTTTGCAAGGCACTCAGCGCTCATTCGAGCAATATCTGACCCCGCTTCGGTACTTACTCGATCTGGTGCATGCTGGGAGCTGAAGTCAAACACAGGTCTACAGCTATCCTGATTGAAGCAGGGTCTGCTGATCTCCCACCAATGGGAGCGCCGCAGTAAGTTCAAAGGAGGGAGGAGGTGAAAACCGGCTGCAAACGGCATCTGAAGAAGGCAATTAAGCCGAAATGCATCATGCCATATTACCAGCAGTGAATAAAAGGACTCTCTCATACTCCCCGCAGTGTCCTCGGATTACTTTTCATTAAGTGGTCGTTGTGGTGATATTGTTCGCGTCTGCCAGGAGCGCGATACGAGGACCCGTCCATCAAGTGTCCTGGGGTATGCTGGCTCTGTGACTGTTGTATCAAGGGATTGATTCATTCCAGGACCGCCGCAAGGACGAACCAGACAAGTGGCTGCCGCCAGTGGTGGACTGTGACTTCACAGAGAAGCTAGCTCATTGTACTTGCTTCACGGCCCGGATTGTGTCGATAATTGGGGCTGGACGTAGGGGACCTGAGGGAGCCCTTGGCACGCAAATACGGAATTCACCAGCTTCTACAAAGCCCCCCTTTTGCAAGGCACTCAGCGCTCATTCGAGCAATATCTGACCCCGCTTCGGTACTTACTCGATCTGGTGCATGCTGGGAGCTGAAGTCAAACACAGGACTACAGCTATCCTGATTGAAGCAGGGTCTGCTGATCTCCCACCAATGGGAGCGCCGCAGTAAGTTCAAAGGAGGGAGGAGGTGAAAACCGGCTGCAAACGGCATCTGAAGAAGGCAATTAAGCCGAAATGCATCATGCCATATTACCAGCAGTGAATAAAAGGACTCTCTCATACTCCCCGCAGTGTCCTCGGATTACTTTTCATTAAGTGGTCGTTGTGGTGATATTGTTCGCGTCTGCCAGGAGCGCGATACGAGGACACGTCCATCAAGTGTCCTGGGGTATGCTGGCTCTGTGACTGTTGTATCAAGGGATTGATTCATTCCAGGACCGCCGCAAGGACGAACCAGACAAGTGGCTGCCGCCAGTGGTGGACTGTGACTTCACAGAGAAGCTAGCTCATTGTACTTGCTTCACGGCCCGGATTGTGTCGATAATTGGGGCTGGACGTAGGGGACCTGAGGGAGCCCTTGGCACGCAAATACGGAATTCACCAGCTTCTACAAAGCCCCCTTTTGCAAGGCACTCAGCGCTCATTCGAGCAATATCTGACCCCGCTTCGGTACTTACTCGATCTGGTGCATGCTGGGAGCTGAAGTCAAACACAGGACTACAGCTATCCTGATTGAAGCAGGGTCTGCTGATCTCCCACCAATGGGAGCGCCGCAGTAAGTTCAAAGGAGGGAGGAGGTGAAAACCGGCTGCAAACGGCATCTGAAGAAGGCAATTAAGCCGAAATGCATCATGCCATATTACCAGCAGTGAATAAAAGGACTCTCTCATACTCCCCGCAGTGTCCTCGGATTACTTTTCATTAAGTGGTCGTTGTGGTGATATATATATATATATATATATCCTTCTCCAGCTTCCGTCATGGATACTGCTCACAGGCACAGCGGGTGCCTCGAGCCCGCGATGACGGACTCGCGAAACCACATCATCCCCACAGAAACGCTGGGCACTCCGGGCTCAATTAAATTTGATACTTTATTGTATATTGACAGCACGTCACCCTGGCTGACAAATGCGTTTCGGCTCCCTGGCCTTTTTCAATGTCAGCGCCACATTTCGATTTTGTCAAATAAATATCCCCGGGATGTGCAACAGGTTCAAAAAGTTAGACATGAACATAGGACTCATTACTCAAATCAGGAAAACAAATAAACATATATGGCAGCCATTTTGGAGTGGTCTTGTGCATCGGTATCATCATTAGATGTTGGCATTTAATCTCGCCATTTACCATTAATCATATCCTTCGATGATACATTTTGCCTTTTCTTTAAAACACATCGTAATTTGTCCCATCAACCCAACTTATTACGCCCTGTATGGGCATTCAATTAAAAAAAAAAAAAGACTAAATATAAACATAGGACCAATTTCCCAATTATAGGAAAACCAACAAGTCTATGAGGCGGCCATTTTACAAATAATCTTGCATAACGGTAAATCATATTTCAATAACATCTTTCTCGTGACCGATATTAATGTAAGTTTCTGGAGTATGTAAGGTCTCTTATTCTCCAACCTCATGATGTTACCCACCGCCCAACTTATTTTGCCCTGAATGGGCCTTTGGTTTCTAATTATAATTCCTTATCTTCAAATGTCAACATCCACAGTTTATACATAATCAGAAAAAAGTTCCCTATAGTTCATGTTTCATAAAGTCATTTTAGTGATGTGATAAAGTGCAAAGTCTTGCAGTGAAACCTTCAAGGATCACTATGAACCCTTAAATGAATATAAAGTGCTCAAAACAAATCTAATTTCCTATGTAATAAAAACATGTATCAATTGATTCCCTAATACCAGAACTAATCATTTCTTAAAGCACTGGGACTTATATGCGGAGATTGGCTACCCTGATATATGGACTCTAATTCTAAATTCATTATCATCCTTGCTGTCACCAATTGGCTTCTTCTTCCCTATATATAAATATTCACCGTAAAAACCAAAAGTTAAAGTTAAGTTACAATTAGGTTAGAATTTCAGTGACAACGTAACATTTTATCTGTACAAAATCATTGAAATTCACCAGTTATAGTTAGCTCTGGTAACTATAACTTGTGCCCCACGGTAAACTATATTTTCCTCCCTGCCATGCAGAGTTTTCTCAGCAATAATTTCATTACAAATATTGCTCTGATATCAATGATGCAAAAAGAACAATTGATGGACAGAATGCAGAACAATGTCATACATTCACCCCAGTGCAGAGATCTGGGCCTAAATCCATCGTTTTTTTGTTCCCCATGCCATTCCAGTTTGAACCCAGCCATATGCAAATCAGCCTTTACCCTGCACCCAATGGGAACAGTCCAGCCCGAACTGCCAGGCCAGGTCATCCCTGGACTAGAAACAAGCATCCTAGGACTCATTTCGGGGTTTCACACCTCATCAGCCAGGTTAGCTTGACTCTAGTGGCATGGAGAGCACAGGACCCACATCTGGGCATACCCGCCCCACTCGGGGTAACAAATGCAAAAAGAACAATTGATGGACAGAATGCAGAACAATGTCATACATTCACCCCAGTGCAGATATCTGGGCCTAAATCCATCTTTTTTTTTGCTTCCCATGCCATTCCAGTTTGAACCCAGCCATATGTAAATCAGTCTTGACCCTGCGCCCAATGAGAACAGTCCAGCCCGAACTGCCAGGCCAGGTCATCCCTGGACCAGAAATAAGCATCCTAGAACCCGTGTCGGGGTTTCACCCCTCATCAGCCAGGATAGCTTGACTCAAGTGGCATCGAGAGTACGGGACCCACGTCTGGGCATACCCGTACCACTCGGGGTGACAAATGCAAAAAGATCAATTGATAGACAGAATGTAGAACAATGTCATACATTCACCCCAGTGCAGAGATCTGCGCCTAAATCCATCGTTTTTTTTGCTCCCCATGCCGTTCCAGTTTGAATGGGGTGGCATGGTGGGCAAAAGAATGATGGATTTAACCCAGATCTCTTGACGGGGGATGAATGTTTTGATTTGTTCTGCATTCCATACATCAATTGTGTGTCTTTTGCTTTCTCGCCGTAAGTGTGCTGGGTATGCCCAGACGTGGGTACCGGGCTCACTGTGCCACTGGATTCAAGCTATTCTTGCTAGTGAAAGTTAAACCCTGAAACCGGCCCTAGGATGCTTGTTTCCGGTCCAAGGAGGACCTGGCTTGGCAGTTCAGGCTGGACTGTTTCCATGAGGCACACGGTCAAGACTGATTTGCATATGGCCAGGTCTAAACTGGGGTGGCATGGTGGGCAAAAGAATGATGGATTTAACCCAGATCTCTTGACTGGGGTGAATGTTTTGATTTGTTCTGCATTCCGTCCATAAATTGTGTGTCTTTTGCTTTCTCGCCCTAATTGTGCCGGGTATGCCCAGACGTGGGTCCAGGGCTCACTGTGCCACTGGATTCAAGCTATTCTGGCTGATGAGGGGTGAAACCCCGAAACCAGTCCTAGGATGTTTGTTTCCGGTCCAAGTAGGACCTGGCTTGACAGTTCAGGCTGGACTGTTCCCATGAGGCACAGGCTAAAGACTGATTTGCATATGGCCAGGTCTGATGGCTAGATTGCCAACTTTGGAGCTGGGAAACCAAGGTTCGAGCCTCGGGGTCGCGTCCACATCCGGTGATTCTGGGCAAATCACTTAATCTCCCCGTGCCTACCCAAAAAATTAATGTGTCCTTGTGTAACGTAACCGGCGCTCATGTAAAGCGCTCCAATACCTTTGGGTCGAGTTCGCGCTATATAACTCTGCAAAAAAAAAAAACTTGGGGTGGCATGGTGGGCAAAAGAATGATGGATTTAACCCAGATCTCTTGACTGGGGATGAATGTTTTGATTTGTTCTGCATTCCGTCCATCAATTGTGTGTATTGTGATATCAATGATGTCATAGGAGATGTTATGAGTGGTATAATATGTGGGGTAATTAGCAGGCCTTGCATCTAACCCCGTAGACAGCCAACCCCACTCTGTGTATGACCTTCAGCAATGCTCAGCGGGGAGTTGACCACAGGGCCTGGCCAGTAGCCAGACCCTGTGGTCAACCACCCACACAGACAGCCAATTTCCCTGAGCTAATTGTGGCCCCGGGGACCCTATCCCCAGGGGCCACCTGGCATTAAAATGGGGAGGGGAAGTGTTCCCCCCACGTGAGGCTTATTAGGGCCTGAGGACCTCATCACCTGGGGCCGCATGTCATCATAAAGGGGAGGAGGGCCACATGCCCCCCTCCCCGAGCCTAATTAGGCCCCACTGACCCTATCTCCTGCATCAAAATCTATAATAAAGAGGGAGGGGGCCATTTGGCCCTCTTCCCAAGCCTTATTTGGCCCTGACGACCACATTCCCTGGGGCCACATGCCATTATAAAGGCGAGGGGGGCCACGTGCCCACTCTCCAAGCCTTAGTCAGCCCATAGACCCTATATCCCGGGGCCAAAATCTATAATAAAAGTAAAGGGGTGATGTGCCCCCATCCCCAACCTTTATTAGGCCCCAGGGATGCCATCCCCCAAGCCAGCCTTAATTACACATGGGTGCTCCAGTGCCTACCCGGGGCACCCACCGAGCAGCAAGTTGTGCGCCGTGGCATTGTGCGGTAGCCGGCATTGCTCCCACCGAAAGGGAGCAGCTGTTTTTTGCATGCTGCCTCCGGGCGGTAGGAATATCTGTTCTGCATCCCTGCCCACAGGAGTGCGGGAAGGGAAACAGAGGTCTACACTCTGCTGCAGGCAGGGAAGGCATGTTTGCTCCCACCTGGTAGGAGTTTTAAAAATGTTCCAGCCAGGCGGGAGCAAACCTATGTTTCCCTCCCTGTGCTAGTGCAGTCAGGGGATCTACTCTATCCTGGGGGTGGGCTCTCCAGCACAGAGTAAAGGAGCCTGTCCCAGGGATGTGGTCCATGGGGCACTACTGGCTCATTGAGAAGGAGTGCATGGGCTCCTCCCCTTCATGTAAATATCAGCCCTGCGAGGCCTCTTAGAGGCTTGGTGAGGGGGCAATGCATCCTGCTCCATCAAAATTACCTATGCACCACCTCCCTGGCCCTGGTCCACTCCAAGGGGTATTTCTTTTACTGTGTAGGAGCCCATGCATGTTTAAAACATTTTACTGTGATTCACGTATCCTCCACGAATTTGCACCAAAATTTAAAACCACTCACATAAATACATACCCATTCACAGACCCATACAACAGCTCACATAGCCACTGACTCACCTTTACAGCCACTCACACACCCACTCAATCACCCAGCCACTCACCCATACCGTTACTTCCACAGGCACTCACTCACTCATACAGCCACTCACACAGCCATACAGCCATACAGCCACTCAACAGCCACTCACCCACATAGCCACTCATAGACCCACTCACTCACCCATGCAGTCTCTCATACATCCACTCACACATCCACACAACCACTTACATACCTATTCACACATCCATATAACCACTCACAGACCCAGTTACTCACCCATACAACCACCCACACAGACACACTCCAATATAGCCACTCACACACCCACTCACTCAAACAGCTACTCACTCACCCATATAGCCACTTACACACCCAGTCACTCACCTATAAGCCTCTCACACACCAACTCACACACCCATGCATCTATTCATGCAGCCACTCACTCACCAATACATCCACTCACACACCACTCACTCACCACACAGTCACTCACTTGCCCATATAGCCAGTCACACAGCCCCTCACTCACCCATACAGCCACTCACACACCCACTCAGACACCCATACAGCCATTTAGATACAAACTCACACATGATACAGAGGCACCCAGCCACTCAGAAGAGATATATTAGAAAAAGTATAGCCAATTCCTAGTACAGAAACAATAGACATTTTACGTATGCAGTAGCTTAGCATATAATTAAGTCTCAAAAACATTCATGAAACTTTAACTGTCACTGGATGAAGTAATCAGTGATGTCACTTGAGATGTCATCAGTGATATAACTGACGATGTCATAAGTGACGTAATATGTGAGGTCATAAGCAGTACATTGTAAGTTATAGTTACCTCAGGTGACTATAACTGCTGAATTTCTATGGTTTTGTGTGTGTGAACTCTGAGCCTAGTTATAATGTGTTACTTTATACATATTCAATGCGTTGCATGACATTTTCATTTTCTCTACTTCTTTCTAAGATGGGTAACATTTAAACTACATTATGTGTTCAATATGTGTTCATGTCAAATGACATCACTGATGACATCATCTGCAGAACCACTCACACACAGATTCAGCACCCCTATACAACCTACCTTACACCCACTCACACACCCACACAACCACTCACATACTCATTCACAGACCCATACAAGTACTCACTCAACCACTCACTCATCTATAGAGCCACTAATACACCCACCCACTCACCCATACAGTCTGTCAACATATCCACTCACTCACCCATATAACCACTTACTGACACACTCACTCACACACCCACACAGCCACTCACAGAGCCATGCACTCACCCATACACCTACTCACACACCCTCTCATTCACCTACAAAGCCACTCTTATACCCACTCACTCCCCCATACAGTCTCTCAACACATCCACTCACTCACCCATAGAACCACTGACTCACTCACACACCCACACAACCAGTTGCATACCCATTCACACATCCATACAATCACTCACACATCTGTTCACTCGTCCATACAGCCATTCACAAAGACACTCACTCTCTAATACAGCCACTCACACACCAACTTACTTAACCAAATACCCACTCAGACTGCCACTCCCTCACCCATACAGCCACTTACATACCCAGTGACTCACTCATACAGCCATTCAGACACCAACTCATTCACAATTGTAGTCACTCATACACCCACTCACCCACCCATGCAGCCACCCACACACCTACTCACACCCACATACAAGCATTCACACGTGTACACTTACACACACAATGACTCACCATACAGCCACTCACAGACCCATACAGCCACTCACACAGCCACTCATGCACCCATACAGCCACTCACTCACCAGTACAGACACTCACACACTTACTCATTCATCCATAGAGCTGCTCACACACCCACTCACTCACCCATTCAGCTACTCATGCAGCCACTCCCTCACCCATATAGCCAGTCACACAGCCCCTCACTCACCCGTACAGCCACTCACACACCCACTCAGACACCCATACAGCCATTTAGACACAAACTCACACATGATACAGAGGCACCCAGCCACTCAGAAGAGATATATTAGAATAAAAAATAGCCAATTGCTAGTACAGAAACAATAGACATTTTACATATGCAGTAGCTTAGCATATCATTAAGTCTCAAAAACATTCATGAAACTTTAACTCTCACTGGATTAAGTAATCAGTGATGTCCCTTGAGATGTCATCAGTGATATAACTGACAATGTCATAAGTGACGTAATATGTGAGGTCATAAGCAGTACATTGTAAGTTATAGTTACCTCAGGTGACTATAACTGCTGAATTTCTATGGTTTTGTGTGTGTGAACTCTGAGCATAATTATAATGTGTTACTTTATACATATTGAATCCGTTGCATGACATTTTCATTTTCTCTTCTTCTTTCTAAGATGGGTAACATTTAAACTGCATTATGTGTTCAATATGTGTTCATGTCAAATGACATCACTGATGACATCATCTGCAGAACCACTCACACACATATTCAGCACCCCTATACAACCTACCTTACACCCACTCACACACCCACACAACCACTCACATACTCATTCACAGACCCATACAAGTACTCACACAATCACTCACTCATCTAAAGAGCCACTAATACACCCACCCACTCACCCATACAGTCTCTCAACACCTCCACTCACTCACCCATATAACCACTTACTGACACACTAACTCACACACCCACACAGCCACTCACAGAGCCATGCACTCACCCATACACCTACTCACACACCCTCTCATTCACCTACAAAGCCACTCTTATACCCACTCACTCACCCATACAGTCTTTCAATACATCCACTCACTCACCCATACAACCACTGACTCACACACACACTCACTCACACACCCACACAACCAGTTACATACCTATTCACACATCCATACAATCAGTCACACATCTGTTCACTCGTCCATACAGCCATTCACAAAGACACTCACTCTCTAATACAGCCACTCACACACCAACTTACTTAACCAAATACCCACTCAGACTGCCACTCCCTCACCCATACAGCCACTTATATACCCAGTGACTCACTCATGCAGCCATTCAGACACCCACTCACTCACCATTGCAGTCACTCACACACCCACTCACCCACCCATGCAGCCACCCACACACCTACTCACACCCACATACAAGCATTCACACATGTACACTTACACACACACTGACTCACCATACAGCCACTCACAGACCCATACAGCCATACCACGCAGCCACTCATGCACCCATACAGCCACTCACTCACCAGTACAGACACTCACACACTTACTCACTCATCCATAGAGCTGCTCACGCACCCACTCACTCACCCATTCAGCTACTCATGCAGCCACTCCCTCACCCATACAGCCAGTCACATAGCCACTCACTCACCAATGCAGCCAGTCACACAGCCATTCCCACAGCCATACAGTGACTCACACACATACTTATTCACCCATACATGTACTCACACACCCACCTATTCACCCATATAGCTACTCACACATCCACTCACACACCTATACAGCCACTCAGACATCCACTCACACATAGTCACGCAGCCACTCACAAAATATATGGTAGAAGTTGTATCACTCATTAGTTGTACACAAAGTATAGTAATCGAACTTTATAAGTGCCTTATTCTATATGTTTAACACTCATAAACTTTTAGAAAACACTCATTGGATGATGTAATCAGTGTTGTCATTTGAGATGTCATCAGTGATGTCAGGAGTGATTTGTAAGCCTGGGCATTGAACTCTGCTCCGTTCGCGGAGTTTGTGAAGTTTTTCACACTCCACGCTCTGGGGAGCTCTCGGAGTTCCAAAACTGTAAGTTGGTGAGCGCGAGCAAGGACAATCCAAAGCTAGACCACTTCTCTGCAAGATTTCTCAACGCGGACGGTCGAGGATGGTCGCTACCATTTGCGTTGAGAAACCTCCTGTTCGCGTTGAGGAAGCTGCTGCTCGGGTAGAACTTCTACTCAAGCAGCAGAAAGAAGCAGTGCCCTCTTGCACTGTGCGAGATGCCGTTTGCGCTGCTTTTACAGCACGGGACAAATACCCGGCACTAAAAATCAGTGCAAATGGCGTGAGGTAACCCATTCTGCCGCTCCTTGAATTCTGCGTAGCTTTGCTGAGTTTTTTTGTCGGGGAACTCCGCGAACTCCACCAAGGCTTAGTGATTTCACTGACCATGTCTTGAGTGATGTAATATGTGAAGTCATACACAGTGCATTGCAAGGCCTAAGTTGTGGTTAGCCCAGGTAACGATGACTGCTGAATTTCCCTGGGTTTGTGTGAGTGAAATCTGAACCTAACTATAACGTCCCTGTAACCTTTGGTTTTTTTTGTGAATTTCTAAGGTTTTTTAAAATTCTATTTCCTAATTATAATGTTCTTGTATCCTCTGTTTTTTTCACTGAATTTCTATGGTTTTTTAATGTTAAGGAAGATGCCTATCGCAATCCACAATGGGGGTGGGAGGGTTGGACGCAGGGCATGGCCTGGCATTGTGCTGCCCCCACCCAAGCTTGCTGCTCCTGCCTCCCTCCTCCTTGCCATCCATTGTACATGTCCATGACCCTGTTACCTAATTACAGCTGTGTGTGGCCACTGTTCTGCCACTGCCCTTCCCGCTTGCTCTAAACAGTTAGCTTGCTGCCCCATCCACCTCCTCCCTACACTCTGTTGTCTGAGTCCATGCACCAGCCCCCTCCCTCCTGCCCATGCATGGTCCAAGGTGCTACCACTGCCCTCCATTTAGCCCACTGCCCTCTATTTAGCTTAATGTCCCTCCCCACTCCACCTGTCCTCCATTGCCCAATTCTATGCCCCATCATTGCCCTTCTGCTTAGCCTCTGTGCTTAGCTTGCTGTTCCTACTCTCCATCCCCCTGCCCTCCAATGTCTGTGTGTGTGCCCCTACTCCCTTATTTGAGGCCACCATATTCCATGGACCTGCCACCCTCCTATCTACTCTGAGTGTTCTGTTGAGCTGCCACTGCCCCCCCACCTGTCTAACATGGTCAGATGGCTGCCTACTGTCCCTGCCGCCTCCATCCTGCCTGTCCAGGTTCCAAGCCCCTATCTCCTCCCTCCTGTCCTCCATGGTCCATTTTGCTGCCACTCCCATCTGCCCTCCATGCTCTTTTGTACTGCACCTGCTCCTTCTCTCTGTCCTGTGTGATCTGTTGCGAAGCCCCGTCCCCTGCCCTCTTTTTTCTGTGTCCAGACCCTCCCCCTCCCTCTTGCCCACCATGGCTGTTGTGCTGCCACGAACCCTCTCGCATGCCATACATGGTCTTCTGTGCTGCCATAGACCCACCTACCTGCTCTGTGTGGTTAGCTTGATGTCCCTGACCACCTCTCACCGCCATGTCTATGTGTATGACATTATTGTCTAAATGTTGTCCTCCATGCTGTGTTGTGCTTCCAGTGCCCATCCTGACTGCCCTCCATGGTCAGCTTGCTGCTCCTGCCCTGCCCTCATGCCCCCTGCATTCTGTTTCCCATGTGCAGACCCCTATCCCCTCCCTCCTTCATGTCTGGTCCATTGTCATGCCCCTGCCCCCTCCCTCCTGCTCTTTATGGTCTGTTATGCTGCAACTGTCCCTCCTTCTCTGTCTGATATAGGCAGTTTGATGCCCTTTCCTCTTTTCTGTCTGCTCTCATTTCTCCATGTGCATGGCCCTGTCCCCTATTTATTGTTTTCCATGGTCCGTTGTACTGCCCTGCCATCTCTCTTGCCCTGTGTGGTGTATTGTGCTGCTACAGCCCCTGATGCCTGCACTGTAAGATCAGTTTGGTGCCCCTGCCTATCATGTGTCGTTTCCACCCTACGGTAGGAAATGCAAGTTTATGGACAGCATAACCATTTGGATGGTGCTAGACTGGTTCCATGCACCCCCTCAGGATATGTTGTCCTATAGGCCAGCTAGCTCACAGTGTCACCATATGCCCCCCTTGACCTACTCGGGTAGCAAATGGATCTGGCAACACCTGAATATGACAACCCTGATCACCCAGCGATCGTGGTAACAGATCTATAACCCTTTTACTCAGTCACTCGTGCTCTCTTATTCTCAGAGAAATGTACAAGGAATACACAGTGGGACGTTTTCAATGTTTATTGAACAAATGTGATTCTTGTATATTATACGTTTGCTGCAATGATCAATAGACAGAAGCAGATAAAAGTTATTAGAAGTACCAAGACAGTGAACAGAATAAAAAGTTCCACCATTGTGCCGAGGCAATGTATGTAAGCAGGCATATAACACAATATAGAAATCTGGCGTACTCCTACTTTGCAGTCCCCAATCTAAGTGTCTAGGGCATGTGTGTGTGTTCTGCTAAGAATCCCCGTACTAGATGATTCAACCCCTGTCACCTGAAAGGAAATAATGTAAGTTCCCATCTTGGTCACAAGCTGGACACTATGCCTGGGTGTGAAATTCCACTCCTCTTCTGGAGTTTGTAGAGTTTTTTCCACTCTGTGTAGCGGACCTGAGTTTTTGCCCGCTCCTGCTCGCTAACATTAAGTTGGCGAGTGCGAGCAAGGAAAATCTTACTCCAGACCACCTCTGGGCAAAATTTCTCAACGCGGGCGTTCGTGGATAGCCGCTACCGCTCGCGTTGAGAAACGGTCCGTTTGCATTGAGGAAGCTGCCGCTTGAGTAGAAACTCTACTCGAGCGGAAGAACGAAGAAGCACCCTCTTGGGCTGCGCATGATGCCATTCGCTCTGATTTGCCAGTTCGAGACACACCCCCGGCACTAAAAATCAGCACGAACGGCATGACCCAATGCACTCCGCCACTTGCGGAACTCAGTGTAGCGCAGCAGAGTTTTTTGGTAACTTCGCAGAGTTCAAATGAACTCTGCCCAGGCCTACTGGACACCCTTGTCAGAGATATCAGAATGCTGCTGGGCCAAAGCTTCAGCATGTAGAGACCATGCCAATGACAGCAAAGTACTCCTCTACCTACACCCAGAAATGCGTGTTTCTTTATAATGACAAGCATCCTTGTGAGTCCTCTAAGCATGTCAGCATTATTATGGTACACAGATAGCTGTGTCACCTCATAGATGAAAAATAGAACAATATTTGCACAATGTGTGTCGAAGCCTTATACATGGTGCTCAAGGCATTGTGATAATGGTCTCACAAAGTGAAATCTGTAAGCGAGGCAGTTTCAGAGAAACAAATCCAGTATTGTCATTCAGGCAAATGTGTGTAAAAAGTTATTGTGTGAAAGAGAAAGGCAATGTAAGCAACGTGTACATGGTGGAAAAGACACCGTTCCTTCATGGGCCTAACTAAGACACATGACCTCCACTCCTCAGACAAAGAGACGACCAATAAGATATCTAAAAATAAAAAAGCTAAATAAAAACAGTGGCATATAAAAGGTTAAGATATGAAATTCATCTAAAACTAAAAGGCAATCATGCAATTTGAAAGTCAAAGCACACAGAAAGCCATTTGCTTAAAAGTATAAAACATAAGAAAGTTAATAAAATCAGGTTTAAAATCACTTTGAGAAAATAATCAGGCAAAATTAGGAGTTCCTATCAAACAGAATAGCCAATTGTTTATGTGTTCCAAGTGGTAGATGAAACAAATCTGTTCCCAGCAACTGCTGACAATGTTCCTAGAGGCACACCTCAAAGCATGTTTGTGGAGAAAATGTGTTCCCATCCATCCCCCACAGCAGCCACTGAGGGAGTGACAACAGCCTGTAGAAGGTCAGCAGTGCCAAAATTCAGTTCACTAGGACCTGTAGCATCCTAGGATGGCTCCAAAAATGCATTTAGCAGCAGCAAAGGAATATGCTGGGGACAACTATACAAATGGTCCTTTAAGGGGTCCATTAGTACATCAATGTCTGATGACTCAACCAATTGCAATCTGGGTAATAAATCCAAGGCACATTCAAAAGTGCACAGCAGACAGCGAAGCACAGGTTTCACACAGTGCAGCCAGACAGGCTGAAATTACAAGAAACAATGCTCATTCAGTTCCTGCATCAGAGGTGAACCGAAGCAATGCACCATGCATTCACGGCACAGCAGCACATGTGGTGGTGCTCGTTCCATTTGGTTTTGAACTGGAGCGTCCATTGGGGAGCAAAAAAAATAAAAATCATAGTCCTGGCAACCACGTGCAGGACCAGCAGAAGACCTCCAAAAATGCTTCAGAGTACGGAGTGTATAAAAGATGCAATTACTCTGAAAACTGTCTGGAAGGTACTAACCAACCCAGAGCCTTTAGATTTAAAAGTGCGCTATTCCCTTGGCATCAGACGTTAAAAATACAAAGGACCAGCTCCCTAAAATGCAGTGGAAAGTTAGTGTGGAGTAGCACCTGTATCTGCGAAGAGGACCTTGCAACCTGGAGATCAAAGCAGATGTTAAGGCCACATCTCTTTGAAACAGCATAGATTTCAGTTTGCTCAGAGCATCAAAGTGTATGTTTAAAACATTTATTGAAGGCAAAAGCATTGCCTCCCTAACTGTGTGGGCAAGTGGGGAGAGAACTTGAGTACAGCAAGTAACTATGGAATTTACTGTCACCAGATAAGCGATGCCAGGTTTAATTCCACAAGAGCCTTGAATGCTAAGCATCAAATAGCTCCCATTAGAGAAATGTCAGACGAATCACGGACACGGGTGAACCTTTCAGGTAACAGGACAAGTTCGCGGCAGAGGCATTACAAGCCCTATGCAACAAAATGTCCTTGCAGATTAAGGACCCACTTAAAGTGTTCTCGCAGTCGGAACCACTGAGAATTACTTCAGTTTTCCCATTTATACTTTGAAAATTGAAGGGTAGCTCCCAATACTCATGTACAAACCCTTCCCCTGATGCTTTATATCTGCCTACTTGGTGGTGTTGTAGAATATAATGGAAATTGGCAATGTAATATACCCATGGATTATCCAATCAGTGGATGGCGTTTCTGCAACAGTGAAAGTTAATTTCTCTAGCTTTTCAATGTGCAGCACGGTGTATTTTGCATCTATTTGTGCCATGAGTATCTGCTGCTCTGTCAGGTGATATGGAGAAACCAGACTAGTGGCATTAATATGTCACCATGGCATGTGGCCAGAACATAGGGTTTGAAGTGTCCAGCTTAGTAGCACAGTAAACCTAAGTTGTGACTGTCCATGTTGAAAAGTGGACATATCCTGTTGTATAATATCTATTACAGATGACACTATGGTGCCTAAAGAGTACATTCCAGAGGATAAGGTGGTCACACCGTTGTCAACCACTACTTAGGCTTTTTCTAAAATAACGCTGTCAATTTCGCGCAGTTTTTCAGCAGCATCCTGCTGAGAAACCTTCCATATTTCGTTGTATATGGCACGCAAGAAGCGTTTTTGACGCGTTCACCAGGGACCTAATAAAAAGTCCCTGAGTTCCAGGTCATCAGATAAAAGAGACAAGTGTTGTTTCACCTGTGAAAGTGTAGAGATCTTTAGCCATTCAAGGCACAACTTCCCAACACTGTAAGGTGAGCTGCCAGAACATAGTGTTTGAAGTGTCTGGCTTAATAGCACAATAAACCTAAGTTGTGACTGTCCATGTTGTAAAGCGGACATATCCTGTTGTATAATGTCTATTACAGATGACACTATGTTGCCTAAAAAGTACATTCCTGAGGATAAGGTGGTCATACCGTTGTCAACCACTGCTAAAGCTTTCTCTAAATTAAACCTGTCAATTTTGCGCAGTCTTTCAGCAGCATCCTGCGGAGAAACCTTCCATAATTCGTGGAATATGGCATGCAAGAAGCGTTTTTGACACAGTCTCAGGGGAACCTAATAAAAAGTCCCTGAGTTCCAGGTCATCAGATAAAAGGGACAAGTGTTGTTTCACCTGAGAAAGTGTAGAGATCTTTAGACATTAAAGGCACAACTTCACAACGCTGTAAGTTGCCACCACCCCCGAGTGTTCAGACTGCACATAACGCATGTCAGGTCTACTAATCTTGAAACCCTCGCTATTACCCAGGAATCGTGCCTGACATCTGTTAGTGTACAGTGGCCAAACTAACCATCTCTTCTAATTGGGGTCAGATGAACTGTATGTGCCATTACGCAGCATGGTATCTCCTATTGCATCTTCACTGTAGTGTGTAAATTGTTGCCAGTTCTCGTGGTGTGTTCAAATCCTTCATCTTGGCTATTCCAAGACATGACATTTGTTGCACAGTTTTGTTCAGGAAAATCATTTGTTGTGGTATCAGGCGTGCTCTAAACAAAGCCCCAGTTTCCTGAACCTGCCAGTCCTTTGTGCCCCAAATAAACTTTACATCTATAGTACCCCTCTAGAAATTGAAACCCTTTACAGACACCTGGGAAAGAAAAGAAGCAGAATAGGTCGGCTTGGTGTCAGTTAGCATATTTTGTTTTTGCAGATGATTGTGCATGCCTATAAAAATATGAGGCCAGGTCAGATGTATCATAACCAGAAAAATAAGCAAACTTCTTTTCAAATGTTTTTGAACTACCCCGTAGTGGTGCAGGGTAATGATATCATTCAAAGAAATTTTGAACAAACATGGAATTTGTAATAGTGAAGTGGTGTAAGACTCATCATACAACACCCTATCAAAACAATCCCCTCGGGAACTAGAACAGCTGAAATGTTCACCAGGGAAAGGTCTCTTCGTTCACTGTGTGATGATGTGGTTTGAGTACCAAGTTCACCAGTTGTACTGCAGAGAGTTCTGGAAGACAGACCAAGAAAAAGACTGTCATCAAACCAATCCAGAGGACCAGGAAAAGCAGCCCAATTGTAATCCATTGATGTAACCAAGGAGAAACAAAATATGTCCTTTTCAGCCAAAAGTAGAAAACACACACTTTAAACCTGAAAGGGAGTTGTGGTGGTGGATCTGATGCGTCGGAAGAGAAATCATCAAAGTCAATGAAGTAGCCAGAGGCAGTCCTATCTATCTTTGGCAGCTCAGCAGATGTTGCAGAACTGGGAGATGATTCGATCCATGGTACATTGATGTAGACCTTGTTCTTGACTTGATTCTGGATTGAAATCTGATTTTCTGTACTAGTTGACTGTAAATTTGTTGTAGTTTTAACAAGTAGAAGACATACTTTGTTGCTGTTGACTGTTGTCTCTCGTTGGAGAGAGGATGCTTCCTCAGTTATCAAAGCTTCCATCTGAACTTCCTGTACGGTAGCGAGAGGAGGCAAGTAGCTACCGAGGAGCCCACGTGGCTTATTGTTGAAAATTGGAGAATTTAAGCAGATCAATGGAGACAAATCATTTGTCTTTGCGATGGGCAAGGGGCAGAAGAGGTACGGCTCTGGTACCTTCAACAGCAAGAACAGGTGCAGACGCTCTGTAGGATGGTCCAAACTCTTTTTTGTTCACAATTTTCTCTCTGACCAGAACCCCAACCTTCGAGATCCAGCCAGGCCTCGCCGGTACTACCTTCACTTCTCCAGTGGTGGTGCTTTTTACTTGAACATTGCTTTCTTTGGCCCAGAATTTGTACAGTTCCTTTAAAACAGCAAAACGTTCATTGATGTCAAATGGTATTTCTGCAATCACTGTGCTGGGATTGTCAAGGTCTGGGACCCACATCTTCACCCCAAACAGGATTTTATAGGGTGTTTGACCACCCAGGGATTTTCTCTGCATGTTTTTGAGTGCCCTTTGTGCCCTATTTAGTTGATAGACCCAACTGCGACCTGAGCCTAGTATCCTCGCTGTTAAAGACTGCTTTAAGTCACAGTTTTCCTCTCCACTACTGCATTTCCCTCAGGATGATAGTGAGACAAGAAGTGCAGGGCCACATGCAAACTTCCCAGGACCTATTTGTAAGTCCTAGAGCTAAACGCTGGACCCTCATTGGGATGTGATGTGCCAACTGCGTATGTCCCGATAAAGACTCATTTCCTACCTTGGGGTTCTCTTTGATAACAAAAACACCTGGCAAGCTATGGTGGATAACAGGAGGCTTATGATGGAAGGAAGTATAGGGGCACTGTCCAGATTTTTTAAAAGATTGAGAACAAAGCCAGTGGAGGTAATTAAAAAGATCTACCACGCAAAAGTCCCATCTGTTGCAATCTTTGGGTCTGCTATCTGGGGAATCGCCAGTACCCAAGCCTTGCAACAAACTTGTTGGGCCTCCCTAAGTCTTGTTCTTCATATATCTGTCACCTGGAACTGGACGTTCCTTTCATATCGGACCTGATCCATATTGCTCCTCCACTTTTGTGGCACTCGGTAAGGAGAAGGGAAGATTTAACGTTAACACATGACATATTAAATGATTCACTAAACCTTGATTTATTTATTTGTTTGAAAGGTTTTATATAGCGCTGGCTCGACCTGGGGGTATCAGAGCGCTTTACATGTGCATAAAAAATGACAGGACAAGGAACAGTTGTTCAAAAGCAGAGCATTCAGACAGGTAATATTAAAACAAATTAATTAAACAAAAATGGGCAAAGAGCAATATACATGAAAAGGCGCTCACGGAGGGCTATTTTAAACAGTGACAAGAAGCGCAGGTAAAGTTAAGTAAAGAGTGAAGGTGGGAGAAAAAAGATTCTAGGCTGGGCTGCGGGTGAGGAGTAATTAGATAAGAATAGGTGGGTAGGAACCAAATTGGGGAAGAGGAGGAAAAGTAGACAGAGAGATTTTAGGAGGAGAGGGGTAGGGGTAGTAGATGGAGGAGAGGGGAGAGAGGGGGGTAGGGAGAGAGTGAACAGGGTGAAAGATAAAAAGAGGGGGGGAGCGGTGAGTGATAGGAATGAGGTAAGGAGAATCAAGACGGGGAAGCAGAGTGTAGGATCATAGGCAAGGTTATGGACCCCAATACTTGCTGAGAAGGTGATGTTTGAGGTCTTTTTTAAAGCTGAGGTAGGAGGGGTTACATCGCAGGTGGGGAGAGCATTCCAGATGTTCGGTGCATTGCCGGAGAAGGAGCGTGATTGTGTGGTTTTCTTTTTTGACAAGGGGGAATGAGGAGGAGGGCGTTAGTGCCTCTCATCGGTCTGGAGCAGCCCGCTTTTTTGAGTTTGTTAGTGAGATACAATGGGGTATTTTGAGGGAGAGCTTTATGCGTAATGCATGCTGTCTTGTAGGAGGATCTACCTTCAATGGGCAGCCAATTAAGGGCCTTAAGGGCTGGGGAGATGTGGTAAAAACATTTATAGTCAGTGATTAGCCTGGCCGCTAAGTGGAGCACAGATCTGAGGGGGGCTAAGTGTACTTTAGGGGTACCTGTGAGGATATCGTTTCCATAGTCAAATTTCGAGAGTACTAGAGATTGGACATTCCATTTGAAGTCTTCAGAACGAATGAAGGGTTTGATTTTCTTGAGATGGCGGAGAGTGAAGAGAGCTCCTTTAGCTGAGTTTTTTATGTGATCGTTAAGAGTTAGGTTTTTGTCAATGGTGATACCAAGTGATTTCACTGAATTAGATAAGGAGAGCGAACAGTTGAGGGCATTAAGGTCAGAGATCCAGGATTGGATGGGGATCCTGTTGTTTTTTGGAGAGAAGAGGATGACTTCAGTTTTTTGGGGGTTTAGTTTGAGATGATTGGAGTACAACCAGGATTGGATCTTGCTCAGTGTATTGTTGAGATGAAGTACATCATAGTGGGACCTAATCATATAGTAAAGTTGGGTGTCATCAGCATAGAGGTGATAATTGATTCCAGCTTGTTTCAGAATGAAGGTGAGGGGTTCCATAAAGAGGTTAAAGAGAGAGGGGGAGAGAATAGAGCCTTGAGGGACACCTAGTGAGACAGGTGAAGGGTTTGAGAGGCATTCATTGATTTTGATTTATTGTGTTCTGTGTTGGAGATACGAGGCGAACCATTTGAAGACAAGACCGTTAAGGCCGAAGCGAGTCTTGAGCGAGTTAAGTAGGGAGTTGTGGTTGACTGTATCAAAGGCAGCAGAGAGGTCGAGGAGAATGAGTAGGCAGGACTCACCATTGTCAAGGGAACAATGGATGTCATCAACTATATTAAGCATGGCGGTTTCAGTGCTGCAGCCTTTTCTGAAGCAGGATTGCAAGGAGTCAAGTAAATTGAAATTGTTAATGTGTTTATCCAATTGGAGCAAAGCACATTTTTCAAGGGCTTTGGAAAGAAGTGGGAGGTTAGATATAGGGCGGAGATTGTTCAAGTCATTAGGGTTAGCAGTGAGGTTTTTAAGAATAGGAGTGATTTGTCCGAGTTGGAGGGAGTCAGGGACACATCCTGTGGAAAGGGAGGTGTTGATGATATTAGTCCAGTAAGGGGCATTAATGTGGTTTAGATCTTGGGCAAGGTTAGAGGGGAGAGGGTCTTTGGTGTGAGAGGACGGCTTTAGTTTGGCAATGATGTTGAAGACTTTGAGCTCAGTCACGGGGTGGAAATTAAGCCAGGAAGCATTGTTTTTCAGCTGTAAGTTGGGAAGCCTGGATTCAGGAGGGGTTGTAACGTTTGGGTGAGAGGAAGAATCAGGAGGTAGAGTCAGCAAGGGAGGAACGTCAAAGATAATGTCAGCGGCGAATGGGGGTTTGGGTGAGACCTGAGTTAGATGAAAGGATTGATCTATTTTAGCGATTTTATCCGAGAAGAAGTTACCAATTTCCTCACATCTGTCTGTTGAGGCTGTCAGTTTAAGGGGGGCTGAAGATGTTTGTTTTCGAATTATGTTAAACAGTTCTCTGGGTCTATTTTTGGCACGATCGAGCTGTGTTTGGAAGAAGGTAGCCTTTTCATTGAAGATGTGTTTCTTATAAGTAGATCTAGCGGCTCGGAGGAGGGCTAGATGGGAGGGGTGTTGTCTCCATGTTCTTTCCGTCAGTCTAAGTGAGCGTCTTTCGTTATTGAGATCTGAGTTGAACCAAGATTTGGATGGGATATTTCTTTGTTTTTTTAGTTTGGGCGGGGCTAATAGGTCTACAACATCGTTGACGGTCTTATTGAAAAGCTCAGTGAGCTCATTGGCATCTTGGGAGAGAGGGGTGAGAAGAAGTTGCGCGTGGAGTTTAGATTCAAGTTCACCAGGGGGTATTTGATTAAGTTTCTGGTCCATTTCATGGGTTTGTAATTTTTAGTGGGGGGGAGGAGGGGAGTGGATTTGATCTTGAACAAAATGAGGTGATGGTCAGACCAGTCGATGGGGAGGATGTTGGAAAGGGAGGCCAAGTCCTTGTTGGAAATAATGGCGTTGATAGTGGCCCCTTTGGTATGGGTAGGAGTGTGACATAGTTGAATAAGGTCATTGATCTCTAGAAGATTAATGAGGTGGCTGACTGCGGGATCAACAACATTGTTCCAGTGGATGTTAAAATCTCCTAAGAAGAGATTTTTCGAGTAGGAAAGTGAGGATTGTGTAAGAAGGTCAGATAGTTCCTCAGCGAAGGGAAGAGGATCACCCGGAGGGTGGTAGATGTTATGTAGACGAATAGGGGAAGAACCCTGAACAGTGAGTTTGGCGCCAAGGTATTCAAAGGTTAAGTGGTCTGTGTTCTTAACAAGGGTGAGTTGAAGTTCGTTTTTATAGATTATAGCTAAACCACCCCCTTTTCTGTCAGGTCTGTCTTTCCTAATGATAGAGTAACCGGGAGGGGAGGGGGGGTGAGTAAGTCAAGGATGGCCGTCGAGTGGTCATTAAGCCAGGTTTCTGTAAGGAAGGCAATGTCGATAGTTTCACTGAGGATGGTTTCTGATATTTCAGTCGCATATCGGACAGCCGAGCGGCAGTTAACAAGCAAGCAGGAGAGGGGATTAGGGTTGACTTTGGTGGGGGAGCAAGAGTGTATTGTGGTAAGTTGAGCTGGGGGTCCAGGGGAGATGGGAGAGGAGGGGATACTGCTAGTTCCCAAGATCACTGGGATGCTGGAATAAGGGAGGGGATGATCAGTAATCAAAGGTTTAGGTAGGTAGGAGTTGCATAGGTCAATAAGGTCAGAAGAGGAGAGGTAGTTCATACCTCGGAGAGGCCTATGTGTTCTGCTGCAAAGGGGTGTGGTTCTCCAACGGTTAAGTTGGGAGATGTTTGGGAAGCAAGAACAGGCGGAATCAGTATGATTGAGGAAGGTCCTGGTGTTAAGGGCGTTGAAATCCTCTCTGAGTCGCGTTAGTTCCGTCTTCACGGTTGAGAGATTACGTTCAATGTTAGATAGTGTCAGAGCAAAAAGATTGAGGGGGAACTCAGTTGAAAAGGAGGGGGGAGAGAGGGTTCCGTGTTGGTCGGGGAAGAAAGTCCGATGTGAGGAGGGGGGGAGATGCCGGGAGGGGGAGTCAGAGGAGTGTTCAGGTTGTTGGACGTGGTGATGGACGGGTCAATCATATAGACAGGCTATGTGGTAGGAGATGAAGATATGATGGAGTGAGGGATGGAGGGGGAAGTTACATCAGTTTGAGGGGAGAGAGTGAAATTCAGAGAGGAAGATATTGGTGCAGGGGGGGAGTAGAGTCGGAAGTTCTAGGTGAGGGGGCCGGAAAGTAATTACATCAGTTTGAGGGGAGAGAGTGCAGTTCAGAGAGGCAGATATTGGCGCAGGGGGGGGGGGGTAAAGTCGGAAGTTCAAGGAGAGGGGGCTGGGAAGTAATTACATCAGTTTGAGGGGAGAGAGTGCAGGTCAGAGAGGGAGGTATTGGCGCAGGGGGGTAAAGTCGGAAGTATTGGGTGAGGGGGTTGGGAGGTAGGAGAGAGGTTAGAGGCAGTGAGAGGGGTTTGAGGGTGTCGGTCGTTAGATAAAGAGTGTGATTGGATGATGGTGTGTGCAGTTGGTATGTCATGGGGGGGTCAGAACCGGGGGGAGACACCATAAGGGTGTCAGACAGTTGGGAAGAAGAAGGGTTGGGGACTGGTTTGGATGAATGGTCTGCCAGGGTACTGAAATGGTGGTCAAAGATGTTGAGGTGGTATTCAGATGCTTGAATGAGGATATTACCAGTTTTGAATATGGAAATGTCAATTTCACCGAGAAAAGCTGGGGATTGGGGAAGTAGATCATTTGAATCCATAAGGGATTTTGCTTGATTTAGTGACTGTAAGATGGAGAAGGAAAATGCTTTTCCATTTGGAGGGGCGTTTGGAGTAGAAAATAAGGTTTGTTTTTATAGGAGAGGAGAGGCTATGGTAGGTATCAACTATTAAAGTTTCGGGGTGACGAGTCAGTAATTTATGTTTAAAATGTTTCTTGGCGTTTTTGGAAAGATTGGAAGGGTATAAGATGTTCCAAGAGTTGTAGCCATGTCTGGAGAGGGCAGGGTCCGGAGGTGTGAGGACGGGATTGGGGGGGGGACATGTTAGGTCAATTAGAAGAGGACTAGGGGGAAGAGAAAAGAGGGGGGAGAGAGAGAAAAAAAGAAATGAGAAATAAGAAGAAGGTGAATGAGGAAACCAGGTGGAAAAAATAGCAAGAGAGAGAGGAGAGTCAGTGTTAGGGGGGAGGAGGGGTGGGTTTGTTAAGTAAACACGGATTAAGAAAATTACAATGAGAGAACATCAAAATTAAGAAACCTGGACATATTAGGACGCTGGATGGGACAGGGGGTAAAGTAGAGAGGAGAAAGGATAGAAGAAAATAAGGGGGGGTGAATATTGTAGAGAGAATAGCTTAGGGCGAGAGGAGAGAAATGAGAGGTGGAAAGAAGGGGTAAAGAGTCAATGTATTAGGTAGTAGAGAGTATAACAATAAGAGAACAACAAAATAGCAAAAACAGGAGTAACTTCAGAGTACTTCAGTGACGGCACAAGGAATGTGGTCAAAAGTTCGTAGCTAGGTTAGATAGTGAGAGGTGGAAAGAAGGGGTAAAGAGACAATAAATTAGGAAGTAGGGAATAACAAGATCGCAACACAAGAGTAACTTAAGAGTACTTCAGAGACGGCACAAGGAACGTGGTCAAAAGTTAGTAGCGAGACCACATCATGTTCAGCCGGGGGGGCACCGCGGGTTAAGGAGAAACAAGTCTGGGGGAGAGGCAGGATGGAGGGCCTGGGTTACAGCTGTCACTTCAGAGGCAAAAATTGAAGGCTGCGGGTAGCGCGGTGGCACAGTGCGGATCCAGGATTTCAAAATCAGAATGAATGTTCAAAACACGGTGATGGTGGGGGGGACATCGGATTAGGCAACATCACTGGATGGTCGGATGATGGGTTGTAGGTTGATTGGGAGTCAGTTCTTGACCATCTGGGGGGGCTCGGCTGGGGGATCGTTGGACTCGAGCAACTTAGAGGGGGGACGTCAGTTTGGCTACATAGCTGGATGGTCATCGGGCGAGGAGACAAAGTTGTCACTCACTGCGGCCAGCAAGGGCTAGGATCGTGAGGCGGCAGGGCGTAGATCCAGATCTAGAACTCCTGCGGCCGCTCAGGGTGGACAACATGAAGGGTAGAACAAACAGTCAAGGGCTGAGCTCGACTGAGTCCACATAGGGAATCAGGCGTGGAGACCGCGGAACAACTCACAGTGGCCAGTGAGGTCGAGCGCTGCACGGTGGCAGGGTGAAATTTAGGCCCTAAATCTCCTGAGGCTGTTCGGGAGGAAAAACAAGAACAGGAAAGGCCTCCAACACAGCCAGGACAGCGCTCGATTGTGGCTTCACTGGGAAACGGGCGTGAGGGCAAGAAACCACTCGCCGTGGCCGACGAGGTTGAGGGCTGCGCTGAGGCAGGGCATAGTTCTGGCCCTAGATCTTCTGCGGCCGCTCGGGAGGGAAATCACCAGGAACTAGATTGCGGGTGGAAAGTCAGGAAAGGCCTTAGACACGGCCAAAAAAAAAAAACAGCGCTCGATTGTGGTCTAACTGTGGCTGCACGGCGGCAAGGTGAAAGTTAAGGCCCAAGAACTCCTGTGGCTGATTGGGAGGAAAAACAAGATGGCGTAGCTACAGTTAAATGGTTACAATATATAAAGAATAGTTTTTATTCGGTTGGGCAAGCCAATCTATTCGATGATCCCCTTGCATGTAGAGCTATATCAAGAAGCAGGTTGAAGGGCCTAATTTTGGCAAAAGAGAAGAATCTAAGAAATGACCTTAATGCTAAAATTCCTAGACCTAGCAAGCAGGATCACACGTACCTGAACTTTGTGATGAATCTTAAACACAGATTTCTATTAGTCAGGTTTCGTTTGAATTTTATTCCCTTAATGCTGGGCTATCCTCCCAATACATTTTCTATGGGCGCACTCTCACTCTGCCCTTGTGACTCCCGTTCATCCCAATGTGACTTACATTTTTTTGCTCTTTTGTAGATTTTATCGGGAGGAAAGGAAGAGATATATATTGCCACTCTTGCGCAGAATGAATTTTAGACAGTGTAGCCCAGCTCTATACTTTTTTAAACGTTTACCGGATTCTTTTACGTGTTTTTGTCTGGCTTCCTTCATACACTGTGCTCTAAAAAGGAGGAAAAAGACCCTGTCATGATGGGCTATTTTGTTTGTGCTTTTAGAATTTTATTTGCTCTCTTTTAACTATTTGTCTTTTTTATCATGATTTGTAATTAACATTGCTTATATGGAAATAATGATCAATGTAATGTATTTTATCTTTATTTATGTAGTATACTTTTAATGCCATTGCTTTATTCACTGGCGAAATAAAGTGATGTTGATTGATTGACTCGCAGATCCTTTATAACAGTTCGGGTGTCAGTTGACCGCCGGGTCTATTCCCACAGGAATAAAGAGCAAGAATCCACTGCCACTGAGATGTACTTGTAAGCCCCATCTGATTGTCCAGATAAACACAAGTGAGTGGCTTGTTTGAAACCAGTAGAGGTGTTTGTGGTGGACGCGCTTCAGTGGACCCTTCCTCTGTTGGCAGATTTCACATTTAGGGACAAAGTACTTATTTATTTATTATTTATTTATTTTATAGTTTTATAGAGCGCGAACCAGACCCGTGAGGGTATCAGAGCGCTTTACAGGATTAAGGGTGGTATACAAAGCATTAGGAGGTGAGGGATCAATTGGGTACAATAGGGGATACATTATACAGGGAAGCACACAGTCCAAAGTCCCAGCTACAAGTGGGATAAAAATTAAAACAAGAAGATATATTATGCACGAGGGCACGCAGTCTCAACTCTTGGGGGGATACCCAAGGAGTGCAGGAATATTGGTTTATTTGTAAAGACCTAGCCACCAGTAGCCCTGCTGCAACAATGTAATTGTAGCAGTCACCCCCACATGTGCAGAAGCCAGACCCTCATGAGCAGCTAGTATCAACCCAAGTCTGCGATCGGTGTTTGGTATTACTCTATCCCCCACTCCAGGAATGTGAGCATATGGTACGTTTCGTGCATCTAACTTGTAGGAGTACCTGAGTGGAAATCCTTTAGACAGGTGGGTGTGGTCGCTTCCAGCATTGACAGCCACCATGATGTCTCTGTCTATCCTCATGCTAGAACGAGTAAGTGCAGCAACCGCAGCAGTGCAAACTGTTGCTTTTGCGGCTTCATACATATGGGTCGATTCCGATCTCGGCCGGAAGCGCACCTAACAGTATTCGTCCGGAAAAAATACAAGCCGAACGCGTGTTTCCCGACCGATTCGAACACTCGTCCGAACGAACAAGTACGATGCGCATAACAGCACAGATTCCGAGCGAGCCGTACTCATCCATTTCAGCTCCTGTTCCCCGCCCGAGCCGGATCCGTAAACGCCGATTCGAGTCGCACGGAACCAAATACACAGCAACTTCCGGCCGGACGAGTACGATGCGCCTTCCGTACGCGCCGAACCCGTCGCTACGTCCGGCACGTTTGAGCATCCGGGAGAGCCGTACATAAGCTCCGATTCGCGCCACAAGAAGATCCACGGCTACGAGACGAACAAGCCAGCGACGAGTACGAGTCGAAGACACGAAAACCCGAACGAGACGACCCAAACATGAATCCCATCGCGCAGGTCCTACCTATACTCTACATCTATTACCGGGACAGGCACGGACGCGTACGGCGCAGATTGTAAGTCAAACACCAACAACACAAACAAACGACACGTACCCGAAATATGTCACACACACATAGGGATGCACAAATGACGTACACCAGCAACAGCATAACCATAGGGGTGGGATGGCCATCACCAATGCCATACACACCCATAGGGGGATGGATGCCTACCACTACCACCACCCCTACTCAGGGGGCCTGGATGCCTGTCACTACTACCATCCCCACTCATAGGGGGATGGATGCCTACCACTAACACCACCCCTACTCAGGGGGCCTGGATGCCTACCACTACCACCACCCCTACTCAGGGGGCCTGGATGCCTGTCACTACTACCATCCCCACCCTTAGGGGGATGGATGCCTGCCACTACCACCACCCCTACTCAGGGGGCCTAGATGCCTGTCACTACTACCATCCCCACCCTTAGGGGGATGGATTCCTACCACTAACACCACCCCTACTCAGGGGGGCCTGGATGCCTACCACTACCACCACCCCTACTCATGTGTGCCTGGATGCCTGTCACTACTACCATCCCCACTCATAGGGGGATGGATGCCTACCACCACCACCACCCCTACTCATGGGGGCCTGGATGCCTACCACTACCACCACCCCTACTCATGGGGGCCTGGATGCCTGCCACTACCACCACCCCTAATCAGGGGGACCTGGATGCCTGTCACTACTACCATCCCCACTCATAGGGGGTGGATGCCTACCACTACCACCACCCCTACTCATGGGGGGCTGGATGCCTGCCACTACCACCACCCCTACTCAGGGGGCCTGGATGCCTGTCACTACTACCATCCCCACTCATAGGGGGATGGATGCCTACCACCACCACCACCCCTACTCATGGGGGCCTGGATGCCTACCACTACCACCACCCCTACTCATGGGGGCCTGGATGCCTGCCACTACCACCACCCCTACTCAGGGGGCCTGGATGCCTGTCACTACTACCATCCCCACTCATAGGGGGATGGATGCCTACCACCACCACCACCCCTACTCATGGGGGCCTGGATGCCTACCACTACCACCACCCTTACTCATGGGGGCCTGGATGCCTGCCACTACCACCACCCCTACTCATGGGGGCCTGGATGCCTGTCACTACTACCATCCCCACTCATGGGGGGATGGATGCCTACCACTAACACCACCCTACAACCACCCCTACTCAGGGGGTGCTGGATGCCTGCCACTACCACCAACCCTACTCATGGGGGCCTGGATGCCTGTCACTACTACCATCCCCACTCATAGGGGGATGGATGCCTACCACCACCACCACCCCTACTCATGGGGGCCTGGATGCCTGTCACTACTACCATCCCCACTCATAGGGGGATGGATGCCTACCACTACCACCACCCCTACTCATGGGGGGCTGGATGCCTACCACTACCACCACCCCTACTCATGGGGGCCTGGATGCCTGCCACTACCACCACCCCTACTCAGGGGGGCCTGGATGCCTACCACTACCACCACCCCTACTCATGGGGGCCTGGATGCCTGCCACTACCACCACCCCTACTCATGGGGGCCTGGATGCCTGCCACTACCACCACCCCTACTCAGGGGGCCTGGATGCCTGTCACTACTACCATCCCCACTCATGGGGGGATGGATGCCTACCACTAACACCACCCTACCACCACCCCTACTCAGGGGTGCTGGATGCCTGCCACTACCACCAACCCTACTTATGGGGGCCTGGATGCCTGTCACTACTACCATCCCCACTCATAGGGGGATGGATGCCTACCACCACCACCACCCCTACTCATGGGGGCCTGGATGCCTGTCACTACTACCATCCCCACTCATAGGGGGATGGATGCCTACCACTACCACCACCCCTACTCATGGGGGGCTGGATGCCTACCACTACCACCACCCCTACTCATGGGGGCCTGGATGCCTGCCACTACCACCACCCCTACTCAGGGGGGCCTGGATGCCTACCACTACCACCACCCCTACTCATGGGGGCCTGGATGCCTGCCAGTACCACCACCCCTACTCAGGGGGGCCTGGATGCCTACCACTAACACCACCCCTACTCAGGGGGGCCTGGATGCCTACCACTACCACCACCCCTACTCAGGGGGGCCTGGATGCCTGTCACTACTACCATCCCCACCCTTAGGGGGATGGATGCCTGCCACTACCACCACCCCTACTCAGGGGGGCCTAGATGCCTGTCACTACTACCATCCCCACCCTTAGGGGGATGGATGCCTACCACTAACACCACCCCTACTCAGGGGGGCCTGGATGCCTACCACTACCACCACCCCTACTCATGTGTGCCTGGATGCCTGTCACTACTACCATCCCCACTCATAGGGGGATGGATGCCTACCACCACCACCACCCCTACTCATGGGGGCCTGGATGCCTACCACTACCACCACCCCTACTCATGGGGGCCTGGATGCCTGCCACTACCACCACCCCTAATCAGGGGGGCCTGGATGCCTGTCACTACTACCATCCCCACTCATAGGGGGCTGGATGCCTACCACTACCACCACCCCTACTCATGGGGTGCTAGATGCCTGCCACTACCACCACCCCTACTCAGGGGGGCCTGGATGCCTGTCACTACTACCATCCCCACTCATAGGGGGATGGATGCCTACCACCACCACCACCCCTACTCATGGGGGCCTGGATGCCTACCACTACCACCACCCCTACTCATGGGGGCCTGGATGCCTGCCACTACCACCACCCCTACTCAGGGGGGCCTGGATGCCTGTAACTACTACCATCCCCACTCATAGGGGGATGGATGCCTACCACCACCACCACCCCTACTCATGGGGGCCTGGATGCCTACCACTACCACCACCCCTACTCATGGGGGCCTGGATGCCCGCCACTACCACCACCCCTACTCAGGGGGGCCTGGATGCCTGTCACTACTACCATCCCCACTCATGGGGGGATGGATGCCTACCACTAACACCACCCTACCACCACCCCTACTCAGGGGGTGCTGGATGCCTGCCACTACCACCAACCCTACTCATGGGGGCCTGGATGCCTGTCACTACTACCATCCCCACTCATAGGGGGATGGATGCCTACCACCACCACCACCCCTACTCATGGGGGCCTGGATGCCTGTCACTACTACCATCCCCACTCATAGGGGGATGGATGCCTACCACTACCACCACCCCTACTCATGGGGGGCTGGATGCCTACCACTACCACCACCCCTACTCATGGGGGCCTGGATGCCTGCCACTACCACCACCCCTACTCAGGGGGGCCTGGATGCCTGCCACTACCACCACCCCTACTCATGGGGGCCTGGATGCCTGTCACTACTACCATCCCCACTCATAGGGGGATGGATGCCTACCACCACCACCACCCCTACTCATGGTGGCCTGGATGCCTGTCACTACTACCATCCCCACTCATGGGGGGATGGAGCCTACCACTAACACCACCCTACCACAACCCCTACTCAGGGGGGGCAGGATGCCTGTCACTACTACCATCCCCACTCATAGGGGGATGGATGCCTACCACTACCACCACCCCTACTCATGGGGGGCTGGATGCCTACCACTACCACCACCCCTACTCATGGGGGCCTGGATGCCTGCCACTACCACCACCCCTACACAGGGGGGCCTGGATGCCTGCCACTACCACCACCCCTACTCATGGGGGGCTGGATGCCTGCCACCACCACCACCCCTACTCATAGGACGGATAATGCATGACACAACCAGCATACTCCCACATAAGGAATGTCTGAAAATTACATCCCCCCCAACACCATGACAAGCGTGTGTAGTCTGTGTCAAATGCCTACAACACTGAACATGACATTGAACATACAATATGACCCCCATCACATGTGTCACACATAAATGTGTGTGGCCTCCACAATGCAAGCTGAGCATGACCACTGTGGCAATGGGTTCGAACACCCCATCACCACAGTGACCAAAAGGTAAGTGTGGGGTCCATAGCTGAAGCACATTTTGAACAGTGTGGCAATGGGGCCTAAAGCCCCATCACCACAGTGACCAAAAGGTAAGTGTGGGGTCCATAGCTGAAGCACATTTTGAACAATGTGGCAATGGGGCCTAAATCCCCATCACCACAGTGACCAAAAGGTAAGTGTGGGGTCCATAGCTGAAGCACATTTTGAACAGTGTGGCAATGGGGCCTAAAGCCCCATCACCACAGTGACCAAAAGGTAAGTGTGGGGTCCATAGCTGATGCACATTTTGAACAGTGTGGCAATGGGGCCTAAAGGCCCATCACCACAGTGACCAAAAGGTAAGTGTGGGGTCCATAGCTGATGCACATTTTGAACAGTGTGGCAATGGGGCCTAAAGCCCCATCACCACAGTGACCAAAAGGTAAGTGTGGGGTCCATAGCTGAAGCACATTTTGAACAGTGTGGTAAGTGTAGTCATGGTAAAAGCTGCCAACGCCAAACTGCATGGATGATTCCTGGTCACACAACAACAAACACATCAGTGGCATAGTAGTGCTTGTGTCCCAAACCAACATAGATTGGGTGAGGCAAACAGTGCAGTGCCAATGAAACATCGTTTTGGCCATGTGCATACAAACATCACCCATGGGGGCTCACATTGTCAACATTCACAAATAACACAGTGACAGAAGTGACCATCATAATGCAGACCCACATATCTGCACCAATGGACACACAAATGTAGATATCCTGTGGAGACTGTAGATGTCAGGTGAACAAATACCATACCATGGCAGCAATGGGACATACAAACCATGATTATTGTGCTGACTGATGACCTAGGAGTCCCAGGGACAGCAGGGGAAAGCCACCAAACAACATACAGCCAATGGCACACTCAAGATATGCCAATGCAGTGGTGCAAATGCACAAACACAAACAGGCAGACTCACACTGCATATCAAACACAACAGGTGATGGGGGTGTGTGCCAGTGTCCCCAGGCAACCACACAACACATGAGGATGCCTGAATTCCAATTACACAGATGTGTATACAGTGCCATACAAAAGTAACTCATGGATCGGATTCCCCTATGTGGGCAAACAGGCCTTGTTAGATGAGAGGGAGCCAAAATTACACATGTCACACAAGCTTGTAGGAACAGCAACTAACACAGCAAGAGACAGACCCACCACAGCACTACCCCCAGGGACCCCACATTGTGGTGACACTAGCCTGCATAATAATCCCACTGTGATGACAAAGGTAGATGTCATTCACACTGTGAACCACAGCCATGTGTCCTGAGCAACAAACTACCATCACACCTACACAAGCACAAATCAATCAAAACGGCCTGCCAGCCAAGGCCAATATGGAGGTAGGGGTCTAGCCGTGCAACAACTCACATTTGCACACACTCAACACCACACACCTTGATCTCCACCAATGTGCAGCAGTGAAGCTCACATGGACTGGTGACATTGCACATGCACCCATGACAATCCCAGGGGTGGTGGTGGGAACTAAGGTGCAGAAACCCATCACACATGGCCAGTCAACAAGACTCGTGAATGTCTGACACACTGCACAGTACGCGGTACATGGGCATGACGTGAAATCCACCCCAATAAATGGGATCCCGGCCATAGTCACACACCAATGAAGAAGCCAAGGTGACCCACAAAGAACACACGTAGACAACTTCCAACATTGCAGCTCTGACCCTGAGGAGTGGCAGCAGTCACACACACAACGTGTCACAATCACTGAAAGCTACCACAAACTGTAAATTACATGACCTGTGTAAACAACAAGTGCCAAGGGGAATCCTGACTGTGTCCCATCTGCGTTTGCCCACATCCCCAGCCCTGACAAAAAAGACAACTAGGGATGACAACCTGATGAACATTAGTTTGCCATGCACCCACATCCCGGAGAAACCAGGTCCAAGATGCTGGATGAACACAGAACAACTCAGCAAGCATCACAAACAGGAACATCCGTAGGGACACAGCCTGTGTAGGTAAAGGGAAGGGAACACGCACAGACATGCTTACACAACACACAACACAGGCCCAGGCAATGTCAGGGGATTACACACTGCCATGAGGGCACTCCACTCCTGTGGAAGGTCCGCTGTGCCAAACCTTGTCTGTGCACGACTCAAACATGTCAGCAGAACACTCGGTCAGTGAGTCAACAACTACAACACACTGAAGGCTCTGCTCACATCAGCCTGGGTACGGGAGTGTCACGTCAGTCATCTGCATACACCCAAAACACGTGTCAAGCAAGTTGCACTGTATACACAGATGAGTCCTTCAACATTGATGTGCTAAACTGCATGTCCAGTGGAGATGGGCACACAGTCAGGGAAATAGAAACATTGAACAGTGGTAAGCCCACTAGATGTGCATCAGTGTAAGACAAAGATGTTAATTAACAAATGCAAAACGTACATCCCTGTGTCAAATGCTGAACATTACACCCTCAGACTGCAGCAAAGGATGCTATAGATCCAGACTACATCAGGACACATATCCCATGGACCACATGGAGTCCATCACAGCAACACTTCATTTACCTGATCTGAACAGTATTACAACTGCAAATGCATGATGATACTCATCTACATCATGTACATCAAAAGAAAAACCATAAGTAAACAAAAAGAGGCTTTATTCAGCAAATGTCAAACTAAAATTTTAAGTCCAAAATAAACTAAGGCCAATGGCCAGTCCAAATACACAGTCCCAACAGGGTGATATGTGACAACTTGTCACCCACTGCTTGCCTGCACTGGTACGGACAGGAGACATCCCCCTTGAAGGGGCATCCAAGGGGCAGGCCAGGCACCGCAGGGACAGGATCAGGGGATGCCAGAGTGAGGCAGTGAAGGAGTGGTGGGTGCAGGAGTGTCACCGGCAACTGCAGTGGAGGTGCCTGACTCAGGGGGGGCCGGCACCACTGTAGGGCACAAGTCAGATGTTGTGTAGTGGGCCGGTCAGATGGAGTGGACTGGGTCCCCACTGCAGTGCCCGAGTCAGACGGAGTGGTTGTGGACTCCACTGCAGTGCATGACTCCAAGGGAGTGGAAGGGGGGGCAGATGAGGTGGGCAGGACAGAGGGGGGACCCGGTCTCCACACCAGTGGCACAAACAGGCAGAGCGTCTGGTTTGGGGGTGGAAGAGCAAGTGGCAGGGGGGGAGGGCCTAAGCAGTTTGGGGATGCAGTATCGGTGTGTGGGGGAACCTGGGGCAGGGTGTGGTGGTGGAACCTGTGGAGTGGTGGCCTGGGGGATGGAGGAGAGAGACTGGGTGGTGGAGCTGCGTGGTGGTGGTGGTGGGGTCTTGCCCTTCCTGGTCCAGGGGGACTTCCGAATGGGGTCCTCAGTCTGCCTGCGCCTGGGGGAGGGTGTCCGGGGGCGAGGGGCACTCCCCTCTGTTTGGGTGGACTTCCTCTTCCCCCGGTATGCTGGATCAGCAGAATCGGAGGGGAAGAGGCCGAGGTCACAGAGGAAGAGCTGCTGTGTAGGTGGGGTTGCAGGTGAGGCAAGGAAAGGGGTCTTGGAGGGAGAGGATTTGGAGGACTGCGGAGTGACTGTGGATGCCTGTGTGTGTGTCTGTTCCCCATCCCCTGTGTGTGTGGTATCAGTCCCCTGAGGATGTTTGTGTGCACGTCTTGCCTTTCTTTTGGGTGTGTCTGTGCTGCTCGTGTCTGTGTGTTTGGGTGATTGTGCAGGTGTGCATGTGCTTTGGACAGGTAGGGTGCCAGGAAGTGTGGATGGGACAGAGGTAGAAGGGGTGAGGGACTGTTGGAGGAGGGACACTGCTGCCGTCAGGGAGGAGTCCATGGACTTATTGCTCCTCTGTAGGGCAGACATACCCGTCGAGATGCCCTCCATGAACGACACCAGCTGTGTCAACAGAGTGGTGTGTGCATGGAGGACACTCAGCATTGCTGTCTGCCCTACATGGAGCTGCCGAAGTAGGTACACAGACTCCTCACTCAGGGCAGCAGGGGACACAGGGGCAGGGGGTGCGGTGCCTGGCACGAAGGAGACACGCTCCCGAACACGGGAGCCTCCACGGACCTCTGGAATCGGAGCCAATGGGAGGGTGGTGGTGGTGGTGGTGGTGGTGGTGGCAGGGCCAGACAGACTAGCTGGGGTGTGGTGGCTGCTGACACCCGCCTCCACAAGGGAGTCATCCTCCGAGCTGCTGTGGTCCTCAGCTGAGGTGGATGGTGCTGAGGACTCCTCGGTGTGGCTCCCCTCGCCCTCCGTGCCACTGGGTCCCTCCGACCACTCGTCAGCTGCTGACCCAGTCTGGCTCTGCAGCTCCTCCTGGTCCATGGAGCTGTCCCCTCCTGTGGTCGTGGATGTATCTGCAAACAATTAGGGAAACAGACAAACATCAGTCACCTGCACTGACCGCACACACCACACTAAGTACAGCACATTACAGAGCAAGCCCTGGCATCCTTAGTTGAACATTGCCAAAAGTCCTCACACAGATTCGGAGAAGCCAATTGTCAGTCTGATGGTCAACCATGGAACTCACACCCCTCCTGCCCTTGCACCCATCTGTCTGGTGCCTGTCTGATGGTAATACCCCAGTGTGGACACATGCACCGCCTACACAGTTGTTGGACATTGCAGAGAACACGGTGAAGTATGTGAACATGCACACATCACATCTCTTGCCACTGAGTCAGTGCAGGTGTCCGGATAAAGGGATGGCCAGAGCCTAAATAGAAATGCATGTGATGCATACCAGCACCAGACACCATGATGCACCCATGTCCGGATAGTCAATGCCACAATGGGGTGCATGTTGCACATGTCACTCCCCTGCAGGATCACTCTTAGGAAGTTTAATGCCATGACACAGGCATGCGTGCAAAGTCATACATCACTGTCTCCAGTCACATGGCCATGGCAGCCAGCCAACAACAGTCTGCACTGTGTCACAATCCTAGGACATGGGGAATGCAAGTTATGTAACTGACAAGTGCACATGTCCATCCCCCACAAACCACATCATCTGTACTCGTATTTGTCCACGTCATACCAATTGGACATATGGGAGACATGAAACACAACTCTCAGAACCTGAGCACCTCACAGTGTGCTGTGAATGAAAAACAGTTGCCTGAAAGTCACAGTCGCATACACCTGTGTGCACAGTCAAGTGATCAAACACCTATAAGTCACAGAAGTATCGTCTATCATGGTCACATCTCAGATGGCATGCTGAGCCCTAACCGATAAACATACCAGTAGTCCTGACAACGAAGCCACAGCACAATGACACAGAGGCAGACACCTGAGGGAACATTTCACTGATCACAACATGTCAGCTGATACACGGGAGTGGGAGTACAGAGTATATTGTATGCCCTGGAGTAGGCATGACTGTCCAGCTCCACCTATAAGAGGGATGAGCCCTGGACAGTAGGCAGGTGGCTAAGCATGTGTGACACACATGACATACATACTCCTGAGGCCCAAACATTGTTCCCACCCGCAGCATGGGGGTGTGCCAAATACCCCAGGGACATGTGGTGATTCAGATCAGCAAATGGACCACATATCAAAGTTACACCCAGATTACATTTCACGACTTAGGCATTGTGTGAGCAATCGACCCACCCATGAAGCCCACTACAAAGTCACGGGAACAAAAGCTGTCCCCCACCTTGAGCAAAGCAAAATGCAAGGACCCTGTACCCAAGTGACACAATTTCCTGACCGTAAGGACCACACCTGCACATCAGATGAGGAGTGGGCATGTCACAATTGAGGGACATGGGTCCTGGACCACAAGACTGATGTACTGTGGAAGTTTAACCAGGCCAGAGGAGGGCACATAGCACGTCAGACAGAGTTCACAGTGCAGTCATGGACTCACCCCCTCCTTGCTGCTGTCTGTCCTTCAGCTGCCCATCCAGGTCAGGGAAGACCACCGCCAGGATCCGGAGCATGTGGGGGTCAGGGTCCGGTGTCCGCCCCTCCTGCGAGGAGGCGACAGCTTCAGCTGGACCCTTGCGATCCTCCGGGTCCAGCCACGAAGGTCCTGCCACCTCTTCTGGCAGTTGCGGATCCGGCGCTTGTAGACCCCCACGGATCTTACTGCCCGGGCGATGGTCAGCCAGATTTCCTGCTTACGGTGGGCATCAACCTGTGAGGATGACAAAGTGAAAAGGCCATTACTACACATGCAACATATCCGTGCATCACACAGTCGGATATACATGTCTCAATCACAGGGGCATATGATGTACACAGGCAGTGCAACGATGGCTATGAACAGTTTGCCAGCAGTTACTACATGGTATCATTGCATGGGAAGTAAACCTTGTTGGAATGCACTGTTACTGCACTGTACCTGTTCAGTGCATGTGACTACACACTTTGGGGGTGAGAACTACTCAGTGAGCATGCTAGCCAGTGGTGTGCACACTGGAAGTCTTGCTAGTCAGACAACATGCACAATTAGTAAGGCAGTGGACAGCACACTCACCTGCTCCCCTGGTGTCCCATACAGCTTGCTGTACTGTGGAAGGAGGTTGTCCAGCAGGCTGAAGGCTGGGGCTCTATCCACAGTACATGCCATTGCAGTAGGCAGAGGATGCAGAGACAGCAGCAGTGTTGGTGGCAGATGTCGTCCTGGAGCATGTAGTGCAGGCAAGTGAGCCCTCAGGGGAACAGCCAGCATTATATGTGTGCTGCATTGGCAGATACTGTCCCATGTGTCCAAGGTGATAGGTCCAAGTCGTTTGCATCTTCTGAATCTGACCAATCCATGGAATAGCAGCACTAATACACGCCCACAGCATCCTTCAAAACTTCAACTTCATGACACCCATGAATTTGCAACATTGTTGTGGCTGGCCAACTGAATTCACTGCATCAGACTCGTTGAAGCTTCGAAAACGCGTCCGTTGCCATGCCAGGCCCCAGCCAATGCGTGCGCACCGTTCGGTCCATTGCTGTACAACGCGTATTCCGGGATACAACGCGTACCCGCTCACAACAGATGCAATGGGCCGTGCGGGCACACCGATCGGTCCATTGCTGTACAACGCGTATTCCGGGATACAACGCGTACCCGCTCACAACAGATGCAATGGGCCGTGCGGGCACACCGCTCGGTCCATTGCTGTTAACGCGTACCCGCTCACAACAGATGCAATGGGCCGTGCGGGCACACCGCTCGGTCCATTGCTGTACAACGCGTACCCGCTCACAACAGTTGCAATGGGCCGTGCGGGCACACCGATCGGTCCATTGCTGTACAACGCGTATTCCGGGATACAACGCGAACCCGCTCACAACAGATGCAATGGACCATGTGGGCACACCGCTCGGTCCATTGCTGTACAACGCGTACCCGCTCACAACAGATGCAATGGGCCGTGTGGGCACACCGATCGGTCCATTGCTGTACAATGCGTACCCGCTCACAACAGATGCAATGGGCCGTGCGGGCACATCGATCGGTCCATTGCTGTACAATGCGTACCCGCTCACAACAGATGCAATGGGCCCTGTGGGCACACCGCTCGGTCCATTGCTCTACAATGCGTACCCGCTCACAACAGGTGCAATGGGCCGTGCGGGCACACCGATCGGTCCATTGCTGTACAATGCGTCCCTGTACAGGTCACACGCATATGTCACCATGCTTGTCACTGGTGAACGTATGCCAGCCACATATACTTTCCAGGGACTCAGGGGCACACCTACAACACCACACCCAGTCCACACTGTATCTAAGGCATGTAAGGCTGCATTACCTTTTCTGTGTATGGGGGTAAACATGTGGTTTTTGGGGTGGCACTTGGGGGCAGCCACACCCAGGCTATGCATGTGTTCATGGGGACAGGATACTTTGTGTGTTGTGCACCTGACCACTGTGATGTGCAACTGTTCATTTTGGAGCATGTGGCATGGTCACATTTCCAGGTTGAGTATGTCTATGACATGTCACATACCCCCAGGCTCACATGTGGGAAGGCATGTACGTCACAGGGTGACCCATTGCCACAATAGTGATGGCCCTCCACAGTCTGTGTGCATGTTGTGTTTCCGATGTCTCTGACTCCATGTGCACAATGGGAGACAGTGTCCACATCCACGTTGTTTGTGCATGGACTTTGATGTTGTGTGTGTGTGTGTCACAGACGTCCATGTCTGTCCTGCAGAGGCAACAGGGGCCACTACCTGTGGGAGTCATGTTTGTTTTTCTGACGTGTACATGATACGCCATGTCATGCCAGTGTCCATGTGGCAAGACAGGGTCCCTGGGAATCTACCTGTCAATGAGCTGTGATGCCTGTGGCGCATCTGTCTAGACATGTCACTGTGGTGTGTGTGTGGAACGTGACAGCAGTAAATGGGTACTGTGACACAGCCTAATGGTTTCCCATAGCACACCCTGGAACCTGTTATCAACACATGTTGAACTGAGATGTTCGATAATGTCCATGTAGGTGCCATATACGTCCAAACAGAACGGCACACACATCAAGTACTTGTGTCTCGTAATGATGTATCATGTGAAATTGAGTATGGTGAATGGCACATATGTGGGGTGACTGACAATCTTTCTTTCTTCACCTATGCACTGCAGTGCTCCAGCTGTCCATAGACCATTCCCTGACCTGGCAACGATGGTGGAACGTGACAGCATCCGACGGTACCGCTTCACCAGGCAGCTGATTGTGGATTTGGCAGTGCGCTTGACCCCACATTTGCAACCTGGCCGGCCGTCCCTACAGCGCTGACCCCCAAGGTGAAGGTGTTGGCAGCCCTACACTTCTTTGCCACCGGTACCTTTCAACACACTGTGGCGACTGCTGGTGGGATGTCACAGACTATGTTCAGCCGTGTGCTACGCGATGTTTTGGAGGCAATGTTGAGATGCCTGAACCAGTACATCTATTTCCCAACACGTCAACAACTCACTGACGTCAAGAGTGACTTCTATGCCCTGGAGAGGATGCCACATGTCATTGGCTCCATTGATGGGACACATGTGGCTTTGGTACCACCACAGGCACATGAGCAGGCATACCGGAACCGTAAACATTACCATTCGATCAATGCTCTGGTGGTATGTCTTGCAGATATGACCATCACACATGTGTGTGCCCGTTTCCCCGGTTCTGCACATGATGCCTACGTGATGAGGAGTAGTCGCATCCTGAGGATGATGTTACAGATGCAAAACCAGCGTGCCTGGCTTGTCGGTGTGTACTGACTTTGTACCATTGTGTGTATTCTGTTATGTTGTATTCTGCCCACTTTTCCAACTCAGCTAATGTGCAATTGTCTGTCTGTAGGTGACTCCGGATACCCCAACATGCCGTGGTTGCTGACACCCCTCAGGAACCCTGTGACACCAGCCCAGATGCTCTACAATGAGGCACATGGTCGGACCAGGAGAGTGATCGAGCGGACATTTGGTCTCCTGAAGAGCCGCTTCCGCTGCCTGGACAAGACAGGAGGGGCCCTCCCATATGCCCCAGCAAAGGTGTGCAAGATTGTCATCGTCTGCTGCATGCTACACAACCTGGCAGTGCGGAAGGAGTTGCCTCTCATCCTGGATGACGATGACCAACGTCCGCCACCTGTGGAGGATCCTGGCCTGGGCCACGATGCCAATGATGATGATGAGGGTGATGTCCGCACACAGCTCATCACCAACTTTTTCAGCTGAATGTGAGTATCCAGAGATGTCATGTCAATGATGTGAGTTTGCATGATATGTGTGGGTGGTGCTCTGGTGCTGTTTGAGTGTGGCCATGTGCTACTTGACTGGATGCGTGCAGCGATGTGTTCTTGCAGGTAGTCTGTACTGCCCAACAGTGTTGACATGCTAACTTGGTTTTGTGTAGTTATCTTGTGACATGTATTGGGCATGAGTATTGCAGTTCTGTGCTGTTCTTCAGTGGTTTTGACTGTGTGTCATGTCTGACCTTCACAGGGTGCTTACAGAGTTGTTTGGTCAACTTGGATCCCCTGACTCCATGATTCCGCTTTCAGGGTGGCAGCAGTCGTTTCCCTACAGGTGATGTGCCACACACCCCTGGACTTTCTATCTTCTGCACTTTTTGACTTTGTAACCACAGCCACGTGGGATTACCTTGCATTTGTAGTGGAAACAACATGTTGCAAATGTGTAATAAACCTGTGCTTCACTTTGGGATGTGCGTTGTCTGTGGTCACACATCTGACTGACATTTGCTTGCTGCACCTGTGGGCTAGTTGACACAGACTGTGAATAGGTGTGGTGTCTGTGCATTCCACAGTATTTCCTGGCAACATCAGTGTAGGCGAAGAGTCCGATGGCCCTAGTGTCTCTGTGTTGTGTAGCCCTAGTGGTGTGTCTCCCTCATATGTGTCACGTCACCATGACTCACATGAGGGTGTTGTACTTGCTGTAGCAGTTAGCATACACAGTGTAATTTAGCAGATCATCATCCCCATGACAGTAACCACGTTGGAATCACAACAGAGGCAAGTATGGTGTAGTAGTGATTTTATTTACAGACATGTGTGAGTATAGTGCACAGGATGGTGGGTGCTGTACATTGGGATCCGAAGTTCCCAGATGAGTTGGAAGTCTTGGTAGCAGAAATGTCCTGAGTGAAGTCCACAGTCATCTGATACATTAGTCCAAATTAGACTCCCCATGTCATGTGGGAGAGTTGTGTTGCATTCTACAGGGTGAACAGTTTGCACACAAAGGAGACTTTCCAGAACAGGTGTTGGCTTCCTGGGGGATGTACATGGCCATCAACCTCTCAGTTTTCCTTCCTCGGATGACCCCTCTTCTTTGGGGGGGGACCCTCACGTGCAGGCTGCTGCGGTGCAGGGGACTCTCCGCCAGAGTCCTCCTCTCTCCCTGTAGCAGTTGCAGTTGTTGCAGCACCAGATGTTGTGGGCACACAGGGAGGTGTGGCCATGTTGGTGCTAATCTGGCGGAGGCATGTCAATATGTCCCTATGCACCGCTGTCAGTTCTTGCCATGTGTCCCACTTGGACTCCATGCGAGACATGTGGGTCTCCACACAGGACATGTGTGAGTCCAAGCGGGCATGATGGGCAGCCTGCTGCTGTTGGATGTCCTTGAGGATCCCCACTACCTGGCTGACCTCTCCGGTGCTATTCTGGTACGCATCAGCAATGCGTGCCAGTTGTGGGGCATCATGCAGTCCAGACCCCTCTGCAAACAGCGACCTCTGCCTACCACCCCTCCCACCACCCCTGGCGACACGTGCGGGACCTGCGGTGGCACGCCCAGGTGACCATAGGCCCCCTTGGGGGTTGTTACTGGGGTCGTTGTCCGTAGCTCGACGTTGGGCCAGGGTCCCTGTGCTGTTGTCATTGGAGGTCCTTGGTCTGTCCTTGTCGGCGGGGGTGGTCTGTGTGTTGGCAGTTGTTGGAGGGGTGGGTGCAGGGGGTGCAGATGTTGGTCCTGCTGGTGCTGCATGATGACTCGCACCGGAGGGGCCAGGTAGGTCTTCGCCATCCGAGGAGTGCAGAGGCTGTTCCACACCAGTGAGCTCAGTGTCCCCCAGAGCCTGGGACAGGGACTCCTCCTCGCCTGCTGCTCTGTCCCCATCATCACCTGTTTTTGGAAGAGACACACAATGTATGTTATATTTCTACATGCATCAATGGTTCACACACATGACAGTTGTGACTGTACCTCTGGATGCGGGCCTGTACATTGCATTGTCCTAAGTTGTAACAGTAAGAGGTTGATATTGGTGTAGCACATTGTCCTGCAAACCTGAGGCTTTTCAATGTGAATGTTGAGGTGTGTGCATGGCCAGCATTGGTTGTATTTGGTGGACATCAGGCCCTCCTTCTCCCCCCAGCCCAGTTATCCCACCAAGAAGCATGCCACCCTTACAGTGTGTTCAGGTTGACTCTCAGGATGTCATTCAGTGGTGTCCTGCTGTTGGTTGGTGCACAGGTCCCAGCAGGGCCTGGTACTCCCCACAACAGAGCACCATTGTCAGACATCTTTGATATGGCTTTTCACTCCCTGTGAGGTGTGCATGCTTCAGTGCTAGCTTGCTGGGCCATGTGGGGGGGGGGATGTTGAGCTGTGACTACCACTCCCATCATGCTATTGCCTACACCCCCTTCCCAGCATGCCCATACTTCCTTCCTTTTGACTCTGCTTCCCTGTGGGGTAGTATGCCTGTGCTGACAGGATGGCTGACAGTGTTGTCCTGGCAGTTGTTTGGCTACACGTCCCAAAAGTGTCCCTGTGCTTCACACAGCATAACCCAGTGTGGTAGTTCTTTGTGGGATATTTAATTAGAGTGTGAGGCAATGCATTCTCCCAGGTGAGTTGTGTGGAGTTTGTGTTAAGGGGGTATGTGAGAAAAGCTGCTGGTGACTATGGTCAGAGCTGTCAGTCCTCCTTCCCACCCAGCTAGATATCCCACCATGGAACGTGCTTCCATTGCAGGGAGTGCAAGTTGGCTTTCAGGATGTCAGTCAGTGGTGTCCTGCACTTGGTTGGTGCACAGTTCCCAGCAGGGGCTTGTGCTCCCCACAGCAGTACCCAGTGTCAGCCATCTTGTCAGTTCTTTTTCACTCCCTGTGATGTGAGCATGGTTCAGGGTGGTGTTGATGGGCCAATTGTGAGGGTGACCAATATCTGTGAGGTGGTGTTCTAGTGGTGGCAAAATATCTGACTGTGTTTGTTGGTTATATTTGTGCCACTGCCTTGCTGTATTTGTTGTTAGGTTTGTACATGTCATGACACAGTTACATGTCACTATGAGATGGCAGGTATTGTGTTTGTCTGACTAGCATTCACATGTTGGGATGATTATCTTTTGGTTGCTGTGGATTTGCTAAGGGTGCATGGTTTGACTATCCCCTTGACAGTGATGTGTGTGTATTGTCACACCATATTGTGTATATTAGTTGTGTACTCACCAGGCTCTGGGATGTTTGTTAGTTCATATACGCTCACTGGTGGTAGGATGGCCCGCACCTTCTCCTCCCAGGGCCTGAGGTATACTGGTTTGGCAGGATGGCCACTGTCGGTGTGCTGACTCAGGAGGTAATCCTTCTTCAGTAGGTCCCTGACCCTCCTGCGCACATCATACCACCGGTTCTGGATGTCTTCCTTTGTGCGCAAACATGGTGATTGTGCGTTCACCCTGTTGACGATCCTCTCCCACATCTTGGTTTTCTGCGTCATGGGGGTCTGTTGGACCAATGTGCCAAACAACTGTGGCTCTACCCTCAGGATCTCGTCTACCAGGACTTCCAATTCACTATCTAGGAACTTTGGATTCTTCTTTGGGGGTATGGTGATGGGTGAAATGAAATGAAATGAAATTTGTACTTGTAAAGCGCACTTATACCCCCAAAGGGGTGTCCCGGCGCTGTACGCATACCGCTGTGGAACCCTTCCTGGCTTTTCGCTGTGAAATGTCCACTCCTGGGCACCTCCAAGGTGAAGCCAGGCATCCCAGCGCTGTTGGGGCCGTTGTGGAGATTAAGCAAGCTATTGCCCAGAGTTGCAGAGTGGGACCCATGATTAGAATAGGCACCGAGGCGAGAATTATCAGGTCCGAGGAAATTGAGCCCAAGACCCGCCGAGGCGGGAATTGAACCCTCGTCCCGGGCCAGATCTCTGCATCAGGGTCTGCCGCTCTAACCATTGAGCCACACTTCTCCACTAGTGGTGGGTGGTGGTGGTGATTGATGTGTGTGTGAGTGTGCAAGTGAGGGTGGGTGAGTGTTGGTTTTGCTGGGTGTGTGTGAGGGTGCTATTTGTTGAGGTGCTAATGGTGTGTGGCTTGTGTGATGGATGAGCTGTGAGTGTGTCTGTGGTTGCTGTCTGATGGTGTTCTGTGCTGGCAGGTCAGTGGAATTTGCAAAGGATCATGGTAGGGATTTGTGGCCTTTATATAGGTGGAGTTGGGGGTGTGTCCTTGTTCCATTTCCCCCCCCCCTGTATTTATTGGCTTTGTGATTGATTGTTTGGCCCTTTTTTTGTATGTTTTCCTTTGTATTTTTTGTGCATGTAGGAGACGTTCTTCTGACCGAGTAGGACGCTGCAGTTGTCTCGTGCGATCTTCTCCGACTTGTTCCCGCTGTGTTTCAGCTAGGTTTCATGTGCGGCGTACAAGTCGGTCGCGGAGTTTTGTGTTGTTTCGGCTGGATTTTGTATGCGTGTCGGTCGTACGGCTTGAGCTCCGTGCGAGTCGGTCTGGTTTTGCACGATTGCATCGTACTGCGCGGGTCGGAGTTCGCGGGTACGTTTCGTTTGGGTTGATTCCTAGTGCGTGTCGGTCGGTTCGAATCGCGTGGTTTCCCGGCCGGATAGCTTGTTTCCGTCCGGGTCGGTCGTTCGTTTTGTGTTCCGTACGAGTCAGCCGTGATTCACATGCATTTCATCGTACTACGCGGGTCGGACGGCGCCGGTACGTGTCGGTCAGACTAAATTCCCGTACCGAGTCGGTCGGTACGTTTTCCGGCCCGAATCGGAATCGGCCCCATAGTCTTGTTCATACTGCAGAAAGCTTTTGTTTGTATTGTAGAAAAGGGGTGGGTGAAGAATTCCACTCCGCTGACGGAGTTTGCGGAGTTTTGCCAACTCTGCGCTGAGTTCCTAAAAACTCAGCGAAGTGACGCGGAGCAGAGTTTTTCTCTCAAGCACTCGTGAGAAAAAAACACGTGTTAGACCTCCTCCCGGTGAGTGAGATTTCTCAACGCGGGCGGTCGCAGCAGGTCTTACTGCTTGCATTGAGAAATCTGCTGCTCGTGTTGAGGAAGCTGACGCTTGATTAGAATGTCTACTTGAGTGTCAGAAAGCAGCAGTGCCCTCTGGCACGACGCTTAGTGCCATTCGCACTGATTTTACAGTGGAGTACAAACTCCTGGCACTAAAGATCAGTGTGAGCAGTGCAACTTAACCCCTTCCATGCTCATGACGAGCTCAGCTCGTCATGCTGCGCAGTGCTCGTGTGCGCATGACGAGCTGAGCTCGTCATGAACCCGTCCGCTTAATGAAACGCCTCGCACAGGGCGAAAATCGGCCGCGCATGGAAGGGGTTAACAGACTCCGCCGCTGTCAGGAATTCTTCAAAGTGCGGCAGAGCTTTTCTGTCACTTTGCGGAGTTCTGCGAAGTAAAACTCCACCCAGGCCTAGTGTAGAATCAAATCTGTAGTCTACATCTGTTGCAGTGAGTGAGTTAGCCCATTGTATCCATCATGGATGTAAACTTAGCGTTTGGAACGCTTGCTTTGGTGACAGCCTCTAAGTTCGGCACCGGTGCAGAGTCAAATTATCGACTTTTAAATATCGACCTACATTAATATCAAGTTTTAAATATCGTAGGGACAGAATATCGACATCAAGAATATCGGTGACCAGAATATCGACCTTAAGGTTAGAAATATCGTTTTTGTTAATATCGAAGTTGTTAATATCGATAGAAAAAATATCGATGTTAATAATATCGATGTTTATGTTAGTGTTATGTATTTTAGTATGTATTTTATATGTATGTGTTCCACATGTTTTGTTATGTTTTGTATTAATTTTTTAAATATATGTATTAATTGTTTAGAAGTTAGTAATTTTTTTTAAAGTAAATTTTGCGTTTTAGTACCATAGCGGGTTGTGGGTTTATAGGGGAATAGGGTGGGAAGTAATTTAATTATAGTAAATGAATTCATAATTTTTAGAAATTATTAATTATTTTTAATTAAATTTTGCATTTTAGTTCTGTAGCGGGTTGTGGGTTTATAGGGGAATAGGGTGGGAAGTAATTTAATTGTAATTAAGTAATTATTAATTTTGATTTATTGTTATTGATATTTAATTTATTGTTAATTAATTATTAATTGGTAATTAATTTTTATTAATTGATTAATTGATAATTATATTAATTGTATACAATTTTTTAGTGGAGCGGGTTGTGGATTTATAGGGGAACAGGGTGGGAAGTAAATTAATTATAATAAAGTAATTAATATTTTCTATTTTTTGGTATTGATAATTAATTTATTGTTTATTAATTATTAATTGGTAATTCATTTTTATTAATTAATTAATTGATAAATATATTAATTGTGTTAATTTAGTTTAGGAGTGGGTTGTGTGTTTATAGGGGAATAGGGTGGGAAGTAATTTATTATAATTAAATAATCATTTATTAATATTTATTGCTATTGATAATTAATTTATTGTTAATTAATTATTAATTGGTAATTAATTTTTATTAATTATTATTCATTGGTATTGATAATTATTTTATTGTTAATTATTTATTAATTGTTAATTAATTTTTATTAATTGATTAATTGATAATTATATTAATTGTGTTACATTTTATGTGGAGTGGGTTTTGTGTTTATTGGGGAATAGGGTGAGAAGACATTTAATGTTATTAAAGTAATTATTAATTTTCATTTATTGGTATTTATAAATAATTTATTGCTAATTTATTAATAAATCATTATTTAATTAAAACAATTATTTAATTGATAAGTATGTTATTTTTAACCCCTACGCTATTCAACACTTTCCCTACTGTTGCACTCTCTGGAGTTGGAATAGTAATTTTTACCCCTACGCTATCCAACACTTTCCCTACTGTTGCACTCTCTGGAGTTGGAATTGTAATTTTTACCCCTACGCTATCCAACACTTTCCTTACTGTTGCACTCTCTGGAGTGGGAATAGTAATTTTTACCCCTACGCTATCCAACACTTTCCCTACTGTTGCACTCTCTGGAGTTGAAATAGTAATTTTTACCCCGACTCTATCCAACACTTTCTCTATTGTTGCACTTTCTGGAGTTAGAATAGCAATTATAACCCCTACGCTATACAACACTTTCCCTACAGTTGCACTCTCTCTCTCTCTCTCTCTCTCTCTCTCTAGAGAGAGAGAGAGAGAGAGAGGGAATAGTAATTTTTACCTCTACGCTATCCAACACTTTCCCTACTGTTGCACTCACTGGAGTGGGAATAGTAATTTTTACCCCTACGCTATCCAACACTTTCCCTACTGTTGCAATTACTGGAGTGGGAATAGTAATTTTAACCCTTTCGCTATCCAACACTTTCCCTACTGTTGCACTCTCTGGAGTGGGAATAGTAATTTTTACCCCTACGCTATCCAACACTTTCCTACTGTTGCACTCACTGGAGTGGGAATAGTAATTGTTACCCTTACGCTATCCAACACTTTCCCTACTGTTGCACTCACTGGAGGGGGAATAGTAATTTTAATCCTTTCGCTATCCAACACTTTCCCTACTGTTGCACTCTCTGGAGTGGGAATAGTCATTTTTAGCCCTACGCTATCCAACACTTTCCCTACTGTTGCACTCTCTGGAGTGGGAATAGCAATTTTTACCCCTACGCTAGCCAACACTTTCCCTACTGTTGCACTCTCTGGAGTTGGAATAGAAATTTTTACCCCTACGCTATCCAATACTTTCCCTGCTGTTGCACTCTTTGGAGTGAGAATAGTAATTTTTACCCCTACGCTATCCAACACTTTCCCTACTGTTGCACTCTCTGGAGTGGGAATAGTAATTTTTTTCCCTCCGCTATCCAATATTTTTCTGTATTGTTTTACTTAATGTTGTGTATAATTTATTTTACAAAAATTAAAAATATTGTAATTTGTTTAATTTGTTAAATATATCTTTTTAATTTTTAATATTATTTTTGTATGTGTATGTCTGTATTTATAATTTATAACATATTTTTAACAATTTATAAGTTATTAAAATAATTATTTATGAATAATATTAAGTAAGTATATATATTATATTTTATATGTATATGTTTAATTTATTTTAACATTATATGTATCAGTTTTTATTTGTAAACTTTTAAAAATATTTTTAACTATGTTTCTTTTAATTATATGTATTATTTACTTTATTTTAGATTATTTTTTTAACATTTAAAAAAAACAATATTTTTTACAACAATATTTTTGACATTGATATTTAATTTTCGATATTTTTGTACTTACCATGATGTAGTTAGGATGTCGATATTCTTGACTTCGATATTTTTGTCACGATATTTTTGTACCTCGATATTTTTGAGGTCGATATTTTGTCAGTGATTCGTCGGCACCGGGGTAACGACAATTATGCGTTTATTCTGAGCTATCTCACTACAGCAGTCTAGACAGCTGTCAGGATTTTTTCAGTAGGTGCAAAATGCATTTCAGCATTAGTGTATAAATGCGATTTATATACAATTGGTACAGTGTCACCTTCATTAAACTGGACGTTAGTGTACCCTGATGTTCCCGCGATGACACAGATTACCAGGTACGTTGTGTTCACACGTGTGTGTAAATGTTTGGACGCTATCATGTCAGCTTGTACGGAATGTAAAATGTTTGAATGTTTCTGCTTGCTTGAAAATGTTTGCCTGAAAAGTCTTGAAGTATCAAGTCGTAGAATGGTTTAACCCATTCTGCGTTGTCTGGAATGTATGTCCGGCCAAAATTTAGGAATCCCAATATCGATTGTAGTCTTTTTAATGTTATTGGTGGTTTAAGCAGCCCACATTTCGCTAGAAAGTGTGTCGCAAAGCTTTTGCCTTCACTTGACAGCTCTTATACCAGTAAAAGAACATTGAGGTGGGCAATTTTTGATTTTTTTAAGTGCCACTGGGTCGGTCCTTCTTTGGGGCTTGTGCAGGGCCCATGTGAGCAAGTCCCAAGATTATGTGATCCACTCTTGTCAAGTGTTCCATTAGGTCATCACCCGCCAGATATATGTCATCGACATAGGACAATGCCTGTTCATCTAAATTTTGTAATAGTTCTGTTACTCTGGCTGAAAATAGCCGGGGGCTATTCTTATACCCCTGGGGTAATCGACAGTACTGTTTTGGAGAACCTAGCGAACTGAATGCGGTCAGATATCTGCTTCAAGGTGCTATATTCTGGCAGAAAAAATCCATTCGAGATATCAAGTATTGTTTTGTATTTTTTCCGCACAATGTTGTTCATTAGTGCAGCACTGTGTGCATTCTGTACTGCAAATGTGCGGGTAGCTGTATTTAGGTGTCTGTAATCTAATATTAGACATTATGAATGGTCCAGTTTCATTACTGGAAACAAAGGATTATTCATAGATGAGGTGCAACGTACTATTACACCTTGGTATTCAAGTTGCTCTAGGATTTCCCTAAATTGTTTTTTAGCTTCATGTTTAATTGGGTATAGTCATTGAGTTTGTGGGGTCGTCCTTAATGGGATCTCATGATGAGGGGAACCGTCATTCACCTACCCCACATGACTGTGGTATAACGCATGAGCTTGTGCTAACACCCATTCTTTAGCATATGAATGTTTTGCTGATTCTGGAACGAGGTCGGAGAAAGCAGGTAAAATTACAATTTCCTCATTTGGACACTCTATTATGAAACCAGGTGGCTAATCCTTTTCAGCCAAAAGAATATCGTGCCCGTATGTTAAGTCCTCCCAAAAGAGAACATTGATGTATCTGGGTATATCCCCCGCCAATTGGAGTTGTAATTCGTACAACCGATGCGGGACACTTACCCTAGCATCAGGAGTTTCCACCATGATATGTTCATTCAGCGCTACTCCCACCAGACAGCCCATCAGGTTCCGGCAAACTGTGGTGACTCCTGCCTCACTGTCTAGCACTGCCACTGCCCATTCCCACTCATAAACAGAGTCCTCAATATTCAGGGCATGGCTGACCTTTAGTCTGGCTACCTTCTTCTTTTTGAGTTGAGGCTTGGAAGGTTTTGGTTTATCTTCCTGTTTTATTACGAAGTAAGATGAGCGTTGTGATTCCTTCTTCGGTTTCACGTGCTCTTCCGATCTGCGCTTTGAACGTACACTTCTCTTCAAACATTTATTGGATGACTCCTGAAAGGAGCGAGATAAATGTGTATCAGTTTCCTGATAATATTATTATGATTCCGAAGATTAGATCATTTCTCAGTGGCTTCCTGTTGAGGAGACCGACCACGTAATTTTGCCTTGTCTTTATTTTTTTGTTTATTGTCCCACTTCTTCTTTGTTGAAGAGTCGGGTGCTTGCTTAGAGTTATCCTTTTCAGAATTTCTCTTTAACTGAGGTTTACCAGGTCTGTTTCCAAATTATCTCTACCTAGTGTAGCATATGTTTCTTTGATAAGTTTAGGTAATTTGCACTACTGTTGTGCATGAGTCAAATCCCGTATGCGCTGGTCTATAGCCAATGCTGCTGCTTCCCCTTTTATGTTGCTTAACATAATGGCAGATACTGTGTCAAAATTGCCCATCAGTTTCATCCCCAAGTCCACGGCAGTTGCTGCCCCGTACTCTTTCTGGAGCGGTTTCAGTACTTCTGGCAAAACAGCTAAGGAAGGGGTACCATGCGTTCTGGTATATACTTCAGCAAAGACTGTGCACCAAGTTGTGCAGTCTTCCACAGGGGGAGCCATCCCCAATGGCAAGCAAATAGTTAACATTCTGTGTTTTTCCTGCGGGCCCGTATGGGGAAACACCGCCTCAAGCTGACTTGTTTTTTGTGCAATCTAGAATGGAATCTCCTCCCGTCTGATGGGAACTTTTCCCCTGACTGCATTTAATATTTGTGGGCTGATGCCCGCGACAGACAATTGTGTTTGTGCAGCTTGAGCAGTCCATGCATGTTTAAGTGTCAATGTTTAACTGTGTAAGACTTCTATATATTGTTACTAAGGGGCACATTACGATACCCGGCGTAAATAGTTCCGCCAGGCATGGAAGCGGCAAAAATCCGCCCGCACACACCGCCTGAACACCGACCACGCCATTACGATTACACAAACCGAATACCGCCATCGGCGGAAAAAGCACACAAAATACCGCCCGCCAACGTCCGAGTCGGAGTCAAACCGCCCGCCACGGACAGAAACACGCACGACAACACAAAACCGCCCGCCCTCACGGCCGACACACCGCACGTGAAATTACGATCGCACCGACATGAGCGCGGAAAAACCACAAATATACCGCCCGCCAGCGCAAACAACGCCGATGAGAAGCGACACGGCAGAAGCCATGGCGCCCACGTACCTGCACAGAAACCATCCGCACACAAAACCAATAGCACACAACATGGCCAACAAGTCCACACAGCAAGGCACGCACAAATACACAAGCACAGTACATATCCCGAAAACACCCCCCCGGACAAACAAAAAATACAAAGGCCAGAACCCCAGACACAACACACCTGAAAACAACAGACCATGAGGACACACCCACATAGGTGAGTACAAAAGCAGCACTCCCACAGACCACAACCCCTTGCAACATTGCAAACCAGAGAGGAGAGGAGAGGACACAGTGACACAGCAAGGACAGCAGCACACCACAGAAACGCACACATCACAACCACCACCACCACCACCACCACCAAACACCGGCACCACAAACCCCCTGCACATTACACAAACACACACCGCACCAGCACCACAAACACCATGGCACCACAAAGGATGCCCAAGTTCACGCCCATGGAGCTGACGGTCATGGTCGACGAGATCATCAAGGTGTACCCACAAATCTATGGGAACATGGTCCAGCACACACCACTAGCCACCAGAAACAGAATGTGGAACCGGATCGTAGACCAGGTCAATGCAGTCGGGACCCTGCCCAGGAACAGAGTCGAGATTAACAAACGTTGGAATGACGTCAAGAGCCTGGTCAAGAAGAAGGAGGGCAAAAACAGAGAGCTGGCTGCCGTCACTGGCGGAGGGAATCCCGCGCTCTTTAAGACCTTCAAAGCGTGGGAGGAGAAGGTGCGAGTCGTAATACATCTGGAGATCCTCGCCGGATTAGCAGGGGGAGTGGAGGCTGGTAAGTACAAACTAATGTATACCAGCACACCGCTATGTACTCACATGCACTACCACCATGCCACAGCTCCCAGGGACAAACACCCCCATGTCCAGCACACAATACACAACACATCACACACACATGCAACAGACACCACCACACACAGCCCAAACCGAACAACTGCAAGATGCGTGGGGACATGTGTACACTAAGCCAGCCACGTAACCACCAACAGGTCCCCAAATATGCCAGAAGCGCCACAACGAGCACCCACCACACCCATGTGTCCGCCACAGCTGCACCAACCGACAAGTAACAGGTAAGTGGCAGGAACACAAAGTGCAGTGGGTGGGACGGTGGACAGCCCAAGTACAACACACACCAGGCCCCAGTCCCACAGCACAGCAAGGAGGAGCATCCCCCACACCCCACACCCACGTGTCAGCCACCGCAGTGCACAACGACAGCCGAAAGGCAGACATCACGGTCCACAGCAATCGGTGTCAGTGGGTATCCAGCCACCCCCACGACCCACAACACCCTCCCACCCCCACAGACCTGCAACATGGAGCACCCCCCGCTTAGAGCCATGTGGCATCCAGTACAGTGCACACACGAACAACTTGCAGGTGGGAAACTGGACAGGGCCGGATCACTGGAGGCATGAGGACCGTAACACGACCAACACATGGGACATGTCACGTAGCAGACGAACACGCAGCACCGCCCACCGTCACGAACAAGTGAACAATGTGCACACGGACATGAACAACAGACTCACACCCCACATGACCCATCACAGACATAGCAACACCCAAGGAGCCACGTCTGCATGCACAAGCCACACTGAATATAGTACCACACGGCAGCCACTGTGCAACTCATCACACACAACCGAAACACCATTGAAGTCCTGTCCATGTAGCCCCAACTGCCTGTCAACCACACACCCCACAACTACGCCTATGTAAGACAAACAACACTAGACGCAACAGAGCGGTACAACATAAATGCACACGAACACCACTGAACCCATCAAACACACAGACACACCATGCACAAACAACATACCATCCATCCCATCCGTCAGCCCCAGTCTCATGAAAGGCATGTCATCCGCACAGCTGCCACACATACAGCAGTCACGCTAAGATACATGCCCATTACCAACCATGTGCCAGAAGTCAATGAAGTGCACGACACACTGTGAGCAACAACACACAACATGGGCCACACCCCCCCGAGCACTGCAGTGATGCACATGGCACAGGGCAGCACGCACACCAAGGAGATGGGACAACTGCAATACGGTGGCTGGCACACAACCATCACTCACTCATAACGATGCGTCCAATGCCATGTCCAGTAATCACAACAGACAGCAAATATGCAGGCCATGTCAAGCATGCACACACCTCAAACCATGCACTGTCATGCTGCCACAACACATGTCACGTTCGGCACCCATGGCTCACAGCATGTACCCCAAAAGCATATTCCCTCCCAAATGCGAATCTGGGGCATGGCCCCCATGTTGCCATATGGGTTCCTAAGCGTTCCATTTGAACCCCAAAAGCATATTCCCTCCCAAATGCGAATCTGGGGCATGGCCCCCATGTTGCCATATGCGTTCCTAAGCGTTCCATTTGAACCCCAAAAGCATATTCCCTCCCAAATGCGAATCTGGGGCATGGCCCCCATGTTGCCATATGCGTTCCTAAGCGTTCCATTTGAACCCCAAAAGCAAAGTACAAACCAGACCCAGGATGGGCCAGGAGCCCGCATACACCAGAGTCACAATAAGTAGGGGCACAGCAACACACCCATCGGCATGGCCAATCCGTCCCATGCCACATGTGCACAGCACACAGTCCCATTGCCAAGCACACACAACTACAGATGCTACAGCCACACACACGCCTCCGGGAAACCCATGTACGAGATTGCACGAACTGTCAATGTCAGACGACAAATACATACTTCGCCAGGTGCAACACAATAACTAATCTCATTCTCTCCACAGGTGACGAACTGCTGGATGCTGGGGATGGAGCCAGCAGCCAGCACAGCCAGCCTACAAGCCCCCAACGAGGACACACGGATCTGGAGGATCTGTCCTCCTCTTCGGACACGGACAACCAAGCAGGCCCATCTGGTGTGGCAGGGCCCAGCCGCTCCCCAGGACCCCTCCTACCCACCAACCCATCATCCAGGGCTGCTGAACATTCACAGCCCCCTGCTGCCACTGTTGTTGCGGCCACACCCACGGTCATTGTGGCCACTACCACTGCCGCAACCGCCACCATCGCCGCACCGACCACCACCGCCGCCACCACCGCCATGTCTCCGCTGGCACCAGCCCCAGCGCAGGTGGTGGCCCGGACGACTGGATCCACCCTGGGAGCCACAGCGAGGACCGTGGTGAGCAATGTGGCTAGTGGGCAGGCCGGTGGCAGCAGGACTGGTAGGAGGAGCAGGGTCAGGGAAACGCCAGCCTCCCCTGGGAGCCATGCCCTGCCTCACATGGCCAGAGTCCTTGGGGCCTATGAAGAGGCCCAAGGACAATGGGTCCGGTCTGCCTCAGACACGCGTGAGGTGCTGGGGGTGTTGAGGTCCATGGACGCCCGTATGGGCCAAATCGTGGACCTCATGGGACAGCTGGTGGTGGCGGTGAGGTCACAGCCAGGGACAGCAGCTCCCCTCCGCCACCACCTGCCGGGGCGCAGGGTGGAGCAGCAGTGTCCAGTTCCCCTGCGTCCACAGCCAGTGATCACACCTCAACCACCAGCATGTCGCAAGCAGGCACCCCCCTCGCAAACGTGGAAGGGGCCGTCCGAAGAGGAAACAGATCTCCCGGGAGGACTTCGCACGCTCCAGTCGCAAGTGAGGCAGCCAGCCAGCCTTCCGCCAGCCTTCCTTGACCAGCCACTGCATTGACTTGGACTACGATCCCACTCCACACAGCCATCTGGATGGCATGTGTGTGTTGGACTATGGACATAGAACCAGTGGGTACACCCTGATCATCACGCAGCCATGACCGACAGCTCATTGTCACTGCACGCACCACTTTTGTCATCATCTTACACACAATCACATGTCACAGTTTGTAATAAATGCACCTTTTTCACTAACTGCTGTTTGTGCCCTGTGCTTTATTTGTACGGAATACAACGGCCACCTTGGGCGGAAAGGCACCTGATGCGTGGCATGGCAATTGAATCCGGAGGGCCTGTAGGGACCTAGGGGTGGGAGACAGAACAGGAGCACATTCAATGAGTGTGTCACACACCCATCACACAGTACATGTCAACAACTACAAGCAATGTACACACATCGCACAGAGCAATAGGGCACAATGCCACAGCCACCAACAGTGGCATACTACCCTGGCCATGGAGCGTTGACACACAGCACGCAGTGAACAAACGGCCACCCTGACACAGCACACACACACCTGCACAGATACAGCCACATCAGCCGTCGTACATGGACACTCACCGTCAAGTGAAGTAGCGGGCGATGAGCTGCTGCCGCACATTACCAGCTTCCTCCTCTCCGCTGTCCTCCTCACTCGAGCTGTCCTGGTCTGCGGGCTGGGGCCCTGGTTGATCTCCGTCATCCACGATGAGGGGGATCTGCTTCCGAATGGCCAGATTGTGCAGCATGCAGCACGCCACCACTATCTGGCACACCTTCTGTGGGGAGTACGCCAGCGCACCCTCGGTGCGGTCCAGGCACCTGAACCTGGACTTGAGGAGGCCAAAGGTACGCTCGACCACACGTCTGGTCCTCCCATGTGCCTCATTGTAGCGATCGTCTGCTGGGGTGCGAGGATTCCTCAATGGACTGAGCAGCCATGCCCCATTCGGATACGCAGAGTCACCTGGGTGTGAGGGACACAGAGAACCGTTGCTAATCCAACTGGACAGGGGACAGCATCGCACAGCCAGCACGCTACACCACTCCACATACTCACCGACAATACAGGCACGATCCTGTTGCATATTGGACATCAGTCGTGGCAAGATGCTGTTGCGCATTATGTGTGCGTCATGGGCCGAGCCTGGGAACTTTGCACACACGTGGGTGATCACCATGTCCGCAAGGCACACCACTTGCACATTCAGGGAGTGCGTGTGCTTCCTGTTGCGGTACAGGTGCTCAGTGGCCTGTGGTGGAACAAGGCCGACATGTGTGCAGTCAATGGCTCCAACGACGTGTGGGATTCTGCCAAGGGCATAGAATGCACCCTTCACTGCCGCCAATTCACGAGCCCTGGGGAAGCGGATGTACCTGTTCCGGTACAGCATCATGGCTGCCAGTACATCCCTCAGCACCTTGCTGAACATGGGCTGGGACATCCCTCCTCCACTGCCCACTGTGTGCTGGAATGACCCAGTGGCGAAGAAATGCATGGCGGCCATCACCTTAGCCGTGGGGGTGACAGCAGTCGGATACACCCTGCGGGGACGGAGATGGGGTTCTAACATGGCACACAGTCGATGCAGGGTTGGCCTGTCCAGCCGAAACTTCCTAATGACCTCCGTATCCTCCATGTCTGCCAGCAATTGGTATGGGCGGTCAATGTTCGGTCTCCGCCTAGGGACAATGGCAGAGGACACATGTCAAAGCAACACGACACATAGCAATTTCGCATACACATCACTGACATGACTGAGCAAGCACATGAGCCACAGCCCAGCTGTCAAGCTGGGACGGCACGGCCACAATACACTTACACAGGTCTCCCACCAATGGCAATGGCTAGTGATACAAACCACTGCCATGTGCATGCACATGGGGATCTAGGCCCCAATGACTTGCGGGGCGTGCTGATGGGGACTGACTGCATATCCGTCAAGCGGCAACGCCACGGCAACATGAATGTCTGCTGAGCATGGAACTGCTTCCGCGGCTGGATGAGTATGGCACACGACGACGACGATGTGGGCACAGGCTGAGCGGCCAAAACAAGTGGGACCTGTGGCACGAGGGGATATGAGACAGTAGTAGGTGTCAGCACTGCACCCTATGTACAGCACTGTACGGATCACACCTCCCGAAACATTGACAGGTGTCCACATTGACAGCCCCATGCCAAGACGGCTGTGTGCTTGCAGTCACACGTCACAGGTGAGAGGTTACATTGCACGTGCCAGGTGGCAGACGTACACAGTGGGAGCTGGCATGTGTGTGCATGTGTCTCCTGTTCAGGATCCACCACATGGGCGCTGACTCTGTACTGACCATTGGACACAGCATGTTCCGTGGAAGGCTTGTGTGTGTGGGATGGTGGCACTGGATGTGCCTCCGTTGGGTGGGGGGCCATGCACAGGGCGGGTACGTCGATGATTGCGCATTGTTGGTCACGGTGGGTGCACCAACTAAGATGTGTTGCCCTGTGTTCAATTCCTATGTCCGCATGATGATGGACTGTAGATGTGGGCAGACTACACATTGGTCGATGTGCTGTCTATATGCATGTGCCTTCACACCAGGCACAGCTGCCCCTGCACATGTGACCCCTGCTGGACTCGCTGCTGGGTCTGTGGAGCTGATGCACCTTCTGCGCGTGGGGCGGACAGCTCTCCTCACTTCCCTCATTGCGCATGTCATGACTTTGCCGCAGGTGACATGGATCATGGAGGGCCCACATGTACGCGTGGGTAGGCTACACATGATTGTACACTGGTCGCCACCCCCAGTCAGTGTTTCGAATGGGAAGGTTGTCGTGCTGGTGGTATGTTCGATGTGGCGGATGGGCGGGCCTAGGTGCGGGCTTACATTCCGGACATGGGGGGTAGTTGGATTGGCGACTAGTTGCAGTACACACGGGACACGTCTCTTCCTTTCCACATCTGGGTCATCCCTTGTACTAACTGACAGTGATACAGTCATCTTCGCCCCAGCCCTCATGTCCTCCCCTCGCTCCCCCAATATGCATGCTCACCTGCGAGGCTAGCGCTTGCACAGGCAGCCCCAAGCTCGCACCAGAGAGGGCAAGGAGTGTATGTGTGGGTCCAGTTGCACGAGTGGGCTGTCTCAGGGTATGATGTGTCGCGGGACGCCGTCCACCTGCGTGGTGCCCCAAATGGAGACCCGGCCTGCATGGACTATGCATCACAGTCTTCGCCTTCCGGATCCGCCACCTGCGACACCCAGTGGCTGTGGCTGCCCTTGCGGCCAGGCCGCGTCCGTCTGTGGCTGATGGCCCACACATTCACTCTTTGGCCTCTCTGGGGAGGGCTCGGGGGTGGTGGCGCACGCGCTTGCACTTAGTCGCAATGGCATGTGGCGTGGTTGGTATGATGGGCAATGGATGGGATGGTGCGAGCCACCTCCCGTGACGTCAGTGCTGCTCGTGCTGTGGTGCGTCCCCCTACACTTCCATCTGACTTGTGCCATGCTAGACGTTGAGGTTCTATTGCCTGCGTGATATGACCAGGAGGAGCGCGAGGAGACCTCTCACACACCATGCTCCACTGCCATCCCGTGCCCTGTATCGCCTGTGCGGATTGACTATGTTGGGGTTACACCTGGTCGACTGGGGCTGTGTGTGCCTTGTCAGGGGCATGGCGGGCGCACAACAGGATCCAGCTTGTCCACAGAGGGTGGGCTGAGGTGCGCCTGGTACCGCTTTGTACGTGTGCCCGGCTGCTATGCACACACGTGTTCACTCCCCCCGACAGGTGTCCTCTCACAATGCCCAGGGAAGCGGTGGTGTACTGTTCATGACCCCTCCCAACACGGCGTGCTCCAACTTGGCATGTGCGCATCTACCCGTCGCAACCACCCACCTGAGCACTGCGTCCATACGACTTCACACGACACATGTGTGTCTTCCACAGTAGTGCTACTCATTTGCGTTGACATCCAATACCAGTGGACTACATGGTCATGTCACGACTGCCGTGTACTTCACATACTCTCACCCTCTCTCATTCGTACTTGTGAAATGAGTCAGCGGAGACAGTTTTGGTTTCAAACATTATATTGAGTCTTCTGTCCTCTGTGATGCAGTATAGTGGACACTACTGGCAGCGGAATACATGTTGAGGATATACTGAGCATGATTGCAAATGGGATAGGGTGTGGGGTTACATGTGATTGGCTGTTGCATGTGGGATGTGGGCTTCAGAGTGACATCTGCTTGGCCAAGGCTGTGCTAATGTACATTTACGTATAGCTGCGGAGCTGCGGACTTTGACACAGACGGTATACATGTAGCCTACCAGACCGCTTGGCATCATGGGCACAGTCCATCTCAGTTCCATGTGACAGGTTTGCTGCGGTTGTTCCTCATGCACGCGTGCATGTGAGATGACATCAGGGCATGTGCTTGCGTGCATGCAGCGGCGTGCCACTTGTTGTTGCACTGTGGTGGTTACTGGACATGTCACAGTCACTGGGGTCGTGTTGTTGTTGTATGCACTTGTCGTCCATGCAAAGGTCCTGGTATGGGATTCCCGGGGCGGGGGTGGGAGGGGTGCAGCACCCACAGACTCCAGGCGACCTATTCATGTCCACTGAGCGGTGTGTGTGTCCATGTGCGCTGGATCCATGTCGTGTCCTGGTTGTTCGTGCAGTTCCGTCCATGTGGGTGCGATGCACAGAGCCCATGCCACTGCCTCCCACGATGCATGCGGTGTTCCTGGATGTGATGGGGAACAGTGTGCATGTCCCGGTCATATCCGATGTCATGGCGATGTCGTTGATGGTGTGGTTACAGTTGCCGGTCGTTTGGTATGGCTGTTGTGGTGGTGACTGGCCAGTCCGTGCGGAAGCTGAGCATGGGTGCGGGGTTGGACATCATAGGTCACTCGGGGAACCTGCGTTGTGGTCCGATGTATTTACAGGTTGTCAGGTATGCGATGCCGTCCAGCAGGGCTTCCATGTCATTGGTGGTGTACATGTTTGCCAGCCAATGAAGCGGATGGTGGCTGCCAAGGTGTTGTTCGTAAGTTGTCCCTTGGAGGACCATGATGGGGCATGCTGGGTGACATTCGATGTAGCTGTTATCGATGATCCGTCGTGTGGAGGCACAGTGGTCCCATTTCAGTGCGGGTGCGATGTTGGCCACATACGCCATGCCCCCATAGGCAGAGCAGGCCCTGTCGTGTGCGTCCAGAGGGAGGAGTAGTGGTAGCAGGTCCGCCTTCAGACATGCCGGGTTGGAGAGGCATATCTCGACGGGATGCTGGTAGGGACACCTCCGACAGTAGAAGACGGGCATGACGCAGCTGAACAATGTGATGCGGTAAGTCAGTCGGTAACTTACGTTCAGCAGGGACAGGAGATCGCATCCCAATGTATGGCACAGGTTGGTTTTGTACAGCTTGAGCTGTTCGGCGTAGTTGGGTAGGTGTGTTGCGGTTGCCATTTCGCAGCGGTTCGTAGAGGTGGCGTGCTCCGGCTGTGTGTGCAGTCTGCAATGTGCACGCTCCGAGGTTGCTGTGAGCTCTGTGTAGTCGTAGGGAGACAGGACTTGTGTTCTGTTGGCTTGTTTGGAGGACACGGGCCCTCATCCCACATGCTTCTCAGACAGTTCAAGGTCAGTGATGTGTGACTCCTTCCAATTAACTTGCATGTGGCCGACATGGGGGAGTGTTTTCTTCTTTCTTCCCCGTCCGTTGTGTGCTTCTGTGATATGTGCTATCTGCCCTGTGGTCGGTCTCCTCGGCATGCCTGTGTTGGTCTATTCTTGGACAATGGCTGTATTCACCGGCTTCTGTCGTAGGGCTGTGGTTTCGGAGTTGGAATGGAAGGTCATTCAGTGCTGTCTGCTCTCCCTTGTGTGGGCGGCAGGCTGCCTTTCCGCTCTGCGTTGGGCCTTGTGTGTGAATGTTATTCTTGGGCCACCTGTTGTCGGTCCCCGGGCTCTTTGGTGTTCCGTTTTATATGTCTTGTTCATATGTGCAGGGTGGTATGGGTGTTTCTGTGTGGTACTGGCGTTCCTCTTCCCGAAGGGGCCCTGCTTCTCCTAGTTGGTGTTGCCGCCGCTGTGTGCTACGCCATGTTTGTTACACTGGGGTGTGTCCTGCTGTTGCGTGTCTTCACTGACATGTGTGCGTCGGTTGTGTGGCGTTGGGTGTTGTCCGTGAATTGGGCGTTGGGGACATGTCTGTGGCAGGCCTGTCACGTGTCATGTGCGTTCGGGGTGGGGCTGATGTGTGTGCTGCTTGGTTGTGTCCCTGTGTCTGTGTGCGACGCATGCATGGCGCTGCGGTTGGCCTCTGCGTTGTGCGCATGTGTGGCGGCGTCATCGGCGCTTTGGGGCCGTGACGGGGTGGTTGGTTCCTAGTCCCAGGTGGTGTGTACACATGTGTTCTGCGATGTTACGATTTGGCCTGTGTGTCATATGTGGATGCGATGGTGGATGTGTAGTGTACACGCGCTGGTGGGGGTTGTCCGCTTTTTCCGCCCTTGCACTGTGTGCGCTGTTTGCGTGCACTTGTTGTGTGTGTGCCTACCTGCGTCTCCGCGGTACGTTGCGTCCTTGGTGGTGCATCAGCAGGAGCATGGGGAGTGCCTGCAGTGCTGGATTCATGCTCGGGGAGCCGCTTTTCGTTGTCCGTGCTCGGCGTCCGTGTTACCGCTTCGGTTTGTCGTACGGTATCTCTTGGCCGTGGGAGCCGTTTGTTTGCGGCATCGTAATTTATGCGCCGGGCGGGACGTGTTTCGTCAGACGGTGTGTGTCAGTTGGGCTGCGCCGCTACGTGTACGGGCGCACTTTGATGGCGGACGGTGTTGCTGGCTTGCCGGCGGTGTTTGGCCTGCTTTTCGCATCGTAATTGGGCGGGCGTGTGGACTGCTGCGTGCCGGCGGTAACTGGTGCTTTTTGCATCCGCCAGCACGGCGGTTGTGCTTCCGCCCGCCATCGTAATGGGCCCCTAAGTCTTTTTTATAGTCTTCGCACCTCTGCTGCCGGTAAGTTATCAACATTAGGATGCAGTGTGTAACCGGCTAAGACTGGCCATGTCACTCCATCTTTGCTGAGCGGACAGAGTCTAAAGTTTGTTGTTGTATGTGGGAGGGCACCTTTAAACCAATTTATATGTACTTGGTAAGCGAGAGGAACTTCTATTTCTTTATATGTAGCGTAGATATCCGGTATTTCATCCTCACTGTAGGTGTGAAATAATTATGTAGTGTTGTCTGCAGCCAAGAATGTAACCCAAGAATAGAACACCTCTGTCCTAAATGATTTATGTGCCTCAACCACAAAGGTAACATGTCCACCCCTGGATGAGAGACCATGGTGTAATAGTTTAATTTGAGATGCCAAGAGTTTAGTCATCAGTGATGTCACTGACCATGTCATGAGTGATGTAATATGTGAGGTCATAAGCAGTGCATTGCGGGGACGTAAGTTATAGTTAGTTCAGGTAACTATAACTGCTGAATTTCACTGGTTTTGTACGAGTGAAATGTGAGCCTAACTATAACGTCCCTGTAACCTTTGTTTTTTTTCAGTGAATTTCTAAGGATTTTTTAATTCTATTTCCTAACTATAACATTCCTTTAACCTTTGTTTTTTTCAGTCAATTTCTAAGGCTTTTTAAAATTCAGTTTCACAACTATAATGTGTATGTAACCTGTAATGCTTGGGTGCAAAATTCCCCTCTGCTCACAAAGTTTGCGAAATTCGGTAACTCTGTGTTACGGAGAGAACGAAGAGTTACAGATAAACTCCACACTCTGTTTTCCGTTGGTGCGCTCGTCATGTAATTTCGTGCACGCGGGGTGTATGACGAGACTTGACGGATGCTTGCCAGCACCTGGGCAGCCCTCAGCAGCCAAGGGGAGTTCATCCCCCAACCAGCAGTGTGCCAGGAAGCCCCTTTGCAGTGTGGTTGAAAAAGGGGTCGGGCCTCTGGCGACATCTCAGCAATCCCGCTGTGGAGGACTTACTTGACGCAACAATAGGTGTTCTTGACCCCCAACAATCCTCAGCAGCCAAGGGGAGTTCATCCCCAAACCAGTAATTCCCCAGGGTGCCCCTGTGCAGAATGGTTGAGAAAGGGTGCGGGACCTCCGACGACGTCTCAGCAGGTCCTCTGTGGAGGGCTTCCTTGTCACAACAATAGGAGTTCTTGGCACCCAACAACCCTAAACAGCCAAGGGGAGTTCATCCCCCGAACAAGTAGTATGCCAGTAGGCCCCTGTGCAAAGTGGTTAACAAAGGGGGTGGGGCCTCTGACAACATCTCAGCAATCCAGCTATGGGAGACTTACTTATGGCAACAAAAGGGGTTCTTGGGAGCTGCGGCACGAGCTGGTAAGAGTGGTTGGGGGGATTCGACAGATGACCACGAAGGAAAATTAAATAAATAATTAATTTTCCCTCATTGTTGTCTGTCGAAATCCCCCTCTACCAGGCCCCACCACCCCACCGCTCTTACCTGCATGGGCCACGGCTGGTTCTTGGCCAATGACCCTCAACATCCAAGGGGACTTAATCCCTCAACCAGAAGTACACCAGGAGGCCTCTTTGCAGAGTGGTTGACATAAGGGGGTGGGCCTTCTAAGATGTCTCAGGAATCTGGGTCCTGACCTTTACAAAGTGGAGGAGGGGGCCCCACAGCCCCCCTTCCCAGGCCGATCTTGGCTCAGGGCTTCCCGGGGCCCGGGCTTTTTTTTTTAATACAGGAGGGAGGCTGTGTGGCCCCCCTCCTTGGGCCGATTTCTGCCACAGGAACCCCATCCCCCTGGGCCTGGCCATTGTTTCCTAGGACGTGTGGGAGCCTCAATATCCCTGCAGACCCTCCCGGCTCCTCACTTCCTGTGGGAGCCGGCATTGCTTTTACCCACAGGGAGCTGCTAAACATGCAGTTCCCTTTGTCTGATTCATCTGTTTCCGTGCTCGCTTGACAGTGGGCAGGGAAACAAATGAATGCTCCGCTTCCAGCAAGTGAGAGCATTTTCACTGCTCTTGCTTGCTGGAAGCTGAGTGTTTGCTGCGTCTTGGTGGGAGTGGTTAAAGCTCCTGCCAAGCCACAGAAAACAGCTATGTCCTGAGGGTGGACACCCCAGGACATAGCAGGAGCCGGCCCTGGGTGGTGGCGGTCCCCAGGGCCATCTATGGCTCCAAGAGAGGGGCCACGCAGCCCCCTCCCTTCACTCAGTAGGGCCTGCCGAGGGAGGTGTTGGTCCCCATGGCCCGGGGGCTCTGCGAGGCTCCCCATTACACATAAGATAGCACCAGGGAGGTGGTGGTTCCTGGGGCAAGGGGGGTCTGCGAAGCACCCCCCCATTTGTTTTCTTCATTTATGGCCGAATGCCCCGGGACCTAGCTCACCTGAGGGCTAAACAATAGAGAAGTGCGGGAGCCTGTTTTTTTGGGGGGGGAGAGGGCTGCAGCTCCAACATGGCTCCTGATTAAATTTGTTTTTTTAAAGAATGCTTTTTTGCACTGCCGGGGTCCCTCCCCAAGAAGCCTATGGGGCAAGGTATTCCTACCCTGCCCCCTTTTCCTTTTTTTCATTTTTTGGGTTACTCGGCTGATGCTGAGTCCTAAGATGGCTGCCAACACTTCCTGGTTTGAAGTTTTGGCAGACTATCAAATTTGAGCACTGGAACTGTCGGATTCTCGGAGGATCTATGTCCCTATATATACAAATTCAAGTTTCTTTAAAGAACTCTGCAACTTCTGAATGGATTGCCACCAAATAAGAAAAAGGCACTTCTCTGGACCAATATCTACCTTTCTGCCAAATTCGATGTAATTCCGTTCAGCAGTTCGGGCTGTAGCTGTGTCTAAAGTCCATATGGGAATTAACATAGGGAAAACGCGTTTTGGGACCCCCCCCTTTTTCTCTGCCCTTGCTTGAGGGACCAGCCTGAAACCTTCAAGACAGCAGCTCAAGTGAACGTCAAACTAGTTTTGAAAACTTTTTGAAGATTCATGAAAAGGGGCCAAAGTTATTGGCAAAACTAAAAACTCTTTTCCTATGGAAACTGGGTCTTAACCAGAACTACATCTATATATATATATACATATATATATATAGCATGTGATCAAGGCCGTGGTGACGCGGCCGAAACGCGTCATGCTGTTTGCTTTTTGCACCTCAATAAAAGCACTTTAATTGAAATCCAGCTTTGGTGGTCCGTACCTGATGTTACAAAGACGTGTGTAATCCAGGACTGTGGTGTTTCATATATATATATATATATATATATATATATATATATATATATATATGTATATATATATATATTCACTGAAAAAAACCAAAGGTTACAGGGACGTTATAGTGTTTTTCATTTCACTCGCACAAAACCAGAGAAATTCTGCAGTTATAGTTAGCTGAGTAACTATAACTCGCGCCCCCGCAATGCACTGCTTATGACTTCACATAGTAAATCACTCATGACATGGTCAGCGACATCAACGGTGACATCTCAAATTACATCACTGATGACATCATCCAGTGACTGTTTTTAAAAAGTTTATGAGTGATAAATATATATACCATGGTGTATTGATGAATCTGTGGGTGTATGAGTGCCTGTATAGATGATTCAGTGGGTGTGCCGTGTAGTTCCTTGAAACATATATTGGATCTGCGAGTTTGGACAACATACACTGTAGGATTGGTGTCAGACTGATTCTAGACACCCCCACCCGGTATGTTGGCCTGTGTACCAGCTAGCTCACAGTGCCACTAGAAACTCCTCTTACCAAGGAGAGAATAGTTCTTGGCAACTATCGAACATGACAACCCTGATCCCTCAGGACCGTGGCAACAGTGTACTACTTTTCGCTCAGTCACTTGTGCTCACTCAGTCTCAGTGAGATACACAGAATAAACGGTATGGACGTTTTTCAATAAGTATTTATTGAACAGTTGTTATTCTAGTATAAAATAGGAGTGCTGAAACAACCATTAGACAGTAACAGATATAAATGATTAGAAGCACTAAGAAAGTAAAAGGATGGTAGATTTCTACCATTTTGCTATAACCATGAATACAGGCAAGTATATAAAATACATGACAATAAAATGCATACTCCTATGATGCTACCCTAACTAGATGTACCTAAATGTACCTAGCATGTATGTAGGTGTTAAGCCAAGAATCCCTCTAGGATAAAGTCAACCCCATTGCCTGAAGTGAGAGACTGTGGGACCCCGTCTTGGTCTAGACTTGGATACCCCGCAAGGGATGTTAGACCACTGCGAGCTGGAATATCTGCAGGCAGGAACCTCAGCATCTCACGTCAGTGTGTCGGCAGGGACGTCCTGATCTCCTCTGTTTGTCTCAGCAAGATGTGATGTTTATATACCCAAAGGTCTACCCGGGGGTTCTACCTTGCTGTGCCACTTGTCGGACTTAGGACGACGTCGAGAATGAACTTTATACATAGTTATTATACAGGAGATGGTAGTCCTGCTGAGTTTTCAAGAATCCTCATGCATAATGTATGAGGCCTTTACCAGGGAAAATCCCGTGTTTTGTGTGCAGTGTTGTATCTAGGATAAAGGTCAGTCCCTAAGAACCGCTATGTATGTAATGTAGGGAAGAATATAGGTGAAGGGTTAGGATGTTACCTGAGCCTATATTGGGGTACCTCTATGGAATATAACAGGTGTGTGACTGTATAATGCAGTGATTAGGTGTCTCAGTGTCTATATGGGTGAGTGACTAGGTTGTGTGAATGTCTGTATCAGTCTGTCAGTTGGTGTGTAAATGGCTGTATGGGTTGGTGAGTGGGTACGTGAATGGCTGTATGGGTGGTTGATTGCTTGTCTGACTACCTGTATGGTTGTATGAATGTCTGTGTGGGTGGGTGAGGGTGTGTGTGACTGCTTGCATGGATGAGTGAGTGGGTGAGTGAGTCAGTGGCTGTATGGGTTTGTGAGTGCATCTGTGAGGGGCTGTATGAGTGACTGAGTGTTTGTATGGCTGTGTCAGTGGTATATGGGTGAGTTACTGCATATGTGGAAGGTAGTATAGGTGAGTGTTGAAGTATATGACTGAGTGTATGTGTGAGTGAGTGATTGTGAGAGTGGCTGTATGGTTGAGTGTGTGCTTGTGTCACTGACAGTATTGGTGAGTGAGTATGTGTTAGTATATGAATGAATAAGTGAGTGGGTGTGTGTGTGTATAAGAGTAAAGGTGAGTAAGTGGCTGTGTGATTGATGCTATGGGTGACTGAATAGGTGTGTGAGTAGCTCTATGGGTGACTGACAGTGTGTGAGTGGCTGTATGGGTGTATGAGTGGGTATATCAGTGGCTGTATTAATGAGTGAGTTGGTGTATGAGTGGCAGTATGCGTAACTGAGTGGATGTGTGTGTAGAGCTATGAATTAGTGAGAGGGTGTGTAAATATTGGTATGGGTGTGTCAATGGTTTTGATAATGGCAGTGTGGGAGTTGGAGTGGATTTATGAAAGTTTATACTGGACTGTGAGTGGGTGCGTCAGAGATTCTGTGGATGATGTCATCAGTGATGTCATATGAGATGTCATCGGTGATGTCATCAGTGATGTCACTGACCATGTCATAAGCAGTGTACTGCGGGGGTGCGAGTTATAGTTAGCTCAGCTAACTATAACTGCTGAATTTCTCTGGTTTTGTATGAGTGAAATGTCAGCCTAACTATAACATCCCTGTAACCTTTGCTTTTTTTCTGCGAATTTCTAAGGTTTTTTAAATGTTAATTCCGAACTATAACGTCCCTGTAACCTTTGTTTTTTTCAGTGAATTGATAAGGATTTTTAAAGTTCTATTTTTTAATTGTAACATCCATTTTTGATTTAAGTCTGTCTCTAAGATTTTTGTATTTTCTTTCTATAATTGGATATTGTATATTATATTTATATTCTATACTACTCATTTTGATTTGGTATGTGTTCATCAGAAAGTATATTATTAACTGGTTTTATTTGTAAGAATTTTTTGAGTCGGTACAACATTGTCGTATTTACTGTGAAGAATCTCTGAAAAATACACGTAAAGACATTTTTTAGATCAGAGCCACCCAAGAGGCCACAATTTTTTTTTTAATTTGTAAAATCAGGGACGCCGTCGCTATGATCGCGTTCACGTTCCGAAATCGCAAAACAAAAGCAGACATTCAACGACTAGCACCACATTAAAAAATGTTAACTTAATAAATTAATTCTAACTATTACAATACACACTTTGCTAACTACATCACTGTTTTAAAAGCATATTTGTACACATATATTTTTTGTAACTTTTTTGCAAAATGTGTGTGAATCCTACTTCCTGGTTTCGCGAGTACACCGAGAGTCGCGATGACTCCGGTAACTGCGACGATTGCGCCTTTTTTAGGGGGTGCAAAACACATATATGCACACATTTTACAGTATTTTCGGCACTATGGGTTTATTACTGCACTTTTTAAAGTCATATTTTTTTAGGAAGTTTGCATAAAAATAACCATTTAAAGCATTTCTTTTCCGTTTTCGCAGTGACGCCGTGTGTCACGCTGATATCGGTAGCCACAATCACTGCGAATATGTCGCAGAATGACAAAACAAATGCAGACATTCAATACCCACCACCACATTCAAAACTTATAACTGCAAAATGAATTATAACCAACACACTAAACACATTACTATCTAAACAACTGTATAATAGCACGTACAACTCCCTTAATATCTCTATAACACAGTGTGTAACTCTTTCAGTGTAATATAGGACTACATGCATCACTGTATCACTAAGTCTCTCCTTCACTGTATAAGTATTTTAGGGGATCTGTGAGATGTTGCATCAGTCTATCAATACTTCTGCAATGAAATGAGTGACTGCCTCAGAACATCTATGAGTGGGTGCATCAGTGTCACAATGGGTCTGCGATTGGTTATGTAAGTCTCTCACTCAATCTGTGAGTAGATGCATGAGTGCATTTGTGCATTTGTAAGTAACTATATGACTGTCTGAGTGGATCTGTGACTGGATACATGAGTGTCTAAGTGGGTGTCTGAATGGGTGAGTGATTGAGTGCATGAGTGTCTGAGTGGATCTGTGAGTGAGTGCATGAGTCTCTCAGTGGGTCTATGACTGGCAGCGTGAGTGACTGAGTGGTTATGTCAGTGGGTGTGTGGGTATGTGAGTGCAACTGTGCATGGGTACATGAGTCTCTGAGTGGGTATGTGAGTGAGTGCATGAATATCTGAGTGGGTATGTAACTGGATGTATCAGTGTGTGAGTTGATATGTGAATGCGTGTATAAGTGTCTGAGTGAGTTTGTGAGTGCATACATGAGTGTGTGACAGTGAGTGGCGAGTGTGTACAAATATATATATACTTTTTTAATATTTTCACTAATGTTCACAATGGCCTCACGATATTCGCGATGTCCCCGCAACGGTAAATGGGGGGCCATAATGGTGGTCGCAGTGTCATTGCAAATATCGCGCACGGTAAAAAAAAAATCAATTTTGGACACATAACTTGTGTCACTAACACACCCATTTCTCAAACATGGGGTCAGCATATCTCCACCCTGACCCCTTATGTTAGCTTTCACACAGATTTTTAGCCCCGGGAACCAATCCCGGAAGATAAAATGGCAGCCGCAACTTTCTGTTCAGGTTGCGTCTGCCAATCAGAGCATTCCCGTTGGTGCATGCGATTCGCGATTAAACGCGAAACCACCGTGAAATATCTGAGGCCAGAGATATATCTATAATTTTCGTCTTTTGAATTTCTCAAAAACTACTGGACAAATTTGCACCAAATAACAAAAAGCACAATCTGCATAACAACATCTACCTTTTTGCCAAATTTGGTATAATTCCGTGCAGCGGTTCGGGCTGTAGGTTCGACAACGCATTCCTATGCGAATTAACAATACAAATGCAGCCTTTTTTGCAGCCCTATTTCTCGGTCCCCACTGCACGGATCACCCCCAAACTTTCCATGACACACAGAACCTACTTTGACACTTGTTTTAGAAAATTTCATGAAGATTGGTCAAACGACGCCAAATTTATAGGCAAGTCAAAAAATGCTTTTCCTACGGAACCTAGGTCTTACCTTCTGGAGACCCGGTCGAAACGCGTCATGCAGTGGAGATCCTTTGTACAATAAAGCACTTATTCCACTGAAAGCTGTTAGTGGTCCGTACCTGATTTTCCATCCGTAAGGAAAAGGAACTTGGCTCAGGATTTGCAAGCTCATATATATAAATATATATATATATATATATATATATATATTCACTGAAAAAACCATAGGTTTTAGGGACAGTTATAGTTACTTGGACATTGCACTCGTACAAAACCCGTGAAATTCCCCGTTATAGTTAGTTCAGCTAACTATAACTCGCGCCCCGCAATGCACTGCTGATGACGTCACATATTACATCACTCATGACATGGTCAGTGACATCACTGATGACATCACTGATGACATCTCAAATGACATCACTGATGACATCATCCAGTGACTGTGTGTTTCTGTAAAGTTTAAATATTTTTAAAATATATAGGAAAAGACGTATTGAAGAATGAGTGGGTGTGTAAGTGTCTGTATGGATGATTTAGTAGGTGCGTGACTGACTCTATAAGTGAGTGATTTAACGTATCTTACTGAATGCATGGGTTAGTGACTAAACTGGGTGTATGTCTGTATCCGTCTGTCTGTTGCTGTGTAAGTGGCTGCATGTGTTTGTGAATAGCTAAATGAGTGTCTATATGAGTTATTGAATGCTTGTCTGAGTATCTGTATGGGTGCCTGAGTGTTTGTGTGGGAGGGGTGTGTGCAACTCTGTGCATAGATGTGTGAGTGGGTGATTCACTGGGTGGATGGTTTCAAGAGTGCATCTGTGATAGACTGTATGGGTGGGTAAGTGTGTGTAAGAGTGTGTTAGTGAGTGAATGTATGTCCCAGTGGTACATGTGTGAGTAACTACATATGTGAAAGGCAGTATATATGTGTGTTGGAGTATATAAATAGCTATAAGCAAGAGTGAGTGATTGTGATAGTGGCTGTATGGATGATTGTGTGCTTGTATCAGTGATTGTATAAGAGCGTAACAATGTGCTACTATTTGTATGAGTAAGTGAGCTGGTGTGTGTATAACTGTATAGGTGAGTAAATGGCAGTGTGTTTAATTATTTGCATGACTGACTAGGTGTGTGAGTATCTCTATGGATGAGTGGCGTTGTTTGAGTGTCTATATAGGAGTAAGAGTGCATATGATAGTCCTGTACTGAGTGACCGTAAGTATGAGTGACTGTACGGGTGAGTGAGTGGATGTGTGTGTGTAGACCTAAGAATCAGTGAGTGGGTATGTAGTTATTGGTGTTGGAGTGTCTATGGTTTTGCGAATGGCAGTCTGTAATTTAGAGTGGGTGTATCAAAGGTTATATTAGGGTGTGAGGAGGTGCATCAGATTATCACGTGGATGATGTCATCAGTGATGTCATTTGAGATGTCATCAGTGATGTCATCAGTGATGTCACTGACCATGTCATGAGTGATGTAATATGTGACGTCATCAGCAGTGCATTGCTGAGGCGCGAGTTATAGTTAGCTGAACTAACTATAACGGGGGAATTTCACGGGTTTTGTACGAGTGCAATGTCCAAGTAACTATAACTGTCCCTAAAACCTATGGTTTTTTCAGTGAATTTCAAAGGTTTTTTAAATGCTAATTTGTAACTATAACGTGTCTGAAACCTATGGTTTTTTCAGTGAATTTCAAAGGTTTTTTAAATGCTAATTTGTAACTATAACGTGTCTGAAACCTATGGTTTTTTCAGTGAATTTCAAAGGTTTTTTAAATGCTAATTTCTAACTATAACGTGCCTGAAAACTACGTTTTTTTTAGTGAATTTCAAAGGTTTTGTAAATGACAATTTTTAAATGTATTAATTGTTATATTAATTTTTTTCATACTGATTTAGTACATTTTTAGAAACAATTTTTTTTTACATATTTTATTTTTTTAATTACATTGTAATTACATTATACATTACATTACAAAAAATACTTTCTCTTAATGAATTACTTTAGTTTAAATACTTTGCAGATAGGCAATAGACTTTTAAGTACAGTAGTTACAGTTGTTGCAATGGGCAACACATTTTCAAACACAATGCAACATTCAGCTCAATGTGAATTTCTAGTTAAATGCAATTAGTTACTTTATGGATTACTTTTTTAACCACAGGACTGGATCCTAGATTCAGTCCTGGTACATCTCCTGTAAACAGTTGAGTAAAAGCGTTTTGGTTACAGTCGTGATTTTTAAGGAATATTATTGTATTTTAAAAGTTGACACTTGGAAACTTTTTCTCATAGAATCACCAATGTTATCCTATGGAAGGAAATTTACTTAGCAGGTAAAAACTGTTATCGTTACTTTTTCTTACTCAGTGTTGGATCCTGGATCCAGCACTGGTGCATCTCCTGTAAACAGTTGAATGAATGCGTTTAAGTCATACAGGCGATTTTTAAGGAATATTTGTAGTTTGTGAAAATCGACACTTTGAAAGTTTTCTGCTGAAAACCAGACAATGGATTCCTATGGAAGAAAATATAAGTTACTGGTAAGTATGGTTAAAATTACTTTTCAGGACCAGTACTGGGCTGAAAGATGCAGCACTGAGGTCTCTCCTGATAACAGGTGAGTAAATCAGAATTCGGATTTCGGCTGATTTTAGAGGAATATTTGTATGTTTCAAAAATCAACACTTAGAAGAATTTCGAAGTGAAACCAGTCAATGTTAGCCTATGAAGGAAATTCAAGTTACCGGTAAGTACGGTTAAAATTACTTTTCAGGATCAGTACTGGGCTGAAAGATGCAGCACTGAGGTCTCTCCTGATAACAGGTGAGTAAATCGGAATTCGTATTTCGGCTGATTTTAGAGGAATATTTTAAAGTTCCAAAACTCCACACTTAGAAGAATTTCCAAGTGAAACCAGTCAATGTTAGCCTATGAAGGAAATTCAAGTTACCGGTAAGTACGGTTAAAATTACTTTTCAGGATCAGTACTGGGCTGAAAGATGCAGCACTGAGGTCTCTCCTGATAACAGGTGAGTAAATCGGAATTCCTATTACGGCTGATTTTAGAGGAATATTTGCACAATGGTGAAGGGAGGGGCGGGGCCTGAGGTGACATCTTGCAAACGCGCCCGTGGCGCGTTTTAAGTTGGGGGATTAAGTCCCCTTGAATCCTGAGGGTCCCTAGGGGCCAACTAGACCACCAGGAACCTCCAATATGCGCTAGGAGGCTGCGTTGCAGAGACGTGTAGAGAGGCCACACCCCTTTACACCTCTCTGCAACGCAGCTCTGTGGCGCATTCTGGATGTACCTGTTGGGCTAGTTGGCCCCAGGGACCCTCAGGATTGAAGGGGATTTAATTCCCCATCTTAAAACGCGCCACGGGGCCTGTTTGCACACATGTCACCTGAAGCCCCGCCCCTCCCTTCACCACTGTCCAAACGCGCCCCGTGGCGCGTTTTAAGTTGGGGGATTAAGTCCCCTTGAATCCTGAGGGTCCCCGGAGTCCAACTAGCCCACCATATACCTCCAAAAGCGCCACAGAGCTGCGTTGCAGAGAGGTGTAAAAAGGGCGTGGCCTCTGTACACCTCTCTGCAAGGCAGCCCCTGGCGCATACTGGAGGTACCTGGTGGGCTAGTTGGCCCCCAGGGACCCCCAGTATTCAAGGGGAATTGTTCTCTCTGCAAACGTGCCAGGGGGCGCGTTTGCAGAGTGGTGAAGGAAGGGGGCGGGGCATGCGGGCCCGATCGTTTTTTTTTCTCTCCTGAAGGGGGCTGTGTGGCCCCCCTTCCTTTTTCTTTTTTGGGCCCTGGGGACCCCATCCCCCAGGGCCTTACACCTTTTTTAAATTACCTTTAAAAAAAAAAACGGGAAGGGGGCCGTGTGGCCCCCTTCCCTGGGCCTGTATTGGCCCCGGGGACCCCATCGCCGGGGCATGGCCTCTATATTTATTTTTTTGAGGGGGGCAGCGTGGCCCCCCTCCTCTGGGCATTTTAAGGCCCCGGGGACCCCATCTCCCGGGGCCGGCCTTTCCATTTTTTTTTTTTTTTTAATTTTCCTCTTTTTTGGGGAGGGGGGCTGCAGCTGACATGCTGCTCCCCATGTGGAAAAGCAATCGCTTTGGATATTGGAAGAGAGAGCAGGTTTTTTTGCCCAGGGGGTCCTTGTGGGACCCCCTGAGCAAACCTAGGGGGTCAGGGTGTTTCTACCCTGCCCCCTTTGTGCGCTTTGCGCACTTAGTTTCTGTCCCTCGGTTCTACCGAGGGATAAAATGGCTGCCAACATTTCCTGAATCGGAATGTTGACAGCCAGCTGACAGCCAATTAACATGCAGCTCGTGATCGGGAGGGTACGCGGACCCTACTCGGTCCCTAGATATCACTAACTTTTTACTTTTCATTTTCTCAGCAACTACTGAACGGATTTACACCATTTAACAAAAAGGGTTCTTTCTGAACCAAGAACTACCTCTTTGCCAAATTTGGTGTAATTCCGTTCAGCAGTTCGGGCTGTAGCCGTGTCTAAAGTTTCCTATGGGAAAATGCATGGGGAAAACGCGTTTGGAACCCCCTTTTTCTCGGCCTCCGCTTGACGTATCACCCCGAGACTTTCAGGGTAGGAGCGGACCGGAGCGCCCCACGAAGTTTGAAAATTTCGCGAAGATACGTCAACCGGCAAGAGAGTTATTTCAAATAGAATGTCGTGGATTTCCTATGGATAATAGGTTGTAACTATAACTATCTACTGGCGACCGCCATGATAGATAATATATATATATATATATATATATATATATATATATATATATATATATATATACACACACACATATATATATATACACATATATATGCCCCTCTCCTTCCTGTTTCCGAAAGCAGGCACTGGCACCATGGGATTGTGAAGTTTAAATTAGTTTATTCACAGCAAAAACGACAAAAAGACGACGTGTCTCGGTGGTGACTCCCACCTTGTTCATATACTGTGGCCGCCATTTCCTTTTTACTTAAATACTTCATTGCTCACCACAGCTCTGTGTAAACACTGAAGAAATACTTAAAACAGTGATTGAAATAAAAAATAAAGTGCAGTGTGCTGAATTACAGCGCATGTCATTTCTTAAATAAAACAATTTTACATGTCTTACCTAGCTATATATTGCATAGCAGTTCCAATATATAACCATTTACAGAATTGGGAAACATGAATCCCTAAATTCCTTGCATTACACAAAAAATCATCAAAGCTCAGAGCGATCTTATTAAATGGGCTGGGTCAAATCACTACTTTTCAAAATACATTGTACCTTACATACAACAAATTCATTCTGACCCTGTGGTCCACCCAATATAGCACTAGAGAATTTTTTGAGAATTTATATACCAAGCATATTTATGCCGATTACCAAAAATGCGGTAAAATCATTTCATCTCCTTTAAACATTGTTGACTCACATCAAGCCCGCTACATCAGCCATATATATATATATTCACTGAAAAAACCATAGGTTTTAGGGACGTTATAGTTAGAAATTAGCATTTAAAAAACATTTGAAATTCACTGAAAAAACCATAGGTTTCAGTGACGTTATAGATAGAAATTAGCATTTAAAAAACCTTAGAAATTCACTGAAAAAACCATAGGTTTCAGGGGCGTTATAGTTAGTTGGACATTTCACTCGTACAAAGCCAGAGAAATTCGGCTGTTATAGTTAGTAGAGCTAACTATAACTCGCGCCCCCGCTATGCACTGCTGATGACGTCACATATTACATCACTTATGACATGCTCAGTGACATCACTGATGACCACTGATGACATCTCAAATGACATCACTGCTGACATCATCCACGTGATCATCTGATGCACATCCTCACACACTAATAAAACATTTTATACACCCACTCTAAAACACAGACTACCAATATCGAAACCATAGACACACCAATAGCAGTTAGTAAATTAGGCCCCGGGGACCCCATCCCCCCGGGCATGGCCAGACTTGTTTTTAAAAAAAAAAAATTTGGAGGGGGGCCGCGTAGCCCTCCTCCTCAGGCCAATTATGGCCCCGGGGACCCCATCCCCCGGGGCCAGCCTTCTCCTTTTTTTTATTTATTATTATAGGGAAGGCTGGCTGCGTGGTCCCCCTTCCCTGGGCCACTATTAGCCCCGAGGACACCATCCCCCGGGGCTTGGCCATTATTTATTTTAATATTATTTTGGGGAGGGGGCGCGCGGCCCCCCCAGGCCGATTTCGGCCCCGGGGACCCCATCCCCCGGGGCCCGGCCATTCCTTTTTTTTTTTTTCAAAGGGAGGGGGGCCGCGTGGCATGCTGAGCCCTCCCGAGCACAAGCTTGCCTCTGATTGGCTGCCAACCAGAAGGCCATGAGAATGGTCACACCCACTGGGGCAGGCTCTTGGAATTTAAAGTGCACGGAAAATGCTGTTTTTCACTCAGCAGTACATGCCACTGAAGAAAGGAAGTGATTCCTGAAACGCGTCTGGCTTTGAGATTAAGATGTTTGTATCCTTGCTGTTGCCTGTTTGCAAGTTGCCACCATTAAAAAGATGAACTACTCACCTGCCTGAGGCCTCTTTCCATTGGGGCTAACCTTTTGTTGGATATATATATATATATATATATATATATATATATATATATATATATATATATATATTCCAAATTCCTCGTCTCACACACGCGTCCCTTGATTCAGGAAAAAGACGATGCGGACCCGATTTGCTGGTGCTATATTTTATTTTGTTATGTGCCGTGCACCAACCGCCATTACGCGTTTCGGCCTTCCAAAGGCCTTGATCACATGACGCGCTTCAACATACTTTGCTTTCATTTAAAGTGACAGTGCAAGTAACCCGTGACTGAACCAAAGATAGACATAGAAAAGTCTGTCAGAACATCATCATCATTTGATTGCATATCACGGTAAATTAATAAATGTAAAATACATTTATAAACAGCTTGATAAAATATCAAGAAATGCACCCATAAAAAATAAATATTTTGAATAGGTGCAAAAAACTGTTAAAACCTGTTAAATGCAAAATGCAACTTGAATGGTAAAATACACATTAAAAAAGTTCTTCAATAAAAACCTCTTCAAGAGTAGATATTCCTGTCTGTACATAACCATCTCAAGATGTTGATGTGCTAGATGTTAGATTGATTATGCCCAAGTGGGCCTTCTTGACCTTCAAAGTCTAATCTCCATAAAAGTGCAAGTGCCAACTATCATAAAGTGCCACCAAAAGGTACAAATGTGCAAAAAAATGCGAATAATAAATAGATGATAATAAAAACAATTGCAGAGGCAGCGGATAAAAAATTATATATACATGTTTGATCACAGCTTGGGGGACTAAAGACAAGTATAAAAATCCTCACTAGAGTTAAGACCATTTGGTGTTTTACAATCTAGCTCTATTATATATCTTGTCTCAAGTTGTCTGAGGAGAGCTTCTCGGTCACCCCCTCGTCTCAAAGGGGGGATTGTGTCCACCACAAAATATCTGAGGACACTAACATCCTTTTCATGATACTCTCCAAAATGCCTGGCAACGGGATAGACTTGATCACCATTGTTAATTGCCCGCATGTGCTGGAGTATCCTCTTGTGGACCTGCAACTTCGTACTACCCACGTAGCGTAGGCCACATGGACACTCCAGCACATAAACTGCAAACTCTGTTTTGCATGTTAATTTTTTCTTTATACAAGTGGGCTCTTTTTTAAATGGGGTTTCATATTCTGTTTTATTAATCCCGTATTTACAGGCCTTGCAAGTTGCACATTTGCGGAAGCCCTTGCTAGCATCCAGCCAAGAATTGCTTGATTTTAACTCAGGGCTGCTCCTAACCAATGAGTTACTCATAGACCTAGCCTTCCTAAATGTTATATTGGGTGACTTTGTAAGATTCACACCCAATAGAGGATCATTTTTTACCAAGATCCAATTTTTGTTTATTATTCTACGGATGGCCTTATGCTGGTTACTGTAGGTCAGAATAAGTCTTGATGGTTGTTCAGATAATGAGGGCTGTTCTGTTGTTATTTGGGCTTTACAAATCAGGGCCTGTGATCTATCCATCCTTCTGGTTTTCTCTATGGCTCGATTGATTTCGCCTATAGAGTAGCCCCTAGCCAGGAATCTCCTACAGCTATCTTGTTGGGCTTTCTCACCTTAGAATTTGTGCTGCAAATTCTACGAATTCGCAGCATCTCACCATAAGGGATGCTACGGACCAAGTGTGCGGGATGGTGACTTGTGGCATGCAACAATGTGTTGCCGGCTGTTGGTTTCCTAAACAACCTAGTTTCGAGGTTGTTGCCGACAACCATTATTTCAACATCCAAAAAGAAGATGGAGTCCCTGCTTAGTTGACCACTAAATTGCAAGTTTAAGCTATTATCGTTGATCTGCTCTATAAAATGGAGGGCACTCTCATCAGTGCCCTTCCAAATTATAAGCAAATCGTCGATATAGCGATACCAGCGCATCACATGCTTAGATACAGTATCAGCAAAGAACACTCTTAGGACCTGTTCTTCCCAGAACCCCATGTGTAAGCAGGCATAGCTAGGGGAAAAACATGCCCCCATAGCCACGCCTCTCACCTGTTGAAATACTTGGTTCTGAAAAAGAAAATAGTTATGTTCTAAGCAGGTTGTAATCATTGCTAGTAACATCTTATTGTGTTCATAAAAATACAAAGGTCGAGTGTCCAAATAGTGTTTGATCGCCTTCAGTCCGTCTCTGTGATTGATACTTGTATAGAGAGACGATACGTCAAGCGAGATCAAAAGATATTCAGGTTGCCATTTGATACTAGTCAATTTTCTCAATAGATCGCTGGTATCTTGCACATAGGAAGGAAGACTTTTCACAAATTCCTGCAAATAGAAATCAACATACTTCGACGCATTTTCCAGTATGCTGTTACAGGCCGATAATATAGGCCTTCCAGGTGGTTTTTTCACATCCTTGTGGATTTTGGGTATAAAATATACCACCGGCATAACAGGATGATCATTTTTTAAGAACTTGAACTCGTCAATGGACAAAAGGCCTGCACTTTTCCACGCAACAAGGCTGATGTAAAAATTGTTCCATGAAGACCTAACAATCAACATAGTGCTGCGCCTATAACAATCACGGTCGTTCAGTTGTTTCAACACCTCTTCCATGTATAGATTGCGTGGCCACAGCACCACGTTCCCTCCTTTATCCGATTGACGGATGATTAGGTCATCGTTGGCCTGTAACTTTTTCATCAGTTGGAAATACACATTATCCTGCTTCGTGTAGAGCTTGGTTACTTTTGTTTGTTTTTTGTAAAGAATTTTTAGTTCTTGGGTTACTTTGTCGTTGAACACGTCGATATTATCTCTTAGCATGATAGGACAAAACTTGGACTTCGGTTTAAAAGGAGTTTTTAATGCCTTCATACAAGTTGGCTGTTCCTGACTGTTTCCGAGATTTATGCTGTCAGTATCATGCTGGAGACAAAGGAGATCATGTAGCAATCCTGCATCACCCGCTGTTAACATAGATGGACTGGGTTTATCACCAGTTGGTATCTCACTTCGTTTTTGTCTTGATACACCCTGCATCAGGTGATATTTTCGTAGTTTGAGATTGCGTATAAATCTGAACAGATCTATCCGTGTTTGTGAATAATTAAAGTCACTTTTTGGACTATACGACAAACCAAGAGACAAGATCTTTAGTTCTTCGTCGGTGAGTTTCATTGCGGATAAGTTGATTACTGTTAGTGCATCGCTTCCAGTGTCCTGTAAAGCTATTTGCGAATCCATTTCTTTGTAAGTTTTTTGGTGTTTTGTCTTGCGCCATTTGCTGCATCGTCGTCTCTCACCCCGCTTTCTGTTCCGGTCTTGTTGCTGTGTGCACTTGGTGCACGTGGGCGCAGAGTTTGCCTCCTGTCCTGGCGCAGGCAGTCGACTTCCTGTGCCAGGGAGAATTTGGTAAACCCTGACCTCTGTGTTCGTGTTTGCTCATTGTCAGATTCACTATCAGGAACAGAACTGAGATCAGAGGCTGAGGCTGAAACAGGTGCAAGTCCGCTGGTGCTGGCAGAAGATGCAGTTGAAGAGAGAGGTGCCACTTTTCTGGATGCTTTAACTTGGTCAAATTTCTTGGCGAAAGTGAACACCTGGCCATGTTCGTAGTCCAGCTTGTCACGCTGGAACTTGAATGCCTTGCGCTTTTTTATTACCTCTTCTTCACGCCGCAAGCGTATTACCATATCATCTCTGTACTTTTTTAAGATGGCTGAGTCCTCCAGTTTTCTGATATATATATATATATATATATATATATATATATATATATATATATATATATATATATATATATATATATATATCAATACCAATGCATTGCATGATAAAGGCATGAGGTTATGCTTGTTATGATTAGATTAGATTAGGTTAAAAAGTTTATAAAGTGCCTGGTTACTCAAACGGAGTGCCCCCGTGCTAAGAATTCCTCCTCTCTGTATAGTGGGCCCCTATCCAAAAATAAACGTTATCTCAGCACCAGTCTACCCGAGAGGACCTAAAGAACCATGTTTTGAGTTTTCTATGGAACAGCACTTCTGAGGGCTGCATCCTCAGCTCCAACAGCAGTTGATACCAAGCTTTAGTTGCTATAAAGCTAAAGGATTTGCCGCCTAAGCGTGCCTTATGAATTATAGGCACTGTCAGCTTTGCAGTGCCAGCAGATCTAAGATTCCGAATAGGTCTGTAGCGGGTGAGTAGGGGCCGAAGATATCTAGGTCCTTTCTCGTTCAGAATCCTATGGCAGAAACACAAAGCTTTAAAATGTACTCTGTCCTGCACCAGTAACCAGTGTAGTTCCCTCAGGGCCGCTCCCACCGGGACTCGCCTTGGGATGTTCAGTAATATCCAGGCTGCAGCATTCTGGAATTTCTGCAGCATTCTCATATTGCTTTTGGTGACCCCTAAGTAGAGAATGTTGCAGTTATCCAATCAAGACGTAATCAAATCCTGAATAATGGTCTTTTTTGCTCCCAGAGGTAGGAGATCTAAGATTTTCAGTAGCATCCTTAAAAGGCCAAAACAGGTACCGGCCAGAGCTGATATCTTTTCCGTAAGCGCAAGGGTGTTATCAAACCATACTCACAAGTTTTTGATCTTAGGTTTGGGAACCGGGGTCGGCCCTAATTCTTCCGGCCACCAGATATGAGACCAGATGGAAGGCTGTTTACAAACTACCATGATGTCAGTCTTGCCTGCATTTAATTGAAGGCAACAGAGATTCATCCAGTTAGCCAGATCAATGAAGCAAACTTTGAATTTAGGCGCAGCCTCTACATCCTTCTGTTCTAACGTGATGATCAGCTGAGTGTCATCAGCATATGACACCAGCTTCACCCCATGTTTCAGGACTATGTCCGCTAGTGGGCGCATATGAACGTTAACTAACGTTGGGCTAAGGGCAGAACCCTGTGGCACCCCTTGTAACAGGGGACGGATTTCCGACTTGCAGGGCCGTTGCAGGACTTGAAAGGATCTGTCTTGTAGGAAATGCTTGATCCATTCCCATGTGCTGCCTCTGATACCAGCATCCCACAACCGTTCCAAAAGAAGGCTGTGGGATACCGTATCAAAAGCTGCACTTAAAACCAACATGATCAAAGCTGCTGTCCTATCTTCATCCCCTGCTATTTTTAGTGCTTCGAAGGCTAGGAGTAAAGCAGATTCAGTGCTATATAAGGCCCTGAAACCAGACTAAGTTTCATGAAGTACCTGGTTTTCTTCCATAAACCTGTGCCAGTTGGAAGTTCAGAAATTTCTCTGCTACTTTAGCAAAGAAAGATAGTAATGACACCGGTCTCAAATTTTCTGAGAGCGCAGGGTCCAAGGACGGTTTCTTCAGTAAAGGAACCACCATTGTGTGTTTCCAATTATTAGGAACTTGCCCCGAGCTGAAAGATGAGTTCAGCAGGCTTGTAAGCACTGGTGCAATAGCTTCCTTCCCTTGTAACAGCATGTTTGGAGGGATAATATCCATGGGAGAGCCCGATTTTACTACTGACATAAGCTCTAGTAGATCTCTTTCGGCTGCTGGTTGGAACGTGAACATTCCCTCATGAGATGTTTACCTCTTTGGGGGAACAAAAGTAGAATTCCTACTAGTTACTGGGAAGTTGGCATAGATCTTCTCTATTTTTTCCAAAAAGAAACTAGCTACTTTATTACAATACTCCGTAGATGCCGACATCACTGCTGTAACTTGCTCCAAGGAGGTAAGTTCTTTGACAATACGAAAGATATCTTTAGGGGCGTTCTTAGCAGATTCAATTTTATGCGTATAAAAATCCCGACGTGTACTCCTAATATGTTTGTGGTAATGTTTTAGAGCTTCAAGATATTTCAACTTGTCCTCTGGCAGATAATTCCTCCTCCAGCAACGTTCAAGATGTTTACATTCTTTTTTAAGCATTGCTTACTCCTCTGAGAACCATTCTGCTGAAGGATTTGAGCGGAAACTGTTACATAGTTTTAGGGGTACTAAGGAGTTAACTGCCTCCTTAATCCAAGAAGAGATTTGTTTGCCAGCTATCTGTGTGGAAGCCTCCAGTTCCGGAGTGCTCAAAGACAGTTTGGCCGTGAAAGAGTCAGGGGTTAGTAGGGACCATTTACGGGCCCATTTTGACTCCGAAGGCTCTTTCACTTGGCCAGAGACTTTCCTAGGATTCTTAATCTTAAATGAAAGAATCAAATGATCAGACCATACCACAGGCACAGGAGGTTATTTCGTGTTGTAAAGTCAATGCATTGTATTGCCTGCAGGATAAAGGCATACGTGGAAATGCCATGAGTTGTATCGTCTGATATTTGTGACTACTGCTAGATGTAGTATTTCTTTTTTTTTTAAACACATTTTATTGGAATTATCAAAAATCATTTCTGAGAATATTCACTGCACATTCAAATAGCATTTTCATTTACAGAGTTATCTGTACATGCGCTGAAATGCCATCCTCACATGGAAGTCCATTCCTTGATGTATTTTCTGCATTATATAAGGATAATGATGTCATAGTTGCACATTACTTTGAGCCAAAATGGTCAGCCGATCCGGAACTACCAGAGCTCATTCGTTCAATTAACTAACATAGTGAATCTCCTCAACCCCCCTGCCCTTCCTCCCAGTCCAATAAATGCCTATTGGTCGTGTATGTGTCGTATCTTGTTGGTGCTGCTATCCTTTGTGTGCATTGGTCATTGGATGTACTTGTGGAGGGAGTTGCTCAGCAAGTTTCCCTTAACCTGGGAAGCAGATCCAACCGGTGTATGCATTTGTCTGTGAAAGCATGCGCTTCCAGGTAGCCCCTTCCTCTTTTGCAGTGACGGCCGGTGCAGGTAAGAGCAATGGGGCGTGGGGGAGTGGACAGAAGACGACAAGGGAAAATAAAATGAAAAGAAAAACACTTATCTTGTGCTCACCACATCGTTGAGTCAGCGATGCAGCGAGCGCAAGGTAAGTGGAGCAACTAGACCATGGTGGATGTGCAGACTCAAAAGCTATTTCCTACCATCTCAAGCAAATTGCGCTACAGTCCCTATCACATGCTCTTGTAGGACAAGGCGAAGCATCATGTATCTCCCCTGCCATGTAATTATGTTGAAAATCTCTTTGAACTATTGAACGTCATGGTGTGACTATAAGCATCCGCTACCTTCATTACTACACAGTGAAAAAGGCCAACTAATCACACAATTGCAGAACTTCACACATTGGGTCCAGTGAGGCATGTCAGCCACTAACATATTTTCACACATCCACAGAATCTTGCTCAGTTCTCATGACAATGTCATCATGCACATATGTCAGCCTCAGTGCTTAAACTGAAGATATCCTGTAAGTACTATCATAAGGCATGCACTGACAATATGCAGATACTAATGGCCAGATTCCTACTGTATAGCATCATATCTATGCCATTCAATGATGTAGAAGCTCAGTACTACACCTTGGATGTCAGTAAGCATGAACTGCAACTACTAAGTATTTGGGGTCTTGTGTCAAATGATAAATGGTGTAGTAAGGCACACTGGGATACGTAGGGGCATTGTGTCCCTTTGACCCAGAGAGCCCTCACATGCATTGAGTGTGAGTGTAACCACACATGACATCAATTGTAGCTACACATCCCTAGGGTAAGAAGTAACATAAGATTATTGTCTTTTCTAACTTAGCAAGTGGTTTCCCAAATTCGCATGCAGAAAGTGCCACACTTAGCAAGTACACAATGCCAAGGATGATTGACGTTTCCGGGAAGGTGGGAGCTACTTTCATTGATACTAACCAGCAAATAACAATGACATATTAGTACAATGGTGCAAGGGTGAGTGCATAAGTTGCAGGCACCAGTGTGTGTCTCAACACAGCCATGAATGTGGTGACAGAGCCATCCCTATTATACATGTAGCATAACTTACACAAACATACTGCTACAGTAGATGACTATCTGTGTTGGGCTGTGCATCCATTCACTCAAAGGGTACCACTTACAGTGCCCAAAGATTGTTGGATTCCTTAAGTGACTCCAGTGCAACGTTGACTGACTCTTGTCCATACGCGTCTCGCACATTCACACATATCTACAAAACATTGCAGGGAATCCCTACATCATGTACTGCCTTCTCTAGGGTGGAGAAGCGGATGTGCTGACGCCCTGCTCCTCACGGATAGTGTCCAGTTTCTGGTTCATTTTTCTAAGTTCACGGATGATGATGTGGTGCAGGGTTCTCCAAAGTTCATTTATCTACATGGATCCAGCCCCCTAGGACCGACTTTGGAGAACCCTGGTGTAGTGGAACACTGATTCCCTAGAAGGGTGCCTCCTGGACCATGTGAGCAGACGCTGTGTGGTGTCAGGGGGAGCCAGTGTACACACACTTTGGGCTAGCTGTGGCCTGCTTAGGCCTGCTCTGTCCTGCCTTGGTCGTGGTCTGTCCTGGCCAGTGGGCGATGTTGGCACTGCAGGTTTGACTGGTCTAGCAATGTTCCAGAACCCTGTCACTCTAGTGCGCCCATAGAGCTACTGCATCTTCTTGTATGCCTTAGCTACTTTCCGTACATGTCGGTAACATTCCCAAGCACATTTCAAAGGTGCGGGATCATCAGCTGTGATGTTATCTAGAGGGAAAGTAGAAAGAATTAGTTTGAACAGGCAGTACATGTACATGACATCAGTGAGAAAAAGTCTGACATTGTAACCCAATCAAATGTTCCTGACCAGAACAATACCAGCAATAGGGATAGGTATATGGACAATATGTTGTCACTATATGGACATCCTCTGCTTGAACCTGGGAAACTGTGTCAAGTGCCATCTGTGTGGGTGCAAAAAAAGAAACAGTACTCACAATAAGATAGATACTATATCATACAGGACAAATATTCACACTCATAATGATGTCCTGATCTACAATTTGACACATGGACCTGGTTACCCTAAATTGGGATTTAGAGTTGCATACTTCAAATATATTGCTCTTCAATCATGAACATAATTGTAAATGGAAAAGGTGATACAGTACAGGCAGTGTGGCTTGCCTTTGCTTACCCAAATCTGTACTATCACAGGGCTGCACGTGTTGCTGCCTTCACTCACTCAGAGTCAGATAGTCAATTCATGGATATGGGTTTGTTATGTACCTCCTGTAGAACATGATTGGGGGCCATTAATAACATGTACACACAGGCAATAGTACAGAATAGTCACCATTATCTCCAGCTTCTGACTTGTGGAGAAAATCATGATGAGTCTTCCTTAACATCCTCATTTTTTTTTTAAAATATATTTTTATTGATTTTCAAAACCAACCAACATGCAATTACATATTAAGACATCGTTCCCTCTCAGTACACGTTCGCAGCCATCAGTGCATCTCATAGTCTTGGTTAATTGCACCACAGCACTATAACTCAGAGCAATTGCAAATACTACTCTCTTTATCTAACATAAAAAACTCAATAAAACCCGCCTTATCCCACCCTCCTACCCCTCCCTGCCCTCTCCACCGGTGTGCCCAATCCATTCGCAATTCGCTAATAAGTAAGTACAACCTGATCAGTGTAGTGTTCCAGGTACTCGCAACACAATGACTCTCTGACTCACCCACCCCCTATGGGATCAGATTACTGCTACACCTGGGAGGCTCTTTGTTGTTCGTTCGCTGCCTCATGCGGCGGCGACGCTATTGTTGCCCCCGAGTCTGTGTCCCCCTCCGATTCCTGCTCAGGTATCTGCAGCGCTGCTACCAGTACCTCCCACGCCTGTGCTGCCTCCAATGATTTTACATTCTCTATGCGTGCTGCCTGCTGGAATCTGAGCGTGCCCTCACTCCGTGCCCATTTGAGTAACTCCGCCCTCCACCTCCCAGCTACGGGCCCACTCGCTGCTTTCCAATGGGATGTAATCTCTCTCTTAGCTAATACCAGTCCTAAATCAATGAACTTGCTTGTCACTTTTGTCTTAGGGGTATGCGGGAACCAATGCAATAAGCAGGTACCCTGGTCAGCTTCTATGTTACGGTCAGTCACCTCCCGCAGTGTCTCAATCACAGTCTCCCAGTACCGCCCCAGTTGGGGGCAACCCCACATCATATGCTGGAAATTCACCCCCTCCAACCGACAGCGTGGGCACTTGGCGGTGTCCATGTCAAAATATCGATTAAGTCTGGCAGGTGTTAAGTACGCCCTATGCAAGATGAAAAAATTAACTAATTGAAACCTGGCGTTTCTTGTACTTTTCCAGTTCCTCCAGACTAACAGCGCCCAGGTCTTCTCAGGAATCTCTTTACCTAGGTCCCATTTCCCCTGCAAATCTCGCAGTGGCTCCATCTTCTCAGTCAGCATACACCTGTAAAGACACGTAATCGCTCTAAGGGTGCCCGCTGCCATTACCACGTATTGACACGCCAGTGAGGTCGGCGGCTCCAATAGTCCCTCCTTCCAATGGCATTGTAGAGCCGACACTAGGGCAGAGTGCAGTAAATAATCTCCTCTGGGGAGGCCGTACCTATCCCGCAAGTCCTGGAATGGCAACAGCTCCCTGTCACCATAAAGATCGCCCACCATCTGCACTCCCAAGGCTTCCCACTCAGCCAGTGCCGACCAATCCCCGCCATGCGGGAGGGCCGTGCACATCCCCAGAGGGATCTCCGGAGCATAAGGACGAGCCACCCCCACCCTGCGTTGACACCGATTCCAACAGAGTCGCAACGTCCTCTCCTCACCAGTGAGCTGCCCAAGCCTTAACCGCTGTTGTAGGACAATAAAGGATAAGACGTGCCTTTGAACCCATTTCCCCTCAGGGCCATCTGGTCCCCGGAACTCCCGAGCCACCGCCTGAGTAAGCCACTGAAGCTGGGCCGCAAGGTAATATACTTCAAAATCCGGCACCGCCAGACCCCTTCGCCCCTCGGACGCATCATCGTCGTCAGAGCCACCCGTCGCCTGCCATCCCCCCACAAAAACCCTCCCACCATGGCGCGGAGCTGCCTAAATACGGAGCCAGGGACCCAGATCGGCAGCGTCCGAAAGTAATACAAAAGCCGGGGAGCGCCACCATCTTCAGGAGTGCCACCCGGCCTGCCACCGAGAGCGGCAGTGTGCTCCAAAAGGCAAAACTGCCCTTGAGGCCTCGCATGGCCTTTCCTACATTACCCTCCAGCAAGTCCTCGGGAGTATGATATATATGAGTGCCAAGATAAGGCAGGCATCAAGATTCCCAGCGGACCCCTGCGACCTGTTCAAGCTCTTCCCCTGACGGCAACACCGGGAACAAACATGTCTTCTGCCAGTTCACCCCCAGCCCGGATACCCTACCGAACTTATCTCCTTAACATCCTCATGTACACAAATCATTCCAAGGCTGCATTTGGAGCCATATACCATTAAATGAACATAGGCATCTCAGTTGTGTGTGTCTACTTGATGGACTAGTCATCTGGTGGAATCATGTATTTGTAAGATACATGGACTCTTGCTCTATAACTATGAGGGAGGCTCAAGTACCACTGAGGCTGTATCACAACAGACATATGTCATGGTAGGCTAACACCTTGGATTTCTTTATGACCATTCTATGATTAACAATCACATGAACAGACACACATGTAGGCATGTTATTGGTGGTCAGTAATGGCCAAAACACATTACTCATGAAAATGTAGGTCCATCACATTAAATATGTACTGCAACAACCATAATTTATTGTGGGGGGCGGAGCTTGCTCGCGACTGTAATGTCCGCCTGAGCGCCGAGCTCCGGGGAGCTGAAGCAAGATCCTGGAAATATCCTGCACACTGGCGCCTAAATGAGGGCGCGGAACTCGGAGCCTGTTCCCTGAATCCCTGCTGCGGGCAAAAATCGTCGTCCTGCGAGTGCGGAGCGCTCGGACGCCCGGGAACACGAATGCCAGCTGAGGCGCGGCCGGGCCTGCGGCCTACTGCGTCGCTGTGAGCCGCGGCCTGGAGTAACTGGAGGCCGGGCCTGGCGCGAGCCCGACGCGGGGTACTGCACTGCCTACACCCTGGACGAGTACCACAGCGAGACGACAGCGAGAGGGCCTAAAGGTGCTGTGGAGCCCTCGAGGAGCGGAGAGAGATTGATGCGCGCCCCGGAGATTGCGGCCAGGATCGGATGACTGCCGGGCCCCCGTGCCTCCGTTCAGTGGCGGCCGCCCTCCTGGTGTGAGCTGCGAGGCGGCTGAGAGCTTGAAGTGGAGTGCGGGACGCCCCGCGCCTACATTGACGGAGGGGGCAGGGGGCGGCCCCGGCTGCTAAGGTACGGCGAGCTACGCGGCGGGAGTCGGCCTGGGTGCGGACCTGAGGAACGGGGCCCAGGAAGCCGCGAATTGGGACTGCGCCCTGATCGAGGCCCTCTCTCCCCTGGAGTGGTATACGGGGGGAGAGGCAGGGACATCAGCTCTTGGGGCGCTGCCGTGGCGGTGAATCAGCGGCAGGAGGTGCCGGAGACTCCCTGGGTTGACCCCTCCGCGCGTGTGTAGTGGTCGGGGGAGCCCTGGTGGGTTAGTATAAGCGGATGCCACATGCCCCTTAGTATCCTGGGGTGAGTCGAGCCGGACGAAGAAGTTGAGGCCTAACCGTGAGTACCTGGCATGCCTTGCTGTGGAAGGGTGCCCCTGGTCTGCTGGCCAGCGGGGCTGGGTCCCCCCCCCCACGGGCATACTCAGTGATGGGAGTCCCCGGGAGAGAGAGAGACTTGTGTACTGCTGCTGCCCTGTTGCCCTTAGTCTGCGGCCCACGGTCGCACCTGCCGGCGGGGGAGCGGACAGGGGGTATCCCCCCTCCTGTGGCGCATCTGGTGTTGCGCAGAGGTGAAGTTTAATGGACTGTTGGCGGCCCCCTCCTGCCCCTCGGCGCTCCGGTGAGTGGATTGATGGAGAGTGTGGACTTGTAGTGCGAGGAAGCCGGAATCGCGCTCTGAGCCCCTGCGCTGCGGCGGGTGGGGTGGCCCGCTTCGGACCTTGCGGAGCAGGACAGTTGATTGACTGGACCCAGATACCTACCTCTGTGCCATGATGGGTAGGGTAGATCGCTCGCAGCAAAACTGTCGTTTGCCCAAAAACGCTCTAAGTCTAGTGATGCCACACGTGAGGAGGTCGGCGGGTCCCCTGCACCGCCGGGTGGGGAGCCGGAGCAGGATATTAGAGGTCTCCTCAAGAGTATTGAGCGGAACTTACAGGGGGGGATAGAGGGACTGGGCAGCAAAATCGACGCCATGTCCTATCGTATGGACAGAATGGCAGAGAGACTTGACAAACATGCGGAAAGGCTGTCGATGTCGGAATGCAGGATCACTGAAGTGGAGGAGTCCCAAACAGTACTCGACACGACACACAAGCAGCTGGGGAGCCTCATGAAGGTCCTCCAAGATAAAACAGAGGACTTGGAGGCGCGCTCTCGGCGCTGTAATGTACGCATCGTGGGTCTGCCCGAGACCACACAGACAGGGAACATGGAACTATTCATTGAGCGCCTCCTTAAAACGCTACTAGGTGATGACATCTTTTCCCCCATGTTTGTGGTTGAGAGGGCGCATCGATCTCTGGACCCGAAACCGAAGCCGGGCACCCCGCCCAGGCCGATTATTGCCAAACTCTTGAACTATCGAGACCGTGATGCGGCGCTGCGGAGGGCTAGGGAGCGACAGCCACTCCAGTACGAAAGGGCGGTTATTTCCCTGTTTCCGGACTTCACGGTGCGCGTGCAGGAGGCTCGACGACAATTTGCCCCCTTGAAGAAACAGCTAAGGGAGTTGGGAGCCGATTATGCCATGCTGTACCCGGCCAAGCTTCGTGTGAACCGTCAAGGGCGGTCGCACATCTTTGTTGATCCCAAAATGCTGCAAAAGGCGCTGAAAGATTGGGCCAAGGACACGAAACGGAGCCCGGAAAGACACCTACTGGACGAGGCAGCTGGCGGCTCTCTAGACGATCAAGATTGAGGTTTAATAGAACCTAAATGTTATTTCTTGTTCCTCTTCAGAACATAAAGTTAATGCTGTACGTGGTAATGACGGGGTAGATTTGGCTAAGTTTGCAGAACTCTATTGGAGAGTGTCTTGTTGTTGTAGCTTTAGGGAGTTGGGAGGTTACTGGACGCAACAAAAGGATATAGGTTATTATACTCGAGGGCAGTGGTGGGGCAGGGACGACTAAAGACGGTTAGTATGATTAAGTGTGCCACTATTTTTTCAGCTCAGGCGACCTCTAGGATGGGGCTCTGCGCACACTGTGCAATTATCTACACTTGGTGTTTGAGCTTGCAGGGCAACGTCCTCCCCCGTGTCTACATCACTGAGGTCTTCTAACGGGTTTGGGAGGGAGGGGTGGGAGGAAGAGATGCATTGGGGTGGGAGGGAGGGATCCGCAGCAAGTTGGGGCAGAGCAGGCGTGGGAGGGGGTGGGTTGGGGATGGGGGGGTTTTGTTATTGTTTGGATGGGTCGCAATTCTTAAATGTAATCCTAAGGTTGTGGTGCTGGGGGGCGGGAGGGTGTTTGCATGCCTGATTGGGGTAGGCTTGCAGTGGGTGGCGGGGGGGTAGGGATGAGGCAATTTTTGACAATCAGTGATTTTGTTGAGGCTCTGACAACGAGAGGAGTGGGCTCGGGTGGTCTCCCCTGTGGCGGTTGGTGGATTCTTACTGTTCGACTATATGATGGTAGATAACCCAGCCTCGGGCAATGGCGAGAAACATGATTTGATTAGGATGCTCACGTGGAATATCCGGGGGCTGAATGACCATAGGAAGGTGCGCAGGGTACTGTCATACTTGCGTAGGCATGACATCGACATAGCGCTCTTACAGGAGACACACCTCCCTCTCAATAGCCCCCTTTTACGCGCAAAAGGGTTACAAGGAAACACTCACGCTGCTGGGTTCACCACACATGCCAGGGGAGTACTGACGTGGGTTAACCCCAGAACCATCACTCACTTGGCCCCATTGGAGACTGATGCAGAAGGACGGTACACACTGACTAGGTGCCGGGGGAAAGGGGTGGAACTGCTGCTATTTAATGTGTATGGCCCTAACCACGATCACCCAGACTTTTACACTAACTTGACTAACATTGCGGCCAACTACGGGGGTGGGAAGATACTGTGGGGAGGGGATTTTAACCTGATTCGCGATCCAACCCTAGATAGGTCGGCTGGCCCGGACCGGCGCATTTCCGCTGCGGCCAGGGAGTTGGAAATCTCACTGAAGAAGCTGGACATGCATGATGTATGGCGCACTAGATTCCCGACGCGTGGTGGGTACACTCACTTTTCAGCGTACCACGATATTCATACGAGAATTGACTATTGGTTTGTGGCTGGGCCCTTATTGTCCGCAATTAGGTCCTGTAGCGTGCTTCCCCGTACTTACTCGGACCACTCGCCAATATTGATTGCTCTAGATACCCTGAAGAAACGCATCCCCCCCTTTCTTTGGCGCTCCCCCCCTTACTCACTGTTGGATCCAGTATTTCGCGATGAAATTGCTGCGGTGATTAAAACATTCTTTGAGCTTAATGTGGGCTCTGTGGAGTCCTTTCAAACAGTCTGGGAGGCCTTTAAAGTGTGTATACGGGGTGAGGTGATTGCGAAGCACGCGGGAGTGTTGAAAGCCCTTCGGGATAGACTGTCAAGGCTGGAGCGTAGGTTGGCTGAAATTGAAACAGACCTCAGAGAGGCGCAGACCGCCGAGAAGAATGCTGAACTAGCCGGGGTGCTGCTAGAATACCAGGAGGCGGCGGATGCAGAACTTAAACACCTCGGTAAATATGCGGTAGCCCGCACCTACGGGGAGGGCGAATGACCGGGGGCTGTGCTGGCGCAGCTACTCAGGCAGCGGAGAGGTTATGCGTTAATCCCAGAGATCAAATTGAACTTGGGTGAAGCATCTGAGTCCGAGGAGCAGGTAGCCGAGCATTTCATGGCATATTATGAGGGGCTTTATGCCTCGAGAGGTTGCCCGACGGAAGACCAGATGGTACAGTACCTGGAAGGTATTAAATTACCCTGGCTAAAAAATTGGCACCGTGAGTTTTAACTGAGACCGCTGGAACGAGAAGAAATAGAGCTGGCACTTACTGGGATGAGATCGGGCAGCGCGCCGGGAGGCGACGGCCTAACGGTGGCCTTCTATAAGGCCTTTGCGGACCTACTAATTCCACATCTTCAGACGCTCTTTGTAGAAATGAGTGAGAAGGGTATTATGCCGACATCAATGAGGGAGGCCATTATTGTAGCTATCCTTAAACCGGGGAAGCCCGCTGCAGAATGCTCCTCATACCGCCCGCTTTCCTTGTTGAACATGGACGTTAAGTTGTTTGCCAAGCTTCTTGCCAATCGCCTACAACCATTGGTTCCCACCTTGGTTGCTCCGGAACAAGCGGGGTTTGTTTCTGGTAGAAACCTAACGTACAACTTACGTACGGTGTTCGCGGCACTACAGCACACGCGCCCGGAGGTCCCGGCAGCCATGGTCTTTTTAGACATGGAAAAAGCCTTTGACTCCGTGGAGTGGCCCTTCTTAATTCTGGTCCTTCGCCGGTTAGGGGTTGGAGAGATTTTTATTCAACTTCTTAAGGTCCTATACAACTCACCCACAGCGCGGATAAAAATTGGCACATTAATAATGTCACCGATTCAGATTGGTAGGGGGACGAGACAGGGTTGCCCACTGTCGCCGCTCTTGTACGCCTTAGTGGCGGAACCACTGGCATGTGCCTTACGTGAATATCACGGGCATCGGGGAATCCGATTTCCAACTTACCGGCTTATTGTCTCCATGTATGCAGATGATACTCTGCTATATGTGCGGGACCCGAGTACTAACCTTGCCCCGGTGCTGCGTGAGGTTGTCCGCTTCGGAGCACAGTCTGGTCTGAGTGTCAACTGGGACAAATCTACTGTCTTTCCGCTTACCGATAGTGGGACCACCCCTGACCTGGAGTTCCCGCTGCAATGGTCCACGGAGCCGATCCGTTACCTGGGGATCAGAATACATACGGACGCGGAGATACTTTTTAGAGAGAACTATGGTAAAGCAGTGGACAGATTAGAAACCGATATTGAAAAATGGATCCGGCTGCCACTGTCGCTGCTGGGTAGAATATCACTCATGAATATGATTGTTTTGCCGCGGTTTCTCTTCCTTTTCACCAATGTGCCGATGGTACTGCCTCCCCCCTTTTTTAATCATCTGCGAGGTCTGCTGATCCGCCTGGCGTGGGCCGGGAAGCAGGCGCGAGTCGCGTGGAGCACTTTGACGCTCCCATATCGATATGGCGGACTGGGAGCGCCTGATTTAGATAGCTACTATAGAGCTGCACAGAGCTCGCACGCCTACCACTGGATGCACGGCCCGTCCGATATTCCGCATGTCCGCATTGAACGGATAGTGGCCGCCCCGATACCACTCCCTGCGTTGTTATGTTCACCTCCGGACAGACGCACAGGCATTTTGGACTCAATTAATGCAGTATCCCATGCGTGGCGCACCCTCCTGGATAAGCAGGCAGGCCACATTCTGTACTCCCCGATGGCGAGGCTAGAGTGGTGCCACTGGTTGACCCCCTGCACTGAGAAGGGGACAGTCGACGCCCTGAATGCTTTAGGGGCAAAACTGGTGGGAGACCTATTTCGAAATGGAGTTGTGAAAACATGGGAGGAAATGTGCGCAGGGGAGAGCTCTCAGACGCAGCTGGCGAGGTTTCACTTTCACCGTTTGAGACACTCTCTCCGGGAACTGCTGGGCGGGGACATGGAGGAACCCCGGGAAATGCCGGCTTTCACTGCAATAATTAAGGCACAGTCGCCAGTAAAGCTGGTGTCCAGGATATATAACTTTACCATGGCCGAGAGAGGCCAGACATATACTAGGCCACGACTGGCATGGCAGCATGACTTGCAGGTGGAACTGCCGGATGACAAATGGTTGTATTGTTGCATGAGTACTCGCAGAATTTCACTTAACGGGCGCCACAGACTAGTACTTTTCAAGTTTTTAAATAGGGTATATTATACGCCGGCTCGCCTACACAGGTACGGTCTCGGGGAGGATTCGCGGTGCGAACGCTGCGGGGAGGAGGTTGCGGATTTCCTTCACCTAGCATGGTCCTGCAGGGGTATAGCTAACTTCTGGAGTTTGATATATGACGAGGTAAATCGGATGGCGGGGCTTGCCCTTACTCCGGACCCGTGTTTAGCTCTATTGGGTTTTTCGCGGCCGCTTCCCAAGGCGAGCAGGCGCCTGGTCGATATGGCGATGCTGATAGCCAAGCGGCGAGTCGCGATTTCCTGGATGAGGGGCCCGGTGCCAACTCGAGCACAGTGGGCGACTGATATGCAGTTTTGCTGCACACAATCCGAAAACTATAGTGAGCTTCTCCCCCCCGTAGCCGGCCGAAGAATTTCTGGACGCTATATCAGATCGACGCACTGACCAGAATCCAACCGCATTTGAGCGAGACTGATGCACCTGCACGGACTTCTCCCCCGGGCCCCCCGATAGTGGACAGTGGTTAAGGGGGTATATGGCTAGTACGACGCACAAGCACTGGGCAATGTCCGAGATGGAACTCGCGGGGCTGCGAGGCTGGGGTTACGTATTGTTTTAAGCCAGGGACCTGCCTCTGAGGTGGGGAGTCCGATTGGGCCCGATCTAACTCTGGAAAATTATTATCACTGTCGAGCTATGTCAGATTGTATGATATATGTCAATGCCTCTTATCGTTGTTTGTAATTGATGAAAAAACTAATAAAGAAATTAAAAAAAAAAAAACATAATTTATTGTGTTTACATAGTGATGACAACCCAGATCCCACTGACATACATGTAGACATATTCCTGCATGTATTTTGTCCTATTGCTACAGGGACAGTTCAGATTTTTGAAAACAATGTATCCGTAACACAGCAGGTATGTTAGGCCACCATTTTGGTCAGTGCAACTGAAACCTCTTATCCGGAGATCCCTAAAATGTACTGCATGTCTGAACCCATGGCGATGTTTTTATATGGAACATATGTTGTATAATCACCCTGTGTGCAAATCTGATTCCATGACATCTATCCTGTCCATGCTTGGTAACAATGGCTGTGTAGAAATGATGCACATCATCTGGACCAGCTTCCTGCACAAATTGGAACTTTAGAAACTGATCCCTGCCCAGGCTTGCTTAGCAACACAGATTTTACAGTGCTACAGCATACGTCGACCCTAGATCTTATGGTTTGTGCCAGTAGTTGTACTAGGTAATATGCATGTGTGGAAAACATGCAGAGTATGCGCCATATGATGCTCACTGTGCCCAAAGCAACATGACTATAGATGTGCCACTCTAAGTACATATTAAAAGATGTATACTTCCTGTGGCCCTGCTTACATACACCTTACAGTTTCAATATTCTTAGTTCGTGATCAGTCCTAAACAAACTTTGGGTAGGTTCTGTAGTGAATCACAGAATGACAGCTCATTGATGGTAGCTGAGTGTTATCTCCCATCTAATATCAGAATTGTTCATTTCAACATAGATCATAAACATACATAATGGTACATACATGTAAAAGTTACACTTATTGGTAACATTGGGGTCCTGAAAGGATTCCACCTCTCCCCTTGAGAATGGATGGTGTCCACCTAGGAGACATGAAAGAGGGCATAGCATTGTAAATGTTGCTTTAACACATGATAACCTTTTTTTTAACAAAACTATTATATCCAAGTGTTTATGAAGTACACAACTGCAGAAACACATATATGGCAATATAACCAGCTCATTGCACGCATCTAGTCAGTTTGCAGGCCTGAGCAGGCTGGATCCTAGACTTCAGATGAACCCATCATGACATGCCTGAAGCATGTGTCAAGGATGTGATTGATTGAGTAATGCTGGACGACATAATGACAGAGCCCAGTGTACTATGACACATGAGTGACATCATAGATCCTGGGAGTAACTAAGATGCATAATAATGAGCCCCTTGCACCGCAATAGCGTCACTTTTAGTGATGCTCCAGTGGCGCTAATCAGTAAATGATATAAATGAGGTCACACAAAGACACTTTGTGTGGTTTAGAATTGCCTCATATATATGGAGTAAGCCAGACAGCACAAAGAGCTGCATTGCCTTACTCAGCGCTAGGGAGGCATTCCATGGGCTTGAGGTGGATGTTCCTGTGCAAAACCCATGTATATTGACGTATCCCCAGATGTACCAAACCGTGGAGACCTGGAGATGCGCAAAGACCTTATGGCTCCCCAAAGGTGGCACAACGAGGAGACCTGACTTGATTCCTCCTTGCTGTAGCCTCTTTCCAAGTGTGCTGCATTCCTCAGCACACATAGAAAGAGGAGAAAGGGTCATAGGATTGTTTTAGTGCAGGTCATTGCCACTTCCGGCAGAAACACAATCCTTGCAACAACACAGGCACCCTTGCATCATGGAATCTGCTACAACATTACTTACTGCAAAATACTGACATTCTGCATGTTATCACATAGGGGTCGATTACGATGCCGTTCGGAAAGGCTCCGAAGGGGATTTGGATTCAGCGAATCCGATTTGGAACCTTTGTTTCCGATTGAATCGGACACCTTTCGGGACGGCCGATTGCAATGCACAGAAACCGTTCAGGCTGTCCAAATCGGTTTCGAGTGGCATTCGGATAGCCCGAGTTGTTCGGAGCTGAATTGTACAGCTCTATGGACACAGTTTCCGAACGAGCGATTACGATGACTGATTCGGACAGCCATTCCGATTCGGTCTGCCTGACACAAAACTGCTATCGGATTCTGACTTTGGGGACCCGTAGCAGGCCACCCTTCACCCGTAGGCCTGTGGTTGTGGCCCATGGGTGTACACAAGGGACCCCCCCCCTGTTAAACCATGCACAGTGTTGCAGGCAACATGGGGAGCCCGCCACAGGGTGCAAGGTTTTCCCCAACCACTCCTTTCTTCAACGCGAGCCTGTGTTCTCATTCGGAAAACAGGCTCACATTGAAGTCAATGCGAGTCCGATCAAACGATGATGGGAAGCATCGTAATCGGATAGTCGGACTTGCAGAACCCGATGCTGTCAGAAACTATTCCGAAACCGATTCGGTCGGAAGCATTTCCGAACGACATCATAATCAGCCCCATTGTTGTGACACACTAAAATGTGACTCTATTCTCAGATATGGTAATTGGTGATTTGCGTTCATAAATTCAATGAGTGCCATTTGTTGCACACTTTGCTGCTGCACAAGACATCAAGACTGCTAGCTGTGCAGCTCTGCACTGCTCAAGTGCAAGGGGAAAGTAATGACCAATTTGGATTAGCAACTCTGTCATAGCTGGTACCTTCAATGCAGTACACTTTTTAGCATTGCACTTCTGTATATGTACAATTGATAGGCAAGACACATGGCCCCATGTTGCTCAACATGTCTGATGGCATGATTATTACAATTTGAGGCCTACTTCTATTTAAAAACATGAGGGTGAGTTGATGTTTACTGGGACATAAACGCCAACACAAATAATTTGTTTCCATGTTGGAACTTCCTATTATGTTTGGTCATTTTGTCCATCATAGTACATGAGTTTTAAGAAAAGAAATTCGCCACAACGTTGGTGCTTCGACGATTCCCATCCACTGTATTTTTGGATCTCTCATTCATCCTCATCCTCCTCCACTGGGTCTTGCTCATCATGGTCAACATTCCATGGGACATTTGTCCGTGCACAGATGTTGTGGAGAATGGCTCATACTAGGATGAGCTTGCAAACCATAGGGGACGAGTATAGCAATTTCCTGCCTGACATGTCCAGGTATCTGAACTGGGACTTCAACACACCAAAGGTTCTTTCCACGACGTGTGCAAGTCTTGACCAGCGCCTAGTTGTATTGTTGTTCGGGCTCAGTGTGGGGATGGCTGGAGCCCATATCTTTGATCAGCTGCAAGTTAAACAAAAATTATAACTGTCAATGCTTTGGCTCTCTGTTACAGCTACATTCCTGTTTATGTGTGTTATGTTTACTGAATGACCCAAACACATTTCTTACGGTAATTCACAATATGCGTTACTTAGACAGTTGGCCATAGGTTTACATATGTCTTTTCCAGTTATCTATGTACTAGAAAATGATGAGCAAGGCCTGATCCATGGTACACTTCTACATCCTGACTTTCATGTTTATCTAGTTGCTTACTGTGATGGGTATTTAGAGATGTTCCTGATCACTCAATAATATGGCAACTCACTACATGTGTGAGGTTACAGAATATTGATCACATATTTGTTTAGTTGGTCCTCCCTAGGTAGCTTGTGACATTGCCAACATGTTTAACACTCACACATGCATATCTCCATGTGAAACCACAGATTTTGTTTGTGGCTCTACATGACAATGGCACAGCCATTTCATAGTTCAATTCCTTTAACATGTGATTTTGGTGCATACACTTGGTGAAGTTCAAACATGTCACATGGATTGTTATGCTATTTCTGGTCAGCATTCAACTATTGTTTTTATCAGAAATGTTGTCATGGTGCTCTTTTATTGACACCTATGTATAGCAATGTAGGCCATTTTTATGTAGGACACACTGATGATGTTACAAGGAGCTGTCAACTCCAATTGTGGACACAATACACTGTTTTTTCACACGTATGTATATGACTCTAACTTGTAGGGCATTGTGTAGTTCTATGCCTTGATTTCTTACTCATTGGTGTGGAAAATTTATGTTGAGATTGGTATCCAGAGTACACTGTTGCACCTTGTCCAGGTTGGAATGTATTCTATGTTGATGACTGATGTATGACATAATTTGGCTGCATTGTGTTTGACTAAGTAAGTTTCACATTTCTGGATTCTTTTGCGTTTTGTTCGGGCTACTAAGTCCACAGAACAGGTCAGCCATCACATTGGTTACAACAGTCAATGCAGCCGTCAACCTACGTGTATGTTTGTACGTAGACTATCAGTATTGCTGAGACATATGTGTGTTTTGTACTGTTGGTGTAACAATGTTATCCAGTATTGCCATTTACACATGTCTGGGGCCTACAGTGACATGACATGCCAGACATAGCCTCTCCACATACTTCTTCCTGTGTTGCTCCAGAAGCTTTGGTAAAGATACAAGTATACTGCCATGTGTGACACACTTGCTCACTTCCACAGTACTTGTTTTCACACCACTGACCTTGTAGAACTTTGACTGACAGCAATAGTTGGTACGCCATTGAGGAAACACTCACCTCAGATATTTCTATTGTGTTGCCTTTGTACTCATAATTGCCTTGTCTGTCATTGCACATGATTTCATTCAGGATTCTTTACCCAGTACAGTTTTTGTCTTGCCAGGACCTCAAAACAAGATGAAAAAGATTTTGACTGTTTTTATGTTGTGGCAGTTTCCATTTAATGTTAACACAACTGTAGTGCTTCTTTGACATACTCAACCTCAAATACTACTCTGTTTTTCTGCATGGATAAATGAAAAAAGGTTGGTCCATTCTTTCGTTTGCTATACCCCCATTACATCTTATAATACTTAAGGATCACCTGCAATGATCATTTATAATTTTTCATTTGCCACTGGTCATTGACTCCACTGGGCAAATCCCAGATTGGACTCCTCTATTAAAGGCTGTGGCATTGCCCCCGATGGTTTCAGCCCGCTTTACTGTAGGTGTTCTTATCTGTCCTTATAAGCATCTCAAAATGTAACAAGTGTTTCTAAAGCTGTAGTGTGCAGGACACCTTCTGTGCTACAGACCCTCCTTCTTAGTCACATTGTCAGCAAATAGTAGCCCCCAAACCCCTTTTGCACAGCCAATTTTCACAGTGTGTAGTGTAGGGCTGTAAAAGGATCTCTTTCCAGTGGCAGGAAGCATACCAGTCTTCCTCTCTTATCAATATACAAAAGAAGCCATTGAATGTGCGCTATAAAGGATTTTCCAATCAAATCAGCCCATTTTATCAAATGAAGCTAATTGCACTGCCATATTTGTACATTTCGAACAAACTGTTCTCTATATGTACTTCTGGACCAATACCTGCGTTTTCAATCAGGGTTTGTCCCTTGAATCAAATGAATTGTAAGAATAATTTCCCTTTCTTAGGGATGTCGAATATCCCATATAGGGCTTTGTAAGAAGAGACATGCTGCAGCACATGAAGGACTTTGTTAGTAGGAAGCATAAAAACCGAGGGGCATATTTACAAGAGAATGGTGGAGCATGGCGTTAAGCCAAAATTGTTAATGCCGCATTCCGCCATTCTGAAAACGCATGGATGCGCCGTATTTACAATGGTGCGGCAGTCCCCAGCATTTTTCGTAGTGCTGGCGTTAAATTTAGCTGCTTAACGCCAACGCAGGCACCCTTACACCATAGTGCAAGGGTGCCTACATTGAGGAAATGATTGTTTATGTGCAGGAAGATGCAAGAATGATGATTTGTAACTTCTATATGTGCTGCATTGTACAGAACACATAGAAGTTGCAAATTGTCATTTTTTAATGATTGTTTATGTGCAAGAAGGGACACTTTCCTGCACATAAACAATCATTCTTGAGATTTGCTGTTTCTATGTGTGCTGCACTATGCAGCACACACAGAAACAGCAAATAGGAGGAGAAATATATTATTTCTCCTTGTTTCGCTATGTTAGGGCCAGGTTTTTTTTGGTCTTAATTTTGGTGCTGCCCCATATTTATGCCACTCTTGTAAATAAGTGGCAGCGGCAAAATCAATGGGTGTTTCGGCAGAACACCCACCACAACACCCATTGCACACCCATTTCACGCTAAGTGCTGCGTGAAAGGGCTCTTATTTACAAGGCGGCCTTAAACCACGTTAAGTGGTTTAACGCCGCCTTGTAAATAAGGCAAAGGACTTAACGCCACCAGAACGTCTCAAAAAGTGTTGCTCCGGTGGCGTTAAGTCCTTGTAAATATGCCCCTTAATGCGAAAACACCACAGTGCAGTTCACGTGTGCCAAGTATTCTCTGAGTTTTTGCACCCGATGTTTACATAGACCAAACAATTGTGAATAACACATGCAATCAGTTTTAGGAGCAATTTTGTGCATATTACTACTGTACTCTCTATCTTTTGTGTTCTCGTTTATCATGAGTATAAAGCTGATAGTAGGAGCAAGCACAACACAGAATCGAGCGCTGTTTGTACTCACAGCTAGATAGGCGCAAGTCTGAAAACGGGTACAAAAACCGTGAGCCTGGTTTGAGCATCATTTTGTAATAAGCATTATAGAGTGTTCTCGTGGATATTCAATAAGAGGAATGGTAATCTGCACTACAGCACAGGGGTTTGTATACGTCAGTGACCAAAATATGGGTTCAAGATAGTGGACGGCATTATTTACCCAAACTATTTCAAGAACATGTCCCACAATACTTCTAGAACAGCAGACACTCAAAATAGAGGAGAAGGCTGCTGCAGTTCTTTTATGGTGCAGCAGTCTAGCGTGAACTGTCAGTCGCCGGCATGCAGAGGGATGAAAGACAAAAAATTGACCACTTCACAGCAAGCAGCTATTTCACATCTGAGAACGACATGCTGACATTTATATTAGCTAGCCCAGAGAAGGCATGACATCTTCGGCTACAATCGAGATACTGTGTTGATTACTCGCCCACTGTCCAATGAGCACCAATGGGATTTTGCTTTCCTTTCTGTAACAGTCTATTTTTATTATCTTTTGGTGCAATCTGTCATGAGCAACATATGCACCGGTGAGCAATTTATCACATTTATTCTCACAGGTAAGAGAGGGGAGACCCCACATAATCCTTGTGAACTATAACATGCCCGTTACTGGTACTTGAATAGAACAGTGCAGAGGCCGTCGAAGTTTGGCTTCCATTTTCCACAAAAGGTTTCACATAAATTTGCCCTGCACACACCTTTCTATTTTCAGGTCAGACGTTCTATAAAAAGTTTACATTTAGGTGGAATAGATTGGATATCATCCAGATTTCACAATACGAATCTAATCCACATATGCCAGTCAGAGTCCCTTTTGGCCACACAACAGAGTGCTTTAAATAAAATGACAGGCATATTATTTAGCCACTCCCACGAAAAAATGAAAATATTCGAGTTAGAAACGTAGAAAATGTTCACAGCATTGGAGCTCAAAGTTTTTTACATGACATTCCATACTATCTAAATCTCAACGTTCTATGCATGTGGTTTTTCACATGTAAATGAAAAGATTCGATCAGATATTATTTGTAGATGTAATTGCCTTTGTATAGCACTTCAAACCCCTGGTGAGGTACCAAAGGTCGTTGTCGGGTCAGACGGAGCACACTATAAGGTAGTGCTTGATTGGGAGGATTTTGTTATAATGTTATTCTTATAACCAGGATTTATTTATCCACTGTTATAATTAACGTAGCACATTCTCCCCTTCCTTATGTTTCCTGATGGTGCATTCCTCCAGTTGTAAATGCTGTCTGCCTTAGAATGTGAATTGACTGAAGATTCTAGTCTGTCAAGTGAGCCAGAGATGAAGTGATGTTGGAGAGAGGGGAGGTGTAATAAAGAACTGAGGGGCATATTTACAAGCCCCTTGCGCCGCCGGTGCGTCACTTTTAATATGGGAAAAAGTGATATACCAGCAGCCCCTGAGTCTCCTGATCCAGTTTCCTGTAATCTTTACAACACTGGCGACGATTTGCTCTGCGAAGGCGGCAGATGCCATCACTTCCCTTCTGATTCCTTCACATCTACCCCTGCAAAGTACAGTCTGATGGTGCAGATCGGGACCCAGTTAAATGACCTGCAGCAGCATCACTTTTCCATGTCATCACTACATTGACAGAGGTACTGTCAGGAGCAGCATGTGCAAATTACGATGACTTAGATATGCTTTATCCAATGAGGATGAACAGACACAGTACCCAGGAGCGGTCCATGCAGGTAAGAGCAGTGAGGCAGAATGGGGGTGGAGTCGACAGATGACAACAATGGAAAATAAAAAGAAAAGAAAACCACTTACCTTGCGCTCGCCGCGAGCGCAAGGTAAGTGGTTTTCTTTTTTAAAATGCTATTTTCCCTCGTCATCTTCTGTCGACTCCACAAACACCCCACCGCCCTACCGCTCTTACCTGCACAGGCCGCTCCTGGGTACTGCGTCTGTTCGTCCTCTTTGGATAAAGCATATCTCAGTCATCGTAATTGGTCAAAATTGTAGCTTACTTACTACGCCTGTACCTGGCTTCTATACTTTTGAGTATACTTTCTTCCATCATCGTGCACCTCCTAATCTAGATTATTGGGAGTCTGCCACCACACTTTCATTTGCATATAGAGCGCTCAACTGCTTTACTTTGCAGGAGGTGGTAAGTATAATGGACAACCCAATCCACCCTTGAGGGCTCGGGCATTACTTTGCAGGAGGCTGCTGTTTGGTGCTTCCTTAATTCGGCTAGGCCTCCGTTTGCATGCGCTCTACTAATTTCCCCTGCGAGAGCCCGTTATCACCAACCTCCCTGTAGCACTTTTTTGAGCACTTACCATAGCGATTTGGCCCTTGTGATCCCTGCTTGCCACTTCCGACTCTCAGACCTTCCAACGAGAGTCTCCTGTCATTTAGGATCAACGGGGCTCTCCGAAGCTTTGAGGCAACCTTTTTTCACTGCTGGAGTGGCGACCACAGATACCTTGTAGCCATCACGCTCTCAGTGATTTCCTGTCCCATCTGCCTCTGTGCATACCGCCATTACGAGAGCTGCCCCTCCTCTGGGCATGTCTCAGAGGAGTGATCCCCTCAGCCTGGGTGTGTCTACCTCTGCGATCCGGCCCTTTTACAGCTGTGGCACGCACACCTTGGAAATTTTACTACACATACTCATGTCTATTAAAGGGCATGTAATCTCTGCCCTCCTACTGTGGTGACACGCACATCACATCCAATTTCAATACATCAAATCTTCTCAAACATTCATGGGCGGCTCCTCCGATAATGCGGAGGAGCTTCGCCACACTGCCTTTCAGAACTGCAAAAAAGGAAAAATAAAATGATAATAACGTGATGTTACCATTTTATTTTCCATACTGAGGCAGTTTTATGGGGCAGGGCTGGGCAGAGCAGGGGGGAGGAGTGGTGGCACTCTCTAAGGGCACATGACTGTTTGGCCGGCAGACTTGGGCAGGCCAAACAGTCATGTGCACTTTGCATGTTCTACACCAGCTGTATTTTACAGCCTGGGTGGAGAACATGCACAGGCTCTCAGTCCCTGTCTGAACACTGAACCATGGCGCTCAGACCAATCACAACACTGCACTACAGTTATGTGATTGGGTTAGGGGAGCCTAGTTACTTCCTGCTTCCACAGAAGGAATTGAACGGAGGAGAGGCGGCTTGCCGGCCGGCAGGTAAGTGAACTTTTTTTTTAACCCCCCGCCCCACTACTGCTTCCTGGGAGCAACCCTCACTGTAAACATTACCTCAGGATTGCTCTGTGAAACATTTTTTGTTTATGGTAACACACACACACACCACGCCGTTCATAACGGGCGTGTCTCATATTAATATAGTCTTCCTATGTCTGCAACAGTGACATGCACACTGCAGGTGCATAGAGGGAACATTTCTCTTCTGCCTTTATTTCTGTAGCAGACACACATTATCTTTCATTTCCTGGGCAGCCTTATGTTATTCTTATCCTTTTACACTTTCTTCAGCCAGTGACATACACATAAGAACTTCTGTTCATAGGGACACAAACTCCCTATTTCCTTTATACTGTTACATAAATAACTTTCTGTAAAGCATTATCTTAGTGTATTATTCAGAGTTATAAAATGCATTATATAGGTATAGCGTAAGTTGCATAATACAACAAATCAGTACTTTTGTATGTTTAAAAGTTATAGCCAAACATAGTATTTAATGCCTATACTACATTTCATTGTCTTATATGCTTAGAGTACTTGAATACATATACTATATGTCCTCGTCTTATATGCATATAGAATATCTACACTAGTATTCCTTATATTATATGCTTAAAAGTTGCTTTAAAGCTTAGTACTATCTACATTTATATCAAAAGCTAAAGTTGGCGATTACCGTAGTTTAACATATAACAAGCAGTCGCAGTCCGTGCAGGTAACAGCGGTGGGGTGGTGGAGCCGGGTGGAGGGGGATTTCGAGGGGCGATGCTGAGGGAAAATTAAATAAATGATTAATTTTCCCTCAGCATCGTCCTTTGAAATCCCCCCCACCTCCACCACCCCACCGCTGTTACCTGCACGGACCGCGGCTGATAACAAGTATCCATACGCGTTTTTTTCCATGGCTGCTGCAAGCACGTTACAACCTTTACCTTTCTTAAATGAACTTGAAGAACCTAATTTAGCTTGGAAAGAATGGGTGAAGATTTTTGAGTCTTATCTAATAGCTATAGGGAGAGAAAAATTCAGCCCTATAAGAAAACAACATATATTACTCCATAACTTAGGCACACATGGCAGGAACATTTTTGAAACATTACCTGAACCAGGTATACCACAAGCTGTAGAAGAAGAGGACATAGGCAAATATAAAATCACTGTCCTGAAACTAGAAAACTATTTGGGGACAAAATTTGCATTGTACTAGAATGCCATGAATTCTTCAGTAGGGTCCAAAGAAAACAGGAAAGTGTGAAAAACAATGTTGCTGCTCTTAGGGGTTTGAGCACGTTATGTGACTTTGGTGATTTAAACAACTCTCTCATAAGAGATCAACTAATGTGATGCACAAATAACCACCAGATACAAGAATTATTTTTAGCAAAAAATAATCTGACTGACATGAAGCTCTCGAGATTCCATAGAGCACACAGCCATTTGCTTAAAAGAAATTAGAACCCCCTATCACAACAGAACAAGTCACTGAAGTAACAGAGGAGAAAACTGAGCCTGAAATATGTAAAATAAAAAACTTTCATATTTAACGTCACAAAAATGAGTCAGAGAGTCGTAAACTGAAGTGCTACCGTTGTGGCAGCAGCAACCGCTTGGCTAATTGCCCCAATTGCCAAGCGAAATCAGCTACATGCAGAAAATGTAAAAAGAAAGTCCATTTTGTAAGAGTGCACAGGGATATTTCTAGAGTTGGGAAAGGATTTGAAGCAGACCGCCAGAATAAGTTTCCCAAGTAGTGAAGAAAATAATTTTCCAAGTATAAGATGAAAGCACAGTCAATCAAATTAAATACCCTGAATGCAATGTGCACCAACATGGAAACTCCTTAAAAATTTTGCCGACTTATATTCCCAATATACATTAATCAATTTCTCTGATTTTAAATTGATGTAAGATAACGGAAGCAAAAACCTTCATATCCTTGACAGTCACCTAGTGGATACACTGAGGTTCCCATTTCCCCTTAATGGGATGATTAAAACATGCATCACCTTCAAAGATCGTTCCACGATGGGCAAGATATACGTGGTAGAGGAAGGTTCTAACCTTTTGGGATGACAGCTCCAAAAGGAGCTAGGGATTATGCTGGATTCCAAAAACCCAGAACAGTTCTTGATTGTAAACCAGGCTATCACAAGAGACAAAATAAGTGATGAGTTTCCAGAAATCTTTACAGACAGATTAGGTGTACTAAGAGATTTCCAACACAAGATCAAATTGAAACCACATATTACACCAGTGGTACACAAGACCAGACCAACACCACATTTGATGAGAGAGTCATTACGGAAAAAACTTACTAGATTAAAAGATTTGGGCATTATACAACCCATTGAATGCTCAGATTTGGTAGCCCCCATTGTTATAGCAAAGAAAGCCCATGGAGAAGGAATCAGGTTATGCGTAGGTCTAGACGATCCTAATAATATTTGCATGCATGAAATCCTAAGTATAATGGGGGAAGACATATGCTTTAGTGTCCTGGACTTATTTATGGCATTTCACCAGATGGAACTGCACAATGAGCCTATGTGGATGACTGCGCTCACTGCGCATCACCTTCCCTGCGACCCTTTTTGGTTGCTTGTGCGACTCATCCAAGGTACTTTGTGTGAAAAGTGTCGCATCTGCAATTTGCTTTGAACAGAACTATTCCTACCATTTGAAAGTCCTATTTTTATTACTGTTTTGTGGATTTTTTTCGTTTTGGTCTTGTTTTTGGTTCAGATAAAGATTACTTATTTTTCTAAACTGGTGTGGTGTCCATTTGTAGTGTTTTCACTGTATTACTGTATGTGTTCACAAATGCCTTACACACTGCCTCTGAGATAAGCCTGTCTGCTCATGCCAAGCTACCATGGGGATGAGCAGGGGTTATTTTAGAAGTGTATCTCCCTTAGACCGACTAGGAAGAAGGGTCCCTACTTGGACAACGGTGCAAGCCATTGCCAACTAGAGACCCCCATTTCTAACCTATGGTGCCACAGTTGTTGAACATAATAGGAACTTGAGAATGGTGCTAAACTCACATTAAAAATGGACAAGTGTCAAATTGGTGCTAGTGCAATTGAATATCTATTAAAAAAGCTACAGAAACCAAAGATGAGCTAAAGTCCTTTTTAGAGCTTGTAGAGTACATGTCAAAATACATTAAACATTTTACAAGCATAGGAAGCAACCATAGGGACCTTATAAAGAACCACACTGAGTTTAAGTGGCTGGAAGAACAGCAATCATCTTTTGAAAAACTCAAAGAAGCTATGCTTGTGGTTCATACTTATACATTTTTGAACCCAGTAGGAAAACAATACTAACTACAGACGCCAGCAACTAGGGACTGGGGGCCACGTTATCTCAAATTATTGCAGGCAATGAAAGAACTGTTACCTTCACTTCAAAGGCCCCAACAAAATCAGAAATTAACTATTCAGTTTTTGAAAAAGAAGCCCTTGCATGTTTCTGGGCCATGAAGCATTTAAAATGTTTTCTGTGGGGTTTACAATTCAGCAGAGGCACTGACCACAAACCCCTCATAAACATGTTTACTTCAAAAGCCTCATCCACAGCACTCCCCACATAATCAGAAGGGTATTAGGCTTAGAAAGCTTCCGTTTTAAAGTTGAATACATTCGAGCATTCCAGCAAATTAAAACACAGCTGCTGACTTCCTATCCAGGGTCCCATTAGACAGAGAAGAAAAATATGAAACCCTGAAGTTTCCCATTCTAGAAATTACCTCCCTGGCTATTACTTCTAAAGAATGGAATGAGAGTATCGTAAAAGACAAAACTATGAATCAACTTAAAACATTCGTATTACAAGGCTGGACCAAAACTTGCAAAGAAGTAAAGAAACAGATCAAAGGAGTTTGAGAAGACAGACATGAGATTAACATTAACTGTAAGACATAAGAAGTAAATCATAGATCTTGCACACGAAGGCGACTTAGGGAGGATCCTAATCAAACCCAGAGTTGGAGAGTGCCATTGGTTCCCTAACATGGATTCTATGGTTGAATTAAAGATGAAAGATTGTTCTATTTGCAACAATAGCAAAAAAATCACAAATAGTTCATAACACTCCATTATCCCCAGTTTCTATTCCAGACAAACCATGGGAAAAGCTAGCCCTGAGTATAATTGGCCCCATTAACCGTAAAGGTGTGATAAAGCGTTTTGCTTTTGTCTTAATCGATTATCAATCCCATTGGGTAGTCACTGGGATAATTAACCAGATCACTACAGGTGCCCTCGTAAATTTTCTGAAAGCCACTTTTAACACAGAGGGCATCCCATCCACTATCATTACAGACAATGGAGTACAATTTACTTCATCAGCTATGAAAGACTTCTTGACACAGTTGGCAATCATTCATCAAAAAACAGCATTGTACTGTCCCGGGCATAATGGACTACTTGAAAGAGTAAACAAAATGATAAAGGAGTGCATTCAACTAGCATGTGCAAACCACCTACATGTAGAAAAAGCCATACAAGACATGTTGTGGGCCTACCATACTGCTCCCAACCAAGTTACAGGAATATCACCATTCTTTTTTTAAGGAGTTTTATATAGCACGAACTTGACCCAAATGTATTGGGTATCAGAGCACTTTACACCAGCACCAGTTGCGTTACATGAGGTCACATTCATTTTTGTTAGGCACAGGGAGATTAAGTGATTTGCCCAGAATCACAGGATGTTGAGTGTTCTTGCCGAGACTTGAACCCGGTTCTCCAGATTTGAGGTTGACCGCCCTAGACGTTAGGCCAACTCCTCTCCCTTAAGAAAAGGAAACCTAGCACTAAACTATTTCCAAACTGGTTGGGCTGTGGAAAGAGGATGGAACATAATATGCCAAATGTGAGAAATAAAATTACACTACACCAAGCCAAATACAAAGAATCAGTGATTAATTTGAGCCAGTGGCTTCCGGTGCTCGGCACCGGCACTTAATTGTTAGCACCGGGACTTTTGACAGTCTGCCACATGGTGAGCTGTATATCTCATTTAGAGATCAAGACAAGAACAGTGGTTTATTCATTCAATATAAAATGATAATGACTAATACCTGCCGCCCAAGTCATTCTTAGAGAATTGGGATCATGGAATAGTCTGAATTGTCACACTTGTAGCAGTGTGATGGTTAGCAGTTATGTTGGTGCTGATGGAGCAAGGTCTGAAAAGACTTGCTCGGAGGCAATCCACTCGTTTAACTCATTAACAAAGTTATTAAACATGTTTTGTGAATAACTAATACGCACCACATGAACACGGGGGTTAGTGAAGCTTGCCTATGTGTGTACTAATGTGGATAACAACGAAGACGGAATAATACCGCTTTAAACGGGGAAACTGTTGTGCGCATGCGTCAACTGCATCTAGGTAGTATGACGAGGTAACGCTTGGAGGGAAATTCTAGCGCATGAGCAGAAGATACTAAAATGGAGTCTTGAAGACTCCCGTGCATGGCATCTGCTTAGTTGAAACGAAAACAAGCTATATTACTAATGCTAATGCGGGAAAAGTATTAATAAGAAAAGGGGAATAGAGTAGAGGTGGGAGGTATACAGTGTGACCATTTATTTGGAAATTAATATTTGTCTTTCTGACTTTATCATTAGTGCGCATTTGGGCCTCTCACGCATAACTGAATTGAGCTGAGTAATTCGAAGACTGCGCATGTCCACTGAAAGTTAACCCGGAATGATGACTTAGATGTTGAACGGGAGCCAAGGTCACCAGTGACATGCCCTGGGAACGGATGGTGAAAAGTTCAACGATGAGGACTCTTATTCATAATGTTATAAAAATGTTGCAAGTAAAATTTGAATGTGTATGGGAACTCAATACATGAATAAAAATTAAGGGGACGGGTTTGCGAACAATAGTTGAACTGATTTTAATGACATGTAAGCATGGTGTGATGGAGCTTCCCCTCTTGCCTGACCAATCATATTTCGTATTTTTACGATATTGAAACTTTAGTGGGTGGAACATGAAGAAACGAAGGTATAACTAAGGTAGCTTTAGTTAGTGAAGAAGAAGAAGGTCCAGATGCTGTGAGTCGGAGATGCTGTTGTTGGGAGAGATGCTGTGAGATGCTGATGAAGAACCGAATGCAGAATCTGAAGCAGAACTTTCTATCCTAACTTAATTGGGTTAGATCAGAAGATCGCGGAAGAATCTCGAGGAGGAAGAGAGTGTCAGAGAGGGGTGCGGCGCAATCGTCGGTATTCTAGAGAGGTCAACTATCCTGTCCTGAATCCTGTCCTGAAGTCTTTGTCTCCTGACCTATCCTGGGGGACCCTTACCAGCCCTTTGGCCAGGGGTTGGTCTTTCACACCATTCTTGGTAACTATAATTTCACGTTATTTGCAGATGTTCTTTTCTCTCTGTCCTCTCCCTTTCTGAGCATTAATTATTGTATGAGTCCGAAGTATATGCTTGATGTTTAATCAATTGAATTTCCTCTCCTAAGAAAGATGGTGACTGCACTGTATTTTGAAATGGTTCACATGCATTTAATTTAGATAAAGATTTTAAACCTTCCTGAGTCTGTGATCATTTTCTTCAAATAAAGAATAGTTAAGGGTTATGTTAATTATCACCATCAACTAGTTCAACTAATGGTCCATCGACCAGAGGAAAGAACTTTTTGATCAGTGAAAGGTTAGTTAGGAATATTAAATAACTAATCCTGAATGCTATGACAAATATATATAAGACTTTGACACTCCAGCCGTTTACTCAATCGTGTGTTTATGGGCCCAGGTGAGTATATGGTATTGGAGTATCTGTTGTTGGTATACCGCTGGATCAGTGCTGTCATTGACAGCGCTGGCAAGGGCAATAGGTGTCGTAAGTTGCAGCTGCCTCCTGTCGATGGCCCTGGCACTTATTTTTTACAAATTAAGCGCTGTAAAGAATTCTATGACTCTAAACACGGAACAAAACAACAACAATGGGATGTGGGAGATTGGGTATGTGTCAAAAAAACCCGCAGGAAGAAATGACCATGTTTCCATGTTTTTGGAACCCATTGTTGATATCAAACGAAATTTAGCCATAATGGACAATGGCCAAGAATGGAGTATGGACAGACTAGCTAAGTATACCCCACCAACCAGAAACATAAACCGTGACACCAACTCAAATCTCAACAAAGAAGACTTGAACAAAACAACTAACATAAGAAAATTACCAAAAATGCCACCAGTGCGGCATAAGGATTATGACATGGGAAAATGATATCCTTGAGTCTCTAATATTTCGTATAAATGTTTAGGACAATTTATTGCTTCATATATGTTGCTTCGGTGAAGATGTGGTATAATGTTGTTCTTATAACCATCTACTGTTATTATTAACAAAGCACATTTTGGGTGCTATATTATGTTCTCCCCTTCCCTATGTTTCCTGATGGTGTATTCCTGCAGTTGGAAATGCTGTCTGCCTTAGAATGTTAATTGACTGAAAATTCTAATCTGTCATGTGAGCCAGAGATGAAGTGATGGTGGAGAGAGGGGACGTGTAATAAAGAATTGAGTGCCAGATCGACGACCATTCCATTTTGCTAGTCGCAAATTGTGTTTTTTTGTTACTCGCAAAATGGAATGTACAACAGTGTCTGAGACACTGTTTGCAATTCCCAAATGGGTGGCAAGGGACATGCCTCATTAATATTCATGAGGTAGGTCGCAATTTGCAACCCATTGGGAATGGCCAGCACTCACAGAGATGGTGGCCTGCTGGGGTCAGCAGTCCACCATGTCTGTGACTGCTTTTTAAATAAAGCAGTTTTTGTTTTAAAAATGCAGCCCGTTTTCCTAAAATGGGATGCATTTAAAAAAGAAAAATGAAATGTTTCTGTTTCATTTTTCAAGAGTAGGCAGTGGTCTGTATGACCACTGCCTGCTCTTGAAAAATATTTTCATTGCCCAACACAAAAGGGAATGGGACCCCTTCCCATTTGCGACTGGCTTACCACCTACTTAAAATAGATGGTAACTGTGATTATTTTGTGGCCGCAATTGGGGTTGCAAAACAATTGTACATACCGGTGCGACTCTCTATTAGGAAGAACGCCCTTGGCACGCCCCTTCCTAATAGCGAGTCCCAAACCCTATTTTGCGAGTCGCAAAATAGGGGTTGTACATGCCACAGACCTATTTAGCGGTCACAATCGTGCCTACGTTGGCGCTAGGCTGCGATTCGTGTGCCAGCACAGAGGGAAAGGACAGGAATGCACTGTGTTTCATGAATGCAGTGCATTCCTACCCTTTCACATTTGTGTAGGGCAGCGACGCAAGAAGACTTGCGGCGCTGCCCTACGCCAATTCCTCATAAATGAGGCCCTTAGTTTATAACATTTTGCAGCACCAGTCGTAATAAACTTGGCTTTTCTAACTGCTCACTTCATCCAAAATGTCTGATCTAGTTCCACTTAGAGCTGGCAAAACCCTATTGGGTAGCCATGTGCTTTATAAGTTTATGAAATGAAATGAATAAGTCGTGGCAGATCTGATTGTGCATTGGAAGTATGACCTCTCACTATTGTGTGAATTGTTTTAGGGCGTTGATGGTGGTTGTCTGAAAGTTTAGGCATGTTCTATGGTTTTCCTGATTACAGATTGTTGTCTGATTTTAGTTTCATCTGGTCCAGTTTGTGGTTGGAGGTATGTTCCATTCTGCTCTGATTACAGGCAGCCACAAACAAGTGTTGTAATTAGGATCACCAAGGGAAGCATAAGCCTATTCTGGGTCCTGCATGGATTATTGGTTGTTCTGGTGATGTCCACTTATGGTGTTTTTTGAGGTTCTTCCTTGAACAGACGTTGTTCTGTGTCTGGCTTTGAAGTTGTTCAGTTGTGAGGAGCCAGAAGGGAGGTTTATGCTGTATCCTTACTTAGAAAAGGCCTGTTTTTTTACTACCTTTCAGAATATCAGGTAGTCTTATATACTTTGTATCTTTGTTGACAAAGCGTTCCAAAGCTTTGCACCAGCACTGGTAATAGTGCTCCCCCAGTGGTCTTTTTCTTGTTCGGGGAAATTGTTAGACAAGGTGCTAGTCTTGAACAGGGTGTTCGTTCTCCTCTGGGCATATTTCAGGAATTTGCTTACAGATACCACTGATGTTCTTCTTGAATGACTCTCTGGCTGATGTACAGTGTCTTAAAAGCATCTGGCTTTTGGTAGCTTGTCTGGTGCATGAAGCACCAGTGTAATGTGTCCTCTTAGATTGAGGTGTAGTCACAGTCTTGCTGCAGTGTTTATCATTCTTTGCAACCTGCATAGTAAGAAGCAGGGAGTTCCAAGGTATAGTCCATTTGAGTAGTCTACAGCTACCCCTAAAATCAAAAAAGTGAGAGTGGCCAGTAATTTATGTGGATGGATGTGAAGGAAGATGCATCGTAGCATCCACATTGTATAGAATGTACTCCTTTGGGGCTTCGTTCCAAAGATTAGGAAAAGGTTGGAGTCCATGATGATTCTGAGATTTCTTACTTCATTTGATGTCACTGATGGAGCCTCTCGTTCCTTGGGCCAGATAGGTGTAGGTTGGTAATTACTCTATTCTCCCTAAGTTATGATCTCAATTTTGGAGGAATTCATTGATGTCAGAGAGACAATCGACAAGTATGGTTGATCCTATATGCTTAGGGTTTTCCAGTTTATGCTGGTGTAGAAAAATGGGAGTCTTACACAGTGCTGGAAAACTGCAATCCTTTGAGGAACTCAAGGCCACTTATAAACTTACCAGCGGGACAATTCTGCTTTATGGAGCGGCTGGGGAGACTGGAAGAACCCAAAATGCATCAGGGATGCCCCATGAAAACGTAAAGTAGTTTCAGGGATATATTGTGCACTAAGAACATATATAACTACCCCCCTAAATGATCTATTGGACAAATGGGCTGAAGACATGGGCACTCCCATATCGAATGAGGACTGGACACGAGTATTAGATGGAGTACCAAAGGTACTCAGAGATGCTCGCTTTAAATGAACTACTTTTGATTACATACAACTTGCCATTGTCTTCCATTTCTTTAGTTATTGCTTTCAGTTTGACATTCATCACATATGCTTAGAGCAAATGACTATAACTTTCTGAAGTAATTGGTTAATGTGTGTGACTTTTGATGAAAATTATGTAATTGTGAAAAAAGTTCTTATGTAACTAAATTTATGTACCTGAACTTTTGTAAACTGCTTATATGCAGTAGAAACTTTTCTTATGAAAAGCGCTCAGATGCCATTTTGGATTTTGTTTGCACATTATACAATCACAAAAAAATGAAGAACAGGTCCCACATTGTATACAGTGTGTGTAAACTGGGGCATGGCCGACCAACATGGTCGCACTGACGTAAATCCGCGCGGCTCCACTCCGAGCCAAGGAGAAATGCCCAATATAACGTCCGAAAGGTGATGCAGCCCGCACGACCTGAAGGCGTAAGGTGTGCTGCATCAAGAGAACACGGTGATATCCAGACACCTTCGCTCCTTGCTGCCTCTGGCCTCGGAGGAGAGGCAGACCCTCATCGTGGAGCGGCTCCCAAGATGACGGCGGCTGAAATCGCACAGTAAGCAGATACCTCGCACTCGGCCCCCACGGCTGCGGTGGAGACGCGCAGGTGCATGCGGTTTGGGTCTCCCCCCTACCTGATAACAGATCTGTCCAGAAGCTGTGCAGGGGGACCTGATCTGATACGAGCGGGCCCGTGACTCGGGGCTGCCGCCAAGATGGCGGTACCGGCAGTTTGAGGCGGGGGGGACGCGATCGCAGGACACACAGCGCCGTCAATGCGGCTGTTGCACGCCGCGAAACACAGAGCGGGTCCCCCCTACGTCTGGCCATAGTAGGAAGAGAAACGGAGCAGGGCGATGCTGCGACCCAGCAATAAAGGACCCAGTTGAACTCACCATCATTGTGAAGCCAAATACAGAAATCCAATTGCACCGTGGTATTAAGGCAGGGGGCCTACAAAATAGTGAAGAACAGCGAGGAGAAAGCCAGGGACCCCCCTTAGGGGGAAAACCACTCCATTCCAGCGGGAGCTTGGACCTGGGTACCGCTGATAATGCCTGACCTCAAAATGGCACCCACCCAAGTCCTAATCAGGGATTCCCAGTAGGTCTGTTGAGCAGAGAGCACAAGGACTGATGTGTGACACCCAGGGGGATCTAGAACAAGCAGCCCGTTGCATCACTAATACCGGGGGAGTGAGAGAGGCCTCCACCCCTGGGACTGGCAGCCAGAGGTGATCTCCGGCGGCCAGAGCAGCAGGTCCATTTCGATCCCTCGGCGCGTTGGTGGGCCCCCCTTGCTGGCTCAACGCTTGACTGAATGCAGGGTGGCTCTGTGTGGTCTGAGGACCACATCCCTATGCCTCCAAAAAAAGAACAAGGCAATAGAGTCTCGAATTATTTTCCCCCAGCGGGTGCCCGTGTGGGGAAAGACAGCGATGAACAAACGGGGAGCGCAATGGCCCTCACTAGAGAAGAGCTGATGGCGTCACTGAGAGATTTAAAAAAAGTACTCAGGGAGGACATCAAATCTGACATAAATGCCTCATTCGATGCATTCAGAACGGAGATGGCCACGAAGCTGGTGGCACTACAAGCTGATGTGGACTCGGTGGGCACGCGCACTCTTGACCTAGAAACGAAGTGCCGAGAACTGGAGGAGAGATTGGCACCCCTGGAGGAGAGATCAACTACCTTGCACAACCAACTCTGCGCCACCACCCTCAAATGCGAAGACCTCAAGAATCGCTCCCGTAGAGACAACATTGGGGTGAGAGGCTTGGAGGAGGGAAGTGAAGGACCTGACCTAGAAGCATTCATGGTGAGACTTTTCTCCACACTCTTGGGGGATGGCAGCCCAGAAGTCCAGCTGGAACGGGTCCATCGGGTCGGTCCACGACTGCCGAATGACAACAAGCGACCCAGGGACATTCTCGCCAAGTTTAGCTCTTTCAAAGTCAAAGAGATGGTCCTTCAAAAGGTTAGAGGATGCGACAAGGTCACCTTTCAGGGCGCGGCGTGCTCACTCTTTCAGGACGTGGCCCAAGCAACATTGGCCCGAAGACAACAATTTCGCCCGGTCACAGATGCCCTGAGGGAACGCCAAATCAAATACAGATGGACTAACCCCTTTGGCATAGCCTCTCTGTTCAACAACAAGCATCTCCACTTCACGGAATTAGAGGACGGGGCTGATCTACTTGGTCTAAAGAACACTTCACCGCGGCGAGGAGCGCCCTCCAGAGAAGCCAGCGCGGACCAACAGGTGGAACATCGCGCACCGGGTCCTTGGCAGACGCCCAGAAAAGGTGGCACAAAGACAAAGGGTTGACAGTGGCGATGCTCTCAGCCACCTGAAAGGAGACTGAAGTCGATCACGGGGTGTTGCCCTTGGCTCTCCCTAAACAGGACAAGGTAAAGCAAGGTGGGGGGGAAACCTATGCGGGGTAAACTCTGCGTGCATCCGAACTTTGTTATAGGAGGGACACTGGCCCTCTAACATGAGACTTCAGAGGTACCCGAGGTGCTCCCCGTGACACTCTTCGAACACGATAACATAAGCAGAGGGAGCGGGGTGGCGAAACACTTTCTTTAGTGGGGTAGGCTCTGCACACACCTAAACGCTTTGGACATGGACAGGAGCCCAAAAGGTCTATGACTACCATAAATGACCCGATAGAGATGTTGTATTTCTATTCTCAATAGTAGGGGCTTTTGAGACTGCCTGTGCCCCGTAGGGCACATTATTGGGGCTTTGGAAGCGGAAATGGACTTGTCCCCGGAGCTAATGATCATGAGGTTACCCAATTTCCTTGGGAGCCTCTCAGCTCCAATGTATCGTTTCAATTTGTTGTTAATGTTTTTTACTGTGGTTTCTCATGAGGTAACTTTTCTGCATGGTCTGATGGGGGGGATGGAAGGGAGGGGGTTGTGGGGGGAGACAATTGAGACGGGACTGGGATTGTCAAGTCAGCGTAGAGTCATGGGGTACCGTACGAGGTATGGTGGTTAACTACATGTCCTGGAATGTGAGGGGACTTAACTCCCCCAACAAGAGGCAACGCTTGTTGAAGTTTTTGGGTGACCACCATATAGGGATTGTAGTGCTACAAGAAACTCACTTGAAAAAAGGCGATGACCTTCACCTGAAACACATAACATACCCCTTAATCTTACGCTCCTTAACGACCCCAAAACAGAATGGAGTTGCCCTTCTCTTCCACAACTCGGTTCACTTTCACCCCCATGACACTAAGACTGATAGGGCGGGGAGATTTGTTATGGTCAGGGGCGACTTGAGGGGCCGACCGTGCACCATAGCCACGGTGTATGCACCCAACACAGGGCAACTGGAATTCCTACTCACATGTCTAACGTCGCTAGAGGGATTCGCCAAAGGTGACTTAAAATTGCTAGGGGATTTTAACCTTATTTGGGACCCGTCATTGGACACGACACACACCCTCAGATCAGCGGGAGGGGTATTCAGCAAATCATTAAAGGCCTCCCTGCAATGCATGGGCCTAGTAGACGCGTGGAGGACCCAGAACCTCTCATCCAGAGATTACTCCTTTTTTTCTCACTCCCATAGAACATACTGCAGGATCGATCACATCTTGATTAGTCAGATGCTCTCCCAGGCACTTTTAGGAACCCGCTTCCACCCTTTTTGCCTTTCGGATCACGGCCCACTGGAGATATCACTCAATTGGCCAGCCCTGCGCAAGAAGCACGCAAGATGGTACTTCCCCAACTCCCTTAGCAGGGACAGGCTTCTCCGGGACGAAATACAGGGTGCGATCAAAGAATTCTTTACCATAAACAATCCCGCAGATACCTCACATACAAGCAAATGGGATGCCTTTAATGCAGTTATAAGGGAGAAATGCATAGCCCTAGTCACTACACTAAAGAAACAGCAGACGGAAGAGAGACAGATCTTAGAAAGGGACCTACACGAGGAAGAGAGAGCACATAAAGACTCCCCATCGATTCAGTCCCTGCGGAAAACAACAGCTTTAAGGGGGAAATTATGGGCCATCTACACTAACAGAGCCGAGAAAACCATCCTTCATCTCCAGGCCCGTGGTTGCGTAGGGGGAAACAAAATAGGCTCACTCCTGGCACGTCAGCTTAGAGCAAAGCAGGAGAAAGAGTACATAAAACAAATTATTGATGACACAGGCGTCACACATGTTGACGCTAGTGGGAAAACGAGAGCCTTCAAAGACATCTATAGCTCACTTTACACTGCGGATACCCTACTAGGAGATGACCAACTTGAGTATTTAGAACCCCTACAGCTGTCACAGGTGTCCCACACCACCAATGCTGAACTCTGCAAGCCATTCTCCACAGAGGAGATCCAAAAAGCAAAAGACGCCCTTAAACTTCAGAAAGCCCCAGGACCCGATGGGCTGAATGCCCTCTTTTACCAAACATTTGCAACTGAATTAACCCCCCACTTAGCAAATCTCTTTAATGAAATTAGCGCAACGCGCCAAGTGTCCTCCACCATGGGGGAGGCTTTAATTATCATTATACCCAAAGCAGGGAAGGACCCCCAATGATGCGCCTCATTTCGCCCTATAGCAGGGTCGGATTGGTAACACGGGCACTCGGGAAATGGCCAAAGGCTGTTAGCCGAGTTCCATCTGTGGGCTGCTTTTTGGGGCCGCCTGGGGGCTGTCTGTGCTTTTAGGATGCCGCCAGCGGCCCAGTGGGTGCCTGAGTGGCCTTTCTAGAGGCAGATGGGCTGAGGTATCACTCCCTTTCTCTCGCTGGGCCGGCCCATTAATGTATGCTGATTGAGCGGGGGCAGGGGGCCTGAGCAGAAGTGGTCTCACTTGCATTCATGTGTGGCTCAGCAGTGTGAACTAATCTGTGCATTTTTTTAAAATCTAATTGAAGTTAATACAACATGCCCCCCACCTCCTTTCTTTTCATAAAACTTCGCTGAAGCAGTGTTTTGCGGAAAGGCAATACGCAGATGTGGGCCACTTTTTTTTGGTGTGCCCGGGTCAATTTTTGATCCCAATCCAACCCTGCCCTATAGCCCTCTTGAACCTAGACGCCAAACTTTACTCCAAGATACTGGCGACTCGTCTGGAGAACATACTGCCCGCGCTAATTCACCCCGATCAGTCAGGCTTCATTAAAGGGCGACAGACCCACGATAACCTACGACGGACACTTCACTTAATAGAGAAGGCACAGAAGAAACACATCCCGGCGGCTCTTCTCTCCTTAGACACGGAGAAGGCCTTCGACCGCGTCGACTGGGCCTTTCTATATCTCACTCTCCCTTGGTTCGGATTCACTGACTCCTTTATAGGAATGGTACAGGCTAACTCTCACGCCCCCAGATCCTGAATCTTGGTGAATGGGGAGATCTCGGAGTCCTTCCAGCTTTCTCGAGGGACAAGACAGGTCTGCCCCCTTTCCCCTATGCTTTTCGCCCTTTGCATTGAACCGCTGGCTGAGAGAATTCGGGCGGACCCCAACATTCGGGGGCTCAGATTCGGCCAGGACGAGCATAAAATCTCGCTCTTTGCCGATGACGTCCTCCTACTAGTCACCGACCCGATGGCTTCTCTTTCGGCCATACAAACTGAACTTACCCTCTTCGAAAAGGCAGCCGGGTTCAAGGTGAACTTATCTAAATCCTTCCTCCTTAATATAACTCACCCCGAGAGATAATGGCGGAGATTGAGGCGACGTCCCCCTTCACCTGTGTCCGCAAAGAAATTACCTATCTGGGTATTAAAATCACCCCGAAAATTTCAAACCTCTACAAAGCTAACTTCCCCCATCTCATGCGACAACTTAAAACAGATTTTTAAAAATGGGGTTCGACCTTCATCTCTTGGATAGGCAGAATAAATGCCATCAAGATTAATGTTTTACCACTCCTCCTTTATCTCTTCCAGGGTCTTCCCATTGCGGTGGACAGGGACCTATCCGCCGAATTGAACAAGATGATGACTAAATTCATATGAAATGAATGAAATGAAATGAAATTTGTACTTGTAAAGCGCACTTATACCCCCAAAGGGGTGTCCTGGCGCTGTACGCATACCGCTGTGGAACCCTTCCTGGCTTTTCCCTGTGAAATGTCCACTCCTGGGCACCCCCAAGGTGAAGCCAGGCATCCCAGCGCTGTTGGGGCCGTTGTGGAGATTAAGCAAGCTATTGCCCAGAGTTGCAGAGTGGGACCCATGATTAGAATAGGCACCGAGGCGAGAATTATCAGGTCCGAGGCGAAACCAAAGAGCTCGCTTGTCTAAGCAACTCCTAAGCCGGCCAAGACTGGAGGGAGGGCTGGCCCTTCCAGATTTCAATGGCTATTACAAAGCGGCCCAACTCTGGATTATGGCTGTGTGGTCCCTGAGGGAGCCTGAAAAACACTGGCTCCACATGGACTCGCAAATAACGGGCAGAACCATCTGGGACCTTCCTTGGAAACGGAAGCAAGACAGACCGCCTAGTGCATATATCAGCACCCCCACGGCCACCACACTTCGGGTATGGGATAGTGTAACCAAGACTCTTCCACTGACATCCTTTCCTTCCCCCTACACCCCCATCCACTTTAATCTGGCTTTCCCACCGGCACTTATGGAAGGTCCCTTTGACCTATGGAGAGAGGGTGGATGCCTGATGCTGTTGGATCTCTTTAAGAAGGGGGAAATGCTTACCTTTGTGGATTGTGCCACCCTATATAAACTGCCGCCCACAGAAAAAGTCCGCTATCTTCAACTAAAGCACTGGGTGCAGCAACCCCAGGTGTGACTAGCTGCGACAAGAGACCTCCTCCCCATTGAAAAATTCTTGCAAACAGGCACCACAACAAAGGGTTGCATCTCATTCCTGTACTCCCTCTTATCAACAGCAGGCCCCACATGACCCCACGGCTTCGAAGATTTTAGGACACCCTACTCCCCTCCCCATTAGACAATAAGCAATGGACCTCCCTCTACAAGGACATCACCAAATATAACCGTTCTTTGTTTTTAAGGGAAGCCCATCACAAAATCATGTATGAGTGGCACCTACACCCCCAGAAATTGCGGACGATCTTTCCTAACACCTCAGATAGATGTTGGCGGGGATGTGGGTTGTTGGGAGACTTTGGCCACATCAGGTGGGATTGCCCCTCTATCCAACCCTTCTGGAAGGAAATCCTCTCCCAAATTAAAACTATCCTGGGATACCCACTCCCAAACACCTTGGTGCATACGCTCTTGGGGGTGAGGGACCCAATGCTAAAATACCAAACCCAGGGGGACCGATCTATCATGTGGCTGTGTCTGGGAGCGTCCAAGATGGCAATAGACGCAGCCTGGAAAAAACCAGAGGCCCCCTCCTTTACCCAGTGGCATGCTCGATTGTGGCAGGCATTAGCCCTTAAGCGGATGACAGACATTGTTGAGGACTCAAGGAGGGGCTTTGATTATATCTGGAGCCCCCTGGTGAGTTACCTATCCGAGGGTCTACCCTTGTTTGTATACGAATCGAGATTGCGAGCCCTTCATCTCTTTCAGATGTAGCGGCTTGTGCTCCCCCCCTGACCTGTTCGATTGATGGCCTTGAGGACACATAGGGAAGCACTAGGAGGGGGAGGTCGCGGGGCACCCTGAAGCTGTGGGGGAAGGATCCAGGAGACTCAACAGCCCGGTAATACGATCCTGTTCCCGGAGTATCCCCCATCCCATTCGGACCTATTTTTCATATCACCACGGTATAGTTGTATTGTTTTGGTTTTCCTTTTTGGTTTAAACTTAGTTTCTCGTTGCACAAGCTGTGCATTATCTGGGGACCCCCGTGCGCAAAGGGATAGTTACCACCTGGAACATATTAGCTTTATATTGAAATAGGGTAGGGAAAACACTACCGTGCCCGGGGGAACTTATGAAGTTTAACAAATCTAGTCAAGAACTTGTAAAAATGCTGCGTTTCTTTTTAGAGATCTGTAACTGTTGACATGTGAACTGTGCTGGGGGGAACTACAATGTATTGTGGTACGTTTCAAAATTAATAAAACGTTTTTGACACAAAAGTGTAAACTACCCTCCATGCAGACTAGGTACAGTATGAACAGCAGCAGTGCACAGTTCCATCACACACACAGTTGTTATAAAACAGGCAACGGCGGCTCAAGCTAAAGACATACACATGCTACCACCGGGTATAATAAGGGCAGCAAGAATTTCTTATTCTGGGGCATCTTAGGGTTTCATTATCTTTTACGATCTCAAAGCGTATAAACAAAAATGACAAAGCTGAGTGTACTCTTTACAATTTGATGGGCACCTCTGTTCGATTTTGCACACTTACAGAGGTCTCATCGGAAGTGCTGTATCCAGTTCTGGAAGACTCATTGAGAGGAGTATGTCCTGTTCCGAAGGACACTTTTATCACAGTGCGTCTGGGTCAAGAGGTCACCATTGTCATGGTATGCAGACATAATATCGATGTTTAAACATCGATATACCATTATATCGATGTTTAAATATCGATATGACAGAATATCGACCATCAAGAATATCGTCGACCAGAATATCGACATGCAGGTAAGAAATATCGTTTGAATTAATATCGATGTTAGTAATATCGTTAGTAAAAATATCGTTGTTAATAATATCGATTTTTTTTTGTGTGCTTTGTATGTTAGTATATGTGTTAAAAGTATAGCTTATGTTTGTAATGTATGTTTGAAATTTTTACAAGTAATCAATTTTATGTTAATTAATTTTTGTGTATTTTAGTTCCGTAGCGGGTTGTAGGTTTATAGGGGAATAGGGTGGGAAGTAATTTAATTATAATATATGTAATAATAATTTTTTAGAAGTTATTAATTTTTTTAAAAACATAAATATTGTGTTTTAGTTCCGTAACGGGTTGTGAGTTTATAGGGGAATAGGGTGGGAAGTAATTTAATTTAAATTAATTAATTAATAATTGTATTAATTAATATTTTTGTATTTAATCATTTATATTGTCAATTGTGTTAATTAATGTTTTATTAATTAATTTTGATTGGTTATTAATAATTAATAATTAATTGGTAAATATGTTAATTGTGTAATTTTTTGAGGAGCGGGTTGTGGTTTTATAGGGGAGTAGGGTGGGAAATAATTTAATTATAATTAATAAATTAATAATTTTAATTAATATTTATGTAATTAATATTTTATATTGTTAATTGTGTTAAAAAATGTTATTCATTAGTTATTAATTGGATATTTATTATTAATAATTAATTGGTAAATATGTTAATTGTGTAATTATTTTATGAGTTGGTGGTAGGTTGATAGGGGAGTAGGGTGGGAAATAATTTAATTTTAATAATTTGTATTATTATTTTATATACAAGATTTATTTAAAGTTATTTTATAGTGTTAATTGTGTGAACGTATTTATATTTTATTGTTTTTAATTTGTTTTTTAATTGTTATTACTTTATTAATTAATTGTTAAATAATTATGTTAATTGTGTAATATTTTACATTATTGGTGGTGACGTTTATAGGGGAATATAGTGGGAGGTAAATTATTTTTGAAAAATTAATTATTTGTTAATTAATGTTAATTATTTTGCAGGAGTGGGAATACTAAATTATTCCCTCCGCTATCCAACACTTTCCCTACTGTTACACTTAGTGGAGTGGGAATGGTAAATTATTCCCACCCGCTATCCAACACTTTCCCTACTGTTGCACTTGGTGGAGTGGCAATAGTAAATTATTCCCACCCGCTATCCAACATTTTTCCTACTGTTGCACTTGCTGGAGTGGGAATAGTAATTTTACCCACCCGCTATCCAACACTTTCCCTACTGTTGCACTCACTGGAGTGTGAATAGTAATTTTTACATACCCGCTATCCAACACTTTCCCTACTGTTGCACTCGCTGGAGTGGGAATAGTAATTTTTACCCACCCGCTATCCAACACTTTCCCTACTGTTGCACTCACTGGAGTGGGAATAGTAATTTTTACCCACCCGCTATCCAACACTTTCGCTACTGTTGCACTTACTGGAGTGGGAATAGTAATTTTTACCCACCCACTATCCAACACCTTCCCTACTGTTGCACTCACTGGAGTGGGAATAGTAATTTTTACATACCCGCTATCCAACACTTTCCCTACTGTTGTACTCGCTGGAGTGGGAATAGTAATTTTTACATACCCGCTATCCAACACTTTCCCCACTGCTGCACTCTTTGGAGTGGGAATAGTAATTTTTACATACCCGCTATCCAACACTTTCCCTACTGTTGCACTCGCTGGAGTGGGAATAGTAATTTTTACCCACCCGCTATCTAAAACTTTCACTACTGTTACACTCGTTGGAGTGGGAATAGTAATTTTTACCCACCTGCTATCAAATACTTTCCCTACTGTTGCACTCACTGGAGTGGGAATAGTACATTTAACCCCCCGCTATCCAACACTTTCCCTACTGTTACACTCGTTGGAGTGGGAATAGTAATTTTTACCCACCCGCTATCCAACACTTTCCCTACTGTTGCACTCACTGGAGTGGGAATAGTAAATTATTCCCCTCCGCTATCCAACACTTTCCCTACTGTTGCATTTGCTGTAGTGGGAATAGTAAATTATTCCCCTCCGCTATCCAACACGTTCCCTACTGTTGCACATTCTGTAGTGGGAATAGTAATGTTATACCCTACGCTATCCAACATTTCCCTACTTTTATAGTTAATGTAGTGTAATTTTTTTTTTTTAATAAATATTAATTTTAATATTTTAATTTATTATATATATATATATTTTATGTTTATATTACAGGTTTATGTATATATATATATATATATATATGTATTTATAATGTTTCTTATGTTTCTAACATTTCATAATTAAATAAAATAATTATTTATTATATTATTAAGTTAATATATATAAAAAAAAATATGTATGTTTAATTATTTTTATATTACATTTATCAGTCTTTAACATTTTTAAATAATTCTAACTATGTTTTTATTAATTATATTTATTATTTAATTATTTTTATACTATTTTTAAGACATTTTAAAAAACGATATTTTAAACAACGATATTTTAAACAACGATATTTTGGTTTCGATATTTTTGTACTTACCATTGTAGAGATAGGCTGTCGATATTCTGTCCATCGATATTGTAGACTCGATATTCCTGTACCTCGATATTCTGTCCGTCGATATTTTGTCGGTGATCCCATTGTCATATTGTGTACAATTCTAGATACTGCACCTGAAGTGTTCCTGGCGGGATTGACGTGCCAGGGGACAGAGTATTCAGTGTATGGGTGGGTCAGTGCAAAACTACAACATGGTGTCTGCCACCACAGGCCCCACAACGACGTACTTCCTAAGTCCTATTGCCAACACCTACAATGCCAAGGAAGTACTAGACAGCACTTGCCATAGTCAAGCTGTCAATAAAGTACAATTCCTAAACCTGAAACAGATGGCCACAGCTTTGGACAAAACAATGAGCACAATACACGTGCACCCTCCTACCTCCTGTGAAGAATCCCTTACCTTTACAACCTTGGTAAGTGGCAAGTGGGCAATTGCACAGGGCACACACATTCCAGGTCTGTCCCCTGGGAAAATGATCAGTCTTTCTCTATATCACCTATGTTTAGTTTGATTTCGTTATCTCCCTCCCACTTGCTGCCTACCTCAGTCTCTCTCTACCCACTGTCATCTTTAAAATTTTTGAAGCCCTGAGCAAGACGTATTTAAGCTGTTTCTGTGTGACACCATTTAGGAGGGTTTACTGAATAATTCAATATTATTTAGATTTATGCTGGCTAGAATTAACAGAAAATTAGTAACACAAGTCAAATTTGTTCAGAATATGGGCCCCCAAAGTATACCTTGCCTTGGCCCCCAAATACCTTAAGGCACACAAGAAAACAAAGCCTGTCTTGCCCAGTGAGGCCACTATCAGAACTGCTCTTCCGGTTTTAGATACACAATAAATTTTTGTGTTACGGTCCTATATGAATCCCCTTCTCTCTTCCATATATTCAGAATCCTATTACCAAACACCATCCTAATTCTGAGATGACAACACCAGGCCACAATCTGAGGGTTTGCCATTACTCCCTTATATGACCTGCATAGGCACACTATTCTTTCTCCACTCCTTCACGTGCTGACACACTGCAAAAATCCTGTATAAGGCTAGTAGCTTAATTTGTTCCCTGAGGCGACAGAACCAGGTCATAGCATTGGGCTCGGCTCAGGGGCGGTTCCTCCGCTATGGCGGAGGAGCATCGCCCCACTGCTTTTAGGCAGTGAGAAATATAAAATGATAATAACTTAGAATTATTGTCATTTTATGTTTCGTGTCCTGCTGCTTTGCGGCGAGTGGGTGGGCGGGGCTGCTCTGCTCTCCGAGTAGGGCAGGGTAGGAGTGGTTTGCCCACTCCTAAGTGTGCAATGATTGTTTGGTCGGCCCACTCGTGCCGCCGAAACCAGTCATGCCCACTTCCCTGTTCTCCATGCAGGCAGCATTACAGCCTGCATGGAGAACATGCCCACCCCTCCAGCCCCAGGCTGAGCGCCGTGTCATGGCTCTCAGACCAATTACAGCGCTGCATTGCGGCATTGTGATTGGCTTAGGGGAGGGAGCCTGACTGCCTGCTTCCTGTTCTTGTCGGAGGCAGGAGAGCAGGAGCAGAGAAGATGCAAGACCCGGCTCAAGGTAAGTTTTTCTTTTTGAATTCTGAACCCCCGTGTGACACCTTCCCCCATGACTCCCCCCATTACCGCTCCCCCACCCGCAAGCCATGCAAGCCACGACGGGCTGGGCTTTTGTGTTGCCTTATACAGGGACATTTTAGGGATTCTGGGGGCCCTGGGCCAAATGTATTTTGGGGGCCCCTGTTCAAAACAGCTTTGAATTTGGGATTCAGTATGAGCTGTTTCATGCCCTCTTCGGCCAGGCGACTGACAGTGCACAGACACACTCGTACAAATTCTAAATGTGTTTGCATCTAATATTCAGAGAAAGTGACGCATGTTTTTACTATTGTAAAACAGCGTCAGCTCACTAATATTACTGCAAGTAATATCTGTGACACCCACCCATTTCTCATATGTGAGGTCCTGTTTTTATGTAAAAGAAACTTTTTTATGGATGTTGCATGAAACATAAACCCACCATTTTTCTGCAAAATGTCCATAATAGACTCTTAGGGGGTCATTATGATAGAGGGCGGATCGCCGCCGCCCGTATGGCGGTGGTGAACCGCCCGCTATTTTCCCCCACCCGCCTAACATTTCCCCACCGCCATATTACGATGGCGGTGGGGACCCAGGCAGACGGAAAGACCGTCTGCCAGTTTTCCGCCGGTAGGCAATCCGCCCGATTGCCTACCGTGCGGAAAAGGCCTGCAATATGGAGGTGGTGCCTTGCAGGCACCGCCATCCATATTACGATGATGGCGGTCACATGCCTTTCCATGGCGGATACTCCGCCATGGAAAGGCATGCGAGAAATGCCTTTGGGGGCCCGTTGCGGGCCCCCTGGGGGTGGGGGCTGCACTTGGGGGTACCCGTGGTACCCCCAACATTGGCATGCAGAAGGTGGCAGGCACCGTGCGGTGCCTGTCACGTTGTGCATGCCAATGCACATCATGCATATATTGCATTGTGGCGGGTGCTGCTCACAGCACCGCCCGCCACAATGCAATATACGCGGCATGCCACTGCCACCGTGGCAGTGGCATCCTAATTGCCGGTGCGGGACCGCCGCACCACTGGCGGCCGGTCCCAGCACCGCTAGGGTGGCCGTCATCCTAATAGGCCCCTTAGACATCACCCACATTGAAATTGAATAAAATGAAAAACGGTATTTAAAAAAACCTGCTTAAGAATTATTTACGGTCATCAGGGCAAACCTCTGCAGATCAGGGCTGGCTCTATCAGGCTCCCCCTGAAAGGCTGGGGCCTGGGCCGGAGCCCACTTTGTCCATGCCTTAAAACGTCTCTGGCGTTATACCTCCATAAATTCCACACCCTGCCTTCGGTGAAGGGCATCTTTTGGCCACTTCAACAAACACATTTCTCCCAAGCATTTTTGAGCTCATACTGAAATGGTTAGGAGTAAAGTGGCCAGCAGCAAGAGCATCATCGAGAAGGAATGTAAAGATACACCACCAGTCAAATGCTGACCACCTGTGAATCCTCTCACTTCCATTATTCAGCTCACAGGAACCAGGTTATTGCCATCCCAGCAAAAAGTGCATGTTTTTATTTTGGGGGTCTATGAATGCCATATGCGCGTCTGTATACTGTTTCCCGTCATCGATTATGTAGTTTAGAAATAATTTTAGAATAATAATGTTAAATGGAAAAACATATACAATCCGAGATATACCATATTTGGTCAACTATTCGGTAGACAAGATGAGTCGCATTAAAATTAATAACACAATAATAGTTTTGTAGAAAAATGTGAGAAGCTGCCCTAGCGGAATACGATTCAATTGTAGCGACTTTTTCTTCACTTTAAATTAGGTACTATATTCTGTTCTGAACTGTCCTTCCCTTGAATCCTTCTTTGAAGTGAGACTCTGTGTTTCAACGCCGTTGAATAAATATATAGATATGCAGTTACTGGAAGGAGCCTCGAGTTATGTATTTCATTTGCTGGTTATTGCAGTGCTGGAGGCTGGACAGAAGAAGGCAAGTGACACATTTAGTCTTGGATGGGAGGTCAGTCAAGTGTACAGTGTTTGTGCCCTCTGACGGTGCTACAATGACAAAGGTATTAGAGCTCATTACTCTCCAGTTTAGGCCGAGCAAAGGCTGTTTTTTCCTAATTAACTGTCTTGCTGACCAGAGAAAAGGACTGTCATGTGAATCATCGCATGGTTTGCGTTTCACTGGAGAAGCAGTTATCCCATGTCGAGTGCTATAGAAAGTACACAATATACAGAGAATACCTGCACATCCCGAGCGGCTTTTGCCACCGGTACTTTTGAAAATAGGAGAGTTAAGCAGAGGAATTCATATGCGGCATGTTCAGGGCCCTACACGAAGCATGAAGGTTTGAGAGTTCTATCGTAAATGAATGAATCATTGAATGAATATGCATCTATAACATCCATGCTTACACCCGAAAACTGACGGTTCTCGGGGAGACCCAGTAGAAAAGCTGAGTCTTTTGAGGTTTTCGAAACATTCAATTTCACAAAGGGTTTCTAAAGGGGGTGTAGTCACAGTAAAAGCATAAACACCCTACGAGACATTTTGACACTGAGGCCCTCATTACGAGTGGACTGTTCTTATCACAGATATCCCGTAGGCAGACACATGCACACTACATTACACTGAACAAATGCATGCAAAAGTCCATGAGTGAATGACTGAGACCACATGGGTTTTGTTTGAAGAAAGGTATCTTGCAGGTTTATTTGGTAAGGTAATGGGTTAACTTACGGCAATCCAAGGGCAGCCAGTGACAATATAATTTAAGTTGGCTGCCCATTTGATTAGTGAATGAAGACCTTTGGGGGTTCACCCCACTTCTGGGCCCCATAGTCCAGGAAAAGAATTAAGAGGCGGAGCATTGCCCAGTTGCTCAGGCTTACAACTGCCCTTGGGCATGAAGGGGCATTGTCGCTTTCATCCCTAAGTCCTGACGTAAGGGCCACTGAAGAATTGGCATGAAGTCTCTATGGGCTCTTTCTTGCAGTTGATTTTTGCACTAAAGTCCAGTCCTTTGGCTCGCCCAGTAACTCCACCTGCATACAGAACAAGAGAAAATAAAACATCACAACACTTGTATTACATCAGTCATTACAAACAAGTCAATAGGGGTAAGAGGTAGGGTGGGTTTCGATGTGCAATCTTGCCCAAAGATGCTGACCCCTGGAGTCATAAGGTATATAATGAAGATCTTGCCCCGGAAGTGACTTTGCTGAAGTCGGCTGACCTTCCTCCTCAGGAGCAATCACCAACCTCAGCCCCCAAGCCCTAACCTGCCCCAAGGGGATAAAGTCAATCAGAGGGGTGTACAGCCTGGCAGGGGAATGCTGTGCTAAGCTTCTGCCTACCAAACTATCATCCTTTGTGTGACACAGGCAGCAACATTTTCGGTTCCTGTGCAAACGATTGTTTCCTTATTGATCAGAAGTTCAGGTTTTGTGGTAGTTACTACATGCCTCAGAGTTTTCCCGAGGTAAATTTGGGCAGGCAAAACCTGCCAAATTTTAAGGGGGGAAAATGGCCAATAAATACCAATACATGGGGATTTTGGTGTGCAAAGCACCAAAATCTGCATTTTAACCTGTAATAGCTAATAATTATTGCATCTTAAAAATTCTGATCCCCAGGTTATTGGAAATAAAAAAGTGTGGTAATAATTACCTTCCCAGATGGGCCACTTGTAATGAGGGCCTGAATGTATATTTGATTTGGAATTTCCAGCCAATGAAGGCTCGGACAGGCCTAGGAAACCCTGCTGAATTTCCTGAAGTTAAAACCAGCTTTACTGTTTATACTAATGGTGGCTAGAATGAAGGGTTGATAGTGGGCTGGAAAGCATGCAAGGATCATCTTATGCACAGTGCTTTTTATAGTGTGCGTAAGGGTAAAAATCATAATAAATATGAATTTCATATAATTCACATTGAGGTGTAACTCACCTTTAGGGGCTTGTGCCTAAGTGCCCTTGAAAGGTTAAAGGAGGGCTCACTGTGAACTCTCTTGCACTATTTGTCCTCGCAAATAACACTCATGCTTCCTGCTAAAAGCCTATTGGAGACACTGTGGTGGTACAGACAGCATGCCCCTTTTGAGCCAGCAATGGGTTTCTCTTGGATATTTGTGTAGATGACATTTCCTTCATATCAGCAATATGCACCTATATTTTAAATGTTGTCCCGACTGTGTTCCAGCTCATCCATTTCTACAATCTGGATGTAGATCTAGCTTTAGCTATAAACCATATCATTATAGGGCACTTTAGAAATGCACCAAAGTGCTTTCTGCTTCTGAAGGAAAGAGCTCAACTGTATATCCAAATCAAAAAGCTCATGTTGAAATTCCACTGGTCTTCTCAACATTTGATTCTTTGGAAATAAGGGATGTTTTCACAAGTTTCTTTGGAGATTCATGTAAGTATTTTTTTTCAGAAGGCTTTTTGATAATCTATCAATTAGGTGATTTTAAAGTATTACATCTGCAGGTACGTCCTTCTAGGTGGAAACAAAATTGGGTATCATTTAGAATTTGGCAGATCGAGAGCACTGCCAACCCTGTCATTCCCCCCGTTATGGTTGGAGGAAGTGCTTGGTTTCCAAGGCTAGTGCCTCAGTCATCGGAAATTGCTGACCTTGTGGCGTGTCCAACACTGGTCCATCTGGTTAAAGTGATGGCTGCACACCCTATTAAGAGTATGGTGACTTTCATTAGAATTCCCTTCTTTGCACCATCAAGGATGCATGGCGGTCATAGGTAGAGAAAACATTCAATGGCCCTGACAAGCATGTAGTATACTCCCTATGTGTTGGGGCCATCGATTTTCTTGTTTTTAAAGAATAAATTCCAACTTTGGGAGGTTAATTCTTATAACCAAAAACGGGCTTTCGCTTTGTTGAGTCTATGCATGAAACAGGGTGCCCGCTCAGCAAAGCTTTACTTCCCTCAGTGAAGACTCTGTACTGATGGCCCCACTGAAGACATGGAGATTCCCAGCTGCCTGTTGGGGTTATTTAACACTGGCATGCTGTCATCTGTAAGTGTAGCAAAGACTATAGCCTATGATGATCTAGCATGCCATCTGACCGGATCTAAATAGCCCTGCTGGCTTTGTGCTGGCCAGTGCACACTATCCAAAAAAGCTCTGCCCAATTTTGTACTCGCGTGTGACATGGAAAGTGGCTCTTCCCTCTGACTTAACTTGTATTATAATTCAAACCTCATTTATATATTCAAAGCAAACAGAATGAGGGCCACCCAAAACAAAAAATACTGATTCCAGATGGTATTATTTTGGTCATACTATCTGGTTCAACCAGTTAAGAAACATGAGTTTTTATTCAAAGAGAATCAAAGCTCTGTTCAAGGTGCCTCATGATTTCTTGAAATTAGTCATAAATCTCATAATCTCCTGATCTTAGACTGCTGTAATATTTTCACAAATCGGACCTGTGTGAGGAAAATTTCTTTTAAAAGATTTTTTTTCTCTTCTTGCTGAACAATAAATTCTTCAAAGATACTTCACAAATAAATTCTCTTCAACATTCCTTAATTAAGTTGCAAGTACACAAATGGTGGATGGGATGCTACGTCACAAACGTGGCGGGTCCCATCTGTCATATTACAAATGAATTATATCCTATGGTACCTGTATACAGCACACAAGATATCTATCACATTTGTGGCAAAGTATACCATCATCCAAACTCTAAATCAGGCCCAAAAGTGCTTTATTTTGCTGCATAAATCCAGTCTTTTTAATTGTTTGCAAAGTACAATTATTAAAGAATCACTTGGTTGTACTTCATCCTTTTCATGTGCTTCCTCCTTACCGCCCTGAGCAGGCATTGGTGTAAGCTCAACCTTTTATCAGAAGACCCCAAATTTGTGATCTGTTGCAGCAGCGGCCGGCATGGCTCACGGGTGGGGGGGCTGGTGCAGGTGTCGCGAGCGGGGGCTGTGGAGGGGGACGCACGGAGGAGAATAAAAGTTTTTTTTAACTTACCTTTAGGTCTGGTTCCCTGTCTCTGCTCCTGCTCTCCTGTCTCCGACTCCAGGAACAGGAAGCAGGTAGCCAGCCTCCCTCTCCTAAGCCAATCACAACGCTGCAATGCAGCATTGTGATTGGTCTGAGCGCCATGACATGGCGCTCAGCCAGGGGCTGGAGGGGTGGGCATGTTCTCCATTCAGGCTGTAATGCAGCCTGCATGGAGAAGGGGGAAAGTGCGCATGACTGGTTTGGGCTGCCCAAGCAAACAGTCTTTGCACACTTAGGAGTGGGCAAACCACTCCTCCCCTGCCCTGCTCCAAGAGCAGAGCAGCCCGCCCACCCGCAAAGCAGCACTGCTTAAAATCAGTGAGGCAATGGTCCTTCTCCATAGCGGAGGAGCCGCCACTGATCTGTTGAGAATCATTGAATCCAACTAACTTTTTGAAATTTCTGAAATTAAATTAACCATGAGTGCTGTGTATTGTTTCATACATGTGAGAAACATCTGTTTTTCAAATTATTATGAAAGAAGCCCTCAAAGCCCTTTGAGAGGGGGTCTGAATTGCATTCTTCCCTCACTTTGTGAAATGTGAACAAGGTATTTAAGTTTAACAGCTGTTACTTCAGCGTTCTTTATATAGTGTTGAATCTACTTGTCAGAAGTAGCTAGGGAGAGTAGTGGAGCAGTGTAATTTGATTTTACCATAAGATACTGTAGGAGTGCATTACAATAATGTGTAGTCAGCACTCAAATATATTCTGCGTGATTATTGATACTAAGAGAAGATGGGGTATTGTATATTTAAAGTACTCCATGTGAAAACTAGTGAGCTTTATACATTGTGTGCCTAGAAATTTTACTAATAGAAATTCCCGCAATACTCATATATTAATATTTTAGGAGGAAACCAAGCTTATAACATGTTTCATGTGAAGCTGATGAGATAAGGTGTATGTGTATACTAATGTTTAGACATTTATACATGTAACAAGAAATTATATTCATATTGGTGTATTTTGAAATGACATCTTTTACGTAATGATTTGCAATTTAATTATGCATTAAGAAACTGCATTTGCTATGTGTTTTGTAATGTGCACCTATTTGTAACCCTGTGCACCATTTAGTTGACATAATTTTGTGGCCTCATGTATAGTTTCAGCACAAGCCCATGCTTAAGTCTAACATTTGATTCGTATTTAAACTTCAATGTAGAATGTGTTTGCTTGCATTTTTCGTTCCCATTGCAGGTGCAGACAAAGTTTCATTTTTTTTTAGTAAAGGAGGGTTTGTGCTTCAGTAAGATATCGAGGTATGTGAAGACGTATTTTGGCCAGGAGAAACGCGGTAATAAGCAAGGAGGCGAGTTCCCATGGAGGAGGAGAATAAATGCCAAGGACGAATGAAGTAGCAACTTACCGATGTGGGAAGGGTGGTGCCAGTAGCCAATTTGCGCCTGAATTGTGGAAAGTTGCCAGATCTGATCTGGTGATTTAACTTGAATGCAGCCAATACCTTATGCTGTAACGTAGTGAGGGTAGGAGAGACTTCTTAGGACTTCATGAGGTGCAAACCTCTTCTTCTGCTTTGTGTGGCTTCATGCTACTTGACCCTTGGTTGGAGTTTCTTTTACAGAAGACTCTGAGAGCTGACACCTTTATATTATCCATTCTTACTCATGCTTCTTAGATTAGGGTTGTCCCTTTTTAAGGTAGTATAGGGAGAGATAGCATGAGTACGCTATCTGTCCCTACAACTCTGATAATCATTTGATGCATTTTAATGTTCAATTATTTTTCCTTATTACTTACATCGTTATAACCAAATTAGTTGTATGCTATTTGTTATCTAGTGTAAATCTCTTTAGGAGATTTGGACCCATTTTGTTTGTCCTATATTTCTATACTGTGATGCTGAGACTGATTTAAATCAATCTATTTCTGAATATATATTTAAATCTAACTAATCTCAATTTTAGTTGTCGAGTAGTTATTGTGCAACTAAATGCTTTTCTCTTGAAGTAGAGGGAGATAGAATTTTACCTAGAATAGTCTTGACCCAGCCCCAGTGGCCCTAGTCCAGAGTCCAGGATCAAGACTTGGAGAATAAACAGAGTTCTGATGGCGTGCGTCAAAACAGTGGCGGCAGGGGAGTGAGTATTAGTAGGGTTGTGTGCGGCCACGGCCCATGCAGGTAAGAGCAGTGGGGCGGTGGGGCCTGGAGGGGGATTTCGACCGACGGCGACAAGGGAAAATTATTTGTTTAATTGTCCCTTGTGGTTATCTGTCGAATCCCCCCCTAAACCGGCCCCACCGCCCCACCACTCTTCCCTGAACAGGCTGTGCTGGTTGTGTGTATGAGGATTACACTTAGGGGCCGATTCCGATTCCGGCCGGAAATCTCTCCGACCGAGCCGGACCCGGAGAGATTTCCGACCGAATCGGACTCTGGCAGTCCGACCGAACGAGTACGATGCGCACGCATGCCATCGGACTCGAGTCGGGTCGGACTCCCATTGAAGTCAATGGGAGCCTGTCGTACAACGCGTACGCGGGCTCCCATTGACTCAATGGGTGCGAGGCGGACAAGGGCGCCCCTACAGCGTGTACGCGTCCATGCGCATCGTGGCGTACATGCACAGGTAGGGGGACCCATGGGTCCCCCTGTGTGCGACTCGCGCGGATACGCGTATAGGGGGTCCGACGCGGACCCCCAAAGTCCGGCTCCGACAGCTTTTTCGAGCCGGACGGCGCGAGTCGGTCGGACTGCTCGCGGCGCGCATCGTACTTACCCGGCCGGGATACGTCTCCATAGCGCGGTGCGAGTCATGTCCATGCGACTCGGTCGGAGCGTGTTGAAGCCGCGTTCGAGTCGGTCGGAGATCATACTCGCTCGGCCGGACCCAAGTACGATTCGGTCGGGAAACAGGGCTCCGAATCGGATCCGGTAAATCCGAATCCGATTCGGAGCACTACCGGCCGAGATCGGAATCGGCCCCAAAGTCTGTGGTGAAATATTGATTGTGTGATGTCTGGCGGAGATGTTGTGAGAGTTGAGTGAATATGTGTTAGACCTGGCATCCTTGGCATGGTTTCCTCTGTATTTTTGCCTCTGCCTCCTATATTTTAGCTGTGTGCTGGATTTAGTTTTTGCTGGTCTAGATGCTTTGGACACTTTGCCACTGGTGATCAGTGCCAAAGCGGAAGTGCTCCCTATGTCAATTGTGCATATAGGTTGGTGTTTCCATAATTGGTTTGATTGACTTACTACGAAGCCCCTAGTACAGTGCACTGTGTGTGCCAGGGCCTATAAATGAAATACTGCACTGATTGTGCCACCCACACAAGCAGCCTTTCAAAGGGTTCTCAGACCTGCCACTGCAGTGTCTGCACGCAGTTTTTACAGCCATGTCAGCCTGGCAAGTGCACCCCGTTTCCACACCATACCCTTCCCTTTTCCTACATGTAAGACATCCCTCAGGTAGGCCCAAGGTACCCCCATGGGCAGGGCGGAGTGTATGTGAAAGGCAGGACATGTACTGATGTGCCTGATCTGTCCTGATAGTGAAAAACAGAGTATTTTGTTTTTCAGTATTGAAAGGCTATCTGTCCCATAGGATAGAATGGGAGTTTATTTATAACATCTTATGAGTATAACTTTCCATTTGGACAAGGTAGGAAGATGGAGTCTAATATGCCTGAACTCAGAATATAAAAATGCATCTTTTAGGAAAGATAGTTTTTATATTGTGTGTTTGAAAATACCACTTTTAGAAAGTGGGTATTTTCTTGCTTAGCCATCCTGTGTGCCTCTTCTGGTTTGTGGATTTACTGTCTGGCTTTGGAGTGACACGGACTGGGGATGTGCATTCACTGTGGACAGCCGCTGGGTGGGTCGAGGTGTGCCCTGCCTTTTCCTGGATGAGCCAGGGCTGGGCTGAATAGACATGGGCTGTATTTAGAGTAGTGGGAGGAGATTTCCTTGCACCTGAATAGGCTGGGTCTGCCTTACACAATGCTGTCTCCACCTCCTGCCAGGAAGCTGGGCCAGAGAGAACAGAACTGGTTTGGACTAAGCACAGAGACTCTTTGCCACAAGAGAACAAAGGGAAACGTGGTATAAATATTGGGGTCCAGATCCCAGAATTTTAGAACTTGCTTGGATCAAGAAACCTGCAAATAAGAAGAGCTGGGGAAGCTGTGAGGAGAGACTACCACTTTGATTGTGCTTTGCTGTGTTGGCCTGCAGTAGCTGCTTCTGTCTTGGGCAGAGAAAGGACTGGACTAAACTTTATGCAACTTCTTTGTTTGAGTTTCTCCTAGGGCTTGAGGTAGAGCTTGCCCCCTGTTCAAGAAGTCTGAGGAACAGCAAATACTTCACCTTCCTCTGGGTACCGCCTCTGAGACTGTGCATTCCAGTTGCCACAGAAGAAAACCGCAGTCCGACGCCATCCCTGGCACTGCTGGCGGTTCCGTGATCTGAAGACACCACATTGGGCACCGCTGCACTTCACACTGCAACCCTGGTCTCACCGACGACGACCGCTGCCACTGAGCCGCTGTTTGCACCTTGACCTGTGGGCACCACACTTCGCACCACCTCAGTTCACTCCGCCGCCCTGTTCTCACCAACAATGCCGCTGCAAGCTTACATCGTCGCCACTGCCTGCACTGTGGTTTGGGGGTACCGTTCGTCCGTCCCACACCACAGGATGGGCCCACCGCCGCCAGTTCCCATCAACCGGCACTGCCGACTGCGCCGTGACCTGTCAGCACTTAAGCGAGCACTGCCCCACCTTGCACCGCCGTCCTGGTCTCACCAACGCACTGGACGACCATCACCGAGCCACCGCCTGCGCTGAGACCTGAGGGCACCGCACGCTGCTCCACTCCAATTCACCCCGCAACTGCGAAACATGCCACAACCGGCCTGCACCGACACGGTCGGCCAGAACCAAAGGTACAGTTTACAGGTCTTCTGACACCGATGCCGCTTCACACAGACGCGCTCGAACAAACCTGTTGGATTTGGTTGTTTTTTGCTCTGCGGTAGCCCCGGACGGCACTACAATTTTGACGTTATTCTTGCAAAGTGCATATTTTGATTATTGTATGTTGGATTTTTGTCATTTTGGTCTTGTTTGGTTTAGATAAAGATTAACTATTTTTCTAAACTGGTGTGGTGTCCATTTGTAGTGTTTTCACCGTGTTACTGTATGTGTGCACAAATGCTTTACACACTGACTCTGAGATAAGCCTCTCCACTCGTGCCAAGCTACTAAGGGGTTGAGCAGGGGTTGTCTAAGGGCGTAACTCCCTTACCCTGACTAGAAGCAAGTTCCCTACTTGGATAAAGGTGCAAACCATTGCCAACTAGAGACCCCAATTTTTAACAATATGGTGTTAAGTTGTTGTTGAAGTTGTTATCACGTCCGACATGACCTTAAATCCCAGGATACATAATAAAGGTGCAGAATACACAGTGTTGTAATTGTCTGTTAAGGTTTTGTGGGGTTTGTCGTGAGACGTCGTTGATGGCCCAATTAAGAGAGGGAACTTTGTTTGTTTACAAAAGAGAGTTGTGATTAGTGTGGTGGACTTTTTGCGCAGAAGGGAAACTGTACTGTTTTAAGTGATTCCCTGCTGGTCGAGGTTTCATTTGCGAATGTGTGTGTTCTTTGGGTGATTTAATTCTATCAATTCTTTTAGTGGAGCAGACAATTGTTATTTGTTGTTTGTCATATCATTAGAATGAGAGAGAGTATGAGGAGATGTGAAGGATGGTGAACTGCTGCAAGGAGTGAGAGTGAGGTCATAGTGTGTCGCGCTGGGATAGGTCGGTTGGTGTAATGCCGCGCTGGGATTAGTTGTACTCAGCATTTGGTGCTGCACTGCTATTGGTGGTCACTTTGTTAACGAATTTGGAAAATATTTAATTTGGGTTTATTTTGGAATTGTTGAAATAAAGGATTTGAACATGAGATGTTTTAGAGCATTAAGGGATATGATACATGGAGATGTATATGTACCTATTAGAGTGGGCGAAGAGGAGCCACCGGAAGATACCTGAGCTCATTATATGGTGATGAATGTAGGGCTCCACACCATTATCGGTCTAAAAAATTGACTTTAGATCACAGAGAAAGAAGGTGCTTTAGCATTTCCATTGTATGGTACATTTAATTTGAGGATAATTAATAATCTGAGAGGATTTCTCTTTGCAATAAAACACTTTCCTAGACCTTTACAGTTTGAAGTGCTTAATGCGTGGTATCGCGCAGCGCATGCAAAACAAAGAGACAAATATCAAGAGAAAATGAAGAAAGCAATGCATGCATACGCAGATGCGAGATGGGATGAACAACATAGTAGATGGAGGGTAGACATGACTAAGGAAGCGAAATTATACCCTGCCTTAACGAGCGAGGGGAGTGATACTGGAAGAGAGAGAAACAAAGGGGAAAAGAACAATATGGGAGATGGACTTGTGAACAGTGATAGAGACACAAGTGACAGCCTTTTGGACGGACTGTTAGCAGAATGCCCACCCCCATATATTCAGCAACACTGGAAGTGGATTAGGTATAGATGCTACTAGAAGCTCTGGAGGTGCTTTCACACCGGTAGTTCCGAGCTTTGGAGTTGTTGGGGTCATATCGACAGGCATAACACAAACTGTAGCGGGACGGAATATGGGAGTATGTGTTCCTGGTTCTTCTGGAACTTGTAATTCTAATTCAGCTCCAAAGATTCCGGATGCTCTTACAGTACCAGTTACCATTGGTCCCATAGTCCCCATGTATGACCCTAGTTCAGTTGGGGACAGAAGTCAGACAATGCCTGTTCCTACAGAAGTGAGGGCATCAGAGAAAGAAATAGACAACCCCAATGTGCAATTTGTCCTGTTAACTCCGGTGAATGTGAATACACCTTACACAGCGAGTGAAGACCCCTCTGCAGTACAGAATGGATTCGTACCCATAAGGTCCTTTCCTGAATTGGCAGGCATAGAATCACCTGTATGTGAAACACTCTCAATAGAACTTAACAGTACACCTCAAGAGAGTACTACTCCAAAAAGAACTTTTGAGGGCTAACATATATTTGATGTTCAAGATTTAGAGCAATGGTTGAAGGCACACAATAATAATTCAAATGAAAGTTCAAGTACAGAGAATAGTCACAGAGCTATAAAATCAACTATAAAAGTGGATTTGATTGATGTGGTCAAATTAAAATCCAAATTAAATTAAATGATAAGCGGGAGTCTAGAGCTTAGCCAAATAGATACTTACCAACAAAGCAAATTGCTATTCATGAGTAAAGATGTTACCAGGAGAGTGAGACAGGCTCATGAGAAATTATCTGAATTGGCTCACAGATATGATGTTGACATAGAATGGACAAAGGCTTTACAGAAGAACCATAGAGTTGCATGCAGCGATCAGAAAATAGAGAATCTGAGATTACCAGGATTGAAGACTCCAAACCGAGAATTAATTTTGAGTATTCGAATTTGGAGCACAATAGATAAATGGGAAGAGAGATGGGCTAAAATAAAGGGTCCCAAAAGAACAATGGGAGAACCTCCTCCCTTAGGGGAAAGGAGAACGAGTGTCAATGCTTTCCCTTTGTGAGAGGTACCAAGTGGAGGTTATGTGCATGAGCCTTGGAGTAGAGATTATCTTGCAGCATTTACCAATGATTACCCGAGGTTGAGAGAGAAGCCTGTAGAGTGGTGCAACAGGTTGCTCGATTTGTGAAAACTTCAAAGGTGTTATGGATTGATTTGAATATGCTGGTCGAGATTGTTGTTCCAAGCGATTTGTAGTCCCCATGTAAAATAGCTACAGAATGGCCTGAATGCGAGCCTGAGAGAGATACAGTAAAGCATGGTCTGTCACCTATAGTGATGAAGAAATATGATCAGGTGATTATTTGGCTGAAGGATAAGGTGCTCCCAGAAGATATTGATTGGGTAAAGATTGACAGGACAACTCAAGAACCTAAGGAGATGATTCATGCCTTTTACAAAAGATTGTTGCAGGTTTTCAAACAGTATATTGCGGTGAACACCCTAGAACCCAAGGATATGGGACAGTTTGTGTCCAGATTTTTGACTGGGTTGAGACCTGAAATTAGTATGATGATTCAACAACATTTGAGTTGCTGGCAGAATAAGTCAGTCAAAGAAATTCTGTGTTATGTTAAATATTGCTGTGATGAGACTGAGATGAAAACACAAGATGTTGAGGGAAAAGTTGATGATGGCGCAGATGAAGACTGCTCAAAGAGGAGGTCAAAATCAACCTTATGTAGGGAATACTGTCCCTATGCAGGGAGTCTAACAGTCAGGGGTTCCAGAGCATCAAGGTGGGGGATTTCAGGGGCAGGGAAGAGGAAGAGGTCCTCCTATAGACCCCAAGACTGGAGTTGATGTTTGCACCTTAAAGAAGTTCAATCAATGTCACTAATATAATAAATTGGGGCATTGGAAGCGCGTGTCATCTTAATCCTGTAAACCACGAGTAGAACGGAAGGTTTGGTCAATCGCAGGGTAATGTTATGCAAACTCAGTATGTGCCCAGACGGAGGTTTAAAAATTCAGTTGTTCACCAACATACCGCAATGCAAGTGACACAACCCCCAAAGCCACACCAAGCTGAAAATAACTCTTAATTTCACCAGAACGCAGACATGATAGGAAATCAGAATTTGTCCCATAATAACAATCCATTCCAAAAGTTCCCCATGCTTGAGACTTCCAATAGATACTGTTCAGATCAGTCCTTATGACTGTGCCTGAGGGGGGAGGAAGACTGTACACTTGGTGCAGTCTTAGAGGTAAACCAAAGTGGACCATATGTTGTCGCTGATGTAGATGGCCACAATGTCACTTTCCTGATCGACACTGGTGCTACCCGCTCTACTGTGAGAACAGCATATGTTCCAAACCTAATCCTCTCGGGTAGAACAATCCAATTTGTAGGAGTTTCAAATAACAAGTTGTCAAGACCCCCTGTCTGAAGGAGTACCTGTGAAGATAGGCACATTTGAAGATAATCATGAATTTTTGGTGTGTGATTCAAATCTTGTGTGTCTTTTAGGACGTGATTTGTTGTGCAAGTTAACTTGCACCATCTATTGCACACCGAAGGGCATTGAGCTACTAATGAATGATGAGGACTTTGCCTTTAAATAGGCGAATCAAAATTTGCAGGTCTCGTTGTCCCCAATGTTGATGGTAGAAGACATACCGTTGGATCTCAGAGACACAGTGAGAGACATAGTATGGGATTTTTCGAGAAAGGACATTGGACTCATTAAAGGAGTTGAACCTGTCCATATCCAATTTAAGCCAAATGCTAAATACCCGAGAACCCCACAGTATAAACTGATGCCCGAGGTATTTGCTGGAATCTCATCTGTAATCGAGACCTTGATTGAACAAAGTATCCTTAAAGAGATCGTGGGAAGTCCATGTAACTCACCTATTATGGGCTTGCAGAAGCCAAGCAGTAAGTATCGCATTGTACAGGATCTTCGTAAAATAAACAACATAGTGGTTTCTTGCTGTCCTGTGGTACCGAATCCTTCTGTAATACTGTTTCAGATTCCATGTGAGGCTGAATGGTTTACTGTCATTGATTCTTGCCAAGTGTTTTTCTCCATTCCCCTGCACAAAGACAGTTTTTGTTTGTTTTTCAGCTGGAGAGTAGTGTTTTAGCATTGTGACGTGTCCCACAAGGGTATACGGAAAGTCCTTCCATTTTCTCTGGTAATGGAGATGGGACTCTCGCAGCCAGTTGCTACTATTGCTCGTAGCGCCGGGACGCCCCTTTGCTGGGGCAGCTGAGCGCTTTACAAAACTGCTTAACATAACATAACATAACATAACATAATGCCCTCCAATTCTGTCCTGGTCCAGTACATTGATGACCTTTTGGTCCCAACAAACACTCAAGAAGCATGTAAATCTGATACCATAGACCTATTGAACCATTTGGCTGAGAATGGACATTAAGGGGCCGATTCCGATTTGGGCCGAAATCTCTCCGACCGAGCCGGACTCGGAGAGATTTCCGACTGAATCGGACCCTAGCAGCCCGACCGAACGAGTACGATGCGCATATATGCTATCAGACTCGATTCGGTCGGACTCCCATTGAAGTCAATGGGAGCCGGTCGTACAACGCGTACGCGGGCTCCCATTGACTCAATGGGTGCGAGGCGGACAAGGGCGCCCCCTACAGTGGGTACGCGGTGAAGCGACTCGCGCCGTACACGCACAGGTAGGGGGGACCCATGGGTCCCCCCTGTGTGCGACTCGCGCGGCTACGCATACAGGGGGGTCCGACACGGACCCCCGAAGCACGGCTCCGACTGCTCTTTCGAGCCGGAGTGCGCGGCTTGGTCGGACTGCTAGCGGCGCGCATCGTACTTACCGGGCCGGGGAACGTCTCCATTGCGCGCTGCGAGTCGAGTCCGAGCGAGTCGGTCGGTGCGGTTAGACCCGGGAACGAGTTGGTCAGAGCGGTCGGGACGATCGGACGACTCGGTCGGCGATTTCGCATCGTACTCGCTCGCCCGGACGCGCGTACGAATCGGTCGGGAAATAGGGCTCCGAATCGGATCCGGTTAAGCCGAATCCGATTCGGAGCCCTATTGGCCAAGATCGGAATCGGCCCCAAAGTGTCCCCAAATACGTTGCAGTATTGTATGACAGAAGTGCTCTGCTTAGGAAGGACATCACATTGTGAAAGGTGTGAGAAAGGTGTCACAGGAAAGAATCTTGGTGATAATGCAAATGAATCCACCTTGCATGTAGAAGGAAGTGAAGATGTTTCTGGGAATGGTGGGATTCTGCTGTGGATACCGAACATTTCCCGAATGGTCAAACCGCTGCAGAGGTTAACAAACAAGGATGTTTCCCATCTGGTACCCTGGTACAATTATTGTTGAAACGCATTCCTGGAATTGAGAGTCTCTCTGCCGTGCCCCTGCACTGGGAATGCCTGGCTATAGTAAAGTGTTTTCACTTTTCTGTAGTGAGAGGAAAGGTTGCGCTCTCTCAATGCTAACTCAGAATCATGGAGGTGCGCGTAGACTAGTTGCCTACTTCTCAGCTACTCTAGACCCAGTAGCTTCAGTGTTGCCCAGATGTCTGTTGCAGTGACAGGTGTCAGCAATGAAAGATGTGAAAGCATTGTGATGGGTCACCCATTGACTTTTTATGTACCCCACTCTGTTGACATTTTGTTGACTAGAACATGTACGCAGCACTTGACCAATAGCCCACTCACAAGATATGAGGAGACTATCTTGACTGCTGAAAATGTGACCCTGAACAGATGTTCAGTTCTGAATCCTGCCACACTGTTACCATTACCTGATTGTGATGCATATGAGATCGAAGTAGAACATGTCTGTCTCAATGTCACTGAACTGTGCACCAAGCCATGTCCCAATATAATGGACAAGCCATTACTGAGTCTGATTACACCCTATTTGTAGATGGCTTTTATCTAAGAGATAAAGAGGGAAGCCTGAGGGCTTCCTATGCTGTCTGTACTGTTACAGGAGTGGTGGAAGCTGCCTGGCTTCAAGGAGTATTCTCCACACGAGTGGCCAAGTTGATTGCCCTTATCCAAGCATGCTGTGTTTCAGACCAGCTGAAAGTGACAATATTCACAGATAGCCTGTATGGTCTCAAAGGGGATTCATGAGCATATCAGGCTCCCCTATCCACAATGGAGAAATCGGAGAAAACCGTTAGAGGCTTTACAAATGCCTGACCAGATTGCTGTTGTCAAATGCTCTGCCCACTGTAAAGGAAACTATTTTGTTACAGTTGGGAACCGTTATGCAGATGAGGTCGCACTGTGCACTGAATGTCTGCACTTTCAATGGTGAATACACAAATGAGGAAGGAGATGAAATCAATTTCAACCTTTTGATGACCATTGCTGATACATGGGAGGAAGTGAAGAGATTACAAGAGGAAGTTACTGAGGAGGAGCAGTAGGGTTGGATCAGAGCAGGATGTGTGAAACAAGACGAGGACATTTGGGTTTCAGGTGATGGAAGACCAGTATTGCCCTATAGTTTTTTGTTACCGATGGCAAGGCATTTTTCATGGGCCAATACATGTAGGAAGGGATGCCATGGTGAGGTTGTTTTTGGCAAACTTGTTTAATCCAATGTTTTGAGTGATAGCTGAGGCACTGTATCATAGGTGAATGATTTGGTAGTAAATGAATGTGGGAAAAAGAACTGCTGTTACACTGAGTCATATACGGAGATCTGAAGGACCTTTCAACAGGATGCAGCTGGATTTCTTCGAGATGCCAGCCTGAAATGGATTGAGATACATCTTAGTAGTGGTGTGCATTTTCTCACGTTGGGGGGAAGACTACCGACTGGGGCTTGTGACAATCTTACGGTAGCTAAGATGTTATTGAGTGAACTCATTCTGAGGTTCGGATTTCCAACCTCTTTAGAATCAGACCGAGGAACTCATTTTAATAATGAGGTTCTCAGAATGTTATGCGTAGCATTGCAAGTGCAGCAGAGATTGCATTGCAGTTATCTGCCAGAAGCTTCAGGCATTGTGGAACAGGTCAACGGCACTCTGAAATCGAGGTTGGCTAAAGTGTGTGCTTCAACGTCTCTGAAACGGCCTGACACTTTGCCTCTTGTGCTGATGAGGCTTCACATTGTCTCAGATTGAAGGACAGGATTGTCGTCCCATGAGATCATCATGGGAAGGGCTATGCAATTGCCTGCTGTGCCTGCGAATATGCTTGTAAACATCACAGACAATTTGGTGTTCAAGTACCATAAAGGACTGGCTGCAGTAGTTTGTTCTGTGTCTCAGCAGGTTGAAGTGGCAACAGTCCCGCCACATCAATAGCAGTGTCATGACCTTAGTCCTGGCGACTGGGTCGTGGTGAAAAAGCATGTGAAAAAGAACTGTCTAGAGCCCTGGTGGTGTAGTCCGTATCAGATGATCTTGGTCACTACGACTGCTGTGAAGTGTGGTGGCCTTCCTAACTGGGTGCACGCATCCCACACTTGTAGGGTCCTGTGTCCCCTTGAAGAAGTAACATCACCTCTCCCAGAAGAGACACCAGCAGTGGTTGAAAGGCCATGGGAAGACGTCAGCCAAGCTGTAAGGGAACAGACAGAGAGTGAGAAAGCACTCAAATGATCTGAGGGGGGGGGGGATCCAGACGAATCAGAAGTTGAAGCTGATTTGGAGGAAGCTAGTACAGTTGTGGTGAATGAGTCAGATCCCGACCCAATGAAGGAACTAGGGTTGTGGGACCACAAGTGACAGTGGAAGAAAGCTGGGCAAGAAATAAGGCGAGGGGAAGACTGAAGCTGTCCTCTGAAAGAACACTTGCACCCATAGCTGAAGCATCTGGAGAATCTGAGCTGAGTAGAGATGAAAGTGAAGGGCCTAATCTAAGAAGGTCCAAAAGATCGAGGGTGCCTATTGGATGTATTCTTTTCCTGAGTGGACATATCTTGCTACGGATGACAGCGAGGGCGAATTTTGGAGATTCTGGTTTAATAGTGGAGATTCAGCTGAGACTTTCAGAACTTGATCTGAATTTTCTTCTTACTTTTGAACTTCCTTACCCGAGAAGACTTAGTGCCTTGAGACCCCTAGGGGTCGATTCCGATTCGGGCCGGAAAAAGCACCGACCGACTCAGAGCCGGAAAAATTACCGACCGAGACGTACCAGTGGCGCCCGACACGCCAAATACGATGCAAGCCGCGATAAATCCGACCGACACGTAAGGAAACCAAGCCGACCGACCGAGCCGCACGGAAAATAGCAATCCGGCCGGAAAACACGCGAATCCAACCGACCGACACGCACCCGGAACAAATCCGACCGAAACGTACCCGCCAACTCCAAACCGCAAAGTACGATGCAAGGCGCGAAAAACACGACCGAGTCGGACGGAGGACAAGCCGTACGACCGACACGCATACAAAACCGAGCCGAAGCAATACAATACACCGCGACCGACGCGTACGCAGCATAGAAAACTGCACAAACACAGTGTGAACAAAACGGAAAACACCGTACGAGACCAAAGCAGGGTCCGACTCGGTCACAAGAACGTTTCCAACATACACAAACAACACAAAGGAAAAATCACCCAAAAAAAGGCCAAACAAGCAATTACCAAGCCAATAAATACTGGGGGGTGGGGACAGAGAACAAAGACACACCCACAACTCCACCTATATAAAGGACACAAATCACTACCATGAGCCTTTGCAAATGCCATTCCACTGCCAGCACCCAAGAGAAAGCAACCACACACCCACAGCTCATCCCTCACACAAGCCACACACCATCAGCACACCAACAAATACCTACCTCACATACACCCAGCAAAACACACACTCACACACCCTCACCTGCACACCAACACACACATCACTCACCATCACCACCCATCACCATGCCCCCCAAGAAGAATCACAAGTTCCTAGATTGTGAATTGGAAGTCCTGGTAGACGAGATCCTCAGGGTAGAGCCACAGCTGTTTGGCACATTGGTCCAACAGACCCCCATGTCGCAGAAAACCAAGATGTGGGAGAGGATCATCAACAGGGTGAACGCCCAATCACCATGTCGGCGCACAAAGACCGACATCCAGAACAGGTGGTATGACGTGCGCAGGAGGGTACGGAAACTGCTGAAGCAAGACTACATCAACAGCCAACACACCGGCAGTGGCCCTCCTGCCAAGCCAATATACCTCAGGCCCTGGGAGGAGAAGGTGCGGGCCATCCTACCGCCAGTGAGCATATATGGACTAGAGGACATCCCAGAGCCTGGTGAGTACACAACAAATGTACACAATATACTGCCACAAAACACACACACATCACTGTCAAGGGGAGAGTCAAACCATGCACTCATAGCAATCACACAGCAACCAGAACAGAATCATCCCAAAATGTGTATGTCAGTCAGAGAAACACAACACATGCCATCAAAAAAGTCACATCCAACTGTGCCAACACATGTACAAACACAACCACAACTACAGCTAGGCAGTGGCACAAATAGAACCAACAAACACATCCACACATGTAGCCACCACAACAACACCAACACACAGTGAAGACCACTCAAAGGAAGGAATTCTGTGTATGCTGGCCAAGTCAGTGTAGCCAATAGCATCATGGGAGTTGCAGTCACACATATTGCCCGCCCCAAAACTGTCCCATCAACACCACCATGAACCATGCGCACATCACAGGGAGTGGAGAAGGACTCACAAGATGGCTGACACTGGCTACTGCTGTGGGGAGCACAAGGCCCTGCTGCCAACTGTGCACCAACAAACAGCAGGACACCACTGACTGACATCCTGAGAGACAACTTCCACTCCCTGCAATGCAAGCACGTTCCATGGTGCGATATCTGGTTGGCTGGGTGGGAAGGAGGACTCGCAGCACTGACCATAGTCACCAGCACCTCCCCTCACACCCTCACCAACACAAACTCCACAGTACCCACCTGGTAGAATGCAATGCCCTCCATCCTAACACAAGATCCCACAAAGCACCACCACCCTGGGTTATGTTGTGTGAAGCACAGGGACACTCTTGGGACTCTTAGCCAAACAACTGCCAGGACAACACTCCCAGCCATCCTGTCAGCACAGCCAGCCCACCCCACAGGGAAGCAGAGTCAAAAGGAAGGAAGCATGGGCATGCTGGGAAGGGGGTGGAGGCAATAGCATGATGGGAGTCGTAGTCACAGACATTGCTCAGCCTCACAACTGGCCCATCAACACCACCCTGAACCGTGCTCACATCACAGGGAGTGGAGAAGGACTCACAAGATGGCTGACACTGGCTACTGCTGTGGGGAGCACAAGGCCCTGCTGCCAACTGTGCACCAACAAACAGCAGGACACCACTGACTGACATCCTGAGAGACAACTCACACTCCCTGCAATGCAAGCACGTTCCATGGTGGGATATCTGGCTGGCTGGGTGGGAAGGGGGACTTGCAGCACTGACTATAGTCACCAGCACCTCCCCTCACACCCTCCCCAACACAAACTCCACAGTACCCACCTGGTAGAATGCAATGCCCTCCATCCTAACACAAGATCCCACAAAGCACCACCACCCTGGGTTATGTTGTGTGAAGCACAGGGACACTCTTGGGACTCTTAGCCAAACAACTGCCAGGACAACACTCCCAGCCATCCTGTCAGCACAGCCAGCCCAACCCACAGGGAAGCAGAGTCAAAAGGAAGGAAGCATGGGCATGTTGGGAAGGGGGAGGAGGCAATAGCATGATGGGAGTCGTACTCACAGCCCTACATCCCCCACCACATGGCCCAGCAAGCTCACACTCACGCATGCACATCCCACAGAGAGTGGAAAGGCCCATCAAAGATGTCTGACACTGTTGCTGTGTCGTGGGGAGCACAAGGGCATGCTGGGTACTGCTCAGCAACCAACAGCAGGACACCACTGTCAGCCATCTTGCCATTGCCCTCACACCCACACCCACTGAACTCCACACAAAAGCAAGTAAGTATGGGAATGCTGGCAAGTGGGGTGGAGGCAATGGCATGATGGGAGTCGTAGTCACAGACATAGCTCACCCCCACAACTGTCCCATCAACACCACCCTGAACCATGCTCACATCACAGGGAGTGGAGAAGGACTCACAAGATGGCTGACACTGGCTACTGCTGTGGGGAGCACAAGGCCCTGCTGCCAACTGTGCACCAACAAACAGCAGGACACCACTGACTGACATCCTGAGAGACAACTTCCACTCCCTGCAATGCAAGCACGTTCCATGGTGGGATATCTGGCTGGCTGGGTGGGAAGGAGGACTCGCAGCACTGACCATAGTCACCAGCACCTCCCCTCACACCCTCACCAACACAAACTCCACAGTACCCACCTGGTAGAATGCAATGCCCTCCATCCTAACACAAGATCCCACAAAGCACCACCACCCTGGGTTATGTTGTGTGAAGCACAGGGACACTCTTGGGACTCTTAGCCAAACAACTGCCAGGACAACACTCCCAGCCATCCTGTCAGCACAGCCAGCCCAACCCACAGGGAAGCAGAGTCAAAAGGAAGGAAGCATGGGCATGCTGGGAAGGGGGTGGAGGCAATAGCATGATGGGAGTCGTAGTCACAGACATTGCTCAGCCTCACAACTGGCCCATCAACACCACCCTGAACCGTGCTCACATCACAGGGAGTGGAGAAGGACTCACAAGATGGCTGACACTGGCTACTGCTGTGGGGAGCACAAGGCCCTGCTGCCAACTGTGCACCAACAAACAGCAGGACACCACTGACTGACATCCTGAGAGACAACTTACACTCCCTGCAATGCAAGCACGTTCCATGGTGGGATAACTGACTGGCTGGCTGGGTGGGTGGGAAGGAGGTCTGGCTGTCAACCAAACCCAAGCAATGCAGACCATGTTCACACCCCAGAGAATACATAGAAATGCCCAAATAATGCAGGACAATGTGCCACACCAATATCAACCCCTGACTGTGACGACTTAGGACAATACAATGTACAGGCCCGCACCCCGAGGCACAGTCACAACTGTCAGGTGTGTCAACCACTGATGCCTGCAGAAACATGACATACATTGTTTGTGTCTCCCAAAAACAGGTGATGATGGGGACACAGCAGCAGACACTGAGGAGTCCCAGTCCCAGGCTCAAGCGGATGCCGAGCTCACTGGCGTCGTACAGCCTCTGTCCTCCTCGGACGATGAACAACCTGGCACATCCGGTGCAAGTCAACATGCTGCACCAGCAGGACCACCAGCTGCAGCACCAGCAGGTCCACCAGCTGCACCCCCTGCACCCACCCCTCCAACGACTGTCACCACGAATACCATCCCTGCCGACATGGACAGAATAAGGAGCAACACCAGCGCAGTGACCCTGGACCAACCTGGGGCCATGGACACCACCACCACCACCAACCCCCAAGGTGGACCAGGGTTATCTGTGCGTGCAACTGCACACACTGCACATGTCAGCAGGGGTGGTGGGAGGGGTGGGAGACAGAGGTCGCTGCTTGCAGACGTTGCTGGTGTGCATGAAGACCCACAACTGGTACGCATAGCTGATGCGTACCAGTCCAGCACCGGAGAGCTCAGCCAGGTAGTGGGGCTCCTCAGAGACATCAAACAGCAGCAGGCTGCCCATCATGCCCGCTTGGACTCCCACATGTCCCACGTGGAGTCACACATGTCACGTGTGGACTCCCACATGTCCCGCGTGGAGTCCAAGTGGGATGTACTACATGAGATGACGGCGGTGCACAGGGACATTTTACAATGCCTCCGCCAGATGAACAGCAACCAGTCCACACCTCCCTGTGTGCCAACAACATCTGGTACTGAACAAACTGCAACTGCCACAGGGAGGGAGGAGGACTCTGGCGGAGAGTCCCCTGCACCGCAGCAGCCTGCACTTGAGGGCCCCCCCCAAGAAGAGGGGTCGTCCGAGGAGGGGAAAGTGAGAGGCTGATGGCCAAGCGCAACTCCCAGGAAGCCTGAACCTGTTCTGGATTTTCGCCTTTGTGCACAGACTGTTCACCCTGTTGACGGCAACACTACTCCCACACATTGCATGGGGAGTACAAGTTGGAACAATGTGTCAGACAACTGTGGCCCCGATACTGGGGATCCTGTCTACCTGGACTTTCAATTCACCTAGGAACTTGGGATTGCAAGATTCATGTACAGCACAACCCATCCTATGCACTATTAACACAGATGTATCACAATAAACACACTAATACACCATACTTGCCTCTGTCGTGATTCCAACGTGGGTGCTGTCATGGGGATGATGAACTGCAAAATTACACTGTGTATGCGAACTGCAACAGCAAGGACAACACAGGCATGTGAGTACAGGCAACGTGACACATATGAGGGAGACACACCACCAGGGGTACACAACACATACACACCTAGGCCATCTGACTCATTGCCTACACTGATGTTGCCAGGGAAGACGGTGCAATGCACAGACACCACACCCATTCCCAGTTGTAGTCAAGTAGCCCACAGGTGCAGTAAGCAAATGGCAGTCAAATGTGTGACCACAGACAACGCACATCACTAAGTGAAGCACAGGTTTATTACACAGTAGCAACATGCCGTAACCACTACAGATGCAAGGTAACCCCACCTGGTAGCGGGCACACAGTCAACAACTGTAGACGGAAGGAAGTCCATGGGTGTGGCGCACATCACCTGTAGGGACACAACAGCTACCAGCCTGGATGTGCAATCACGCCGTCGGTGGACACAGTTGACCAAACGAATCTGAAAGTACCCTGTGAAGGACAGAAATGACACACAGTCAAAAGCAATGCAGTACAGGACAGAACAGCAAAACTCATGCACAATACATGTTACAAGATACCCACCCAGAACCAAGTTAGCATGTCAACACTGTTGGGGAGTACAGCCCACCTGTCACCACACATCGCAACACACATCCTGTCAAGTAGCCCATGGACACACTCCAACAGCACCAGAGCACCACCCACACATCATGCCAACTCACATCATTCACATGACACCTCAGGATACTCACATTCAGCTAAAGAAGTTGGTGATGAGCTGTGTGCGGACATCACCATCACCATCATCATCATCATCATCGTCACTGGCATCGTGGTCCAGGCCAGGATCCTCCACAGGTGGCGGATGTTGGTCATCGTCATCCTGGATGAGAGGCAACTCCTTCCGCACTGCCAGGTTGTGTAGCATGCAGCAGACGATGATAATCTTGCACACTTTCGCAGGGGCATATGGGAGGGACCCTCCGGTCTTGTCCAGGCAGCGGAAGCGGCTCTTCAGGAGACCAAAGGTCCGCTCAATCACTCTCCTGGTCCGACCATGTGCCTCATTGTAGCGCATCTGGGCAGGTGTCACAGGGTTCCTGAGGGGTGTCAGCAACCACGGCATGTTGGGGTATCCCGAGTCACCTACGGACAGACAAGTGCACATCAGCTGACTTGGAAAAGTGGGCGGAATACTACAGATCAGATCACACACAATGGCACAAAGTCAGTACACACCGACAAGCCAGGCACGCTGGTTCTGCATCTGTGCCATCATCCTGGGGATGCGACTACTCCTCATCACAAAGGCATCGTGTGCTGAACCAGGGAAACGGGCACACACGTGTGTGATGGTCATGTCTGCAAGACACACCACCAGTGCATTGACCGAGTGGTAGTGCTTGCGGTTACGGTAGGCCTGCTCCTGGGCCTGTGGTGGTACCAAAGCCACATGTGTCCCATCAATGGAGCCAATGACATGCGGCATCCTCCCCAGGGCATAAAAGTCACTCTTCACGTCAGTGAGTCGTCGCAGTCTAGGGAAATAGATGTACCGGTTCAGGAAGAGCAACATTGCCGCCAAAACATCGCGGAGCACACGGCTGAACATGGTCTGTGACATCCCACCAGCAGACGCCACAGTATGTTGGAAGGTACCGGTGGCAAAGAAGTGTAGGGCTGCCATCACCTTCACCTTGGGGGTCAGCGCTGTAGGATACGGCCGGCCAGGCTGCAAATGTGGGGACAACTGCACTGCCAAATCCTCAATCAGCTGCCTGGTGAAGCGGTACCGTCGGATGCTGTCCCGTTCCACCATCGTTGCCAGGTCTGGGAATGGCCGATGGACAGCAGGAGCCCTGCAGTGCAGAGGAGAAGTAAGCAAGATCGTCAGTCACCCCACATATGCGGCATTGAACACACTCAAGATCCCAACATACATCATCATGAGGCACAACTACATGAAGTGTGCAGTACCGGAACGACATGTATGGTACATACATGGCCAACATCTGTCAACACGGTCCTACAGGTGGCATCAATTTGTCCCAGGTTGGCCCATTGGATATCATGATGCTGTGTCACAGTCACCCCCCACAGTGACATGTGAGGACAGATGTGCCCCAGGCACCACAGCTCAACGACAGGCACATTCCCAGGGACCCTGTAATGCCACATGGACACTGGCATCACCTGGAGTATCATGTGTACACCACAGCAAAACAAACATGACCCCCACAGGTAGTGGCCACACTTGCCATGGCAGGACAGACATGGACGTCTGTGACACACACGCACAACATCAGAGTCCATGCACACACAACGTGGATGTGGAGACTGTCTCCCATTGTGCACATGAAATCAGAGACATTGTAAACACTACATGCACAAAGACTGTGGAGGGCCATCACTATTGTGCCACTGGGACACCCTGGCTCAAACATACCGTCCCACATGGGACTCACGGGGTATGTGACATGACATACACAAACATCACTGTGAAATGTGACCATGACACATGCACAGATATGAACAGTTGCACATCACAGTGGTCACGTACACGTAACACCCAGGATCCTGTCCCCATGAACACGTGCACAGCCTGGGGGTGGCTGCCCACAGGTGACACCCACAGGACAACATGTACACCAACATACACACAATAGGAAATGCAGCCTTACATGCCTTATGATAAGGTTTGGACAGGCTGTCGTGATGTAGGTGTGCCCCTCACTCCCTGGGAGCTATCTGTGGCTGGCATATGTCCATCTGAGACAGGCATGCTGACCTATGCCAGTCACATGTACAGTGATGCGTTGAACCGCAATGGACCGATCGGTGCCTCCGGCCGGCCCATTGCCTTCAATGTGTGCGGGTACGCGTTGTACCCCTGTGCGCGTTGAACTGCAATGGACCGATCGGTGCCTCCGGCCGGCCCATTGCTTTCAATGTGTGCGGGTACGCGTTGTACCCCTGTGCGTGTTGAACTGCAATGGACCGATCGGTGCCTCCGGCCGGCCCATTGCTTTCAATGTGTGCGGGTACGCGTTGTACCCCTGTGCGCGTTGTACCGCAATGGACCGATCGGTGCCTCCGGCCGGCCCATTGCCTTCAATGTGTGCGGGTACGCGTTGTACCCCTGAGCGCGTTGAACTGCAATGGACCGATCGGTGCCTCCGGCCGGCCCATTGCTTTCAATGTGTGCGGGTACGCGTTGTACCCCTGTGCGTGTTGAACTGCAATGGACCGATCGGTGCCTCCGGCCGGCCCATTGCCTTCAATGTGTGCGGGTACGCGTTGTACCCCTGTGCGCGTTGAACTGCAATGGACCGATCGGTGCCTCCGGCCGGCCCATTGCTTTCAATGTGTGCGGGTACGCGTTGTACCCCTGTGCGCGTTGAACTGCAATGGACCGATCGGTGCCTCCGGCCGGCCCATTGCTTTCAATGTGTGCGGGTACGCGTTGTACCCCTGTGCGCGTTGTACCGCAATGGACCGATCGGTGCCTCCGGCCGGCCCATTGCCTTCAATGTGTGCGGGTACGCGTTGTACCCCTGTGCGCGTTGAACTGCAATGGACCGATCGGTGCCTCCGGCCGGCCCATTGCTTTCAATGTGTGCGGGTACGCGTTGTACCCCTGTGCGTGTTGAACTGCAATGGACCGATCGGTGCCTCCGGCCGGCCCATTGCTTTCAATGTGTGCGGGTACGCATTGTACCCCTGTGCGTGTTGAACTGCAATGGACCGATCGGTGCCTCCGGCCGGCCCATTGCTTTCAATGTGTGCGGGTACGCGTTGTACCCCTGTGCGCGTTGTACCGCAATGGACCGATCGGTGCCTCCGGCCGGCCCATTGCCTTCAATGTGTGCGGGTACGCGTTGTACCCCTGTGCGCGTTGAACTGCAATGGACCGATCGGTGCCTCCGGCCGGCCCATTGCTTTCAATGTGTGCGGGTACGCGTTGTACCCCTGTGCGTGTTGAACTGCAATGGACCGATCGGTGCCTCCGGCCGGCCCATTGCCTTCAATGTGTGCGGGTACGCGTTGTACCCCTGTGCGCGTTGAACTGCAATGGACCGATCGGTGCCTCCGGCCGGCCCATTGCTTTCAATGTGTGCGGGTACGCGTTGTACCCCTGTGCGCGTTGAACTGCAATGGACCGATCGGTGCCTCCGGCCGGCCCATTGCTTTCAATGTGTGCGGGTACGCGTTGTACCCCTGTGCGCGTTGTACCGCAATGGACCGATCGGTGCGCACCCATTGACAATGGGCTTGCCTGGCAACGGACGCGTTTTCGAATTTTGAACGAGTCGGTTGCTGGAAAATCAGTTGGTCACCCACAACAATGTTGCAAAATCATGTATGTCATGAAGTTGAAGTTTTGAAGGATGCTGTGGGCGTGTTTTGGTGCTGCTATTCCATGGATTGGCCAGATTCAGAAGATGCAAACGACTTGGACCTATCACTTTGGACACAAGGGACAGTATCTGCCTCTCCAGCACATATATATTGCTGCCTGTTCCCCTGAGAGCCCACTTGCCTGCACTACATGCTCCAGGACGACATCTGCCACTGCACTGCTGCTGTCTCTGCCCCTCTGGACCCTGCAATGGCACGTACTGTGGAGAGAGCCCCAGCCTTCAGCCTTGAGGAGAACCAGGCCCTGCTGGACAGCCTACTTCCACAGTACAGCAAGCTGTATGGGACACCAGGGGAGCAGGTGAGTGTTCTGTGCACCTCCTTTCTGAATGTGCATTTTGTCTGACTAGCAAGGCTGAAAGTCTGCACGCCACTGGCTAGCAGGCTCACTGAGTAGTTGTCACCCCCATAGTGTGTAGTGACTTGCACTGGACAGGTATGGTGCAGTGACAGTGCTTCTGAACAGGGTTTTACTCCCCATGCAATGATACCATGTAGTGACTTCTGGAAAACTGTCCATGGGCAGCCGTGCACTGCCTGTGTACACCATGTGCCCCTGTGATTGCGACATGTATATGCAACTGTGTCATGCACGGATATGTTGCATGTGTAGTAATGGCCTTATCACTTTGTCATCCTGACAGGCTTCTGCCCATCGGAAGCATGAGATATGGAAGGACATCGTCCGGGCTGTCCGGTCCGTGGGGGTCTACAAGCGCCGGATCCGCAACTGCCAAAAGAGGTGGCAGGACCTTCGGGGCTGGACCCGGAGGATTGCACGGGTCCAGCTGAAGCTGTCGCCTCCTCGCAGGAGGGGCGGAACACGGACCCTGACCCCCCACATGCTCAGGATCCTGGCGGTGGTCTTTCCAGACCTGGATGGGCAGCTGAAGGCCAGAGAGCAGCAAGGAGGGGGTGAGTCAAAGACTGCACTGTGTACTCTGTCTAACATGCTATGTGCCCTCCTCGGGCCTGGTTAAACTGCCACAGTACAGCAGTCATGTTGTCCAGGAGCCATGTCCCTCTATTGTGCACTGCCCACTCCTCATCTGATACCCAGGTGTGGCCCTTACATGCAGGGAATTCTGTCACTTAGGACTGTGTCCTTGCAGTTTGCTTGACTCAAGGTGGGAGACAGCATCTGTTTCCCTGACTCTGTGGTGGGCATCATGGGTGGGTCCATTGCTTACACAATGCCTGTATTCTGACATGTATTCAGCGTGTTACTTTGATCTGTGGTCCAATTGCTGAGCTGATCCACCACATGTGGCTGGGGTATCTGGCACACACCCATGCTGCGGGTGGGAACAATGTTTGGGCCCCAGGAGTATGTATATGACGTGTGTCACACATACTTAGCCAGCTGCCTACAGTCCAGGGCTCATCCCTCATTCATGTGGGGCTGGACAGTCATGGCTACTCCAGGCCATACAATACACTCTGTACTCCCACTCCCGTGTATCAGCTGACACATTGTGCGCAGTGATTTGACCCCTCAGGTGTCTGCCTCTGTGTCAGTGTGCTGTGGATTAGTCGCCAGGACTGCTGTGGAGTTTCTTGGTAGGGGCTCAGCATGCCACTGGAGATGTGACCATAGGAGACGATACTTGTGTGACACATAGGTGTCTGATCAGCTGCCCATGCAGACTGGGGCATGTGAATGTGAAGTTCAGGCAGCTGTTCCCCATGCACAGCAGAGTGTGAGGGGCTCAGGTTCAGAGGGTAGTGTCACAGGTCTCCCATATGTCCAATAGGTATGACCTGGACAGATGAGGGTTAAGAGGATGTGTTGTGGGGGGATGTACATGTGCACTTGTGCAGCTCCAGGACTTGCATTCCCCATGACCTACTATTGTGACACAGTGCAGAGTGTTGTTGTCTGGCTGCAAAGTCATACATCACTGAGACAGTGATGTATGACTTTGCAGTCATGCCTCCGCCATGGCATGTGTCTACTGATTGGTGAGCCTGCAGGGGAGTGACATGTGCTACATGCACACCATAGTGGCGCTGGCTATCAGGACATGGGTGCATCATGGTGTCTGTCGCTGGTATGCATCACATGCATTTCCTATTTGACTCTGGGCATCCCTTTCATCCGGAAACCTGTACTGACTCAGTGGCAAGAGCTGTGATGTGTCCACACCGTGTCCTCTGCACTGTCCAACTACTGTGTACTTGGTGCATGTGTCAACACTGGGGTGTTGCAATCCAACAGACACCAGACAGATGGGTGCAAGGCCATGTGGGATGTGAGTGCCATGCTTGGCATCAGACTGACAATTGACTTCTCCTGTTCAATTAGGGCACTTTTAGCAATGTACAACTGATGATGCCAGGGCTTGCTCTGTGATGTGCTGTGCTCACAGTGGTGTGTGCGTTATGTGCAGGTGACTGATGTCTGTCTGTATCCCCATTGTTTGCAGATACATCCACGGCCACGGAAGGGGACAGCTCCACGGACCAGGAGGAGCCAGAGAGCCAGACTGGGTCAGCAGCCGAGGAGTGGTCGGAGGGACCCAGTGGCACGGAGGGCGAGGGGAGCCACACCGAGGAGTCCTCAGCAGCATCCACCTCAGCTGAGGACCAGAGCAACTCGGAGGATGACTCCCTTGTGGAGGCGGGTGTCAGCAGCCACCACACCCCAGCTAGTGTTGCTGTCCCCGCCACCACCAGCACCACCACCGCCCTCCCATCGGCTCCCATTCCCCAGGTCCGTGGAGGCTCCCATGTCCGGGAGCGTGTTTCCTTTGGGCCAGGCACCGCACCCCCTGCCCCTGTGTCCCCTGCTGCCCTGAGTGAGGAGTCTGTGTACCTCCTTCGCCAGCTCCATGTAGGGCAGACAGCCATGCTGAGTGTCCTCCATGCGCACACCGCGCTGTTGACTCAGCTGGTGTCGTTCATGGAGGGCATCTCATCGGGCATGTCTGACCTACAGAGGGGCAATAGGTCCATGGACTCCTCCCTGACGGCAGCAGTGTCCCTCCTCAAACGGTCCCTCACCCCTCCTGCCTCTGCTCCATCCACACTCCCCAGCACCTTACCCGTCCCAAGCACACACACACCGGCACAGGCACACACCAGCACACACACATCCAGCACACTGACACACACGCCAATGACAAAACGCACACGCACGCACATTCAGGGGACTGAAGCCAGACTCACAGGGGATGGGGCCCTGGAACACACACACGCATCCACATGCACTGCGCAGTCCTCAGTTCCCTCTCCCTCCAAAGCACCCTCCCTTGCCTCACATGCAACCCCAAAGTCACAGCAGCTCTTCCTCTGTGACCTCGGCCTCTTCCCCACCGATGAAGCTGCTCCAGCATCCCGGGGGAAGAGGAAGCCCACCCACACGGAGCAGAGTGCCCCTCGCCCCCGGACACCCTCCCCCAGGCGCAGACGGACTGAGGCCCCCACCCGCAAGTCCCCCGGAGTGGTAAGACAAAGACCCCGCCACCGCCCTGCAGCTCAGGCACAAGGTCTCCGTCCTCCATCCCTCAGGCCCCCACTGCACAGGTGCCCCCACCACACCCTGCCCCAGGTTCCCCCACCCACAGATATACCATCCCCAAGAGGATCAGGCCTTCTCCCCCTGCCACTTGCTCTCCCAGCACCACACCCCCCGCTGCGCTTGTCTGTGCCACTGATGTGGTGAGGGTGTCCTCCCCCTCTGTCCAACCCACCTTGCCTGTTCCCCATTCTCCTCCCCTGGAGGTAGGCACTGCAGTGGAGTCCACTACCGCCCTGTCTGACTTGGGCACTGCAGTGGCGGACCTGTCCACCCCATCTGCAGGGTCCACTGCAGTTGTGCCGGCACCCACGACATCTGAGTCATGCCCCCCAGTTGTGCCGGCACACACCATGTCAGACACCTCCACTGCAGTTGTCAGTGGCTCTCCAGCACCCACCACCCCTTCCCTGACTCCCCTGGTGAGCCCTGATCCTGTCCCTGCGGTGCCTGGCCTGCCCCCCGGTTGCCCCTCCTAGTGGATTGTCCCTGGTTTTGTGCAGGCATGCGTAGGGTGACATCTGCCAGTGTCACCCTGTTTGAACTTTGACAATGGACTGGCCATTGGCCTTTGCTCTATTTTTTCTGGACGTCGTTATCAAACAACACATATGCTGAATAAAGCAACTTTCTTTTCTCTAGTGCTCATGCTTCAGATGTACATGTTGTTGGTGCTGCTAACCATGCCCTTGCTGCAGTGATGGTGATATCTGGTCTCATGATCATGAAGTGTTACTGTGCAGGAACCCATGTGGTCCAGGGGGAATGTGTCCTATCATGTGGTGTATCCATGTCATCAATAGCAGCATCTGAGGGTGTCATGTGTTCAGTATTTGGCAATGGGTTTCCTACTTACATTGGCAATTTCATATCTGTGGCTTCCACCCCTGCACATCTGTTGTGCCTGCCATCGTTGCATTTGTCTACTTCCCTGACCGTGTTGCCATCTCCAGTGGACATGCAGGTTTGGGCATCAATGGGGAAGGACTCATCCGTGTAGTCAGTGCAACATTGCTATACAAGTGTGTTGGATCTGTGCTGATGATTCCGTTGGCACATCCATGACCAGGCTGATGTGATGGGAGCCCTCATTTGGTGCTAATTGTTGATTGTGTGACCAAGTGCTCAGCTGACATGATGGGGCCCTACTGAGGCAACATATGGCACAGCTTTCCTCACACAGGAGTGGAGTCCCCTCATGGCAGTGTGTACACGTGTGACATTGCCTGCGCCCAAGGTGTGTGTTGTATGTGCATGTCTGTGTGTTCACTTCCATTCATCTGCGCATGCTGTGATCCCTAGTGTTGTACCTGTTTGTGATGCTTGCTGACTTGAGCTATGTTCCCCCAAAGTCTTCTCCCTGTGTTCTCTGTGATGTGGGTGCATGGCACATTACTGGTCATCAGGGTGTCACCCATAGGTGTGTTTTCGGTCAGGGCTGAGTTTGTGTGCAGACGCAGATGGGTCACAGTCAGGTTTCCCCTTGGCACTTGTTGTTTGCCCCTGTCATGTGATTTCCAGTTTGTGTTATCTTTCAGTGATTGTGACACGTTGTGTGTGTGACTGCTGGCACTCCTCAGGGTCCGGGCTGCAATGTTGGTTGTTGTCTATGTGTGTTCTTTGTGGGTGACCTTGGCTTCTTCATTGGTGTGTGACTGTGGCTGGGATCCCATTGGTCGGTGTGGTATTGCCGTCATGTCCATGTACAGCGTAGTGTGCCGTGTGTCAGACATTCAGGAGTCTTGTTGAGTGTCCATGTGTGATGTGTTTCTACACCTTGGTTCCCACCCACCACCCTGGAATAGTCATGGGTGCATGTGCAATGTCACCAGTGCATGTGTACTTCACTGCTGCACATTGTCAGAGGTCGAGGGGTGTGGTGTTGAGTGTGTGCAGATGAGAGTTGTTGCCCGGCTAGGCCCCTGCCTCCATGTTGGCCTTGGCTTACTGGCCATGCTGATTGATTTGTGCTTGTGTAGGTGTGATGGTAGTTAGTTGCTCAGGACACCTGACTGTGGTTCACAGTGTGAACGACATTTAGCTTTGTCATCACAGTGGTATTTTTATTCAGCCCAGGGTCACCACATTGTGGGGGCCCTGGGGGTGGTGCTGTGGTGTGTCTGTGTCTTGCTGTGTCAGTTGTTGTTCCTACGTGCCTGTGTGACATGTGTGTTTTGTGCTCCCTCTCACCTGACAATGCCTGCTTGCCCACATAGGGGATTTGGATCCATGAGTTACCTTAGTGTGGCAGTGTATGCACATCTGTATGATTGGTATTCAGCTCTCCTCATGTGTTGTGTGGTTGCCTGGGGACACTGGCACCCCCACCCCTCACCTGCTGTGTATGATGACAGTGTTGGTCTGCCTGTTTGTGTTTGTGCATCTGCACCACTGCATTGGCATATCTTGGGTGTGCCATTGGCTGTATGTTGTTTGGTGTGTTTCCCCTGCTGTCCCTGGGACTCCTAGGTCATCGGTCAGCACAGTGATCATGGTTTGTGTGTCCCATTGCTGCCATGGTATGGTATCTGTTCACCTCACATCTGCTGTCTCCACAGGATATCTGCATTTGTGTGCCCATTGGTGCAAATATGTGGTTCTGCATTCTGATGGTCACTTCTGTCATTGTGTCATTGATGACTGTTGACGGTCTCAGCCCCCATGGGTGTTGTTTGTCTGCACATGGCCAAAGGAATGTTTCATTTGCACTGCAGTATTTGGCTCCCCCAATTTATGTTGCAATGGGACACATACACTACTTTGCCACAGATGAGTTTTTGGTTCTGTGACCAGGAATGATCCATGCAGTTTGGCAGTTGCAGCTCTTTCTTTGTCAACAATTACCTTTTGGTCACTGTGATGATGAGGGTGTAGACCCCATTGCCACAATGGTCAAAATGTGCTTCAGCTATGGACCCCACACTTGCCTTTTGGTCACTGTGATGATGGGGGTTTAGACCCCATTGCCACAATGGTCAAAATGTGCTTCAGCTATGGACCCCACACTTGCCTTTTGGTCACTGTGATGATGGGGGTTTAGGCCCCATTGCCACAATGGTCATGGGCTGCTTGCATTGTGGGTGCCACACACATATATGTGTGGCACATGTGCTAGGGGGTCACATTGTATGTTCAAAGTCATGTTCGGTGTTGTAGGCATTTGACACAGCCTACACACGCTTGTCATGGTGGTGGGGGGATGTCTTAATCTTGCATTCCCTAGGTTGTGGTGTGCTTGTTGTGTCATGCATTGTCCATCCTATGAGTGGGGGTGGTAGTAGTGGTAGGCATCCAGCCCCCCGTGGGTGAGGGTGGTAGTAGTGGTGGGCATCCAGCCCCCCTGGCTAAGGGTGGTAGTAGTGGTAGGCATCCTGCCCCCTGGGTGAGGGTGGTAGTAGTGGTAGGCATCCTGCCCCCCTGGGTGAGGGTGGTAGTAGTGGTGGGCATCCTGCCCCCTGTCTAAGGGTGGTAGTAGTGGTGGGCATCCAGCCCCCCTGGCTAAGGGTGGTAGTAGTGGTGGGCATCCAGCCCCCCTGGCTAAGGGTGGTAGTAGTGGTAGGCATCCTGCCCCCCTGGGTGAGGGTGGTAGTAGTGGTGGGCATCCTGCCCCCCCTGGGTGAGGGTGGTAGTAGTGGTAGGCATCCTGCCCCCCGTGGGTGAGGGTGGTAGTAGTGGTAGGCATCCTGCCCCCCCTGGGTGAGGGTGGTAGTAGTGGTAGGCATCCTGCCCCCCGTGGGTGAGGGTGGTAGTAGTGGTGGGCATCCTGCCCCCCGTGGGTGAGGGTGGTAGTAGTGGTGGGCATCCTGCCCCCCTGGCTGAGGGTGGTAGTAGTGGTGGGCATCCTGCCCCCGTGGGTGAGGGTGGTAGTAGTGGTGGGCATCCTGCCCCCGTGGGTGAGGGTGGTAGTAGTGGTGGGCATCCTGCCCCCTGGCTAAGGGTGGTAGTAGTGGTGGGCATCCAGCCCCCCTGGCTAAGGGTGGTAGTAGTGGTAGGCATCCTGCCCCCTGGGTGAGGGTGGTAGTAGTGGTAGGCATCCTGCCCCCCTGGGTGAGGGTGGTAGTAGTGGTAGGCATCCTGCCCCCCTGGGTGAGGGTGGTAGTAGTGGTGGGCATCCAGCCCCCTGGCTAAGGGTGGTAGTAGTGGTAGGCATCCTGCCCCCCTGGGTGAGGGTGGTAGTAGTGGTAGGCATCCTGCCCCCTGGGTGAGGGTGGTAGTAGTGGTGGGCATCCTGCCCCCTGTCTAAGGGTGGTAGTAGTGGTGGGCATCCAGCCCCCCTGGCTAAGGGTGGTAGTAGTGGTAGGCATCCTGCCCCCGTGGGTGAGGGTGGTAGTAGTGGTGGGCATCCTGCCCCCCTGGCTAAGGGTGGTAGTAGTGGTGGGCATCCAGCCCCCCTGGCTAAGGGTGGTAGTAGTGGTAGGCATCCTGCCCCCCTGGGTGAGGGTGGTAGTAGTGGTGGGCATCCTGCCCCCTGGGTGAGGGTGGTAGTAGTGGTGGGCATCCTGCCCCCGTGGGTGAGGGTGGTAGTAGTGGTGGGCATCCTGCCCCCGTGGGTGAGGGTGGTAGTAGTGGTGGGCATCCTGCCCCCCTGGCTAAGGGTGGTAGTAGTGGTGGGCATCCAGCCCCCTGGCTAAGGGTGGTAGTAGTGGTGGGCATCCTGCCCCCTGGCTAAGGGTGGTAGTAGTGGTGGGCATCCTGCCCCCTGGCTAAGGGTGGTAGTAGTGGTGGGCATCCAGCCCCCCTGGCTAAGGGTGGTAGTAGTGGTAGGCATCCTGCCCCCTGGGTGAGGGTGGTAGTAGTGGTAGGCATCCTGCCCCCCTGGGTGAGGGTGGTAGTAGTGGTGGGCATCCTGCCCCCCTGGGTGAGGGTGGTAGTAGTGGTAGGCATCCTGCCCCCCTGGGTGAGGGTGGTAGTAGTGGTGGGCATCCTGCCCCCTGGCTAAGGGTGGTAGTAGTGGTGGGCATCCAGCCCCCTGGCTAAGGGTGGTAGTAGTGGTGGGCATCCAGCCCCCTGGCTAAGGGTGGTAGTAGTGGTAGGCATCCTGCCCCCCTGGGTGAGGGTGGTAGTAGTGGTGGGCATCCTGCCCCCCTGGGTGAGGGTGGTAGTAGTGGTAGGCATCCTGCCCCCCTGGGTGAGGGTGGTAGTAGTGGTAGGCATCCTGCCCCCCGTGGGTGAGGGTGGTAGTGGTGGTGGGCATCCTGCCCCCCCTGGGTGAGGGTGGTAGTAGTGGTAGGCATCCTGCCCCCGTGGGTGAGGGTGGTAGTAGTGGTGGGCATCCTGCCCCCCGTGGGTGAGGGTGGTAGTGGTGGTAGGCATCCTGCCCCCCTGGGTGAGGGTGGTAGTAGTGGTAGGCATCCTGCCCCCGTGGGTGAGGGTGGTAGTAGTGGTGGGCATCCTGCCCCCGTGGGTGAGGGTGGTAGTAGTGGTGGGCATCCTGCCCCCTGGGTGAGGGTGGTAGTAGTGGTAGGCATCCTGCCCCCCGTGGGTGAGGGTGGTAGTGGTGGTAGGCATCCTGCCCCCCTGGGTGAGGGTGGTAGTAGTGGTGGGCATCCTGCCCCCCGTGGGTGAGGGTGGTAGTAGTGGTGGGCATCCTGCCCCCGTGGGTGAGGGTGGTAGTGGTGGTAGGCATCCTGCCCCCCTGGGTGAGGGTGGTAGTAGTGGTAGGCATCCTGCCCCCCGTGGGTGAGGGTGGTAGTAGTGGTGGGCATCCTGCCCCCGTGGGTGAGGGTGGTAGTAGTGGTGGGCATCCTGCCCCCTGGCTAAGGGTGGTAGTAGTGGTGGGCATCCAGCCCCCCTGGCTAAGGGTGGTAGTAGTGGTGGGCATCCTGCCCCCTGGCTAAGGGTGGTAGTAGTGGTGGGCATCCAGCCCCCTGGCTAAGGGTGGTAGTAGTGGTAGGCATCCTGCCCCCTGGGTGAGGGTGGTAGTAGTGGTGGGCATCCTGCCCCCTGGCTAAGGGTGGTAGTAGTGGTGGGCATCCAGCCCCCCTGGCTAAGGGTGGTAGTAGTGGTAGGCATCCTGCCCCCCTGGGTGAGGGTGGTAGTAGTGGTAGGCATCCTGCCCCCCTGGGTGAGGGTGGTAGTAGTGGTGGGCATCCTGCCCCCTGTCTAAGGGTGGTAGTAGTGGTGGGCATCCAGCCCCCTGGCTAAGGGTGGTAGTAGTGGTAGGCATCCTGCCCCCCTGGGTGAGGGTGGTAGTAGTGGTAGGCATCCTGCCCCCCTGGGTGAGGGTGGTAGTAGTGGTAGGCATCCTGCCCCCCTGGGTGAGGGTGGTATTAGTGGTAGGCATCCTGCCCCCCGTGGGTGAGGGTGGTAGTGGTGGTAGGCATCCTGCCCCCCTGGGTGAGGGTGGTAGTAGTGGTAGGCATCCTGCCCCCGTGGGTGAGGGTGGTAGTAGTGGTGGGCATCCTGCCCCCCGTGGGTGAGGGTGGTAGTGGTGGTAGGCATCCTGCCCCCCTGGGTGAGGGTGGTAGTAGTGGTAGGCATCCTGCCCCCCGTGGGTGAGGGTGGTAGTAGTGGTGGGCATCCTGCCCCCGTGGGTGAGGGTGGTAGTAGTGGTGGGCATCCTGCCCCCTGGCTGAGGGTGGTAGTAGTGGTGGGCATCCAGCCCCCCTGGCTAAGGGTGGTAGTAGTGGTGGGCATCCTGCCCCCTGGCTAAGGGTGGTAGTAGTGGTGGGCATCCTGCCCCCTGGCTAAGGGTGGTAGTAGTGGTGGGCATCCAGCCCCCTGGCTAAGGGTGGTAGTAGTGGTAGGCATCCTGCCCCCTGGGTGAGGGTGGTAGTAGTGGTGGGCATCCTGCCCCCTGGCTAAGGGTGGTAGTAGTGGTGGGCATCCAGCCCCCTGGCTAAGGGTGGTAGTAGTGGTAGGCATCCTGCCCCCTGGGTGAGGGTGGTAGTAGTGGTAGGCATCCTGCCCCCCTGGGTGAGGGTGGTAGTAGTGGTGGGCATCCTGCCCCCCTGTCTAAGGGTGGTAGTAGTGGTGGGCATCCAGCCCCCCCTGGCTAAGGGTGGTAGTAGTGGTAGGCATCCTGCCCCCCGTGGGTGAGGGTGGTAGTAGTGGTGGGCATCCTGCCCCCCTGGCTAAGGGTGGTAGTAGTGGTGGGCATCCAGCCCCCCCTGGCTAAGGGTGGTAGTAGTGGTAGGCATCCTGCCCCCCTGGGTGAGGGTGGTAGTAGTGGTAGGCATCCTGCCCCCCTGGGTGAGGGTGGTAGTAGTGGTGGGCATCCTGCCCCCTGGGTGAGGGTGGTAGTAGTGGTAGGCATCCTGCCCCCCTGGGTGAGGGTGGTAGTAGTGGTGGGCATCCTGCCCCCTGGCTAAGGGTGGTAGTAGTGGTGGGCATCCAGCCCCCTGGCTAAGGGTGGTAGTAGTGGTAGGCATCCAGCCCCCCTGGGTTGGGGTGGTGGTGCGCATTCAGGCCCCTGTGTGCATATGTGGCATTGGTGATGGGCATCCCGCCCCTATGGTGCTGCTGTTGCTGGTGTAAGTATATTCAGATTCCCCGTGTATGTGTGTGATGTGTCGTGTACGTGTTGTATGTGTTTTGTGGTTGGTGTCTGGCTTACCTTCTGCGCCATACGCGTCCGTGCCTGTTCCGGTAGTAGATGTAGAATATTGGTATGATCGGGACGAAGGGATTCATGGTTGGTTCGTGTCGTTCGTCCTTCTCGTTGCTTGGCGTCGTCCTCGTCGCTTCGCTTCGTCCTCGTCGCTCGCGTCGTCCTCGTCGGTTCCGTGTTCGTCTCGTAGCCGTGGATTGTGTTGTGGCGCGAATCGGAGCTTATGTGCGCCTCTCCCGGATGCTTTGACGTGCCGTGCGTAGCGACGGGTTCGGCGCGTACGGGAAGCGCATCGTACTTGTCCGGCCGGACGGGGCTGCATTTTTCCTTCCGTGCGACTCGATTCGGCGTTTCCGGATTCGCCTCGGTCGGAGAACAGGACCTGGTTTGGGTGAGTACGGCTCGGCCGGAATTTTTGCTGTTGTGCGCATCGTACTTGCTCGTTCGGTGTGCTGTACGGATCGTCGGGAAACAGGCTTTCGCATGGCTTTTTTCCCGGCCGAATAGTATTGGGTGCGCCTCCGACCGAGATCGGAATCGGCCCCATTGAATCAGAATAGACTCATACGTGTTTAAATCTATTAGTTCAGGAGGAATAGTTACCAACTCTAGATCATTATGAACAGCTCTAGCAGGCATTTTATTTTCATTCAATTTGTTATAACAATATTTACAAATACGTTGATCAGAACCCAATTCAAAACAATTCTCTACCCACAAATAAGTTGCAAATTCCTTCCACTTATCATTATTTTGTTTTTCACTTTTAAAATACAGATCAACACTCCTAGTCTGATTTCTATAGTGAGTTCGCCGGCAACAAATACAAGAATAATTTGGCCTTTCACCTGAAATCACCTTAAACTTTGTAATTTGTTCTTCAAAAATTTTTGTAGTAGTATGTTGCACATTCTGTTCAACATTTTCTTCTATTAATGTGTCAGTTTCTGCACTCTCTTCTTCCGGACCAAAGTAACAAAACTCAATTTCATCACAAACCTTCTTCACATCTGATACTGACCCACGCAAAGAGCACTATTCAACTCATTTAATTTTAGTGCTGGACTTTTTGCATAATACAATCTTCTGACTAACTTCCGCATTTGAGAATGATGTACTGCTAACATCCTGAAATGATGAAAAACACTTTGACATACTTTTCTAGAAAGACAAGCCAGAGAATGACCTTGCAAACCTTTTGTTTTACACTTTTTTAGTATACTCTCGTAAGAAATTGCGTAAAATATCAATAGATTCCTGTCGTACACTACAAATACTACTGCAATCCCAAGTATACACTGGGGCTTTAGGACGTCGCCCTAGAACTTCATCAGCTATCACTTCTTCTACATTTCTGGGAACCATCTTCTCTTTCTCAATTGGACAACCATTTCTAACCTCATAAGCTCGACCACCAGTATCAACTGCATGCAATAAATTATTGGTCTGAAAATAACTCTCTTCATTAAAGAAAGGCTCTGAACTTGAACTATGTTTCCATTCACCCAAAAAAAATTCACAAAAATTAGTTCTGTTAATTACTCTTTTCTTCTTACTTTTGGCCTTACTTTTGGCCTTCATAAAATTGATTGGTTTATGTAGTGATCGAATTCTGTTTAAAACTAAAATGAATAATTTCCTTTTTAATTCAAAAGCTTTTTGAACAATGGATTCAATATGCTTCTTCTTTTTAGAAAATAGTGCTCTTTTTTTATATTTTTTAGCATCTTTAAGCAAGTTAAAAACAACTCTATTATAAAAAATCTTTTTCCTGATTTCTTTATACTGATTTTGCCTTCTTTTACCATTAATTGTATCTTTTGAATGTAATTTTCCATTTAGTCCTTTCTTTTACTCACTCATTTTCTGATGAGCATTGTTGTACTGTACAATTTACTTATTTTAAGGAATTCTTTTGTTGTCTTGACCGGAAGACTTTTTATTTTTATACACATGATGTTGGTCATCCAATACTTGTTCTGCATTTTTGTTCAAATAATTGTCCATTTGCTGTCATTTTCTGTTTCTTGATTTTTCAGGCATGATAACTTTATTTTAATGATGATAAACAATATCTGTAAAAAATAATTATAAATAAATTAATTTTAATAAATTTATAAAATATACCTTTCTATTACTATACAAACACATTGCATGTGTTAAGGCCTAGCTCACTGTATAAATAGTTGCGTAGCAAAACAATCATTAGAGTACTACAAGGAGAGTGCCTAGCTGAATTTATAAGTGGTTCAGTTTTGGCGCAGTGAATGGATTAGTACATAGTGCTGAATGGGTCACTACAACAGTGCAAGAACAGTTACAGGATGTTTGCTAGAGTGTATGAATACTGCCTGGGGAAATGAAGGTGTGTAAGATAAGTGTGTAGGTGATTAAAGCACTGCATACATATTCGATAAGTTTTGTAGCAGTCCATGTGCTAATGCCTGGATCACTGCATGAGTACTTGTGTACTGATTAAATGCTTAGAGTACTGCAAGAAGAATGCCTAGGTGAATTTAGAAGCGGTTGGGTTTTGGCTGAGTGAATGCATTAGTACATGGTGCTGAATGACTCAGTACAGAGTGACAGGGTGTTTCCTGGAGTGTAAGGAGACTGACTGGTGAATTAAAGGCCTCAAACACAAGTGTGTAGATGGTTAGAGGACTACATGCATAGCGGATAGGAGTTTGAAGCACTCTATGTGGTAAGGCTCTAAATCACTGAATGAGTATTTGGATACTAACTGAATTTAAACAGTACTGTAAGGAGAGTGCCTAGGTGAATTTATAAGTGATTGGGTTTTGGCGCACTGAATGGATTAGTACATGGAGCTGAATGGGTCACTAGAGGAGTGCAAAGGGAATAACAGGGTGATTGCAAGAGTGTATGGATACTTACTGGGTAATTGAAGGTGTGAAAGACAAGTGTGAAGGTGTTTAGAGGATTGAATGCATAAAGGATAGGTGTTTGAAGCAGTCCATGTTGTTGAGTCTCTCACAATGCTTGCCCAACTTGACAACATGACAGGTTTTAAAGCAGTTATCTGTCTGCAAAGACATGAAGTACCCAAATGCTTCTTTCACAATGGTTGCCCAAATGCACACAGACTTGACAGTGTTATTCTAGACAAGCAACACTGTTCCTTGGACTTTACCAAGACATATTCACTAGTCTGGAAGGGGTAAGGTGACTGCACACATTCTACATATTTCAGAACTACACTCTAGTGGGAAAGCCTGACTCATTCTGCGAATGCGAAAGCAATGACTGGCTTCTAATACTACTAAAACTTGACAACATGACAGGTTTTAAAGCGGTTATCTGTCTGCAAAGACATGAAGTACCCAAATGCTTCTCTCACAATGGTTGCCCAAATACACACAGACTCACAGTGTGATTCTAGACAAGCAACACTGTTCCATGGACTTTACCGAAACACAATCACTAGGCTGGAAGGGGTAAGGTGACTGCACGCATTCTACATATTTCAGAACTACACTCTAGTGTGAAAGCCTGACTCATTCTGCGAATGCAAAAGCAATGACTGGCTTCTAATACTACGAAAACATGACAACATGACAGGTTTTAAAGCGGTTATCTGTCTGCAAAGACATGAAGTACCCAAATGCTTCTCTCACAATGGTTGCCCAAATGCACACAGACTCACAGTGTGATTCTAGACAAGCAACACTGTTCCATGGACTTTACCAAAACACAATCACTAGTCTGGAAGGGGTAAGGTGACTGCACACATTCTACATATTTCAGAACTACACTCTAGTGTGAAAGCCTGACTCATTCTGCGAATGCGAAAGCAATGACTGGCTTCTAATACTACTAAAACTTGCCAACATGACAGCTTTTAAAGCGGTTATCTGTCTGCAAAGACATGAAGTACCCAAATGCTTCTCTCACAATGGTTGCCCAAATGCACACAGACTCACAGTGTGATTCTAGACAAGCAACACTGTTCCATGGACTTTACCAAGACACATTCACTAGTCTGGAAGGGGTAAGGTGACTGCACACATTCTACATATTTCAGAACTACACTCTAACTGTGAAAGACTGACTCATTCTGCGAATGCATAAGCAATGACTGGCTTCTAATACTACGTAAAACTTGACAACATGACAGGTTTTAAAGCGGTTATCTGTCTGCAAAGACATGAAGTACCCAAATGCTTCTCTCACAATGGTTGCCCAAATGCACACAGACTCACAGTGTGATTCTAGACAAGCAACACTGTTCCATGGACTTTACCGAAACACAATCACTAGTCTGGAATGGGTAAGGTGATTGCACACATTCTACATATTTCAGAACTACACTCTAGTGTGAAAGCCTGACTCATTCTGCGAATGCGAAAGCAATGACTGGCTTCTAATACTACTAAAACTTGACAACATGACAGGTTTTAAAGCAGTTATCTGTCTGCAAAGACATGAAGTACCCAAATGCTTCTCTCACAATGGTTGCCCAATGCACACAGACTCACAGTGTGATTCTAGACAAACAACAATGTTCCATAGACTTTACCGAAACACAATCACTAGCCTGGAAGGGGTAAGGTGACTGCACACATTTTACATAATTCACTACTGCAGACAACTGTGAATGACTGTCTCATTCTGCAAATGTATAAGCAAGGACTGGCTTCTAATACTACGAAAACTTGACAACATGGCAGGTTTTAAAGCGGTTATCTGTCTGCAAAGACATGAAGTACCCAAATGCTTCTCTCACAATGGTTGCCCAAATGCACACAGACTCACAGTGTGATTCTAGACAAGCAACACTGTTCCTTGGACTTTACCAAAACACATTCACTAGTGTGGAAGGGGTAAGGTGACTGCACACATTTTACATAATTCACTACTGCAGTCTACTGTGAATGCCTGTCTCATTCTGCGAATGCAAAAGCAATGACTGGCTTCTAATACTACTAAAACTTGACAACATGACAGGTTTTAAAGCGGTTATCTGTCTGCAAAGACATGAAGTACCCAAATGCTTCTCTCACAATGGTTGCCCAAATGCACACAGACTCACAGTGATTCTAGACAAGCAACACTGCTCCCTGGACTTTAGCAAGACAAACACATTAGTCTTATTAAAAACAAAGGCACAACATACAACCCCTCACAAATTAATAACTCACCTTTCAAATTGATTTGTTGATTAAGAAGTATGTCAATCACACACCAGATTTTCTTCTACAGAATGTCTGTACTGCACTGCTCTTAGCAAAACCAAAAAATGGCAAACTTTCCCTCTCTTTCTGCACACATATACATGTAAATATCAAATCACATTGCTTCCCACATTAATTCAAAAGCTAACACACATTTCTATTGGTTACACATTTCAACCCTTTCCAATTGACATAACTTTGAACCGTACCTCCAATCTGCTTACTGCCTGTTACCATAGTAACAGTTCATGGAACACTCAACTGAACTCACAGGTCACAAGTTCAGCACACAATGTTGCTAATCCAAACAGCAAGTGTGCTTGACTTTTCAAAATATCAGCTTATCCTATCTAATGTTCCTTTCAAACAGTTTTCATTAACCAATAAGAAACGTGCTTTTGAAACACAGAAACATGCACCCTACTTTTCAGACTATAATGTTCTCAAACAGCCAATCATTTGTTTGTTTTTTTATAAACTGCATCTTATCCACCATTTTAGAAAAACTTTAGTTCTCAGACTGCCATTTCACATACAGACACCTTCTGAGTGCATCCAGACCTCCTTTCAAGATGCTTAGAGTGTGGATTGTGGGACACAGCTATATTTTCTGGAGCCAAAGGTATGCAGAAAACAGTGGCATTGACAAAGACCTAGGTTTGCCAAATGTAGACATTAAATGGATTGGACAGAGAGGATTAAAGTGGCACCAATTGATGCCATTGGTTAAATGCTTTTTGCATCTCCAACACCCTGACCTCATAATTGTGCACTGTGGTGGCAATGACCTAGGCACTTTGACTGGGGTAGGTGTGGAAATGCTTATGAAGGACACCTTTGGAGAATTGATGTCACTTTTCCCCCAAACTGCCTTTGTCTATTCTAATATATGTCAAAGACAGAAATGGAACTGGTCCAATCAATTTTGTCCACAGATTGAGAAAGCTAGGAAACATGTCAATAAAGCTGTTTCTGCTTATCTCAGAGATTATAGAATGGGGTCCATTTACAACAACAATCTGCGTTTTAATATGGACGGCATCTATAGGAGAGATGGTGTTCATTTTACAGATGAGGGTAACAGAGTCTTCCTCAACAACTTTAGACTCTGCATCGGTACTTACTTGTAGGTACCAAAATATCCCAATAAACAGAACGGCTCTTTTTAGAGCCACCCAAGATCTAAACACCTAAGCTTCATTTATATCTGAAAAAATATTACATTTGTTTTGCTTGGATTCGCGCACCCATCGCGGTAGGAGTGGTGCATCTAACGCATTGGAGTCGTGCACCGAACGCGTAAGGAGTCGCGCACCCAACGCGTGCACACCAGGGGGCCGCGCTGAGCGCCGCGCTGGATGCGCGACTCCTAATTTTACTGTAAAAAAAAAATTAGCACCTACCACTAATTTTTATTCTCCCCGGAGACCCCATCCCCCGGGGCTTATATACAACGAGGGGACCGTGGGGGGAGCCCCAATGCCCCCACAGTCCCAGCCGGCTCCCAGCGTCCTTCGGGAGCCGGCATTGCTTTTCCACATGGGGAACTGCTAACATGCAGCTCCCCGTGTGGAAAAGCAATCTGGTTTGGATTTTGAAAGAGAGCAGGTTTCCCTGCTCTCGCTTTCAAAATCCAAACCAAGTTTGCTATGACAGGGCGGGAGCCGCGAGGCTCCCACCCTGCCATAGCAAGCAACAGTGTCCCGGGATCGGCACCCCGGGACACTGCAGGAGCCGGCCCTGTGGGGTGGCGGTCCCCAGGGCCATGACAGGCTCCAGGAGGGGGGCCGCACGGGCCCCCTCCCACCACTTACAAAGCCCCGGGGGGTGGTGGTCCCCAGGGCTTGGGGGTCCGTCACGGACCCCTAATTAGAATACTTAGTGCCCCAGGGAGGTGGCGGTCCTCGGGCGTGTGGGGGCTCGAGCCCCCACACAGGTTATTAATATTTAAAAAAGAAGCCCCGGGGGTGGCGGTCCCGGGGCTGCGGGAGGACGGAGAGCCCTCCTGCACCATTTTTCATTTAAAGCCCGGGGGTGGCGGTCCCCAGGGCTTGGGGGCCTTAGAGGCCCCCACATTAAATATAAACCCACCCCTGCATGCCCCTGGGACTTGGGCCACCCGGGGGCAAAATAGCATCGGCGCGGAGACCGCGCTCGATTTTTTATCGGCGGGTTCCGCGCACCCTAAGCGCATCCCGCTGATTTTAAAAAAATTAAATGCTTTTTTCTGCCCATGGGGTCCTTGTGGGACCCTCTGAGCAGACCTAGGGGTCAGGGTGTTTCTACCCTGCCCCCTTTGTGCGTTTTGCGCACTTGTTTCTTCTGCCTCGGTTCTACCGAGGGACAAAATGGCTGCCAACACTTCCTGATTTGGAGTGTTGACAGCCACTTGTCAGCCAATTAGCATGCAGCTCGTGATCGGGACGGTGCGCGCAGGGTGCGCTCAGGGTGCGCGGATCCGACGCGGCCATAGATATATATGTGATTTTACTTGTGATTTTCTCAGGAACTACTGAACGGATTTACACCATTTAAGCAAAAAGCACGACTCTGAACCAAGGGCTACCTATTTGCCAAATTTGGTGTAATTCCGTTCAGCAGTTCGGGCTGTAGCTGCGACTAAAGGTTCCTATGGAAAATTGCATGGGGAAAACGGGTTTTGGGACCCCCCTTTTTTCTCGGCCCCTGCTTGACAAATCACCCCGAGACTTTCAGGATAGGAGCGGACCGGAGCGCCCCAACAAGTTTGAAAATTTTGCGAAGATTCGTCAACCGGCGCCAAAGTTATTTCAAATAGAATGTTGCGGATTTCCTATGGAAAATAGGTCCTAACTATAACTATCTACTGGCGACCGCCAGTAGATAATATATATACATACGCATGTATGTGTGTGTGTATCTATATATATATATATATGGATTCATCAAAGATCCTTGCGCTTGAGTGGGCACTCGACGATGCTCTGACCCTGAGGTATTGTATGCCTTCTGCAGCCTGCTTTCTTTCAATCCTACATTATATCCATGCCCGACGCGTTTGAAGGCAACCACGCCTCTTAGTCATGGGCTCCACAGAGGCACAAAGAAACGCTCACCTGTTTAAACATTCTTCTTTTATTCGATTGTTACCGCCCTCAGTGGGCGTGGCTTACAATGATGACAATGATGCTCAGTGGCATGCTGGTTATTGTAGTCCCACAGGTAAGTCTAGTATTCCTATAGTAGGCTCCATGCCCCTGTGATATTTAAGCCTATTTAATATCCTTCAGTAGGACGGACTTCTAGAATTGCGGGCTGATTTGAATAGAACATCGTGCCGAACGGAGAGTGATTGTTCCCCTCCACAGCCTTCTTATGAGTTCAAGACTGGTGCTCCTCTCCCACGGCTCTGACAGCCATGCAATTTAATGGTTTCATCAAAGATCCTTGCACTTGAGTGGGCACTCGACGATGCTCTGACCCTGAGGTATTCTATGCCTTCTGCAGCCTGCTTTCTTTCAATCCTACATTATATCCATGCCCGACGCGTTTCAAGGCAACCACGCCTCTTAGTCATGGGCTCCACAGAGGCACAAAGAAACGCTCACCTGTTTAAACATTCTTCTTTTATTTGATTGTTACCGCCCTCAGTGGGCGTGGCTTACAATGATGACAATGATGCTCAGTGGCATGCTGGTTATTGTAGTCCCACAGGTAAGTCTAGTATTCCTATAGTAGGCTCCATGCCCCTGTGATATTTAAGCTTATTTAATATCTTTCAGTAGGACGGACTTCTAGAATTGCGGGCTGATTTGAATAGAGGGAGACTTGACCCTAGAGGAAGTAAGGGATGCAATTAGCAGGCAAAAACCAGGGAAGGTCCTGGGCCTGAACGGGCTCCCGGCAGAATTTTTTAAACGCAACGCCAACCTGTTGGCTCCGCACCTCTTGAACATTTTCCAGACATCTCTAGAAGAAAAGACACTCCCGCTAGACCTGCGAAGGGCCACAGTGGTGGTGATCCATAAACCAGGAAAACCCCTAATGAACTGTGGGTCCTATAGACCCATATCCTTACTGAATGTGGAAACAAAGATACTGACCACTGTGTTGGTGACACACCTCCTGACAGTAATATCATCCCTCATTCACTGGGATCAATCCGGCTTTATGCCGCGGCGGGCCACAAGACTTAATCTTCGCCGATTAGCTAATTGGATAGATTCTGTAAAGAATAGATCCAAAACACACGTGCTCCTCTCCTTAGATGCGGAGAAGGCCTTCAACACGGTGCAATGGCCATTCCTGAGGCAAACCCTGTTGAAGTTTGGATTTGGCCCAGCCTTTATAGCCTGGGTGGAACTATTCTACACAAATCCAGTGGCCAGGGTCCGAGTTAATGGAATAACCACGGAGATCTTCCAGGTCCAGAGAGGCACCCGACAGGGCTGCCCCCTGTCCCCGCTGCTATTTGCGCTGGTCCTGGAACCATTGGCCTGCATAATTAGGAAACACCCAGAAATCACTGGCTTTAAAGAGAGTGATGGCGCCCTTTCAGATAAGCGTTTATCTGCGTTTATCGCTTTATGCAGATGACATCCTCATATATATCACGAACCCCGATAGGACATTCCCGATCGTGCTAAGCACCTTTCAGGAGTATGGTCAACACGCGGGATACAACATCAATTGGGACAAATCCAGTTTGTACTCAGTAGGAGAACCTATGGACAAGAGAAAAATCATGGGATGTTTTCAGGTGGCCCAAGAGGGATTTAGGTACTTGGGTCTGTATATTACCACCAATGACACGACCAATCTCAACCAGAATATTAGGAGGGTACTTGCGGAATTTCACGGGGACGTTGAGAGGTGGAGGCGACTCCCGCTAACGATAATGGGAAGGGCTGCATTATACAAAATGATTACACTCCTGAAACTGTTATATACGTTCCAAAACACATATTGCAGAATACCCGAAGACACATTTAACACGATAATTGCAGACTTGCGCACGTTACTGTGGGACGGAAGGCACCCGAGAGTTGCACTGCAAACACTGAAACAAAATCAGTACAAAGGGGGACTCGCTCTGCCAGACATAAGAGCATACTACAGGGCCGCCCATCTTATAGTGATTAACAATTGGGGACACGCAGTGGGAGATCACCCCACCTACGCCCTAGATCAACTACAGTTTAGAAATCATACATATCTCCATTACATATACGGAGGCAAGGGAGTCTGCCAACTTCTGCCGGCCACTCCGAGAGCGATTGAGGCCTGGAAAGGAGCAGAAAAACAGATCGGATGGGACAAACGGATTACAAGAGAGACCCCCCTCTGGGAGGGTGTGAGACTGCCAGAGATTGGTAAACTCCAAGAGCTTAGGAAGTGGGACTTACCTGGGATCACTAAACTAGGTGACATCATAGAGGGAGGTAACCTAGCTCCCTTTGGAAAGCTTCAAACCACGTATCAAATGTGTGACACCCAGAGATACTCATATCTCAGGCTACAACATGCTTGGAAGGCAGAGGGGATAGATGCTGCAGATATACCAGAGTTCGCCCCTTTAGAAGGTAGACTGCTACAGGATGAGCTCTCTCTTAAAGCCATCTCTTGGACCTATAAAACCTATAAAACGTTAATGAACAATATCCCAGATTAACTGGGGACGCTCAGGGCCAAATGGGAAGTTACCACCGGGCCTTTAGAAGACATTGATTGGGAGGTGGCTCTGATACACCCGAGAGAAGTAGCGATTAAGCAGCGATTACGCCTAATACAATTTAAGATCCTCCATAGAGTTTATTTTGATAGGGTGCGTCTCCAAAACATGGGTAGAGCACAGACACCTCAGTGCCTGCAGTGCAACACAGACCTGGGTACATGCATGCACACGCTGTGGGAATGTAGCAAAATCCAAAGGTACTGGAGCCAGATAATAGGGGAACTGAATAAAGTGTTAGGGGCGCAACTAGAACTGGAGCCGAAATACGCTCTATTGGGCATTCCCACTGAAATAGACTTGCCACGCCACAAACTCCTTCTGTGCAACTTAGGGCTCATAGTGGCCAAGAGAAATATTGCTTGTCAATGGGGAGACCCAAACCCACCCACACTTAAAGAGTGGAGGACCCATATGGATCTCTACATGATAGCCGAAAAAGTGACCTACCAGGCGAGAGGATGCCCCCGAAAGTTCTGCAAGATCTGGACTTCTTGGATAACATTCTACGGGCTCAGTGTAGAGGGAGAGGACAAAGAATACGCTATAATGAGGCAAAGTTCGAGAATCGAAGAGAGATGAGGAACTCACCCCTTTCCCCCATCCCCCTGGTCCTCATGTGTCTCTGTTCCCTTTGTACTTTTCCCAGGTTTGAGTTGTTAAAGCTGACTGTGAATGCAGGTGACCCGGAGAGATGCAAGTTCATTGCAGCCATGCTGGTGTTAATACTGTATAGTACCATGCCACCGTCCTTACTGCAACGTCTGATCTGTATCTATGCATTGCTGATTCTTGATTGTCCATGTATTGCAAATAAGTATGTTATTTAAAAAAAAAAAAATTATGTATATTGTGTAATTGATTTATTTTTTAAGTCAAGTTTTAGGTGCGAGTTGTGGGTTTGTAGGGGTATAGGGTGGGAAGTAAATTAATTCTAATTAATGAATAATTACATTTGTAATTATTATTATATATTTAATTGATAATGAATTATGTAAATTGTATATTTAATGTATTTTTAAGTTATGTTTTAGGTATGGGTTGTGGGGTTTGTAGGGATACAGGGTAGAAAGTAAATTAATTGAAATTGATTAATAATTCATTTTTAATTATTAATTATTTAATTGATAATTAAGTATGTAAATTATGTAATTAATGTATTTTTAAGTTATGTTTTAAATGCGGGTTGTGGGGTTTATAGGGATATGGGGAGAAGTGAATTAATACTAATTAATTAATAATTAACTTAATTTATGATTAATTATTTAATGGACTATTAATTAAGAAAATTGTGTAATTAAGATATTTTTAAATTATATGTGAGGTGCGAGTTATTGTGTTTTTAAGGGGTTACAGGGTGGGAAGTTTATTATGAAATAATTTATTGATAATTAATTATTTCTTTAATATTAACTTTTTAAATGGTAATTATGTCAATTGTGAACTTATCATATTTGTTAAGTTATATTTTAGGTATTGTTTGTTTAGTTTGTAGAGAATGGGGGAAGTTATTTAAGTAATCGCAAATATAAAACAAAATCATTCATTTTTAAAAACAAATATATTTTTTAATATGTTAACCGTGTTATACTTTGTTTATTTCATTGATATTCTAATTGTAGGCTGTTATGTTTGTGGGACTATAGTGTGGTTTTTTAATTATACTAACAATATTTGTGTTAATTGCTAATAATTATTAAACAGTGTATGTTATTTTTTAATTTTTTGTTAAAATTGAGACATTTAATTTTTATATTTAGAATTTTATATTTTTGGGTATTTGATAGAGTTGTTCCAATATGTTTTTTATTTGAAGTGAAGTACACTTTCTGTACTGTACGAGTGAATGGGGTGGGAATAGTACATTTTACCCCTCCTGAGTCCAGCGCTTTCCCTACTGTTGCACCTACTGTAGTGCGAATAGTAAATTTAACACCTCCCGAGTCCAACACTTTCCCCACTGTTACACCCACTGAAGTGGCAATAGTAAATCTTTCCCCTTCTGAGTCCAGCGCTTTCCCTACTGCTGCACACAGTTGAGTGGGAATAGTAAATTTTACTCCTCCTGAGTTCAACGCTTACCCTACATTGCATCGACTGGTGTGGGAATAGTAATGTTACCCCTCCTGAGTCCAAAACTGTCCCTACTGTTGCATTGACTGGAGGGGGGATAGTACATTTTTCCCTTCCTGAGTCCATCACTTACCCTACTGTTGCACAGACTGGAGTGGGAATAGTTAATTTAACCAATCCTGAGTCTAATTCTTTCCCTACTGTTACACACAGTGGAGTGGGAATAGTACATTTTACCCTTCCTCAGTCCAACACTTTCCCTACTGTAGTGCAGACTGGAGTGGGAGTAGTAAATTTAACCTGTCCTGAGTCTAACGCATTCCCTACTGTTGCATCTTCTGGAGTGGGAATAGGTAATTTAGCCCCTTCTGAGTCCAACGCTTTCCTAATTGTTGCACCTACTGGAGTGGGAATAGTAAATGTAACCGCTCCTGAATCCTACGTTTCCCTACTGTTGCACACACTCGAGTGGGAATAGTAAATTTTTCCCATCCTGCATCCAATGCTTTCTCTACTGTTGCACACAGTAGAGTGGGAATAGTAAATTTGACCCCTCTTGAGTCCTACGCTTTCCCTACTGTTGCACACCCTGGAATTTAATAGTAAATTTTACCCCTTTTGTGTCCAATGCTTTCCCTACTGTTGCACATACTGAAGTGGGAATAGTATATTTATTATTCTTGGAGTCTAATAGTTTTCTTTGTATTGTTTACATATTTATTATTATTATGGGCCTTATTACGAGTTCGGCGGTCCCTTCTGAGTGTGGCGGTCGGGCAATGCAGCATACAGAAGTTACAAATCGCTATTTATGATCGTTTATGTCCAGGAAGGGACACCTTCCTGCACATAAACAATCATTTCCTCAATGCAGGCACCCTTGCACTATGGTGGAAGGGTGCTTACTTTGGCGTTAGGCAGCTTACTTTAGCACCAGCGCTAGGGAAAACGCAGGGATGCGCCGTATCTTTTTAGATAAGGTGCATCCCTGCATTTTCTGAATGGCAGAGCGTGGCGTTAGCATTTTGTGCTTAACGCCATGCTCCACCATTTCCTTGTACATATGCCCCTTAATTTTATATTTTTATATATAGACATTTATGTGATTTGTAACATATTTTTTGTAAAATGTATTTTTATATATTATTTACTGTTTTATGGATAGTTAAATTATAAATATTTTACATTTTTTTGCAGTTTATTTGTTACGTGTATTAATTATTTTTACATGTGTATGTATATATGAATATTTTTTTAATAGTTTTAGATTATATATGGGTACATAAATATACACACATTCATATATATGTGTGTGTGTTTGCTTAAATTAATTTGTATTTATATATATGTTTAAATATTGTTTAAACATTTAATTTACCATACATTAATGTTATATTTTTTCGATAATAGTGTAAAACGATATTTTTTTCAATATTTTTATACTTACCATTATATGTATAGAAAAACAATATTTTTGTGATCGATATTTTTGACACGATATTTCTGTATCATGATGTTTTTGGTTTCGATATTGTGTTAGTGATTCATATATATATATGCTGGACATGGGACTATGTGGCTGGACGTATGGGGGCCAAGGAAAAGATTCATTGCTGCAGTGACACCGAGATTATTTTGTTTGCATGCAACCACGTTCTATAAAACCACCTGCGCTCATTATGAGATTCAATGAGGCCGATGTGAGATACTTACCCAGTTGGCCAAAATGGTGCTTGCTGGGAACTGTAGTTTGCTGATGAAAGCTGCAGTGAGGCTCCAATTACAAACCCGGCCCAGCTGGACTTCCACCAATGGGAGAACAATGGAACAGTTAAAGAGATGGTTGGTGCGAACTGCCGGTGTAAAAGGCATTTGATAAAGGCACACTCGCCGAAACGCGTCACGCCATTGCTTCATTAAATGAACTTTCTTGGTGTCCCTCCGGTTGCTTCCGAGTGAAGAGATCGTTTTGGTGAATATATATATATATAGTCACTGAAAAAACCAAAGGTTAAAGTAACATTATAGTTAGGTGAAGATCTAGCTATCTGGCCAAATTTGGTGTAATTCCGTTCAGGAGTTCGGGCTGTAGTCATGTTCAAAATCCCTATGAATAAATGCATGGGGAAAATGTGTTTGGCGTCCTCCCTTTTTCCCAGCCCCCACTTAACAAATCGCCCCAAAACTTTCCAAACAGCAGCTAAAATGAGTGGCAAACTAATTTTGAAAATTTCGTTAAGATTCGTCAAAGGGCGCCAATGTTATTAGCAAAACAAAAAATGCTTTTCCTATGGAAACTAGGTCCTAACTATAGCTACCTACTGGCCCTTTCTCCTTGTTTTGCCTGCCTCAAAGAGGTGTAGGATTTGATCCTGACTGCATCACCCTGAAGTGAGTGCCAGGCCCAATACAGCTAGTCTGGATGGACCACTTGCCATCACCTTTCCCTTCCATCACACCATACCTATACATTGAGGGTAACTGAATAAAGAAATATGAACATTCCACTCCTTCAAAAAACTCTCCAGGAGTCTTCTCCAAGAAGAATTGACTAGAGCTAGCCACACCAGGAAGAGTTCTAGAAATCCACTGCGATGATCCATGTGCACAGCTATATCCATCCCCCAGCCGTCATCGACTGGAGGAGATAGATATGGAGAGAAACAGCTATGCAGGAGAGGGAGGGACATTACGAGTGTGGTACAATGGGCACCTCTAACAGAGAGATACAAAGAGAGTTGATATTTAGGAATTCAATACCACATATTGGCGTTCACAGAGGCACATCTGCACAACATACTCAGAGTGGTTTGTGACAATTTCTTGCAACCCTACATAGGATGATGTTGTTTGTCTGGTAGACTTAAAAAAGGCGTTTGTTAGTTGCCACCATCTAAATCAGGCAATTCCTGTCATAGGTCTTTCATAACGGAAACATGTAGGTGCCTTACTAGGCAAGGACATGCTTCTGTGCAGCTGAGAAGCAAAGTCTAGAAACCCTATTTTGCATTTTTTTCATCTCACTGATTTGTGCGGCAGGTTAAAAAGACACGATTTCATAAACAATTGTGCATACAGGGGCAGATTTACAAGCCCCTTGCGCCACTTTTGCGCCGCCGTTGCGTCACTTTTGTGACGCAGCGGCGACGTAAACCATGCGCCACGTTGCGCATTATTTACAACGTGACGCATCTAGGGAGATGCGTCACGTTGTACAGCTCCTGCGCCACATGAAACCTGCGTCCAGGTTTCATGTGGGCGTTCCTCCGCAGGGTGGGCGTTCCCGTCGAAGGAAAGCCTCGTAAAAGTGACGCAGTGAAATCTACAAGATTTCACTGAGTCACTTTTCCGACTGCGCTGCGACGAATCCTTACGCCTGCTTCAAGCAGGCGTAAGGAGTGGCGCACCATGTTAGGTATGGGCAGCCCACGAGCATTGCTGGAGTTGCGTCGCGCTTGCGACACGACTCCAGCAATGCGCCGCCCTTGCGCCACAGGATGCGACACGCATCGGCCTTTCCTTGCGCCACGGTGCGCCGCATTGTAAATGCAGCGCATCCGTGGTGGCGCAAGGAGAGAATTGCGTGTTGCAACTATTCTGGCGCATCCCTACTGATTTGCAGGGATGCGCCAGAAGTTGTAAATCTGCCCCACAGTTTTTAATCCATCCTCATTTCTCCATAGACCTTTGCTTTTAAATTCCAACAGAAAACCTTGCGATTGAATGTCTGCAAATTAATGCATTTTTACTATTCATTAGTTAGACACAAACATATGTTTTACATGAATGAATACATTCTGTTGCACTAAAAAACGATAAAACTAAGAACAAAATTCCAAATTTCGTTTTTTTCTGAAAATTTGCTAATTTATTCACCACAGCATCATTCCGTTTTATCATTATATCACATCATGTTGAAAAGGCAGTTTTGAATGGTTGGTGAGTCTTCGTTCTAAAACAGCAGCAAACTGTTGCTTTTGAATACTGCCTCTCAATCACCATAGCAGAAGTTAAAAGTTACGTGGTCAGAATTATTATTTGTACATACTTGGTAATAATAAAATTAAGATTTAAGCGGTATCATACTTACACAATTAGCGACATACAAAGTAAATTAAATGGGAAAATAATTACAATCCAAAATGCTCCGGATCATTCCAGTATGAGGCAATCATTCAAAATGTAGTTAACTTTATTACGTTTTGAAAGGGAACCATGCGAATCAATCATGATTTCAATCAGAAAGGTAGCCAGTTTCGCATTTCTGCCTGCATAGGTAAAGCGAGCAATTATTCAACCAAAGCTTTATCAGGACGTGTCTTGATTCTTTATTTATCAATGCTCTGCGTCAAAAAAAAATGACATTAAAGAGTATAAACACCAAGATAAGGAACTATCATGCCTTCTATTAAAACACATCATTGGAAACCAATTTTTAATGATACCGTAAAACAGAGTTTAAAACAAGTTTTCCACCTACTTACCACTTGGTAAATTACTTATTTGCTCTGGTTGCGATTTTAAAGGTCCCTCCATAAATAACTGTTGAGTTTCATGACGGAGAGCTAAGCTCAAACAAGAGGGATGTGAGCAATTAAGATAAGCATTGGCAAAGTCAATTTGTTTCGCCTATGTAAAATCTATCGACTTTGTTAATGTTTTTTACAAGCTGCACAGCAGCGTGAACTACTGTGCAACATGGCTTAAAGTAAAAAAAAAAAAAAGTGCTTTGAAGCGGCCAGCACTGACCGTTTCATAGCGCTTTACCCTCTACGCCATGTTACACAGCAGCCCGCACTGCTGTGCAATATTGTAATTGTATTTATATAGCACTTACTACACCTGATGAGGAAAATACATTAGCCTTTCACGTCAATGTAAGGAAACTGAAAATAATGGGTGATGCATAAATTACATAAAAATCCGGGGAATAAAAGTGAATGCATACGAAACACTAGACCTCCTTTCATACTATGCATTTAAACACTACGCAGCACAATCCAGAAAATGTGATAGTTTATATATTTATTTATTTATTTAGTTGCAGTTTCAAATTTCAAGCCTGGCCTGAGAGTATAACATGCACTATTCCTGAGCACCAGAATAGGTTACATCGTTTTAAGGCATGGGTAAATTTAGTGATGTGCCTAGAATCACAGGAAGGTGAGCTGAGGCCTGGATTTTAGCATGATTTACCAGTTGTAAAGTCAACCGCTTTTTGGTTCCTTTTAATTTGTTTCACAATTTACACGATCTGCACGCCACGAGAAACAACGTGCAACTGTAATCATGCCAAGGGGACAGCCATAGTTATTTTTTGCCACACTAATTGCTCCCCTGACGCCTCTGTTAAGTAATGAACATCCCACAGTGACTGTATATTAATACCCCTGTTGCCACAAAAGTTACTCCCCAAAAACATAAATTACCCATAGACTGTGAGAACAATACTTGCTGTGAGACAAAATTGCCCCACCCAAGAGGGCTGACCCTTTACACCGACATCACTTGAAAAAATGTCCTCCCCTAAGCTCCATGAAGTTTAGAGTGGCGTATCCGTGAGCTCCGATGGCTATGGCTTCTCAGCAAAGCTGGCTGAGTGTAAACTACAAGAGTTCCCGCAGTTTTTATCATGAGTCTACGTTGGTTTGTGCAGACCTCGTGTATAACATTGAAAATCATTCATTCCCACTTGCCCTACTAATTACAGGGTCTCTTGGCAACAGAGCGTACCAGCATGGGAAAAATCATAACCTACCTCCAAACTATTCACAGGGGCAGATTTACAAGCCCCTTGCGCCACTTTTGCGCCGCCGTTGCGTCACTTTTGTGACGCAGCGGCGACGTAAACCATGCGCCACATTGCGCCTTATTTTCAACGTGACGCATCTAGGGAGATGCGTCACGTTGTAAAGCCCTGCGCCACATGGAACCTGCGTCAGGTCTCATGTGGGCGTTCCGTAGCAGGGTGGGCGCTCCGTCGCAGGAAAGCCTCGTAAAAGTGACGCAGTGAAATCTACAAGATTTCACTGAGTCACTTTTCCGACGCCGCTGCGACAAATCCTTACGCCTGCTTCAAGCAGGCGTAAGGAGTGGCGCACCACGTTAGGGATGGGCGGCCCACGAGCATTGCTGGAGTTGCGTCGCACTTGCGACACGACTCCAGCAATGCGCCACCCTTCCGACGGGAGATGCGACATGCATCTGTTTATCTTTGCGCCACGGTGCGCCGCATAGTAAATGCGGCGCACCTGTGGTGGCGCAAGGGTAAACTTGCGTGACGCATCTTTCCTGGCGCATCTCTTCTGATTTGCAGGGATGCGCCAGGCATTGTGAATCTGCCCCACAGCGTCCCCGGAACAGCAGGCTCAGTGTGAGGTTACTGAGGCAATGGGTGTGTTCAGAGGTAAACAAGCCTTATGTCTAACAACAGCATGGGGTGTGGAGGGGTCAAGGAACATGAGAGAGGATGGTGGGAAACACAGCGGAGAGTGGGGGAGGGTGGGTTAAAATATGTAAGGAGGGAGGAGGATTAAAAACAAGGCCAAAGCGGGAGGAGGGCTGGGTTGGTCTAAAAAAAATGGAGAGTGGGGCAGAAGGAAAGGGATTGCAGATGCATACACTCTCTCTACAGTGCAGGCTGACAATTAGAACAAGCATTTGCAATGCAATAGGTCTCGCATTATTAAAGTTTGAGCTATTGGTGTTGCATTATTTATCAATGCCAATAGCTCAAACTTTAATGTGTGCGCCCTTGCAAAACTTTAATGTGTGCGCTGTTATAATGGCTTTTTTGGGCACTAATTCACAGCTGCGGCACACTAATTCTTGTGGTATTTAATATTTTTAAACTTGCCCCTGTGCGCCGTTGCTAACAGTAAATAATTAATAGCACGGACTGAAGCCATTCTGTATAATGTCAAAAAGCGTAACAAAAGGATGCCATGTAAACCTAATTATAGCTTGGACAACTCAAACGTTCATGCTTCCAAGGTCGATAAACTGAGCTCATTTGAAAATGTGCGTGTTTAAAAATAGAACCTACCACGAGACGCCCTCCAGCAGGCAGGCTTTACTCTATCTTGTGATATAAGCACACATGTTACCTCGCGTTTTTTGTGTATTATTTTTGCAGGCCTGTGGAGGTTCTGTAATTGCGTGCTACCCCTAATTGGTTGTGCCTCGCTAGGGTTTGTTGGAAACAAAAACGAGGTTTGGTTAGTGGGCTAAATACTTAATGCTTACGGAGGTGTCCCTTTGTGAATGTACCAGTTGCTTTAAGTGGCCTAATGTGACAGAGTGAGTTTTAGAATGCCTCGATGAGGACATACTGTAAAACAACAACTTTATTGAGAGTGAACATTCCCATAAGCTCTACCCTTGTGCGACTGCTGAAACATGAGAACGGGCATTGTAGGATGCCCAAACCGAGCAGCAACTTGTAAAATAGCAAGCAGCTACTTAAAGATGTAAACATAAGAGATGCCCTCCAGCAGGCAGGCTTTACTAAATATTAGCGTCCTGGTAGACACCGAGTCATTTAAAAAGACTGCAAGCGCTGATATAATGGCTTTTTTGGGCACTAACTCTTGTGGTATTTAATATTTTAAAACTTGCCCCTGTGCGCCGCTGCTAACAGTAAATAATTAATAGCACAGACTGAATCCACTCTGTATAATGTAAAAAAGCGTAACAAAAGGATGCCATGTAAACCTAATTATAGCTTAGACAACTCAAACGTTCATGCTTCCAAGGTCGATAAACTGAGCTCATTTGAAAATGTGCGTGTTTAAAAATAGAACCTACCACGAGATGCCCTCCAGCAGGCAGGCTTTACTAAATATTAGCGTCCTGGTAGACACCGAGTCATTTAAAAAGACTGCAAGCGCTGATATAATGGCTTTTTTGGGCACTAACTCTTGCGGTATTTAATATTTTTAAACTTGCCCCTGTGCGCCGCTGCTAACAGTAAATAATTAATAACACGGACTGAATCCACTCTGTAGAATGTAAAAAAGCGTAACAAAAGGATGGCATGTAAACCTAATTATAGCTTAGACAACTCAAACGTTCATGCTTCCAAGGTCGATAAACTGAGCTCATTTTAAAATGTGCGTGTTTAAAAATAGAACTTACCACGAGATGCCCTCCAGCAGGCAGGGTTTACTAAATATTAGCGTCCTGGTAGACACCGAGTCATTTAAAAAGACTGCAAGCGCTGATATAATGGCTTTTTTGGGCACTAACTCTTGCGGTATTTAATATTTTTAAACTTGCCCCTGTGCGCCGCTGCTAACAGTAAATAATTAATAACACGGACTGAATCCACTCTGTAGAATGTAAAAAAGCGTAACAAAAGGATGGCATGTAAACCTAATTATAGCTTAGACAACTCAAACGTTCATGCTTCCAAGGTCGATAAACTGAGCTCATTTTAAAATGTGCGTGTTTAAAAATAGAACTTACCACGAGATGCCCTCCAGCAGGCAGGGTTTACTAAATATTAGCGTCCTGGTAGACACCAAGTCATTTAAAAATACTGCAAGCGCTGATATAATGGCTTTTTTGGGCACTAATTCTTGTGGTATTTAATATTTTTAAACTTGCCCCTGTGCGCCGCTGCTAACAGTAAATAATTAATAGCACAGACTGAAACAATTCTGTATAATGTCAAAAATCGTAACAAAAGGATGCCATGTAAACCTAATTATAGCTTGGACAACTCAACCGTTCATGCTTCCAAGGTCGATAAACTGAGCTCATTTGAAAATGTGCGTGTTTAAAAATAGAACCTACCACGAGACGCCCTCCAGCAGGCAGCCTTTACTATATCTTGTGATATAAGCACACATGTTACCTCGCGTTTTTTGTGTATTATTTTTGCAGGCCTGTGGAGGTTCTGTAATTGCGTGCTACCCCTAATTGGTTGTGCCTCGCTAGGGTTTGTTGGAAACAAAAAACGAGGTTTGGTTAGTGGGCTAAATACTTAATGCTTACGGAGGTGTCCCTTTTGTGAATGTACCAGTTGCTTTAAGTGGCCTAATGTGACAGAGTGAGTTTTAGAATGCCTCGATGAGGACATTCTGTAAAACAACAACTTTATTGAGAGTGAACATTCCCATAAGCTCTACCCTTGTGCGACTGCTGAAACATGAGAACGGGCATTGTAGGATGCCCAAACCGAGCAGCAACTTGTAAAATAGCAAGCAGCTACTTAAAGATGTTAACATACGGATATTTAAAGACCCCCTTTATTGTACCTACCGCGAATGCAAAATAAGGTAAGGTTTGTGAAAACAGGCGGCAATCATTACCCCCCTGCGCTGTTGCTGACATTATACTGCAAAACCAAAACTTTATTGAAAACGAACATTCCCATAAGCTCTACTGTTGTGGGACTGCTGAAACATGAGAGCGTGCATTGTTGTAGTGGAAAACCAAAAGGAACGGAAATAAGAAAGGATGACAACGTGCAAAATAAACTGTAAAATAAAATAAAAATCTCTACATGTCATTAACTGAGAGCAAAGGCAGGAAAAGAAAAGCAGCGGCACAGTATAAACCAGTGGTGCGCGTGCACCACAGAGGAGCGGGGGGTGAGGGAGCACGGCAGCCAGGCGAACGCGCGCCGTTGCGCGTGCTAGACACCGGTGGGAATGGGCGCGGCAAAGGCGGGACATGCGCCCGCCATTGCCCAATTGCGTGCTGTCTTTCTTATAAAGACGCACGCAAAGCCCAATAGCCGGGGGGAAAACGAAAAGCACGAGCGTGTGCGATTCCTGAGTCACCTTCTAAACCCCCTACATGAGGTCTCTTGCTGCGCACTGCAACGCTAGGCGCGAGACCTAAAAAAGAGTGGCTGTGGCCAGTGGTAGGACATTGGCCACAGAAAGCTGTACTTGATCCAAGCTCCATGGCAAGGACGAAGACTGGAATCCAGAAGGAAGCCTGGGGGAACCCAGAGGCGAGGAGGAGATGCTTACCAATAGGAAGCAAGGAAACTAGAGTGCTGTGGAAGCCAACCAATGGTAAGTAAAGTTAAGTAATGGGCGGGATGTAAGCCCCTTTTTTTGCACTTCAAGACACGATCCCCTCAGACCTCATCACACTGAAAGTCATGTACAGAGTACTCAAGCAAGTCACTGCAAGTGTGAAATTCAGCTGCTACCACAATCATCAAGGTAGCTCAAGTGAAAAAAACAGTGGGGCTTATTTACAAGGCCCTTGCGCCACTATTGCGTCATTTTTAACATGGGAAAAGTGATGCAAAAGTGGCGCAAGGGGCTTGCAAATCTGCCCCAGTGTGTGCAATTGTTCACAGTTTCATTGTTATATGGTCTAATTTAATAGATTTTTGTCCAAAAGATACGTAAATCTTTTTTATAACTCTTTTTAGGCATGGCATCAGCCAATACATTTTGATTTTACTAAATGTATGTATATATTATACTTTTAGGGGCTTTCTGTCAGCCCTCTTCATCCATTGGTCTGTTGTTGCGTTGCTCACATTTTCTTCCACCCACTACAGCATACAGCATGAGGAAACTGTTCACCTCACTTTAGCCATTGGTTTATTTCACTGTGAGTTGCCGCATTCTGCTCTTTCACAAGGAGCGCCCAAAGCTGATCCCTTTATGATAGAGGCCACAATGGCAATATGCGATTTTCAACCCCAAAAACATGTGATTGCTTTTGGGCATTGTTTTTAATATTACAAAGGCCCAGCAGCTCCCCCAACAAAATGGTTTATAAAATCAATAAGGAAACAAAACAAACATTGGCAAAGCCAAAAACCTGGCAACCAATCCCAGACTGCTTGGCTTGCTTGTTGAGGATGACGTTTTTAAAACTCCATGACACTTTGTAGGCTTTAATTCTTTATTATCATTATTTACATTGTAATGATTATTAATATGCCATTTATAATGTAGTCATAACAATCGGTTTTTGAGGTATATTGACACCTTAGTTTCTGACACTGTTTTTAGGTCTCACCTAGGCAGCTCATGCGCTGTCTTCAAGACATGTGGTATTTAGTTTATGGGCTTTGAACATGCCAAGCGGTTACCATTGGTTCTTTCATCTGCCTTTAGAAATGGCCACTTTTCTTTGGTTAATATACTCAGTAGTCCCTCCTTTTCTACTTTTGTAACCTCCCATGAGGACTTCCCCTGTTACATGTGCTCTTACTATTCATGTTATTTATTACTTCTATGAGTATTCTTTTTGCTTGTTTAATCTCAGGTACTCGCTCGCACCCACGCTGGCTCCCTCTCCTCGGGCTGCAGCTGCCTCCTCCTCCCAGTGGCGTAGCTAGGCACTCTGCCGCCCGTGGCGGTCCCTGCATTTTGCCGCCGCGCTGAAGAGCGGGAGGGGGGGGTGCTGGCGTTCATTTTAGCGGCCGCCGCCCCCAAAACTCGCGCCGCCCGGGGCGCACCGCCCTCTCCGCCCCCCCCCTTGCTACGCCAGTGCCTCTTCCTCCCTCCGGCTTGTTTATTATTTCTTTCCTGCTTGCTCTTTGGGGCTGTTCAGCTTCAGCTCCCAACCGTCCCTCCACCACCACCTCCCACCCGTTGAGTTCACTTAATCTCCCTGTGCCGTCTTCCCACTAGCACGTCTTGCCCATATTTGCTGTTCAGCTTCTGCTCCCAGCCCTTCCCCCACCACCACCTCCCACCCATCGAGTTCGCTTATCATCAGTTTGTGTCGGTGCTCCATCCAGTGATTGGAAATGAGATTTCAGGGCAGGTTGACATCTGCCACAGTCCCCAGCCATAGGTTGCACACACTGAGCTAAGAACACCCCACCCGTCCCTGCCAATCAAAAAAGAGGCTTTCTCAGGTCCAGTAGAAATGGGCTACAACCACATGGAAAGATTGACTAAGCTGTTTCGGGAATTCTCTTATTGGAGCAAGCAGTCTTTGGCAGTGAGCTGGGTTTATCTTTTTTAAACATATTTTAAGCTAATCTCACATGAATAAACAAAGAAAAGGAACTTTCCTTGCATGTGGGGCAGTTACACAGAGATGTCAAGAGAATTTCTGACAATCTCCTCCAATAATGGCAACTATCAGAGTGAGGCGCTGCAGTCAAAGAATACAGGGATCTCAATTGGAGCGGGGGTTTGAGCACTCTCTAGTGGCGACAGCACCAAGCACCATGATGGGCTCAAGGACTCGTACCCCGGGCTGGCATTTGATAGATGCACACCAACCTGCAAAAAGAAACACAAATACGACACACAAAGGCTTCGATGCTGTATAAATGGATTTTTAAAGGGTTAAGGTAACATAATTTGATTGCCATTATATTTAATAAAAACTGAGCCATTTTTCAATTAGAAATACCACAAGGAGTTGGCATCCATGACCAAGCTAGGCTGACCACTTCAATCCTGGTCATTAAAGGGGTAAATAGACATAATATCGAGAAAAAAAATATCGAATGGACAAAATATCGAGTCCAAAATATAGAATGGACATAATATCGAATGGACCCAATATAGTCGTTAAAAATATCGAAATTAAGGTAAGTAATATCGATTGTTAAAATATCGAAGTACATAATATAGGCATTAAAAATATTGAATTTTTAATAATATCGAATTTTTCTAAGTGTATTGTATGTTAGTATATGTGTTAAAAGTGTATATTAGTTGTTGTAATGTATGTTTAATTTTTTTAAAGCAATGAATTTTATGTTATTTAATTTTTGCGTAATTTAATTCCGTAGCGGGTAGTGGGTTTAAAGGGGAATAGAGTGGGAAGTAATTTAATTGAAATTAAGTACATATTAATAAATATTAATTGGTATTGATAATTAATTTATTGTTAATTAATTATTAATTGGTAATTAAATTTTATTAATTGGTATTTTTTTTTATTGATTAATTGGTAATTATGTTAATTCTATTAATTAAATAGTTGTAGACGGGATGTGGGTTTATAGGGGAATAGGGTGGGAAGTAATTTAATTGAAATTAAGTACATATTAATTAATATTAATTGGTATTGATAATTAATTTATTGTTAATTAATTATTAATTGGTAAATACATTTTATTAATTGGTAATTAATTTTTTAAATTGATTTATTGGTAATTATGTTATTTCTATTAATTAAATAGTTGTAACGGGATGTGGGTTTATAGGGGAATGTGGGGGAAGTAATTTAATTGTAATTAGTTAATTATAAAAATATTTTTTGTATTGATTCTTAATTTACTGGTAATTAAATATTAATTGGTATTTATTTAAATATTTATACAAATCTGGTAATGATTATTAATTGGTTGTTAATGATTTATTAATAGGTTATTAATTTTTAATAAATAATATGTATTGTATTTATAATAAATTAATTATTAAAGATTTTGTAATTGGTAATTAGTGTTATTAATAATATTTATTAGTATTGATAATTAATTATTTTTTAGTAAAATATTAAAATATTACTTTCCCTACTGTTTCACTCACTGGAGTGGGAATAGTAATTTTAACCCTCCCGCTATCCTACCCTGTCCCTACTGTTGCACTCTCTGGAGTGGGAATAGTAATTTTTACTCCTACGCTATCCAACGCTTTCCCTACTGTTGCACTAACTGGAGTGGGAATAGTAATTTTTACCCTCCCGCTATCCAACACTTTCCCTACTGTTGCACTCTCTGGAGTGGGAATAGTAATTTTTACCCCTACGCTATCCAACGCTTTCCTACTGTTGCACTCTCTGGAGTGGGAATAGTAATTTTTACCCCTACGCTATCCAACGCTTTCCCTAATGTTGCACTCACTGGAGTGGGAATAGTAATTTTTACCCCTACCCTATCCAACGCTTTCCCTACTGTTACACTCTCTGGAGTGGGAATAGTAATTTTTACCCCTACGCTATCCAACGGTTTCCTACTGTTGCACTCACTGGAGTGGGAATAGTACATTTTACCCCTATGCTATCCAACGCTTTCCCTACTGTTGCACTCACTGGAGTGGGAATAGTAATTTTTACCCTCCCGGTATCCAACGCTTTCCCTACTGTTACACTCTCTGGAGTGGGAATAGTAATTTTTACCCCTACGCTATCCAACGGTTTCCCTACTGTTGCACTCACTGGAGTGGGAATAGTAAATTTTACCCCTATGCTATCCAACGCTTTCCCTACTGTTGCACTCACTGGAGTGGGAATAGTAATTTTTACCCTCCCGCTATCCAACGCATTCCCTACTGTTGCACTCTCTGGAGTGGGAATGGTAATTTTTACATCTACGCTATCCAACGCTTTCCCTACTGTCGCACTCTTTGGAGTGGGAATAGTAAATTTTACCCTCCCGCTATCCTACGCTAAAAGTAGTGATTATTATTTTATATTATTATGTTAATATATGTATGTATTAAAAAATAAAAATGTATGTAGATTTTTTTTTAACTTCAAATAATTATTTATTAATTTTAAAGTAATTTAACTAATTTTAAGTATGTTTTACTTTATTTTATTTATTATTTCATTAATTTTACATTACTTTTAACAGATTTATAAAATTCGATATTTTGACTAACTATATTTTTAACGACTGATATTTTGGATTCAATATTTTTGTACTTACCTGTTTGGAGATAGGAGTCGATATTTTGACAGTCGATATTTTGTCCACGATATTTTGTCTGCTCGATATTTGTGCGATCGATATTTTGTCAGTGATCCCATTAAAGGCACTGTCTCCAGTCATGAACTTACAAATCACTGATTTCACGTTTTTCTAGTTTAGATTAGCTCGATGAACCTCTTTTCAGCTTAATCATAAATGTTGCAAATGAAAGAAACAATCGGCATCTGCATTTTTAAATTGCAATTTTTACTTGAAATGGGCTATTTCAACTTCAAGTTTGTTAATGTGGGCTAAGGAATTTCTGCATACTGCTGGCATGTAATCCAAGAACGAGTGCTGTTACGGTTAATCAATCTTAAATATCGAATTTTGTTCACCAGTTCCAATTTAAGCTGCTTTACCTGTTATGTTACTCTACTGCAACAAAAAACATAAATATAAAACATTATCATTTACAATGCCAACAGCTCTAACTTTCACAAATGCGAGACCAATTGCATTGCAAATGCTTGTTTTAATTTCCCCCTGTATTCTTTTTCGTTTTTTCTTTCTTTTCTTTTTCAAGCTACATTTTAAAATACAAAAGTTTATTTGGGCATGGTATTTGCAAGTTTAAAGCAAAGAGCTTATTGTACCTTTATAAGATAATGCATTGTAAATCAGCTTGCAGAAGGAAGGTGCTATTCATGGCATCCAATAAAAACTGACTCTCCAGGGATTCAGAATTTATTGGGTGCAATAAATAGCACCTATTTTGAGTTTTTAGGGAACAACATGCGGGTTTTGATGCTTACAGCACCAAAATAGACTCATGGTAAATACCATGTCTTTTTCATTGTTAAATTCCTGCATGGTGGACCTGCCAAAATGTAACGAAGGTTGCAGACTTTATTGCATCCACTAATTACCGGATGCAGTAAACTCTGCACAACTCATAATTCCACTGGGGTCAGAAATCTTCGGCTGCAAATCAGGGCCTAATCAATCAAGTAACAAAGTTCAGAACTACAGTAATGCGCAAGCTAACAATGAGTGGCACATTCTTTACTCCTACTTGACTCTTTGGCTTTGCTTGGTACTGCCAGTATCAGAGTTTCTAAATGCTGCACATTGTGGTGTGACCTTCACAACTGACATCACTTAGGCCCTCAATATGAATGGCCCAGAGCAGTTTTCCTTGAAATGCCAGGCCTTGACTCGGACCCTGATGCAGAGGTGAAGAGGCTAAGTGCAGCTGCTTCCCCGGCACCATTGCCAGCCTGTATCAGGAAGCGGGGCTGGAGGTGCCGCTTACATTTGTGTGGGCTTTATACACCTAGAGGCAGTGCGCCATGCCCGTACCTGCTGAGTGTATTGCAGTCAATGGGAGCTCAGCAGTCATCGCACAGTGCTGTGCTGTATGGACTGAAGATGCATTGAGGAAGTGCTGGGCGCCAGTGCACTAGATGTCAACTTCAAATCCCAGTGCAGCGAACTCTTGCATGTTCCAGCGAGGTGGCAGCCATCTTACGTTACCAGGTATAACCTGCTTCATGGTTGATGCCATACTTCTTGGGTGATCATTCCACAATGTTACTATATGATTCTGGATTCCCTTTATAGAGATCAGTTAGTTATTGAGGATTGATTGTATCAATGAATGGATGACACAGAAGTGTCCTGAACTGTATTGTCGATGAAATTGTACTTTGAACTTGAACTCATTTCGAACTATTGAAGTTGAGATGTCTTTTCTTAAGAGTTAATGTGAACCTTTTAAAGTCATATTAGCAGTAGCGGTCAGTGGTGGGAGTGCCGCCGGGCGCTGACGTGGGGCGGGGGAGGGGCAGGGTGGGGGGGTAGTAAACTACGGATTATGGCCAATTACAGGTAAGTACACATATAAATAAATAAAACTAATTTCGTTGCGCGCACTGCATCGCATTTGGCCATCTGCAGGGGGTAAAGGGGGTCCCATGGACCCCCCAGACATCCCCTTGCAGGCAGGTGCAGTCACTCACTGCACCCGCCTGCAAGGGGATCTCTAATCCCCTTTGAAAGTGCAGGTGGCTGCCGCCTGCACTGTGAAAACACGGAGCTTCCGCTCCGTGTTTTCACATGAATGCGCTGCCCTGGGGCAGCGCGAGTTTGCGGCTGCCCTGGGGGCAGCGCATTCACCATAATGGGGCGCATTATCACTGTTTGCGCCCGGCACACCTTTTGAAAGGTGCGCTGGGCGCATACAGTGATAATGTGTAATACGGCCCCAGGACAATAATGATTCAGTTACCTTTCCAGTTTACAGAACTCAAGTAGATACTATAGTTCATCTTCAACACAGATCATGTACTGACGACACGAGGTAATTATAATAAGCATAGAGAAATCTATATTTACAAGTGTCACTTTTGAAATCCTTATTTTTCATATGGTTAATTTTCAGGACTTTCCACTTTTTTTATTGAATTACAGAGATTTGGCTACACGGAGAGAGAGTTCAGATGTGTCTATTCACAATTGTAGTTATGTTTAATTCCCCGAAATACTGAATACTAAAGATATCTCTTTGTTTTGTAGGAATGCACATACAGTCCAAAGACCTAATTGACCAGCCGACTGACGAGGCAAAAGTTGAGGAGTCCTGGGTCTCGTTTTTTTTCTCTTCCCCACCTATCCCATTGGCCCTTATATTTCTGTATATGTAATCAGTGGTGGGAATGATGAGAAGCAGCACTAAGCATCAGTCCCATTAGATCCAGTGCATAATGTTGCTGCCAATCTGACACCTTGCTCCTTCCCAACAAGCAGAGATGGAAATGCTTCCGCCATGGTCAAAGGAAAGCCCTGCCTCTATTTATCACCTGCTTACGGTAAATCGAGGCCTTTATTTTCCCTAGAAAAGGGATAAATAAATAAATTGAACACATGGATGATGGCTTACAAGTTGGCTTGAATGACTTACAAGTGGTCCCAAGCAAACTAGGTTTGATGATGCTGTCTTGAGTTGAAATGGGCCTTTCTACACAATGTGAAGACGTCCTGCCAAATACTTAGCCTTGATATTGACTTTGAGGGTTTATCTTTTTTCAGAGTGCATCAAAACCCAAATGTGATCCAATTTTTGGGCTGTTAACTTGACAAAGCTAAAGAAAAATGTCCTTATGTGTGGAGGCTTTAGTGCAACATGGCTTAGAAGTTTTTATGCAACTCTCATTCCCAAATTGTTAACAACATTACTCTCCTTTTAACACTCTCCACGCTAGAGATAGCTAACCAAGCACTCAACTAGTTCTGCTCCTAGCTCTTTATCCAGTCTATTTCTGTCTCTTTGTGTTCATCAGTCTCTAGTCCCACTCCTGTCCCAGATGATGTTTCTCAAGGCTTGGATCTGGGTGCACTACTTGGCTCCACCACTTGGAGGCATTATCTTGCCATTCTGCTTCTCATATAATCTATATGCCAAAGATACACAAATTGCTTCTCCTAAACAACGTTCACCCCGAGCTCCAATGCTAAGACTCCAACTGCCTTATAGCCTTTTTCCAGAGCACGGCTGCTAGTTCTGTTATGTTGAATTTCTTCAAGACTGAAATTATTTATTTCTTTGCTACATCCAAACCCTCAAATCTACGAATTCTTATTCTTCTCCCCTAACACTCTCACTCTTACACCTTCGACAAGAACCTTGGTGCATTTTTCAGTCCTACTGTGACCCGGGCATTCCACATCACGTTCACAGTCTCCCTGCCTGATCTTGAGCTCTTAATATTATTACAATTTGTCCCCACCTACCATTTCGTAAAGCAGGAGCACATCTTTATTCACTCGTTCTGAGCACGTTGAAATAGTTCAACAGTCTACTATTTGGACTTACTCTATACTCATACCTTCCTTTGAAAATCGTACTAAACCCAATCTGCATATGACTTTTTGTATCTTTGTACCAGGGCCGGACAGGCCGTAGCGAGAATCGGGCATTTCCCCAGTGGGCTGGAAGGGTGGGGGGCCGTTTTAGACCGGTGGGGGCCGTTTTTAGGTTGAGCCTGAGCCAGCGCGCAAGCGCTGCTCTGGCGATCTGGGGTAGGTACTGTACGGAGGAGAAGCCCCGCCCACATTTGTCATTGGCTTGTGCCTTTGTCCTTCGTAAATGCTGGCGTGTGATTCCTTCATAGGCTTGTTAGTCCCTCCTTAGTACGGCCATGGCTACTGGCCCCTTTACTTGGTTGTTACACGTACGTGTGCTTTTTCTTTTTCCCCCCACTTCGATCACTGGTTCAGCACGGCGTCGGCTTTCAAATGAACGAGGCGCGTCTCATTGTGCGCGGCTTGCCCGTTGTTTTTTTTTTTTAAATTAACATATTAAATAATGGCGGCCGCGCGTCTTGTTTCCTCTGCCACCCGGTCTCAACTTTACAAACGAGCGAGACTGATTGGCGTTGCCAATGCTTTTTGTTACTGAGGTACGGTTTTGCAGCAGTGCTTCAAAATCGTCCCCTTGTAACAGCCCAGCAGCAGTGTTTCCACCAGCCCCACAACTCCCCGCCCGCCCCCCTCAAGGCCGGTCGGACGTAATTACCAGGACTGGTTTGTGTTCCCAGTCCAGCCCTGCTTTGTACTGTTGCTATGTAAAGTATCTCTTGCCAAAACACTTAATAAAATAACACTAATGACATTGTATGCTTCATACCTTATCCCGTTTTTTGTAGTACAAGACAGTTTGTGAAAGCCAGGTGCTCCCATTCTCTGACACTAACTTCTCTAGACAATATTCATCAGTAACTGCAATATGGAAGCTATGTTCAGGCGTTCTATTAATTAATATCCCGTGCATTTCCACTTATGATAGTATTTCATTCCTTTTTTGCTCCTACACCAAGTTTAACTAATTGGGCGCTAGATCTTTGCAGTGTGTAGGTTTCATTGTTTCCTTTTATGTAAGTCAGAGTTTCGTTTATCATACACAATTTCACATGAACAGCCGACACGTTTTGCTCATTGTGGGGTCTCTAATCATGTTCGACTCATTATGAGTCTCCCACCAAACTTTCTCAAGAACTTGGCATATTGTACATATCCAAACGGGTATGCAAGTTCGCAGTAGAATTCGATACATAACCCCATCTCATTGAATCATGTGTTCTTCTCCGTTATATTATATGTCCATAAGTAAAATTAGTGCTCATAAGTATAATTGGAGCAACATACAACAATGTCTCTATGGGAATCAGTGAGGGGAAGTAATTTAAAGAATAACCTAACTATAAAGCATAAATTAAATAATGACAAATAGTCCCAAGAATACGGTTAAATGCAATTATAATAACAGCAAAGAAATGCAGATAAGATTAAGTAATTTCACTCCCACACTTCCTGGGGTAGTCCTTTTTCCAGGTGAGCTGCCTTTTTACCTACCATAGTTCAACCCACTCCTACCCCTAAACATATACTAATTAAGAGGCATCTCCTTCCTTCTCAGTCCATTCTGTGGGTTGGAACCCCTTGGAACCATCCCAGCTCGGACATCCGTACCCTTGTGAACGTGAGCCACTGATTGTTGCCCCGGCTATTGGATTCTCAAGTCTTGTCAGAATCCACCTATGTAAGTGCCTCCTCAGTTTTACTTCTTCTTTAAGGGCCGTCCAAATTGAGAATACTGGCTAATGCTACGTCTCCCTTTTTGTCTTCTCTATATCTATAAGTACCTATGAAACCTTTCAGGTATCTTTTTATTAGTCCCTCGATTCCTTCCTGTACCTGCTTCATTCAGTACTTCAATCTTTATATTTCTTGTCATTTTTTTCACCCATTAGACAGCTATCTTCCAAAGTTGTATTGTTTATTTCCTGATGATGAACTCTAGTCATGAAGGTCGAAACGCCGTTTACTTGCACAAGCTAAATTTGGACTGTGAATTATGACATGATTTTACAAAACTATCTCATAAATGTATTGTTTCATGTATAACTTCTTTTTGAATGTTGGTCCAATAAGCTATAGCATTCTGTACCCTCTTTTTCACTTGTTTCACTTGTGCTGTTTAATATGTTTTCACGAGCACAATGTGTTCACCTCTACATTTAGTACACAACTAAAAAAGCATGGGAATTCTGCATTCTGATTTGTAAAATCTTATCTGCATTTCTTTGCTGAATTTATAATTGCATTTAACCATGTTCTTAGTGGAGAAGTGTGGCTCAATGGTTAGAGCGGCAGACCCTGATGCAGAGATCTGGCCCGGGACCAGGGTTCAATTCCCACCTCAGCGGGTCTTGGGCTCAACTTCCTCGGACCTGATAATTCTCGCCTCGGTGCCTATTCTAATCATGGGTCCCACTCTGCAACTCTGGGCAATAGCTTGCTTAATCTCCACAACGGCCCCACCAGTGCTGGGATGCCTGGCTTCACCTTGGGGGTGCCCAGGAGTGGACATTTCACAGGGAAAAGCCAGGAAGGGTTCTACAGCGGTATGCGTTCAGCGCCAGGATGCCTCAGGGTAGCAGTGCGCTTTATAAGTACAAATTCATTCATTCATTCATTCTTGAGACTATTTGCCATTATTTAATTTATGCTGTATAATTAGGTTATTCTTTAAATTACTTCCCCTCATTGATTCCTGCTGAGACATTGTTGCATGTTGCTAGAATTACCCAAGTCTCGACCCCGACTATGGGTGTCTCCTGTGGATGTTAATACATAAGTATAATTGGTGTACATTTGTCTGTAGTGGAGAACGGATGATCTAAAACTGGTAATGTCTGCGTATGTGTGGTTGCAATTTTTCTTGTATTCCAACAGGTTATTAATCAGGCCCCCCAAATATCTCTAAATTTCACACTCAGGTGATCAACACTCATTGAAGGTGAAAAAACAGTACTTGACAGGGAAACTGTAGATGGTAATTAAAAATAAATGTGTGGATTCCATAGACTATGCACATAGTGCTTGTGCCTTCTTCAATTAATTAAGTGCATCCCATAAGCAATTCTCTTTGTATCATCAAAATATTCAGAGATTTCAGATTTAGATTTCCTTTTCAAATTTCTTTTTGTTTTTATAATTGATTAATTTCACTGTATGCATTAAAAACAGTCTAAATGTATCCTACTCATCCAATTACCCTTAATGCATCAACACTCATTGCCTTGCTTACAGTGCATATATGCTCTGTCACCAGAGCTACATTCCTAGAAATGATATGGTTCTTTCAAATACATGGAATTTTGCTTAAAACTGCATGAAATACAAGTTAATGTACCCATTCATACACCCATTACAAACAGAAATGTAAGTATGCAATTTATGTATGAATGTTCTTTAGGTTCTGTCAAAGGTTTTTTCATAAATTAATCTTTATATTAACATGCTGACATTGGAAAGTGTGAGAATATATAGGTTCTTATCAACCATTGCAATATGTAGTGCCTAGATGACCATTAACGAAAGCATCAAATAAAAGCTGAGCACAACAATCAGAACAGCACAAAACTTTAAAAAACATATGATCCATCTTTTGTTTGCTTTGATCAATTAGAAGAAAATTAAACATAGATAATACACTGTGGCTGGCCCCAACTCCTTTGGGTTTGCTATGCATTTGATAAAATAAAGACAATTAATATAAACTGAGATAAAGAATATAAAAATCAAGCCTGTTATAACTGTTATAGCACATTCGTTATATGTTGAGGTAGGTGTGTGCATTAAGAGCTGCCCGATTTATCCTGTACGCTAGCCAGTGATTGGAGAAGAGATTCCTTTGAATTTGGATAGTGTTAGAAATTGGACCTCTAGTTGGCAGAGGTTTGCGCCCTGTACAAGTAGGAACCACAATCCTAGTCAGGGTAAGTGAGATACACACTAAAAGATAACTTATGCTCACCCTCTGGTAACTTGGCACAGAGCAGTCAGGCTCATCAAAAGAGGCAATGTGTAAAGTATTTGTGCAACACACACACATGAAGTAACACAATGAAAATACCACAAAAATACTCCACACAAATCCGAAAAGTAGGACTGGAGTTCTGAATTTTTAAACAATAAATAAAAAGTGGTGCTTGGAAGTGAATAGCGCTAAGGGGTTACTTGAGGTTGCACTGGATCGGGGCAAATCCAAAGTTCAGGCCGACCGAGATGAAGGGGCGGCCAGCTACAAGGCTCACTCAGGTCCCGCTGAGAAAGTACCTTGGATGGAGCAAAGCATTGTCGTTGAAGTCTTGATGCGTCCGTGATGTGCAGGTGATGAGGAACCCTTTACGATGCTGGCACTGGGTCGTTGTCGTGCTGCACTGTCCATCGTCATTGAGCTGTGCTGTCCGTCAAGGCGATGTTGTTGATAGGCTCTTGTGTCGGCATCGAAGGGCAATGCGTCGGTTCCAATCGGTGCAGAGTCACCACTGCATCAATTTTGATGGTTCTGGACAGCACAAATCACCTTTCAAGGACCCAGGACTGGATTGGCACTATTTGGCAGGGCAGGACTCACAGATGGCAGAGTCCAGGTGCTGTTGCAGAGTTGAAGGAAGTCTTAGATGGCCCTGAGACTTGAGACAGGGGGCAAGCCGGCAAGCCTTTTGAGTCACTGGGTTCAACTCAGATGGGTCCAGCCCTTGTCCTCAGCAGGGCAGAGAACAGCAGGCAGCAGGGCAGCTCAGCAAAGCAAAAAGCAGTTCCTTCAGAGCAGTGGCATAACAAAACTTGAGGGGGGCCCCCTGCAAACTATATACAGGGGCCCCCCTCCGGGCTCAATCAGGACCTCTCAGGCAAGGGTACTGTGCTGAGGGGGTCCCCTGGAGCTCGGGGGGCCCCCGCACTGCTGGGGCTGTGGGGGTCTTTGTTAAGCCACAGCTTCAGAGCAGCAGTCAGGCAAAGTGGCAATCCTTGTGGCACAGCAGTCTTTACTCCTGGCAGAGTTCTTCCCAGGCCCATTAGTGTGCTGTCTTGGTAGGACCAGAACCCCAGTACTTATATCCATATGTGCCTTTGAAGTGGGGGTGACTTCAAAGCGAGCCCTTGAAGTGCACAGGTCCCCCTTTCATCCCATCCCTGGCTCCAGACTTTCAGTAGGGGTAATCAGCCCTTTGTGTGGGACACATGACACTGCCTATTCAGGTGTAAGTGTCAGCTCTCACTTCCCCTTCCTGCCCAGAAAGAGCTATCGGAATGTAGATGAATGCAGATGTGTTCTCTGTCACACTCACCCTTCCTGTGTTTGTGACTGTCTAGAGGGTATTCACAAAGGGTAGCTGTCATTCATCCCAGAAGTGTTTGGAGACAGGCTGCAAGGCACACAGAGCAGTAAGAGCAGAGAAATGCCCACTTTCGAAAAGTGTCATTTCTAAAACCATAATATTAAATCCAACTTTACCAGTAAAGAAGATGTATCATTACCATTCCAAAGATATGAAACATGATGCAGCTGTTCTTTTCTAATCAGGAATTATAGCTTTAAAGTGTTTTAAGGAATTTCCAATGCTAGTCTACAAGAGGAGTAGGCCTCACAGTAGTGAAAAACAAATTTAGCTGTTTGTCACTACAAGGACATGTAAAACTTAAAGGTACATGTCCAACTCTGTCAGTGAGAGGTACTGAGACCTGAGAGGACTCTGGCAGCATTCTCAGCAACTCCTGTTGTAATTTGTTATTCTCAGTCTCTACTGATGAAAGATAAAATGCAGAAACACATGTCTAGAGATGAACAGCACTATCTGCACCAATTCTGGTAAAAGCTATTGCTAATATTCAAGTAAGCACAAACATTGTACTGCATTTACCACAAAGCTAAGGGGCGAACTGTGCTGTGATGTGAGGCAGTGTGCTCCCATCCCCCTTCTGTTTAAAAAGGCTCCCTTGAGCCAGTGAGCTGACGAGCTTTTAGAGATGCACCTGTGCGCCAGTGAAAGGTACTGAGACCTGAGAGGACTGTGGCAGCATTCTCAGCAATCCCTGATGTAATTTGTTTTTCTGATCTTTATTGATGAAGGATAAAATACAGCAACATGTGTCTAAAGATGAACAGCACTGTCTGCACAAACACTGGTAGCGCTATATAAAACTTTATAAATAAATAAATGCTAAGGGGTGAACTATGCTGTGATGTGAGGCAGTGTGCTCCCATCCCCCTTCTGTTTAAAAAGGCTCCCTTGAGCCAGAGAGCTGACAAGCTTTGGGAGATGCTTCTGTGTGCCAGTGAGAGGTATTGAGACCTGAGAGGACTGTCGCAGCATTCTCAGCAACCCTTGATGTAATTTGTTTTTCCGATCTCTACTGATGAAGGATAAAATCCAGAAACACATGTGTAGAGATGAACAGCACTATCTGTTCCAACTCTGGTAAAAACTTCAGCTAATATTCAAGTAAGCACAAACATTGTACTGCACTAAGGGGCGAACTGTACTGTGATGTGAGGCAGTGTGCTCCCATCCCCCTTCATGTCCGACCTTTCACAGCACCCTGCCCTTAGAGCTACCTAGGGCCTACCTTAGGAGTTACTTATGTGTAAGAAAAGAGAAATTTAAGACTTGGCAAGTGGTTTAAATGCTAAGTCGAAGTAGTACACACAGGCCTTGTAATGGCAGGCCTAAGACAGGTTTTAAAGGCTACTTATGTGGGTGGCACAACTGGTGCTGCAGGCCCACTAGTAGCATTAGATTACAGGCCCTGTGTATATCATATACCACTTTACAAGGGACTTATAGGTAAATTAAATATGCCAATCATGTTTAAAACAGTGTTACCACGTTTTGGGGAGAAGCACTTGCACTTTAGCACTGGTTAACAGTGGTAAAGTGCTCAGAGTCCTAAGACCAACAAAACAAAGGTCAGAAAAATAAGAGGAGGAAGGCAAAAAGTTTGAGATGACTCTTCAGAGTGGGCCATTTTCCAACAGTCAGGCAGGCAATAGGAGAAGCATCCTGCCCAGAAGAGCTCGGGAAGGCTTGTGTGTTAAAACTAGGAATTCCATTCTATTTCAGGACCTTCCTTCAAATGATTTTCAGCCGCTCCCTCCATGGCTGACCGACCTGAAAAAGAATCAGACTATACAAGACCTGCAGCATTTGGACCTGTATCTGCAAAGGTTTGGATAAACCTTTGAGTTTTGAGCTCTCTGTCGGGCACAACTTTCTTACACAGGGGATGCTAGACCAATGCCTTACTACCTGACTTTACCATTGCTGCTGCTGTTGTGGGAGTAACTCCCCCACCAGCCCACACAACCAAGAGGAGGAGGAGGATACTGCGCTTTAAAGTGCTTCCCTGCTACCATGGCGCAGGACTTGCCAAGCCAAGCCCTTGCTCCCTGACTTTGCTGTTGCTGCTGCTGGAGTAAGACTACGTCCCCCAACAGCCCACACAACCAAAAGGAAGGGCATACCGCACTTTAATGCGCTTCCCTGCTACGGCGGTGCGGCAAGTGCCATGTCGCATGCCTGGGCCTGTCTTTGCCCATCATCGAACAAAAGCGGCCGGGCTGGGCCACCCCTCTTTCATCTGAGTGTCGCTATCTGTGTTTTGTTGAGGAATGGATAACACAGATAAACATTAAAAGGGGGAGGTAGAGGAAGAGAGGATGAGGACTCGTCCTTCAAAAACGTACTTAATAACCAAAGAGAGTCACCCTTGTCCTACGTGAAAAGTATTCTCACACCCTCATGTGGGAAAAGAAAATATTTTATTTAAATAACCCTCACCCACCTGGGTTACCCCTTGGTGGCATGCTTCATCATAGGGTTCTTCCGAAACCACTTACGGAAAGGGGCGTGCTGCGACCAACGGGTATGTGGGAGCACTGATAGTATAGGAACCTATCCAGATGAGAAAGGTATAAATAGGAGTGGGGGTTTCTTTTGAAAAAAGGTTAAAAATATCTGGCTAGTAGGAAAGTATTATTTAATAGCACCCCTAGTCGATATGGTTAAAACAAGGCAAATTGAGAGACTTACGGGGTCATGTCCCTGAGTGTCTCTGGTCAACTAGTTCCACGTCCTACCCAAAGGCATTTCATCAGGACCTATGGAGGTTTACTCCCTGTTACCACTCCTTCAGTTGTGGAGATCACAGTGTTCTCAGATAAATGCAAAATCAAAAATAAATATATACAGCACCTAATCGGTCTGTTCCCTTGTAATCTAAGAAGGTATAAGAAAACGAAGAGATTAATAGAAAATGCGACCCTAAGGCCTTCTTGCAGTCTTTTATGTTTTATACACAGTGCACCAAAGTGGGTAGACGTGATATATTTCTGTTGTCATTAGTGAACACTTCTAATATGCCGCTGACTGGTGCTGCGTGCCCCGTATCTAAAGGGATGGTGTCAGCTGGGCTGGAAACTGTGACTCATTGGGAGCCTACTCAGGGATCTCCTACCCTACCTAGTTTGTCTAAAGAAGGTCTGTTACCTCCACTTACCATGCCATCTATGCCTATACCCCCGACTGTGATCCAGGGGAACCTGTCAAAACCACCTGTCCCATCCACTGAGTCTGGGGGAGTGCGGTCTATTTGTCAACAGAGTGGCCCTAGGGCTAATATGGCACATAAGCTGTTAAAAGGGGAGATGGGTGTCACAAGTTCTAAAGATGGTCCTGTATCCTCATGAGTTGTTCTTGCCCCCCCACCTCAGCTCCTGATGTTGTGGTACTGACTAGGGTCCCCACGTTGGAATGCAGGGGTAGGGAAGACTATCCCAGTCTGAGAAATAAGGTCAGCCACTGGTTATCGCAACTGGGTGATGAAGGGCAACCTTGATTAACAGTCTCATTATGGCTTGGAGGGTGGACTGGGTTGGACCGACTCCCAAAACCAACCAGGGGGACTGTGTTGAAATAACTATTAACTGTCCCAGAGCTGTCCAAATGGTCCTGAACCTAGCCAGAAGGTTTACTCAGAAGACTAACATCCAGTCTTATCCCCTAGGTTATTTTGACTGTCCATTGGCAGTTCAACCTCAATCATGGGTTAGTGACCGTAGTGTAGGCCCTGGCCACGGGGCCCAGAAGTCACTTGTTAATAGTGATTTTGCCATAGCCACTTTTAATCGGTTTGATGTTTTGGGAGCAGACTCGTTAGATTGACTGTACCGCATTAAGTACACATGGATGTATGGCAGTGAGAGAACAGGCAATGAGGTAAAAGCCCTTGGGGTGTCGGACCAGCTGACCGACATGGGGGACTCGCAGATTGGAGCTCATATCATCATAGAGGAGGATCATCCTCCCACTTTGCCTGTCATGCCCGATGATTGCACGAATATAGGGAACACTAATGTTGGTCAGCTTGTGTCATACAATAGTCAGGGGATATGGACTGAGGCACTTGCTATTGGAAAATCAGAGCAGCTAGCTGACACCGGGGTCATACAGAATGGAGCACTTACCAACAGAGGAGGGTGACCTACTCAGTTCGTTAGATACCCTTGTTGATCACACAAGTGAAGGGGATATCGATGCCTGTCAGCCCACGTTAGCCTCCTGGAATGTAGGAGGCATAAATAATACAAGAAACAACCCTGACTGGCTGTTATATCTAAGATCATTTGCCATAATATGTTTACAAGGGACATGGGATGTAAAGCTTTATTTCGTTGAAGGGTATAAATCATACTCCAACCCAGCTTTGCCCTCACTAAGGGGAAACCCTAGGGGAAGGTTGTTGATTATGGTTTCTCTGTCTCTGAACGGTAGAATTAAGGAGTAGGTGTCAAGCTCTGCAAACATACTGGCACTTCTTATTAGCTCCCCTTCAGTTGGTAATGTTGTTGTTTTGACCACAAGCCCCACATTATGTGATACTCTTTCTACTCTTATGGAGCATATGTCTCACATTGAAATCTGTAACAGCACAGGAGCTGGATTTATTTTAGCAGGGGATTTTAACATACATCCATGTCCACAATCTTTTACTATATGTGATCACGTGAGTTATGATGATTGTGCCCATATGGAACACACCCATGCTGAATCTCTTAAACCATCTCCCCACTAAACTTATCCTGGAGTCTGTAATGACCAAACAATCTCAACATCGGGATGGCAGTTTCCCTCCCACATTTACTGAATTTCTACAACTGATTACATTTTTGTTTCAGCTTTTTTGTAGAACTCTATGAAGCATTTCCGGATAAATGCCTCTGGGTTTACTGACCATAAGTGCATTAATATTAATATTGCAGAACTACTTGTACGAGCCCCGGATGAGGGTAGGCCTATCCATGAGAAATGGATATATCATTTTGAGGGCATTTATAATGCCCAGCTCAGTGAGGGTCAATGTGTGTCCATCCCGTCATCTATCTACCAATGTAATTTAATTTTTACTGTGGAGGAGGTTCAATCAGCCGTAGCTCAAATGACTTCAAACAAGGCTCCTGGTCCCAATGAGATTCCTGTAGATCTATTTAAGGCAACACCAGAACATTGGAGGTCAATCTTAACATGCATGTTTAACCTGGCTACTCAAATGGGCCTTCCAGATTTGTGGTCTCAGTTTATAATTTTCCGTATACATAAGAAGGGCTTGAGAGATATACCTAGTTGTTACAGGCCCATGTCCTTGATAGACTCAGTTGTCAAGGTGATGAGGTGGGTCTTCATGGTTGGAGAGGACAATGTCATGGGCAGAGAATGGTTCCATTCTTTCAGACCTGCAATTTCGGTTCTGCCCGGGCCTCGGCACATGTGACCAGTGTATAAATCTTTTCTTGTTAATTAACCAATACACTTTAGCGAGACCCAGGTTCCTGTTCATCGTATTTGTGGACCTGTCCTCTGCTTTTAACAGGGTGAACAAGTCCAAACTGTTGCCCAATTTGTTGGACCTGGGGACGGACATAAAGATTGTCTCTTTTCTTAGTGAGCTGCACAGGGACATGATGGCGGTTGTCCGATATAATGTGGATGTGTCCTGTACTAGTGCCTTCTCTTTGAAGTGCAGAGTTAGACAAGGATGTTTATTGGCTCCAATCCTGTTCACTTTGTGTGTGAACAATCTGGAGGCCAGGTTATTAGATAAGCAGGTTGATTGTCCGCACATCTGTAAACACCAAATTCTCGCACTGTTATATGTGGACGGTACCATCATTTTGCTTGCGAGGACTGCACTTGGTCTCCAAACACTGCTTGATGGTTTTGTCCCCTAAATGAACAGTCTTGATCTGTCCACCAATCATGGAAAATCCCAGGTGATGGTTCTGGGCCCAAGGGCGACCAAGCCTAGATCTTATTAGGTCCAGGGCCATAAGTTAACTAAGGTTCAAACTTTCACATATCTAGGTTGGATTTTAAATATCACTCCTAATGGGTCCCGTTGAGGAAATCCAAAATACTGTCCCTGACCCATTCCATTGGGGCTGTTTCTCCTTTTCTTCTAGAATTGGCAACAAACTATTGGGTGCATTGACCAAGATTTAGCGAGATAAATTGATCTCTGCCGCCATGTATGGCAGTAATGTGTAAGGTTATATAGATACCTCAGAACTTCAGGTGGAGGAGAATGGCTTCTGTAGATGCCTTCTGGGAGTTCTGGCATCTACTTCTGCTTTTACGGCTCATAAGGAGCTGGATTTGCCCTATCTTTTGGACCTTATTGCATTGCACCCTTTGCTCAGGTGGCTCTCCATCTGGGCACGTCCTGAAAGTCACCTTAATAGGGAGATAATCAATGACTGTATGCAGCTTCATGCGTGGAGGTCAATCAAATGGTTATTGTATATAAGGAGCACCTTTGCTAAACTGGGTAGAGCAACTGTGTTTGACTCGCCTGGGAATATTGTGAAGGCAGAAATCTCCTGGACACAGAAGAATTTTTTATTATGGTGGGAGGCTATGAGAGAGGGTGAGGAACTTGAGAAACCTTCTGTGCATGCCCAGGTGCAGATTTTAACAGGGTTTGTCATCGAACCCTATCTGCTTAATGTACATAATGGTCACCACCAATTTCTCCTGACTAGATTCCGGTTCGGCCAAATACATTTGTTTCTAGCCTTACCCCAGCTTAACAAGGGAAATAAACAGATTGGTGTCTGTACATGTGATCATTTTTTTGCCCAGGATCTTGTTCATTTTATATTTTTTTGTGGATTCTACAATATTCCCCTTAAGACCTTTCTGTTACCCTTTTCGAAATCCTTCAAGTTTGAATAGGTCAAGCCTGTTCTTAGGTTTCAGCAGCTACTCCCAGAAGTTCGAGTAACAAATGCAGTCACCTGTTTTCTGGCTTTATCTTTGAAGTTAAGAAAGCTATATGATGATGGGAATGGTAGTGAATTTTTATGATCGTGGGCCCAGCCCTCAAATGTACATTGGGTATTGGCTTTATAGCTGGAGGTTTAGCATAGTATAACGGTCCGGCAACACAAGAATTTTTGTGTCATTGCATGCCACTTATTCAGGGTATTTTCCTTTAATGATGTTTTGTATTTAGAATACTTCTTATGTGTCATGTCAGGCCAGTCGAACTCACATACCACACACTTTAATGAAGTTTTGTCCCCTATTATGATACCGTTTTAAGGGGTATAGATTATATTGTTGGGGAGAATATAAGAATGAATTGTATTGGTTTATGAAATGTGTGCTATATTTTTATATTTGGCCATTCAACCTAGTATAGTAGGCCTGTTTTTAACCTCTTGTGGATTTTAATCTTATCTTGTTGAATGTTATATCGTTCGTACAGGGCCCAGATTATGAGGCATGGGAGATTTAATGATTGAATCTGATGCTGAAATGTATGAATTGTGCATAGACTCTTGTATATTATTGTATGATCTGTTATTTTTATTATATAATTTTATGGTCTTTTTAGACTGAGTAAAGTTTTATGATGATGAGATTCCTTTGAGTTTGCTGATGCTGGAGATTCACCATTTTATTATCTTTCTTTCCTGGGCCGGGACTTCATAGTTGCAACTAAATGACTACAACTCATAATCATCCTTTAGGGTAGATTTCTCTAGTTTAGTTTTTAGATTTTGTATTGCTAATAACTGAAAGATATGTACCACTCTCCCATATGGCCTTAAAACATTTTTTCAAGATTACATTACAGAATACAACATTGCAAGACAGAAATATTTATGGGTATTGTTTCTCTCATATCTCTAGTGCTCATGTATCAAAAACACAATAGTCCAAGTGGACATAAGAGAGAGAAGGAAGCATGACCGAGGCACAAAACTGTGAAAATAAACCTTATGTTATCTAAAAGTCGTATCACCCCATCTCAGGACTGAGCATGCAGCCTCTAATCTACTCCAGTGCACCAAGACTATATAGCACTAGTGGACGGACTATGACTGCCATTGTGGAACTGGACAATAACACCTCTTACACTATCCAGAAACACCTTAGCATCTTCCTCTTGCATGAAATATTTTTCTCGCCTTGATTTCTACTTTAAGCCTTGAGCAATGATGGAATGAAGATTTTATTATCAGTGCCATTACCTCAGGTAAAGGGTCGGATTGGGGTGGACTATTGGGATGCCGCTCTGATGTCTAGGGCTCTGAGTATGCTTTAGGCAAAATGGTGCTGTGAATTACACCCAGTGGATATGGGAGGTGCAAATGAAAGGGCGAAACACCGGGCATCTGGACCTTAGAAATGACAGGAGTATGCAAAGGGTGCAGCATACACATTGACATGTAGCAGCACTTCACAGGATAGGCAATTGATGTAAACACAGCAAGTTCAGTACTCTCACTACCTGCATACTTAAAGAATCATCTTCTTTAGGCAGTAACAAGTTTAAAAAGGCAAAAGAAAAAAAAACAAGAGCATAGCAAAAACAAAAGACAAGTTGGAAAACAAGAGAAAATCTATAAGCTTGCAGAAACCCCAAGAGGAAGTTCAAGAAAACAACAAAAGTGCAGGGGAGAGGATGGCCAAATGTGAACTAAAACAAATGAGGGAAGCCCACTAACTAGAACAGTTGCCATACAATTGTCCAGTGTTAGGTTCCTGACTGTCCATTATGTTCCTGCCACAGCTTATAACCCAGAAGCAGACAGTGAGGAAGCCAGCCACCATTTTGGATCAAGACCACTGAACTGGAGTGAACAGAACATACTGCCATGTAAGTGCGAAACCGATGCTTATTGGACCAAAGAACCTGCTCCCATCTCTTTGACCACCCGACTCACAAAGAGGATCCCAACTATCAGACTTGTCAACTATGTGCTGAGTGGAGCGTCTCCCACAACCCCCTGCCAGATACACTGTGGGGAGCTGCAGCTATACCTCAGTCCCATATCAATGGTAGGGCCTGACAACCAGCAAGTTGAAATCATGTTTTATGGATAACACAACTCTTTTTCCTGGACAGTGTATCTGAACTTAGGTCCGGAAACAAAAATTTGCAAACACCCCCACCAAAAATTGTCTTTCTGTCAGGTTGCAACATTAATAAACATATGTACCTGAGTCCATTAACCCATCACTTTTTCGTCTAAGTCAGTTCAGGTTGTTTTGTAGAATAGATGTGTAGTTGATTGAATTAAGGAGTGCTACTTCATCATGTTGCAAAGTCAAGGTTTAAAGTACCTTCTCCATCCTTCAGATAAGGGTCCCATAGGGATTATGGCTGGGATCCACCAAAACCCTCACCAAAGCTCCTCTACTCAGGTTACCCAGGACATCCACTTTAAAATCTAACTTCATAACATTTTTAACCAGGAGCGTTTCAGCTCCTCCATCTCCTCCAAGGACACGTCCTTCTCTTCCTTTATAGTTCCAGAACGTCAAGCTGCACTTCCAAACTGCATTTTCAATCCCTAATACTTTCCCCAGCAAAACTTCCAATTCAACTTCCAAATTATTAAACACATTATTGATATTCATAGATTTCGTATTCAAGTCACTGTGGAGTGCATTGACAGTTGGGTATGACACTTTTGTCTTTTGTGAATTCCCCCTCTTTTTATATTTCAAAAGATTTTATTAATTTTCAGAAAATAAGCAGTATACAGAAAGAAAAATAAAAGATACAGATTTGCTTATAATTAGTGATGATACACAGCAATAATGAAGTACAGCAAGATAATATCCATTGCAAATCAATAAACAAATGATACAGCTACAATTTGGTAATAATAAAAAGCAATTTGGTAATTATACAAAGCAATACAAAGCAATACAAATTGAAACAATAGAAGGCATGAAGCTATGTATACCGGTTGAGATTCGATTTTATATTAGGAAGTAAAGAGAGGTAGAGCTGAGTTAACATGTACGCATTACTTTCCCATGTGTGATTTAAATTAAGCATTAGTCTATCGTGACACGTAAGTGGAAGTAGGAGAAAAATCCACTTACGGGTGTAAGTGAATGGAAATATTGTGAAGGGGACTAACTAAGAAAGAGTGTATCTATGAACATGTCAAGGTGGTTTTTTGTGGCGAAGTAGTTATCTAACCTGTCCCAGATATGTCTGAATGACGATTTCCAAGGAAACTGTTGGAGAGTGATATTGTCTGCGCCTCTAATATGTATGATCCAATTAATCCAACATTTGAATGAGGCCTTGTGTGTGTCTTTCCAGTTGTTCAGGACAATTTTTATTGCGGAAGTGAATAAGAGATCCAATAGTGCTTTGTCCTCTTGGTTTTCTATATCAGTGTTAAGAAAGCCAGCAATTAGGGAGGCCAATTCTTTTTTTAATTGGCAATCGAATAAGTTGGATAAAAACGTGAACACATTGTCCCAGAAAGCTGAAAGAGCTTTGCAGTGAAGAATAAGATGAGCTAAGTCGCCTACTTCTTCTTTGCAGTTCCAGCAGATCGGGTCTGGCCGGAGATTACCTGAGTTACCTAAAATCTCTTTAGTTCAGTGAATATTTAAAGGTTTTACTTCTGATTTGTCTCTGTTCAACTTATAGCCAGAGTGTACAGAGTAATTTTCTATTGTATGCATCAGGGCCTTAATTGAGGGGCCAGGATTTTCCGTGACTATAAGAATGTCGTCCGCGTATGCAGCTAGTTTAACCTGAATGTTATTAAAACCTATCCCAGCAATTTCGGTGTTTTGTTTTATGTCCTGTAAAAGGGGTTCTAGCGCTAACAGAAAAAGGGAAGGGGAAAGTGGACAACCTTGTCTTGTGCCTTGTTGAAGGGTGAGAGACTCGGAGAGGGAACCATTAATCGCAATCCGCGCGGCAGGTTTCGCGTATAGTGCCATGACCATTTTTATGAAGGAATCACCGAGGTCGAACGAATGCATGCATTGGTTTAAAAATGACCAAGATACTCTGTCAAACGCTTTCTCTGCGTCTAGAGTTATAGCTATAGAAGTAGTGGGATTATAGAACGCGTTTTAGAGGACATGGCATAGAAGACGGGTGTTATCGTTTGACATGCGGTGTTTAATAAAGCCTACTTGGGAGTTGCTTATTAGTTGTGGGAGGAATTTGTTAAGTCTAGTGGCCAATATTTTCGCATAAATTTTGCAATCTATGTTAATGAGGGATATTGGTCTATAATTTTTTGGAAGTAAAGGGTCTTTCCCTTCTTTTGGGATAACTATAATGTTGGCTTCTGCCATTGAATCTGTCATACCGCCTAAGCTAGCTATATTATTGAATACTTTTAACATGGTTGATTGTAGTAGATCTGTGAATGTTTTGTAGAATTTGGCTGTGAAGCCGTCTGGCCCCATTGCCTTGTTATCCTTCAGGGATGTAATGGACTTAGACACTTCCGAATCACTTATTGGTTTTCCAAGTGCAAGTCTATCAGTTTCGGTTAGTTTTGGGAGATTCAATCTTCCCAGGTATTGTGAGCACTTTTGCAGATTAAAATCCTGATCGGTACGATATAGGGCTTCCTAAAAATTTAAAACAGTTTACTATATCCTTAGGTTTAGTATGTGTTTGTATGTTTGCATCTTTGATTGATGTGATTCTATGTTGGTTTTGTTTGTGTTTGAGATAAGAAGCAAGCATCTTACCCACTTTGTTAGATTCTCAGAGTTTGAGACCCTTAAATTTGTTTATCCATACCCCTGCACGTTCACTTAAAATGTTGTTGTATTCATACTTCTTTTGTGTAAGTTGGTTGAGAATATTATTGTTTAGAGAGTTGGCATGCGATAATTCCAGTTGTTTAATCTCCTGTTCTAGTTTAATTAGTTCTGCGTTATAACCTTTGTTGTTTTTCGTTTTGATTTCGATGAGAACCCCCTCAGTGTCGCATTCAACGCATCCCAGAGAGTGTTCACATTAGTCTCCGGGAGATCGTTATTTTTGAGATAATCCGTAATCGCTTCTTCAATTTTCTTTTTGTCATTGGGATCTGTTAAAACATCGTTGTTGAAACGCCATCTTTTAAGTGGAGGTTTAGAGTGGCTGCCAGCTAACATGGTGCATGAGTGATCAGACACAAGTTTAGGCGAAATATTAGTCTGGTCAATTAGGTGTGTAAAAGAGCCCGATATAAGTATTTAGCCAATTCTTGTATACGAGTTATGTGGTACTGAATAAAATGTGTAATCCCTGGAGTCAGGGTGTTGAAGGCGCCAAGAGTCCTTGAGGTTATATTTAGAGCAAATTTTCTGTACAACGCCTTGGGATTTTGTAGGGTGGTATTTGCAAGTGGATTGGCGGTCTATTATAGGGTCTAGTGGGAGATTAAAGTCGCCGCCTACTATGATTAGGTCGTCTTGGTGTAGGCATTCTATTTTTTTGGATACGTTTTCCCAAAATTGGGGCTCGTCAGTATTTGGATCATATATGTTTATGACATGTATGGAGTCATCTCCTCTGCGCAGGTGTGTAACTAGGAGTCTGCCCTCCTCATCATGAGAGTATGTTTCAAGGGTTATGTTGGATTTTTTTGATATTAGGGTGATTACACCTTTCTTTTTGTATTCCACTGGTGAGCATGAAACGTGCGATATCCATTTATGTTTGATGAATTCTGAATCTTTGTAGAAAGTTTTGTCTCCTGTAACAGTATGATGTCACCTTTAGTCTTTGCTAGATAGTCTATAACTTTCTGGCGTTTAATCGGGTGGTTAAGACCCTTCACGTTCAAGGAAACGATATTGAGGTTGTCTGTAATGTTATGCGTCATTGTATGTGTATGTAGTGGTGACTTGACATGAGTTTATGATGAAACTAATGCTTGAATGGAGTAGTGTCTCCGGATTAGTGATAAGCACAAGGAAGTTCTTAATAGGGAGTGTTAAAAAGCAGGTAGCTCTACGTGTGTATAGGTGAGGAACTGATGGAAGCACTTGTAAGGGAAAGTGAGCAGAAGAGCAGGCCATAAATGACAATAAAAATTATAATGAAAATGAAAAAACAAATATCAAAAACAAGAACCCCAGAACCCCCAAACCCCCCTCAGCCCTCCTCCCGCTCCGCCCTATCCCTGAGGACATCGAATGTCGGAGGTGCAACGGCAGGAGCGTCAAACCGTCAACTTGGAGAAGGACATTGAAACATTAGATAACCTTCTAAAGTGTAGATGACAAGTACGTGTTCGAAGGACTAACCAAAACTTGATTTTTGTGCCATGAGTTCTAAAACATTTCAGTGTGAGATTTTACCAGGACCATGGTGACTAAAGAATGTATAACTGGGGCAAAAAGCCTTTTGTAAACTTCTAGTTCTGTATTAAATAAACGACAAGAGCTATTATATCCGGACAGTACAACTGAACCGCCCAGACTGAGATAACCGTAAGCCTAAGTATACATATTAAGTAGTAAAACGTAAACATGAGTAAGCATGAGCAAAAAGATAGACCGCATATACTCAAAGCTATGGAAGGGCATTCCCTCCCAGTAGGCAAATCTTAGCTGTTGTGTAGAGGAAAGAAAAAAGGAAGAAAAAAGGATATTATGATTTCCTTTTGTTAGAGAAGGAGTTAGCTTGATCCATGTCCTGTGTGGCCGCACCATCTAGGAAGTTTGACAGGTCACTAGGGTCATTGAAGAAGTGAAGCTGACCATTCTCTGTGATTTTGAATCTTGAGGGACCTGCAAATGAGAATTGGATGTTTCTTTCCCGTAGCTTGTCCCTTAGCATAAGGAACCCTTTCCTTTTGTCAACAGTAGATTTTGAATAGTCCTGTGTGAAAGTTATTTTTTGACCATTCCAAGTGATCTGACGGTTCTTGCGTGCAAAGTTGAGAATAGCCTCCGTGTTCTGATATCGCAGAGGTTTGCAGATGATTGGGCGAGTCGTTTTCCTTGCCGCTGAGTTATATGTAGGTATCCTGTGTGCTCGATCCAATTCTAGTTTCTTGTGGAATTTTATGCCTGTGATCTGAGGAATCCAATCCTCTAAGAAGGAGATACAAGACTCTGCAGAGTCCTCTGACCCTTCAGGTATTCCAAAAATTCTAATGTTGCCTCTCCTATTCCTGTCTTCAAGCTCTGCAGCTTGTCTTTTAAGACTGTTGGTGATGGCAAGAAGGGACTTAATATCTTTGCTGGAGCGAAGCGAGGAGTCCTCTACATTGCTGATTCTCTGTTCCGCTGCATCGATTTTAGAGCTGATTGTGTTCATGTCAGCCCGGATGGCGGTCAACTCAAGCTGCATAGCGTCCGTGTTTTGTTTAGTTGATTTCGCTAGGTCATGAACATCCGCCAGTTTTTTTGAGGATCATTTCCTTTGTGCTATTCGTATCTGCCTTTTGTTTGAGAGGCGAGTCAGATGAAGACGGTTCAGCTTTGGAGCGTTTGTAGTGTGCTTTAGAATCTTTGTCCGCCATGGTGGTACTGGATGTGTAACAGGCAGATGGATCGGCAACTGGGTCACAGAGATATAGTGGTTTGAGCTCTTCGCGTTGGTAACTCCCACAAATGCGCTCTTTTTGTTGAGATTTTAACTCACTCTACCCAGAGTGACAGTTAAGGCTTGGTTAATGCAGCTTCACCTTGTCGGAGTAGGGTACAGTTACGGAGGGTAGTTTTGTAGTCTACAGGTCCTTTCTCCGCGAAGAGTGCTGTTATTGCAGATAGGCGGCAGATACGGCCAGTAAGGAGCAGCACTACCTTATTGATGCTGATTAGTGTTGTCGAATTGTAAGATCTATAGACTGCAAGGTGCAGTTTGATGTTGGTAATCACAGGAAAATGTTGCTAGCCGACACTAGATTTTGCAAACACTGCTGTGTATTACAGTCCTTTCAGTCCCACAGTGAGGTTTTCAACTTGCGCTGTGCTTAAGGGGACTGCACTGTCTTTAAAGAGCTTTCCTACGGTAAAGGCTTAACACAATGCACACTACAAACAGTGACTTGGCTGTGAGGCAATACCCTCCATTTTAGGGTCAGGCACTGAGGCATGCAGGCATGGTTGGGTTTGATCCGGTGCCGCTACTGCAGTAAGGCTTTGATCCTGCGCTGTGGTTAAGGGACCTGCGATGTTTTTAATGAGCTATCCTGCAGTGGAGGCTAAGCACAGTGCACAACACAATCAGTGGTATGAGTGTGAGGCAACATCCTCCATTTTAGGGTCAGGCACTGAGGCAGGCAGGTTTGGCAGGTTGTGATCAGGTGCAGCTACAAGGCATTAGGCAGACAGGAGTCAGATAGGTCACTGGGTTAGTTGCATGGTAACCCGCTGACACAATGCATCAAATGCTGTTGGAAACTCTATCGCAGGTAAAGTACAACCTCAACATGTGCTGGGCGCCATCTTGTCCGCAGATCACTCGGCTGCCTCTACAAACGCGGACCAAAGTGAGCGATTGAGCAGTAACAACGGATCAAGGGGCCACCAATGAAGAAGCGCTGGCAATTTAGTGCTCTGCATTACACAGGAATTAAGTATTGCGGCGAGATGAGTGCAGACAAGGTTCGAGCAGGGAAATTGCGGCTGCCATTTTAGAGTCAGGCAGGTACCGGCAGCATCTCGGGACCAATCGCCGAGAAGGGCGAGTACAACACAACAGACTGAAAACAGAGGAATACAGATGGCTTTCCTCACAAGAAGCAGCCGCTCGGTGAAGGAAAACGATGTGCCACTAGGCTGGAGGTGCTGCTATCGGGTGTGTCTGCCATTTTGGAGTCGAAGCGGCGTTTCACTACGGTGATTTTTGGCTCAAAATTATGCCACAATTAGTGTGTCTTGTCGGCTTTTGGCCATATACCCAGGAGCCTCACATCATGCGGTCCCCGAAACAAGTCTCCGAACAGCCTTCCACTTTGGGTGGACAGAGAAGGTCGCAATTATGTCTCCACGTCAGGCAGAGAGACGGGATCAGGCAGCCATCAGCTCTGCCGTCCAAGCCACGCCCCGCCCCCCGAATGCCACCTCTTTTTCAGTTGAAGACTCGAAGATGTAGATCCTTTGGTTCCCACACATTATGCAGATCCTCATAGTTTAAATATTTTCTCCTTGGGTTTGTCTTCTTGGTGTAGCGTTTGTTGTTACTCATTAGAGATACAGTCAGGCATGCAGAAAGCTGTCTGCCTGATGTTTTACTGCAGAAAAATGGTGGGTGTGTGCATTGAAAAGCAGCATTATCCCGTATGCAGGATTAGGAGGAGGCACCAGGAATATTGAAAGTAAGATAACCACCCGAAGTCTTAAGAGATCAAGACTTTGGTGTGGCCATCTTGGAATCAAGTCATCCGGACGTAAAAGAGAATAGTTAGCCATCTTAGAATCAGACTTTTCCTCGAGCACTGAGAAAAACAATTAGAAAAAATTAATATGCATGGTGCATTAGAATTGTAAAAACAAATGATTTCTGTATAGCATGCACAATAATAAAGAATTGAATGTGTGACAATCGAGTGCACTTTGAAGCATTGCTACACAAAGCAGAAAGATACATTCAAACAGCCTGACGATAGAGAGAAATACTCCTTTCGGGTGGAACCAAAGCTCCATGTATGTGTCTAAATGTTGATAACAGTATGCCATGCAGACATCTAAAGATATAACAAGGGCTTACCCTTTGTGATCTCCCAACCAGTAAGTTGAGACAGGGCGGTATGCTGCCCAATTATAATTTCATTTAATTAAGTAGATTCTGAAAATACATTGATTTTGCCATGTTTTGTCTAAAGTCCATGGGCTGATATCTTCAACCCAGTATCAGAAACCCCAAATCAGATTAAATGCTCAACTTCCGTTTGAAAACAACCAACCACAGCCTCTTATCTGTTGCCTGAATGCACTTTGTCAATTTAAAACTGCACATGTAGTATCCCAAAACATAGAAAACTTGAAGGAACGAGTATGAAGATCAATCTTCACCACAGACATGTCCCTGCTCAAAATTGAAAGGAAATGCTATTCTTTGACAACTTTTGAGAAAATTCTAAAAACGTTTTTTTTCCCCACGAATCTCCAAAGCTAGTCAATCAGGGCACTATTCTACAGATTTCTCGTGGACATACATATGGCGAAAATGTAATGGTTATATCTGTTTCACTGTGGTCATTGGTTGATTTGCCAGAAATGGATAGGGCACCAAACCAATAAATCTATTAGATTTCACTTTGAAACTGTTTTCTTTCATTGCATCTGCCATATATTTGTCCTTATTGAGTTTGTGGGAAGAAGTGGGGATAGCAGGAGGATACACGTATTATTTGGGAATTTATTGCCAGAAAACTGACTGGTCATTGTGGTTGGAACTGGGACTACATAACAAGGAGGGCATACATCTGCATAAATAACTTGCTTGATTTATACTTGGAAGACACAAGTAAGCTCAAATGGATTCATAAAAAGCACAAATTTAATTCATTAGGAGGTCTAGTGGTCGGGACTGTGGTTGGATCTGCTATGGAAAGTCTAAACTGCATCTTCCTCGCTAGTGACATTTTGGAAATTGTGCGCAATTCCAAAAGACTGGACTCTGAATGTAGGACACCTCAATCCATGTCAAGTGATAGAGAAATATATAAACATCACGTCCAGGCTTGCGATAGCAAATTAATGAAGTAACTAAAGCAACATTGTAGAAGTGTACGTGCCTCTAACTTTGAGGAGAGAGAAATTTCTGGTACCAAAACCAAATCACAGGAGCAAAGAAGTAGTGTCTAGTGTGGACTGTTGAATAGTCACTGATAGACATGGGGATGAATATTAAGGGGGTAATTATAATGTACATGTATGTGATATTTATATAGTGTGAATCTAGTCAAAAGGCAGCGTAATGCTTTACTGGATCAAAGACAAACTTAAAGTTGGTTAAAGTTATGAGAGGTAGCTAGTTTGTGGACTGTTAATGCATTGTGATGTAGTGTTCTTTAAAAAGGTGCTTTTTCAACTTTTTCCTAAATTGGAGCCATGATGGATACGGTGATGTCTTTCTAGATCCAGGGTGTATGGACGGAAAAGGCCTGCTGCCTTTTTTTTCTTTTTTATACCTCTTAGACTGTAGTCTGGTGGTGTCCTGGCTGCAGGTCTGCTGGGAACCATCAGAGATGGATGGTGAGCTTGTCTGCAAGATAAGCAAAGGTGCTGGTCGTGGTGGCTTTCTAAATGATACAGCTGGTTTTGATAATGGTGTGGGCTGGCAAGCGGAGCCCATGGAGTTCCATCACAATTGGGGTGATGCGATCTATTTGCTCAGGGCCTGGATGAGAGATGCTATGGCATACAGAATGCACTTAATGGGTGTCAGTGTGGTATTTGAGAGGACAAGGAACAAGGCCTTACCACCATCCATATGAAAGAGTATCATGGCTTGAACAGTACTTCTTAAGAAACTTTCAAGAAAAATGGTTTCACTTTCTTTAAAAGAGAGACCTGGTACGAGGCCAGATTTCTTTTTTAGACAATGTGTTCTTTAAGGGTGAGGTTGGTATCTAAGGTGAATCTAAGAGGCTTGGCTTTCAGTGAAAGTTTAGGTTCAAACCCATCAAGATTCATCTCGATAAGGCAGTGTTTGTGGTGTTTTAAAGTGTGAAGCAGAGGAGGCTTTCGAGAAGAGTTGTGTATCATCAGCATATTGGGGATTCTTGATGCCGTTATCTATGAGTAGACCCTCAAGCGGCCCCATTTAAAGGTTGAAGATGGAATGGGACAGCATGAAACCCTGGGGAACTCTGAAGGTGACAGGGATCTTTTGGTACCTAGAGGTGCCCATGTCAATAAACTGGTGTCAGCTGGAAAGGTAGAAGACATCTAGTGAAGGACAGTACCAGTGAATCCCATTCGGGACTCGAGGGTGCATGTCGACTGTGCCAAAGGCAGCTAGGAGGTCCAGAAATATCAGGAGTCGTCTTCATTTGGAGGGCACTGTCTCTGATGTGTGGGACATTGTAAAGTATTTCTGTCCAGGACTGCTTTAGTTTCAGTGAAGGAAATGGACAGAATGGTCACCTGCGGAAAGAAGCCATAAGGACTGCCTTTATTTAGATGGTGCCTCTTACGTCATTGCTGTCAGCGTCAAGTTTTCGTAAAACAAATTCTCAATGGAAAGATCTCCACCATTGGGTACACCGTGAAATGACACTCTTTAAATGCAGGCCGGCTGTCATTTTTTGACCCATGTCCCATTATTAACTACTTCTAAAGATCCCCTAAAGATGTTAATGACTCTGAGCTTGGAATGTTGCCTCTCGGTGCTCTTGCATAGAGAATGAGTAGATCACCAAAGTCTAAAGACTCTAATACAAACAGAAACAGCTAAGACTTTAATTGACAGTCTCACAGGCAAGAGGTGCACATGGAAGGTCTGATTCACAAAGCTTCTTCAATGAATAGTTGTGTCTTCCTCCTATACTAAGGCTGTATTACTGTGGAATTTCCAGGAATAAGACATGACCCTGATTCCTATTTTGTCCATGACTAAGCATGTCACTCAAACCTTGAGGTAGCAATATAAGGATTAAACAAACCTTTGCATATAATGCACATAGAAAAGGGAGAGGTGGATGAAGCAATGTCCCTAGGAAATACTGCTGTCCTCTGTTGCACATCTGCAGTTGCATAATGTTACAAATCACGTCCAGTGAGCATACTTGCCAACATTTTAGAACAGGAAAGTGTGAGATTTGGAAAACAAAATCAGGGGAATAGTTTTCCCCTTTCATTTCTTTTGAAGTGCAGTGGGAGACTCCTAAAAGAAAGCCATTTGTGCCTTAAAAAAATAGGGAGTCTCCCCTCTAAATAGGGTCTATTGATATGTATGAGTGAGGTAGTTCAGTGAGCAAAATGCTCACTGCTGAGCTTTATTGTCAACTTCAACAATAGTGTCAAATATTGGCAGGGCAGACACATCCTTTCATCCTTCCAGGATAATTTCAAAAAGCACCACAATGTGGGGATAGTAGTCTCTGTTGTTTACAATCCTAAAACACTGCAGATGTCACATTAAAATAATATCTTTATCTTGCAGCTAGGCAAGATTCCGACTTCCTGGACAGCTGCTTAGGGTAGGTGGAAGCAGATAACTTAAACGTGGGAGGATTGGGCACCACTCATCTTCAGTCTTACTGGGTTACTCTTGTTTCTTCCATTCGTTTACAAAATCTGTGCTTCTGGTTGTCTCGTGCGTCAATGTAACCAGCTAGAACTGGACAGGCGCCATGGGGACACGAGTCTTCCGTTGGCGGACAAGCAGTCTCCCAACAAATCGTGAGCCTCCCTTTCATGCATTAAGGGGCACAGCTGTGAGCAGGCAGTGGACTGCCGAGCATTGCTATGTCCCCTCCCTCCAAATCTCAAATTGCTAACGTTCTTTATTTATATTTTCATCTTTTTACTAAACGTAAGTTTGCTAAAAATGCATTATGATTTTTTTCTCAAGATAGCAATAATAGTAGCCAACGTGCTTTAACAAAAAAAAAAATCAAGATGGTGACCTCATATTTTTATGAGAATTTGTTTCTCAAGATCTGGTAGAAAAAACACTGCAGGGCATTGTCATCAGAAACTGAACGTAATGTCTTGGGAACGCGATATCATTTGGCTGGTGCACATTTGACCCCTATTTGTTATTAAATGATCTTTACGAAATCAGCACAACCATAGAATCATTAGCATTAATGACTATTACCAAGCTAATAATAATTAAAGGGCGAGCGTGATGTTATTGATGTTTTTAGACTTTATTTTCTGTGTGCTGTTTCAGTGGCAGTGATTTGTTATTTGTGTTGCTGGGAATGAACTCTTCCTGACCCACAATTTCTCACCAGACTTGCTTCGTCAAATTCTGTCAAGCTACCGATCTTTCTTTTCCTGCGCCGCAGAATACATTTAAAGTAGTGCGATCGCCGATCTGAGAAGTTTTTAAGTTGTCTTAGTTTTCAAAATAGCATAATGTGATATGTTTTCAAAGAAGAAGGAAATGGGCTAAATAGCACTGTAGTAAACAATCAGGGGACCTATTCTACATAGGGCGCAATTTCCTGTTTGTGAAATGACACACCTTTAAGGTGCGCAACAGTGGTGTAACAAAGACCCCCCGCAGTGCGGGAGCGCCCCAGAGCTACAGGGGCCCCCTCAGCACAGTACCCTGCCTTGAGAGCTCCTGAGTGAGTCCGTAGGGGGGGGCCTTCCATGTACTTTGCAGGGGGGCCCCCTCCAGTTGCATTACGCCACTGGTGTGCAAACAGGGAAAGTGCACCCTATTACAAAGAATGCACTGGCAGTGCAGCACCTTTTTGTGGCGCACTTTCAGTGCGTCTCCTGACAGCTTCTTTGCTTTTGTGCCGCATCTGTGCACAGGAGCAAAGAGATTCCCTCATTTGCATGAAAATGAGGGAATGCCCTCTTGAGATAGTGCTGCAGCTACATGTGCACCAGCGCTATCGGTATTACAAAAGTGGTTGCACAAGAGTCTGTGGCCCCTTCTGTAATACCAAAGTGCTCCGGGGGCACACAAAGCGGGTGCACACACCCATTGCCCCCCTCCAGGCACATTCTGTAAAATGGCCTCAGGCCTACATCCATATAACTAGTCATTTTCATCCCATAACCTGAGCGTAAGGATGTGAACATTAATTCAGGAAAACTACATCTTGAAAATAGGAATATTTCCCAAAAGTAAACAAGAAATGAAGCTGGGCAAAAACCTTCCTCTGTACTTTTCTGCATAGTATTATAAGACTAGGATGAATAGGTGTGCCCTCGGAAATATCAAGATAGGAATCTCCAAGGCACCAAGTATTGTGGACACAATATTGAAGGACAACATATAAAAGGTAAGTAAGTATAGATTTTCTATTCCTAACTCCTCATATATGTACCTTGACAATATATATATATTCAAGGTACATTGATGTGGGAGTTAAGTAAAAGTAAATCTACACTTCCCTCTCCATGCACTTACCTTTCGATATTTTGCCCCTTTATATTCTGTCCATGATATTAGTGCATCTCGATATTCCTAGCCTCGATATTCCGTAGTACAATCGAATGAAAATACTTCTTTGAAAACTATAGAGATGTAGTAGGATATTAGTGATTTGGCCCCTCTGTTTTTCAAATTTCAACTACCTAAACTTCATTTTCCTCTACTTATTTTCCCACTGCCCATTGGGAGAGACAGATGTTATGGTAATTGGAAAATGGAGTCTCATCCTTCACTTTTTTCTCAACCCACAGCCACTGTAACTACACTTGCATGACACTTGAAGGGCAAAAGTGTGCAGCGCATGGTTCGGGGTGCTCGGGAAATTAGGCTCAAATTGTGTTGATTGAAGTCTGTTACCTTTGGTGTTCTGGGCTATCGTACTATTGAGGCAAGAAACTGAACATCAGGTATCATCTTTTGCCACTTTACCCTTGAGTTACAAAGTAGAGCAGTCCAAGCCTTACTTAGGGAGGTTGTTTAGGATAAAGATTCAGAACTCAGCAACACTGTTGGGATGGAAAAGTCATCTGCATGGTAAGAGACATGTACCCCTGCCCTGAGTGCCCAATGGTACTGTTGTCTGGATCCCTAATGCTGATTTTTAGTCATAGGGGAACACAGATCATGCATGTATGCCATGACATAGGCCAGCGTTCTGGATTGTGGTCTTTATGGACCGGAAGGGACACCCAATTTGTTACCCTCATAGTAGTGGAAGGCTACCACCTTCACCAGGAGGTAAGCAGCACGATTGCAGTGGTGGCAGCATATAGTGTAGTGATCATCACTGGAGTGTGGCCTACAGGCACTCACCTTTTGAAAAGTTCTGCTGCTGTGTGCTTAATTCGCCCTTGGCCTACATCAGGTAGATGTGGAGTGCTGCGCAGCACAGGAATAGTGAAGAGTACAGTACAAAAATGGAGCAGTACTGTGTGGTACATGTGTGGTTAGTACATGTGCTGGGTGTATGTATGCCTGAGAGGAATACATAAAATGAGAGATATAGTGCAGTGCAGTGCATTCACAGGCACCACATGTGCTGGATGTATGTGTGCTTGCATGAAGTACAGTACATGAAGGATGAAGAGTTGTGCACACACATAGTTAGTGGTTAAAGATATGAAAGCTTTCCCAAAGTTTTGCTAATCGGTCATCATCAACGAAACTCCACCATCTGCTGCAAGCATTACGCTTGTACCACTGGTGAAGTGTTGAGCTTTCCACTCAAATATGCCTTAAATTGTATGATACCTGAGTCTCGCTTATGTTACAACTATTATACGATGCGTCCTCCTATCTCTAACGTACCTGATGATGTATGTTTCCTACACACTGCCTTTTGCTAGCGTAGGAACATTTACAATGGCATAATGCATCTCCAGTGTTTTACGCTGTTTATTCAATAAACGGATTTGAAAGAAAACAAAGATATGAAAGCTTCACTGCTGAACAGTGTGTGCTGGATGCATGTGTACATGTGAGGGTACAATGCATAGAGATAGTAGTGCTGAACAGAAACTGTGGTATAAATGTACACTGAGTGAGTGTGCCTCCAAAGGCACATTGTATGGAGGACCCTGGGTTCTATTTTGGGAAGCCTAGGCCTGCCTGGTGAAGACATTAAGAGGAGAGGAATCCCCCAGACATATTTGTATTTTGCTGCATTCCTGTGAGCTGGGTGGGGACACTCTGGAGGGAAAGAAGAGACTCCCTTTTCAACTCAAAAGACTGCTCTTTGATTCAGCGATAGATCACATAAGCTGCAATTCCTGATTAGAAAGGAGTAACTGCATCATGTTTTGCATCTTTGGAATGGTATTGATAAATCCTCTTTACTGGTAAAGTTGGATTTAACATTACTATTTTAGAAACGCCACTTTTAGAAAGTGTTACAATAATAGGGGGTTGCACAAAAATCACTGCATCTTTTGGGCTAACACAATAAGCATAAGAAATGGTTGAGCACTGGAAAAAGTACTTCTTTTTTTACTGTTGATGTCCCTGATATTAACACAAACATTCACTGTAGCAAGCTCAAATCCATTGAGTCTTCCATACCTTGCAAAACATGTCTACGGTGTGCTTTTACAAGTTATATTTGCAAACGTGGCCCACTTTTTAGTTAATTCTCTAATGGGGGCCACTTTTATTTTGACGCTGCCCAACATGGTGCACTGAGCAAAAAACTTTAAATGAAAAGGGTTTATGGGTGAGCGGAAACTGACCCCCAGGCCCAAGTGGAAGATTCCAAAGAGACTCATCGGCATTAAAATGAATATATTAATTGATTTTTATCCATGGAGTTTGTAAATGTCACAATATATATATATTTTAAATATATTTACTATTTAATATATTATTTACTATTTTTCTTTTAGTGTGAGTAAACCCCAAGCCTCTAATTTTCTTGTATGAGGAGGTAAGGCCCCCATAACCCGCTCTGCCTTTCCTGTATATTACCATGCTCCTAAGCAAATCCATATATATATATATATATATATATATATATATTATCTACTGGCGGTCGCCAGTAGATAGTTATAGTTAGGATCTAGTTTCCATAGGAAAAGCGTTTTTTCTTTTCCCAATAACTTTGGTGCCGGATAACGAATCATCGCGAAATTTTCAAAACTAGTGGGGCACTCCGGTCAGCTCCTATCCTGAAAATTTCGGGGTGATTCGTCAAGCGGGGGCCGAGAAAAAAGGGGGGTCCCAAAACACGTTTTCACCATGTTATTTCCCATAGGAAACTTTAGACACGGCTACAGCCCGAACTGCTGAACGGAATTACACCAAATTTGGCAAAAAGGTAGCCCTTGGTTCAGAAAGCGCCCTTTTTTAAATGGTGTAAATCCGTTCAGTAGTTCCTGAGAAATTCAAAAATAGAGGTCAAAAAATCAATTTCCCATAGGAAACTTTAGACACGGTTACAGCCAAAACTGCTGAACGGAATTACACCAAATTTGGGGAAAAGGTAGTGCTTGGTTCAGAAAGCGCCTTTTTTTAAATGGTGTAAATCCGTTCAGTAGTTTTCGAGATATTAAAGGAAAAACATCTTTATATATCTAGGCGGGACCTAACTACACAAGCACGAGCTTGGCCCTAATTTTTTATTTTTTTTATTTTATTTATTTTATTTATTTAATGAGTTTTATATAGCGCTGACTAGACCCGGAGGTATCAGAGCGCTTTACATAAGGAAACAGCAAGTTGCAAGTTACAAAATGTCACATAAGTTACAGAGTGATTACATAGTCAAGACAGGAGTTACTAGCGAGCACAAAAATCAAGCCCCAAAAAGACCAAGAGAGCTGGAAGTCCACAGGGAGGAGAGACTGCAGCGGAGAAAACGACGAGTCAAATGTCTGAAGTCCGGCTGGGTAGGTGACGGCCATAGCGGTGAGCAGGAGCCAGTCTCCCCTATAGCTGTCGGTGCAGCTCCACCGGGAATCGGCCATGTAGCTCGGGCTCCGCAGGGTTAGAATGAAGATCATGAAGTGTCCGGAGGACTTGAGTCAAGAAACGGGAGAGTGGAGATAACGAGGATGGCAGGATAGGAAAGGGTATGGAGCTTGGCGGCCATCTTACAGACAGGCAGGTAGAGTCAGTCAGATTGGACTCCGTGACTCTGCAGCTAGGCTTGCCTCACGTTCTGTGGTTCGTTTGCTCAGCTATGCCATTAATCCGGCTAGAACATCGGGACCCCCTAGTCTGATGGCACGTCTTCCCTCTCAGGTGGAAATACCTTGGCGGGCACCATTTTGGGGTCAGGCTCGGCGAGTTCCGATTTAAAAGTATTTGCCGAGTTTGATGGGGGGTAAATTTAGGCGCCAGCAGGACCTCTGAACCAACATTGGGATCGCAAATGGCTGTTTTCCGCTCCCCCACACACCGCCTCTAATTGGCTGCCAACACTTCAATCCAGGAAGTGTTGGCAGCCATCTTGGTGCAATGCTTTTTAGGTCTCGCCTAGCGATGCAGCGCATGCGCTGCCCACTACACAAACTATTTCTAAAGACAGTGGTCCCCAGACAGAAAATAAGTTATAAATCAATAAATATAGACCCAATCAGTACTATATTGTAGACATCTGTCCAGCCGGACAGATATTTAATATGCAGTCAAATAATGTTTACAGACAATAAACACGGAACAGTTTAAGTGGGACACAAGCCTGCATCCAACTTAGCAAGAAAGACGTACAACATAAAGTAAGGGGTTCAGGCAAAGGGAATTGTTTGTTTCAAGCACATTTCTAATAGAACAAACAGAATACACATGAGACACCATTACATAGAAATTAGAACATTTTCACAGGGTGTATATGGTGTACAAGGTGTCGACGGCGTTCGATCCCTTAAAAGAATAATGGGATCATCCTCAGGACATTATAAATAACATGCCTGTTTTCATATTGCTTAAATTGCCAACGTGAAGAATGGAGCTGTGACAAAAGGTCTTGAGAATCAAGAAGAACGGAAGGCCACCGGCATAGGATCTGTAGGGATGGTGGTCTTAGTTATAATCCTGGGGAGTATGCACCGGAGTCAAGGTTCCGGTTAAGGGAGTTCCATTGTGGACATAATTCCAATGAAAAGCAAGCCGCATTTGCGGTCTTGAGCCGTAATACAGGCCAGTGCGTATGTAATCTAGAGGATGATCCCATTATTCTTTTAAGGGATCGAAACGCCGTCGACACCTTGTACACCATATACACCCTGTGAAAATGTTCTAATTTCTATGTAATGGTGTCTCATGTATATTCTGTTTGTTCTATTAGAAATGTGCTTGAAACAAACAATTCCCTTTGCCTGAACCCCTTACTTTATGTTGTACATCTTTCTTGCTAAGTTGGATGCAGGCTTGTGTCCCACTTAAACTGTTCCATGTTTATTGTCTGTAAACATTATTTGACTGCATATTAAATATCTGTCCGGCTGGACAGATGTCTACAATATAGTACAGATTGGGTCTATATTTATTGATTTATAACTTATTTTCTGTCTGGGGACCACTGTCTTTAGAAATAGTTCAATTACCCAAAAGTCGCTGACCAATTGTATTTGGGTCTCCTTGTTTTTTCATAGCCCACTACACAAACAACACTGCACTGCCCTAAACCCTAAAACACTACCCCAGCACGACCCCCTACACTGCCCGAACACCACTGCACTGCCCTAAACCCTGAAACACCAGCCCCAGCAGGACCCCCTACACTGCCCGAACACCACTGCACTGCCCTAAACCCTAAAACACCACCCCCGGCACGTCCCCCTACACTGCCCGAACACCACTGCACTACCCAAAACCCTGAAACACTACCCCCAGCACGACCCCCTACACTGCCCAAACACCACTGCACTGCCCAAAACCCTGGAACACAAGCCCCAGCACGACCCCCTACACTGCCCAAACACCACTGCACTGCCCTAAACCCTGAAGCCCCAGCACGACCCCCTACACTGCACGAACACCACTGCACTGCCCTAAACACTGAAACACCAGCCCCAGCACGACCCCCTACCCTGCCCGAACACCACTGCACTGCCCTAAACCCTGAAACACCAGCCCCAGCATGACCCACTACACTGCCCGAACACCACTGCACTGCCCTGAACCCTGAAACACCAGCCCCAGCACGACCCCCTACACTGCCCGAACACCACTGCACTGCCCTAAACCCTGAAACACCACCCCCTGCACGACCCGCTACACTGCCTGAACACCACTGCACTGCCCTAAACCCTGAAACACCACCCCCTGCATGACTCCCTACACTGCCCGAACACCACTGCACTGCCCTAAACCCTGAAACACCACCCCCTGCACGGCCCCCTACACTGCCCGAACACCACTGCCCTAAACCCTGAAACACCACCCCCTGCACCACCCCCTACACTGCCCGAACACCACTGCACTGCCCTAAACCCTGAAACACCACCCCCAGCATGACCCCCTACACTGCCCGAACACCACTGCACTGCCCTAAACCCTGAAACACCACAACCCTGAATGACCCCCTACACTGCCTGAACACCACTGCACTGTCATAAACCCTGAAACACCACCCCCGCACGACCCCCTACACTGCCCGAACACCACTGTACTGCCCTAAACCCTGAAACACCACCCCCAGCACGACCCCCTACACTGCCCGAACACCACTGCACTGCCCTAAACCCTGAAACACCACCCCCAGCACGACCCCCTACACTGCCCGAACACCACTGCCCTAAACCCTGAAACACCACCCCCTGCACGACCCCCTACACTGCCCGAACACCACTGCACTGCCTTAAACCCTGAAACACCACCCCATGCATGACCCTCTACACTGCCCGAACACCACTGCACTGCCCTAAACCCTGAAACACCACACCCTGCATGACCCCCTACACTGCCCGAACACCACTGCACTGCCCAAAACCCTGAAACACCACCCCCAGCACAACCCCTACACTGTCCAAACACCAATGCACTGCCCTAAACCCTAAAACACCACCCCCAGCACGACCCCCTACACTGCCCGAACACCACTGCACTGCCCTAAACCCTAAAACACTCCCCCAGCACGACCCCCTACACTACCCGAACACCACTGCACTGCCCTAAACCCTAAAACACTCCCCCAGCACGACCCCCTACACTACCCGAACACCACTGCATTGCCCTAAACCCTAAAACACTTCCCCCAGCAGGACCCCTACACTACCCAAACACCACTGCACTGCCCTAAACCCTAAAACACTCCCCCAGCACGACCCCCTACACTACCCAAACACCAATGCACTACCCTAAACCCTAAAACACTACCACCTGCACGACCCCCTACACTACCCAAACACCAATGCACTACCCTAAACCCTAAAACACTACCCCCGCATGACCCCCTACACTACCCAAAGACCACTGCACTATCCTAAACCCTAAAACACTACCCCCGCACGACCCCCTACACTACCCAAAGACCACTGCACTACCCTAAGCCCTAAAACACTACCCCCGCACAACCCCCTACACTACCCAAAGACCACTGCACTACCCTAAACCCTAAAACACGACCCCCTACACTACACAAACACCGCTGCACTACCCTAAACCCTAAAACACTACCCCCAGCACGACCCCCTACACTACACAAACACCACTGCACTACCCTAAACCCTAAAACAATACCCCCTACACTACACAAACACCACTGCACTACCCTAAACCCTAAAACACTACCCCCAGCACGACCCCCTACACTCCCCAAACACCACTGACCTACCCTAAACCCTAAAACACTACCCCCAGCAGTACCCCCTACACTACCCAAACACCACTGCACTACCCTAAACCCTAAATCTACCCCCAGCACGACCCCTATACTACCCAAACACCACTGCACTACCCTAAACCCTAAATATACCCCCAGCACGACCCCCTACACTACCCAAACACCACTGCACTACCCTAAACCCTAAAACACTACCCCCTGCACGACCCCCTACACTACCCAAAGACCACTGCACTACCCTAAACCCTAAAACACGACCCCCTACACTACACAAACACCACTGCACTACCCTAAACCCTATAACACTACCCCAGGCACGACCCCTACACTACACAAACACCACTGCACTACCCTAAACCCTAAAACAGGTCCCCTACACTACACAAACACCACTGCACTACCCTAAACCCTAAAACACTACCCCCAGCACGACCCCCTACACTACCCAAACACCACTGCACTACCCTAAACCCTAAAACACTACCCCCAGCAGTACCCCTACACTACCCAAACACCACTGCACTACCCTAAACCCTAAAACAATACCCCCAGCAGTACCCCTACACTACCCAAACACCATTGCACTACCCTAAACCCTAAAACACTACCCCCAGCAGTACCCCCTACACTACCCAAATACCACTGCACTACCCTAAACCACTACCCCCAGTACGACCCCCTACACTACCCAAACACCGCTGCACTACCCTAAACCCTAAAACACTACCCCAGCACAACCCCCTACTCTACCCAAACACCACTGCACTACCCTAAACCCTAAAACACTCCCCCAGCACGACTCCCTACACTACCCAAACACCACTGCACTACCCTAAACCCTAAATCTAACCCCCAGCACGACCCCCTATACTACCTAAACACCACTGCACTACCCTAAACCCTAAATCTACCCCCAGCTCGACCCCCTACACTACCCAAACACCACTGCACTACCCTAAACCCTAAATCTATCCTCAGCACGACCCCTACACTACCCAAACACCACTGCACTACCCTAAACCCTAAAACACTACCCCCAGCACGACCCCCTACACTACACCAACACCACTGCACTACCCTAAACCCTAAAACACTACCCCAGCACGACCCCCTACACTACCCAAACACCACTGCACTACCCTAAACCCTAAAACACTACCCCCAGTACGACCCCCTACACTACCCAAACACCACTGCACTACCCTAAACCCTAAAACACTACCCCCAGCATGACCCCCTACACTACACAAACACCACTGCACTGCCCTAAACCCTAAAACAATACCCCCAGCACGACCCCCTACACTACACAAACACCACTGCACTACCCTAAACCCTAAATCTACCCCAAGCATGACCCCTACACTACACAAACATCACTGCACTACCCTAAACCCTAAAACACTACCACCAGCACGACCCCCTACACTACACAAACACCACTGCACTACCCTAAACCCTAAAACACTACCACCAGCACGACCCCATATACTACACAAACACCACTGCACTAACCTAAACCCTAAAACACTACCCTCAGCATGACCCCCTACACTACCCAAACACCACTGCACTACCCTAAACCCTAGAAAAGTAACCGCTACCCCATGCCCACTCCCCCTTACCTCTCACTCCTCGTGGTTCCTCTCTCCTCATGGTTCCTGCTTCATGTCGTCTCTGAGGGGCGGTGCACGTCGTTGTGAGGAAACGGAGCAGCCTCTGTTTCCTTACAACAACGTGGATCGTCTACATTTTTTAGAACTCATGGTCATTTACCATACATACCTTTACAACAAAATTTGTTGTAAAGGCATGCGTGGTAAATGACCATGCGTTCTAAAAAATGCGTAGTAATGACTTCGCGATGTACAACGCATGCGTGGTAATGCATGCGTTGTAATGGTATCGCGAAGTAAAAAAGTCGTTGTAACGGCTGTTTACCGATCGAAGCTGGCCCCTGTTCTTCAGTGAGTCGTTTATTTGATAAATTAGGAGGAAGGAATGTGTTTTTTACCGAAAAGTGCATTCCCGGCTGTTGTATTGTGAAAGTGTCCGCGTGGCCTGGTTTCACTTCCGGTGAGAGAGTGGAAGAGTCCGTTTGGATCTAAAGGGGTTCTGCTGTTGGACGGGGCCAGCGCGACACGTCATCAGAAAACACAGCTAATGGAAAGCGTTGTCCCCGAAGTGTGGAGCAGTGCCATGAGAGGTCAACGAGTGTGCGTCCCACTGCAGTATGACCGTACCGCGTGACCCATGTGCCGCCTCCAGTGTACGGAAGGCAGAAGCGGCATCCATCGCAGGTCCTCTTGAAGACCGTTGTAGCACTAATTCTACATTTAGGAACTAGGGCATTTTAACCTTGTTGTTCCTGCCAGATACAAAGAGACGATCCTGTGTTATTCAGTGCCCTCGTTACCTTTTCTGTGGGTAGTGGTGCTTGTCATTCGCTGCCCCGCCGGTGCACACGACTGGGCTCCCCACCTCGTGTGCCATCTGCAGGGCCTCTGCCCTCGGATCACTGGTTTCGGTTTCTGGAGTGGCAACATAAACAGTTGCTCCCAAAGGACTAGCCTGAACACTTAGGTGAATATCCCCTGCACCAGCATTCCACGGAAATTCTTTCCTAGCTCTCCCATGTCGACGACGATGTCATAATAGCACGGCTCCGCTCGCGACACCGTATGACGTCATAGGAGCCATAAGAGGACCTCGTCGGCGTGCTGACGTCAGTTCCACCCATTTTTTCCGTGCCACCGAGGTAAACATGTGGACCGACACATTTTCACATGTATACATAGTATACTAAATATATATATATATATATATATATATATATATATATATACAAATGCATAACCAATAAAGGCATAAAGAAATAGCAACAGATCAAGCATTTCTCACTATTAAAACATAAGCATGATTAAGACATATTAAAAACATTCATGCCAAACAGTAAAAGCATCTTTTTGGTAGAAACAGGTGGACAACGGGGAGGCGGGTGGGACAGTGAGGAATCCACAGGCAGATACTGTATCCACCAGAAAAAGCCTTACCGAAGGTAAGTAACTTGCTCTTCTGATGGATACTTCTGCCTGTTGATTCCTCACCTTTTGAATAGAATCCTCAAGCCGTACCTCACCCGGAGGAGGGTGTCCACCTGACTAGACCAAAAAATCTTGCAAAACAGATCGAGCAAAATGGCCATCCCTCCTAACCTCCGAATCCAATAATAATCGAATAACTTTTAATCGAAATTATATTGAAAATAATACTTTAAAAATACTATTATTAATAAATTTAGACAAACACTTAAAGGAAAACTTTTATTTATAATTAATTTAAAGATATTTCATACTTTACAAATTACGCCGAAGTCGCGACCCCAGCGCGACTTTTCAAAATGGCTACCGGAATGCGCGCAGCCATCGTGTAGGGTGCGCGAAGGGTGCGCGACTTCTGTATAATATTTAAAAAAAAAAAAAAGAATGAATATAGTTTTCCTAACTAAAAATTATTCACAATTTTTTTAAATATATAGATGTGATCAAGCTCGCTGTGTCGAGTGAAACGCGTCATGGCAGGCACTATGCCTGTGTATATTCATGGATCAATTGGAAATAAACTGCACTGTTTTTCCACGACATCGAGTCTGAAGTAGCTTTCTTCAGAGTATTGGTTGAGGTCCGTGCCTGTTGGTTCTGCCGGGGATAGGCAGACAGGATCCTGGTGTGTGAATATATATATATATATATATAGAAAATAAAAAAAACATAGAATTGAGGTACATTAGACTTACAAATTTTCATTTAAAAAACCTTTGAAATTCACTGGAAAAACCTTAGGTTTCAGGCACGTTATAGTTAGAAATTAGCATTTAAAAAACCATAGAAATTCACTGAAAAAACCATAGGTTTCAGGCACGTTATAGTTAGAAATTAGCATTTAAAAAAACATAGAAATTAACTGAAAAAACCATAGGTTTCAGGAACGTTATAGTTAGTTGGACATTTCACTTGTACAAAACCATAGAAATTCCGGCATTATAGTTAGTTCAGCTAACTATAACTCGCGCCCCCGCAATGCACTGCTGATGACGTCACATATTACATCATTCATGACATGGTCAGTGACATCACTGATGACATCACTGATGACATCTCAAATGACATCACTGATGACATCACTGATGATATCATCCACGTGAAAATCTGATGCACCTCCTCACACCTGAATATAACCTTTGATACACCCACTCAAAATTCAGACTACCATTTTCGAAAAAATAAACACATCAATACCAGTTACTAAATACGCACTGACTGATTCCTAGGTCTACACACACATCCACTCATTCACCCATACAGTCACTCATACATGCAGTCACTCATCAATACAACACTATCATATGCACTCATACACCTATACAGACACTCACACACTGCTACATATCCAGAGTTACTCACACACTTAGTCAGTCATGCAAAGAATCAATCATACTTCCATTTACTCACCTATACAGTTATACAAACACAACCTCACTTATTCATACAGATACTAACATATAATTACTCTCTTATAGAATCACTGATACAAATACACACTCATCCATGCAGCCACTCTCACAATTACTGACTCTCACATATAGTTATTAATATACACCATCACTCACATATACTGCCTTTTACATATGTAGTTACTTGCACATGTACCACTGAGACATCCATTCACTCACCAACACACCCATACACACACTCACCCACCCATACAGCTGTTTCCACATGCACTCTTGAACCCATACACCCAGTGAATCAACCACTCACACATCTATGCACAGAGTCACACACCTCCCACCCACCCACACACACACTCAGGCAGCCATACAAATACTCAGGCAAGCAATCAATAACCCATATAGACACTCATGCAGCTACTCACCAACCCATGCAGCAGCTTACACAACAACAGACAGACTGATACAGACTTTCACACAGTTTAGTCACTAACCCATGCATTCAGTAAGACACATTTAATCACTCACTTATACAGTCAATCACGTACCTACTAAATCCTCCATACAGACACTTATACACCCACTCATTCCTCAATACAGCTTGGCATATATATAAAACAAAATTAAACTTTACAGAAACACACAGTCACTGGATGATGTCATCAGTGATGTCATCAGTGATGTCATTTGAGATGTCATCAGTGATGTCATCAGTGATGTCACTGACCATGTCATGAATGATGTAATATGTGATGTCATCAGCAGTGCATTGCGGGGGCGCAAGTTATAGTTAGCTGAACTAACTATAACGCCGGAATTTCTATGGTTTTGTACAAGTGAAATGTCCAACTAACTATAACGTTCCTGAAACCTATGGTTTTTTCAGTTAATATATATATATATATATATATATATATATATATATCGCGCTCCAACTTCCTGCCTGCCGATCCCGGCAGAACACTCAGGCACTGACCTCAGCAATCTCCAAAGAAGACTTCAAACAACTCGAATGTTGTGGAAAAGCAGTGTAGATTTATTGAAAGGTAATCCACAGATTATACAGGCATAGTGCCTGCCATGACGCGTTTCGCTCGCGACCCGCGAGCTTTATCACATGATACGCCACGTAATCAGGAAACCAAATAAGTAACAGAATGTGCACTAATGGCTATGAAAACAACATCGCCACGTAAGTGAAAACAGAAAACAGACTGGAACATGTATTGAATGATCCCATCCTGATACATAAATTATAAGTATAGACTTATACAACTACACAAAGATGTTCACCTTCTGATATTCAAAGACATGTGTGAATTAAGTTGGGTACAAATATTAAATCAATTTGCAACTGCATATTTAAAGAAGCAAATAAGCCACAACAGTTATGAAAATATGATGTAAACAGCACCTATAGTGTGCAAGTGCACAAAATGTTCAATGGAAAAAATGAAATGTCAATTTACAGTGTCCAATGCAAGTGCATATGAGGTCCAAACTTTCATAAATGTGCAAATACGCAAAATCTGAAATGGCTGATAGAGTACAAATATGCAATAAAAAGTGCAAGTGCTTACAAAGATGATTATTTACCCCAACAGGCATGACTACAAAGTGCAGGCAACTCCAAATATGTGCAAATACGCAAAATCACAGATGAATAAAGTTACTGTTGATAATTTAGGGCAGTGTACTAGATCAAATTTATAAATACACAGAAAAGACACATGAAACGGGTGCTTAGCATTGTAAGAGTAGTAAACTGCAGACTGATTCGGACATAAAGTGCTAGTGCATTATTGGTCAAAAACCATTAAAATATGTCACCTAATACGTAGTGAATACTACTATAGTATAAAATCAGACCAGATATATATATCTCCACCAATAAGATTATGCTGGAATTCCACACCAAACTATATGAATGGTACGAACAAAACCTTTTATATGAAGATGAACTGCAATATCCAAAGATCACTCATCCAATTGTTCCAACTATTTATGTGCTTCCTAAAGTACATAAGAGTCTAGAAAATCCCCGGGACACCCGATTGACAGCTCTTGTGGTTCCCTATTAGAAAACACGTCTAGGTTTGTGGACATTTTTTTGTTTCCATATGTGGCCAACTTACTTTCGTATATTAGTGATTTTATGGACTTTCTGAACCGCATTAGCGAAATACCCTGGAAATTGGAATATGTAATGGCCACGACTGACGTGGTTCCTTTGTATACATCGATTGTCCATGAAGATGGCCTGAGAGCCTGTGAATATTTTTTGAGGACACTTTCTCTGAGTTTGCTCATTCATACACACGTTACTAGACATGATGTCTTTCTGTTTGACCAATAACATGTTAATTTTTTATGGTAAAATTTATAAACAAAAGAGAGGTACGGCCATGGGTACTTCTTTCGCACCTATGTATGCCAATCTGACCATGGGATACTGGGAGGTGGAATGTATATGGTCGGAAGAAAATACTGTAAAAATGGAGAAAGTGGTCTTGTGGGTACGTTATATTGATGACCTATTTTTAATATGGGAAGGTGAAGTAGAGGAGTTGGAGTGTTTTTTACATTCTTTAAATCAGAATTCCTTGAAATTGAGATTTACCTATACAATCAGTAAGAACACAATTGATTATTTGGATATTCGAATATATATTGAAGATGGTAAGATCTGCACAACCCTATTTCAAAAATCCACTGACTGTAACAGCATTTTTGCTGCCAACAGTGCCCATCCGAAAGCTTTCAAGTGGAGTGTGCCTTATCGAAGGAACTGCTCAGAAGATCTGGAATATGAGGAACAAATAAACAATCGGTATAAAAGATTTAGGAGACGTGGCTATCCGATGTCTGTACTAGATAATGCTAAAGCAAGAGCAACAAAACAAAAGAGAGCCAATTTGCTTGTACCCAGAACATCAAAGAGAAATTCAGAGACTAGTGAGGTGACAAGATTCATTATGGATTTTATTTTGTCAAATAAAGCTATTAAAAACCCACAAGGAAATCATTGGAAAATATTGAGAAGAGATGAGGAACTCAAGGGTTTAACATCATAGAACCTAAATATCACATACAGAAAGGTACCATCACTGGCAGTCTTATTAACTCAGAGCTACTTTATGAGAGGAGGGGGGCACAAAAAGAAAATTGTCTATAAAGGAATGGATTTATTAAATGCCAAAATATAAGGCTTGCCGCCATGGACATCAGGATCCTCAATGGCACAATAAAGAAGATCAAAGAAAGGATACTATAAGAAACAACACATGTAGTATACATCTTGGAATGTGATTGTGGAAAACAATATATCGGGAGCACAGTAAATAAGCTCAAGTTACGCATTTTGCAACATATGAGAGCGATCTTGAACAAACACTTCACATATGCAATGTCCAAACATATTTGGAAAGAACACGATGGGAATTTGAATAATTTGACATTTTCTGGCATTGACCAAATTCCAAATAGGATAAGAGGAGGAGATCGTGAAGCAGCAATAAGAAAGGCGGAATCAAGATGGATTGTTATGATTGGAACTGAGATTCCATGAGGCCTGAAAACAGAAGCGGAACTGTACACATATCTATAAGAAAGGGAAAGGATATGTATGAGTAAAACATTAATATCTAATGGTATTAGATGTGATGGAGGTCATGATTGGGTATTTTAGATAATTAGATCACTGCCTGGGCATTGTTCATTAGATAACGTTTTGCACTTATATGAATGACGATATACAGTGAAATAGATTTGCTGCTAAATTGATGCTATATACCAAGACACTGAGACTAGGGTAATATTCTATGTGTACTTTATCATTAGAAACACTGTGCGCCTTTTCTATATATCTATATAAGTATCGTTATATGAGGGAAGGTATGGTCCTGTTACTGGTTATGCACTTTGGACAAGATATATATATATACTTGTACCAAGGATAGGTATTGTTTAAGATTATAGCTTTGAGATTTTTGCACATCCTTAGGAGAGTGTGGAATTGCTTCATATTTATGTCACGCATAAGGATTTTGAGATGAAGCAATGCTTGTGTATTCTAGAATCAGAAACATCCAGCACTTTAAATGTACCTCTATAAATGAAGACATACTACCTAGATTTGCACATTTTTCAAAGTACTGTAGAATGAGTTTTAACCTGTTGTAGTACTGTGTATTTATATATATATATATATTTTTTTAAAGCACTTAGCACTTTGCAGGTACTTACTCAAGTGACAAAAATAGGAAAAACATAGCTCTGCTGCTGCTAGCTAAATTTGCACATTTTTAGGGCATTGCGGAATCATCTCCGATCAGATTGGATAATATTGTTAATATGGTTATTTGGTACAAGCACTTTATTTTCATTAAGTTCCCTAAGTATGTCAGGATTTGTGGGCTGTTCTATATAGTGGTACTCTGATTTGTCTGATTTGCATCTTGCCCTTCTTGTTATGGTCCATTTTTGAGGTTTAGATGTTCAATGTGAGTTTCAGGTCGATGTTGATGGCCTAGAGGAGAGCAAGACAGGAGATAAGATAATGAATTTGGTTGCATTATGGTTTGTCCATTTTCCTCCCCCTTCCCCTTATTCCCTCCCTCCCTCCTCTTCCCCCTCCTTCCCCTCCCTCCCCCCATTTTTTCTGGCATCTGTTTAGTGAAGAAAAAAGAGGTTATAATGAGGTTTCATGAGTGTGAAGATATACAAAAACACTTAAACACACACAAGAAAACTTGACTCCAAATAGGTAATATGAGTGTACTTCACAAACATATTTAAGGCAGGTAATTGTTGATAACGTACTAGAACAAAAAAATTGTACTTTACAGTTATAAAAAGAAGAAATATTGTATTGTATTGTAATTGCATTTGTATAGCGCTTACTACCCCTGACGAGGCGTCGAAGCGCTTTTCGGCGAGTAGCACGCTACTCCGGGACCCATAGAGGATTAGTGTTGAATTAGTATAGTGAAACATGCAAGTAAATTTTAAGTGGTGGATATGTTAGTCAGTTATTTGGATTCAGAAGGATAGCGGAGGGATAGAAGAGGGAAAAAAGGTTTGCATATATATAGCGCTTCTAACCCCTGATGGGGTGTTGAATTGCTTTTTTTTTTGGGGCGAGTAGCACGCTACTCCGGAAACCCATAAAGGATTAGTGGTGAATTAGTATGGTGAAATATGAAAGTAATTTGAGTGGTGGATATTAGTCAGTTATTTGGAGTGAGAAGGATAGTGGAGGGATAGAAGGGAAAGAAAGGTTTGCATTCATATAGCGCCTGTTACCCCTGGTGGGTGTTGAAGCGCTTTGTTGGTGAGTAGCACGCTACTCTGGAACCCATAAAGGATTAGTGGTGAATTAGTATAGTGGAATATGGAATTAGTGAAGTGAACATGCTAGTCTGTTATTTTGATTGAAAAGGATAGTTGTGGGATAGAAGAGTGAAGGATTTCTTTTTGTAGGTCATAGCAGTAGGAGGAGGCTTTTTGATGAGTAAAAAGGGTTTTTGGGGAAGAGTCAGAGGGAAGAGTTTAGAAAGGTTTGTCTTGGGCATTGGTACAGTAAAGGAGGTGTCAGAAGATACAAGGAGGGGTAGAGTAGGAGAGAGTCAAGAAAGGGTTATTTTGGGGAACATAGTAGTGGTATGGCGTTTGCGATAAATGAGAGAGTGGGTGTAGAGGATATAGTGATAGATGTATAGGGTGAGATAGGGTAGTGAATTGGAAAAAGTAGTAGAAAGAAGTTTGAGATGAGTCAAAAGTTGGGCTAGAAGATATATTGAGGGAAGTATAGGCTGAGAAATAGGGTAGTGCATTAGATATGCTTTTTCAGGAGAAAAGTAATAGACACATTAATTAATGGGAAGATGGGCAGCATTCCTGGCCCTGGCCCGTCTCGAACAGGCTCAAACAGGCACTCACCCTTGTCCTCTCTGCCCTTAACAGGCTCAAACAGGCACTCACCCTTGTCCTCTCTGCCCTTAACAGGCTCAAACAGGCACTCACTCTTGTCCTCTCTGCCCTTAGCCTCGACGCCCGGGCTGAGACGCCCTAACCCTGGCCTTTGATACCCCTAGTAATCAGGTGACCCCGTCAGCCAATGGGAACCCTAGCCCTAATACTATCCAATCACAACACTAGCCCTAAAAGCTAGAACCAATAGGAGATCAGGACCTTACAGCCAATCTTAGCCCTACTCCAAGCATCCAATCAGTTAAAAACCCTGATCTCTATGTCCAATAGAGGCCCTAGCCCTACCAGTAGTCCCAACCCTAGTCCAAGCAACCAATGGGACGGGAAGCCCTAGTCACTACTTCCAATAGAAAGCCTAACCCTACTCTTAGTCCCACACCTAGTCCAGCAACCAATAACACCAGAAGCCCTAATCGCTACTTCCAATTAAAGGCCTAACCCTAGTCCTAGTTCCACCTTAGTCCCAACAACCAATAAAACAGGAAGCCCTAGTCCCTGCTTCCAATAGAAATCATAACCCTAGCCCTAGTCCCAACCCTACATTGATTGAATCACAGATCCAGAAACCAATCAGAACCCTCAAATACCCAACCAATGAGGACACTAACTCAAACCAATAGAAACATCAGATACAACCACCAATCAGTGTGTACATGTAGCAGCCACTAGCAGACTATATAAGGTCCCAGCAACCTCAGACAAGGTTTGCTGCCCAGGGAGTTGGAAGCTGCTTCTCCTGTCCAGAATCTCCTAGGAGACAGACAGGCTCAATCCACACTTTGGATTTCTGCAGGTAAAGGCCTCACAAACTTGAAATCTAACAATACTGTTTGAATACAACTTTACTCCCTCTCCTGGCCAAAAACGAAGTGCACAGTCCCTATTAAACACAGTTTAAACAGCTCACAGAAGCACCCTCTGATGTAGAAAATCCCTGTTGCTGGAGGGGAGGCAGGGGTGGGCTGGTTTCACTGGCTTGATAACACAAAATGGTGGCTGGGGGTGCACTGTTTAACATACAGGTCTTAGCACAGAGCAAAGGAGAAATTTGGAGGGAAAACTGAATAGTCACCAGGAATGAGAGCGACAAACTACAGAGTTTGGACTGCAAATCCCACAATTCAACACGTTAAATGGAAGCAATCATGGGCAGGAAAACCACAAGTTTAACACACAAAACAGGTGATAAAATATACAATCACAGGCAGGTTAAAACTACATTTTTAAACTGTAACAACCACAGGCAAAGACAGTAATCACAGAAAGGGAAAATCGTTTTTTAAAAACTTTTTGGAGGAGGGAAGAGACAGCACTAGTCTGCCTCCTTACCACTTGCTGGACTCTGCTCACTGCAATCTGGGGCACAGGTAGGCTGCAACTCACAAGATGGAGGAGAATGATTTGGGGTGCACCCAGCAAAGCCTTAAGGGACCTGGGCAGGTGTGAGGGGAGGGCTCAGAGTTGCCTGGGAGCTGAATAGCCAATCCCCAGTCCTAGGCCTGCTGGCCTGGGGGTGGGGGTGGGGGCTGCTTCTCCTGTCCAGAATCTCCTAGGAGACAGACAGGCTCAATCCACACTTTGGATTTCTGGAGGTAAAGGCCTCACAAACTTGAAATCTAACAATACTGTTTGAATACAACTTTACTCCCTCTCCTGGCCAAAAACGAAGTGCACAGTCCCTATTAAACACAGTTTAAACAGCTCACAGAAGCACCCTCTGATGTAGAAAATCCCTGTTGCTGGAGGGGAGGCAGGGGGGCTGGTTTCACTGGCTTGATAACACAAAATGGTGGCTGGGGGTGCACTGTTTAACATACAGGTCTTAGCACAGAGCAAAGGAGAAATTTGGAGGGAAAACTGAATAGTCACCAGGAATGAGAGCGACAAACTACAGAGTTTGGACTGCAAATCCCACAATTCAACACGTTAAATGGAAGCAATCATGGGCAGGAAAACCACAAGTTTAACACACAAAACAGGTGATAAAATATACAATCACAGGCAGGTTAAAACTACATTTTTAAACTGTAACAACCACAGGCAAAGACAGTAATCACAGAAAGGGAAAATCGTTTTTTAAAAACTTTTGGAGGAGGGAAGAGACAGCACTAGTCTGCCTCCTTACCACTTGCAGGACTCTGCTCACTGCAATCTGGGGCACAGGTAGGCTGAAACTCACAAGATGGAGGAGAATGATTTGGGGTGCACCCAGCAAAGCCTTAAGGGACCTGGGCAGGTGTGAGGGGAGGGCTCAGAGTTGCCTGGGAGCTGAATAGCCAATCCCCAGTCCTAGGCCTGCTGGCCTGGGGGTGAGGGTGGGGGCTGCTTCTCCTGTCCAGAATCTCCTAGGAGACAGACAGGCTCAATCCACACTTTGGATTTCTGCAGGTAAATGCCTCACAAACTTGAAATCTAACAATACTGTTTGAATACAACTTTACTCCCTCTCCTGGCCAAAAAACGAAGTGCACAGTCCCTATTAAACACAGTTTAAACAGCTCACAGAAGCACCCTCTGATGTAGAAAATCCCTGTTGCTGGAGGGGGAGGCAGGGGGGCTGGTTTCACTGGCTTGATAACACAAAATGGTGGCGGGGGTGCACTGTTTAACATACAGGTCTTAGCACAGAGCAAAGGAGAAATTTGGAGGGAAAACTGAATAGTCACCAGGAATGAGAGCGACAAACTACAGAGTTTGGACTGCAAATCCCACAATTCAACACGTTAAATGGAAGCAATCATGGGCAGGAAAACCACAAGTTTAACACACAAAACAGGTGATAAAATATACAATGACAGGCAGGTTAAAACTACATTTTTAAACTGTAACAACCACAGGCAAAGACAGTAATCACAGAAAGGGAAAATCGTTTTTTAAAAACTTTTTGGAGGAGGGAAGAGACAGCACTAGTCTGCCTCCTTACCACTTGCTGGACTCTGCTCACTGCAATCTGGGGCACAGGTAGGCTGCAACTCACAAGATGGAGGAGAATGATTTGGGGTGCACCCAGCAAAGCCTTAAGGGACCTGGGCAGGTGTGAGGAGGGCTCAGAGTTGCATGGGAGCTGAATAGCCAATCCCCAGTCCTAGGCCTGCTGGCCTGGGGGTGGGGGTGGGGGCTGCTTCTCCTGTCCAGAATCTCCTAGGAGACAGACAGGCTCAATCCACACTTTGGATTTCTGTAGGTAAAGGCCTCACAAACTTGAAATCTAACAATACTGTTTGAATACAACTTTACTCCCTCTCCTGGCCAAAAACGAAGTGCACAGTCCCTATTAAACACAGTTTAAACAGCTCACAGAAGCACCCTCTGATGTAGAAAATCCCTGTTGCTGGAGGGGAGGCAGGGGGGCTGGTTTCACTGGCTTGATAACACAAAATGGTGGCTGGGGGTGCACTGTTTAACATACAGGTCTTAGCACAGAGCAAAGGAGAAATTTGGAGGGAAAACTGAATAGTCACCAGGAATGAGAGCGACAAACTACAGAGTTTGGACTGCAAATCCCACAATTCAACACGTTAAATGGAAGCAATCATGGGCAGGAAAACCACAAGTTTAACACACAAAACAGGTGATAAAATATACAATCACAGGCAGGTTAAAACTACATTTTTAAACTGTAACAACCACAGGCAAAGACAGTAATCACAGAAAGGGAAAATCGTTTTTTTAAAAACTTTTGGAGGAGGGAAGAGACAGCACTAGTCTGCCTCCTTACCACTTGCTGGACTCTGCTCACTGCAATCTGGGGCACAGGTAGGCTGCAACTCACAAGATGGAGGAGAATGATTTGGGGTGCACCCAGCAAAGCCTTAAGGGACCTGGGCAGGTGTGAGGGGAGGGCTCAGAGTTGCCTGGGAGCTGAATAGCCAATCTCCAGTCCTAGGCCTGGGGGTGGGGGTGGGGGCTGCTTCTCCTGTCCAGAATCTCCTAGGAGACAGACAGGCTCAATCCACACTTTGGATTTCTGCAGGTAAAGGCCTCACAAACTTGAAATCTAACAATACTGTTTGAATACAACTTTACTCCCTCTCCTGGCCAAAAACGAAGTGCACAGTCCCTATTAAACACAGTTTAAACAGCTCACAGAAGCACCCTCTGATGTAGAAAATCCCTGTTGCTGGAGGGGAGGCAGGGGGGCTGGTTTCACTGGCTTGATAACACAAAATGGTGGCTGGGGGTGCACTGTTTAACATACAGGTCTTAGCACAGAGCAAAGGAGAAATTTGGAGGGAAAACTGAATAGTCACCAGGAATGAGAGGGACAAACTACAGAGTTTGGACTGCAAATCCCACAATTCAACACGTTAAAACGAAGCAATCATGGGCAGGAAAACCACAAGTTTAACACACAAAACAGGTGATAAAATATACAATCACAGGCAGGTTAAAACTACATTTTTAAACTGTAACAACCACAGGCAAAGACAGTAATCACAGAAAGGGAAAATCGTTTTTTAAAAACTTTTTGGAGGAGGGAAGAGACAGCACTAGTCTGCCTCCTTACCACTTGCTGGACTCTGCTCACTGCAATCTGGGGCACAGGTAGGCTGCAACTCACAAGATGGAGGAGAATGATTTGGGGTGCACCCAGCAAAGCCTTAAGGGACCTGGGCAGGTGTGAGGGGAGGGCTCAGAGTTGCCTGGGAGCTGAATAGCCAATCCCCAGTCCTAGGCCTGCTGGCCTGGGGCTGGGGGTGGGGGGCTGCTTCTCCTGTCCAGAATCTCCTAGGAGACAGACAGGCTCAATCCACACTTTGGATTTCTGCAGGTAAAGGCCTCACAAACTTGAAATCTAACAATACTGTTTGAATACAACTTTACTCCCTCTCCTGGCCAAAAACGAAGTGCACAGTCCCTATTAAACACAGTTTAAACAGCTCACAGAAGCACCCTCTGATGTAGAAAATCCCTGTTGCTGGAGGGGAGGCAGGGGGGCTGGTTTCACTGGCTTGATAACACAAAATGGTGGCTGGGGGTGCACTGTTTAACATACAGGTCTTAGCACAGAGCAAAGGAGAAATTTGGAGGGAAAACTGAATAGTCACCAGGAATGAGAGCGACAAACTACAGAGTTTGGACTGCAAATCCCACAATTCAACACGTTAAATGGAAGCAATCATGGGCAGGAAAACCACAAGTTTAACACACAAAACAGGTGATAAAATATACAATGACAGGCAGGTTAAAACTACATTTTTAAACTGTAACAACCACAGGCAAAGACAGTAATCACAGAAAGGGAAAATCGTTTTTTTAAAAACTTTTTGGAGGAGGGAAGAGACAGCACTAGTCTGCCTCCTTACCACTTGCTGGACTCTGCTCACTGCAATCTGGGGCACAGGTAGGCTGCAACTCACAAGATGGAGGAGATGAGACAATGTATTTTTGACTTGTAAAAGCAAATGGAATTTTGTTAAAAGCAGGACATATGGTCTAATCCCCTTTAAAAAACTAAATGATATTTTAACTAGGTGGTGGGAAAGAGGGCTGATTGCCTTTAAATTTGACACTCTGTGCACCTACTCTATGACCCAGTTGAAGGCTACGGCCAAAACACATAAGTCTGTTCATCTGACGCACATGCACTTTGCTCAAAAGAATAAAAAGAATAAAAATTGCCGTTGGAATCTTCATGTCCTTACGTGTGCTGTCTTTCTGTGTCACCCATATCTGACCGAAGGGTGAAATTGGAGGGGCGGTATTCGGAAATGAGTATTCATATGTATATATATATATATAGATATATTTTCTCCACAAATGTTACTCCTTGTAAAAAAAAAGGGGTTGGCAGACAAACCCAACACGTTTCGGTCCCCCAAGACCTTGTTCACGGGTTATTGGTTTAGTCCTTCATTGTTGTTTATATCCCTTATCATCATTCTCCTCATTTCCATTTCGGCCTCCCATACCCTGGGAGTTGTATAGTTCATGCTAACTAGTGTAAAATTTTGCAAAGATTGTCGAAATAGTGACTAAAGTGCAAAAGTGATATAAGTTATTTTTAAAACACAGCACAGTGAGAGAGGAAGCACTAAGAAGTTAGCAAGTCTTCTCCTTCAGCAAATTAATGTTCTTTTCCCCCAATTATTAACTTGCATGCACTTATTAGCAATCGTTTTTTTCATTCATCAAGAGTGTCTATCGCCCATGAAATCTGCACTTTTCTTCGCACATAACTCGTCCTTTGCACTTCTGAATTAAACATTGTCCCAATTAATCGATCCTGCTTTCCTGCCTTTCACCTCCAAAATTGCGCAAGGCATTCTGGTACTTGTAGTTTCCTGTTTGCAGTTACCTTCCTGGAACCGGCACTGCAGGTTAGGTCCTCCGCCGAGTGGGCGCGAGTTATTGTGAGTATTGACCACTTGACTATCTCCAATGCTACTACCAAGGTAAGACTCACCAACGCTTAAGGTGTTTAGCAGCAAACACCTCGCTGACGACGGCAGGGTTACCTACGTTTTAGGGAACCAGCAGCGTACTAACTGAGGGCAACGTGCTCCAGGAGTTTCGTTTACTGGCGGACACGGCGCCGGGACTGTGGGTCTGAGTGGAGCGATGGATCCCTTAAGGATCCTATACCACCCGGACCACGCCCTTGCGCTGACCTGCTAGCATTTGGGACCATGGTGCACTGACCCTTTGGTGGTGCACTGCACGATCCGCTGATCTCGAGCGTGATGCCCCACACATGCTATAACTGAACGCTGGGTCTACCTTCATCCCAACAAGGTCTCTAGACAAGGTTTATACTTACCTTGGATCCCCTGACACACCCTCTTCCCTTTCCCTCTTTTTTCCCCCCTTCCCCCCCCTTGTTCCCCCACTTTTTAGGACACACGTTGAATGAACGTGTCCACTTGATGCCGCTACCCGATGGGGCCAGTCTTGAATAAATTATAGGTGAGTGGCCGCATCCGATACTAATTGTGACTACCTTTTGACCTTACTTTATTCTGTTGCTCTGCTGCCACAGTGCCTTTTTAACGAATTTTAGTATACCACATGCGTTGTTAATACAAGTTACTATTGCACACGTAATGCCAGGAATTCCATAGGAAGCTCGCACTATATTCATTGGTAAAGCTTATGGATGCCGTTGACATGCTTTGGCTATTAGACAATCCTCATAGGATTAGTCATGTTGTGAGTAACTCTGTGTTTTTTTATATTTGTGTTCTTTTATTGTAGATTGGCTACCGCACCCATGGACATCACACGCCACTGGTGCTAACAGACTGGTAATATCTAGGTTATTAAACCTCATTATCAGCCACTTAGTGTAGATTCCAACTTCCTTATTAGGTCCTGAAGAATTGCCGCCTGATCCTTCTAGGGACAACCAGGGCAAGAAACATGTTGACCGCATGAAGCATAGAGCAACTGCCTATAACATCACTATAGACAGTCGCCATCACTCCTTTTAATCAGGGTGGGAGACAGGATTATTAAATTAGTTGCCCTGATCCTCCCTATCCCTGTTTTAACTCACTTGGGGGCATATTATCAAGGGCCGGCGATAAATATCGCAAAGCGCGCTTGCATATTTATCGCCGGCTATCTCTGTAATTTATTGCCCGGTTAGCGCGTTATTAACAACGCGCATCGCCGAGGCGATAAAAATCTCAGAGATAGTGTGGATATCGCCGTTTTCCATGGTGGAAAACGGCGATATCCTAGATGATAGGGCCTGTGGTCTTAGCCACAGAATCCACCCCCCATGTTAAGTATGTTTTAGTCAGGAATTTAACAGCCGTTAAATTCCTGCGTTAAGGCATACTTAACGCGATTTAAAAAATCGCTACCCTTCCTTGTTAATATCGCGAAGCTGCCTTCGCGATATTTACACTGGTTGGTTTCACAACCACGCCTACTTTGCATCTCATTAGCGATGCAAAGTTAGGCGTGCTGGAAACAGGCGCTAAGTCAGCAAAACACGCGATAGCGTGTCTTTGCTGATAAGGCGATGAAATTATCACCGCTTTTCGCCCAAAAACGGACGCAAAAGCGGCGATAATTTCATTGCGCCGCCTTGATAATATGCCCCTTGGTCTTTTTAGAAACCACAACACTCTACACTTTAGGGCCCCTCACACACACTCACCATACGGCAAGGAAAAAAGATCTCCGCCAAAGAGCCCTGACTGAGGGTGCCCGTCGGGTATTGCAGCGCCGACCCGATGAGGAGCATGCCCAATGATGAAGCATGACACCCAGCGGGCTGGGTGTGTGAGGGCCCTAATTCCGAAAGGAGGGATTCCCCATCCTCCTTCTTGGTAGCCAGTTATTTGCACACACTCCAAAGTTACTGTCAGCCTCCTTAGGAACTGCATACTCTTTTCTTTGTTATTAGTATTAGGGCACGTATGCTGGACCTTCAAAGCCCTTTTTGTCTCTCCTTGTTGTTAGCATGTGGCGAACAATTCCCACTCCATCAGTTTTTGCTTTTTTTGTATGTGCATCTTTATTTGGATCACAGAAATGATTTTATAATGTGCATTCTTAATGTTCTGATATCCGGGGGTCCAAAATGCATTAGGTTTGTCTGTCAACCCCTTTTTCAATAAAATGAAATATAAAGCCCGCTCATGAGTGCGACTCGTTTTGTTGCAAGGAATAATATTTGTGGAGAAATTGTAAAGGTGTGGTCCCGCCATCCGAGCTGCATCACTGACAACGAAGAGTGCCGTAATCACCCAATATATATTTATATAGATATAAATATACATATATATTTATATTTATGTATATTCACTGAAAAAAACAAAGGTTACCAGGACGTTATAGTGAGATTCAGATTTTACACTCACAAAACCATAGCAATTCAGCAGTTATAGTTGCTATAACTCATGCCCTAAGGTAACTATAACTCGTGCCCCCACCAAGCACAGGTTTCTCATCAATAATTTCACTGCAAATGTTGCAGTGATATTATCAATGATGTCATAGAAGATGTCATGAGTGGTGTAATATTGGGGGTAATTAGCAGTGCATGGCGAGGGTGCAAGTTATAGTTACCTTAGGGCATGAGTGAGTGGGTGTGTGAATGGCTGTATGGGTGTGTGAGTGGGTGTATGAGTGGTTGTGTGGGTGTATAAGTAGGGGTGTGAGTGTGTGAGAGGGTGTGTGAGTGGCTGTGTGGGTTTGTGAGTGGGTGTGTGAATGGTTTTGTGGGTGTGTGAGTGGGTGTACAAGTGGCTGTATGGGTGTGTGAGTGAGTGTGTAAGTGGTTGTGTGATTGGGGGTGTGAGTGGCTGTGTGGGTGTGTAAGTGGGTGTATGAGTGAGTGTGTAAGTAGGTGTGTGGGTCTATGAGTGGGTGTATGTGTTTTGTTAAACTGGGGTCTGGATCCGGGAATCCACCTGAATCAGCCTAAATCCATGAGGATCCAGGTGGATCCGTGGATCCTTGTGCGCTCCAAAAAAAAAACAGGTTTGGACAGTTTTTTGCCCATGAGGGGTCTCTCACAGACCCATCCATCAGTCCCATGGGGTCAGGGTACCTCTACGCTGACCCCTCCTATTGCTTTTACATTTTATTTCCCCCCTGCAAACCATGTCCCGATGCACTAAATGTCAGCCGCAACTGTCCTCTGAGGTTGCAGCCAGCCAATCATAGCATTGCTGTTGGGGCGAGGATCTAGATATAGATACATTTTTTAGTTTAGTAACTCCAAATGTACTGAACAGATGTACACCAAATTACAAAAAACACTCTTTCTGGATCAAGATCTAGCTTTCTGACAAATTTGGTGCAATTTCATTAAATGGTTCGGGCTTTAGTCGAGTCCAAAATCCCTATGGGATCCTCCCCTTTTCTCAACCACCGCTTGATGAATCACCCCAAAATTTTCCAGACAGCAGCTGGAGTGACTGGTAAACTAGTTTTGAAAATTCCATGAAGATTTGTCAAATGGCACCAAAGTTATTAGCAAACCAAAAAACTATTTTCCTATGGAAACGATGTCCTAACTATAACTACCTACTGGCGATTGCAAGTAGGTAATATAGATACACATACTTATTTAGGAAAATGATACAAAATTTAATTTATTTTTACAAAAATACTTACGTGTACCTACTTCCGAAGTAAAGGCCCATATGATGTAGTGCCTCACAATATAAATGGATTGGGCTTTCCAACATGGTGTGGGTCCTCCTCCCTGTCTCTGCCCAGTGACATAGCCAGTGCGTCATGGGCCCAAGTGCAAGGAAGGAAATTGCACCTCCCCCCACCCCCGGTTGCTGTTTCCACTGTGAAATACAGCGATAATCATCAGGGTTCAGAGGGCCCCCCAGGGCTCTGGGCCCAGGTGCCACTGCACCTGTTTCAACAATGGAAGTTACACCCCTGTCTCTGCCTTTGCAATGCTTCACCATTTTTGGTGCAGTATAAGCTGTCACCTGCTCCTCCTTTGCACTAAACCCTTCCTCTGCCAAGGCAGACAAGTGATGTAACTTCCTATGTCTTGTACCATTCTTCTAATAACAATGCACTAGTCTGCAGCTAGAGGCACTTTAACAAAACTTATAAAAAAAGGCGCAAGAACACAAATTGTCTAGACACCTTAATTGATAAAAGCAATAAATGCGTATTTTATGTACATTTTGTTTCATTAGTTGAAGTACTAGCAAGCCTGACTCAGGCTTTCATTAATATGACGTTCCAACTTTAATGAGGCACTACGACTTGCAGGTACAAATATCCATGTATTTTGTTAGAACGCCATTGAGGAAATAAGTCCAGTTGATTTTCAGGATGGGTCACCCACACTAATAAATGTTGTGTTCAGGGTACTTATTCTACAGACTGAAAACTACAGTGTACATTTTGCTTTGTACTGCTGACAAGATCTTGAGCAGTCACATTAAATATTGTTCATAAACAAGGGCTTTGCTCTTTGCTTCGTAATGAGATGTGCTGATGTGAAATGACCCTTGCTTTTCCTAAGCACACAGAAACTAATTTGAACCACGTCTACCAATTACAGGCCTCAAAGGGGCACTTAGCTGCAGACAATCAAGTCACAATAGGATTAGAACATGGCACGGAGAGACCACAAGGGAGAACAAACAGAGACATGAGTGCAGGATTAGTCCTCTAAACTGTCTACAAACCACATTGATTGCCCTCTCACTCCCATCTAAATATTATACCTATAAATCCCATTTTGCAGTAATGTCATCTGATTACACAAAAGGACAGTTATCACTTCATCAGGCTCCCTTAGTATACTTGTTAAAGCACACGTTAAACAAATATTGGTATTTACAATACAGAACATGCACAATCACTGAAATATAACAAAAATGAACCTATGTTACAAGGTGTCTACTAACATTGTAATAATGCTTTTCTAATCATATTACATATCTTCTTTAAGTTGGCTTGAACTCCCTTATTTTTCTTGCCAGCACAGATTCCATTTACAATCGTTTCGGAGGAAAATGTGTGTGCGTGTAGGAATGTTGCTGTTTTAAGCACACGTTCAATAAAATACTGTAATTTACCCCTTAAATGTTAAATAGTGCTCGTGGATATGGGCAGGACCATTGACCATAACCAAACCTATCAGACACCATCAGAAAAGGAACAATGGCAAAGTCAGTAGGTCTTGCTTTGGTCACTTCCTTTTTGGCTTTGTCAATGCCTGTTTTTCCCCATGGTTTTTGGGAAAAAAATATTTTTAGAGAAGCTTCCAGGACCTCATCAATCTTTAAAAAATAGCTATTTTGTGTCTTAAAAGCACACATTGTTATAGTATATTACTTTCTTGCACTAAAGGGAACTACTTTGTTTCTGGATGTGCTTCTAGTGAAAAGGCAGAATACCATTTGTTAGAAATGGGTGTCTCTAGTTGGCAGAGGTAGGTACCTTTGTTCAAATAGGGACCCTTGCTTCTAGTCAGGGTAAGGTGGATACACACTTTAGCTAACCCTTGCTCACCCCCTGGGTAGCTTGGCCCAAGCAGACAGGACTATCCCAAAGGCAATGTGAAAAGTATTTGTACTCAAAACACACAGTAATACAGTGATAACACCACAAATGGACACCACACCAGTTTAGAAAAATAAAGTATCTTTATCTAAATTCAAGACCAAAACAACAAAAATCCAACATACATATAATAAGAATATGACTTTAAAAAGGTTTCAAACAACTTGGTCCGTAGAAAACTATGGATGCATGATTTCTCTCAAAGCACTTGTAGTTACGACAAAATTCGCAAGGCCAAACAGCCGCAGAGATGGGAAGCGTCAAGAACACAAAGAGATGCATCAGTTCCTGTGACCATGGGGAGGCGATGTGACAGTTCTGCTGCACGCAGGAGAAGTGATGCGTCGTGTCCAGTCTGTAGGGGGAAGTGATGCGTCGACTCCAAGACGATTCTGGTCCACTGGTGATGCGTCGGGAAAACTTGCCGCACAGGTACAATGCGTGGAAATCCGGGATGCGTCGGTGATCGATGCGTCGGCAGCGAGCGGAGCTGCGTCGGTTTCTTCAGCCGTGATCCCTCGATGCATCGGTTCTTGCAGCGGCGACAGGCGCTGCATCGGTTTCGGCAGTGGCGCGGTGATGCATGGAGATTCTTCCCGCACCGCGGTGCTGCGTCAGGAAAACTGCCGCAAGAAGAGCGATGCGTCAATATTCTTGTAGTTGTGTTGCTTTTCCAGCTCCCAACAGCAGGAACAACCACCAGAGGCCCAACACAGTCACAGGCACCTCTTGGCAGGTCAGAACTCCCAGGAAGGAAGTTCAGGGGAGCTGGGGGTAAAGTCTTTGTGTCCCTGAGACTTCAGAACAGGTGGCAAGCTCTACTCAAGTCCTTGGAGATCTTCCTCAAGCAGGGGGACACATCACACAGCAAAGTCCTTCTCCTTTCCTTGGCAGAAACAGCTACTGCAGGCCAGCCCAGACAGCACACAGCAAAGGGGCGGTACTTCTCCTCAGTTCTCCAGCTCTTCTCCTTGGCAAAGGTTCCTCTTGATTCCCGAAGTAGTCTAACGTTCTAGGGTTTTATGGCTAATACTTATACCCCAAAATGTATTTGTTCTCTTTGTGCAAGGGTCTTTGAGCCCAGTCCAAACCAGTTCTGTCCTCACTGGTGTAGTATGACCACAGGGGGTGGGGACAGCATTGTGCAAGGGAGACAGGCCCTATTTAGGTGCAAGGAAATCTCCTCCCGCTACTCTAAATTCAGCCAGGGTCTATTCAGCCCAGCTCTAAATCATCCAGGAAGGACCAGGCACACCTCAGCCCCCCCCAGTGGCTGTCTACAGTGAATGTACATCCTCAGCCCCTGTCACTCCAAAACCGGACAGTCAATACTCAAACAGGCAGAGGCACACAGAATGGTTAAGCAAGAAAATGCTTACTTTCTAAAACTGGCATTTTCAAACACACAATTTAAAAACCATCTTTACTAAAAGATGGGTTATTAAATTCTGAGTTCAGAGAGCCTAAACATTATTTCTCTATCTTGTTCCAATGGGAAGTTATATTTATAAGGTGTTATAAATAAACTCCCATTCTATCCTACGGGGCAAGATAGCCTTTCAAAAGTGAAAAACGAAATTGACAGTATTTCACTATCAGGACACGTCACACACACCAGTACATGTCCTACCTTTCACCTACACTGTACCCTGCTCAGGGGGGTACCTTGGGCCTACTATAGGGGAGCCTTACATGTAGGAAAAGGGAAGGTTAGGGCCTGGCAAGTGGGTGCTCTTGTCAAGTGGACATTGCAGTTAACAACTGCTCACAGACACTGCAGTGGCAGGCCTGAGTTACATTTTCAGAGCTACTCATGTGGGTGGCACAGTCAGTGCTGCAGGCCTACTAGTAGCATTTGATTTACAGGCCCTGGCACACTTCAGTGCACTTTACTAGGGGCTTACCAGTAAATCAGATATGCCAATCAGGGAGAACCAAATGTAACAACTATTTACACAGGGAGCACTTGCACTTTGACACTGTTCAGCAGTGGCAAAGTGCCCAAAGCATCTAAGACAGCAAAAACTAAATCCAGCAAAGCATCAAAAATACAGGAGGTAGAGGCAAAAAGTCAGGGGAAAGCACGCCAAAGATGCCAAATCTAACACGTGTCCCCTCCAGCTGAAAGATGGGGAGAACTACACACCCTCTTGGGAGTTCTCATCACTAAGGCGGAAGAATCTGGTCAGACCATCAGCATTGGCGTGTTCTGTCCCAATGGCGGTGTTCCACCGTAAAGTCCATTCCCTGTAGGGAGATGGACTACCTTAACAGTTTGGGATTCTCACCCCTCATCTGCATCAATCATCTGAGGGGCCTGTGGTCTGTCTGAACCCAGAAGTGAGTCCCAAACAAGTAGGGTCTTAGCTTCTTCAGTGCCCAGACCACCTCAAAAGCTTCTCTTTCAATTGCACTCCACCTCTGTTCCCTGGGAAGTAGCCTCCTACTACGGGTTCGTCCAAGCCCTCGTCATTCAGTTGTGAGAGTACTGCTCCCACACCATGCTCTGAAGCATCTGTCTGCACAACAAATTCTTGGGAGAAGTTGGGTGCCTTGAGCACGGGCGCCGCGCACATGGCAGATTCCAGGGCATCAAAAGCGGTCTGACAGGCATCGGTCCAGATCAATTTCCTTGGCTGCTTCCTTGAAGTCAGTTCTGTCAAGGGAGCAACAATGGTGCCATATCCCTTGAAAAACCATCTGTAGTACCCGGTGAGTCTTAAAAAGGCTCTTACCTCTGTCTGGGTCTTTGGGGGCTCTCAAGCCAGAATGGTGTTGGTCTTAGGTTGTAGGGGTGCCACCTGGCCGCTTCCTACCTGGTGCCCTAAGTACACCACAGAACTCTGTCCTATCTGGCACTTACTGGCCTTGATAGTAAGGCCTGCCTTCTGCAGAGCCTTCAATACTTCACAGAGGTGTTTCAAGTGTTCCTCCCAGCTGGAGCTGAACACAGGAATATCATCCAGGTAAGCGGCGCTGAACTCCTCCAGCCCGAACAGTACCTGGTTGACCAGTCTCTGGAATGTGGCAGGGGGGTTCTTCAACCCAAAGGACATGACACGGAACTGGTAGTGCCCCTCTGGCATTGAAAATGCAGACCTCTCTCTTGCCCCATCGGTCAAGGCAATCTGCCAGTCCCCACCCAGGATGGGGTGTGCGTCAGTCCTGGTGACAGCATTGAACCCACAGTAGTCCACGCAGAACCGGAGTTCAAGACTGGCACCGGGTGCAGCAGCTTTTGGAACCAAGACCACTGGGCTAGATCAGGGGCTCCTGGAGGGCTCTATCACCCCTAACGCCAACATTTTGGAAACCTCTTCCTTAATGCTGGCCCTGACTTTGTCAGTTACTCTGTAAATGTTATGCTTCACAGGAAAATTGTCCCCAGTGTCCACATCATGGATGTACCAATTGGTGATTCCTGGAATCAGGGAGAACAGGGAGGCGAACTGTCCCAGCACCTGGCAACAGTCCCTCTGCTGCTCTGGGGTCAGGGTGGGAGAGAGGTTCACTCCATCCACTGACCCAGCATGTTCCTTGGCTGACAGGAGGTCAGGAAGAGGCTCACTCTCCTCTTCCATTCCATCATCTGTAGCCAGGAGCATTGTCACTTCAGACCTCTAAAATTGAGGTTTGAGGCGGTTCACGTGCAGGACCCTCAAAGGGTTCCTGGGAGTCTGCAAGTTAACCAGGTAGGTTACATCGCTCTTGTGCTCCACCACCTCAAATGGACCAGTCCACCTGTATTGGAGTGCATAAGGCTCCACTGGTGCCATCACCCACACTTTTGGCCAGGCTGAGACTCAACCAGAGTGGTATTCTGGTCGTACCATCGTTTCATCTCCTCCTGGCTGGCTTCTAGGTTTGCCTGAGTGAGTTTCCTGAAGAGGTGAGTCTGGTTTCTGAAGGCCAGCATGTAGCTGAACACATCTTGGGGGGTCTGGCCAGGAGTTTTCTCCCAGCCCTCCTTCACAAGACTCAGTGGTCCTCTCACAGGGTGCCCATACAGCAATTCAAAGGGACTGAACCCTAAGGATTTCTGCGGTACCTCCATGTAGGCAAACAGTAGGCATGGTAGAAAGACGTCCCACTTACATCTCATGGGTTCTACAAGACCCTTTATCATGCCTTTCAGGGTTTGGTTGAATCTCTCAACCAACCCATTCCCTTGGGGATGGTAAGGAGTGGTGAATTTGTACATTATACTGCACTCCTCCCACAGTGACTTCATATACCTGGTAATGAGACTTGTACCACGGTCAGAGACCACCTCTCTGGGGAACCCCACGCAGGTAAAGATTTCCATCAATGCATGGCTCACCACAGGGGCCGTGATTGTCCTGAGAGGGACAGCTTTCGGGTACCGGGTGGCATGATCCACCAAGACCAAGATAAACTTGTTGCCTAAGGCTTACTTGGGTTCCAGTGGCCCCACAATGTCGATGCCCACCCGCTCAAAAGGGGTGCTTACCACAGGGAAGGGTTGGAGGGGAGCCTTACACTTCCCTCCAGTCTTGCCACTTGCCTGGCAAGTCTGACATGACCTACAATGAGTGCCAACGTGCCTCTGCATTTGGGGCCAGTAAAAGTGGGTGACAAGCCTATGAAGGTCTTGTCGCACTCCAAATGTCCTGCCAAAGGCACATCATGAGCTAGACCTAATAGGAATGTCCTGTAGCACGCGGGTACCACCAGCACACGGGCTGCCCCGGGCTCAGTGACCTTAGGCTCACTGTAAAGCAGACCATTCTCCCAATAAATTAAATGTGATCCGAACAGACCACCTGCTGCCTGGTCTGCAGCCTGCTGCCACAAACCAACAAGAGTAGGGCATTCCTTCTGCGTCTGGCAGAACCACTCCCTGGAGGGACCTCCTTCCTGCTGCCAATGGGTCAACTCATGCAGGTCTCCCAGTTCAGCCACTTGTTCCCCTGTAGGTTCCAGGGCATCCCCCTCAGGTTCTGTCTCCTCCTGGACCGTGGGAACTTCGGGGGCTGGTTTTCCATGCCCCCTGCCATTCCTCTTGCTGGCAGACACCTGGGCCACTCTTTCAGGCTCCAGGTCCCCTCGATCACCCCTACTGGCTGTCATTGACTGTGTGGTCACACAGGCCCACTCAGGCAGTCCCAACATCTTTAAATGAGCCTGGCACTCCACCTCCCTCCAATGTGAGCTTTCCAGGTCATTGCCAAGCAGACAGTCAACAGGCATGGACGGACTAACAACGACCTTCAACGAACCTGAAACCCCCCCCCACTGAAAGGGAACCTGCGCCACCTTACACAGGCACTCAGAGTTGTCTGCAGAAACTACAGGGTGAAGTACATTGGGGATGACCTGATCTTCAGACACCCATTGACACCTGACAGATATCACACTGGCTCCTGTGTCTCTCAGAGCCTCCACCCTCCTCCCATTGATGGTCACCCACTGCAGGTACTTTTTAGTGTTATCTGACTGGCAGGCTTCCTGGACCATCTCTCTTTCTCCTAATGAGACAAGGGTTGTTACAGCTGGCTCCCCACCCTCACTAGGAACCGACTCCTCCCCTAGTACTACACCAACTAACCCCGGTGACGGGGCACCAGTGGGTGCTGGTGGTGCCTTGAAGCACTTGGGATCATTCTGCAGGTGACCCTCCTGACCACATGCATAACACTTACGTGGACCCCGGCTGTCTGGCCCACCCTTAGGGGGCCATGGCTTCTTAGAACTGGGGGGCTGGGGATCCTTACCCTGGGAACTATTTTGGGGCCCTTTAGAGAACTACTTCTGGTTACCCTTGTCCCCCCCACTCTTCTGCTGGGGACCCTGCCCACTTTTGGCTGGGTTTCCCACATACCCCTTGTGGACCCTTGTGGACCCTTGTGGACCCTGGTACTCGTCCAGCGGTCCGGCTCCTGAGCAAGCTTCCTGGGGTCAGTCAGCTGACTATCCATCAGATGCTGGCGTAGCTCTGGAACACACAGAGTACTCAAGTGCTCCCAACCAATCAAGTTGAACAACCCCTGGTAATCAGTTACCTTGCTGCCCTTTATCCAACCATCCAGTGCTCTGCAATACATGTTCACACACTCAACCCAAGTATTGGATTCAAGTTTCTTGAAGGACCTAAACTTTTTCCTGCACTGCTCTGGTGTGTAGCTCCTCTTTCCTAGAGTTGCTTTTCACTAGACATCCAAAGCTCTTGCCGAATTGCTTGAGTTGCTCTACTTTGTAACTACTTAACATTTCAAAGTCAAACTCCAATTCTGCAGCCTCACCTGCTGATTTACCATTTAGAGACATGATGCATGCATACCTCAAGGGTCAGATCAAAAATAGAACCAAAAAATAAAATACATTATGTGGTTGCGTAATGGTCTGCGCTAAACTAGTGATGTACACCAATCACTGTGGGTCAAGTACAAATATAAGTTCAAATCCTAACCACTGACCACCAATGTTAGAAATGGGGGTCTCTAGTTGGCAGAGGTAGGTACCTTTGTCCAAATAGGGACCCTTGCTTCTAGTCAGGGTAAGGGGAATACACACTTTGATAACCCCTGCTCACCCCCTGGGTAGCTTGGCACGAGGAGACAGGCCTATCCCAAAGGAAATGTGTAAAGTATTTGTACTCAAAACACACAGTAATACAGTGATAACACCACAAATGGACACCGCACCAGTTTAGAAAAATAAAGTATCTTTATCTAAACTCAACAAGACCAAATCAACAAAAATCCAAATACATGTAATAAGAATATGACTTTAAAAAGGTTTCAAACAACTTGGTCTATAGAAATCTATGGATGCGTGATTTCTTTCAAAGTACCTGGAGTTGTGACAAAATTCACACGGCAAAACATCCACACAGATGGGAAGCGTCGAGAACACAAAGAGATGCGTCGGTTCCTGAGGCCATGGGGAGGCAATGCGCCAGTTCTGCTGCACACAGCAGAAGTGATGCGTCATGTCCAGTCTGTGGGGGGAAGTGATGCGTTGACTCCAAGATGATTCTGGCCCGCGGGTCAACAGTGCACCTACCACTCCCCCTCTGCCTGTCCTCCCCATGGCCCTGCCTCCTAGACACGATGCTACAAAGAAAAATTAAGCGATAATAAACACAGTTTTATCACCGTTTTCTTTTTCTTTTTTTTGGCTGCTGGCAGGGGAGAGGGGGTGACGCTCCTCTGCCATACCGGAGTAGCCGTCACTGGTCTACCACTGTCCTAGCTTAGGCTTATGAGAAGAGCATCAAAACCTAAAAAGACAAGAAGTTCACAAATTAAGGTACTATCTCAAGATTAGCCCCACTCTCTTAGTACTAACTTTACCTTGATATAAACCCTCACTATGCACTCTCTCCAACCTCAAACATATTTTCAAATATACAATAGCACATTACATAAATCACATCCACAATAAAATAAAGCATCATAGATGTTAGAACTGGGGGTCTCTAGTTGGCAGAGGTAGGTACCTTTGTCCAAATAGGGACCCTTGCTTCTAGTCAGGGTAAGGGGGATACACACTTTAGATAACCCCTGCTCACCTCCTTGGTAGCTAGGCATGAGCAGACAGGCTTATCCCAAAGGCAATGTGTAAAGTATTTGTACCAACACTCACAGTAACACAGTGAAAACACCACAAATGGACACTACACCAGTTTAGAAAAATAAAGTATCTTTACTAAACTTAAACAAGACCAAAACGACAAAAATCCAACATACAAAACTCAGTAGAATGTCTTTAAAAAGGGTTGTTGCAAAAATAAACTTGTAGATCTCAAATGCGACACTTTCAGTCTCAAAGTACCTGGGATGCGTAACGCAAAACAAGCAAAAGGGGCGCAGTCAAGGCGATGCGTCGGTTCTTCCTGAGCTCCGGTGCGACAAAATGGCGCCTTGATGCGTTGCGCTGATCCGGTGCGATGCGATGAAGTGGCGTCTTTGTTGCGATGCGACACTGTAGATGCGATGCGTGCACGCCCGACGGTTGTGCGGCGAACTCGGTGATCTTTGGAGCCGCGACAGGCCCTGCGACACGCTTCTCCGGTGTTGCGACGACACCCTCGGTGACGGCGACACGCTTCTCCGGTGATGCGGCGGCGATCAGCGGCGGTGCGCTTCCTCAGCGATGCGACGGCCCTGCGGCACGCTTCTCCGGTGATGCGACGACACCCTCGGTGACGGCGACACGCTTCTCCGGTGTTGCGGCGGCAAACAGCGGCAGCGGCGACACTCTTCTCGATGATGCGACAGCGGCTGCGGCGGCGGCATCACGCTTCTCTCGTTGCGTCGCGCTTCCAGCTCCCAACAGCAAGAGAGGCCTCACACACAGTTACAGGCCCTCCTGGCAGACTGGAACTCCCAGCAAGGAAGTTCAGGAAAGCTGGGGGTGAAGTCCTTTTGTGCCTGGGACTTCAGAAACAGGAGGCCAGCTCTTCTCAGGCCCTTGGAGACTTTTCTTCAGATGGACACAGCACTCAGCAAAGTCCTTCTTCAAGCAGGGGGACACAGCACACAGCAAAGTCCTTTAGATCTCTCCTCAGTAGAAACAGCAAACTGCAGGCCAACCCCAGACACACAGCAAGGGCAGTACTTCTCCTCAGTCTCTTCAGCTGATCTTCTTTGGCAGGGATTCTTCTTGATCACGAAGTAGTCTCAAGTTCAGTGGTTTCAGCTCTAGTATTTATACCCCAAAAGTCTTTGTTCTCCATGTGTGAGGGGTCCTGGACCCAGTGCAAACCAGTTCAGGGTGCATTCTGCCAGGGCACCTCTCCTTCCTTTGTGAGTGTGGGCCAGGGTCATCAGACACACCGCAGGAGGTGGAGCCAGCATTGTGGAAGGCAGGCACAGCCCTATTCAGACCCAGGTGCCACTCCTCCCACCACTCTACATGTAGATAGGTCTATTCAGCCTAGTGCTGACTCACCCAGCCTCCTGCAGCCACCCCCAGCCCCTGTCACTCACAAACCAGACAGTCAATTCACAAACAGGCAGAGGCACACAGAAAGGTTGAACAAGAAAATAGCCACTTTCTAAAAGTGCTATTTCCAAACTTGGAATTTAAAAACCATCTTCACTAAAAGATGTGAAATTAAATTCTGAGTTCAGGGGTACCAGATTCCAACTTTCTATCTTGCTGCTATGGGAAGATATGCAGATAAGCATGTTACACAGCATTCCCCATGTTATCCTATGGGCAAGATAGCCTTTCAATAGTGAAAAACGAAATTGGCAGTATTTCACTATCAGGACATGTTACCCACACTAGTACATGTCCTACCTTTCACATACACTGCACCCTGCCCATGGGGGGTACCTTGGGCCTACCATAGGGGTGTCCAATGTGTAAGAAAAGGGAAGGGTTAGGCCTGGCAAGTGTGTACACTGGCCAGGACAACATGGCAGTTCACAAACTGCGCACAGGCACTGCAGTGGCAGGCCTGAGACACCATCTTATGGCTACTCCTGTGGGTGGCACAATCAGTGCTGCAGGCCCACTAGTAGCATTTGAATCACCAGCCCTGGCACACTTAGTGCACTTTACTAGGGACTTATTGGTAAAGCAAATATACCATTCATGGATAGCCAATCACAATAACAATTTAACCAGGGAGCACTTGCACTTTGGCACTGATCAGCAGTGGCAAAGTGCCCAAAGCATCTAAACCAGCAAAAACGAATTCCAAAACAGTGTCAAAAATACAGGAGGTAGAGGCAAAAAGTCAGGGGGAACCACGCCAAGGATGCCAGGTCTAACAATAGACATCGACATTTCCAGCACAAAATATTTCTTTAACATCACAATGCACAATGTTATATCATACGCTAACATACACTATCGGGAACATGCTACAATGTGCAATTGCACCTCATTTCTATAATACACGATCAGGTGATATCCTTGATCTCAGAAGGGTTCACAAAATGGGAATGCCCTCACATTCACAAAAACATAACACAATTAACATTTCAATTCTATTTCACTTCATCTTTTTACTCACAATATCCTACAACGTCTAACACATTCATCCACACATTTTCTCAATTTATCCTTTACATCACATTTGTACCTTCTATTAGTGATGGTGAGGGAGAGAGTTAAGACTATGAGGCTGGCAAGGTTGAGAGATAAAATTAAGGAAGCACTTTTAATTGGGAATTTCTTGTCTGTTTATTGTTTTATGGTTACTCTCAACCTTGTTGTATATGTTTTCTTCAATGGTTACGGTATATGGTTACCATCAACCTTAACGTTTCTTCAGTTTATAATTTTTTTCAGGAAGTCTCCGATAATTGCACTTGCAACTAATGTATTTATTTACTTATTAAAGGAAATGTTAAACTGTGAAACTAGCTGGAAGGGCAACAGAGTGATTCACAAGTAAGAGATTACAAAGTACAGTAATATTAATCATTGACAGCGTTCTAGTACAGTAAATATGACTACATATATGACAATTTCCTGATGGCAAGGTGATCCTTGAGAGATAGGTTCTTAGATCCTTCTGGGTTATGAGTAGTGTAGTGTTCAATCTTAGGCTCTCTCTGGCAGTTTGTACCTAGTAGGAAAATGCCTGTTTCTGTCCTCTAGTAGGAGGCTAGATTTGCCTCCAGTGTTTCTCATTTCCCGAGGTGCCTAGCTTGTTTATCAGGTAGCTTGGGAGGCTGAGAACGGAGGGGGTGTTTCACTGCAGCATAGGATAAGGACTTTGGATTTTACCGGCTTTAGCTTTTATGAAAAATAACTTATCCAGTTGATTGGTTCTCTGAGGAAGGATTTTAAGGTTGTAATTTCAACATAACACTTGAAAATAGGGATGTGTATCATCGGTTTTATTGGCCACATGTATCGCTTTTTCCATATCTGCTCATGTGGGTGCATGTACAGACTGGATAGTGAGGCAGAAATGATAGGGCTCTGAGACAGTCAAATTTCACAGGAAGAGTAGGAGATCTGGAAGACATAAATGTAACAGAAATCATACAAAATGTCCCAGTGAACTCTGTGGGCAAATTGTGATTAATTGCTGGAATAGCATGTCGTACTCCTGGCTACCTGGCAGTGCTCTTCTTCTCAGGGAACCCTCAGGGATCCACTTGTGATCATATGGAAATCCCCTTTGAAGTATTGATGCCCCCGGTATGGGCAACTCAGGTAAGGGGAAGTACCAGCAATACCAGGTCTTTATACAGTCCAAAAGGTCCAAAAATGATCTCCCTTCTGTTATACGAAGTTCCTAGTGTCTGACAGGGAGGGACAATTGGTTGGTAATTCTGACCCTATTCTACAGGGGTGACCGTTCCACTTCCTTAAAGAAATTACTGAAAGTAAATAAACGGAATAATGCAATTTAACGAACGCACACTTCATGCAATGTTTGTAAATCGTTAAAAGTGTAGGTAAAAAAAGTTTGCAGTTCAGAAAAGAATACAACAGATATTTGCAACAGTTTGTTACAACATGCACAATAAGCAACATAATTAATGCAGTTACAAAGGATACACCGGGCCTCCCCATCCATAACTGTCAAAGGTGACACTAGCTGTGTGCTGTAACATAATTTGAAGACAAAATATACAGAAATTGACTTGGGAGCATTCCATTTACTAGACTATTTGTTTCAGAATATTTTACCTGCAAATATTTAATTTCAATCATTTATTCATCAACGAGTGTTCATTTCCTCCATCAGTAGAGGGCGGAGGAGAGGCTGCGCTGTCTACTTTGTGCCCAGTCAGAGAGGATTTGGTGGCCTGAGTTCTTTAGCAGATTGGTTTGCAAGGATCGATAGAGAGGCTCCAGTGGATTTTGTATAGGGATTCCCTTCGCATGTAATGACAGCATTATACATTTCTCATCTTTCCCGCAAGATTATTAGGGTTATGGTCGGAGCATCGGATATAACGTAAGATTGTACTGGATATCTACAAGAAATGAGACAATATACCTGACTGTATTGATGGAGCAAGGACTCACAAATGAGACTTGCTCGGATGCAATCTTCTTAAAGTATTAATGTATTAAGTTGTATTGTTAATACTAACCAATGCACACACAAACACAACTAGAAGGAAGTTGCTTATGTGTTTTTACTAACAAGTAACGCTTGTCTATTCTAAAATGGCCGCTAAAACGCGGGAACTTTATTGCGCATGTCTCAACCATATCACGTGGTGTGACGTCTTTCTTTGCTTGGTGGGAAAATCCTTGCTTCTGCGCAGTGTGATTTAAAATGGCTACTATATGTTCTCACATGCTACAGCTTGCTCTTATGTTTTGCTTAAATTGTAATATTTTAACGCTATTAATGCGGGGATAAGTTTATAAATAAATGGGAATAGAGTAGACAGAGCGGGTATACAGTGAAACATTTTATTTGTGATTTTAATATTTTCTTCTTTGATTTTATTAGTTCGTAAATGTTGGGCCTGGGGTTGGTGAACTGAAAACTCGAATGACGTGGGTTCTACGCATGCTCCTTGACAGACTGCCCAGAGCGGAAAAAGGATGAAGTCAACCTGGACGTCGTCCAAGGCCGTGACCTGATGGCCAATATTGTCATATCCTGAATGTTCTTAAAAACAATGTACATGAAAAGGCACAAACTTTGTCATAAGACGGGTGGGAAATAAAGCAAATGTATTGAATTTGAGGGGCGGTATTCTAGAACAAAGAGCCTTATGAAATGAATTAAATCGATATGGTGTGAGGATCAACCCCCTGTCCCCGTCCAATCAGAAGTAGTGGCCCCATAAGTTAGCAACATTAAGGGGAGGTACATGGGCGTAAAAGGGTATAATAGATATAGAATTAGCAAATTAGTTAGCACAAGAGAGGCCTTCAAGCACAAGCATCACGCGCATTTCAAGCTTAAGCATAGCTGAAGGAGCCGAGAGGCTGATCGATTGCAGACTGAACCGCTGTCCAGAGAGGTCCTGAGGTGGGGGCGGCGGAATCCATTAGAAGGAAGAAACGGGAGAATCGAGGAGAAGCGAAGTACCAGAGAGGGGAACGACGCAGGCGTCGTGGGTAGAGAGGTCACCGGTCCTGTCCTGATCCGGGAGGAGTCTTTGCTCTTCATCCTTCCAGGGTCCTATCTTTCCAACTCCTTGGCCAAGGGTTTGGTTCTCGCACTTAGGTAAATATAAATGCAAACCTTAGTTGCGCTGCTGTCTCTATCTTCTCTTTTTCCTAAGGGACCGTCATTAATCGATAAATCATTGTTGTGCTTCCTCCTTGAGATTTGATTCAAGTACTATGTGGCTTTGTATTTTACTCTGCTAAATCTTTAGATAAACATTTTAAAACTTCATGACTTTGTGATTATTTAGAAATTATGAATTGTATGGAATGTCACTCATTTTAAATTTCCCAATTATCAAAGGGTCCATCGGTAAGTCACTACTCTTCAATCAGAAGGTAATTGGTAGCAGGGATTTGATAAAGAGTACCAACTGACCCACCAGCGGAAATTGCTAGCGTAGTATGAATGTATGGGCCCAAGTGAGTATTTTGTGTATGAATGCTTGTTGCTAGTAACCCGCTGGATCAGTTTTCTGGTAAGCAGAGGACGGTTATGGTTGTGCTTTGTTAATTGGGTAATGAGAATTTTATTTTTATGAGCTAACATCCGCTTTTCGTTTAAAGTTTGTTTTATGTTGTCTAGAATCCCCGGGGAAAATTGAGAAGCGGTTGGTAAGTGGAAGCCATACTGCAGTGAGGTTATCTGTCAGGCAGAAATAGTACTGAAAAGTTAAGGTAGGGCTATCAGTACTTGTTAGGGACTCTATGTGTGTGAGTAATAGCAAGGGAATATGCTAGTGAAATTTTGATGTTATATCACCTAGAAAGGGTAACATTGAAGAAGTAACAGGTATTTCTGAAACTTGCGTGAAGAGTAGACGGAAATGTTTTACTCGTAGTGTATGATTAGTAAACGGAAGAGTTTTACTAAGAAGTAAGAGAATCTATCCTTTCAAGTTAGCGAAACTGACACGATAGCGAATGTTTTATGTTGTTATTGAATTTAATGAGAAAATAGGGAGAATAAAACTTTGCGTAAGTTTTTGTAAAGGGAGGGTCAGCTGCCGGAGAGGAAGCTGACGTCACAAACGCCGCGCTGGGATTGGTTGAAACCGCGGGCATGAAAAGACTCTTGTAAAGGAGAGGTCAGTAGTCAGGAGTAGTACTGACGTCACAAGTGTCGCACTGGTATTGGTTGAAACAGCGAAGGACAGAAAGGCGCAGATTGTAAAGGAGGGGTCGTCAGAAAAGACGTCACTGAAAAACTGCGCTAGGATTGGTCCAGAAGCAAAAGTTAGCTGGAATTTAATTGGTTGTCAGAATAGAAGTCGAAATCTTATTGGACAGTGGAAATTGTATGTTTAAACGCGATCCGACTTTAATAGGAACTCATCCAGATAGGAGATTCCTAGGTTTTGCAGAATATAGTTCAATAAACAGATATTTACCCAGAATGTACGGAGAAAAGAGAAAAATGTCACTTCTACAAAAGGTTAAGAATTATTTTAAAAAGGACAAAATAATAAAGACTAGAGAAGGAATTATCATTCCACCAGCTAAAATGCCCGCTTCATTTATGATGATGGAGAGAGGTTATCATACTTGTGTATGGATAGAAAATTGGATAGAATATACCAAAAGTGATGGAATATTAGCATTTCCAGAAAATGGTACTTTCAATGGGAGGATTCTTCAAAATTTGAGATTAAGAATGAATGATTTAGAACCCAGACCTAGATTGACTCAATACGAAGCCTTAGAAGAATTGGAAACTGAGGCATTTGAACGTGACCGATCCAGAAGTAATAGGAGTTATCGGGGATTCTTTCCCAGATACCAAAATGAGTCAAGGGACGGTCAGATGAAACAGTGGAGAAGAGCAATGCTTACAGAGGGTCTGTATCCCATATTAATGGCAGAAGAATCATTAGGGAGTAAATGCACAGAAAAGACCAAACATTTGGCTAGATTTGGAGATTCCGAAGACGAATTTATGGAAGATTTATTAAAGAATCCACCACCATATCAGGAAGGGACAAGTGGATGCACTCCAAGTGCATCCTTGTTACGGACACCCTTGGTGCCTGAAGTACTACATGATTCACCAGTTAGTAGAGTGCTTCACGATAAAGAAAAAGAAGCGATAGATAAAACCAGAGCAGAATTAATTCAGAAAGTAACGCAATTGAGTGTTCACCCTGATTCATTGACCATACCTGTAACGATTGGTCCAGTGGTTCCCTTATATGGTGACAAGGCAATTTATCCCAAACCTCTAGTTGTACCTACACCTGTAAATGTTTCTAAACCGGAAGCAGTAGTAATGGTTGAGGATCACTTTAGTGATTGTGAGTCTATAATTTCATTAATGGACTTGCCCATTCGAGATTCTGTAAATAATACTCCAAGAAGAGTAACACCTAGTTGCTCCAAAGATGTAAATATAGTAACCTCATCAGGAACTAAAAGTGCCACAGTAGTTATATCTGAAGATTTAGAAAGGTGGACCCAAGGATCAGACAAACAGAATTCACCTCCAAAGATCATGGACATTTATAAATTAAAAGTTGAATTAGAAGAAATGATAGCAGGAAATGTAGGAGTAGATCGCCTAAATACTTACGATGAAGAAGAATTATTGTTCATCTGCAGAAGCATCACAAGGAATGCAAAAATATTTCATGAGAAATTATCAGATTTAGCTCAACAGATGGGAATTGAAATAGGGAAGTCAAAGGTGTTACAAAAACCATATAGAGCAGATTTTTCAGACAAAGATTTGGAAAATATGAATGAATCAGGAAGGAGATTACAAGTAAAAGAATTAATGACAGTTTTGCAGAAATGGGGAGAGCTAGATAAATGGAAAACTAGATGGACAAAGAAAAAGGAAGAGGCACGATATAGTAAAACCACTTCAGAATATTTAATGAAGGAAACAGGGAAGGGAGATCAAATGTACCCGATGCGAGAAGTTCCAGGAGGGGGATATGTACATGTCCCATGGAGCAGACAGGATATTTTATAATTTACGAATGATTTTCCAAAATTGAGAGAAAAGCCAATTGAATGGTACAAGCAGGTTGAGAGGTTTGTGAAGGTGTCCAAGGTGTTGCTGAAAGACTTGGATGGTTTGTTTGACATAGTGGTACCTGCAGATTTGTGGACAGATTGCAAAATCACAATTGATTGGCCTAGTGAGGAGTATCCTAGAGATCCAAAGACACGTGCTCCATCTAATGATGTAATGAAAAAATATCAGCAGGTGATAACATATTTGAAAGGGAAAATACCACCAAAGGAAACAGATTGGGTGAAAATAGACAGAACTACTCAAGAAGCCAGTGAATCGGTACATGCCTACTATGAGCGTTTATTGCAGGTATTTAAGCAGTATAGTGGATTTGAGGACATTGGAGATAAAAACATGAGTCAGTTTGTTTACCGATTTGTTTACGGTCTGAAGCCAGAGATTTGTCAGATGATTAAGCAGCACATGTTGTGCTGGCAAGGGAAACCCATTGATGAGATTTTGAAATATGCGAAATATTGTGGAGATGACATTGAGGATAGACACAAGAAATTGCAAGAGAAGGTGATGTGGGCTCAGGTGAAAATGGCTGAGCGACAGGGAATTAATTTGGATAATCCAAATGATAACCAAGGAAAAGATTCTGGAACGAATGGTGATACTGGAAACGGAGGAAAAGTGAGAGGACGAATGAGCAGAGAAGAGGCTAAAAAGAAGTTTCCTTGTCATGGGTGCGTAAAATTAGGGCATTGGAAGGATGAATGTAAAAAGATTGGGAATAATAATGGCCCAAATCAAAATTTAAATCCACAGACGCAGAATGACTCACAGCAGGGTGTAAATCCTCAGAGTCAGTTGCCAAAGGCACCTATACAGGGTAATGTAAGCAGAGCAAAGCATGGTACAGATGTCGGATATCAAGGAGGAAGTGGTAAGAATGATTATGTAACATCACAATTTCTTTTACAGGACGACTTTTGTACCTATAGCTCATGACGGTGCCTAGGAGAGGGGAAGAAGGAGTGCGTACTTGGTGCATCCTTACCGGTAGATCAGTCAGGTCCATATGTTGAAGGAAATGTGAAAGGTAATGATATTACTTTTCTTTTGGACACTGGTTCTACTAAGTCTACTGTGAGAACAGCAGACATCCCAGACCTTCCTCTCTCTGGAGAAGCTATCCAAGTTGTGGGAGTGGCTAATCAGAAGATTAGAACACCTCTTACCGAACCAATGGAAGTAAAAATCGGAAACTTTAGAGAAATGCATCAATTTGTAGTATGTGATTCCAGTCCAGTAAATTTATTGGGCAGGGAATTACTTTGTAAGATGAATTGTACAATTTTCTGCACGCCGGATGGTGTGGCAATTCAGACCCCAGATGAAGACCATGTATATAAATTTATGATTGCAAAACAAGGTACAGAAGTAGATGAGATGTTTTCTCTGATAACAAAAGACGAGTTACCAGAAGAACTGAAAACTACCGTGAATTCCATGGTATGGGATTTCACGGGAAAGGAAGTAGGACTTATGGCCAAAATAGACCCAGTAAAGATTACTGTAAAGGAAGGTGCGATTTACCCAAACACCAGACAGTATAAAATGAGTGCAGAAGTAAAAGCAGGAGTCATTGAAGAAATTGACAGAATGGTAAAGCAAGATATATTAAAGGAAGTAATGAGTAGCCCTTGTAACTCACCAATCATGGGTCTAAAGAAACCTAGTGGAAAATATAGGATAGTTCAAGACCTGCGCAAGGTAAATAAGATTGTGGAACCTTGTTGTCCTATAGTACCAAATCCTGCAGTAATCCTATACCAGATTCCTTGGAGTGCAGGATGGTTTACTGTGATTGATTTATGACAAGCATTTTTTCGATACCCTTGCATCCAGATAGTCAGTATCTATTTTCATTTAAATTTGAAAACAAGGTCTATGTATGGAATCGTGTCCCTCAGGGGTACACAGAAAGTCCTTCCATCTTTAACCAAATATTGAAAAAGTGTCTAGAAAAACTGGTAATGCCAGGAAGCTCAGTCTTAGTACAGTACATAGACGATTTATTAGTGGCATCTAACACCAGAGAGGATTGTGTTGTTGACACCATAGCATTACTAAATCATTTAGCAGAAGAAGGTCATAAGGTGTCACCTGAAAAATTACAGTTCTGTACTACAGCAGTAAAGTACCTAGGACACCAAATTGAGAGGGGCAGAAGGAGAATAACAGATGAAAGAATAAAATTAATAAAGAAAATGCAGATGCCTGTCTCTCAACGAGAAGTAAGAATGTTCCTTGGAATAGTAGGGTACTGCAGACAATGGATATTAGGATTTTCTCTACTAGCAAAACCACTGATTCAGATGACGAAAAAGAAGGCAAAAGACCCAGTTGAATGGGATGATGAAAGTGTAGGTGCATTTGTAAAACTAAGAAATGCTTTGTGTGCAGCACCTGCCCTAGGCATGCCTGATTATAAGAGAAAATTTGCATTATTTTGCCATGAAAGAGAAAATTGTGCACTTTCAGTCCTAACCCAAAGACATGGTTTGACCAGACGTCCTATAGCATATTTTTCTGCTACATTGGACCCAGTGGCAGCTGCGTTGCCTGGTTGCTTAAAAGCAGTAGCTGCTACTTGTTTGAGCATTGAACAAAGTGAGTCAATTGTAATGGGACACCCTGTAAAAGTGTTCGTCCCACATGCGGTTGTGATTTTGCTGACAAGAACCCGAACTCAGCATCTTACTCCTATTCGACTGACTAAGTATGAAAGAATAATACTGGGTGCTGAAAATGTGACCATTGTAAGGTGCACAATAGTAAATCCTGCTACCTTACTACCAGACCCATATCATGAGGAAGTTAAAGATGACGAAGAAGAACATGATTGTTTACAAGTCACAGAATTGTGCACGAAACCGCGTCCTGATATTCTGGAACTACCTCTCAGGGAGCCAGACAGGGAGCTGTTTGTTGATGGCTCATGCCAAAGGCATGAAGATGGAAAACTAACTGCAGCATATGCAGTATGTGAACTAACTGGAATAGTCGAAGCATCCTATTTACCAGGGGTAAAATCTGCACAAGTAGCTGAATTGATTGCTTTAATAAAAGCTTGCAAAATTGGGAGGAACCAAAAGGTAACTATATTCACTGATAGTCAATATGGTTACGGGGTTTTGCATGATTTTGGCCAATTATGGATGCAGAGGGATTTCATGACTTCTTCAGGATCCCCCATTAAAAATGGACAGTTCGTAAAAGAACTACTGGAAGCAATACAATCACCAAAAGAATTGGCTGTGGTGAAATGTGCCGCACATCAGTCAGGAGATGACTGGGTGGTAGTCGGCAATAGATACGCAGATCTTGTGGCTCAACATTGTGCCAAAAACAGATTAGCAGTAAACAAAAGGGTGGAAAGAATGAGAATCAGCTGCCAACTTATGCTGTTTGCACCTCCTGAAACATGGAATGATGTAAAAAGATTGCAAGATGATGCTGATGAGAGTGAAAAGAGTATATGGATTAAAACAGGATGTACACAAAAAACAGAGGATGATGTATGGACTTGTGCTGATGGCAGACCAGTCATGCCTGATTGTCTGCTTTCACAAATGGCTAGGATGTATCATGGAGACACACATGTAGGGAGAGATGCAATGATCAGACTCTTTAGACAAAATTGGTTCAATCCAAAGTTTAGGGCAGTAGCCGAGAGTCTTTGCCAGAGATATCTAACTTGCCAAATGCATAACCCAGGAAGAAAAACAGTAATTGGGTTTGGGAAAATTGGAAAGGCAGAAGGTCCATTCATGAGACTGCAACTTGATTTCATTCAGTTACCACCATGTAGAGGGCTGAAATATGCACTAGTCATAGTGTGTTTATTTTCCAAGTGGGTGGAGGCATACCCTACCAGAAGGAATGATAGTCTTACAGTTGCAAAGCTGTTACTACGCAAACTAGTACCTAGATTTGGTTTTCCAGTAACTTTGGAATCAGATAGAGGAAAACACTTTAACAGTGAAGTGGTAAAAATACTCTGTGAAGCATTTAACATTGAACAAAAATTGCACTGTGCATATCGTCCAGAGGCTTCTGGAGTGGTGGAACAATTGAATGGCACGATAAAATCCAGACTGGGAAAAATGTGTGCTTCAACATCATTTGATTGGCCAGACGCATTGCCTCTTGTTTTAATGGGACTCAGAAGCATTCCTGATAGAAACACCGGATTGAGTCCGCATGAGATAATAATGGGAAGAGCAATGAGACAATCACATGTACCCACGAATAAACTGCTGAATATATCAGATGATATGGTTCTGGATTATTGCAAAGGACTGGCTGACCTAGTGCGTTCTGTCTCTCACCAGGTTGGAGAAGATGCAGTTTCCAGACAGCCTGAACAAGAACATGATCTGAGTCCCGGAGACTGGGTGGTAGTGAAGAATCACACCAGAGAAACGTGTCTATCACCCAGGTGGGGCGAACCATGTCAGGTCATACTGATTACGAACACAGCAGTGAAGTGTGCAGGATTTCCTAATTGGATTCATGTAAGTCACACCAAAAGAGTACCAGATCCTGAAGAGGAAAATACTCAGATAATACCTATTACTGAGGAAGCTGAAGGTTGCCCAGCTGAAGAATCTCAGGCCCGAGATTCAAGGGAAGCTGACGAAGAACAACCAAGCACAACTCAGGACTGGATACCAGTGGTAGAAATACCTGAGATTTACTACAGAACAAGAAGTCAAGTAAATCTAGAAGAAATTGAAGAAGATCAGATAGGTGAAGAAGAAGCAGCTCAGGAAGAAGAAGAACAAACACAAGAACCTGAGCAGGAACAGATAGGGAGAGGAAACTGGGCTCAAATAAAACAAGAACAAACAGACTTTGAGCAGGGACAGACAGGTTTAGAAGAATCCGGTCAGGCTGCAGAAGTTCAAAGTGCAATAAGCCCTGATCAGAACCAGTTAGATCAAGAAAAATACACAGAAGAAGAAGATCTTGAGAATTTCAAGAATGAAATCGTAAATCAAGAACAAGATCAGTTACAAGAGATCCACAGTGAAATAGAAGAAGAAATAACAGTAAGACCTGGAAAAGAACAAGGAGAAGAAACTGAAATAAAAGAAAACGAGAGTGTGCCACAACTAGAAAACAAAAGAATTTCTGAAGAAGGAAATAAAGAGACAGTACAACCCGAGAAAACAAGAAAAGGTGATCATTGGCCTAGCGTCATCAAAAGAGTAAAATACCACATAACAACCAGAAGTGGAGATCCAGAACAAGTGAATGAAGTAACAAGTCAAGCAGAACAAAGAAATAAAAGTGAAAAACGAAGAAGCAAAATACTGAAACTTGTGAATAACAAATTTAAAGGTCCTGATTGGACTTATATTATTCTCGAAGATTACGAAAGCTCAGAATCAAGTGAAAGTGGTGACGAAGGAACCAGTGCAGAACTGACTTATGAAAAAGAAATAGAACCACCTTGAGAACGTAAAAAGACTTGAAGAATACGATAAGAAGAGCAATCTTCCTTGTCAAAAATGTCTGACGATAGAGTTAATGGAAGACCAAAGCAAAAAGGTTGTAAAAGATGTTGTGCTATATGCATATGCAACCTGGTAGTGATGCTTATAGTGTGGTTAGTTGTGATCGTAGCAATTCCTTATTTTATGAAAATAGATAAAAAGATTAACAACGAAACTAAGGAAAGAATAGGTAACTTAAAGGGTAATAGAGTAGAACTAAAGGCAGAAGACGAACCAGAATTGCACCATGAAGTAACAGATAACGACACTAGTTTAAACGTTTTCACAAAATTGTTATTTCAATATGTAGATACTATGGAAGTTAGTAATTGTTGTGTTTGTATGAAATTACCTGAGTCAGTAGCAGAAGGGTTAACGTATCATCACTTGCCATTAACCTATGGCATATCATGTAGTGTATTAGCCAGTTTATTTTATAGAACAGGACGATTACAGTATTATTATTCAAATATAGATGTGATATTTACTGAAATTCCGATTCGAAAGAATATGACTCCAGTGCTTAGTAGCAAAGATGCACAATTTATGGGAGAGTTTTTCTTAACAATGAAGTCAATAGACATAACACACGCACATAGAAGCAATCTAACATGTTCTTTACATGAAGAAGAAAAGGTGTTTTTGAATTTAGTGGAGAATAGAAGACAAGATTTCCAAAAGAAAGCTTCTGAGTATAAGGCTCATTTACCACCTTGGGCTGAGAAAGAGGGTAGTTACACACCTGGCAAGGCTCAAGCTGCTATGGCTCTAGATTTTGAAAGGAAAGGGAAAATTTGTCTACATAGGTTAGAGACAGAGTATAACAATATTTTCATCGGTACCAGTGAATGTGAACACAATTTCTTAATTCTTGGAGGTTGGGGACTAAAAGGAGGAACAGATTCAGTTTTTCCTGGAATCTATTATGTATGTGGGAATAAGGCTTACTTTAGGCTTCCTGCACGGTGGTATGGAAGTTGCTACTTCGGAATAGTATTTCCAAAGATATACCACGTAAAAAGAAACACTGGCAGCAATGAAAATACTAATGAATTAATACGTAGAAAAAGAGCTAGTTTTTCAGAAATTTTAGGTGATATATTTGGTGCATTGATACCTTCAGTGGGAATAATTCTGAATTCAAGGAAAATATGTAAATTATCTACAGTAGTTGATCGTTTATCAACTGACACTGCTGGAGGATTTCTAATGATTAATGCGGAAATGGTTGCGATTAGATCTATGGTTATGCAAAATCGACTTGCTCTTGACATCATATTGGCAAAAGAGGGCAGAGTCTGTAAATTATTGAAGACGAAACACTGTTGCACTTACATTCCTGATAAAAGTGCAGAAATTGAAACGTATAAACAGAATATAACTAAACTTGAAAAGGAACTAAAACCACTGGAAGTTGATAGTGTATGGGAAAGATTGACCAGTAGTATTAGGTCAATTGGAACCTGGTTTTCTAATATAGGGAAAGGACTTATAGGTCAAATATTAGTACCCTTAGTAGGGATAGGAATAATAGTATTTTCAATAATAATATGGTGCAAATGTTGTAGAAGGAAGGAATCATATAATGTGACAGAAAAGGGAAAGAAGAGAAAGTTTGATGAGATTGAACTTGAAGATTTGAGAAGTGAATTATACAAGAAACTAAAAGGAGATGTGAAAAGTAGAAAGTGTAAAAATGAAAATGAAACCATAATATGCTAAAAGTTGGCATCTGGTTGTGGGTAATGTTTTTGATGGCTCAGAAACGCCATCAGAGAGGGGATTGATGGAGCAAGGACTCACAAATGAGACTTGCTCGGATGCAATCTTCTTAAAGTATTAATGTATTAAGTTGTATTGTTAATACTAACCATTGCACACACAAACACAACTAGAAGGAGGCTTGCTTATGTGTTTTTACTAACAAGTAACACTTGTCTATTCTAAAATGGCCGCTAAAACGCGGGAACTTTATTGCACATGTCTCAACCATATCACGTGGTGTGACGTCTTTCTTTGCTTGGTGGGAAAATCCTTGCTTCTGCGCAGTGTGATTTAAAATGGCTACTCTATGTTCTCACATGCTACAGCTTGCTCTTATGTTTTGCTTAAATTGTAATATTTTAACGCTATTAATGCGGGGATAAGTTTATAAATAAATGGGAATAGAATAGACAGAGCGGGTATACAGTGAAACATTTTATTTGTGATTTTAATATTTTCTTCTTTGATTTTATTAGTTCGTAAATGTTGGGCCTGGGGTTGGTGAACTGAAAACTCGAATGACGTGGGTTCTGCGCATGCTCCTTGACAGACTGCCCAGAGCGGAAAAAGGATGAAGTCAACCTGGACGTCGTCCAAGGCCGTGACCTGATGGCCAATATTGTCATATCCTGAATGTTCTTAAAAATTTGTAACAATGTACATGAAAAGGCACAAACTTTGTCATAAGATGGGTGGGAAATAAAGCAAATGTATTGAATTTGAGGGGCGGTATTCTAGAACATAGAGCCTTATGAAATGAATTAAATCGATATGGTGTGAGGATCAACCCCCTGTCCCCGTCCAATAAGAAGTAGTGGCCCCATAAGTTAGCAACATTAAGGGGAGGTACATGGGCGTAGAAGGGTATAATAGCTATAGAATTAGCAAATTAGTTAGCACAAGAGAGGCCTTCAAGCACAAGCATTACGCGCATTTCAAGCTTAAGCATAGCTGAAGGAGCCGAGAGGCTGATCGATTGCAGACTGAACCGCTGTCCAGAGAGGTCCTGAGGTGGAGGCGGCGGAATCCATTAGAAGGAAGAAACGGGAGAATCGAGGAGAAGCGAAGTACCAGAGAGGGGAACGACGCAGGCATCGTGGGTAGAGAGGTCACCGGTCCTGTCCTGATCCGGGAGGAGTCTTTGCTCTTCATCCTTTCAGGGTCCTATCTTTCCAACTCCTTGGCCAAGGGTTTGGTTCTCGCACTTAGGTAAATATAAATGCAAACCTTAGTTGCGCTGCTGTCTCTATCTTCTCTTTTTCCTAAGGGACCGTCATTAATCGATAAATCATTGTTGTGCTTCCTCCTTGAGATTTGATTCAAGTACTATGTGGCTTTGTATTTTACTCTGCTAAATCTTTAGATAAACATTTTAAAACTTCATGACTTTGTGATTATTTAGAAATTATGAATTGTATGGAATGTCACTCATTTTAAATTTCCCAATTATCAAAGGGTCCATCGGTAAGTCATTACTCTTCAATCAGAAGGTAATTGGTAGCAGGGATTTGATAAAGAGTACCAACTGACCCACCAGCGGAAATTGCTAGCGAAGTATGAATGTATGGGCCCAAGTGAGTATTTTGTGTATGAATGCTTGTTGCTAGTAACCCGCTGGATCAGTATGACAACACCTTTAAAGAAGTAGTGTAGTGTTGAATGTAACACCTGAAAAGGAAACTGATTAAACAAAACGTTTGTGCCCTGATTACAAGTTGGCAGAGCAGTATCCGCAGATGGAATACCACTCTGCCCGATTATATGTGGCTCGGAGTTCCAGCACACAGATTTCCCAGTGCGAGAACACCAATTCCAATTTTACCGGCATTAAACGTATCTGGTAAAAGTCGAATGAAGGGGGGTGCAAGTGCAGCTGGGATCAGCCACCCCTACCTGCTGAACCCCTTCCTACAGCAGAGGTAAAATGTAATGCTCAAATCTGCTATCCCACATCCTGTCCTGTACCCTGACACCCTCCCCATCCACCGTCCCAATCCCCCCACCTTGAACCGCCCCAGGCTGCCATTCACAACCTGCTCAGAACATGTGGTAAATGGGAGCTTGAATCCGCACGGAAATGGGTATAGCATGCAGAATTTTGATCCAGAAAAAATTGGACCCAAGAGGTTATTTATCATTCTAGGGGAAATACTCATAATAGGCGAATTTAGGTGCAGAGATACCACCTGTTTCATCTGTTCGAAATCTCCTTAGTTCATAATGCGGGTTCTATTGAACTAGCCGGAAATATAATTAAAGGTTATACAAACACACAGCATATATACAAACGCTGAAGATGTCTCCCAGGTCTACAGATGGCCATTGCTCTAAGTCAAGATTTACTGACTGATATAACTGACCCAAGTGGATTTCATGATGCGAATTTACACATTAGATTTATAGTAGATGAACTGGAGTAAAAGATGCAAATCCTTTAAAAACATCCATACCCCCAGTTATACTTTCCAGAATTTGGATGGGTGAAGTTATGGTTGTTGGAGCTGCAGATGATAATTGACTCATCATCTGTCTACGGTAGAACAAGGGGCTTTCCAAAACGATTTAAGGTCACATAAAAAATAGCAGATGGTCAGCTCAAGAGAGGATAGAAGCTTGGTGTGGTGGATGATGATGAGTAGCCCCATTTGGCTTTATCTGCTGTTAACTTAACTAAAAAAAAAGTACATTTCAGCTTTGAAGGTGCTCTCCATCACTGATGTGCATCCCATCATCTTTTTCAAAATGTGGTTGGGATTGTGACTGACATATGTTTGGGCAGGATGGCTTTAACCATTCATCCAATTCCTGGACCTTTTCACTCAGCCTCCTAGCTGAGGTATGATTGACCCAATGAAGGTTGCATCTCCAGGATCCTGATATACTACAGGATGGATAGGTCTCAGCAAAGTTTGGCTAGACAAGAGAAAGTTGGGTTTGGTGCTGGGACAGAGGATAGCTATTGTATCATTTCTTGGTTGACACAAGCAATTTCTTGTTAGTAGCCAAACGTGAATATACTTGGAAGCAAACTTTATTCCACGTCAAGTAGTAGGGTCTCCAAGATATAAGAGGAGTGTTTAGCACTAGCTATTGAGGTAGACAGATATGTTCAATGTGGTTTCTACCAATCCTGGTCATAAATGCTTGGGTTTGAGAGGTGGCATCTTTAGTTTGCTGTGGAATTGGCTGCTTGTCATGCATGCTGTTTGTGACACCCTGAACCCTCTTGTGGTTGAATTATATAATGAATTGTTTTTTCAGAAGTTTTGGGCTTTCTTCTCCTGGAGCTCTTCATCATTTTACATGTGGCTTCCATGTATGTTGCAAAACACACAAGATGATGGACGGAATGTTGCACAATGGCAAACATTCACCCCCAGTCACAGATCTGGGTTTAATCCATCGTTATTTTGCTTCACCACGCCACCCCAGTTCAGACATAGCCATATGCAAATCAGTCTTGACCCTGTGCCTCATGGGAACAGTCCAGACCGAACTGCCAAGCCATGTCTTCCCTGGACCGGAATCAAGCATCCTAGGACCGGTTTCGGGCATTCAGCCCTCATCAGCCAGGATAGCCTGACTCCAGTGGCGCAGTGAGCACGGGACCCACGTCTGGGCATACCCTTCCCACTTGGGGCGAATTGCAAAACACACAAGATGATGGACGGAATGTTGCACAATGGCAAACATTCACCCCCAGTCACAGATCTGGGTTTAATCCATCGTTATTTTGCTTCACCACGCCACCCCAGTTCAGACATAGCCATATGCAAATCAGTCTTGACCCTGTGCCTCATGGGAACAGTCCAGACCGAACTGCCAAGCCATGTCTTCCCTGGACCGGAATCAAGCATCCTAGGACCGGTTTCGGGCATTCAGCCCTCATCAGCCAGGATAGCCTGACTCCAGTGGCGCAGTGAGCACGGGACCCACGTCTGGGCATACCCTTCCCACTTGGGGCGAATTGCAAAACACACAAGATGATGGACGGAATGTTGCACAATGGCAAACATTCACCCCCAGTCACAGATCTGGGTTTAATCCATCGTTATTTTGCTTCACCACGCCACCCCAGTTCAGACATTGGGTCCCGTGCTCTCCATGCCACTGGAGTCAAGCTATCCTAGCTGATGAGGGCTGAAAGCCCGAAACCGGTCCTAGGATGCTTGTTTCCAGTCCACGGAGGACCTGGCCTGGCAGTTCGGGCTGGACTGTTCCCATTGGGCGCAGGGTCAAGACTGATTTGCATATGGCTGGGTCCAAACTGGAATGGCATGGTGAGCAAAAACGATGGATTTAGGCCCAGATCTCTGTACTGGGGTGAATGTATGACATTGTTCTGCATTCTGTCCATCAAATGTTGTTTTTGCATTTGTCACCCCGAGTGGGATGGGTATGCCCAGACGTGGGTCCCGTGCTCTCCATGCCACTGGAGTCAAGCTATCCTAGCTGATGAGGGCTGAAAGCCCGAAACCGGTCCTAGGATGCTTGTTTCCAGTCCACGGAGGACCTGGCCTGGCAGTTCGGGCTGGACTGTTCCCATTGGGCGCAGGGTCAAGACTGATTTGCATATGGCTGGGTCCAAACTGGAATGGCATGGTGAGCAAAAACGATGGATTTAGGCCCAGATCTCTGTACTGGGGTGAATGTATGACATTGTTCTGCATTCTGTCCATCAATTGTTGTTTTTGCATTTGTCACCCCGAGTGGGACGGGAATGCCCAGACGTGGGTCCTGTGCTCTCCATGCCACTGGAGTCAAGCTATCCTAGCTGATGAGGGCTGAAAGCCCGAAACCGGTCCTAGGATGCTTGTTTCCAGTCCACGGAGGACCTGGCCTGGCAGTTCGGGCTGGACTGTTCCCATTGGGCGCAGGGTCAAGACTGATTTGCATATGGCTGGGTCCAAACTGGAATGGCATGGTGAGCAAAAAAACGATGGATTTAGGCCCAGATCTCTGAACTGGGGTGAATGTATGACATTGTTCTGCATTCTGTCCATCAATTGTTGTTTTTGCATTTGTCACCCCGAGTGGGACGGGTATGCCCAGACGTGGGTCCCGTGCTCTCCATGCCACTGGAGTCAAGCTATCCTAGCTGATGAGGGCTGAAAGCCCGAAACCGGTCCTAGGATGCTTGTTTCCAGTCCACGGAGGACCTGGCCTGGCAGTTCGGGCTGGACTGTTCCCATTGGGCGCAGGGTCAAGACTGATTTGCATATGGCTGGGTCCAAACTGGAATGGCATGGTGAGCAAAAAACGATGGATTTAGGCCCAGATCTCTGTACTGGGGTGAATGTATGACATTGTTCTGCATTCTGTCCATCAATTGTTGTTTTTGCATTTGTCACCCCGAGTGGGACGGGTATGCCCAGACGTGGGTCCCGTGCTCTCCATGCCACTGGAGTCAAGCTATCCTAGCTGATGAGGGCTGAAAGCCCGAAACCGGTCCTAGGATGCTTGTTTCCAGTCCACGGAGGACCTGGCCTGGCAGTTCGGGCTGGACTGTTCCCATTGGGCGCAGGGTCAAGACTGATTTGCATATGGCTGGGTCCAAACTGGAATGGCATGGTGAGCAAAAAAACGATGGATTTAGGCCCAGATCTCTGTACTGGGGTGAATGTATGACATTGTTCTGCATTCTGTCCATCAATTGTTGTTTTTGCATTTGTCACCCCGAGTGGGACGGGTATGCCCAGACGTGGGTCCCGTGCTCTCCATGCCACTGGAGTCAAGCTATCCTAGCTGATGAGGGCTGAAAGCCCGAAACCGGTCCTAGGATGCTTGTTTCCAGTCCACGGAGGACCTGGCCTGGCAGTTCGGGCTGGACTGTTCCCATTGGGCGCAGGGTCAAGACTGATTTGCATATGGCTGGGTCCAAACTGGAATGGCATGGTGAGCAAAAAACGATGGATTTAGGCCCAGATCTCTGTACTGGGGTGAATGTATGACATTGTTCTGCATTCTGTCCATCAATTGTTGTTTTTGCATTTGTCACCCCGAGTGGGATGGGTATGCCCAGACGTGGGTCCCGTGCTCTCCATGCCACTGGAGTCAAGCTATCCTAGCTGATGAGGGCTGAAAGCCCGAAACCGGTCCTAGGATGCTTGTTTCCAGTCCAGGGGGGACCTGGCCTGGCAGTTCGGGCTGGACTGTTCCCATTGGGCGCAGGGTCAAGACTGATTTGCATATGGCTGGGTCCAAACTGGAATGGCATGGTGAGCAAAAAAACGATGGATTTAGGCCCAGATCTCTGTACTGGGGTGAATGTATGACATTGTTCTGTATTCTGTCCATCAATTGTTGTTTTTGCATTTGTCACCCCGAGTGGGACGGGTATGCCCAGACGTGGGTCCTGTGCTCTCCATGCCACTGGAGTCAAGCTATCCTAGCTGATGAGGGCTGAAAGCCCGAAACCGGTCCTAGGATGCTTGTTTCCAGTCCACGGAGGACCGGGCCTGGCAGTTCGGGCTGGACTGTTCCCATTGGGCGCAGGGTCAAGACTGATTTGCATATGGCTGGGTCCAAACTGGAATGGCATGGTGAGCAAAAAAACGATGGATTTAGGCCCAGATCTCTGTACTGGGGTGAATGTATGACATTGTTCTGCATTCTGTCCATCAATTGTTGTTTTTGCATTTGTCACCCCGAGTGGGACGGGTATGCCCAGACGTGGGTCCCGTGCTCTCCATGCCACTGGAGTCAAGCTATCCTAGCTGATGAGGGCTGAAAGCCCGAAACCGGTCCTAGGATGCTTGTTTCCAGTCCACGGAGGACCTGGCCTGGCAGTTCGGGCTGGACTGTTCCCATTGGGCGCAGGGTCAAGACTGATTTGCATATGGCTGGGTCCAAACTGGAATGGCATGGTGAGCAAAAAAATGATGGATTTAGGCCCAGATCTCTGTACTGGGGTGAATGTATGACATTGTTCTGCATTCTGTCCATCAATTGTTGTTTTTGCATTTGTCACCCCGAGTGGGATGGGTATGCCCAGACGTGGGTCCCGTGCTCTCCATGCCACTGGAGTCAAGCTATCCTAGCTGATGAGGGCTGAAAGCCCGAAACCGGTCCTAGGATGCTTGTTTCCAGTCCACGGAGGACCTGGCCTGGCAGTTCGGGCTGGACTGTTCCCATTGGGCGCAGGGTCAAGACTGATTTGCATATGGCTGGGTCCAAACTGGAATGGCATGGTGAGCAAAAAAACGATGGATTTAGGCCCAGATCTCTGTACTGGGGTGAATGTATGACATTGTTCTGAATTCTGTCCATCAATTGTTGTTTTTGCATTTGTCACCCCGAGTGGGACGGGTATGCCCAGACGTGGGTCCCGTGCTCTCCATGCCACTGGAGTCAAGCTATCCTAGCTGATGAGGGCTGAAAGCCCGAAACCGGTCCTAGGATGCTTGTTTCCAGTCCACGGAGGACCGGGCCTGGCAGTTCGGGCTGGACTGTTCCCATTGGGCGCAGGGTCAAGACTGATTTGCATATGGCTGGGTCCAAACTGGAATGGCATGGTGAGCAAAAAAACGATGGATTTAGTCCCAGATCTCTGTACTGGGGTGAATGTATGACATTGTTCTGCATTCTGTCCATCAATTGTTGTTTTTGCATTTGTCACCCCGAGTGGGACGGGTATGCCCAGACGTGGGTCCCGTGCTCTCCATGCCACTGGAGTCAAGCTATCCTAGCTGATGAGGGCTGAAAGCCCGAAACCGGTCCTAGGATGCTTGTTTCCAGTCCACGGAGGACCTGGCCTGGCAGTTCGGGCTGGACTGTTCCCATTGGGCGCAGGGTCAAGACTGATTTGCATATGGCTGGGTCCAAACTGGAATGGCATGGTGAGCAAAAAATGATGGATTTAGGCCCAGATCTCTGTACTGGGGTGAATGTATGACATTGTTCTGCATTCTGTCCATCAATTGTTGTTTTTGCATTTGTCACCCCGAGTGGGACGGGTATGCCCAGACGTGGGTCCCGTGCTCTCCATGCCACTGGAGTCAAGCTATCCTAGCTGATGAGGGCTGAAAGCCCGAAACCGGTCCTAGGATGCTTGTTTCCAGTCCACGGAGGACCTGGCCTGGCAGTTCGGGCTGGACTGTTCCCATTGGGCGCAGGGTCAAGACTGATTTGCATATGGCTGGGTCCAAACTTGAATGGCATGGTGAGCAAAAAAACGATGGATTTGGGCCCAGATCTCTGTACTGGGGTGAATGTATGACATTGTTCTGCATTCTGTCCATCAATTGTTGTTTTTGCATTTGTCACCCCGAGTGGGACGGGTATGCCCAGACGTGGGTCCCGTGCTCTCCATGCCACTGGAGTCAAGCTATCCTAGCTGATGAGGGCTGAAAGCCCGAAACCGGTCCTAGGATGCTTGTTTCCAGTCCACGGAGGACCTGGCCTGGCAGTTCGGGCTGGACTGTTCCCATTGGGCGCAGGGTCAAGACTGATTTGCATATGGCTGGGTCCAAACTGGAATGGCATGGTGAGCAAAAAACGATGGATTTAGGCCCAGATCTCTGTACTGGGGTGAATGTATGACATTGTTCTGCATTCTGTCCATCAATTGTTGTTTTTGCATTTGTCACCCCGAGTGGGACGGGTATGCCCAGACGTGGGTCCCGGGCTCTCCATGCCACTGGAGTCAAGCTATCCTAGCTGATGAGGGCTGAAAGCCCGAAACCGGTCCTAGGATGCTTGTTTCCAGTCCACGGAGGACCTGGCCTGGCAGTTCGGGCTGGACTGTTCCCATTGGGCGCAGCGTCAAGACTGATTTGCATATGGCTGGGTCCAAACTGGAATGGCATGGTGAGCAAAAAACGATGGATTTAGGCCCAGATCTCTGTACTGGGGTGAATGTATGACATTGTTCTGCATTCTGTCCATCAATTGTTGTTTTTGCATTTGTCACCCCGAGTGGGACGGGTATGCCCAGACGTGGGTCCCGTGCTCTCCATGCCACTGGAGTCAAGCTATCCTAGCTGATGAGGGCTGAAAGCCCGAAACCGGTCCTAGGATGCTTGTTTCCAGTCCACGGAGGACCTGGCCTGGCAGTTCGGGCTGGACTGTTCCCATTGGGCGCAGGGTCAAGACTGATTTGCATATGGCTGGGTCCAAACTGGAATGGCATGGTGAGCAAAAAAACGATGGATTTAGGCCCAGATCTCTGTACTAAGGTGAATGTATGACATTGTTCTGCATTCTGTCCATCAATTGTTGTTTTAGCATTTGTCACCCCGAGTGGGACGGGTTTGCCCAGACGTGGGTCCCGTGCTCTCCATGCCACTGGAGTCAAGCTATCCTAGCTGATGAGGGCTGAAAGCCCGAAACCGGTCCTAGGATGCTTGTTTCCAGTCCACGGAGGACCTGGCCTGGCAGTTCGGGCTGGACTGTTCCCATTGGGCGCAGGGTCAAGACTGATTTGCATATGGCTGGGTCCAAACTGGAATGGCATGGTGAGCAAAAAACGATGGATTTAGGCCCAGATCTCTGTACTGGGGTGAATGTATGACATTGTTCTGCATTCTGTCCATCAATTGTTGTTTTTGCATTTGTCACCCCGAGTGGGACGGGTATGCCCAGACGTGGGTCCCGTGCTCTCCATGCCACTGGAGTCAAGCTATCCTAGCTGATGAGGGCTGAAAGCCCGAAACCGGTCCTAGGATGCTTGTTTCCAGTCCACGGAGGACCTGGCCTGGCAGTTCGGGCTGGACTGTTCCCATTGGGCGCAGGGTCAAGATTGATTTGCATACGGCTGGGTCCAAACTGGAATGGCATGGTGAGCAAAAAACGATGGATTTAGGCCCAGATCTCTGTACTGGGGTGAATGTATGACATTGTTCTGCATTCTGTCCATCAATTGTTGTTTTTGCATTTGTCACCCCGAGTGGGACGGGTATGCCCAGACGTGGGTCCCGTGCTCTCCATGCCACTGGAGTCAAGCTATCCTAGCTGATGAGGGCTGAAAGCCCGAAACCGGTCCTAGGATGCTTGTTTCCAGTCCACGGAGGACCTGGCCTGGCAGTTCGGGCTGGACTGTTCCCATTGGGCGCAGGGTCAAGACTGATTTGCATATGGCTGGGTCCAAACTGGAATGGCATGGTGAGCAAAAAACGATGGATTTAGGCCCAGATCTCTGTACTGGGGTGAATGTATGACATTGTTCTGCATTCTGTCCATCAATTGTTGTTTTTGCATTTGTCACCCCGAGTGGGACGGGTATGCCCAGACGTGGGTCCCGTGCTCTCCATGCCACTGGAGTCAAGCTATCCTAGCTGATGAGGGCTGAAAGCCCGAAACCGGTCCTAGGATGCTTGTTTCCAGTCCACGGAGGACCTGGCCTGGCAGTTCGGGCTGGACTGTTCCCATTGGGCGCAGGGTCAAGACTGATTTGCATATGGCTGGGTCCAAACTGGAATGGCATGGTGAGCAAAAAACGATGGATTTAGGCCCAGATCTCTGTACTGGGGTGAATGTATGACATTGTTCTGCATTCTGTCCATCAATTGTTGTTTTTGCATTTGTCACCCCGAGTGGGACGGGTATGCCCAGACGTGGGTCCCGTGCTCTCCATGCCACTGGAGTCAAGCTATCCTAGCTGATGAGGGCTGAAAGCCCGAAACCAGTCCTAGGATGCTTGTTTCCAGTCCACGGAGGACCTGGCCTGGCAGTTCGGGCTGGACTGTTCCCATTGGGCGCAGGGTCAAGACTGATTTGCATATGGCTGGGTCCAAACTGGAATGGCATGGTGAGCAAAAAACGATGGATTTAGGCCCAGATCTCTGTACTGGGGTGAATGTATGACATTGTTCTGCATTCTGTCCATCAATTGTTGTTTTTGCATTTGTCACCCCGAGTGGGACGGGTATGCCCAGACGTGGGTCCCGTGCTCTCCATGCCACTGGAGTCAAGCTATCCTAGCTGATGAGGGCTGAAAGCCCGAAACCGGTCCTAGGATGCTTGTTTCCAGTCCACGGAGGACCTGGCCTGGCAGTTCGGGCTGGACTGTTCCCATTGGGCGCAGGGTCAAGACTGATTTGCATATGGCTGGGTCCAAACTGGAATGGCATGGTGAGCAAAAAAACGATGGATTTAGGCCCAGATCTCTGTACTGGGGTGAATGTATGACATTGTTCTGCATTCTGTCCATCAATTGTTGTTTTTGCATTTGTCACCCCGAGTGGGACGGGTATGCCCAGACGTGGGTCCCGTGCTCTCCATGCCACTGGAGTCAAGCTATCCTAGCTGATGAGGGCTGAAAGCCCGAAACCGGTCCTAGGATGCTTTTTTCCAGTCCACGGAGGACCTGGCCTGGCAGTTCGGGCTGGACTGTTCCCATTGGGCGCAGGGTCAAGACTGATTTGCATATGGCTGGGTCCAAACTGGAATGGCATGGTGAGCCAAAAAACGATGGATTTAGGCCCAGATCTCTGTACTGGGGTGAATGTATGACATTGTTCTGCATTCTGTCCATCAATTGTTGTTTTTGCATTTGTCACCCCGAGTGGGACGGGTATACCCAGACGTGGGTCCCGGGCTCTCCATGCCACTGGAGTCAAGCTATCCTAGCTGATGAGGGCTGAAAGCCCGAAACCGGTCCTAGGATGCTTGTTTCCAGTCCACGGAGGACCTGGCCTGGCAGTTCGGGCTGGACTGTTCCCATTGGGCGCAGGGTCAAGACTGATTTGCATATGGCTGGGTCCAAACTGGAATGGCATGGTGAGCAAAAAAACGATGGATTTAGGCCCAGATCTCTGTACTGGGGTGAATGTATGACATTGTTCTGCATTCTGTCCATCAATTGTTGTTTTTGCATTTGTCACCCCGAGTGGGACGGGTATGCCCAGACGTGGGTCCCGTGCTCTCCATGCCACTGGAGTCAAGCTATCCTAGCTGATGAGGGCTGAAAGCCCGAAACCGGTCCTAGGATGCTTGTTTCCAGTCCAAGGAGGACCTGGCCTGGCAGTTCGGGCTGGACTGTTCCCATTGGGCGCAGGGTCAAGACTGATTTGCATATGGCTGGGTCCAAACTGGAATGGCATGGTGAGCAAAAAAACGATGGATTTAGGCCCAGATCTCTGTACTGGGGTGAATGTATGACATTGTTCTGCATTCTGTCCATCAATTGTTGTTTTTGCATTTGTCACCCCGAGTGGGACGGGTATACCCAGATGTGGGTCCTGTGCTCTCCATGCCACTGGAGTCAAGCTATCCTAGCTGATGAGGGCTGAAAGCCCGAAACCGGTCCTAGGATGCTTGTTTCCAGTCCACGGAGGACCTGGCCTGGCAGTTCGGGCTGGACTGTTCCCATTGGGCGCAGGGTCAAGACTGATTTGCATATGGCTGGGTCCAAACTGGAATGGCATGGTGAGCAAAAAAACGATGGATTTAGGCCCAGATCTCTGTACTGGGGTGAATGTATGACATTGTTCTGCATTCTGTCCATCAATTGTTGTTTTTGCATTTGTCACCCCGAGTGGGACGGGTATGCCCAGACGTGGGTCCCGGGCTCTCCATGCCACTGGAGTCAAGCTATCCTAGCTGATGAGGGCTGAAAGCCCGAAACCGGTCCTAGGATGCTTGTTTCCAGTCCACGGAGGACCTGGCCTGGCAGTTCGGGCTGGACTGTTCCCATTGGGCGCAGCGTCAAGACTGATTTGCATATGGCTGGGTCCAAACTGGAATGGCATGGTGAGCAAAAAACGATGGATTTAGGCCCAGATCTCTGTACTGGGGTGAATGTATGACATTGTTCTGCATTCTGTCCATCAATTGTTGTTTTTGCATTTGTCACCCCGAGTGGGACGGGTATGCCCAGACGTGGGTCCCGTGCTCTCCATGCCACTGGAGTCAAGCTATCCTAGCTGATGAGGGCTGAAAGCCCGAAACCGGTCCTAGGATGCTTGTTTCCAGTCCACGGAGGACCTGGCCTGGCAGTTCGGGCTGGACTGTTCCCATTGGGCGCAGGGTCAAGACTGATTTGCATATGGCTGGGTCCAAACTGGAATGGCATGGTGAGCAAAAACGATGGATTTAGGCCCAGATCTCTGTACTAAGGTGAATGTATGACATTGTTCTGCATTCTGTCCATCAATTGTTGTTTTAGCATTTGTCACCCCGAGTGGGACGGGTTTGCCCAGACGTGGGTCCCGTGCTCTCCATGCCACTGGAGTCAAGCTATCCTAGCTGATGAGGGCTGAAAGCCCGAAACCGGTCCTAGGATGCTTGTTTCCAGTCCACGGAGGACCTGGCCTGGCAGTTCGGGCTGGACTGTTCCCATTGGGCGCAGGGTCAAGACTGATTTGCATATGGCTGGGTCCAAACTGGAATGGCATGGTGAGCAAAAAACGATGGATTTAGGCCCAGATCTCTGTACTGGGGTGAATGTATGACATTGTTCTGCATTCTGTCCATCAATTGTTGTTTTTGCATTTGTCACCCCGAGTGGGACGGGTATGCCCAGACGTGGGTCCCGTGCTCTCCATGCCACTGGAGTCAAGCTATCCTAGCTGATGAGGGCTGAAAGCCCGAAACCGGTCATAGGATGCTTGTTTCCAGTCCACGGAGGACCTGGCCTGGCAGTTCGGGCTGGACTGTTCCCATTGGGCGCAGGGTCAAGATTGATTTGCATATGGCTGGGTCCAAACTGGAATGGCATGGTGAGCAAAAAAACGATGGATTTAGGCCCAGATCTCTGTACTGGGGTGAATGTATGACATTGTTCTGCATTCTGTCCATCAATTGTTGTTTTTGCATTTGTCACCCCGAGTGGGACGGGTATGCCCAGACGTGGGTCCCATGCTCTCCATGCCACTGGAGTCAAGCTATCCTAGCTGATGAGGGCTGAAAGCCCGAAACCGGTCCTAGGATGCTTGTTTCCAGTCCACGGAGGACCTGGCCTGGCAGTTCGGGCTGGACTGTTCCCATTGGGCGCAGGGTCAAGACTGATTTGCATATGGCTGGGTCCAAACTGGAATGGCATGGTGAGCAAAAAAACGATGGATTTAGGCCCAGATCTCTGTACTGGGGTGAATGTATGACATTGTTCTGCATTCTGTCCATCAATTGTTGTTTTTGCATTTGTCACCCCGAGTGGGACGGGTATGCCCAGACGTGGGTCCCGTGCTCTCCATGCCACTGGAGTCAAGCTATCCTAGCTGATGAGGGCTGAAAGCCCGAAACCGGTCCTAGGATGCTTGTTTCCAGTCCACGGAGGACCTGGCCTGGCAGTTCGGGCTGGACTGTTCCCATTGGGCGCAGGGTCAAGACTGATTTGCATATGGCTGGGTCCAAACTGGAATGGCATGGTGAGCAAAAAACGATGGATTTAGGCCCAGATCTCTGTACTGGGGTGAATGTATGACATTGTTCTGCATTCTGTCCATCAATTGTTGTTTTTGCATTTGTCACCCCGAGTGGGACGGGTATGCCCAGACGTGGGTCCCGTGCTCTCCATGCCACTGGAGTCAAGCTATCCTAGCTGATGAGGGCTGAAAGCCCGAAACCAGTCCTAGGATGCTTGTTTCCAGTCCACGGAGGACCTGGCCTGGCAGTTCGGGCTGGACTGTTCCCATTGGGCGCAGGGTCAAGACTGATTTGCATATGGCTGGGTCCAAACTGGAATGGCATGGTGAGCAAAAAAACGATGGATTTAGGCCCAGATCTCTGTACTGGGGTGAATGTATGACATTGTTCTGCATTCTGTCCATCAATTGTTGTTTTTGCATTTGTCACCCCGAGTGGGACGGGTATGCCCAGACGTGGGTCCCGTGCTCTCCATGCCACTGGAGTCAAGCTATCCTAGCTGATGAGGGCTGAAAGCCCGAAACCGGTCCTAGGATGCTTGTTTCCAGTCCACGGAGGACCTGGCCTGGCAGTTCGGGCTGGACTGTTCCCATTGGGCGCAGGGTCAAGACTGATTTGCATATGGCTGGGTCCAAACTGGAATGGCATGGTGAGCAAAAACGATGGATTTAGGCCCAGATCTCTGTACTGGGGTGAATGTATGACATTGTTCTGCATTCTGTCCATCAATTGTTGTTTTTGCATTTGTCACCCCGAGTGGGACGGGTATGCCCAGACGTGGGTCCCGTGCTCTCCATGCCACTGGAGTCAAGCTATCCTAGCTGATGAGGGCTGAAAGCCCGAAACCGGTCCTAGGATGCTTGTTTCCAGTCCACGGAGGACCTGGCCTGGCAGTTCGGGCTGGACTGTTCCCATTGGGCGCAGGGTCAAGACTGATTTGCATATGGCTGGGTCCAAACTGGAATGGCATGGTGAGCAAAAAACGATGGATTTAGGCCCAGATCTCTGTACTGGGGTGAATGTATGACATTGTTCTGCATTCTGTCCATCAATTGTTGTTTTTGCATTTGTCACCCCGAGTGGGACGAATATACCCAGACGTGGGTCCCGGGCTCTCCATGCCACTGGAGTCAAGCTATCCTAGCTGATGAGGGCTGAAAGCCCGAAACCGGTCCTAGGATGCTTGTTTCCAGTCCACGGAGGACCTGGCCTGGCAGTTCGGGCTGGACTGTTCCCATTGGGCGCAGGGTCAAGACTGATTTGCATATGGCTGGGTCCAAACTGGAATGGCATGGTGAGCAAAAAACGATGGATTTAGGCCCAGATCTCTGTACTGGGGTGAATGTATGACATTGTTCTGCATTCTGTCCATCAATTGTTGTTTTTGCATTTGTCACCCCGAGTGGGACGGGTATGCCCAGACGTGGGTCCCGTGCTCTCCATGCCACTGGAGTCAAGCTATCCTAGCTGATGAGGGCTGAAAGCCCGAAACCGGTCCTAGGATGCTTGTTTCCAGTCCAAGGAGGACCTGGCCTGGCAGTTCGGGCTGGACTGTTCCCATTGGGCGCAGGGTCAAGACTGATTTGCATATGGCTGGGTCCAAACTGGAATGGCATGGTGAGCAAAAACGATGGATTTAGGCCCAGATCTCTGTACTGGGGTGAATGTATGACATTGTTCTGCATTCTGTCCATCAATTGTTGTTTTTGCATTTGTCACCCCGAGTGGGACGGGTATACCCAGACGTGGGTCCTGTGCTCTCCATGCCACTGGAGTCAAGCTATCCTAGCTGATGAGGGCTGAAAGCCCGAAACCGGTCCTAGGATGCTTGTTTCCAGTCCACGGAGGACCTGGCCTGGCAGTTCGGGCTGGACTGTTCCCATTGGGCGCAGGGTCAAGACTGATTTGCATATGGCTGGGTCCAAACTGGAATGGCATGGTGAGCAAAAACGATGGATTTAGGCCCAGATCTCTGTACTGGGGTGAATGTATGACATTGTTCTGCATTCTGTCCATCAATTGTTGTTTTTGCATTTGTCACCCCGAGTGGGACGGGTATGCCCAGACGTGGGTCCCGTGCTCTCCATGCCACTGGAGTCAAGCTATCCTAGCTGATGAGGGCTGAAAGCCCGAAACCGGTCCTAGGATGCTTGTTTCCAGTCCACGGAGGACCTGGCCTGGCAGTTCGGGCTGGACTGTTCCCATTGGGCGCAGGGTCAAGACTGATTTGCATATGGCTGGGTCCAAACTGGAATGGCATGGTGAGCAAAAAAACGATGGATTTAGGCCCAGATCTCTGTACTGGGGTGAATGTATGACATTGTTCTGAATTCTGTCCATCAATTGTTGTTTTTGCATTTGTCACCCCGAGTGGGACAGGTATGCCCAGACGTGGGTCCCGTGCTCTCCATGCCACTGGAGTCAAGCTATCCTAGCTGATGAGGGCTGAAAGCCCGAAACCGGTCCTAGGATGCTTGTTTCCAGTCCACGGAGGACCTGGCCTGGCAGTTCGGGCTGGACTGTTCCCATTGGGCGCAGGGTCAAGACTGATTTGCATATGGCTGGGTCCAAACTGGAATGGCATGGTGAGCAAAAAAACGATGGATTTAGGCCCAGATCTCTGTACTGGGGTGAATGTATGACATTGTTCTGCATTCTGTCCATCAATTGTTGTTTTTGCATTTGTCACCCCGAGTGGGACGGGTATGCCCAGACGTGGGTCCCGTGCTCTCCATGCCACTGGAGTCAAGCTATCCTAGCTGATGAGGGCTGAAAGCCCGAAACCGGTCCTAGGATGCTTGTTTCCAGTCCACGGAGGACCTGGCCTGGCAGTTCGGGCTGGACTGTTCCCATTGGGCGCAGGGTCAAGACTGATTTGCATATGGCTGGGTCCAAACTGGAATGGCATGGTGAGCAAAAAACGGTGGATTTAGGCCCAGATCTCTGTACTGGGGTGAATGTATGACATTGTTCTGCATTCTGTCCATCAATTGTTGTTTTTGCATTTGTCACCCCGAGTGGGACGGGTATGCCCAGACGTGGGTCCCGTGCTCTCCATGCCACTGGAGTCAAGCTATCCTAGCTGATGAGGGCTGAAAGCCCGCACCGGTCCTAGGATGCTTGTTTCCAGTCCACGGAGGACCTGGCCTGGCAGTTCGGGCTGGACTGTTCCCATTGGGCGCAGGGTCAAGACTGATTTGCATATGGCTGGGTCCAAACTGGAATGGCATGGTGAGTAAAAAAACGATGGATTTAGGCCCAGATCTCTGTACTGGGGTGAATGTATGACATTGTTCTGCATTCTGTCCATCAATTGTTGTTTTTGCATTTGTCACCCCGAGTGGGACGGGTATGCCCAGACGTGGGTCCCGTGCTCTCCATGCCACTGGAGTCAAGCTATCCTAGCTGATGAGGGCTGAAAGCCCAAAACCGGTCCTAGGATGCTTGTTTCCAGTCCACGGAGGACCTGGCCTGGCAGTTCGGGCTGGACTGTTCCCATTGGGCGCAGGGTCAAGACTGATTTGCATATGGCTGGGTCCAAACTGGAATGGCATGGTGAGCAAAAAAACGATGGATTTAGGCCCAGATCTCTGTACTGGGGTGAATGTATGACATTGTTCTGCATTCTGTCCATCAATTGTTGTTTTTGCATTTGTCACCCCGAGTGGGACGGGTATGCCCAGACGTGGGTCCCGTGCTCTCCATGCCACTGGAGTCAAGCTATCCTAGCTGATGAGGGCTGAAATCCCGAAACCGGTCCTAGGATGCTTGTTTCCAGTCCACGGAGGACCTGGCCTGGCAGTTCGGGCTGGACTGTTCCCATTGGGCGCAGGGTCAAGACTGATTTGCATATGGCTGGGTCCAAACTGGAATGGCATGGTGAGCAAAAAACGATGGATTTAGGCCCAGATCTCTGTACTGGGGTGAATGTATGACATTGTTCTGCATTCTGTCCATCAATTGTTGTTTTTGCATTTGTCACCCCGAGTGGGACGGGTATGCCCAGACGTGGGTCCCGTGCTCTCCATGCCACTGGAGTCAAGCTATCCTAGCTGATGAGGGCTGAAAGCCCGAAACCGGTCCTAGGATGCTTGTTTCCAGTCCACGGAGGACCTGGCCTGGCAGTTCGGGCTGGACTGTTCCCATTGGGCGCAGGGTCAAGACTGATTTGCATATGGCTGGGTCCAAACTGGAATGGCATGGTGAGCAAAAAACGATGGATTTAGGCCCAGATCTCTGTACTGGGGTGAATGTATGACATTGTTCTGCATTCTGTCCATCAATTGTTGTTTTTGCATTTGTCACCCCGAGTGGGACGGGTATGCCCAGACGTGGGTCCCGTGCTCTCCATGCCACTGGAGTCAAGCTATCCTAGCTGATGAGGGCTGAAAGCCCGAAACCGGTCCTAGGATGCTTGTTTCCAGTCCACGGAGGACCTGGCCTGGCAGTTCGGGCTGGACTGTTCCCATTGGGCGCAGGGTCAAGACTGATTTGCATATGGCTGGGTCCAAACTGGAATGGCATGGTGAGCAAAAAACGATGGATTTAGGCCCAGATCTCTGTACTGGGGTGAATGTATGACATTGTTCTGCATTCTGTCCATCAATTGTTGTTTTTGCATTTGTCACCCCGAGTGGGACGGGTATGCCCAGACGTGGGTCCCGTGCTCTCCATGCCACTGGAGTCAAGCTATCCTAGCTGATGAGGGCTGAAAGCCCGAAACCGGTCCTAGGATGCTTGTTTCCAGTCCGCGGAGGACCTGGCCTGGCAGTTCGGGCTGGACTGTTCCCATTGGGCGCAGGGTCAAGACTGATTTGCATATGGCTGGGTCCAAACTGGAATGGCATGGTGAGCAAAAAAACGATGGATTTAGGCCCAGATCTCTGTACTGGGGTGAATGTATGACATTGTTCTGCATTCTGTCCATCAATTGTTGTTTTTGCATTTCCATGTATGTTGGGCGTGAACCTATCCGTCCATAATAGTGGGTAGGCAAAGTTCTAACTTTTTGTTACAGACTGCCCTCCTGAGTCACAATTATTACAGAACTTCATCTGCCTGGATCATCTGAATGTACCCTATGAACCCTTGCAGCTTAAACCCTTTGTTTGTGCATGAATATCTCACTTTTTTTCAGGGAGTGCCTTCCCTTGGCCTCTGATTGGCTTAGACTGAAATGCATGTACAAATCCATTGATTCTATGGAAGAGTTTGTCTGCTTTCTCCCCATGCCCTCATCTACTAATTTGGCCAAAGCTTTCCTTCTCTTTTTTGGTACCTCTAGCGATTTCTCCAAAATGGCAATATTCTTCCTCCTTTTTTTGATTCTCAGCTCCCCTACTTCTTTCCTGTATAACAGTAGTTTACAAAACATTTTGCAGACAGGAGAACAAATTACCCCAAGTGCCTTATTCACTGTGTCTTAACCCTGTATTTCCGCTCAAGTTGCAGCCACTTTCTATGATGCAGAGACCAACAAAAATATTCTGAGACCACTCAATCTCCCACCTATCTTTACCGTATATCTCATCAGTTACTATTCCCCTAGCTAGGATGCCTAGTTCCAAGCAGAGTAGAATATAGAAGAAGGCTCTGGTTCTAGGATGTGACAAGGCTGGGCGAATTATACAGCCAATGCCATGATGTTGTCTAAGCCTGTGCAATTAAGTGATCAATTGAGTAAGAGGTCACCTCAAAGTCTCAATTTTAATGATAACTATGCATAGTAGAAACACAAGTGAAATCTCAAGACCTTTTGATCAATTTGGCACCAAAAACAACCAGGATAAAAAAATGTATTCACAAACAAGTGATGTTACTCGGAGAAATACAAACACTTTAAGACTATGATGAGGAGGGGACAACAGTTCTTTTGGAAAACGGAGTTTTATGATTTGGAAACTGCCTGCAGCTATTGGAACTCTGAAAAATTACCACCAGATGTATTCGTTCTGCCTGGCATCCAGGCCGAAGAAAATAGAGCAGCATCAGGGAAATGAAGAGTGACTTGTACGAAAGGGGGTGAGGCTGCGGCAACAACTACCAACATAGTCTAGCAGCACCCTTGGCATTGGCAGAGGTTAAATGCACTGAAATAGCTACTCAGTTGAATTGCACGGTGGACTGAGCAAAGGCCCTGCACACTGAGTCCTTATGGGAAGCAAACCAGTCAGAGTCACTCTGTAAACCATGATGTAGCTTTCATATCCTTAGCATGTCAGATTGCCTTGTGTAGCTGCCAAAAATGTGACGGAAATTACATGGTCCTCCAGGCACTGAAAGCTACAAACATGCAGAGAGCAGTTGAGGTTAGTTGTATCAGGAAGTTGAGTTCCTGACTTCAGGACACTGGAATGCTGAGAGGAGATGTGTGTAAATGAGATATAGCAGCTAAAGCTTCCAAATAGCTTGCTTTCTTAACATGCAGTAATCTTTAATAACAATATAGGAAGTCAGTTTAAAGTAGTTTGTTGAATATGGCATCCATAGGAAGGCTTTCTTATGAGTGAACAGATCGAATTCTGGTAGCAGTTAACCAAAGCTGTTAACCACTGTTCTGATATCACCGAGTAGGAACACATGCTTCCCCGTTGTTCTGCTACCTCGCCTTGGTCTCCAAAGACCCAACCATGGTAGGGGAATAATGGTTGGCATTCTCATTCACCTTCTCCCACCTCTCCCGGCTCTCCACAGACTCGAGGGAGACTGGAACACATGAGGGGCACTGTGCCTATGCCAACCATGTTCTCCCCTGTTAGCGCAGGTCCCTGCAGACCCGCAATGACAGGAGAAATGACACTGCACTCTCAGCCGCGGCCCGTGCAGGTAAGAGTGGTGGGGCGGGGTGGGGGGTATTTCGACAGACGATGACGAGGGAAAATTAATTATTTGTTTAATTTTCCCTTGTCATCGTCCGACGAAATCCCCCCTCACCTGGCCCCACCGCTCGTACCTGCACGGGCCGCGGCTGCGCACTCTTGCGGAGCTGCTTTCAGTGCCTTGACAGGTCTCTGCTCTTAGGGTCTTATTTACAAGCCCCTTGCGCTGCTGGTATGTCACTTTTTCCCATATTAAAAGTGACGAACCGGCAGCGCAAGGGGCTTGTAAATAAGCCCCTTAGTGCAAGGGAGGAAAGAGCAGCTTTGGGCCTGGAGGGGATGAGGTTGCTTTGAGAGTGGGGATGGTGGATTACAGTAGGACAGGTTATATTTGGATGGATGGAAAGGCAGAGAAAGAGTGAGTAGAGGAAAGGAAGGGTTGGTTTGTTAGTTCCGTTTGTGGTTACCTAGTCCGGCCCTATTTCCTTGCTGGTTTAAGGAAGGTACAGAAAAGAAGACTTTTTTGCTAAATTTCTCCTTTTCTAATATGGACGTATATGGTTTGGTCTGTGGCATGTGTGTTATAAAAAATTAAATTAAACACATACATATACAAATGCACTCATAAAATATAAAATGCATTAAATTAATTCAACTCTCATGAACTTTCATTTTCAGGTTTTGCTATTGTTTCCTTAGAATTTATTTAAAAAAAACCTGCCTATTTTCTAGTAATTGATTTTAGATTTGCATTGCCATTACTTATTATTGTTTTGAAAATGTCATGTTAATAAGAAATATAAGCGTTAGGGATAATAATAATAATAATAACAGTAATTATAATAAAAATGACAATGTCTTTTTATGTAATACTCAAACTCTTGGGTGTCCAAGGGACACTAATACTAGTACACCATTTTTCACTGACTTGAGAGGTGTGTTGTGCATTGGGTGTCTGGTACACACAACACGAGCTGATTAGGAAGAAACTACCTTGCATCCAGTGTGAGGCACACGGCTCGCGTGCCCGCCCAGCGTCACGTGCCGTTGAAAAGAAACAATCTCTTGGAATCCGTTCAACTGCTTCCTTCTCGGTGCTTCCACAGTCCCCACGCCCCTGGAGCACCATTGGAGACAGTGATGAAGTGTGGGCTCAATTCCCTTATTAGCTGTAAGACCTGAAAATTATATGTGCAATTAAAAGGCAAAATGCTGATATTACTCACAGGAAGCCCTTTGTACATTAGCAAGGTACAAAAGTCTGCTGACGCTCACCAACGCAGATAGTCAGCAGGGCGGAAGATTAATAGGGCCTCATAAATTCGCGGCCTGAATGGATAGGGGCGGAATAAGCGTGCTGTGTTGCAAATAAATAAAGGGCTGGTCAGACTGAAGCACAGATAAACGAGAGACGTTGCCCCCACCCTTTTTTGGCAGTGTGCTTGTTTAGCAGTAACGTCTATGCACACATATTACATCATCACATCCGGGCAGTGTATGAGTATTTTTAGCTGGAGCCACAAAGAAGACTCGGTATTTCCACATCATCCTACACGTGGCTGGAGACTTTTTCCCCATGCACACCTTCAAGGCTTCCGCTTTTTCGGTGTCTCCCAGCCAGACCTTTTAATTTTCTCAGAAACCTTCAGTGTTAATTGGAGAGGATAAATAATAATAAAAAAATAAAAAAAGTGGCGTGCTTTATGGGAGAGAAGAAAACTGTTCTCAAAGGAGCGGCGAGGTCGTCTGAGTGTTTCGGACTATTATTGTCTTGCATGGAGGGCATCAAGCCACGGCACATCTTCATTAAATGTCCGGGGAACGGATGTTTATAAAAGACCTTTTTTTTGTTCATTATTAAAGGTAATTTTCAGCTACGAATAAGTCCTGGAGGGACAGCGGAACAAACTCTAACGGAAGCGGAAGAGGTGGCGAAAGCAAGCAGTGCAAGGGGCTTTCGAGAAGTAACAGGTCGAGCTTAGTTTTGATTAAAGGTTACACGCTTGTTTAAAAACCCGTTTGAGCATACATCGCCGTACATTACGGAGGGGCATTTTTATTTCTCAATGTTTCTGACAGATCTCTGCTAAATGCAGGTTTAATGCTTTCTCTCGTACTCTGGAGGAGAGCAGCACATAGCTCTCAGGGTCCTCACCTCTATAAGGCGCGGTAAGGCAGTAGTCATAAGGTGCCACCAATTAAGAAGTCCCAATATTTAAATTATGTACTACTGATTACACTAATCTCAGCGGCATAGCCATCAACGTTGCAGCAGGTGCAGTGGCGCCATGGTCTAGCGATCTGAGGGGAGTCTGTTGCTCCAAAGTTATAGATTTTTTTGCTTCCAAATAAGGAGATGGGCCCATTTCGCTTGCTTCCATTAGATCTTATGGCGCCTAGCTACGCCTCGATTTCTTGTAGTGCTTTCTTCATTCTTATCACACTGAGCAAAAAAAGTTCTGGGTGGATTCAAGTTGTGGATCAGGCACTGGGAATCCCAGATTTGCCCTCAGCGTTGAAGAATAAACTCAACTTCCTCACGACAGGCATACAATCTTGAACTGGAAGGACCTACCCACCTCATCAGGGATTGAACCTTGACTCTATGACCTTTGGAAGTTCCCTTTCTCTTAGCCTTCTTTGAAGCCAAACTTTTGATCTGAATCAGGAGAAAAGGAGCGCCTTGACTAACTCCTGCTGTGCCCGCCATCTGATTCCTCCAAAGAGAATTCTGTGTGTGCACTCTTTCTCTCCTAAGACCGCTTGCCTTCCTTCATTGTATCTCCTTACACCAGAAGAATAGGCCTTTAAACACCCCTCAAGTGCCAGAAAGAGACGAACCAGGAGGGACAGGAGCGGAGACACAACACGTAAAACCCATTTTTGAATGGGTTCCTTCCTGTTTCAGCTCTAAATAAAAAAAGAAAGAGAAAGATATTTTTTTCAATCAACTTTGTTTATTTTTTTGTCACATGCCCTTGTATCATCTATACAGCTTGACCTTAAAAAATAAAGCTATGGCTGCTCCTTGTCTTCCACAGCATTCCAATAATGACCATCATGTTCAATGCCCTCAGTAATTAGTCCTCATACTTTCAGGGAATTTCTGTTAAGCTTACCTGTAATTCAGCCTGTGTCTCCCTGCTCTGGAACTGCAGCAAGGACATATTATGCCTGTAGCATTAAAGAACTAACCCTCCTCCCCTCAGTCTTTCCTTCAACCTTCAGACCACCGTCCTGCACCAGACAGAAGGTAGGATCCGAAAGCTAGTAAGCCCCAAAGATACTGCTGTGCCCCATCCCCCAACTGTCCACCCTGGATAGGCTCAATACTTACTGTTCCCCGTGCCTGTCGGCTACTTGGTTCAAGCTTGGGGAAAAACATAGCCCCACAAAAGGAAATTCTGCAACCTACATCATGCGCTAGGCCTTGTGACAGAAATCTACATACATAATCACCAAACAAGCAAAGTTAAAATCCGAAATTTGTCATTTATAGTTACCAACGCACACAACACATGCCAGAACTCATGGTGTCCATCATGTTGTTCCTCTGTTACCTGTTCTGATATATCTGTGACATTGGCAAATAGTTTTTTTTGTGCATGACTGACACTATGAGTCATGTTGTGGTTTGTGTGCTAGTTGACAATCATAACTGATGACTTTCAGTGGTTTTATACGCATTTTCCAATTCATTTAATTGTTTTTATAATGTTCCAACCCCCCTGCACATGGCCATTGGACATCCACAGAGGAGGTTGGCACAGGTGCTGTCCAGTGGCCAGACCCTGGGCACAATTCGCTGTGCAACATTCCGTCCATCATCTTGTGTGTTTTGCTGTTCGCCCTATGTGGGAAGGGTATGCCCAGACGTGGGTCCCGTGCTCACTACGCCACTGGAGTCAAGCTATCCTGGCTGATGATGGCTGATAGCCAGAAACCGGTCCTAGGATGCTTGATTCCGGTCCAGGGAAGACATGGCTTGGCAGTTCGGGCTGGACTGTTCCCATGAGGCACAGGGTCAAGACTGATTTGCATATGGCCATGTCTGAACTGGGGTGGCGTGGTGAGCAAAATAACGATGGATTAAACCCAGATCTGTGACTGGGGGTGAATGTTTTGCCAAGGTGCAACATTCCGTCCATCATCTTGTGTGTTTTGCTGTTCGCCCTATGTGGGAAGGGTATGCCCAGACGTGGGTCCCGTGCTCACTACGCCACTGGAGTCAAGCTATCCTGGCTGATGATGGCTGATAGCCAGAAACCGGTCCTAGGATGCTTGATTCCGGTCCAGGGAAGACATGGCTTGGCAGTTCGGGCTGGACTGTTCCCATGAGGCACAGGGTCAAGACTGATTTGCATATGGCCATGTCTGAACTGGGGTGGCGTGGTGAGCAAAATAACGATGGATTAAACCCAGATCTGTGACTGGGGGTGAATGTTTTGCCAATGTGCAACATTCCGTCCATCATCTTGTGTGTTTTGCTGCTCCTTGTCTTCCACAGCATTCCAATAATGACCATCATGTTCAATGCCCTCAGTAATTAGTCCTCATACTTTCAGGGAATTTCTGTTAAGCTTACCTGTAATTCAGCCTGTGTCTCCCTGCTCTGGAACTGCAGCAAGGACATATTATGCCTGTAGCATTAAAGAACTAACCCTCCTCCCCTCAGTCTTTCCTTCAACCTTCAGACCACCGTCCTGCACCAGACAGAAGGTAGGATCCGAAAGCTAGTAAGCCCCAAAGATACTGCTGTGCCCCATCCCCCAACTGTCCACCCTGGATAGGCTCAATACTTACTGTTCCCCGTGCCTGTCGGCCACTTGGTTCAAGCTTGGGGAAAAACATAGCCCCACAAAAGGAAATTCTGCAACCTACATCATGCGCTAGGCCTTGTGACAGAAATCTACATACATAATCACCAAACAAGCACAGTTAAAATCCGAAATTTGTCATTTATAGTTACCAACGCACACAACACATGCCAGAACTCATGGTGTCCATCATGTTGTTCCTCTGTTACCTGTTCTGATATATCTGTGACATTGGCAAATAGTTTTTTTTGTGCATGACTGACACTATGAGTCATGTTGTGGTTTGTGTGCTAGTTGACAATCATAACTGATGACTTTCAGTGGTTTTATACGCATTTTCCAATTCATTTAATTGTTTTTATAATGTTCCAACCCCCCTGCACATGGCCATTGGACATCCACAGAGGAGGTTGGCACAGGTGCTGTCCAGTGGCCAGACCCTGGGCACAACTCGCTGTGACTGCACATCCCTTTTGCGCATGACCTTTGTAGTGTGCAGCAGGTCTTGGGCGCAGACTGTCTTTGATGTCTGTCTGTTAGAAAGATGAAGTCCTTTTTTCTGATTGGGACATTTATCCGTTAGAAATAGCAATAGGACTATGGTTTTGGTTCTGTCATCAAGGTTCCGACTGACCTGCAAGACATCGGTGTTGCCATTTATCTTACCAAAAAAGTAACTTTGGCATTTGAGTATGCATCTGAATATTCTTTTATCATGATGTGGTGTATAATATCTAAATCTATATATCTATATCTGTTAGATCTGGCAGCCTTAGGGTGGTCTTATTTCCAACTTTTTGCCTACCTTCTCCACTTTCCTGACCTCATTTTTGCTGGCTTTAGCACTTTACCACTGCTAATCAGTACTAAAGTGTTTGTGCTCTCTCCCCTAAACATGGTAACATTGGTTCATCCCCAATTGGCATATTTAATTTTCTTATAAGTCCCTAGTAAAGTGGTATCTCCTGTACCCAGGGCCTGTAAATGAAATGCTACTAGTGGGCCTGCAGCACTGACTGTGCACACACTTAGGTAGCCCTTTAACCATGTCTCAGGCCTGTCATTGCAGGGCCTGTGTGTGCAGTTCACACTGCTATGTCGACCTGGCAAAATAAAGTTTTTGCCAAGCCTAAACCTTCCCTTTTTATACATGTGTCACCCTTCAGGTACTGAGGAAAGTTGGCCGTGCTCATTGGAGATAATGCATCGCCGCTGTTGCGCGGACCAGCATATCGCCGCCATTGCGAGGATCGCTGACAACGCATCGCTTCAGCTGCTCCCCGCATCTTCTTTGACAATGACAAAGCCTGGATTAATGTACTTTTGTTCAGCGGGCCTAGCTGGGTCCCTGCATCCGGCCCACGTTCAATCTCGGGCAGCCAATGAATTTAAAAAGGCAGTGCATGTACTTTTAAGTTTTACATGCCCTGGTAGTTAAAAACTTCCAAAGTAATTTTTCACTACTGCCAGGCCCATCTCTCCCCTAGAATAACATTAGAATTACCTTGTTACATGGTATGAATGTAATTTCCAATTGGGAAGAGATAAGACCCCCAAGTCTGGTGTCTCTGGAATCCTAATTTAAAATCCTAACATATGGTGAGGTCGGATTTTAAATTTCAATTCAGGGAATGCCACTTTTACAAAGTTAAAAAGAATAATTGATGGACGGAATGCTGAAACAATGTCAAACATTCACCCCCAATACAGAGATCTGGGCCTAAATCCATCGTTTTTTTGCACACCATGCCATTCCAGTTTAGACCCAGCCATATGCAAATCAGTCTTGACTAAGCCTGGGTGGTGAACTCCGCTCCGCTCACGGAGTTTGCGGAGTTGTCCGCACTCCGTGTTACGCGGAGCTCGCAGAGTTCTGAAAAACTCTGCTCTGCGCAGCGGAGCAGGGTTTTTTTCCTCACTCGTGCTCCTCAACATCAAGTTGGCAAGCGTTAGCGAGGAAAATCCACCTCCCGGTGAGATTTTTCCTCATTCGCGCTCGTCAACGTCAAGTTAGCGAGCGAGGGAAATCAACCTCCCGGTGAGATTTCTCAACTCAGGCGGTCAGATTTCTCAATGCGAGTGGCCGCATATGCTCGAGACCGCTCGCGTTAAGAAACGGTATGTTCGTGTTGAGAAAGCTGCCGCTCGAGTAGAAAATCTACTCGAGCGGCAGAAAGGAAGCAGCACCCGCTTATGCCCGCTTGCGCTGTGCATGGTGCCGTTCCCAATAATTTCACAGTGCAGACAAACACCTGGCGCTGAAAATTACTGAGAACGCATTTTTCTAATGCACTCCGCCGCTTGAGGTGCTCCGCGTAGCGCGGGAGAGGTTTTTTTTGCACGGAGCTCCGCGAACTCTGCCCAGGCTTATTCTTGACCCTGTTACCCATGGAAACAGTCCAGCCGAACTGCCAGGCCAGGTCCTACCTGGAGCAGAAGCAAGCATCCTGGCACTGGTATCAGGGTATCACCCCTCATCAGCCAGGCTAGCTTGACTCCAGTGGTATGGTGAGCATGGGACCCACGTCTGGGCATACCCTTCCCACTTTGAGCGACAAATGCAAAAAGAACAATTGATGGACTGAATGCTGAAACAATGACAAATATTCACCCCCAGTACAGAGATCTGGGCCTAAATCCATCCTTTTTTTGCGCAACTTGCCATTCCAGTTTAGACCCAGACATATGCAAATCATCTTGACCCTGCTCCCCATGGGAACAGTCCAACCTAAACTGCCAGACCAGGTCCTACCTGGAGTGAAAACAAGCATCCTGGGACCGGTTTCAGGATATCACCCCTCATCAGTCAGACTAGCTTGATTCCAGTGGCATGGTGAGCACTGGACCCACGTCTGGGCATACCCTTCCCACTTTTGGAAGCATGTGTTCCACTTGATTTCCGAAATCCTGCAGATCCATCTTACCTTCCATCCTCTTCAGGCACTCTTAGGGGCAGGCAAAGAGGGTCTTTATCCACTCAACCCCCCCTTCCAATAAATTGATCACTCATTGTTTCGTGGTGGCACACTTGGTGATTGCCTTTCGTTGGAAGGGCCCAGTAATCCCTACTATGAAATTGTGGTCGGCAAGGATCTGAGATATCTACACCATGGAGACGGCAAATGTTAGGGATACTAGATTGCGCTTTGACAACATATGGACCCCCCTTTCTGACCTTTGTGAGGAGAGTTCTGCAGGTCATGCGCGCCCCCAATGTTTGGTAGCCATTGCAGGTCTTGTAGGCCGAGATGGGGTGGAACTGGATTGAACTGTAGGGAGGTGGGCAGAATGTGGAAGTATGGGCTGCACGTGTTCAGTTGTGAAGAAAGTATTTATTGGGGTTTCCTGTTCCCTCTCTCCTGCGAAGCGACTTACCCAGGGATCGCCTTACATACCCACTGTTGTACTACTTTTTTATGGCCTTTTTTATGCTTGAACTGCTCGCTCCTGGTGAGAACACATATTGTTTATGTTTCTGAAATGGTTTTTTTTCTCTTTACTTGATAAATAAGCAGATTTCGAACACTTGGGGGCAGACAATAAAAAAAACCTGTGCGAATTTCCGTCTTGTTACATTCATTCTACACTGTAATTTTTACAATCAGCCACGCAAATGCAAATGGCTTTGCTGACATGATGTTGAATGTAATTTAGGGCTTTGCTACAGCTTGCAGGCTATTGAAGAGTATCCTGCATGTCTTCTGTACACGAGGAGTCCCATTGCCTTCACACAACCGTCTAATTTAAACTGAATGCCTCTCATGATTGTTACACATATTATGGATTGAAAAATCAGACAATGTGTCCCACTCCAATTTTTGCCCATTGCTTGTTGCCGTTCTTACTTGGCACTGGCGTTCTAAGCCATGCTAGGTCATGCTGCTTTTCATTGCTGTAGTAGGTGTGGATCTGCATTTACTCCAAGGGTATTTGCATTGTCTCCACCACGTGACTTCTATTTAGCATCTAATAATAGGGTTTTTTTCTGCATGACAATGCTATTTTGCTCTGCAGTCACAGAGAGTTTCAGTGCAATAAACTTGTTCATGACAGTTGATCAGCACTGTATTGCATGAGCACTCATACAAAACTTTGGTAATCTGGGCCACATTGAGAAAAGTCAAACAATCCCACTTTCGCAATGGTGGCAGATTTTGGTACTTTTTTGTGGTGTTACTTTTTTAATCTCTCCTAATGTTCACAAACACCTTTTGGATCTCTGTTACTTAAATTGTTGTTGTTGCTTTGTGGAGAGTCACTGCACTCATTCTTGTACAACCTTTGTAAAATATCTGCACCTCCACTCCAATCAGTCTCTGGTATTCATTACTTAATTGGGATACCATGTACAAAACCAAATGCAACTGATTTGTGCTGCTCCGAGCCTGTCTCTTAATTGTGACACAGATTACATAAATAGCAGGTCTCAGATTCAGTGGAAAATAGTCCAGTGGAAAAATAGTCCATTATGTAATAACACAAAAACATGTACACTGGTTGAGACAGAAATCCATACAAACGCCATTATTTAATTCCAATGTACATTCACCTGGAGACCAGCAAATTAAGAGATTGCAGCTACCTTTCATTGGTGTGCTCTGCAGCAGCCTATTTACTATCTCTCTAGAGCAGGAAAATCCTGTATTTCCTAGATTTGGCTCTCCTTAAATCTGATTTCACATTCCCTGATCACTTGGCCAATGCACTCTATTGTGCCACCGTAAAGTAGTACTGTCTTTCATAATCCTTAATCTCCTATCTTTAATTTTCAGAACACTTCGCAGTTTTTCACATTTTCCTTAGTGAACTCTCCATGAATTAATATTCTCAAACAATGCAAATCCTTTGGCCCTCATTATGCGTGTCTAATTAAATTCGTACGTGTGGGAGTTACCACACCTCAAAATTCCAAGTTTCAAGGCAAAGACCACACTTCCTAAATTTTCCCCGGGTACATTTGGCAGGTCAAACTTGCTGTAATTTTGTAATTTAGCGCAGTAACTACTGGATCTTGTGCATTTTAGTGCAGTAAGCTCCAAAATCCACATTAAGACCCATTTTCAGGGCAGAAATCATAATAGGCACTGTGTATCACACCATCCAAATTCAGAACCGTCAGTTGTAGGATTTCATTGGGTTCAATAAATAGTCCACTCTTCTCTGGGCACAAGTAGTGAAGGCTTTTGTGTCTTGCAAACATGCCAATAAAATTTAGCATTCTATCCACAAAGGTAAATAAGCACCTGTGGATTTACTCGTGTTTATTTATTAAAACACCTATTAGTTACTTTTTTTTGCTACTCACCGTTTCCCAGAGTAAGGCTAGCCCTAGGTGTAGACTTACAAGAATACCCCCAAGGTAGAGCCTCCTGCATCTCAATTTATGAGTATAAAGTTTTTACTCACAACTTTTAACACATAGGCATAGACCTCTGCAACCATGGTGGAGGATTCCTTGTGGGAAATATAGGAAAATTGTAAAACAAACTTTGTTAACCTTCAAAAAAAATCTTGAAAATATTTTAATAACTAATTTGCAATATAGATTAAAGATCTAGAACTAAAAAAAATAATGTTACAAGCACATTAAGTTAAATGAATTTTTATTACATATAATTTATAATATATATATATTTTGTAAAAGTTTTTAAAAATCCAACCTACAGTAAAATTCCTATTTTTATATAATATGTATTCTGTTAATATGTATCCACAATTTAAAAGGTATGTATGGAATTAATTTAAAGATTATGTTAATTTTAGATTTAAAATAAATTTGTAATGTATGGCTCTCATAGAGAGCCTTTATCATTTATTTCAGTTTCTGAGTCTCATAACCCACTGCTATGGCATACAAACAGTTGATAACAAAACTGGTTACCCACTGTTGTGATGTCATAAAGGCCTTCCAGGCCAGGCTGACAGGCCCCGCTGAGAGCCTGTCAGTGCAGCACTGCTTGGCTGCTTTGACTGAAAGTAGAAAGCACTGCTGCAAGAAGCAGAAGGAAGGCAAGGAAGGTGGTGGGGGTTGGTCAAGGATGGCAGATAAGGTATTTTTTTAAATCTTTGGGACAGGGGTTATGTTATGTATGGCTCCCTCATTACTCCCCCATTACTCCTCTACCACTGCAAAGCAGTTGAAAGCATGGCGAGATGATTTCGGGGCCATGCATAACATAAAAGTATACAAGGGTAAAAAGGGAATTACGGGGATGTTTTACATCTCGGGGTTCTGAACGACTTCGCTCTCATTGTCTATTTGATGTCACTTAGAACCCTTCAGTGAAACACATCCCCGTAATTCACTGTTACCTATCTATAATTCTATATATTGTTACATGTCATAATAATCCTATAACTGTTAATTATACATGATTTTCTTAACATTAAACAAAATATGCTATATATTTTAAAAGAAGAAATAATTTTATCTAAATAATAATATTTCCTATGGGGTGTTATTTTAATTCTTTGCCTCCATTTGTTCAATGATAGTGTATTGTGGTGCCTGGAAATGGCCATATATGATGCTGAAGTTATTCCAAGGCTGACCTGGAGTACATATACTTCTCTTTGGGACCTTTTTGGGTATAGTAATTTTAGAAGTGTAGTTCATGAATAGTAATGTTTATGTTTATGTTTGTGGGTTTTATAGAGCGCATAGCTGCCCAGGGGCTTCCCAGCGCTACGGAGCAGGAGAGAGCATGATCCAGTGACTCAGCCTGGGAATAGCCATGTCTTCAGTTTTTTTCTGAAGGCCATCTCGTCTGTAAGGAGTCTTAGCTCTGTGGGCATGGAGTTCCAAAGTTTTGGTACTAAGTGCGTGAACGATCTTCCTCCCCATCTGGATCGCCTAATCCTAGTGGTTTTGGCCAGGCGATCTGAGGCAGATCTTAGGGCTCTTTCTGGTGTATAGGGTAAGATCAGGGACCTTAGTAGAGTTGGCCCTTTTTTGTTTAGGGCCCTGTGTGCTAGGCACAGTGCTTTAAACTTGATCCTGGCTTGCACTGGCAGCCAGTGGAGTGTTTTCAAAGCCTTTTCTGCTGATTCTTGTCTTGGCATGTTTCTGAGTAGCCTGTCTGCAGCATTTTGCACCACCTGCGATCTGTTCAGCACGTATTTAGGTGACCCCAGGAAGAGAGAGTTCCCGTAGTCGAGGCGTGAGACCACCAAGGCCTGTATCACGGTTCTCTTGGCCTCCTCTGGAATGAGGTCCAGAACTTTTCAGAGCATCCGCAAGAAACCGAAGCAGGTAGCTGCCAGTTTCCTGGCTTGGGTTTCCATAGTGAGGTTGTGGTCTAGCCACACTCCTAGGTTCTTTATGCAATTCTTATGCACCGGTGGATGTCCTAGTTCTTTTGGCCAATTCATGGTGATTTGAGGTGCCAGCTTGTTCCCTAGGAACATGAGTTCTCTTTTGTCCCCGTTTAGTTTTAGCTTGCTGCTTGTCATCCAGTTGGCTACCTTTTCCATGCAGGGGGACACCAGGTTGTGTTTTGAATCGGGGTCCCCTGTTACTGAGACTACCAGTTGGGTGTCATCTGCGTATGTTACAATTGACAACCCAAATTCCTGGACAATCTCGGCCAGAGTTTGCATGTACAGGTTGAACAGCGTGGGGCTAAGGGAGGAGCCCTGTGGCACACCACACATGACCTCTAGACTGTCTGAGAAATGTCCGCATTCTGTGGTTTGAAAGGATCTGTCTTTCAAGAAAGACACTATCCACCTTAACGCGTGGTCTTGGATGCCTGCTCTCTCTAGCCTATGAGTGAGTGTTTTGCAATCCACTGTGTCGAAGGCTGCACTCAAATCGAGTAACAGAATGGCGGCAGCACCCCCTTGATCAAGGATTCCCTTCAGTTTTTCTTTGACCAGCATCAAGGCAGATTCAGTGCAATGTGCTGATCTGAAGCCCATTTGGGTCTGGTGTAGTATCTCATTCTCCTCTAGGAACTGGGACAGCGTGTGATTGACATATTTTTCCCCAATCTTTTATAAGATGGGAAGGAGTGATATGGGGCAAAAATTACCCAGATCTTTTGGGTCTAAGTGTGGCTTTTTGAGCAGAGGACGGACTATGGCGTGTTTCCAGGATTTCGGCACTTTCCCTTGTCTGAGGGATAAAGTGAGTAATTCTGTGGCGGTTGTCAGGATGTTGTCTCCCCCTGTAACAGAATGTGGGGGGGAATTGGATCTAAAGGGGACCCTGATTTGATGCCTTGTAGGATTTTAGTCGTAGTGTCTTTATTTATTGCTGGGAATGTCTTTAATGTGGGTCTTGCTGTGTGTTCCGTAACTAACTTATTGCTTTGAGGGTCTGGACTATAACCACTCTCAGTCATGGAGTTGTAGATGTTTTCGACCTTATTTTTGAAAAAGGCTGCCAGTTCGTTGCATCTCTCCTTGGAGGAGGATGGTGGAGAGGCATCGGGTTCTATTGATGTGAGGGATTTAACCACCTTAAAAAGTTCTCTGGACAAGTTAGTGGCTGACTTTAATTTTTCCTGGAAATATCTGGCTTGAGCTGTCTTGATTTCATTATGGTAGTGTCTGATCTCTTTCTTATATTGCCCTTTTAAGGTAATATCATATGATTTCCGCCAGGTTCTTTCGTTTTTTTACAGGTTCTTTTTAAAGAAGCTAAATGGCTGTTAAACCAGGTTGGTTTTCTTTGTATCTGGTTTGTTCCTGTCCTCTCTTGTTTATCGCAGTGCTCTGCGGCTTTCCTGAGCCATTCGTCCCAGATTGAGTCTGCAGTCTCTATCTCCCCAGTCATTTCCGGGGTGTGTTTTTTTAGGGAATCTCTCAATTTTTCTGGGATAATTCTCGTCCATTTCCTACCTAATTTGGGTGCCATATGTACTGTTTTTTGAGGGTGCGTATTGGTCAGCAATAGGGGGATGTAAAAATGGTCTGACCAGGGCACTGGTGTTGGGAGGCAGTTTTTAGTTTAGGGTCGTTGGTGAATATTGCGTCTAAAATATGCCCCTTTTCGTGTGTAGCTGCCTGCACCATCTGGCTCAACTGCATGGCGTTCATGTCTTGGATGAATCTATGGGTGGTAGGGTCATTCTGTTTATCTAGGTGGAGGTTAAAGTCTCCTAGAATGGTTGTTGCACTTTTGAAAATGATACTCTCTGCTATGAGGTCTGGAAGGTTTTCCAGGAAGGTGTTGCAGGGCCCCGGAGGTCGATAAATGAGTATCTCTGAAAAGGTTTGGGTGGGTGATAGCCTAATGCTGAACAACATAGTGTCACAGTTCAGGAGGGGTTTAGGTGTAATAGTACAATTGTGTGTGTCCTTATATATGATAGCAATTCCTCCTCCGGTTTTTCCCACTCTGTCCGGTCTGTTTATATTGTATCCTGATGGAAGGGCCATTAGGAGGTCTGGCGTGGACCATTCTTTGAGCCATGTCTCTGTTACGAATAAGCCATCCAGTTGTTCTTCCTCAATTAAACATCTGATCTCAATTTTATGTGCTGGGATGGATCTACAGTTTATTAATCCCATTTTCCATCTTGCTTGTTCCTTAGTTTCCGTCCGGACCCCCCTTAAATGGTCCCTTTCCTCCCTCGCTGAACATTTGCAGTGAGTGCATATGATCTTGTTGCCTATCAGTTTATGCAGCGCCATTGAGTGCCTACATAGTGGGCTGGGAGTTAGTCTCAGCTCTTTCAAAACTTTTGTGTCATATCTTATTGATCCCTGGGGGTCTGGCTCGTGAAAGGTAGGGTTCGTGGGCCCTGGCCGGACGCGGACGGGCGCAGACGGGTTTGCTTTAGGCGCACCTTAGGCGCACCAGCGGCGCGCCCGCTGCACGCGTCCGCACCTGCATTGGGTTAAGTAGGCAGCCTAGCAGCACAGCTAGAACGCTACCTGCCCGCCGTCCCCCGCCGGAAGTGCCACACCGGAAGTGGAAACGTGGGGACGTGCTCTCTGCTCTCCGCACAAACGGCACAGCAGCCGTGGCGGACCGGAGCAGGGAGCACAAGGGTCCTGTGAACTAAAGTAAGTGAACTAAAGTAGGTGCTCTCGAGTACTTTAATAAAATTCTAAGATATCAGGTTAAAATTAAGTTATCAAATTCTAAAATGTCAGTTAAAATTGCTAAGATTGGTTACGGGTAAAAATTGCTAAGATTGGTTACACGTCACCACTGCAGACGGCTAGATGTCGGGACGCCGGCAGACTCTGCTCCTGTAATGAGATTAATCTTTTTATGGGTGGGTGTTTGTATTCACATACATTATAAGAGTTTAATGCATTCATGGGAAATGTCATTTTTCATTCGAGCACCTATGCATAGTGCATCCCCCAGAGATGTCAAGCCTTTCACTAAGTGGCATCTATGTTCCAGGAGCACTACCAACTTTTCCTTCTCTGGAATAAGTGCAGCATTAAGGAGTTTGGAGTATTATGCGTGGACGCCAGCCAAGAATAAGAAGGTCATATTATGACACCGATCAGATATTGGTATACTTGTAAGAATTCACTCTCCACCGTCAGAGAGAGTTGCTTCTGACAACAAGTGTAGGTAGTGAGCTGGGGAAGTGTGTTTTTTGGACTGGAAAAGGAGACAGTTGCAGGACAGTGGAAGAGGTAGAGGACGGGCTTGTGGAGGCTGGGGCACATGTTAGTGGTGCTGCCCAGCAGACACAGTTCAAGCAGAATGTAGCATGTTTGCCTGTGCAAATTTAGTGGCCATTTCAATGGAAAATGTACTGTTTGTAAATTACAGTGCACTGCTACAGGATGCCTTAGTTACATTATAACATCGCCCGCCTCATGTCCATTAACGTTAGATGGTTGCAAAGAGTTGTCGTTCCAAAAATTAGGTGACAGTTTTAAAAAGCTTAGGAACTGACTTATAGGATATCATTACTCCCCTAAGAGAAACTTTCAATACTTCACAGTTTGTTTCTAGCGGTGCCAATCCCTTTTCTTTGAAAAATTATTAAATCTGATTTCTTATGACCTAACATCACAGATTTGTCAAAATGTCATCCATTTGTTGCCATAGGGTCCTCAGGAATACCAACCGAGAGTGAGAATGTTCTCTGTTTTATATGTAATCTTGCTGCAGATGCATAATGGGCAGAAAAACAGGTATATTGGAAATCCTGTTTGTTTTCCACTCTCCAGATCCTGTGTAAGATTTTCTGTTATTCTAGATAGCTGAGGTTTCCTTTATTGACAGAAAGAGCTAGAAGAATCAAGATTAACAGACTGCTCAAGAGTGAAGCTACTTCCTATTATGAAACAATGCAATAGAGGTGTAAAGGGGGAGCAATAGACCTTGAAGAGCATGAAGGCCATCTTCTAACAGATGACATTAGGAGACGATGACAAAGGGCTACTTTTTAATCATGAAAACTGTCAGAACTCAGCAGCTGAGTGAATCACTGTCTACTTTGATTATCTAACGTGGAAAGCCCCTATCATAAGAATTGCTGTGTCTTTTTGCGCTAGTAATGAAGACGAATAATAATGTTGGCAAAAGCCACCCCATTTTTGCTTACATTCATGCTATTTCCATAACTATTTTTCCTGCAAGAGGAAAATGGAGGGTTTATACCTATTACACCAGGTTAAAATTGCTGTTCACTTATTGTGAGTTGTTTAGCTAATTGGCATTGAAAATGATAATGCAAAGGTCTGCCACAGTTATTAATTATGCTTTGAACCCCTATGTTATTCATCCTAATATCCCAATATAACATTTATAGCTACATTTCCTATAGCAAGCAGCAGTGAAAGAAAATAGTACACCAGAGCATTTTACATCTTCACCAACAGACTGTATATTTTTTTTCATTTGCCTCTTCTCCCTCCAACCACGCTGCCCTTACACATTTTATTCCATAGTGCCCAACCATTGAAAATGTTCTCTCCCCACGCACCTTCATGAAGTCTGTTTGCCTTGCTCATGCAGGCCCCACAACAACCACAGGTATTTGCACCATCAGCCCAGCCCAAGTGTCCCTGTCCATGGCACCTCGTCTCTCCCATCAGCTACCGCTTCTTTATATTACTTTGATCTGCAAGCCCTAGTAAAAGAGCTTCTTTATGCTTCTTCAGCAGCAACATTAGAAATTCATGAGCAGCAGCAGATCCATACAAATATCAAACTTCTCCTCAGAAAGTAAGTGTATTTTTGCTGGCTGTACCAGCATTGCTTTCGCACCCTTAGACCAGAATTGTGGGACTAATTGCTTAAATTCCCATCAGCAATAAAATGAATCAAAAAATATGTCAGAGAAAATTCTTAATTTCCACTTATGCTCTGCTTGGACTGAATTCAACTGTATGACTTTAGTTACAATTGTTTCTTTACCACTAAAATTTGAGAAAATTAACAAACATGTCTAAGGTTAGGAAGTAGCCTTTGTTGAGGAAAGTAAAACTCTGTCAGGTCTACAGGACTTGGACTCTTTCTCTTTCTATTCTGGAATTCCTACAATGCATAGGTTGCACTTCCTGGATCTGTTTTCTGATTGCTCATGTTGTTGCTTCAAAAACAGAATATCTTTGTACTTCCACTTGAATGGCCTCAACATCTGAGACTCACTGTTTCAACTCCAACATTGGGTGCGAACCCCTTCCATTTTGGAGTTTAAAACTTCCATCATTTTCCATAAATATCCTTGCATTATGTGTTTGAGTTTTCTTTGCAAAGTCTGCAATTCTTGTAAAGTGTTTTTAAGAAGATGTAAGACTGGATCAGAGGAGCGTGTTGCTGTGCCAGTCAACAAATCAGCATTCTAATGGGCAGACTCTTTATTTTATTGACTGGTCTTTAATCCCTGGTTGACTGGTCTCGGAATTTCATTTGCCCTCTAGAGCATTCAGAGTATTACCCAGAAAAAAACAAGTGGCTGATCATAGTTTGACTGGACATGCCTTTTATCAAGTTGTTGACCTTACTCCCTGGTTTCCCACTTATCAATAAATGGTGATAGGGGTAGCAAATCCATTCTAATATGTTGAGTCTCTTCTGATATTTTGTCTTTGTCTTGATATCTGCTTCATAATTATGTACCGGATTCAGTGGCTGAATCATTCTTTCTTCTAATCACAAGTTCAGTGATGTGTTCAGTGATTTGTTCAGTGATTAGCTCAGATCCTCTACCAAACTGGAAGTACACTGGCCTACACCTGTTTGACATATTTGTAATGGTTGACTTTTTAGTTTCTTTTTATTCAGACTTTTCTTAGGTGAGGGTTCAATGTGTTTGTGTTTTTATAGACTTGGTCAGCTTCTTCACTAGCTTTCCTTGATTGTATTTGGATTTAAATTCTGCTTCAGATTTGCTTGGGTGCTAGTGCTAAAGTTCTTCATGATGCCTCCTTGGGATGAGCACCTAATGGAAGACTGCAGACACACAGAAAAGAGAGGAAAATGTGCAGAGTCTTCTTCCTTAGTCTGCTTATGGTCAGTCCCCTTCTTTCCTGAAGCTTTCAAGTAGGTTCTTTTAATTCCTCCTTAAAAACTAGAAGTAGATTCTAGTCTACCCAGGAATTCACCTGAATAGATTTTAGTTTCAGTGTCTGTAGCTGGTGGGGTTACTTGATTTGGAGTTCTGAATCCTATTGAACTCCCACTTTGCTGAGTTATATGCTGATAAATCCCACTGTGTTTTGTGTGGAGTTGCTTATCAATTAATTTGTTTTTTCCTCTGCATTTGACACTCAGACATAAGTATAGTTTTTTAATCACGCTTTTATGCCCCACCCCCACTTTTTATCTGCCTGAGAGCGTTGCAGTGAGTCAAGCACTTAAGGCCTCATTTAAGCAGCTATATCTAATTAAATCCAGGCTTTAACTAGACTGGAGTAAATATATGTTTACATATATTTTTATCTTCTTTTAACCCCCTCCTTCTGAGACCATGCCAAACAACTTATTCTTTAAGGTTCAAGCCCCCCTTAGTTTCTTGAGAGAATCCACTTGTAAGAAGCACAAACTAAGTTACAGAGATTATCGAAATACCTTGGAAGTGTCCCTTTCTTGCTATAACAGTAATAGTGACTGAATCTCTGCCTATGCTTTCAGCTTTCTTGTTGCCTCTCGGAAACAAGATAGTCATGTAACAAGCAGGTTTTGACGAGCAGCCAGAACTGATTGGTTGCTAACCCACACTGCAGTGTCTCGGTTCTGAAGTTGTGCATATTTTACCTAGGGCTCGATGCTGCTCCTCCCCACCAACAAAGCTTACCTTACTGAGCAGGCTGAGGTGTCTGCTTGCTTCCCGTGCAGTCCACTATACACCTTCAACAAACGGCCTTTCACCCTTTCAAGCGAAATCTTAGTAAGAGAATGTGCCCATCCGCTGAGCACACTAGGTAGCAGCTGGTCTATGTTTAGACTTCATTGGATTTTCCGTTGGAAACAATGTTGTGCTGCTCCCTTGTGGCCACCATACTGTTAAGGGGCATTGATTCAGGGATACAGAGCTGTGGAACATGAGCAAATGTTAGATGGTCACACCTGTGATGCCGACCCTCCAAAGTCTTGCATCCATGCTAAATTCCTTAGTGCATTCAGAAACTCATTCAAACTATAAACTGTCTTTTGCTGTGTCATTACTAACCTTTTGCTTTACAGATTCTCAGTAATATTGGGGTTCTAATGAATATGAAGTTTAATGAGACATATCTCAAACTTAATTAAGGAATTACCATTTAGTTTTTTGCAGATGTCCAAAATCATCCTTCTCTCTATTGCCAATCGGTATATCAGGAGTGCTTTCTTCATCTGTGTTTCAAAAAGTAGATCTGCATTTTGCCAACCCAGTTAAAAAACTTCTTTTACTTATTTGAGTGTTTACTCTACAGGACTTGGAAGAAATAATTGGGGAAGAATATTCTGCATGCTACTAAGACCTGCAGAATCAGTGCCTGAATGCACTTATAAGCTCCACTCTGTGACAACTGAAGAGGTTTATAAAACTAACATCTATATTCCACTCCGTGTGAGTTAAGCATTTAGGGCCTCATTAACGATGACCTAGTGGCACTTTTGCACCGCCGGTGCATCACTCTTTGATGCTCCAGTGGCGCAATATGCCACAGCATATTTACAAGGCCACGCAAAGCCACTTTATGTGGCTTTTCATGGCCCTGTAAATATGTGCTCCTTTAATGCAGAACACTGTGTAAAACGGGCGGTCCATGGGTGTTGCTGGGGGGTTTCCCACGTAACACACATGGAATCTGAAACACTCCCAGATTTACGAGGAATCGTAAACCTGGGAATGCGTCAGATTCCTATGCCTCCCAAGGAGAGGCGAAGGAGTGGCACTAGGAGGAGAAATGCTTTTATTTCTCCTCGCTTTTTCCTCTTTCTATGCGTGCTGAATTCTGCAGCATGCATAGAAAGAGGAAAATGCCATCAATGATTGTTGTTTTAGTGCAGGAAGGTGTTCCTTCCTGCAAAAAAAATAAAAAATCACACAATGCAGGCACCCTTGCAAGATGAAGCAAGGGTGTCTGCGTTGGCGCACGGCTGCTGTTTGTGCACCCTCACAGGGGAGAAGGATACGAATGCGCCGTATCTTGTAGATACAGCACATTCCTTGCCCTTTCTTTTGATGTATGGCAGCGCAGCAGGAAAGTCTGCTGCACTTCAGTGCGTCAAAAGTTTGTAAATGAGGCCCTCAATATCCAGACAGTGTCTCCTTAATTTTACCAAGCTAGACTCGAACTCAGCTCCATACCTAAGCTATCTTTTATGAGGCACCACTGGCCTCAGACAGCATGCATTTCTCCAGACAAAACATGGCATAAAAGTGCCCACTGTTTTCTTTTTACAGCTGGGACAGTGAGGGGGAGCCATGTTATGCATGGCTCCTGTTACTCCTCTGACCCAGCATAGCACATAGCAGTTGAAAACAGGGACAGATGATTTTAGTGACCATACATGCCATAAAATTATACATGGGTGAAAAGTGAATAACAGGGAATAACTTCAACTTTGTTCTTGTTGCCTGTTTGAAGTAACTCAGAACCCCTCTCTGAAAAATATCCCCATTACTCACTGTTACCCATCTAAAATTTTATGTACAACCCACATGGGAGGGAACCAATGACCTACAATAATTCCAAAGAAAGGTACTGTAAGATAGTCAAATATTGGTTGAGGGCGGTGAAAACCATACTCAAACAACAACCACAATCCTTGTCAGGGTGAACCACAAAAGTCATTGCCCATAACTCTCTAGTAGCTTGGCACAAAAGCAGTCAGGCTTAACTTAGAGGCATTGTGTAAAGTATTTTTGCAGCACACAATCAATAATAAAGTGAAAACCCAACACAACAAAAATCCCAAATCAATTTAGAAAAATGGAGTAAGATATAATGAATAAAATGACATCAAAACAAATTAAATCCAATAAGTATCTCCGGAGTTATGAGTTTTTAAAGTTTTTAGTGCAAAATAGTACATAAAAGATCAAAGCGCCAACCATGGGTATCTGGTCTTGCAAGACTGCGCCTAATTGAGAAGTTAAGACTGACCGTGAGGGAGTATGGGTCGGATACAATAGGTGGGTTGGGCCATGTTTTGGCTAATCTTCGGACTTAGAAGAATTTTGGAAGAAAATTCCTGAGAAGGTAAAGTTCAGTGGGACAAGGCAACAGATGGTGTCCGAGTAGGAGGCTTCGTCATCAGGGAGCCACTGGACTGAGTCACAGTGAAGATGTTTTAGGACTTTGTCACTTTTTTTTCAAGTTGAAACTGTCCAGTGGGACAAAGCTGCAGGCTGCAGCCGACAAGGGCTCTACAAGGCAGATACCTTCCCTGAGAGGTCCAGCTGAACAGGATTTGCTGCTGCAGAGAAGAACGTCGTGGAAGCTATCACAAAGTCAGGCCTACAGGTGATGCACCATGGGTTGATCGGCTGGCATGTAGGTCTCCGTCTTTTGTCGGTTCTCAGGGAACTTTTTGGTGAAAATGTTTCTAAGTCCCAAGATTTAGGGTTAGGCAGGAAAAGCACCTCTAGCACCACTTCCAAGGGTAAAGAATCTGGGGTGCACCACTTGGGGGATTAAGACTCACTCCAGCAGAGGCCAGGTGCAGGGTTCAAGGTCTCTGAAATTTGTTATATCCCTGTAGTGTACACAGGAGGTCAGCCAACTAGCCCTTGGAGTCACTTCTGGTGGTCCTGGGTCCAAGGAGATGGTCCAGTTATTTTTCAAGCAGCACGGCAGCCCTTTAAGCAGCAGGGCAGTCCTCTGGTAGCAGCAGGGCAGTCCTCTGGGGGTCCAAACAGTCCTTCTGAAGTCTTCCACAGGTCCAGGAGTGTACTGAAGAGTGGCTCTGGAGCTCCAATATTTATACATGGTGCCAGCCTTTGAATTAGGGGTATTCCTGTTATTAACCCCACGTCTGGTTCTGGAAGCTTCTCCCCTTCCCCTGTCAAGGCTCCAAAAAGTATGAGGTGGCAAAAGAATAGTATCAGGTTCCTTTGAGGATGCTGGAGGCAAGGCCTTTTAAATGTAAGTGGGGCTGGGTACAGCTCTGTCCCCAACCATCCTGGCAGGATGGCTTATCCTGCAAACACACAGTTCCCTTTTGTCTCACTGTCTGGGAGGAATACAAAAGGCCCAACAGCAGAGCCATAGACAGTCATGTGAGTTAGGATACTGGCAGAAGGCACAAATGGTTAGGACAAGTAAATGCTAACTTTCCAAAAGTGGCATTTGCAGAATTGTGACTTAAAATCTGACTATACCATTTAAATTACAATTCATTTGTGACCAAACATTATCTTTCTACCTACTCTGTACATTAAGTTAGCACTTATTAAAAGTAATAAGGTAACCCAATATTATCTAATGGGAGAGTAGTGGCCTTACAGTAGTATAAAATGAATTTAGGAGTTTTCACTACCAGGACTTGTAAAGCTTAAACCCACATGTCCTATGTTTTAACAACAATGCGCCCTACCCTATGGGACTTAAGGGACTACCTCAGGGGTGACTTATATGCATTATAAAGGTAGGTTTAGACCTGGCAAAAGGTTTATTTTGCCAGGTCAAAACGGCAGTTTGAAACTGCTCTACAGGCTGCAGTGGCAGGCCTGTGACATGTTTTAAAAGGCTTGATGTAAGTTACTGTTCGATTGTGAAATAATAAAACAGATTTCAAACAAAAAGGCTACTTCAGTTGGTGGCACAATGAGTGTTGCAGGCCCACTAGTATCATTTAATATATAGGCCCTGAGTACAGGTAGTACAATTTACTAGGGACTTACAAGTAAATGTGGCAATTAGGTATAAGTCCGTTGTGTCATGTTTTAGGAAGAGATCACAAGCACTTTACCTCTGGTTAGCATGGAAAAATGCAGAGTCCTAATACCAACAAAACAGGTTCAGCAACAGAAGGCAAAAATCTGGGGAGACCCTGCAAAAAGGACCAGGTCAAACATGTACTCTTTAGAATCTTTTTCAGCACCACTTGCTCAATCCTGTAGGTATGTTACATATTGTAATAAATAACCAAAGTAATGAAAAAACACAGCCTTGCAAGGTCACTCCATTGACAGGAACATCCTGGTCAACCTGCGAAGATCATAAGCATTTGCAATTTTTCTTCTCTGCAACTCCACAGAGCAACCCATGCCTAAAGAGGAGCATTAGAATTATGAAGCTACAAAGCATACTTTGACTTCAAACTCATATTAGAGATTAATTCAAAGGCTTTCCCAGTACAGCGTCCACCCCTGTTTAGTCCATACGATGTTAATAGATCTAAAATGTCTTATATTTGTCATGTCAATTGTTGTTAAACACTTTTTTAAATAAAGAAAATGAAATTCATTGAAATGTAGATAGTAGACCAAACACATTAAAATGAGTAAGAAACAAAAATCATTTGCTAGAACAGTAAAGAGAATGAGTGACACCAAGCCATGGCTTTTGAAGGGTGACATGCTACAGGATTAGTGGGCAAGGTGTGACATTGTCACACATGGAACACTAAGGGCCTCATTACCCATGTTTCCGACCGACTCAGAAACTTTTCCGGCCTACCGATTATGATAGAAGGTAACCGGTCAGTCATTCCGAATCGGTTCCGACCGGCATTCGGAGAGTCCGAGCCGATCGGAGCCAAATCGTACAGCTCAACGGGCCGCGTTTCCAAGTGACCGATTACAATGTCCGATTCCGACAGCCTTACTGAATCAGTCTGTCTGACATGAATTGGCTGTCGTAAACCGACTTTGGGGGCCGTAGGAGGGCCCCCTTCACCCGGAGGCCTCCAGTTGGGGCCCGTGGGGGTACCCATGGGACCCCTCTTTCCAACCATGCATAGTGTGGCAGGCACCATGGGGTGCCCGCCACAGGGTGCAAGGTTTTCCGCAACCACCCCTTTCTTCAATGGGAGCCTGTGTTGTCGGTTGGAACACAGGCTCCCATTGAATTCAATGGGAGTCCGACTGAACGGTGTTCGGACCCATCGTAATCGGTTGGGCAGACTCCCCGAACCCAAGTCATTCAGAAACGATTCCGACAAGGAGTCGGTCGCCAGGCTTTCCGACCAACATCGTAATGAGGCCCTAAGTTGTGACTGTGGTGTTTAATATAGAACTATTGTAATCCATTTGGAAAGTGTTTGACATTTTATTGTTGCTTCTAGATGTTTTAAGTAAAGAAGATGGGTCTTAGTTGAGCCTCTCTAATGCAATAGATTTCATATTGGAAAATTATATATCAGTTACCTTTTTGCAAGCTCTGGTTCTGTTTTTGATTCAATTCTTTATCCAACATTTTGAAATAGGTTCCAGGGTAGACCATAATGGTGACATTTACAATTATCCAGCAACACAGCATTAAGTAATGCCCACTTGCAAGGGTGAAGTCATAGCAATATCAATACTATTTAGAAATTTGCAGTCGGACAAAGAAACAACATAGTTGATGTTTTGAGGTAGACGTCTGGGATCCACCATTTTGCCTGTTTCTGTGCATTCAGTCTTGCTTAATGATTAATTTTGAGACCGAAACATTGACACATCTTCTGAACCTTGCTCAACAAGTCAAGGAGTGCCAGCTCATCCTCTTTATGTGTTATTCCAAGTGCATATGGACACTATATTAAGCAAGAACAAAGTAGCACATATATGCGCCTATGCATGTTTTCATGAAAATATTGTTTCCTGTGATGGACACACATGCAGATATGCTACTATATGAACCTCATATGTTTTTACGTATTGAAATAACATTCTGACCCCACGAATAAAAACCTTGCATGAAGACTGTTGTTAGCTAGTTAATCATTATTTTGAAAAACTTCTTTTAATCCTTCAACATTTAATGTTTAAATGCTTCTGCCTGTATGTTTACCATTGATTTGTTTCAATTTTCATCTATTGTTTAACTAAAGTCAGATGTTGCATTACCTTCCTTTCCACCGTAATTTATTTTTTAAATAAATTTTAAAAGATTGCTTTGAGAGCACCTGTATATATTTGTGTTGGGGCACCCAAGCTCTCAAGGGGTCATTGGGCCATCCTTTCTATGCTTAGTTTGTTGCACAGTCTGTTTGATCATTTTCTTTCTGAATTTTGCTGTTCAGTAATTATTTTTCTATTGTGCTATGTTGAAATAGGATTCCTTCACCACAGTCCTTACCCCTATTTGCTTCCATGTCAGAATCAGTAACTCTGTCGTATTCTGATGATTGTATTACAAACATTTCGAGTGGTCCCGCACTATTGGATATCGTGAATCTAGAAAGACTATACAAAAAACTAACAAGGACAGACATACATGCAAAGCTTCTGGATGATTGTCTGAATGCAATATCATCTCTGTTGGCCTTAAGGTTAAAAATTTTCCAGTCATCTTTGTAGATGATGATGAATTGAAAACTAGCTTCAATTTTGTTTCCAACAAATGCTTGTGCAGTTTGATGGTCGTGAGTATAAGGATGGGTGGATTGTTTCATTCCTCCTGTCTAATTGGCAGAATTTGACGATTCCACGTTAATCTTGAAACGCAGAGTTCTGGCCAAATTCTGCCAATTACTGCATGAAATGCGAGCCAGATTTGGTGTCCCCTAGTGCTATTTTTAAACGTGGATGGTCATGGGCAGTCACTGTGAGAAGGCTGCTTCTCAAGCAGATTTGCAGCCACTCGAGTAGATTTTCTACTCGAGCTGCAGCAAAATCAACTTGAATAGTCGTCCACACTTAGGCATCGCATGGTGCCATTTGCGCTGATTTTTCAGTGCTGCTCATTCTACTGGCACTAAATTGCAGCGTGAGCAGTGTGAAAAGCATATTTCCTCCCATTGGTGGAACTCTGCGGAAACTCTCAAAGTGTTTCTGCAACTCCATGGAATTCCGTGGAGTGAAACTCTGCAAAACCCTCCCCCCCAACTTGAATATTGAAACAGCCTGAAAGCACATTAACAAACTAAAAAACAAAATTAATGAACTAGAAAAAAGATTTTTGGTGATCAATCAATAACAAATGCAAAAGCAGCTCTAGAAAGACTACAGGCATCCATTATGGAATTTGAAAAAAATTAAATAACAAAAAAAAAACAGATGTTACAGAAAGACATTAGACAATAAAACAATCTTTTATGTAAACATTTTTATAACCCTTCTTTTGATAGGGATAACTTCCCAACTGATAAAGGATAGGAATCATCCATTCTTCACCAGACTTCAACTTTATTGTTTCTTCAGATCAATTTGCTTGAAATATTTCTTCAGCACACATGACATCTCTAGTACTACTGACACTATTGGGCTTCCTTACCAATCTACTGTTTAGTCACTTAAAAATGAGGCAATCAGAAAGAATAATAATTTGGAGAAAGTGGCTCTCTCTGAAGTCTACCATCTTCTTAACCAAAAATGATTCATTAAATTCAACATGTCCCAAGAACAGCGTGAAGCATTAAAAACATTGCAAACACTCACCAATGTAGACATTTAACCAGTTGAAAAAGGTGGTGGCATTGCTCTGCATGCATGGACGGCAATAACAGTGAAATCTAAAGACAACAGCAAAGAACATCACATACTCTTATGCTGAGATCCTACAGCCTCTGTCAGAGCATCCATATTAAATACCACAAAAATTAGTCTTGATGAAAACTGGCTTAGTAAAAAAGAATTTGCACATTTGAATACATTAGATAATATATTCCTACTATCTACACCTTACCTAATATCCAGTAAAATATTTTGAAACCCCTAGGTGGCCCATCATAGTCAGTTGTGAGTCTATTCCACAACCTTTGGCCGATATGTTGATGTTTTATTAACTCATTTGTGCCTCTTAATAAATCATAGTTTTTGACAGCACATCGGTTTTTAATACTATTAAAAGCCATACTTTTGACTGCAGCACTGACTTCTTGGTTACTATGGATATGGAGAATCTCTACACCATCATTCTGCAATCAGACGCCTCGACAATCCTTCAAACCGTATGTGAAATGAGAACCTGTACTCACAGAGTACCCAAGTCCTGTATCATTGAGTATGCCAACATTGCCATTATTAAGACCTACTTGATTTTTGATGGCCTCGCTTATGCACAAACAAAAGGTGTAGCTATGTGAGCAATTTTTGGCCAGAATAGAGCACACCTATATGTTGCAGATTTTGAAGATAAACATATCTATCATTACAGAACCCCATTTGAATCCAATGTCCTCAAATGGATAAGATACATATATGATGTATTCTTGGTCTGGTGAGGTAGCGACTTACAACTCAATGTATTCCATGATTAATTAATACCAGAAATACTAATTTATCACTCATGTTTGAGTATAACAACAAATGTATTCATTTGATAAATTTTAACTTCAAGGAGAGGACAACATAGGTATACTTCAATGTACATCAAACCTCCATCTTGGGATATAATTTTAAAATTCAATAGTCATCATCCTCAAAACCTTAAAAAGAATCTGCCATTTGGTAGTTTATGTGCTTTAGATGTAAAGAAAAATGACTACTTCAGAGAACAGAGATTTTACCTGCAAAACCTAGGACAAGATGTTATTCTCCCATATCTGTAAAAAGATCACTCAAGCATGTATAATGACTAACAATCACTACTCAAGATAAAAAAACGGACAGAAGAATTCCAATATAATCTGTGTAGCCACATTTTGCACAGATTCTAACAAAATAAAAAAAAGTCATACTCAGATATTGGCATTTGATTAATAATAGGACATTTCAAATATAGAAAACCTCTGTTTGCCTTTAAATGTGGCCAGAATCCATGAGATAAACTTGTTAGGGCTTACAATGACTGCCCTACTCTTACTTTGATCCAACAATTGGTCTTAATTCTATCATTGGTCGTTTTCGATGCAGCAATTGCACTGCTTGCAATACTGTGAGTACGATGAAATATTTTGTCCTGATTAGCCACGCATGGCTTATCAAACATTCTTCTAACTGTTTGACTATGAACGTGTTTTAGTGGATCCAGTGCCTCTGTGGTCTCACCTGGTTTGGAAAACTACCCAGGAGATTTGGTAAAGAATCTGACAGCATCAATCTAGAATTGGGTTCAGCATGCTCCATTAGTTGAACATTACATAAAAATAATCACTATGCAGTCAAAATGAAATGGTGGGTGATTAAAGTGGTCAAAGTATCTGTCACAAAATACATTTTTGACTACTTTCTTTCTGTACACAAAAACAGATCGATGTGAAGGAATAACACTGTGGACAATGGTCTGAATGTATGTGTAGAATGTTTATTTCTGTCCATGCACAAACAGGATTTTATTGTTGTATAGTCCCTTATTATCTACCATATATTGTGTGTATCTTTACTTCATGGTATCCTATTTAATTAGCATAACCTTTTCCTGCTTCTAGCTTCAACATCTCTGTAAGATTACTGTGGATTATTGGCTTTTCATAGTTTGTCTGCTAATTTATCTGTATTATATATTTTCACATGCCTGTTAACTCCCAACACGGAGCAGTTTGTTTTCCCTTCCACACTGATGGCTCTCTTCAGCAATATTTAGCTGGCCCTGCTGCATTCATTTGGTACTTCATTTCAGAAGGCCTTTTATTCATTTATTTCTTCACATATGACAGTTTGTTTTTCTGTATTAGTAGACTTCTGAATCATTCAAATTTGGCCTCCACGTCGCCTTGTTCGTGGCATACTGATAACCTGTACTGGCATGATTAGCTGTACTTTCCCTATTTTAGGTTATATGTACTTTCCTTATTGCGGTTTCAATACAATGCATAGCTTGGTGCCTTAGTTTGTCTTTTTTTGCATGAGTCTGTTCATAATAGGTTGTCTGTTGGATTACAATGTTATAGACACACTCCAATAAGATTGCTGTGTAGCCTCTTGGCTCTGGGCTCACTGACGGCACAGTTTCTTAGGTGGATTTGTACCCCTTTGGCAGGGTTGTGTTCTTTCCTTCTACATTTGTTGCCTGGATGCCGATGACCTAACTGTGGCTCCTTGATTCTTTATCCACTAATACTGGTAAACTTGACAGTAGTTTTTTGAGCTATAAACACGTTGATATGCATTTTGTAAGATATATTTTCTTTTATGACAGATTAATTTAACAATTGTTATAAGTGACTTTGGCATTTTCCAGTTTGGCCTGGTAATTGTTTGTAGTATTTTTGGTATAGTCCTACTATAATGTTTCTGATAGCAGATGCCCTTCACATTCATGCAGGTGCTACTCCTTTACTTACCCTTATGGCAATATTTAGCCTTCAAGTGATTCCAGTAAAGGTCTTTTAGATTTTGCATGATGAGTGCAACTTTGTTATGCCCATTTGCCTCCTGCTGGTGTTGGGATTGGTTTGAATTGCTAATATTCACCCTTGTTCATGGTGTTTACCTTCCAGAATCGGTCTTGTGATGGAATCACCAGCCACCATTTCTAATATATATTGCTTTCTGTAGTTGTTTTTGTATTGGCGTACATCTGTATATTTGTTTTTCACGTAGACTTCTGGGGTGGCAATGTTGCCTGTTCCTATACATTCAGTCCTGAGGATGGTCTTCCCTATCAATTAATTTTGAGATTGAAACGCTGACGCTCCTTTTGCATTCATTCAATAAATTAAGGAGTGCCAAATTATCAACTGTCTGTGTTATTCCAAGTATACATGGACACCATATTTAGCAGGAGTAAAGTAGCACCTATAAAAGCCTATGCATTTTTCATGAGAATATTGTTTCCTTTGTTGGACATACCTATTTAAATTATATACTAAATCTATGATTAAAAACCTTGCATAATGATTTTGTTTGTACACCTTAACAATTTTATTTTGGTTCATTCAATATTTAAGGTGTAAAGACTTCTGCCTACATGTTTACAATTGATTTGTTTCAATTTTCATCTATTGTTTAACTAAGGCCAGATGTTGCATCATTTTTCTTTCCAACCCAATTTATTTTTAAATATTTTTCTAACTATTTTCGAAAGATTTATTTGCAAGCACCCTCTTTTTGATTCTGTTGGAAATATGGTCTTTTGTGTTCTATTCCTTCACTTTTTGTCTTTACTGTTTTTATTGGCCTTAGAACTAGAGCACTTTACCACTTCTAAGCCATGGTAAAGTGCCTGTGCTCCCCCTTTAAACATGACAAAACTGGTATCCACTTGATTGGCATCTTTAGCTTACCTATAAGTCTACAGTATATGGTGCTCAGTGTACCTAAGAGCTGTAAGTTAATGTCATCAGTGAGCCAACCACTGCAGTGACACAGCAAACCCGACCCTAGGCATATCATTGTAGCCTGGCAGTACAGTTTAAAATTGCCAATTCTACCTGCCAAAATAAACCCTTTTAACAGGTCTAAACCTTTCTTATAAATATTAATTAGTCGCCCCTAAGGTAAGCCTTAAAGCTCATAGGGCAGGGAGCATGGTATTTAAAAGTAGAACATGTAAACATGTAGTGTTTCACATGTGCTTACAGTGAAAATGCCAAAGAGCTGTTTTAACAATAGCAAGGCTTGCTGCTTCCATAGGAAAACAGTGGATCATATTATTAGACCGTATAATGCTAGATTCGGGTTGGTAGCAGCTAAAAAATAATTCAAGGCCTCTTATTTATAGTTAAACAAAATCCAATTTAATGGTAAAGTTGAACTGTTAGACAAAATGCACTTTTAGAAAGTTGCCACTTTGCTGCCTAAAGTCTCTGAAGACCTTTCTATAAGAAATCCAACTGTCACCTGGTAGATGATGGCTCCCTTGTGATGAGATGTGAACTGCTCTCAGGACAGGGACAGAGGACCTTGGGTCTGAGGAGGTGTTGCTTTTCACTTGAAAGGATGGTCTGGGGGCTGTGCCCAGTTACTTGATTAGCTTCAAGAGGCTTTCCTTTTCACAGGCAGAGGTAGCTCACACCTGGGCCTGACCCCTCTATTGTCCACCTAGTCAGACTGGTACCAATCCCAGTAGATATGTAGCTGCCCTGCAACTGGTTGAGAGTGACCACAGGGGATGGGTTGCCCACATCAATAGCCACATCTCTGGGTGGGCAGAGGGAGCTCCAACTAGGGAGCAAAAGGTTCTGCCATGTTGGATTTAGGGAGAGAGGGCACTCTGGGAAAGTTTACATTAAAACACACAGGAAGTTCTGCAAAGGTGAGTAGGGTAACCCCTGGGAACCTTTCACCTATTGGTTAGGGAGCAGCCAGGAGTTTCTCTTATGCACAGGCTGGTACTGGGCATGAATGTGGCATTCCCAGTACCCTTCTCAGAACACTGCTGGGCCTGATGAAGATTCAGAAGAGGACTGCCCTGCTGCGTACAGACCTGAGAAGACTGAACCTGCTTCACTTGTACTCAGGACGCTAGAAGTGACTCAAAGGTCAGAAGGCTTACCTCCTGTTTGAGCTGCTGGGACACAACAATCTTCAAGAGGCCTTTTCCCTACAGTCCCAGCGGACCAATTCCAAATGGACCTGCCATAGACCCTGTTCCCTGCCTCTGCTGAAGTGAGTCTTACCCCCAAGTGCTGTCTCCAAGGTCCTGGATCGTTGACTGGTGTTAGAGCATACTCCTCCTGGAAACCTGGAACTTAGAAACTTTCTGTGAACTTTGTCCCTGGAGAACCATTGAGAGGCTGGGACCAACCTATTAAACTGATCTGATGAGGTTGCATTGTTGCTGAGCCTGAGTTTGCTGTAGTTCCCCTATGTTCTCCACTCTACATCGCAACCCATTGGTGTAGTTAATGCTCAGGCCTCTTCAACTCTATCCAGCAGCTCCCTTGGCCTCAATGTAGATGAGGACCCATTGAACGATGAAGACCTCTGGAGCTCAAACGTTTGAAAACTCTCCTGCCTGGCTTCTCCCCCCCAAAAAATCAACCGCCCAGCCGACGCTCCATCCTGACATCAGAGTTTGCTGACACCGAGCACCCTGTCATTAATACCAGTCCACTGCCTGCTCTCAGCAAAGGCTCTCAATGCCGGGAGGTAACTTTGTGACTGGGACGAACTTGATCCTCGTATCTGACCTGCGCTCCATTGAAGTCGGCCTTAAATAGTACCCTTGTCTCAGTCCTGTGCAACCTGATGATCGCGGTTGGTGCTTAACGCCTTTTGGTCCCTAGTTTTCAATTCAAAATTCATAACCCTAGTTCTACATATTATTTGTTTTCTGTGTTGTTGTCACTTTATTTTTTACAATGTACTATATTTTACTAAATTGGCTTGGAATTGTTCTTGTGTTTTGTTTTGACTTTATTACTGTTTGATTGCTGAATACATTTTTTACCCACTGCCCCTAAGTTAAGCCTGTCTGCTCTGTATCATCGCTACTAGAGCGTTGACTCAGAGTCATTTAGTGACTTTAAGGGTTCACCCTGACAAGGATTGTGATTATTGCTTGAGGTGGGTACTTACCTCTCTCAACTAAGAACCCAATTTCTTATATTGATATTCAGCAGCGGAATCCAGAGCTTGTGTTTTGCAGTACTACTCAACGATTTAAGTTAAAATCAAAAATCCCTTTTTATAATCTGACGTCAAACATTTTTAAATTCAATTCTTATTTTTAATTGCCCAGTTGTGGGGGATTTTTCAAAATTTCATTAATGTCCCCATATCTTGCACCTGTGATTTTTGCAAGAATGGAGGTGGATGTCAGCGACATTGAGAGCTTCAATATTTTAGATCTGAGAAGGTTGTGTAAAGAGAGATGGCTGAAGCTGGCCAAGGGCTCCCAAAAGCTGGAGTACCAGTTAGCCGTCAGAGTCTGGGAGGAGATCCACATCCTGCAGTCTACAAGACAGGAGCAAGAGAATAATAGAGTAGAGGATGAGGATGAGGATAAGGATAAGTTTTAGGAAGAGGAGGAAGATGACCCTGCAGTGGCCCTACTGCTAGAGGGAGAGAAGGGTAGTCCTGCAGGGCCCCAGAACCAAAAGAGGGAGTGGTCCCCCAAGAGTGAGGTTACCTGGCAATGTGTCTTCCCACAGCTCTATCCCTGCAGACTTATAGAACAGGAAAGTGGAGAGGATCCTGAAGTTAAAACTGGCTACCCTAGCCCTGGGTGAAAAGAAGCAAGCCCTCATTGCTAAAGAAAAAAGGGCACAAGCAGCAGCAGAGCTGGCACTGGAGGAGACAAATTTAACTTGGCCTTGGAAGAGAATAAGGCACTACTATCCGATGGATGAGCTAGGGAGAACTGGGCTTGAAGGCAAGGATGATCTCTCAGCCCAATGACGACGGTGGCAGCTGCAAAAAAGTGCCTAGAGGAGGTAAAAGGGTCTACCTCCTCAAAGATCTGGTGCCTAGCTTTGTGGTGGGAGATGACATGGCAAGTGGTCTGAGGCCTATAAGGGGGCCTTGTGCTTGCATAGTGTTATAGAGGAGGACTGGGGGTCTAGTCTGTAGAATCACATGGCCACTACTGGGGGGAACCTCCTTATTGGCCCTTGGGAAAGCTGACAGGTTGAGATATGCCCCATGAAGGAAGCCTTTGTTGTGAGGTTTGAATTGGCCCCAGAAATATATCACCTGAAGTTCAAGGATAGCCAAAAGCAGCCATGCCAGTCATGGGTTGATGTTGTGGATTACTCTTCCAAGGAACAGGATGGTTGGGTGCAGGGCAGCAAAGTACACAGTTATAATAGACTTTACAATTTGATAATGAGGGAGCACATGCTCAGTAACTGTTTTGCAAAGTTGCACTGTCCCCCCGAGAGCTTGGGAAGCAAGCTGACCTCTGGGTCAGTACCAGAGTGTCTAAGAAGGTACATGGTGGGGACAAAAAGGTTGGAAAGGGTCTCTACCCACAGAAGGATGGGGGTAACAGGGAAAACCAAAAGGAGTTTGCTAAAGACCACCAAAATAGGTTTCAGTGGATGAAACCTGTCAAACATGCCACACACCTGGAGATGCAGGTCTTCTGCAGGGGTGATGTTGGTCCTCCACTCTCCTCTAGGACAAGTCTTGACAGAGGAAATAAGTCATTGAGTGTTGGCAGGTGTCCCAGAAGGGAAGGGGGAATGGGAGGGAGAGCAAGATAAGAATGAGGTTCTGCGGTGGTTGTCTACTCCTCAGTCACTCTTCAGGTGCACCAGTAAGTCTTTCTTCATTCTGCCTAACTTTCTCTTCAGAATTACTGAAGTCTTCAAGACTTCTAGGTATTTGATCGATAAATATATGAAATACCACCATGAATATTACGTTTTTTACATCAAATGAGTACACCCTTAGCTTTTCATCGTGAGGTATTAGTTAACTACTCTCATGAGTTGGTTGTGTCTACCTTATCACCTTACAACAGGATGTATGTCCGCTGAATCGGAATGCTTAAGCTTAAATGTCACTTTAATGCTTAAAAGGAACGTTAAATGTCTCTCACAACAAGGCTCTGGAGATTTCTTCTATCCAAAGTCTACACACTGAACTTCTTACAATCTTAGTGAAGCAAGAGTGAAGAATTCAAGTTTCACCTTTCAGGAGTTCAATGATTGAGTTCAAGGAACAAGAACTGGTGCACTAATCTTTTCGTACTCTTCTAAACTTTCCAGGTTGTTGCGTAGTCATTACTAGTGATCTTAACCTGTTTTTGTTATTTTCCTATAGGATTCAGGAGTGTTTGGTTGGAGATCCTAGCAGGACTCGGTAGTTAAAGAGGAGGATGACTGTAAGTTGTTATTAGGTCTTCTTCTCTCATCGCTGTCAGGGAAGAAGTCAAGCAAAGCCTTGTGGCTTGGGGAATGGTATTTATGCCTGCTCCAAGCCAAGATGGCCGCTATCACATGACTTTGCTGAAATATCTCAAGAACTCACAAGATTATTTTGTTTTTTCAGTTTTCTGTGAGTATTGACCAAAACTCAGCCCCAGGGCCTCCAGCTGCACCAGGGCCATAATTAGAAGGCATTTACCTAACTTGTAAACCAATTTGGGCAAGCCAAGAAGGGGGAAGAGTGGGGGCAAATACTTGAATAAAGAGGCCACTGTGCTGCAAGGTGCAAATGATGATAACAGAATCCCAATCTAATGCTGAAGGTTTAGTAGGAAGAAACCCAAAGGCCTTATCCAGTGAATTCTGAGCCACTAGATTCCAACTCCTCCTCTACACAAAAAACTACCCCTTTTTGGTTTACTTGTTGTGTCGAAAGTTTCAGGGTTGTCCGCCAAGCGGGGGCCGAGAAAAAAGGGGGGGTTCCAAAATGCCTTTTTCCCATGTTATGTGTAAGGGGATTTTTCATTTTTTGAACATGACTGCAGCCCGAACCGCTGAACGGAATTACACAAATTTGGCAGAAAGCTAGATGTTGGTCCAGAAAGTGTGCTTTTTGTGATTTTGTGTAAATCTGTTTAGTAGTTTCAGAGGCATTTAAGTTTAAAAAATATAGATATGTGGGAGCCCAACAGCCAACTGAGACCCCACTGAAATTTGATTGGCTGCCAACACTTCAACTATGGAGTGTTGATAGCCATCATGGGACAAGGTTGGGGGGCAGGGTAGAAACACCCTGAACCCCTAGGCCTCTTGGGTGGGTCCCACTGGGATTTTTTAAAAACATTTTGTCGGGATCCGTGGATCCGGCCGAAAAAAAAGATAAAAATGAAGCACGGGCTCCCATGTTGCAGTAATTATCTGCCCCCCCGTGGGCCAGGCCCCGGGGGCATTGTTTTAATAAAGGAGAGAGGGCGCATGGGCCCCCCCTCTTGGGGCTTATTATTCCCCTAGGACCACCACCTCCCCGGGGCTTTTTAACATATTAATGCTGGGGAAGCCCATATGGCCTCCCCGCTGCCCCAGGGACCGCCACCTCAGTGGGTCTTATTTCATTTTAAATGGGGGGTCTCTCTGACCCCTCTAGCCCCGGGGACCGCCACCTCCCCGGGGCTTTATAATAAGTTGATGCGAGGGCTCACATGGAGGCCCCCGCAGCCCTGGGGGCTGCTACCTCCCTGGGGCTTTAATTGAAAAAAATGCAGGGGGGCACATGGCCCCCTCGCAGCCCCGGGCACCGCCACCTTCCCGGGGAATAAGTTTCAATTGAATGCGGGAGGCTGCACAGTAAGTCTGTATAAGGGAAGTGAACATAGTTACCTCCGTGTTTTTAATGGATCATTTCCTTCTGCCCATCAACCCTTATGGTTATAGATATAACTGTATAGTCACTCTTTCCCATGTGTTTCCACTGGTTCAGTTCACGAGTAGGCATTGATTGAATACCTTTTGGAAACAAATGGCAAGCACAATTGGTGGTACTTTTCACCTATGTAACGTACAGCACCTTTGGTCAAACATTTAGAAAACTAAACATACCGCAATTCTTAATCTTGGAGCAACACTTGTGTCGTTCTCTTATCCATCAGGGTTAACCTCCTGCAACCATTCTTGGTTTTCTCAGAGATTCACCAATATGGAATAGCAAACCTAAAGAATTACTTAACATAGAATATCTATAAAATGCTACTTTGTCTAACTGTACATCAATAACCCTGAATTTTGCACATGCAAGTCTGATTAAAGCTCTCTTTAAAGTCTTTCCTTTTGTTTTTCAGGTTTTTGCACAGAGTGCGCTGAGGAGTGGCAAAGTTCTTAAGGAAGTCTACTTTTGAACAATGTCAATGTGCTTTTGTGCCACCGGCACGTTTCTGCCTTGAATATGCTATAATCTTCCTCTTCTCCTTTTAAAACGATGCCTACGAAGAATTTCTGGATATGCACCTGGAACCACGAGAAATAGGATCCTGTCAGGTGAGTTCTCAAAACCACAAGCAACTTCTAGAAGCAAGGGCAAGGCTTAAATAGCAGCGGAGCTGAAGATGCCTGCCAAATCTCGCGAGATGTGGAAATCTTGCAAGAATATCGAGTATTTTTTTTCAGGGATGATTTGTCAATAAGACAGCACTTTGGGTGTCCGTCAGGGGGTCACAGCAAGGCCCTCAGGGCCCACGACACTGGTCAAATGAGGTTGTACCTTGCTTTTCTGGTCTGCCACGAGGCATTGGGGATGCCGTACTTTTATGGCCTGACTCGGGCGGGATGTTAGCCATGTTGTTGGGCACTAAGTGAGTCTTGCAGGCCTGACAACAGCCCCCACTGGTGCAATACAGGGTATTACCAGTGTAGTGCTGGGGGAGGAGTTTGCCCCAGTTAACTTTGAGGGGAATGCAGATGTTAACCTAGTGCCTCTGGGTGACAGAGAGAGGGTGCCTGAAGCTCATATGCCTGATAAGACTAAAAAGTATATTGAGTGACTCAGTATCGGTGGGCAGAGGTTGTGGGCTCTGAGAGACACAGGAGCCAGCATGACTACTGTGAGGTGACAACTGGTGTCCTCAGAGCTGGTTTTCTCAAATGTAGTCCACCAGGTTGTGACAACTGACAATAACCACAAAAGCCCCACGTTGTGTGGAGAAGGGAACGAGAGGCACGGGGTCTTAGGAGCTAGCAGCCTCCAACACTAACAGTCTAACCACAAAAAGCTGCTCCTAACTGAATTGCCACTACGAGGTTTGGGATGTATTTGTAAGTGAAGGCATCTCACAAAAAGTAACGGACTGGTCTCACACACCACCTGGTGTCATGCTTCATCATTGACCAGTCCTCGCCCTCTAAAACCTTGGTTTGATAGAGGGCGGGCATACACCTGACGACAGGGATGCACTTCTAAACTAAGTGGGGGCCCATAAACAAAAAGTGTAATTCCCCCACATACCGACACTTGATTTTAATATCATATAGTTACCTTTAACATTAAAAACACGATTAAGATAACTATAATGTTTTTTAACCACACTTTTTGTTTATGGGCCCCCACTTAGTTTAGAAGTGCATCCCTGTCGTCAGGTGTATGCCCGCCCTCTATCAAACCAAGGTTTTAGAGGAGCGAGGACTGGTCAATGATGAAGCATGACACCAGGTGGTAGTGAGACCAGTCCGTTACTTTTTGTGAGATGCCTTCACTTACAAATACATCCCAAACCTCGTAGTGGCAATTCAGTTAGGAGCAGCTTTTTGTGGTTAGACTGTGACAACTGACAACCATTTAAGCCACTACCCAGTGGGGGCAGTCTCAGATTTGCTAGGAGTAACAGTGAGGCCAGCAATGCCTGTTGATTTTCTGCTGGGGAATAACCTAGAGTACACTATCTGGAAAAAAGAGGAGCTCAGGTCTTATCTGGTAATGTTTGGATTGCCTGAGTGGGTGCTCATGACCACATGGTCCATGGCAGCCCAGCATGGGAGTCAGAAGGACCTGGAGCCTATAACAGTGTCCCAAGTGCCTGCCAAGAACAGGAAGGGCAAAGGGCATGGGAAACCCACCCCGAACCTCCAAGGAAAGACATTGCTGCCCGTGGCGACTTGGCTGAGTTTGAAGGGTGTCAAGCTGCAGGGCAACTGTCCCAAGTAGGGTTCTACAAGGCACAGAAGGAGTGCTGCACTCTTGAGGATCTATAATGAGAGGCCGACGTTCAGGCAAATGGTTACACCTCTGGCGATCTCAGCATCAATTGGGAAAATGGTCTCCTGTATAGTGAGCTTAAGGTCCCTGAGCCTGGCAATCTGTGTGTTGGTGGTAGCCCAGTGCTACAGGACCTTACTACTGGAGCTGGCTCATGATATTCCACTGGCTGGACATCTGGGGCAGGCCAAAACCTTTGACCACCTGGTCACCCACTTTTATTGGCCCTGAATGTGGATCCACTCAGATACTTTCTATAAGTCCTGTGTTATCTGCCAGGCAACTGGTAAGTTAGGGTAAAGCACAAGGCTCCCCTACTCCCCTGGATCTCTGTATCCCAAGACAGCCCTAGGCAACAGGCTCACTCTAGTCTTCGTGGACCATGCCACATGGTACTCCAAGTCCATACCCCTTAGGCCAGTGACTGCATCCATAGTGCCCAGGGCACTAATGGGGATCTTTACCCATGTGGGTTTCTCCAAGGATGTTTTGTTTGATAAGATCACCAACTTCATGTTTGCCTACATGAAGTGAAGGCCATAGGGGAAGAATGTGGGCTAACCTACAAGTTATCCAATCCAAACCACTCCCAGACAAACTGGCTTGCTGAGAGGTTCAGCAAGACCCCGAAGGGCATGATTATGGGTCTTTCAGAACCCATGAGGTGTAATTATAATATAATTAAAATACTACAAATATAATTTACAAGCTCCCTGAGAAGTTGATAGTCAGCTTCAAAGATGAGGTTTTCAAGATGCCAGGGTTGGGATGATTGGGCCCTCCTGTAGCCCCTGGAAGAGTATAGTGGCACTGCTACCCAAGGCTGCTCCACCAGGCACCAACCCAGAACTGAGATTATGTGTGAACTATAGTGGCCGCAATTCATTCACCATGACTCACTCTCACCCCATCCCCAGAACTGATGAGCTCATTGATTGTCTGGGGGTTGCCAAATTCCTCAGTATTTTTGATTTACTGGGTACTGACAGATTGTCCAACCTGAGAGGATCAGGAAGAGGCTGTTGTTCTCCACCCCAGGGGGCCAATTTCAGTTCAGAAGGATGTACTTTGGTCTAAAGAATGCCCCTGCCACCTTCCAGAGGTTGGTCAACCGGGTCCTGACTGAGCAAGAAAACGTCAGTGCGGCCTACCTAGATTATATTGTGTTTTCTAGCTCAAGCTGAAATGACCACCTGTACCACCTTATAGAAGTGCTTCATACCCTACTAGGCCTGGTTATCAAGACTAGTAAGTAGCATTTAGGGCAGGGCACAGTGGTTTACTTGGGCCACAAGTTGGTGGGGACCATGTACAACCTCTTAAGCCCAAGACACAGACCATTATGGCCTTGGGAGTCTCCCAAAACACAGAGTGAAGTGACAGCCTTCTAAGGCTTCACTCACAACTACAGAAGATTTGTCAAGGAATATGGCACCATTGTTACCGCCTTGATTGAGCTGGCTTCCAGGAAGCAGCTCAAGAAGGTGATCTGGACAGAAAGCTTTTGATACCCCGAAGGAAGCCATGTGCTCATCACCAGTGCTCAAGGTCCCTGGCTTCTCCGAAGAATTTCTTGTGCAGACAGATGCTTCCGAACATGGGATAGGAGCTGTTCTCTCACAGCTGAATGACAAGGGTCTGGACCAATCAGTAGCCTTAATCAGAAGGAGTCTACTTCTCAGGGAACTCAGGCGCAGTGCAATTGAGAGGGAAACATTTGCAGTGGTGTGGGCACTGAAGAAGTTGAGACCAAACCTGTTTGAGACTGATACAAGTTCAGGGAGTGAATCCTACACTGCTGGGGTGGTCCATCTCCCTACAGGGAATGGACTTTATGGTGGAACATTCCCTAGGACTGACTACACCAATGCTGATGGTCTTTTCAGGTTTTTCTGACTTAGCAATGAGAACTCCAATTAGGATGAGTTTACCTTGCCATCTGCTGGGGGGGTGGGGACATGTTGAAAATAACCATCTTTTGTGTGGTATTCCCCTCGATTTGTGCCTTAACTGTTTTTGTTGGTCTTAAAACTCTTTGCACTTTACCCCTGCTAACCAGGGGTAAGTGGGTAAGTGAATGTACTCCCCGTTTAAATATGATAAAGTTGGTTTCCACATTATTGATACCTTTGATAAACTTGTAGGTCCTTGGTATAGGGTACCCAGTATACCCAGGGACTGTAAGTTAAAAGTCACTAGTGTGCAGTAGCACCCAAATGTGCCACCCACTTCAGTGACATAGAAAAGCCAACCCTAGGCCTACTATTGTGGCCTGGCAGGGTAGTTTAAAACTGCCAATTCAAACTGTCAAAATAACCCTTTTGACAGGCCGAATCCTTCCCTTTAAATATTAATAGGTAACCCCTAAGGTAGGTCTTATTACTCATAAGACAGGGTGCATGTTATTTAAAAGTAGGACATGTGTGCAGTGTTTCACATGTCCTTACAGTGAAGATGAATAAAAGCTATTTTCACTGTACCAAGTCTGACTGCTTCCATAGGAAAACATTGGCTCACATTAGTACACCCTATAATGCTAGATTCGGGTTGGAAGCAGCTAGAAAAATAATTCAAGGACTCTTTATAGTTAAACAAAATCCAACTTAATAGTAAAGTCAGATGTTGTCTATCTGTTGTGCAAAAGGCACTTTTAGAAAGTTGCCACTTTGCTGCCTTAAGCCTCCAAAGGCATTTCTGTAATTAATCCAGTTGTTACCTGACTGATGATGGCTCCCCTGTGGTGAGGTGTGAACTGCTTCCAGGAGAGTGACAAAGGGCCTTGTGGAAAGGTAATATCCTTCCCTTGGCAGGATGGCCTGGGGGCTGTGCTCAGCAACTTGATTACCTTCAAAGAGGCCTACCCTGTCACAGGTAGATATAGCTCATACCTGGGTCTGCCCCTCTATTGTCCTCCTAGTCAGGCTGGCACGAATGGCAGTAGGAGAGAGAGCTACCCCAGAACTGGTTTAGAATGAACACAGGGTAGGGGTTGCCCTTAACATAGCCTCACCTCTGGGCGGGCACACAGTGCTCTTACCAGGCAAAGAAATGTTCTGCCATGTTGGATTTAGGGAGAGAGGGGCATTGCATGATAGGTTAAAGTAAAACACATAGGAAGTGTTTTAAAAGTGGGTAGGGTCACCCTTGCGAACATTTACCCCATTGGTTTAGGAGTGGCCAGGAAGTTTTCCCACCCACAGGTTGGCACTGGGCATAAATGTGACATCCCCGGTACCTGAGGAAGATTCAGAAGAGTACTGCTCTGCTGCCTGAAGACCTGAGAAGAAGACTGGACCTGCTTTCATTGTACCCATGAGCCCAGAAGTGATTTGAACGGTCAGAAGATTGACCTCCTGTTTGAGCTACATTAACACACCAAGCTTCGAGGGGCCATTTCCCTGCATTCCCTAGTGACCAGCTCCAACTGGACCTGCCCTGGACAATGCAGCCAGCCTCTGTCAGACTTAGTACTGACTTGCAAGTGCTGACCACAAGGTCCTGGACCCTCAGAGTCTGCGCCTCCTGAAAACTTTGAACTTAAAAACTTTCTGTGGGCTAGGGAGTCATCGGGGGGCTTGGACCAACCTGTCCAGCCAATCTGATGAGTGTGTATTGTGCTACATTCTATGCTCAATGCTGGAATACAAGGATGCTGAGGCCACCTTGACTCCATCCTGTAGCTCCATCGATGCCGCTGTCGATGAGGACCCGATCAACTCCAAAGGCCTCTGGTGCATGAACATTTGAACTTCTCCTGCTGGAGCTTCTTCCACCAAGATATCAATGGTCCCTCTGAGGCTCCATCCTGATGCAGGAGCTTGCCGATACCAAGCACCCTCTCATCGATGTCAGCCCACTGCCTGCTTTCACTAGAGGCTTTTGGGAGATAGCTTTGTGACTGGGACAAACCTGGTCCTTCAATCCGACATGTATTCCATCGTGGTCAGCCTTAAGTCTTACACTTTTGCCAGTCCTGTGCAACCAGATGAATGCAGTTGACGCTTTACGCTTTTTGCCCTATTTTTTAATTTAAACTCAAAAATTCATAACCCTGGTTCTGCTTATTGGATTTTTGTTGTTTTGGTGTCCTTTTATTTATTAAAAGTTATTCTATTTTTCTTGTTTTGTACTTTAACTTTATTACTGTTTGAGTATTGTATAAATAATGTACACACTGCCTCTGTGTTAAGCCTGTCTGCTCTGTGCCATAACTACCAGGTGGGCGAGCTCAGGTGAATTCAGTGACTGTATGGATTCACCCTGAAAAACAATTGTGATTATTACTTGAGGTAGATACCTAACCCCCTCAATTAACAACCCAATTTCTTACAATTTCCCTCAAGAATAGAGTATTAGGAAACTTCCAGGAGGACAGATGTGGACCAGATAGACGTCAATGCTGGCTCACAAGATTCAAATGTTTAGTTCCTGTCCAGTGGGTGTAGGAGCCTGCAAACATCAAGTAGTGAATGGCCATTTAAAAGGTTGCATAACAGTCCACGATTGCTAGAGTGGTTCACATCAGGTCTGCCAGACCTAAACAGAATTGTGCCTATAGTCATGATCTAACCTGTTTGCCAAACTCTGAAAATGTCCTGGACAGTCGAGAAAAAGGATATTTATTGCCCATTAAGGGCATAGCTAGATCCCACTATCATGCTTATACCTTGTATGGAGAATTTTGTCAAATATGTAGTGGTCTGCACTGTCCTTCCAGATCATCTGAACAGTCATTGGCAGTGTCTGTTTAGTCAAGGTAGCCACTCCGCTTTTTATAATCCACAGGAGATGGTAATCTCCCGTCAGCCCCTTCCCCCATTGCAGGCGTAAAGGACCCTGCCCACCCAATTCCTCTTGACCATAGCTACTTTAGCAAGTGATAGATGCAACATGAGAAAATTGTGAAGACAGGTATGCAAGAGTCTTTTTTATATAGAGCATGAGCCCTTTTGTATTTAGAAAAATTATGTTTAGTTCTGTGTGAGTTGTAAGTGATGATTGTGTGGTAGTCGACATGATGTTGACATAAATTCTAACCATTGTGTGACATCTGGCAAGCATCAGAAGGCATGTGTTTTTATTAAAGGCTATAGAAATGCCCGGTGTGTAATGTCCCTTGCCTCCAACAAGGGATAATGGGAATGGGAAGCAGGGAGAGGACAATAGAAAGGCAGCAGAGGAATGTACACAAACAGCAAAAAGCACAATTCAATACACAGGTCAACACTAGCGTGCAGGACTAATGCAATAAATAGCAATCCTAATAAAAGCCAAAACAGAGGAAATTTCCTCATCTCTTTCTTTAGACAGGTAAGCAAATATCCAGCCTCAATCACTCCATCTGCCACCTATCTAACAGTGATACAATTCACAGTAGAGGAGATATGGATATAACATAGAGAATATTTTTATGAGAAAATCAAGACCAAAATGACAAAAATCCAATAAGTACAACCCGAGTTATGAATTTTTACAGAATAAACCAAAAACAATGCTCAGAAGTCAATAGCGCTAAAAGGTTACTTGAGGTCGCGCAGGACCAGAGTAGACCATGATAGAGGGCAGGCTGGCTACAGGACCCACGCAGGGTCTGCTGAAAAGCACCTTGGCTGGAGCAAAGCGTTGTCGTCGAGAGTCCGATGCTTCAGTTCAGATTCACGCAGACGGGTCGATGCATTGAAGTCGAGCCTTACAGTTGGGACCTTTGATTGCCGCTGTGTCAGAGTCAAACCTTGCCGTCAGGACATCGGATTGGTGCTGCATCGCCATCAAGCCTTGAAGGGATGCCTTTGGATTGGCACTGCATCAGAGTTAAAGGGCACTGTGTCGGTTCTGATCAGCTCAGTGGAGACGATGCATCAGTTTTGTAGCAAAACAGCTTTAGAACACACTCAGCGGCATAGCTTGGTCAATAAGATTGGGGGGGGGTGAACTTCAGATTTCCCAACAATCATGTTGATATAGCTTGTGAAAATACATTATATGAGAAGCATGGTGTGGGGAGACCTAAGGGACAGTGCATATTATTAGGAGTACTTAAAAAGCAATATTTTTCAAATGAACTGACATTTTTAAGGCCTTCAAAACAGAGATGGGAGAGTGAGTGTTTGTGTGTTTTTGTCTATGTTTCTGTAACACTCCCATGTGAAATCCGACAGACACCTCGCCATACCCAATTGAAAGCACTTGTACCCAACTATTTACTACAGGATACATTCTTTAGCGGGTGGAACACCCTAACCCCCCCTGAAGTTACACCCCTGATCCCACTTCTGAGGCCCAGGACTGGAAGGGGCACCTCTGGCAAGGGTAGGACTCACAGATGGCAGAGTCCAGCATCACCAGCAGATTTGCAAGAAGTCTTTTGGGCCCCTGAGACTTCAGAAAACAGGAGGCAAGCTCGGCCCGGGGACCACCACCTCCCCGGGGCTACATGAAAGAAAGGAGGGGGACTGCGCGGTCACCCTCCTGGAGCCATAGATGGCCCTGGGGACAGTTACCCCCCAAGGCTGACTCCAGCAATTTCCAGGGGTGCCCACCCCAGGGACATTGCAGTTTGCTATGGCCTGGCAGAGCACCACTCCCGCCAAGCCATAGCAAACATTTCTCCTCTTCTAGTAAGCGAGAGCAGAAATTGCTTTTACACATAGGGAGCTGCATGTTAGCAGCTCCCTATGTGTAAAAGAAATGCCGGCTCCCGCAGGAGGCAGGGAGCTGGCAGGGACCGCTGGGCCTTCAGGTTCCCCCCACGGTCCCCAACAAATGTAAGTGTGTGCTCTGGGTGGGACCAGGGCACTCACACTAAAGGCTGGGCCCCAGGGGTGGGGTCCCCAGGGTTGAAATCGGCCTGGGAGGGGGGCCGCATGGCCCTTTTCCCTTTTTTAAAAATACATTTTTTCAAAAGGGGCAGGCCCCAGGGATGGGATCCTGGGGCCAAAAATAGGGTGAGATGGGGTCCCCAGGGCCGAAATCGGCCCAGGGATGGGGATCGCTTGGCTGCTCCCTATAAATTATATATGAAAAAACAGGAAAGGCGAGGCCCCAGGGGATGGGGTCCCTGGGGCCTTAATCAGCCCGGGGAGGGGGGCTGCATGCCCGCCCCCCTCACTGATTGAATAAAGGCCTGGCCCCGGGGGATGGGGTCCACAGGGCCGAAAATGGCACAGGGAAGGGGAGCCAGGCATCCCCCCTCTCTTAATTTTTTTTTACAAAAATAGAAAAAAAACTCTGGCAAGTCACCGGAGACCACGCCCCCTTCACCACCACTCTGCACTTCCTGGCACAGTGGTGGTTGGGGGATGAAATCCCCTTGGATGCTGAGGGTCCTTGGGGTCCAAGAACCCCTCCTGTTACCTCCGGTAAGTCCCAGCCAGCGGGATTGCTAAGAGGTCTTTGGGGGTCAATCCCCCTTTCTCCACCACTCTGCAAACATGCCTCCTGGTACACTACTGATTGGGGGATGAACTCCACTTTACTCCTGAGGGACCTTGGGGGCCAAGAAGCCCTCCTGGTACCTCCTGTAAGTCCTACACAGTGGGATTCCAGAGAGCCGCCCCCTTTCTCCACCACTCGGCAAATGAGACTACTGCTTAAAAACCATAGAAATTCACGGGAAAAAAACAAAGGTTACAGGGCCGTTATAGTTAGGAATTAGCATTTAAAAAACCTTACAAATATACTGAAAAGACCAAAGGTTACATGGACGTTATAGTTAGGCTCAGATTTCACTAGTACAAGAACAGTGAAATTGAGCAGTTATAGTTAGCTGAGCTAACTTTAACTCACTACCCCGCAATGCTGTGCATCCCTCATGACATGATCAGTGCAGTGCTTAATTTGAGCCGGTGGTTTACGATGCTTGGCGCCGGCACATAATTGTCAGCACCGGCACTTATGGCAGTCTGCTGCACGGTGGTACTCTTTGTCTCATTTAGAGACGAGCATAACAACAATTGTTTATTAATTCAATGCACTTTAAAAATGACTAATACCTGCCACCAAAGCCATTCTTATAGCGTTGGGGATCTGGAATCGTCAGAATTGTCACACTTGTAGGTGTGTGGTGGTTAGTTGTTATGTTGTTCCTGTTATTGGCAGCGCTGGAAGGGGCAATGTGTGGTGCAAGCGAAAGTGGCCTCCTGAAGAGAGCCCTGACACTTCTATTTTTACAAATTAAGCACTGGATTAGTGACATCACTGAGGACATCACTGATGACATCTCAAATGACATCACTGATGGCATCACTGATGACATCATCCACACCCATTAAACCTTTCATACACCCACTCCCACACAACCATTCACAAACCCATTCACATACCCATACCAGTATTTACACACCCACTCACTGATTCATAGAGCTACACACACATCCACTCACTCACCCATACAGCCACTCATGCACCCACTCAGTCACTAATACAGCCACTGACATATCCACTCATACACCCTTACAGCCATTCACATACTGATTCAGTCGTCCATACAGCTACTCATACTCCTAGTCACTCACCCATACTGTCAATCACACAGCCACTTACTTACTCATACAGATACACAATCCACCCACTCACTTACTCATACAGATACTAACACATACTCATTCACCTATACAGTCACTGACACAAGCACACACTCACCCATATCGCCACTTATATTCACTCACTCACCCATACAGTCACTCATATATCCCATCACTCACCTATACTGCCTTTCACATACCCAGTTACTCACCCATATACCACTGACGCATTCACTTACTCACCCACAAAGCTATAAATACACTCACTCATACAGACCCTCACACATGCACTCACTAACCCATACAGCCACTGATTCACCCACTCACTCATTCAAACAGGCAGTCACCCACCCACAGAGACACTCAGACAACCATACTGGTACTCTGACAACCAATCACTCACCAGTGCAGCCACTCACGTAACCACTCACAAACCCATGCAGCCACTTAGACAGCAACTGACAGACTGATACAGAAATTCAAACAACCAATCACTCACCCATACATTCACTGAGACACCTAATCACTCACTTATACAGTCAGTCACGCACCCACTGATTCATCCATATAGGCACTCATACACCCACTGATTCACCAATACACCTTGGTATATATATTTAACATTCATAAACTTTTTTAAAACACTCACAATCACCGGATGCTGTTATCATTGATGTCATTTGAGATGTCATGAGTGATGTAACTGACCATGTCATGAGTGATGCAATATGTGAGGTCATAAGCAGTGCATTACAGGGGCGCAAGTTATAGTTAGCTCAACTAATTATAACTAACTGCTAAATTTCACTGGTTTTGTATGAGTAAAATCTGAGCCTAACTATAACGACCCTATAACCTTTGGTTTTTTCATTGAATATATACATACATATTTTCACTTAAAAAAAACAAAGGTTACAGGGACATTATAGTTAGGAAACAACATAAAAAAACATTAGAAATTCACTGTAAAAAACAAAGGTTACTGGGACATTATAGGTAGGAAACAGAATAAAAAAATCTTAGAAATTAATTGGAAGAAACTAAAGGTTACAGGGACTTTATAGTTAGGCTCAGATTCACTCATATAAAACCAGTGAAATTTAGAAGTTATAGTTAGCTGAGCGAACTATAACTTAAGCCCCTGCAATGCATTGCTTATGACCTCACATATTACATCACTCATGACATGGTCAGTGACATCACTGATGACATCTCAAATGACTTCATTGATGACATCACCCAGTGAGTGTGAGTGTTTTCTAAAAGATTATGAATGTTAAACATATATACCAAGGTACTACAAAAGTTAAAATAGTATACTTTCTATACTACTAATGAGTGATACTATTTCTAACATACATTATATGAGTGGCTGTGCGACTGTGTGGATCTGTGTGTGAGTGGGTGTCTGAGTGCCTGCATGGATGAGTGGCTGTATGGGTGTATTAATTGATGTGTGAGTAGCTTTGTGGGTGAGTGAGTGACTGTGTGAGTGACTGTATTGGTGAGTGAGTGGGTGTATCAGTGGCTGTATGGGTGGGTGAGTGGGTGTGTAAGGGACTGTATGGGTGAGTGAATGGGTGTCTGAATGACTGTATGAGTGAGTGTGTGAGTGGCTGTATGGGTAAATACATTGGTGTGTGAGTAGCTGCATAGATGAATTTGTGGCTCTGTGAGTGGCTGTATGGTTAAGTGGCTGGTTTTATGAGTAGCTTAATGGATGAGCGAGTGGCTGTGTGAGCACTTGTATGAGTCTGTAAATGGGTATGTCAGTAGTTGTGTGGGCATTTGAGTGGGTGTATGAGAGGTTATATAGAGGTGTGAGTGCTTCTGTGAAAGATGTCATGAGTGATGTAATTTGAGATGTCATCAGTGATGCCACTGACCATGTCATGATGATGTAATATGTGAAGTCATAAGCAGGTTAGCTAAGCTAACTATAACTGCTAAATTTCACTGGTTTTGTATGAGTAAAATCTGAGCCTAACTATAACTTCCCTGTAAACTTTGTTTTTTCAGTAAATTTCTTAGGTTTTTTAAATTTTGTTTCCTAAATGTAACCACTAACCTTTGACAGTGTGTGAGTAAATGCATGAGTGACTCAGTAAGTCTGTGAGTGGGTGTGTGAGTTTCTGAGTGGGTCTGTGAGTAGGTGTGTGAGTGTCTGAGTCTCTCTGTTTTGCCCTCTTCTGCTCTGTTTTGCCTTTTCTGCTTGTTTTTATGACCTCTGTTTTGCCTTTCCTACCTCTGTTATGCCTTTCCTGCTGGTTTTTCTGCCCTCTTTTTTGCCTCTTTCCTCTCATCACTAACCTTTATTTTGCCACTTTCTGCTAGTTTCTCACCTTCGCTTTGCCTCTTGCTGCTGGTTTCTGACCTCTATTTTGCCTCTTTCTACTCGCTTCTGACCTTTATTCTGCTTCTTTCTTTTTCCTTCTGACCTTTATTCTGACTCTTTTTGCTCTTTGCTGACCTTTATTTTGCCTCTTTCTGCTTGTTTCTCACCTTTATTTTGCCTCTTGCTGCTGGTTTCTGAGCTCTATTTTGCCTCTTTCTGCTTGTTTCTCACCTTTATTTTGCCTCTCTCTGCTCTTTTCTCACTTTTATTTTGCCTCTTGCTGCTCGTTTCTCACCTTTATTTTGCCTCTCTCTGCTCATTGCTGATCATTATTTTACCTCTTTCTGCTCGTTTCTCACCTTTTTTATGCCTTTTTCTGCTCATTGCTGACCTTTATTCTGCCTCTTTCTGCTTGTTTCTCACCTTTATTTAGCTCTTTCTGCACACTACTCACCTTCATTTTGCCTCTTTCTGCTTATTGCGGACATTTATTCTGTGTCTTTCTCCTTGTTTCTGGCCTTTATTCTGCCTCTTTCTGCTTGTTTCTCATCTTTATCTTGCCTCTTCCTGCTCTTTGCTGACCTTTAATCTGCCTCTTCCTTCTTGTTTCCGACCTTTAATCTGTCTCTTTCTGCTTGTTTCTGGCCTATATTTTGCCTCTTTTTCTCTGGGGCTGCAGGGGGATTCTCAAGGCCTCATCTGTTCCAGCTGGCTCCCCGCCTCCTGCGGGAGCCTGCATTGTTGCTGTGTGGAGGGAGCTGCTGGAAAGGCAGCTCCCTCCATGCAGGAGCAATCGTTTCATTTCTTTCCTTGCCCGCATTTCTGCAGGAAGGGAAGGAGATGAAACCCCCACTTCCGGCGGGTGGGAGCACTTTGACAGCTTCTGCCTGCTGCATCCAGAGTGTTTGCTTTAGCTTAGCAGGAGCAGTCATCTCCCGCCAAGCCAAAGCAAACAGCTATGTTCCAGGGGTGGGCACACCAGGACATAGCAGGAGCCAGCCCTGGGGGAGTGGCTGTTCCCCAGGGCCATGTAGGGCTCCAGGAGGGAGGCCACATGGCTCCCCTCCATCCATTTGCATAGGCCGCCCGTGGAGGTGGTGGTCTCAGGGGCTGTATGTGGCCCAGGAGGGGGTGGCGTAGCCCCCTTCCTTCATTTCAAAAAAACATTTGGCCCCATGGATGTGATGGTCACTGGGCCCAGGGTGATCTGCATGGCCCCCCTAACTTTTACCTTAAAGTCCCAAGGAGGTGGTGGTCCCAGGGGCCCAGGGGGGTCCGTACGGTCCCCCCACATTTATTTTAAAAAGAGCCCCATGGGGAGGTGGTGGCCCTCGGGGGCAATAATAGGACCTAGTAGGCTTGCTTTTTCAAATAGAAATGCCCCTGGGACCTTGCCCACCCAGGAGTTCTCTACAAAAGAAATGCAGCAGGCGCTTGTTTTTTTTCTGTTTTTTGTGTGCCAGAGTCATAAATCTGCCGTGATTTTTGGTGAAAAATGTAAAAAACACTTTTCGGCTCTGTCTGGGTCCCAGGGGGACCCCAGTACCAGAGCTAGGGGGTCAGGGTATTCATACCCTGCCCCATTTTCTTTAAAAAAAAAAGAAAATTCTGTGACTTGGCTGAAGCCGAGTCCCAAGATGGCTGCCAACAATTCCTGGTTGAAATGTTGGCAGCCAATCACATTTCAGCACGGGGACTGTTGGATCCTAAGAGGATCCACGTCCCTTTATATACACATTTGGATTTCCCTTAATATTTCCAAAACTACTTAATGAATTTACACTAATTTACAAAAAGGTCACTTTCTGGACCAACAGCTACCTTTCTGCCAAATTTGGTGCACTTCCGTTCAGAGGTTTGGGCTGTAGCTGTGTCTAAAATCCCTTTGGGAAATTGCATAGTAAAGCAAATTTTGGGCCCCCCCTTTTCTATGCCCCCACTTGACATCTCACCCTGAAACTTATAAGACAGCAGCTGAAGTGAGTGGCAAAGTAGTTTAGACAATTTCGCGAGGATTCATCAAACGGCACCAAAGTTCTTGGCAAAACAAAAAAACGCTTTTCCTATGGAAACTAGTTTCTAACTATAACTACCTACTGGGGACTACCAGTAGGCAAAAAAAATAATAATAATAATAATAATATATATATATATATATATATATATATATATGTACAAATCCTCCAGTCAAACAACAGAAGGCAAAGTCGCACTCAGGATATTTTTTTTAAGAGCAAAAGTTTATTGACTGACGCGTTTCAACCTCACGGTCTTTGTCAAAGTCCATATATATATATATTAGGCAAACTTCGGCGACTCAATCCACGTCGATAAGGAAAGCACACAGGTATCCAGTTTCAAAGTGCTTTATTGCAGACCCCCAACCCCCCTAACAGACGCGTTTCACCTTGCGGCTTTGTCAATGCTAGGTTCTGTGCAAACAGTGTGAACGTTTCATATCGTGAAGCCTCACGAGATCCGGGCAGACAACAATGATGGACTAAAAATCATTTCACAATAGTGTCAGCCATCTTGTAACATTGTCTTTCTGGATAAAATTCATTGAAATGTCGACAAAAACAATAAAGTGCAAGTGCATACGTGTAATAAAAACAGTTTGTTGGGTAAAAACAGTTATTTAACAAATGTGCAAATGGTGCTGTTTTATATATAATATAAGTTGTTTCTTTAAAGAATGTATATCATGTATTTAACTCCATTAGTCTGATAATACATAGCAACCTGCACTCATTTGTTCTACCCAACTAGAGTCTCTCGCCCTGTATGGGCTGACTATCTTATCGATATGCTTAGAGAGTTATCGTGCATGTCTGATAAAATGGTGGACTACCATATCTCACTTATGATACTGACTTGATCCTATTTCATAGATAATTTGTAGTGGTTTCTATTCCTGTCTCACCCCACTATAGGTGTACCCAAAGTTCTTCATCGTTATTGAGTCCCACAGGGCCTTAGTCTGGAGGTCAATGATGTACTTAGACTCTAGTATTCTGAGTGTTTTTACTCTATCCCCTCCTCTTTCTTTCTTATCTACCTGGTCTAAGAGGTAGAATGTCAACAGGTCCCTGTTGCTTTTATGGTATTTCTCGAAATGTCGCGCGACTGGGTACGTTTTGTCCTTATTGGTTATTGCGCGCATATGTTCCAGGACACGTTTTTTGGTGGGGTGGATTGTACTGCCGATGTAGCGTTTTGCGCATGGACATTCCAGGCAGTACACCGTAAAATCTGAATTACAGTTTAGAAACTTGGATATCTGTCTTGTAGGGCGTGGATCATTTGGTCTGCCTTCGTAGCTTAGCCTCTTTTTGCTATATTTACAGGCCTTGCAACTAAGGCACGGATAAAAACCCTTAACCTCCAGCATTTTGGAACTTTTGGGCAAGGCCTCGAAGTGACTATGTACTAGATGATCACCAAGTGACTGACAGCGTCTGTATGTGATGGATGGGTGTTCAGGAAGGTGGTTCTTTAGGACACTATCCGTTTTTAAAATGTGCCAGTTTTTATTAAAAATATGCACCAGTTTTCCAGATTGTATGTTAAAGTTGGTAATCATTCTGGTTGGTCCTTCCTTTTTGTTTTAGTATTGACCACCAAAAGTTTCTTCCTGTCTACCTTATCCACTTTTTCTGCAGCTTCTCTCAAAATGGTGTCAGAATACCCTCTGTGCTGAAATCTTAATGTGGCCTCATTTTTTGCCTTCTTGAAGTCTCCCTCGTCTGAACAGTTACGTTTAAGGCGGAGTAGTTCTCCAAATGGTATATTTCGCACAAGGCTTTTTGGATGGTGACTAGCTGCATGTAACACGGCGTTTCTCGCCGTGGGCTTTCTGTAAAGCCGTGTTTGTAAGGTGTTCTCAGTCACAAAGACTTCCAAGTCAAGATAGTTAACAGAAGTCTTGCTAATGTTACTGGTAAATCTCAGATTTAGCTCATTGCTGTTTAGCGTGGAGACATATTCCTCAGCCGAGGCTAGATCACCATGCCAAACAACAAAGAGATCATCTATATACCTTGCCCATAGCATAATCTTGTCCATCCAGTACTCGTTTATATCGCCCCAGGCCACGTGCTTCTCCCACCAGCACACGAAAAGATTCGCGTAGCTGGGGGCGAAGCACGTGCCCATTGCTGTCCTGCGTGTTTGCCTGTACAGAGTCCCCGAAAATAGAAAGATGTTGTTATGCAGGCAGAAGCTAATCATACCTATGAGCATTTCATTGTGTTTTCGGAATTTTAACAATTTTTTGTTGAGAAACCATTGCACAGCTGATATACCATCTTGGTGGTTGATACATGTATATAAATTAGTAACATCTAATGTAATCAAAAGCATATCAGGTTCCCATACAATGTTGTCCATTAGTCTCAAAAAATCCTGAGTGTCTCTAACATAAGATGACAAATCTTTCACAAGTGGTGCTAAAAAGGAATCAATAAACCTGGATGTATTTTCTAGGAGGCTCCCAATTGAAGATACAATTGGTCTCCCGGGAGGGTTCGTAGAGTCCTTATGGATCTTTGGGAGATGGTAAAAGGTTGGCAAGACCGGTGTTTCACATTGTAAGAATAGAAACTCTTCTCCACTTAACATCCCTTGGTCTCTCCAACCTTCCAGTAGACTTTGGTATTCCATTGTGCATTTGACATAGTCTGTTCTTTTTATGACCTCATAACACGTGTCGTCCTGGAGTTGTCTCATGGCCTCCTGTTGATAATGTTCCTTTTTAAACACCACGATATTTCCCCCTTGTCCGAGGGTTTTATTTCAATAGTTGGATCATTTTTTAGCGATTTAATGGCTTCCCATTCCTTCCTAGAGATATTGGACCATTTTTTCTCTTGATTTTCAGATGCTTTCGTCAGATTTTGCAAATCCGTAATGACAGCCTCATTAAAGACATCTACCGCGTCGTAGGGGGTTTGTGGCAGAGTTTTTAATTTCCTCTTGAAGTTGCTAGCTTCTCGCATTTGTGTCACTCCTGCTAATTCCAAGCTTGTAAGAGTGTTGGTAATCTCCTCTGATTGTTCCAACGACTGTAAAGCCATTAGGGTTTCAAGATCATTCCCTGTTAAATCATCAAGATCAGTGTTTGGCCCAGTTTGTTCTCCCATGGCAGTATCCTTTTCGGATGGAGTAGGAAAATCTTTTAAGTTTCAGTTTTCTGATGTATTTAAAAAGGTCTATCCTGGTCTGTACCAGATTGAATTCGGCCGTTGGGCAGAATGTTAGGCCCCTTTGTAATACCGTTAGCTCTTCCTGTGTCAATAGCCGGTCTGAAAGATTAATGACAGTATTACTGTCATTGTTGGTTACCATTGTCCCCTCCTGCCTTTGCTTCGTGTTACCCTCGGCGAGGGTGCCACTGCGCCTTCCCCTTTTGCCCCTCCTTGTTTTACGTTTTTTTGTTGTTCTTTGGCTGATTTCGGGGGATGTGTTCTTTGTGGCGGTTTTTGTTGTGTTTCCTTTATTACTTGGTACTCTTGAAAAAAAGGGGATTCCCTGTTTCCCTCTTCCGTACCTGTTAGTTGTTCCCCCTCCGATAGTTCTGCTTCTGATTCCGAGGTGTCCCTATTTGTGATATTAGAGACACCTTGCGCCATTCTCTTTCTTGTGGCGTCAAATTTGCGGGCAAAGGTTAAGACTCGTCCGGTCCGATAGTCCTGCTCATATCTTTGAAACTTAGTTTGTTTCCTTTTCCTTATTCCAATTTCGTATTCTTTTAGTCGTTTCATCATTGCGTTTCGCAGCTCCTCGCTCGATTTGGTGTCTTTATCCTTGCTGATCATTTCATCTAACTTTCGGATTTCCACCAGGTATTTCTCGCGGTCACTCCAGGCATACTTTATTAGTATTCGTACCATCCCCTTTGCTGACTCTGATGTATATTCCGCCCATTCCTTTAATAATAAGGGGTCTGGGTTTTCATAGGATGGCACAGTGAAAATACGCAGGCCCCTGGGGATCCGATTGCAGTCCACATAACGCTGTAGGGATGTTGCTTCCCACCATTTTCTTATTTCCCTTTCTTGGGCTTTTTCAAGTTGCTGGAACAGTATTTGTAAATTGCTGGTGGCGGCGTCTTGTAACGTAGTACTCTCAACCCTACTTGTATTGTCAGTAACGGATTTAAAAATGTCCGCTGCCGCTAACTCTCTTTCGTCAATGCTTGACATTCTCTGATTTCTCTTCGTGTTGCATGCACAGTTGTAGAGGTTATCACGGGGGTCTGCAAATAGGTCGGTACCAGTTACGGGACTGAAGCTGAACTAAGAATCGCCATGCGGGAATAATGAACTAGCACTCACCGGCCAGAGTACAGCAGCACAGTCGCGTTCTCGGACGTCGGCTCCGCGCTGGTCCCCAGTCGGAAGGCAGCTGATCTCTCCGCTCGTCTCTTTCTGGTCGCGATGTCGGCATCCAGTGTTGTTATGTTCAGTATGCTTCGGGGCAAATGGCCAAATTCAATTTCGGACACAAGACATCACCGCCGTCGCGCCACCTAGGTCCCGGGTGCTTAAATCCAGCGGTGGTAAGCCGCGATAAATTAGGCAAACTTCGGCATCTCAATCCACGTCGATAAGGAAAGCACACAGGTATCCAGTTTCAAAGTGCTTTATTGCAGACCCCCAACCCCCCTAACAGACGCGTTTCGCCTTGCGGCTTTGTCAATGCTAGGTTCTGTGCAAACAGTGTGAACATTTCATATCGTGAAGCCTCACAAGATCCGGGCAGACAACAATGATGGACTAAAAATCATTTCACAATAGTGTCAGCCATCTTGTAACATTGTCTTTCTGGATAAAATTCATTGAAATGTCGACAAAAACAATAAAGTGCAAGTGCATACGTGTAATAAAAACAGTTTGTTGGGTAAAAACAGTTATTTAACAAATGTGCAAATGGTGCTGTTTTATATATAATATAAGTTGTTTCTTTAAAGAATGTATATCATGTATTTAACTCCATTAGTCTGATAATACATAGCAACCTGCACTCATTTGTTCTATAGATATATATTACCTACTGGCGGTCCCCAATGGGTAGTTATAGTTAGGACCTTGTTTCTATTCAAAAAGCGTTTTTTCTTTTGCCAATATCTTTGGCACCGATTGACGAATCTTCGCAAAATTGTCAAAACTAATGAGGCGGTTGGGTCATCTCCCATGTTGAACGTTTCGGGGTGATTCGTCAAGCAGGGGCAGAGAAAAAGGGGGGTACCAAAACGCATTTTTCCCATGTTAATTTCCGTAGGAAACTTTAGACACGGCTACAGCACAAACTGCTGAACGGAATTACACAAAATTTGGCAAAAAGGTAGCTCTTGGTTCAGAAAGCACTCTTTTTGTTAAATGGTGTAAATCCGTTCAGTAGTTTCTGAGAAATGTAAAGATTTCTCAGATATCCATATATCCAGAAGCCTGTGATCTGATTGGCTGCCAACAGTTCCAACCAGGAAGTGTTTGCAACCATCTTGTGACTCGGTTGAACTGAGTCACAAGGAAAAAGGTAAAAAAATGATAAAAAACAATGAAAGGGTTGAAACACCCTGACCCCCTAGGCCTGGTCAGGGGGGCCCCAAAAAGCATTTTTTGAAAAATAATTTTGGCAGGAGTCACATAGGGTACACGAATCCCGCTGAAATTTAAAAAAAAAATAAAGTGTGGTCTTCCACGCTTCTTTTCTTTTAAGCCCCTGGGTGGGCCAGGTCCAGGAGCCCCACACAGCCCCAGGGACCACCATCTCCCGGGGCTTTAGTATTGTTGGAGGGGGATGTGCGGCCCCCCTCCTGGAGCCGTAAATGGTCCTGGGGACTGCCACCCACCAGGGCTGGCTCCAGCAATGTCCCAGGGTGCCCACCCCCGGGACATTGCAGACTGCTATGGCATGGCGGAAGTGCTGATCCCACCATGCCATAGCAAACTCTGCTTTGCTTCATGGAAGCAACAACATGAAAAATGATCTTGCTTCCATGAAGCGAAGCAGAATTGCTTTTGGACAGAGGGAGCTGCATGTTTGCAGCTCCCTCTGCCCAAAAGCAATGCCGGCTCCCGCAGGAGGCGGGGAGCCGGCAGGGACCATGGGGGCCTTGATGCTCCCCCCGCAGTCCCGAATGTTGTGGCCATGTCCCGGGGGATGGGGTCTCCGTGGCAATATTGGCCCCCTCCCCTTAAAAAAATATAAAAAAGAAAGGTGTAGTCCCAGGCGATGGGGTCCCCGGGGCCAAAAGCAGCTTGGGGAGGGGAGCCACACGCCCCCCTCCCTTTTTATTTTGTTAAAATAAATAAAAAATTGGTCAGGCCCAGGGGGATGGGGTCCCCAGGGCCCAAAATGGTCAAAGGAAGGGGGGCCACACAGCCCCCCTTACTAAAATAAAAAAAGAGGAAGCCTGCAACTCACCCGAGGTCCCGTCCCCTTTCTCCACTACTCTGCAAACATGCCTCCTGGAGCGCTCTTGGTTGGGGGATGAAGTACCCTTTAATGCTGAGGGTCCTTAGGGGCCAACAGCCCACCTGTGACCTCCAAGAATTCCCACACAGTGGGATAGCTGAGAGGTGGTCGGAGGCCATGCCCCTTTTTACACCACTCTGCAAACACACCTCTTGGCACACTGCTGGTGGGGGATGAGGTCCCCTTGTGTCCTGAGGACCTTAGGACTAAAGTGGACTTCATCCCCCAAGTAGCAGTGCACCAGGAGGTGCGTTTGCAGAGTGGTGGAGAAAGAGGGCATGGCCTGAAACTACCTCTCAGCAATCCCACTGTGTAGGACTTACTGGAGGTAACAGGTAGGCTAGTTGTCCCCTAAGGACACCCAGCAGAAAAGGGGACTTCATCCCCCAAGTAGCAGTGCGCCAGAAGGCGCGTTTGCAGAGTGGTGGACAAAGGGGGAGTGGCCTGGTATCAGAACTCACCAATCCTGCTGTGTGGGACTTACTGGAGGTAACAGGAGGGATAGTTGGCCCCCTAGGACATCCTTGGGGGCCAACTACCCCTCCTGTTACCTCCAGTAGGTCTCACACAGCAGGATTGCAGAGAAGTTTTCAGAGGCCATGCCCCCTTTCTCCACCACTCTGCAAATGGGCCTTCCGGTGCACTACTAGTTGGTTCCAGAGGGACCTTGGGGGCAAGAAGCCCTCCTGGTACATCCTGTAAGCGGAATTCCTGAGAGCTGGTCGGAGGCCCAGCCCCCTTACTCCACCACTCTGCAAACATGACTGATAGTTAAAAAACCTTAGAAATTCACTAAAAAACAAAGGTTTCAGGGACATTATAGTTAGGAATTCACATTTAAAAAACCTTAGAAATTTACTGAAAAAAACCACAGGTTTCAGGGATGTTATAGTTAGGAATTAACATTTAAAAAACCTTAGAAATTCACGGAAAAAACAAAGGTTGCAGAAACGTTATAGTTAGGCTGACATTTCACTCGTACAAAACCAGAAAAATTCAGCCGTTTTAGTTAGCTGAGTTAACTGTAGCTCACGCCCCCGCAATACACTGCTTATGACCTCACATATTACATCACTCATGACATGGTCAATGACATCACTGATGACATCTCAAATGTTTTTTCCAGTGAATTTATATATATATAATATAAGCATGCCAGCCACAATCCAACAGCTACTTCAAGAATGGCAATTTTATTCAACACCAGTTTAATTCAGTGCACACCTGCTTATCTACACAATCACTTCTAGTGTGCTTGGATCACTAACGTTTAGTAAACTTGAGAAACACTTTTATACTCCTGGTCCTGTTTTGCCCACAGGAAGTAGGCAACCTGGCCTTCCATCTGTGACAAACGTACATCCCCAATCAGAACCCACACACATTCTGGAGCAATATCTGTCTTCATTCCAGTCTTTCTCATTAAAATCTCAATGAGTATGATGTAGAGCAGGGATACTTAGAGTACAGCCCGGGGGCTGCATGCGGCCCTTCTGACCTTTAATTGTGCCCCCTGGTGAACAGCAGCACTGGACTGCTGTTCACTTGACAGAGCAAAAAGCTGCGAAATAAATGGGCATGCTTTATTAACACGTTAACTAAAGTAATGGTAAAGAAGAACAGAAGGTGTCCTAGACAACTTATCTTTAGGAACACATTTATCTTTCAAGACATCTTGCACTAAGCATGGAAAAACATGATAAACTTTCTGAAAACGTAAAAAAAGAGTATTTTATTTACATGCATGAGCAATTTACCTTAGTAGATTAGAATATATCACTGCATTTAGAGGCATTTATTAGCAGTGATAGTTTTCAAACATGATCTTAGAAACATTCATGCCACCCCCATTCTGAAAACAATGCCATTTGTGAATTAAGAGACAAGTCATTTCTCTGGTGCACCTTGTGTGTAGACTTGGTTGTTGTATAATTGGAAAAACATTATAGTTTATTAAATAAAACACAAGAGAAGGTTTTGCACAGCACACATCCTGAACTTGTATATTTTAAGGGGCTCTCTATGCGCTAATGAAGAAATAGGAGGCAACGTGAAATTAGCCAATTGGCTAGGATCACACAATTTCGTCAAGTGGGGAAGCCTGGACTAATACCAGGTTTTCTGGTTTCACATTTTGCAATTCAGCCACCAGATGAGTATCTCTTTCCCAGCTCACATTTCACATTAGAAGTTAATGTTTTGACTTTAATTCTTGGTGCATGAGAACAGAGCGTTGGTGGCATACAGACGTCACGTGCCGGCTCAGTTTGTTGTCTACACCATGCATCTGCTTTGCTTCCCTCTACGCCCACCTTTCATCACCCCAACCATCGCATTGCTGGCATCGGCGCGGCCCTCGGGCATGCCACAGACAGTACTTTGTGGCCCCGGGGAAATGTTTGCGAGTAACCATGATGTAGAGGGGACTCAGGGTAAATTGCTAAAAGGCATTTTGAGGGTGCTCCTGCCTCATCCAGCATTGTTTCTTACAGGCTTCAATCAAGAAGAAAGCTTTATAAATCATGTGATGGAAACAACACAATAATAATATCTAAATTTCATATTGGATGATTGCATCTATAAAATAGTATCCATGTCATTATATTTTGCATGCAGCCTGGGTTACAAGGACTTCATTGGCTACCAGCTGCATATTGAATGTAGTTCCAAGTGTTGTGCCTGGAGTCAGGATATATTTTTAGACATTAGTGGACAGACATAAGCTGGGACCCACAAAGTCATTTTCCACCTGCCTTTTCATGGCAGTCGGACCCCCATGAAAGGGCAGGTGGAAAGCGACATTGTAATCCCGTCGGCAATTTTGGGATCACTTTTCTGACTGCTGCCCCGACGGGCTCCGTGAGCCAGTCAGAAGAGGAGCAGAATTCCCCCGCAGGTTTCCCTCCGACTACCAGTATTGTAATACAGCGGTCGGATAGAAACCTCTGATGTCGGGTGGAAAGCCTCCGACGAGCTGTCGGATGGCTTTCCGCCCAACATCATAATTAGGCCCCTTAATTGTGATGTTTTACATGATTAGCAATGTAATGAAAAAATATACAGATGTACAGATTCAGTTTTAGCTGAGGACTTTCTCACGTAAAACCAATTAATGAGTATTTTTCCTGTCGCATTTGATTGAAAAAGCTTTCACAAAGTTTGTGAATTATTCAGCCAATTTCACAAAGCTTGTAGAAGAAAAGTCTTGCAAATCTGAAGTTCAATTCCTAAGACAAAACAATGGTATGACACATTTTAGTTGTATGTGGAAAATAATGAAATAACTTTCCGTAACATATGTCCATGACTGAGGACTGTGGAATTTGCAGAAATAAAATAAAATGAAGACCCATTGATTTCAAATTCCAATCTAGGAATATTCATGTGCAAGAAACGGGTAGCACAATGTGGAGTAATACAAAAGCTATGTATTTAATAACATCTTTAAATCCATATGTAATTTGTTATTAGCTGTTCAAGGGCACAATATTGAAGCTTTGATTGTCTGTTCTGTTGTGGCTGATGACTGGAATTAATTTTAACTGGTTTTATTGTTCAACATCAATCATAAATTGTACTTGTTGTTAAACTGTTTAGTTATCTTAAGTGAATCGGATTTAAAATACTATCTTCTATTCCTTCAGGGTTCTATAAAACCTCTTGATGAGCCCTGGTAGACATCTATACACAGAATTTGAATTCTTCTCTTGATAGATTTTCGGTTCTAGGAACTGGATCACGCGACTTTCTTTTAGAACCTGTATATCCTGTTTACTCAATATTGAAACGGACCTTAACACCACTTCACATCATTTACCTAATGAGTTAGAACTTTGTAAACACGATAGATAGGTGGGACGGCATTTAAATTCAGTGTTAAAGGCTTGTTTTCTTTTACCCTGATTCAGAGTTGGTCTATATATCACCCCTAAAATTGTTGTCACTTAACAAAGTGCTATAATTACTACCTTATTTTTGTTGTTTTTAAAAACTATGGACTGCATTGCAACTTCTGTTCACTGTATATTAACATGCTGGGATGTTTTCAATAAAGACTGTTAAATACAAAAGCTTCAATGGTTCCTTCTGTTTCCACCACACACATCCTAGCTAATATCCGCCTACTGCAGGTAGTTACCTCTCAGCAAATTGGGCATGGATCTGTCTCCAGAGGGATCGCCTCTGGATACTGATCCTGGCACTATATGTCAGGTGTGTTGCACCGTACTCATTTCTTATCTATTTCAGTGAGGTTTTGAAGGTGTGTTACCTCTAATGTTGGAATTTGATATTTCCTTCCATGACCTCACCTTTGGGTGATTTGCTAGAGTTTCAATGTCACTTTCTGCGGTATCAGTATCATAGTGGTTAAAGTTTGTACAATGTCACCTTCTCTGCGTCTATAGGAGAGGTCATATATGTGTGATATCACTTTTGGTACACTTACCAATTTTGTTAATTGGCAGCACTGTGTCCACTAAGGGCCTGATTACTACTTTGGCAGTGCGGCACCGGGTCTGCCTCACCACCGCACCCTAAAAATGGGCACCGCAATGGGAACGCCAAAAACAGTTCCTGCACGGCATGGACTGTTATGTTCATGCTGTGCAGGAACTGGTGTGCATGCACACAGTGGGGCACACGTTGTGCCCCCCTGTGTGCATCCACAGGGTGTGAGGCACCAGGGGGCCCTGTAAGGCTCCCTTTGTTTCCTCTCTGCCACGGTTTCCACCGCCATGAAAACCATGGCGGAGAGGAAATTTGTAATATGGTTGGTGGGACCTAAGCAGTCCCGCCAAGCATATTACTGCCTCTTGCATCCACAGACCATGAGGAACCAACAGGGCCCCCTTTGTTTCCTCTCCACCATGGTTTTCATAGTGGTGCAACCGCAATGAAAACCGTGGCGGGGAGTAATCTTGTAATATGCTTGGCAAGATGAAGCATATTAGTGCCTACTGACTGCCGCAACACCACCAGGGAATGGCGGTTCCTTGACGGCTGCGGCGGGGCAATGGCGATCCAACCTCCCTTATTGTAATAGGGAGAGCACCACCACTGCACCACCCATAAATCTGGCGGTTCATGGACCGCCATACTCGTAATTAAGCCCTAAGATAAAATCATAACAATGTAGACATTATTTTTCTTTTTATACGAGGAGTTTCCTTCTGATGTTGAATATGACAGCAAATTCTATACAAAATTGAACGTGCGCGCTGCTCTGTTCTAGCTACTGTATATATTCATTTGAAGGAGGGCATCTTCCAGATAACATGAAAATACATTGATATAACTGACTATTGAAACATTATGTTTTTAGTTTGGGAAAATCCTCGGCTAATTGTCATTGAAGATGATCCGAATATGTCCCAGCATTTTACTGCGCTTCTGCAGAGAAATATGCTGTTAGAAAAAAATAATTCAGACATAGAAGCGTGTTACTACTGAAGTGCTTTTTTTCTTTTTAGCATCCTTTGTAGAGTAAATTTAAAGCCAGAGCTCTTTTCAAAAATATAAGGAGTCGCACAGCTAGGCTGAATTCATGCTTTATGAAGTACTGTCAGATCAGCAATTTTTGCAGCATTCGGACCCAGGAGCTAAACGCAGAGTGCATTACCCGCTTCACAGATAAAATGATCTATGTAGGCCAACGCCACAAACATCTCAAGCTGCTCTTTGTCGTGCCCACCATAACAGCCCCTTCTGTCAGATTTAGCACCACTGTAGGATTTAAATTGTGTTGGTTTGATGGGAACATATACAAAGGCATAAAGCATTCAAATAAAAAGAGGAAAAGTGAAATAACATTTAGCATTATTACTCAAACGCTCGCTTAGCTTGGAAATGTAAATACATTATTGCATCCGTGCAGTTTATGTTCTTTTTTAGTTATACTTGGTACTTTTCTCCCCTTTATGTTCTTTTTTTAGTTATACTTGGTACTTTTCTCCCCTAACTTCTTCGAAGTCGAATTTATGGGGAGATATTTCAAGAGGAAGGCTTCAGAGCCAGCAGCCCCTGCTTTTAAGTCTTCCGCTCAGCTAACACAACAAAAAAAGCAAAGCAGTTCCACTGCAGGATATCTGTCCTCTTTGAAAAATGAGATCTATGAATGTAGAACACAAGGGTTTGTCTGGCACATGATCCAGCAATCAGGGATCAATAAATTTACAAATAAACAAGGCCCAATTAACATTACCCAACAAATCCCTTCACGCTGGGTTCAGTGGAATGCAAAGTTCGTTCCTAACTTACCAATCTCCAACAGAACCTGCATTTCTCATAAAGAATAATGTGGCGATTATATCTTTTTATAGTTGATTAGTTATAGGCAATAATCTATAAACTCACTCTAAATAAAGACGGACTCAATGTGTATATTTATAATGTTTATCTAAATAATGTGAATTAATGTTCATCAAGTACCAATACACAGTACAAATCATGAAATATCACTGAGTAAATTATTAGCAAAGAAAAATGACAAAATTCACATCATTTGACAGTGCATTGAAGGAGTGGAAAGGCGAAGAGAGAAAAGGTTCAGAAACAAAATACATTTGCAAATGAGTATGCAAATTCCGGTTTCTATCTATACTAACCCAGTAGGAACAGGAAATCCACTCTCTGGCCACGAGAGCAGCAAGGCCCCTCAAGAAGATTTTTAAAAGGGCAAAGATTAAGTCAGGAATCAGGAACAGGAAGAAAACAGGTAGGCCTCTACAGCAAACCGATGACAGCGACGATCTCCCAAGAATCAGCCTAAACGCCTCCAGCACACCCCTCCCACCGGGCACCTCAATTATACCCTAAAATCCAAATGTCCAACCCACACAACTACATGACGGAATCTTCTCAGGAAATACAAGTATACAAATATCAGGCTTCAGCTTCCTTCTCTCTGCTAATGTTTCGAAATCTGTTACTTCTTGTGCCACTCGTGCGCTTCCAGAGGAAACGTTCCTCACTTGCTGATTGTTTTTCGTCTCCACGTTTAACTTTTGGCAGGCACATGTAATTTCGAAGGTTGCTCGCCTTTGCCTTCCCTGCACGTTCTCTTTGCTTTTTCAGCTTATTTTGTAAAAATCATTCTCCTTAACCCGTGCTTCTACGGAGAATAAGACAAGCATTATTACTCATTTTGTAATGCCTTTCTTTACGCACCCTCCCAATGCTGCATCTAACCATGCGCAACACATATTATTATTTTTCCTAGCAACCGTTAATAACGTGCACAAAAGCAGCAGTAATCTCTTTATTTTCATTAGTCAAGTATTTGCGGCCTAGTTCAGTGCTTTAGTACGCGCTTGTGCAGTATTATTTTCCCTCATGTTAGTTTTTAAAACCGCGTGTTTTTCACTGCACACTGTTAGAAAAATTAAAAAATGTTACTAGGGGTTACAATCCGAGCAGGTTTCATTTTAAGAAAAACCCTGCTCCCTCACACATATTTTGCATCTAAGGCTGTGGAGAATGTTATTCCCTCCCAAAGAATTCCACACTATGAGATCCCATTTCTACAGTCCTTGAAATTCAAAGCATTCACGGTTTTTGGGTCAATTTACTCATATAGAAGACTTTTTATTTTTACCTTCACTCGAAATATTTTCCATGAGTTTCCTGTCAATGTAATTGTTCTACATCTCTGGCCAATTAAAAGTGAATAATATTCTTCATAAAATGAGGCAATGTAGGTGACCACATTATGCATATTGTTTTGCTGTGTCCATCGTTATGTCAGGGGAAGTGCAGAGAGGCCATTAGTGGGTGTGAGTAAAAATGTGGCAACATTGGGTGTTACAGTGAAGAACCGGTGCTTCGGGAGAGTCTGATGAGGTGGGCATGATTCTATGGTACATGTCAGCCCATTGCAGTTCTACTGCAGATACATCATAAATTAAGGCATAAATCAGAAAATTAGCATTTATCTTACAGTTGCATCACAGAAATGAATTTTGGGGTAACTTAGTAGCAGCACACTGTGCACATGAGGCAGTTGAAGGCAACATTTTTCCTGGAGTAGGTGATTTTCTGGGTTCCTTTTAAATATACTCCCTGAAAAGGAACCTTTTATTATGACAGAAGCAGGAGACGCTCTATGGGTGAGAAAGGCTAGAATGTGGAGGAAAAACAGGTTAATTAAGGAGTCACCAGGCAATCTTCCAGTGGTCATAGAGAATCTTTGAGGAAGGGGCAACAAGAAGAATATGTGAGTATCATTACCAAACAAGGTGTAGGAGAAACCAGATGCCAGCATGATGCTTCTGAGTGGCGTTGTGTTGTGGTATTTGTAAGCATGACATGTTCAAAGGCGAATATCAGGCAACATTGATGGGGTGGAAAGAGGTGAAGGGACACAACAAGAGTGGCAATTGGTCATCAAGGTCATAAAAGAATCAAAGGACTTAGGTGCAGCCGCGGCCTGTGCAGGTAAGGATTTTGATCATCCACGGAGCCGCGAGGAGGAGACGTCTGTACGAGGTAGTACCCTGGTGCATAGTGCAAATAGCACCTTGTCCCCCTCGTGTTCTGAGGCTCATGAGGCACCCGCCTTTCATACATCAAATTACCCTTAAGGAAATTCCTTTTGGTATCGTATTTTATATTTAGACCATTGTCTCCTACACGTAGCATTCACTACCTGTTTATGTAGCACTACATCATTGATGACATTGTCAAATTAGCTATGTGAGAACGGTAGGGATCTGTTAACTTGTCCTGAAGAAGAAGCAGCACGCTTTGAAACATGTTGACACACACAGGAGGTTTTGTACATTGATACAACACACCTCCGACCCACACCTTTTTAACAATACCGGCACCATGGAATATTAAAGTGTCTACTCCACAGGAGCTAGGTATTTTTTAACATTCACTTTTCACTCACTCCTGACCCTTCCACTCACTCTTTTCCACACCACACATAGTGAATAATATCAGTGCTCCCACGTATTCGCAGGTAGTAGCACACCGCGTCCCGTAGAGGGGCGCGAAGACCCCTATGATGAAGCATGACACCAAGGGCCCTTTTGGTGTGTGAGGGGTATTTAAGAAACACTATGTGCTTCCAACCAATGTAGGCTATGCACATGACTCTAAATTAAATAATCCTCTACCATAATCCTTCAAGGGTGGATCCTATTGTTTATGATAAATTTCAAGGGGAGGTCGAATCCACCCCCAGTGTTCGGTTAGGACACCACCTCTCCACTCCCTCTTTTGTTATTTATAGTATTTGTAAGCATGACATGTTCAAAGGCGAATATCAGGCAACATTGATGGGGTGGAAAGAGGTGAAGGGACACAACAAGAGTGGCAATTGGTCATCAAGGTCATAAAAGAATCAAAGGACTTAGGTGCAGCCGCGGCCTATGCAGGTAAGGATTTCGATGGACGATGATGAGGGAAAATGAATTATTTATTTAATTTTCCCTCGTCATAATCCATCGAAATCCCCCCCCAGACAGCCCCACCGCTCTTACCTGCATGGGCCGCGGCTGCTTAGATGTTCACTGTAGGGAATACCGGCAAAAGCTTTCTTTCGCAAAGAGAGTTCACCAGAAGAAGGAAAACCAGAATCTTTCTAGGAAAAGCATCGAACTACTATATCAAAGACTAAGAAGCAGGAGCAGTGCATGAAGCAAAAAATTAAGGGACATTTTTACAAGGGGATTGCGCCACTGGAACGTCAGTTTTACCGACTTTCCGGTGGCACATTGCCCTACACCATATATAAACAGTGGCGTTAAGCCACTTTTTATGGCTTAACGCCACTTTGTAAATATGCTACCCTTTCACGCACATATCTATGTGAAAGGGGCATGCAATGGGTGTTGCTGTGGGCGTTCCACTGCAACACCATTTGCTTTTTGACGCTGTCCCAGATTTAGAAGGATCTGTAAATCTGAGACAGCGACAAAAACTAACGCCATGCAATAGCAGGCGTTAGAATGGCGCAATGAGGAGAAATTATTTTACTTCTCCTTGTTTTTTCTTTTTCTATGTGTGCTGCAATATGCAGCACACATAGAAAGAGCAAAACGCCTTTAATGATAGTTTATGTGCAGGAAGGTGTCCCTTCCTGCACATAAACATTCATTACATAATGGCGATTTGTTACTTCTATGTGTGCAGCAGAATGCAGCACACATAGAAGTAGCAGATTGCCATTATATATTTCTTTGTATATATTTCTTTATTAAATGAAGTTTATTTTTCTTTATTAAATGAAGTTTATTTTAAGTTTTTTTAAATGTGTTACATTTATTTTTATCTTTTTACCACTATATATATATATATGTAAATATATATTATTGTTTACTGTTAATATATTTTTAAATACTTTTAAATATATACACACTGATCAGTCTAATATTAATACCATGCTAGTTAGTAGACAATATTTTTTTAGTTCACATTATAAGTATGTACACTCGATAATAAATACCACAATATTATTGCCCCGATATTTGTGTTTTGAATATTTTTAACATTAATATTATGTCTCAGAAGTGATCAGTAACAGAGACAAACTCTCCCATTTGAAAGGATCCAGTCTAAGCTATTTTGGCTTCAAATACGATGGTCCTGGACCCTGTATTTCTTAGAAGTGCATAGTAGCAAGTGCCCTCAAATTCTTCAAGCAAAATTGTTATTAAAATCTTGTTTGTTAGATATATAAATATATATAAATTAACGTTAGAGATAATTCAACCAAAAAATTGTTATAAACTACTAATACATATAAACATGTATATAATTTCTCAATATAATTTATCAGTACTTATATTTCTTTGTACTTCTATATCAGTTTCTCTCCACATAATGAGAACACTTATCTAACACATATCAAACCATTCTATCTACATCTCAGGACTTATCTTTCAAGTTCATTACAAACTGCCTTTCTGTTCTATTTTCTTGTCTCACCCAGATCCTTATAGGAACCCGGATGGTATATGTCACAACAAACGTTTAGCCTAAGGAGACCCTGACGGCATTCCAACTTTTAATTAGCTGCTCATTATTTTCTTTACAAATGTCTGTGAAGAACCACATTGAATGGCTCTTGAGATGAGCTGGTCTCTGTAGAGAGTGGCAGAGTGGCATAGTGGATGAAAAATAATGAACAGGAATGCAGCCACAAATGATCACCAGTAGCTGAGATTAATTTAAGCATTTCTTTCATCACCCTAACTGCGATGGGTACGCCCAAACGTGGATCTCATGCTCTTTGTACCACAGAACTCAAGCTATACCTCACTAAGTAGGCCAAAACTAGTCTGGGGTTTGCTTGCCTTCCCATCTGGAGAGGATCTGGGTCGTCAGTTTGAGTTGGAGTGTTCCTATTGGAGCAGGACCAAGACTGGTCTGCTTGCGACTGTTCTCTGTCTAGAGAGGCATAGTGAGTGAACAACAATGGATTGGAATGCAGCAACTAGCGATTGCCAGTGGCTGAGATTATTCCTTCCGTCACTTTGTATGTTGCAGTAGATGCCCTAAGTGCAAAGGGTATGCCCAGACATAAGACCCAATTCACAAATAATTTGCAGTGGGTTACTCTTGGATTCCTCCCGCCTTACTACTGAATTCCAGGAGTACATCAGGAGAACTGTGGGCTTTCTCCTGAAACTCAGCAGTCAGTCAAGAGTACTGCAAGAGAAATCACACCCACTCACAGCAGATATTTCGCCATTTAGGCCCCGTGATTGGAATTTTATGTGGCGCTCATTTTTACACTAACCCATTAAATATGGCTAAACACTTGGGACCCTATTCATTTATGATGTTCGTGTCAATAACAGTATTAGGAACACCATCACAAAGGAATAAGACTTTGGAGCACATCAGTAACTGGTTTCCCTATGATTAATTAATTGATTTGCCCCTTAACATATATTGATGCTTTGGATGATGGGGACTTTATATACTCTCCACTTTTCTGAATGCCTAGATAGCTCTACTTGAATGTTTTGGGCAAATAAAGAGCCACCAGATTTTTGAGCAAGGTCTAAGTTCTCATTTATTCATGAACCTTTGCTGGCTTTAAACAAAAAAATCTACTTGTACGTACAAGTTAAAGGAATAGGAGCCATTGAATGCATCTTTACAAATTCTAAGGGTGTAAAACAAGTTGAACATATTTTGTATAGCTGAAAGCTTTCTTAGAAGTAGTTTAAACCTCAGTGAGCAACTTGCCTGTCTGCCCTCACAGCAGAGGCCCTCGCCTCTCATATTTAAATAACTCTGCCATTACTTCAGGGATCATGTTTGTGAAAGTGCTCCTCCCAGTAAACTATCAAAGCTGCGTTTATTTCTGCAAAACAAAATATCAATGGTAATGGATTTCTGTACCTGTGCATGGAGGCTATTGATTATTTCGCTTTCTTGCGTGCCTGGGACAGGACAAGCTATCTGACAGATTGCCTCCATTAAATCAGGTGAGGCTTCTCACACATTGACCTAGTATCCCGATTCTAATGGCAGAGTTCGGCCATTGAAAACCTAGCACTCTCCCAAACTAAACAAGGTAGGGGAATAATGGGTTAGGTCTGGTTGATTTCCATCATCTTGGGACTGCAAAGCCACCAAATCCCACATCAGCCCCAAGTCATCTACAGAATTAGTACAAATGACTGTAATAGCATTAAAAGTCTTCAATAACATACTTAAACCTTTAAATATAATGTTCTGATTTTGAAAGAAAAGCACCTATAACACCCGTAAATAATAAAGAATTATTTAAAAATCACTTAAAAATAATGTAAAGCTAACAAATATAACATTTTTTTAAACCCTTCACAAGTTAACAAAAACTGTTACGATTTGAAATTCATAGCAATTTTTATTTGTACTCAGACACTTTTTTTTTTAGAGTTTTATATAGCGCGACTCAGACACTTTGTAGCTTTATAAAATATACAAGTCAAACTTATTGATGGCTGTATGAAGGCATGTTTAGCTTTAACCCACCTTCCTCTGTAAAAATTACTGCAACTAGGAACCTAATAAACCATGAATAACATTAAAAAAAATGATTGGGTTCTTAGTCTTTACTTTGCTCAAATGAGGTACTGCTTGCAATTAAAACTCCAGTGGTAACTAAAGTGTGCACCATATTACTTTTACCATACTGTATTACAATGTTTCTATTTTGTATATGTAAGTTCATATAGTCAATCTAAGCTATATATATATATTTCGGGGCACTTTTTTACCTATTTTGTTTTTTTAAATAATGATCTAGCCCTCTATGAAGAAATTTGAGGAGCAATAGGTTGGGTGATGTCATCAGTGAGATCAACAATGATTTTTTTTTTAAAAATTTTTTTGTCCTCATTAAACATAAATAAGTGAGAAGTCTTTAAGCAAACCAAAGATTTATTCAAGGATCCCCGTATATATGTGATGATACCTTCAGGTTGCTAGGCCCTCCGGGGATCCAACAAAACCAGTTGCTAAGATTCTGATGGAGATAAGTGTAGCGGATGGATATATTTCACCACCACCGCATGCATGCACTAACTCCGCGCTCACTTATTTAATAATCATTGGACTTTTATGTATGTGACGTCAAATAGCAAAACTAAAAATTAAGCCATATTCTCTCAATCAACCCAATTCCTCCATATTTTACATCTTTTCCTTGCTGAACTAGCCAGATCTAAGTTATGAATGCGCCTAACCGAGGCAACCCAATCTAATATTTCTGGTGATTGTGGTGTGATCCATTTTAGGCAAATTTCACGCCTAGCAAGAAGGACCAATACAAATAAAAGAGAAGCCTGTGAATTAGTCAAATTATAACTAACACATTCCTCTGGAAGGACCCCAAATATAACCAGACTTAAGCTTACCTTAATCTCCCACCCCAGAACCTCAGAGACAATCTTACCTATATCTTGCCAGAAGCCCTGGATAGAAGGACACTGCCAGAACATATGCAAGTCATCCGCATCATCAGAGTCGCACTTCGGACAAACCTTCCGATGAACACCTCCCAGTTTAGCCAGCGTCTTCGGGGTCCAGTATGCCCTATGGAGTGTGAACAGATGGTTCCTCTTAAGATAGGCAGCTTTGACCACATTCCATAAAGTGCGCATCGATACTTGCCATTGGTGTGTTACATCGGTCGAAGGCAGGACTCCTCCATAGGTACTAAGGGGGGTTCACTCTTGATCAGAAGCCAATACCATTTAGATACCTCCTTTTGTTGAAATAGGGGGCCACGAAGAGAAAGTTCATGTTCTACATTAGCTTCTTTTCCTTTGTCCAAATGTGAGGCCCAGCTAGATAACTGATAAAACTTAAATCTTGCAAGTCTTTGGTGCGTAGAATTGTACAGCACGTCCCACGGGAGGAGTTTATTCCATTGAAGCAGTTGTCCCCAACTCACAATACTTTCCTCCTGTAATACGGAGGATCGAGCAGGGTTAGAACGTTTTTGGGGAACATGGCGGCCGGTTAAACCTGACGTGAGCTCTCCCCGCAATCCTCCGGACCACGCTAGATGAATAGGAAAGTGCCCTGAGCCGTCTACTGTAAGGGCTCCTCCGCTGCAATCCCTTCTCTACCGCGTACCTTTCTAATCGCGGCTCCCGACCTCGGCGCACTCGGTGCCGCTGCCTCTGGCGTTTCTTTCTTCGCAGATGGACGGCGCAGGGTGGCTGCTTTCGGCTTCGCCGGGGCTGGAAGGAGACGCGGGCGCAGCCTTTCTGGCCACGCCTCCCGACCTCGGCATGCTTCGCACTCTAGGCATCTCCCCCCGCACGGAGCAGTGCACAGCGGCTTCTAGGATTCAGTAAGGCTAAGAGGAGACGCAGGCGTTACTGTTTTGCGCTTCGCCTTGCTAGCTTTTTGGCTGGTGGGTGTTTTCGGCCTCGGCTTTCTCTCCTGTGGACTAAATCTGTGGACTAAACCTCTTCGTGGTGGAACTCAGTGGATTTTGTGTTTAGCAGTCAGTGGGGGTAAGCTGTTACCTGTTACCTGTTTTTGCTTTACCTTTATTGTTTTGCTCCACCTTTGGTTTACCCCCTGGTTATTCCTGGTCCCATCTGCGCGAAGTGTAGGTACTGGGCCTGAGGGCCTGAGGGCGCTGGGCAGTCGCAGATAAGAGACAATAACTAGGAGGCAGCCTGGCTGGGATGAGGCTGCGGTTTCTTTGATTCTTAAACCAAATAAAAACCCAAAGAACTGTGAGTCATATAGACCTATCTCCCTGCTAAACTGCAATTATAAAATCTTTGCACAAATTCTAGTAGGGAGGCTGAATTTGGTAATGAGCTCCTTGGTCCATTTGGACCAGAAGGGATTCATCAGGGGTCGTCAGCTTCACGAACTAGCGCATGAGTTAATCGGGGCAATTGATATAGCCACTGCCCATAATCAGCCCCTCTCGATCTTTGCTTTCGATGCGGCGAAGGCATTTGACCGAGTGAACTGGCAATTTTTAACCTATATGATTCTACGGTTTGGGTTGGGCGAGCACTTTGTTAGAGCCACTGCCAGACTTATTATTAACGGCAATCTCACTAAATCAATTAAGCTAGAATGGGGGACGAGACAGGGATGCCCGCTATCCCCTTTATTATTTAATTTATATATAGAACCCCTGGCGTGTAGCATTAGGGCTAGTAATATTTTAACGCCTTTTAGATGGACAGGTTGGGAGAAAAAAGTTGCCTTGTATGCAGACGACTTGATGATTTTCTCTAGTGAATCTCCTGCTATTTTGCCCTGTCTGGAGAAACTACTGACGAATTTTGGAAGGTTGTCAGGGTACTTAATCAATTCCCAAAAGACAGAGATTATGAACTGGAACACCCCTGTAACCACAGTTACAACAAAACAACAAATCCGCTATCTCGGCATTCAAATTTCCCATGATATTACTAAGACGGCCTTGGTAAATTTAGACCTTAAACGGAAAGAAATGGTTTTGTTATTAAATTCTTGGAACAGTCTTACATTATCTATTTTAGGGCGGTCTAATCTAATTAAGATGTCAATCTTGCCAAAGTTTACTTTTATTTTTAATACGATCCCTTTATCCTTCGATCAGTCTGCTTTGAAAAAAGTACAAGGGTTAATAAATAGTTTTCTTTGGGCTAATAAGGGGGTGAGGATTGCATGGCGGAAGCTGAGATGTTCAAAGATTGAGGGGGGAATCGCTAATCCTGATCGCCGCTTTTACTGTCTTGCCTTTCAACTGAAGAATGTAAGACCTCTCCTACTCAATTCTTCCTGTATTCCTCCTCTGTTGCTAGCCATGTCTAAAAACACCCCACAAGGGGGCGATGGATGTCTTTTTAAGTTTGGACACCCAAAATACTTTAAAAAAATAAAACTTAAGGTTTTAAGCTCGGCCTGTGAAGTTTGGTTTCAAATCAGGAAGATCATGAAGATTTCCTATTATAGTGCAGGGGCCCCATCTGGAACTCCCCAGGTATGCCAGTCTGCTTAAGAGATCAACAATGATGTAATTTGAGATGTCATCAGTGATATTATCAATGATGTAATTTAACATGTCATGAGCGATGTAATATGTGAGGTCAAAAGAAGTGCATGGCTGGGGAACAAGTTAGAATTTACTCAGTAGTCTATAACTGGCGAAATTTCATCTTACATTATGTGTGACTTTTTCACCTAAATATAACGTAACTTTAACCTTTGTTTTTTTAAGTGATTTTCCGAGTTTTTTCAGCTGTATGTTAAGGAGATTTTCCATACCGAACGACATCACTTTTTTCAGTGAATTTCTAGGATTTAAAGGGCAGCGGTAGAGGGCAATCTTCTTTAAACTTAATAATGTTGTAACTTTTTTCTTTTTACTTCTTAAGTTTTAGTATGCATTATTGAGGGTTTTTTAAGTGCACATCCATCGCTTCAGCGAAAACTCTCCTGTTAGTCTTGCCTGAAGAGATGACCTGATAACATTTGTTGCAGTATGTCATAAAAAACTGTATATTGCAGTCCTGCTCCTCCTGTTGCAATTTTAGTACATCTGCAGGTGCTCTTTGTACTTCCTTGCCTTCTGCATGTTCTCTCTGGTACTCTGCATGGGCAATCTTGAGCGGCATCCACATTCCGGAAGTGCCCATCGAGTAGTGGGCAGGACGGCCACAATGAAGTTCTTCATTACACAATGTGCAGGTTACATTTTGGGCACTCATTTTTATATGCATCGTAGGAAGTGTAAAAAACTACCACACAGCAGATTTCTTCTCAGGCCTAGCTGGTGGTGGTGTTGTTAATGTCTTAAGCACTACAGTTATACTTTCATCCTACGATGATGGTGTTAAGTTACGCATGGTGCTTCCTCTGTTCTATGACTCCTTCTCCCAAGTTTTGTGAGAACCGATGATGGATGAGGATATATTTTTTCCACCTCACTCTCTCAAATACCAATGGCAAATGTTATTCAGAAAGTTTCTTCCACTTTTTTCTATAGCCTACTAGCTTGTTTTATATACTGTTCCCTTTCTCAAATGGCTGCTTTAATTTCCTTTTTTTTGATCTACCATTGTGCCTATGATGGAGTGCTGTGTCAACTCATGCAGGACCTTTATCTCTTTCCAGGGTCCTGTGGCAGTGCTGGGGGAACCATAACGTTAAAAGAAAATTGTGTTCACTACGAAGGGGTGCTTGTATTTGAGCCTAGAGATTTCCTCACAGTCCCATATAAGAAAGATGTCTTCTATAAGGATGAAAGGTAGTAGTGGTTTCACAGTCGCACCTGGTTAGAACTTACAATTATGGTAGGTACAGTACAAGGATATAAGAGGTTATGATACAGATGGTCCTTTTTGGCTTTTCCACACCCTACTACCAAAGGTGTGAGCTCATGTTGGGCCAATAGACCCAATGTGTAAAAGTTCCAAAAGAAGGAAACTATAGCACTCAGTAAGTTTTAAGATGTAATATAAAGTCCAAACAGTAAGGACTTGTGTTAAGCAGAAGGATTTTCTTTATTGCTGATATGATAGATTATACATTCTTTAGTATATTCATGTTAACAAATTCATTCTTTGGAAATGGACTACAGCCACCACATGTTGTGTCATGCAGTGACCTTTTCAAGGCTTTGGTTTGGAAGTAGATAACGTCTCAGGTAAAGTAAGAAGAACACTATGAACTGGATATATTGTAATGTTCCTGGGAGAGGCAAATCTGCAAAATGTGACTTGTATTGTAAACAACGCAAATAAAGGCTTCATAAATAGGTAAGTGTTCTCCTTCAAACATGGTAAAAGTGGATTACACCCTATTGACATATTTAATTTACTTGTAAGTCCCTAGCCAAATGGTACTACATGTAGCCAGGGCCTGTCAAATGTCAAATAAATGCTACTATTGGACCTGCAGCACTCATTGTGCCTCCCACTTATGTAGCCTTTTTAAACATGTCTCAAGCCTGCCATTGCAGCCCGTGTGTGCAGTTTTAAACCTGAAATTTTTACATGACAAAATAAACCTTTTGCCAGGCCTAAACCTTCCTTTTTAATACATATATGTCACCCATAGGGCAGGGTGCAGTGTATTTAAAACGTTGGACTTGTACTTTTAAGATTTACATGTCCTGGTAGTGGAAAAACGTTTAATTCATTTTTTCACTACTGCAAGGCCTACCTCTCCAATAGGATAACATTGGGTTACCTTATTACATTTAATAAGTAATCACTTTAAGTGGTAGAAGGTAAGAATGTCATGTTTTCTGTCTGAGAATTTGTAATTTAAAACCCTCTTTCATGGTAAAGTCAGATTTTAAGTCACAATTCTGAAAATGCCACTTTTAGAAAGTTGGAAAAATATAGAAAAAAGCTGGGTTGCACTCTGATGTAACAACATTCATAGAAAGTTTAACAAATTACTCAAATGCACAATCTAATGTGTGCGCCCTGTGGGGAGGCACTGCCCGGCCAACCAATTCAAAATGAAAGTTATAACTAGAACGTGCGTCCTAGACACAGAGTGCACTACAGTAGTCCACTGCAATAGTGGAGACAATTTGAACACTAAAAAGTAAATGAGTTCAACAATTGAAACAGCAAGTTAACGGAATGTGTATGAGCGATGTTTAAACAAAGTGTCCATCAACAACAAAAACGCTCGTAGGCTGCATCTTGCTCAGGTCGATTTAATTTCCGACGACGAGAGTCTTGAAAAGAAATATTCCTCATGAAAATGAGTCAAAGTTCAACATATATGAAACTGGCAGTGTAGCTAATCCCAATGCATTTCGGGCATTCATAGTCGCCCTTCGTCAGGGGTATCTACAAACAAAAACATCTTCAATCAATATAACGATATCAATGGGTGTTATCAAATATTTCAAAAGACTGTATCTGAGTGTGCAGGACATACATAAGGCTGAACACGGGAATGCAAAAGCAAATGTGACTGTAAGAAATGAAAACGAAAGACGGTACCTGAAGCAGTACCCAACAGAGTCTCAAATTGATCCAAACAGAGTTGAGAAAAGGAGAGCACACAGAAATGTGGAAATAGTAATACATGAGTGTTAGGGATGAACAGGTGCTTGTACATACTGCTCACACTGTTCCCTACCTTTCCTCTCCTTATCCTCATGGTCAGGGCTGCTGGTGCGCGCGCGGGTTTGGCGCGCAGGCAGGGGGCATAAAAGCGACCGTCAGCTGCTAGTCCTTGCTTGGTTTCACTCCCCGGTCTCGGTACCCGGAAGGACTTCGCCTCAGCAGTTCAGCTTCCTGTTCGTCGGACCAGCGTCTCATTTCCCCACGTCTTTCTCTTGGGACTACAGCCTCTCGCAGGATTGCGAGTGGGGTTTGCCTGGAGACTTCTGTTCGTTTGTTTTCCTTTTTCCCGGTTTTTTGGATTCGTGCACCGCAGCTTTGGAAAAGCGGTCAGTTGCAGTTATTGGAGTTCTTGCGCTGCGGGTACGCGGCTGCGTACCTGATCCTTGCACAAGCTACTTGGATTACTTCCTGGACGTTCGGTGACCTATCTAAGTCATTTGCAGTACTTTTAAAGCATTTGGGTCATTTTTTTAACCCGTTTTGGGCAAAACTCCTTTGCTTTCCTATTCCTTCGTTTTGTATTTGGATAGGGTTTTTTTTGTTTGTATCAGACATTTTTTTTCCCTGTTCTTTGGATCCTTGAAGCTATACGTTTGGTACTTGGGAGTAAAACGTTTTGCTTCATGATTTGGGATGTTAACCTCCTTCTTCCTGAAGTGGAGTTCCTATTTCGTGACTTCATAGCCAGAGGAACAACTTGTGCTCGTAGTATGGGTAAGAGTTTATCTGTTCCTGCGCCAAGCAGTGCCTGACCATGCATGTTAATGAGTGATGGTAATTGGGGTTATCCTTAATCTATGTTTCTATTTTTGTTTTCTCTTAGAGTATGTGGGCCCTTTACCTACCAGTTGCAGTTAGAGGGAAATTTGGTGCTCCAGTGACGACCCTTTGGGTTTACCCTCTTTTTACCCCCACCTTCTCACTGTGTTCCTGGCGGCTATCTCTTGGTGTACTTATAGGTGGTAGCTGCCAGGGCAGGGGTAGCGGACTGGGCATATCTTCGCTCCTGCAGTGTTGGGTGATATCAGATGGTACCAGGACAATGAGCACCTAAGGTGGACAAGGAGGGACCAGAAAGTAAAATAAGCCAACGCCCGACCAAGGGGCCGATTCCGATCTCGGCCGGTAGTGCTCCGAATCGGATTCGGATTTACCGGATCCGATTCGGAGCCCTGTTTCCCGACCGAATCGTACGCGGGTCCGGCCGAGCGAGTACGATGCAGGCACCCGCGAAATCTCCTGCCGACTCGAACGCGGCTTCAACACGCTCCGACCGACTCGCATGGACACGACTCGCACCGCGCTATGGAGACGTTTCCCGGCCGGGTAAGTACGATGCATGCCGCGAGCAGTCCGACCGACTCGCGCCGTCCGGCTCGAAAAAACTGTTGGAGCCGGACTTTGGGGGTCCGCGTCGCACCCCCCTGTTCAGAGGGTTCCACGACATTTCACCATTTCTGTCTGTTTGGTGTTATCTAATAGCAGTAGATCGACTTTGTCTGTGCTGCTCGACTCTGGGGCTACCGGGAATTTTATGGATATCCAACTCGCTGAGAGATTGCATGTTCCATGTGTGTACAAAGAACAACCAGAAACTGTAAGAGCTATAGATGGGACCGAGTTGTCCTCAGGGTCCATAACCCGTCAAACGGAACCATTGTGTCTGTTATGCGATAATGGACATTCAGAGACCATGAGTTTTGATCTCATTGATGCTCCTTCCTTTGGGATTATTCTGGGTGTACCTTGGCTACAGACGCATAACCCTAGGATTGATTGGGTGAGGCGAACGGTGACGTTAGATTCTGCTCATTGTTTGCAGTGTTGTTATCAAGTCGCCACGGATTGGGTTGTGCCATTAACTTGTGCGGTGGGTGACGGTGGAGGTATTCCTGCTCCTAATGTGGAGTTTGGTGAGGTGTTTGACAAAGTCCGGGCCAATGTTCTTCCACCCCACCGGTCTTTTGACTGCCGTATAGATTTATTGCCAGGTGCTACATTGCCCTGTAGTCGCGTCTATGCATTATCCGAACCCGAAGAGCTGCATCTACGGGAGTATTTGGATGAGATGTTGGCATCTGGTTTTATACGTCCGTCTTCCTCGCCCGTGTCTTCGGCAATCTTTTTCATTCCTAAAAAGAAGGGCAGTCTCCGTGCTTGTGTGGACTATAGAGCACTTAATAAAGTGACAATCAAGAACAAGTATCCACTCCCGTTAATCCCTGTCTTGTTAGAATAACTGAAGCATGCTACTGTTTTTACCAAACTTGATTTGAGGGGCGCTTACCATCTCATTCATGTCCGTGAAGGGGACGAATGGAAAACTGCTTTCCGTACAAAGTTTGGTCTGTTTGAATATCGCGTTATGCCTTTTGGTTTGTGTAACGCACCAGCTGCTTTTCAATTTTTTATCAACGAGGTTTTGAGGGAATACCTGGATGTGAGTGTGATCGTGTATATTGATGATATTTTAATATTTTCTAAATCCACTGTGGATCATGAGATACACGTGTCACAGGTGCTGCAGAAATTAAGGGAACATCATTTGTTTGTGAAGCTGGAGAAATGTAAATTCCATACTTCTTGTGTGGAGTTTTTAGGATTTCTTGTTTCTGCTGGTGGAATTAAGATGGATCCTCGTAAAATTGAGGCTATTGTTACCTGGCCCTCCCCGTGTAAGGGATGTACAGGTCCTACTTGGATTCGCTAATTTCTATCGGCGGTTTATTTCACATTTTTCGGACGTAGTAACACCTATGACTGCCTTGTTGAAAAAGGGGGTGCCGTTTGTTTGGTCTCCTTTGGCACAAACAGCGTTGGAAATGTTGATTGATAAATTTACTTCGGCCCCTGTTCTTGCGCATCCAGATCCTGCTTTGCCCTTTTTTGTAGAGGCTGATGCCTCTTTGTGTGCTGTGGGTGGTGTTCTCTCACAGAGGGATTTGGAAACAGGGTTTATGCATCCAATTGCGTTCTTTTCTAAGACTTTGCTGCCAGCAGAACGCAATTACACAGTGGCAGAGAGGGAGTTGTTGGCCATTAAATTGTCCTTTGAAGAGTGGAGACATCATCTGTGGGGGGCCCGACACCCCATTACAATTTATACAGATCATAAGAACTTAGAGTTCTTTCGCTCCGCCAGAGCATTGACCCCGAGACAGATGCGATGGGTATTATTCTTCAATGAATATGATTTCATGATTACATATAGGCCTGCTGCACAACAATTGAAATCTGATGCGCTGTCTCGCATACATGTGGGTCAGATGGGGGATGCGCAGGGCTCTGAATTAAGATCTATGATACCTGGGGCGAGGATTGTGGGTTGTGTTTCAGCAGAAGATTTCTTGTCCTTGGTGAAAGAGCAAGTGGGGAACGTGGACCTTACCCCATGGTTGACGAACCCACTTTTTACCGTAAAAAATGGTTTGTTGTATCATGATGGACGGTTGTTTGTACCACCTGAATTGAGGGAACAAGTCCTTACTTGGTGCCATTCTTCATCTTTAGTGGGTCATCCTGGAATGAATAAGACCAGAGAGTTTTGTTTACGTTGGTTTTGGTGGGAGACAGTAGGGCATGATGTCCAAGTGTTTGTAGCTTCTTGCCCTGTTTGTGCTATTAACAAGTCTACGCACACACACCCTTCTGGGTTGTTGTGTCCCTTGCCTGTCCCTCCTGCTCCTTGGCATACTATCAGTATGGATTTTGTTACTGATCTCCCTCTTGACTCCGGTTATACAGCCATACTGGTGGTGGTGGATTTGTTTACTAAGATGGCACATTTCATACCTTTACCAAAGGTGCCTACGGCTCGTGAGTTGGCCATAGTGTTTGTAAATCATGTGGTGAAGTTACATGGGTTGCCCAATGCCATTGTGTCTGATAGGGGTGCGCAGTTTATCTCTCATTTTTGGACTGAGCTGTGCTCCTCTTTGAAAATGGAGTTGCGTCTGTCATCCGCTTACCATCCTCAGACGGATGGTCAGACGGAACGTACCAATCAAACTATGGAGCAGTACCTTTGGTGTTTATTGACTTCCTTGACTTGTAGTTGGGTTATGGCACTCCCCTTAGCGGAATTCGCATATAATAACAGCATGCATATAGCCTTAGGGATGACTCCTTTTTTTTGTTCAATGGGATTTCATCCGAAGGCTATTCCAATACAACCCACGGGGCATGTACCTGCATTGGACACCTTAAGCCTCTCCCTGGTCCAAATCTGGAATAAAGCACAGGAACAGTTAAGGGTCACCAAGCTCAGCATGAAGAAGCAAGCTGATAGACACAGATATCCTGCCCCCTCTTATGCTGTAGGAGATCAAGTATGGTTGGCAACAAAGAATTTGAGGTTGAGTGGTTCACGGAAATTACAGCCACGGTATATGGGGCCTTTTACTATTCTTAGTATAGTGAACCCTGTTGCCATGAAACTAGAGTTGCCAGAGGATTACCGCATCCATCCAGTGTTTCATACGTCCCTATTGAAACCGTACACCAGGTCTACTCAGGCGTTGCCGCCCCCCCTCCTGTTCTAGTTGACGGGTATGAGGAGTTTGAGGTCAATGCTATCCTGGATTCCAGACGCAGGAGAGGGAGGTTATATTATCTTGTCGACTGGAAGGGCTATTCCCCTGATGAGCGTACCTGGGAACCAGCGGGAGATGTTCACGCTCCCCAATTGGTACGTTCGTTTCATATTCGTCATCCTACTAAGCCACGTCCTGGGGGGAGGCCTTTGGGGGGGGATACTGTTAGGGATGAACAGGTGCTTGTACATACTGCTCACACTGTTCCCTACCTTTCCTCTCCTTATCCTCATGGTCAGGGCTGCTGGTGTGCGCGCGAGTTTGGCGCGCAGGCAGGGGGCATAAAAGCGACCGTCAGCTGCTAGTCCTTGCTTGGTTTCACTCCCCGGTCTCGGTACCCGGAAGGACTTCGCCTCAGCAGTTCAGCTTCCTGTTCGTCGGACCAGCGTCTCATTTCCCCACGTCTTTCTCTTGGGACTACAGCCTCTCGCAGGATTGCGAGTGGGGTTTGCCTGGAGACTTCTGTTCGTTTGTTTTCCGTTTTCCCGGTTTTTTGGATTCGTGCACCGCAGCTTTGGAAAAGCAGTCAGTTGCAGTTATTGGAGTTCTTGCGCTGCGGGTACGCGGCTGCGAACCTGATCCTTGCACAAGCTACTTGGATTACCCTGGACGTTCGGTGACCTATCTAAGTCATTTGCAGTACTTTTAAAGCATTTGGGTCATTTTTGTAACCCGTTTTGGGCAAAACTCCTTTGCTTTCCTATTCCTTCGTTTTGTTTTTGGATAGGGTTTTTTTTGTTTGTATCAGACATTTTTTTTCCCTGTTCTTTGGATCCTTGAAGCTATACGTTTGGTACTTGGGAGTAAAACGTTTTGCTTCATGATTTGGGATGTTAACCTCCTTCTTCCTGAAGTGGAGTTCCTATTTTGTGACTTCATAGCCAGAGGAACAACTTGTGCTCGTAGTATGGGTAAGAGTTTATCTGTTCCTGCGCCAAGCAGTGCCTGACCATGCATGTTAATGAGTGATGGTAATTGGGGTTATCCTTAATCTATGTTTCTATTTTTGTTTTCTCTTAGAGTACGTGGGCCCTTTACCTACCAGTTGCAGTTAGAGGGAAATTTGGTGCTCCAGTGACGACCCTTTGGGTTTACCCTCTTTTTACCCCCACCTTCTCCCTGTGTTCCTGGCGGCTATCTCTTGGTGTACTTATAGGTGGTAGCTGCCAGGGCAGGGGTAGCGGACTGGGCATATCTTCGCTCCTGCAGTGTTGGGTGATATCAGGTGGTACCAGGACAATGAGCACCTAAGGTGGACAAGGAGGGACCAGAAAGTAAAATAAGCCAACGCCCGACCAAGGGGCCGATTCCGATCTCGGCCGGTAGTGCTCCGAATCGGATTCGGATTTACCGGATCCGATTCGGAGCCCTGTTTCCCGACCGAATCGTACGCGGGTCCGGCCGAGCGAGTACGATGCAGGCACCCGCGAAATCTCCGGCCGACTCGAACGCGGCTTCAACACGCTCCGACCGACTCGCATGGACACGACTCGCACCGCGCTATGGAGACGTTTCCCAGCCGGGTAAGTACGATGCACGCCGCGAGCAGTCTGACCGACTCGCGCCGTCCGGCTCGAAAAAGCTGTCGGAGCCAGACTTTGGGGGTCCGCGTCGCACCCCCTGTACGCGTAGGCACGCGAGTCGCACACAGGGGGGATCCATGGGTCCCCCCTACCTGTGCATGTACGCCGCGATGCGCATGGACGCGTACACGCTGTAGGGGCGCCCTTGTCCGCCTCGCACCCATTGAGTCAATGGGAGCCCGCGTACGCGTTGTACGACAGGCTCCCATTGACTTCAATGGGAGTCCGACCGACTCGAGTCCGATGGCATGCGTGCGCATCGTACTCGTTCAGACGGACTGCTAGGGTCCGATTCGGTCGGAATTCTCTCCGGGTCCGGCTCGGTCGGAGAGATTTCCGGCCGGAATCGGCCCCTAAGTGAAGTGATAATTATCATGTCAGGGCATAAAAACATGCTGCACTGATTGTGTCTACTCTCCGCAAATAACCCAAATATCCGACAAACACCTAAAAAGAACAAATACCTCCAAGCAACAGAGCCAGCTGTACACAAGAGCCAGTTGTAAAGTAAAAGAAAAGAAGGTACTCGAAGTAACCGCGTTGTGAAGATCTGTCATAAAAAATAAAACCGGTCAATAAGTGAAAAAACAAACAAGGAAAGTTTTAAGGTCCCACAAAGTGAACCTGGATAGCCCAACTCACCCTGGTGCAATCCAAAAACTAGCGTGCTCCCGGATCAGTGCATAACACCTGCAATGTCGTGGAAACACTGCGGAAGCGCGTTCAAACGTGAGCGGTGCTTAAAGGTCAAGGAAGAAAGACTTCCGTGTTACCGGAGAGGTACTAACAATAAAGAGAGTGAAAAAAGGATGAACCGGTTACCCCCAGTTCACCCACATTAAAAATGTAAGCAAACAAAGTGAAAATTTGTGCAAAAAAAGAAAAAAGAAGAGAGAAACAAGGTGGAGGTAGTGAGAGCACCGCTTGTACAAATAAAACCACTCGTCCAAGTTGGTGTGAAATGAACATCCAAAATGGAACCTACGAGATGGTACAGAGTACTTCTGAACTTAATGCACTACATAATTGGTTCACAATCTGTATGGCAGCCTGCTACACTTAATGGAATATAAAGTGCATATATACAAACAAATAAATATAAAATGCATTAGACAACATGATACATTTGCGGTGGCTAGTAACTCTAGGTAAAAAAAATACCCTAAACAAAATGACTAGCATAGCATAGAAAAACAAGTGTGACATATAATGTTCAGCAAAACAATGCCTCAAGCTGTAACATGATGAAGAGGACATGGGTTTACAGACTCATGTGTGTTAAAACACCTACTCAAGTGACGGTAAAATAATATAATATACAATATACAATTGAACAAGCGTATTCAAACAGAGAAATGTGCTGACAGAAACTGACACTTTTGCAACCTATAGTACAGGCTAGCCCCTCGTATCTACAGGATACCACGCACCTCCTACAACTTCTGTCGGATGTCCACTTGCCCGAGTCCCAAGAAATATGGCTATGCACAGTGGACGTGGTAGCCCTCTACACTTCTATTCCACACATTGAAGGCATAGAGGCGATAGAATGGGCACTCTTAAAGCAAGGGGAGATGCAATCTAATACAATTTTTCTACTGGAGCTATTGCACTTCTGTCTGTACCATAGCTACTTCAAGTGGAAACAGAGTTATTACCTTCAAGCCAACAGAACCTCCATGGGTTTTTCTGGGGCTCCTAGCTACGCCAACGTGTTCATGATGAAATTCGAAACTGAACATATTTTATCGGATAAGAACTGGATGGAAAATCTTGTATTATATCGACGGTACATTGATGACATTCTCATCATTTGGCAAGGATCACGCCGTGATTTAGAAGTTCTCCTGTCTTCATTAAATCACAAGAATCCGAGAATACAATTTACATTCAACATTGAACAACAAAGCATCTCTTATCTTGATGTCAACATGGAGATTGTGGGTACACACATTAGGACTTCAGTCTTCAAAAAACCCACGGATTGCAACAATTCCCTGTTATACAGCAGTTTTCCTCCACCATCGCTCAAACAACATCTACCCTTCTCGCAATTCACAAGGATAAAACGCATCACATCAGATGAACACCATTGTGCCTCCTCGCTACGTGAATACAAACAACAATTCTTAGCACGAGGTTATCCCAAGGAAGTGGTGGATCACGCGGAACAACGAGTACAGGCTTTGCACAGATCTGATCTATTGAAGAAACAAACCAAAATGGAGACACCTAGAGAAGTTTTTGTCTCGACATTTTCCACTAAGTCATTTATGATTAAAGGGATCATCCTGAAATGCTGGGAACTACTTCAGTCTGAACCTGATTTCAGAGGCATTTTTTCCAATCCCCCGTTATTCACATACAAAAGATCAAATAACCTGAAGGAGATACTGACGAAGCCAGTCAAATCTACTGTTGCGGAACATAAAGGGATGTCCAAATGCTACAACTGCTCACATTGTAACAACGTGCTGATTGGCAAGACCATTTTTCACCCATGGTCCGGTAAACAAATCTATCTGAATTTCACCTCAGATTGTTATGGACACAATGTCATCTACACCATTAAGTGCACGTGCGGGCTATTCTACGTGGGAAAGACTGAGAGGACACTCCGCACACGGATGACTGAACATAAAAGTCGCATTAGAACAAAGACTATAAGTTCATAGTTAGCCACCCATTGGAATGAGTATCAGAATACGATAGCCCAGATTCAGTTCACGATTCTAGAGGTGGTGATGCCTCAACCAGATAGAGACATGTCGAAGTTATTGGCCCAACGTGAAACACATTGGATACGATTCCTAGACTCTCTCATTCCAAAAGATCTCAATGACAAATTAGAATTTTCATGTTTCTTGTAGTTTTTTCATCACTTACATTTTCATTACATGGTTATTTCCTAAACTCTGAGAGTCAGTTTCTCTCAGCACATTCCTCTGTTTGAATACACTTGTTCAATTGTATACTGTATATTATATTATTTTACCGTCACTTGAGTAGCTGGTTTTAACTCACATGAGTCTGTAAACCCATGTCCTCTTCATCATGTTACAGTTTGAGGCATTGTTTTGCTGAACATTATATGTTTAGGGTATTTTTTCTTACCTAGAGTTACTAGCTGCCGCAAATGTATCATGTTGTCTAATGCATTTTATATTTATTTGTTTGTATATATGCACTTTACATTCCATTGAGTGTAGCAGGCTGCTATACAGACTGTGAACCAATTATATAGTGCAATAAGTGCAGAAGTACTCTGTACCATCTCGTAGGTTCCATTTTGGATGTTCATTTCACACCAACTTGGACAAGTGGTTTTATTTGTACAAGCAGTGCTCTCACTACGCCCACCTTGTTTCTCTCTACTTTTTTCTTTTTTTGCACAAATTTTCTCTTCGCTTGCTTACATTTTTATTGTGGGTCTACTGCGGGTAACCGATTCATCCTTTTTTCACTCTCTTTATTGTTTGTCTTTCTCCCGTGTTACTGGGAGTTTGACCTTTAAGCATGCCTCACGTTTGAACGCGCTTCCGCGATGTTTCCACGACATCGCGCTGTTATGCACTGATCCGGGAGCACACCAGTTTTTAGATTGCACCAGGGTGAGATGGGCTATCCAGGTTCTCTTTGTGGGACCTTAAAATTTTCCTTGTTTGTTTTTTCACTTATTGACCGGTTTTATTTTTTATGACAGATCTTCACGACGTGGTTACTTTGAGTACCTCCTTTTCTTTTACTTTACAGCTGGCTCTTGTGTACAGCTGGCTCTGTTGCTTGGAGGTATTTGTTTAGGTGTTTTTCGGATATTTGGGTTGTTTGCAGAGAGTAGACACAATCAGTGCGGCATGTTTTTCTGCGCTGACATGATAACTATCACTTCACTTAGGCGTTGGCTTATTTTACTTTCTGGTTCCTCCTTGTCCACCTTAGGTGCTCATGTATTACTATTTCCACATTTTTGTGTGCTTTCCTTTTCTCAACTTTGTTTGGATCCTTTTGAGACTCTGTTGGGTACTGCTTCGGGTACTGTCTTTCGTTTTCATTTCTTACAGTCACGTTTCCTTCTGCATTCACGTGTTCAGCCTTATGTATGTCCTGCACACTCAGAGACAGTCTTTTGAAATATTTGATAACACCCATTGATGTCGGTATATTGATTGAAGATGTTTTTGTTTGTAGATACACCTGACCAAGGGCGACTGTGAATGCCCGAAATGTATTAGGATTAGCTACACTGCCAGTTTCATATATGTTGAACTTTGACTCATTTTCATGAGGAATATTTCTTTTCAAGACTCTCGTTGTCGGAAATTAAATTGACCTGAGCAAGATGCAGCCTACGAGCATTTTTGTTGTTGATGGACACTTGTTTAAACATCGCTCATACACACGCTGTTAACTTGCTGTTTTGATTGTTGAACTCATTTACTTTTTAGTGTTTAAATTGTCTCCTCTATTGCAGTGGACCACTATAGTGCACTCTGTGTCTAGGACACACGTTCTAGTTATTACTTTCACTTTTAGAAAGTTGGCATTTTCTTATCCTAACCATTTGGGGTCTCATTTACAAGAAACTGACACATCGGAATTGATGCGTCAGTTTTCCTTGCAGCACCATGGATATGCTATATTTACAATACAGGGCTCCATGGCACAAGGATTAACAGGTGCATCAGAAATTCTGACGCATCCGTTGGCTCAAACGTGACGCATTGCTGGAGTTGGTTACAAAACTGACGCAAATCCAGCAATGCATCAGGACACATAGGCGAGTCCCATTGTAAAAGCCCTACATCATTCTTTACACCTGGTCTGAGCAGGCATAAGGATTTTGACGCTGTGAAGTCGTAGAGTGGCGCAGTGAAATGTTGTAAATTTCACTGTGCCAGTTATATGTGGCTTTTTTGCGTGGGAATGCCTACCCTGCATATATTATACCTGGTGCAGGTATAATGTGACGCAGGGCTCTACAAACTGATGCTTTGGACCCAATGCAACAGTTTGTAGACATGGTGCAGTGTGGCGCACTGTTTGCCCCACCGCTGCCTCAAAAAAAAGTGATGCAGCCGCGGTGCAAAAGGTTTGTAAATAAGGTCCTTTGTGCCCGCAGCCTGTTCCTGGCTCCCATGTCTAGGTGTAGTTGGCATTTGGCCTTTGTGTATTCCTCCCAGACAGAATCACAACGGAGGGTCTTCAAAGGGGGCACCTGGTAGGACCAGTGAAGCAGGTTCAGCTGGGCAGTTTGAGGGAGGCCACTGGAGCTTGTTGTGTCACTGTAGCTCAGAACAGGAGGTCAGTCAGCTGGCTCTTGGAGTCACATCAGCCTGTGATGAAGGGTGCAGGGCCAGACTTCCTTCTCGAGCAGCAGGGCAGGCCTCAGGCAGGACCAGTTGCAGGTCCAGGCAGGTCCAGTGCGGCGTGTCAGCTGGGCAGTCCTTCTTCTCTAGTATCCACAGTTTCAGGAGTGTACTGAATATGGGTCTGAGGGTCCAATTTCCTATCTGGTGCCCCCTTTGAAGTGGGCGAAGTTCTTGCAGTTTTCCCCTTGTAGAAGTGTCTGGAATTTCCTGCATATCTTTCCTGGCCCCAGTTTGTCTGGGTGGAGAATAGGCTAGTGTGAAGCACTTTGTGTGTGAGCTGGGCCAGTGCCTTTGAAGTGCAAGTGTGGTAGTGACAGTTCCATCTCCTGCCCCCATCAAGCCAAGATAGCCCATCCTACTAACCCTCAGACCCTTCATTGTGATACTGTCTCTGTGTCCCCTCTCACCACCAAGACATTTTCTCACCTGCAGAGGGCACATTGGCTTTTTCACAAAAACTGTGCCTAAATATATTAAAAAAATGAAATAACCAACCAGACCACACTCTTGAATTAGATGGCTACTTTGGAGCAACAAAAGGGGAACCTCTCATGGCGTTGGATCAATTTTGATCATGTCAGAAGATTTCATCATTACCAAAGACTTGTACCATGGGCTGTGAGTGCAAGCATCAATCTATAGCAGGCTATTGTCTGATGCAGCGACAACCACTTGTAAGAGGCCTAGCTACAGAACCAGAAATAAACCACACACATGTAACAGACTCCCCACCCCTAGTTTCACACAGCAAACATTCAGACACTATCACTGACAGCTTTGCAAACCACTGCAACAATGCGAAGGAACACTGATTCTTTCACAGGCCAAAGACGTTCAATACCAGCAACTCACTGATCCACAGAGATAAAAAGTCCATCTGATTGCCATCTCATAAACCATTGACAGACCATGGAAGAATATCAGTGAATTCATAGGCAAGCTGTTGACAACCATTTCCAATCTACTTCTCAGATACAATATCACCATCGTGAAAGTCTCAGAGCAAACTCTTCCTAATACCATCAACTAGGGACAATCCAAACATACATGTCATTGCAGTGTGACCCAAATGGTAGCACCATCTTGCTAGTTTTTTTTTTTTTACAACTGCATCACCGCTACCCCCTTTAGAAAATCTTTCAACCTGGCTGGCGTCAGACCACCAGTATCTTACCAAAAGTCCATGAAACATTCTTGGTAGTCTGAAGCAACAACCAACCTGCGACAAACTGCTCACCACACCAATATCATGTCCCACTTGTCTGCATGCCTTAGCTATGACCTATCTCCCCCAAAGAGTTCCAGGCGTGACATGGCAGTGGCTATTCTGCAGTTTTGCAGTGGCCCACATGCAGCGTACATGCAACCCCAGCCCATCCACAGACCAGTGGCAGCATGTTTGAGTAGTCTTCTCACATGAGAGATGGCCCAGTACTTCTGGACACAGAGATGCCAGAGTTGGAGATGGCCCAAAGGAAGAAGCTAGTCCACTAGTTTCCAAAGTCCCTCAAAGTCTGTCTTTGGAGAATCAAATTACATAACCAATGGGGTCGAGCATACCAACTCTGTACCCTCCAGATATGATCCTACCGAGTACACCATGAAATGATCCTAGATTCATCTGCAGCAATGTTCATGCTCTAGGTAAGCATCAAGTTAAAATTATGAACTTGAGCCATGGCGTCCTGTTACCGCCAGCATTGATTGCCCAGTTGTCCATTACTGTTCTGCTGATTGACTCTGAGACTGAGAGATTCACAGTGGTGTCCTGTTCTGTTTTTGTTTGTTGTCTACTTTTGGATCTTTGATCTTTCTTTGGTTTTTGGGAGGACTCCTTAAGTTGATCTTGCCGTCTGGTGGCCAGGGGAAAGCCCCCCGTACAAAAGCCAGCAGAAGTGGGCATTTTCCTGTTTCGAATGGAAAAATGTAAAAAGAATTGCAGTGCCTTCATGGCAACCAACCATTCTGTTTAACCGAGGAAGATACTGCTTGCTGTCTGTAAAGCAACTTGAGGGAGGTGGACTTGAGGTTGAGCCTGTACTGGTTGCGGGATGCACATCACTGCTCTTGTCCTTCTCCATGTACCCTTGTCTCCCTCCCAGGCCTCTCAACAGCAGCTGATAAGCAGTCTTAGTACATGGTATTCAAATAGTGAAAATGTGCTTGCCTATTAAATCCTCTAAAAAGATATACATAATTAACCGTTTTAATATTTGTAGACAAGCATTAGCACTGAACGCAAACTTTGACAATAAAGAACTACTGCACAGGGAAAAGTCACAAACGAAAATATTTTGTCTGACAGTACGGACCGATATCCTCTGCCTTTACCATCACTCACTTTAGTGATTAATATTGGCATTTCAAGTCATTTCACAAGAACAGCTGCATCGTCTCTTTAAATCCTAGGAGTTTTGAATAGCCCAGTTCAGTGGTACTGTTTTCATCGGTCTCTGAAGAATAAAAGACTGATTCGGCTCACTCAGCATTCAAACCTATAATCCTCGAGTTACAATCAGAGCTTTCCATATTGTGCATTAACCCACTGATCAATGTAACTGGGTCCGGAAGGATGAAATTCTGAGTCAGCCATTTTGTAAATCTATTCTGTGACTTGAAAGTGGTTCACACGCCCACAGATCCCTGCAGCTGTCTCTCAGAGCTCTCAGTTTCCAGCACCATAAGGTGAGTAGCTCATCAGTTTCACTTTTTTCTTCGCCTTCTGGGATTGTATTCCTGTTAATCCCATTACTTTCTTTGCATTCTGGTATTGTAGTCCTCTTAATCATATTATAAAATCAGGACTTCAAGCCCTAGAATGCAGAAAAAAAGACAAATTTGGACTAGATACTCACACATGGAAACATGGAATTGAGAAACTTGAGAACTGTGGGTGTTCAACCCACCACATTATCTGAATGATTGTTTATTTACGGAGAAGACAATGCATTTTTTGAAGAGCAATGCCTCTGCATGTATTTATGACAAATGTATGACTTGCAACCAAAAAATGGCTTAGGCTACAAACCGCTTATTTGGAGCGATGACACCCATGTCCTTGTCAAAAGTATGTATTGAGGTGTTAGAAAACACACATGCATTAATTGCTTCGTTTTCACACCAAATGCATAATGCAAACCGTGCACTATGACCAAGACAGAACTGTACTTGTAATTGGTCTGAAAGGTCCATAAAGCCATTATTTCCTGAAAGGAAAAGATCCATTTGACAAGTGGTCTCAAGCCTATTAACTCCTCCCAGTTGTCCCAAACTGTAAATTTTGCCTTTAGCAATACTATGCCCTTGTCCAAGTGGACAACTGAGTCTTCTAAACAAATAAGCTACCACAAATGCAGAATTGAGCAGGATACCACTAGTAATCAAGGACAACATCAGGAGATGGGTATTTACATGCTGCACACACAAAGCAAGCATTGAAAAAGCCAATAGGTCTGGCTTTGGCCGTCAAAAGTTTGGCTTTGTCTATGCTGGTTTTGTCTTGGTTTTTGTAAAACATTGTTTTGGCGGATCATCTAGGCCTCCAACATTCTAAAAAAAAATGTTTAAAAGCAAGATTTTTTTAGTCTCAGAAAACACACTTTGCCATGGAATTTCCTGCAATGAAGGGAACTTCTTGGTGTGAGGATGTGCCTTCTGTGAAAGGGCAGAATGCCATTACTCACAGCAAAGTTAGCCAGTGTCTGAAGTGGGCTGGCCCACTGCCCCATGCCGTATGCTGCCATTAGTGAAACAAAAATATAAATGACACAACAACAGGCCAATGAGAGGAAGAGGACTGACTGAATGTAAGTGAATGAAAGTAAGTGTATTATAGACATAATTTTAGTAAAATCAAAAAGTCTTGGCAAACGCTAGACCTAAAAAATTTAGAGGCCTTTTCCATCGTACAGGGCTGAAACAGGAACTATTCCAAGATAAAGTGTCTTCATTAAGGGCATGAGCAAGGAACTCTTCTTGAATCTGCAAACTCTGTTCCCAGTGGCGGCTGGCATTTAATGGCGGTGTTGAGTGTGGGTCGCGGGAGAGTGAAAATAAAAATACACTTACCTGTCTGCCGTCGCTGCTGCTGCTGCCGCCTCCTCCTCTCAGTCCTCTTCTTCGCCCACTTGCAGGGCAGGAAGCAGAGAGCACCCGGCTCCCAGCCTCCCGAAAGCCAATCACATCGCTGCAATGCAGCATTGTGATTGTTTTGAGCGCCATGGATCGGCGCTCAGCCAGAGAATGGGAGGCTGGCCATGTTCTCCATGCAGGCTGTAATGTGAGCAGAGTAGCCCCGACCCAGCTGAGCAAGGACGTAAAAATAAAATGATAATAACAATAATTTATTATCCTTTTATTTTTACCTTTTTTACCTTCTCAGTGGGGCGACGCTCCTCCGCCTTAGCAGGGGAGCCACCACTGTCTGTTCCATTGCCTTAAATTAAATGTTAAGAAAAGGCCAACATCATGCGGTGTAGAATCTCTTATGTCAATTTGTAAAAAATTAATCTTAGTGCATACATCTGTGCAATGTTGTGGGCCCACACCTTCCACTACCAATTATAAAAGACATACACCTGACAAGTTTGTGGTATTGAATGGAAGGATGTAGCTTTAATTTTTTTGAAAGATATCAGTAGATTGCAAGGTACAAGTGGTACAAATTGTTTGCAAACACATGACAATGAGTAGTTGTTGCGCCCATAAGGTAAAAGAGGGCAAAGAGAGGTAGTCTGATGTCAGGGGTGGGGTAGGTTACCCTCCTTACCCTGGATTCCAGGTGCAACCAACTAAGCATCAGAAATTAAGCCTTCAGAGAGTGTGCAGCAAATTTGGAAATGGTGTCACACCTTAGGGAATGAACTGCCTCCTCCTCCAGCGGGCGCAACTAAAGGTTCTCCTCTGCTAAATGGAAGGAGCTTTTGCCATGGCTTTATTACTGCAGGTTTAGATTGCTGCAGGTTGCCACTGCTTTTGCATATTGAAGGCTGTCTTTTTACAGCTCCCCCTCTCAGCGTCTCAATGGATGCATCTTCCTCCTTCCCAGATATCTTTGCCCACACCACTGTTCACTCACTCCTCCAATGGCTAAAGCATCTCCGATATGTATGAATAGTTTAAAGAACAGGTCTGCAACTTTGGCTCTTCAGTCCTTTATTAGTCTTAACTTCAGAGCACAACTCCTTGCATGTTCTGGACCTAGCCATTTACATTAGACTTTCAGAGTAGTTTAAAGGAGGAAAGTAACAGAATGTATGCCAAAAACAGTGGATTTTGCTGTTTGCCTCTGTAGTGGCAGATCCATCAAATTATGACTTTGACAAATGGCCACTCCTCTCTATCAAGGGTGGAGAGGTCGGTGCCTGAGATGCTGACAAATCATCCAATGTACAATGATGATCCACCAGGAATAATAGACTTATCTTTACTAAGACTTTGATGAAAAGTTAAGTATAGTGACCATAGTGTGTTAGGAAACAGATCAAGCAGGTTATAGACGCTAGACACAGGACCATGGACAATGTAACCCCACTTTGTAGGTTCATTTCCAGAACCCACATTTAGCGGCAGAACTCTTGCCACCTGACACTAGCATCAGTGAATTTCCCACCGCAGTTGCCACACAGATAAAGCTTGTCAGAAAAGCCACATTAATGGAGAACTCTCGGGGCTTTTCTCTGTTGCCTTGGTGAAGAAGGGATATCTGTGGCAATGGAAGGTGGAAACAACCATTATTCAAACTCTCACAAACATAATATTCACAGGTTTCAGCCTCCTCTAAAGTTGCTCATATCCCCAGCCCATAACTGCTTGATGCTCTGCTTCAAGACAAATGCAAATTACAATCGGACCATAGAATTAAAGCTTTCGTGTAGGACCCATGTTTATTCTGTTATATAATTTTAGATTTACATTAATGAAAGTAGCAATATGTCTAGATGATCCACAAGGTTTGGGGACTTTCACTGGTATTTGGAATAAAATAATGTTTTCTGGAAAACTGTGTTGGTAATTTTGAGCTTGCAAGAAATTGGGTTACTGCTAGCGCGACCAGATAGCCGCGGTTGGCACTTTCTGCTTTTAGGTTCTTTTAGGTGCTATTTTACAGTTTATTCTTTAAAAATTAGTAACTCCGGTTCTAATGATTGTATTTGTGTCATTATGGTCTTGTTTTATTTATTAAATTTGGTTCTAATTTTCTAACCTGGTGTGAGATCTTTTTGTGTGGTGTTTTTACTGTTTTACTGTTTGAAGTGTGGCACAAATACTTTACACATTGTCTCAAAGTTAAGCCTGACTGCTCTGTGCCAGGCTACCAGGGGACTGAGCACAGAATAATTTAGGGTTTGCTTGTGCCTAACCCTGACAAGGATTGTGGTTGCTGCTTGACCAGGGCTCACACACCAGTTAGCCAACAGCCCAATTTCTTACAATGTAACTCAGTGTAGGTACAATAGGCCACACATTCGTACATGATCCTTCATAGAGCGCACATTTGGTCTCCTAAAGTCGCGATTCAGATGTCTTGACCATATAGGGGTGCTGCTGTATACCCCTGAAGTTGTGTGCAAGATAATAGTAGCCTGTTGTGTCTTGTACAACATTGTAGTACATCAAAGCTTACACATACCATTGAACCCTCATCAAGGTCTGAATCCAGGGAATTGGGACATTGTCCCAAACAGACAGCAGGGTGTGCAGGAGCATGGCCAGCTGGTTGACACTTTTTCCTCTTGAGCTACCAGTTGTGTTACTGCCTTTATGTGGTTTCACAGTCTGTTGTCAATGATGTAGTAACACTCTGTCCATACATTCCATCTTGTACTACTCTGTAAGCCATACATAATGTATGTAAACAACAGCTGTTGTCAAGAGTCAAAGGCTAGGCCATGTAGCACATTTCTTTCATATGATAGTAAGTAGTGTGGGCAAATTCTCAAAGGACTTCTTTACCCTGGGGAGAAAGGGAGAAAATGTCACTGCATGCGTGAGATCTCCCAGACAATGGACATATGAAAATTTGTCTGCATCAAGTGTCACAACAAGTCATGTCTATGCATAGAGTCAGTGAGGATTGGCATTGTGTACAAGATGGAAACCTACAGTTATATGTGAAACACATAAGATTAAAAATAGGTGTCATATTTTGAATTTTGGGTTACACATACTACAAACAATAATGCATTGAACTTGATCTGGTTTTTGTAAACCTCCATGTGACAGCTCAGACTGCAGCATTGAGGTGTTTAATGAAGATGTGCAATGCAAAATCACACTCACCAGTTCCAGCCACGGATCTGTGTGGTATTGATATCCCTGTGTTGTCAGCTGCTGTACCTGACTCCTTGATTGTATTGTATGTATGTAATTACACTTACCTTTTCTTAAGGAACTTCAGGTAGATGCACAGAAGAATTGTTCAAACTGTTCTGTTGTAGCACATGATATACTATGGCAAATACTTTGTATGTTGCAACCTCTGTCTTTCAGGTGCTGGGGACAATGAGTCGCTTGATGAAGATGAACCATCGATCAGCAGAGGGTAGTGGGCAATCCGAGGAGACAACCCGATCCTCCTCCAAGCAGCACTGTCAGTGGCCAGCACTGTTCAACAAGACAAGGATGAGAAGGAGAAAGAAGATGAGGAAGTGCTGGTCGCGAATGAGGACATGGATGAGTGGGAGTGCATTGCTGGCCCACTGGCCAAAGACTGAAGACAACATCAGGTCCAGCAAGCATTGTACCTCCCACTTCCCTTCTGAGGATTGCCCGTTCCCAGCAGTAAACCAACCAGCCACAGGTTCACCTCCCCCAACACAACCATCATCTCACAGCCATCACGTCAGAGGTTGATGAGTTGATTCTCCAAACACTCCTCCCATGACAGGCCTACTCACAAGCATCTGAAGGAAAAAACAACCCTGGTGAGGAGCAGGTATACCCTAGGCATGAATCTCCTTCCCAAAGCCTCCCAAGTGCCACCCCCTCCCCATGCTGGTGGACCTGATGGTCATATCAGAGGGTGTCCTATGCAGAGGGCGGTGGCAGATGCTCATGTTGGCCAGCGGGAGGAAGATTTCTTCCAACAACAGTCTGATGTGAGGCAGGACGTTTGTGCAATAGGGGCTACTTTGTCTCACATTTCAGACTGACTACAAGAAATCCCTTAGATGATTGACAAAAAGACCTGTGTCTTGGACAATATTGAGAAATGTTGCCAAGACCTGTCAAGGATGCACCATATATCAATCCAAGTATCATTCTATAGGGAAGAGAGTGCTAGTCACCCTGCATTGGCCATTAAGATGATGAATAGCATGTTGACAATGTTTCAGAGTCTTCATTTACAGTCAACACATGAAGAGGACCCAACACACCAACTTGCACCCTACCCCACCCAGCCACCTGTACCTCCACCTGCATGAGCACCTGCCCACCTGCACAGGCACGTCCCCCACCTGCACAAGCAAATACCCCCCTGTAGAGCACCTCCACCTGTACAGGCACCCCCCTTAGGGGCACCACCCTGCCTGTACTACACCCCCACATGTACAGGCACTCCCCACCTGCACATTCACCCCCCTTGTAAAGGCACCCCCATGTGTACAGGCACTCCCCCATACACGCACCCCCACAAACTGTACTGTCCCACACTCCTCAGCTGAGCAAACTAACCCACCTGAACAGGCCACACACCCACCACACATTGGCACCAACCCAGAATGCGCACTAACTCACAGAGATCCTCACCACCACATTTGCGAAGTCGCAAGAGCGATCCCCCATGACCACTGATAATATGCAAATACTCAAAAGCTTAATATTTTTTACAAATCAATACTTCTATCCTGAGCTGATTAATATTTGATTATGTCCAATTGTTACTCTGGTTGTAGGACATATATTTGACTATAAATGTATGTGAGTACTACATGTTAATTTGTAGGACCATCCGTGTTACAAGGTATCATGTTGAAAGCACACAAAACACCCACAGATGTAGACTTCACTACCTTGAATCCAACAAATTTAATGAAAAACACAAGGCAGAGAGATGGTTTGTAACACTATTTTGTGTTGTGATCAAAATCTTAGCTGTAAAACGAATCCTTCAAAAATAATTTTTAATAAGTACTGTCTAATGGAAAGGGAGTAAGGAAAACAAGCAGATTGGGCAAGGGAACTTGTAGGAGGTTGAGCGACATAATAAAAACATGTCATGAAGCGTCAGCTGAACCAGTCTATGTACAAGGGTCAAATAAAATTAAGTCCACAGTCAAATCATTGTCCTAACAGAAGAGTCCATGGTCAACATTAAAAATAAAGTCTGTCCCCTCCCAAGGGACATATAGTTTCCCTATGTGTGGTGCCTGACCATTTGTCACACCGGTGCATGGAACAGAGGTCACTGTAGCATGTGTTGTCCTCGCCTACATCACAGGGCCTAAAAGGATATGAGTATAATTTCATTATCATTGTAGTTCAGTTCAGTGTTTACTTTATTTCGATTAGCATCAGCAATCATAAAAGTGCAATAAAAACATCAATAAATTCATGACCATAACATAAAATTCAATACAAATACGATGTCATGCATAAGCAAAATACACCCCTGCTAAAAATCTAGATAAATAGCAACATGCATTAATGTTGTCTAAAAATTGCAGATTTAAAAGAGCTGGTCTTGCTTGCTCAAAATTCGAAGGCATGAGTAATGGACGGATATATTTATGTTGCAGATCGGCCCATTTTGGGCAAATTAAAACAATGTGTAAAGTGTCTAGTGCAGAAGACACATCATGTGCAAATGGAGGGGTCTGATGGCTTATGCCATTCCGCTAGTAATTGAGGGAACATATTCAGATGAAAGTATGTTAAAATCTTCTTCGCATAACCGGCATATCCAATGTTAGGTAAAGTTCGATTTTTTCCATATATTTTACCATAACATAATGTTTATAGCAATGTTTGCGCTGTGAGTCTAAGGTTCTAGCTTGTTGGGTATATTCCTTAAATGCTCTCTTGACCCATGCAATATCTGAAAAATTAGCTCTGGTGAGTTATAAAGATGTGGCTTACCCAGATTTGTCAGTGTTGTTTTTATATAACTCAACCAAGGTATAATCCATATTCAGACATTCTCTCAAAATCAATCTGTTGAATTCTAACTCGTTTTTGACCCTTATCAAAAACCATAAAAGTATAGGGTGCAAATGTATATAGTCAGCAATAAAGCCTGCACCTATCTCATCATGCACTATATCTGCAGGTACATTCTGCAAAATTCGTAACAGTTTTCAAAAAAGTTTATTTTCTCCCACGTGTATAGTAATGGAAGACTTGTAGCCCCAGATCTCCGCCCCAAAGGATACATTTGGAACACATTTTGCATTGTAGAGGTGTAATACAGACTTTATATGGCTGTAGCCTAGTCGCCTGGAAAAGGCATCAATACTGAAGGTGACCCTATTAAAAGATTGAATGTGTGATTTCGATACGAGATCCCAGCACAATTTATCATCCAGCAAGCTGCCTAAGTAGCAGAACCTTTCCACCTTACCTATATCATGATTAGGCTTTCCTGTTTTCAGTTTCTATTTTTGGTAAATTGTGGTGGGGTTTTTTCAGTGTTTTCAAGTGATTTCAATACCTTAAAAAAACAGTGGTTATCAGTGGTTACACATTTTCCCGCCATTAAAAACAACAGAAACAGTGTTTTTCCAGTGTTTATGGAACATTTTGCTTTTATTATTGCTTGCTTTCTGCACTGATAGTGCATGGTATATAGACAGTGTACGTACAGTGTATATGAGTTCCAAATACATTTTTACAAATCAAACTTATCATAGTAGACCATACAATACTTCTTCAGTGAGTCTTTGGTCATGCATGCTCGCTCTTTCCTTCCCATGTAAACTTTTATCTGTGAAAAGGCACTCTCAACATTGGCACTTGAGACAGGCAATGCCAAAATAGCCAGTAAACAATTTGCTAACTCTGTCCACTGACATAGCTTTCCATGCCAATACTGGTGCACCTGAAGATTGTGATTCTCTGTGACAGGTTCTGCAACATATGCGTTGAACTGGGCGCATATGCCCTCAGAGTTATTGAAGTGGTCAAAAATGAGGCAGCACTTTGGAAACTCTGGAGAAAATGTCCCTTTACAGAAGGGATCTATAACTTGTGCAGATTACCACAGTGAGGCTTCATTGACTTCAAATGCCATGGTTGGTGAAGGGCTATTTCTCATACATTGTAAAATAAAAGTTCCTGAATTGCTCCTCAACATTTCTTTGCTTACCAAGTGGCAAGCACTCTAACATGGAACATGTTGCAGTGCCAAAGTCACTGAAAGTGTCGCCCAGCCTATTCTCAAGGAGATGTTTCACATCTACATCAATAATGCTGAACACTTGGTAGACAACGGTGTTTTCAGACTCTAGTTTTTTTATTATGTCCACTACAGTAGTCATGTTTAATGGATAATATAGCATCCATGGCCTCTAGGACTGAGAACCACCAGCTAAGGGACACAGTTGGGATGACTCTTTCTTTGTTGCCACACAAAGCACAAAATGAGAAATATTTGCATTTTAGTTTCTGCGCATAACAAAACAGTGCACCAGAATGGACTAAAAAGTCAATAGCATTCTTCATTAACTCTGAAGATTGTAAAGATGCTTTCAGCATACCATCTAACAAGTAGCAAGGACCTCTTACAGGGAAGCACTTCAGCTCAGGTATCGATTTTGACAGGTCATCACACAACTTTTTTATATACGTACCTGAATCACTGCAAATACAAACAATATCACTCCAATCTTTGTTGAACTTGGTAAGAACTTTTTGCAGCAGCATTCCACGTGACACTGTGTTCCATGTTTTCCAAAAGTCTGGTGTCATGTTTTTACCAGTATCCCAGATGCTTTGTGACTGCACGCTTCACATATACCTGTCACTATAACTTGCATTGAATGTTTAAAGCCTGGGGTGTTTGGCAATTCACCTACTATCAATACTGACTCACTAGAAAAGGGGGCTGATGTATCAAGGGTTTTTACCCATTGTCTGTGGGTAAATGTGATGGTACATAGGAAAGATTCTTATGAAACCTTCATTTTTCCTATCAGTGAAAGACTCAAACGTAGCCAAAAAATCAAATATGATTTTGATATTTCCTGATTCTCTACAGTTTATAAAATAAATAAACAACACATAAAACATGCTTCTAACCCCTTTATCTTTAGACCAAAGACCACGTAACTGAAAAAGGAAGAAGAAACAATATTTTAGTGACATCCCTAAACAACAACACTCAAGAAGAATAATGTTAGCCCAGTCTTTCTTACTGCTACCTTATATAACAAAGTTACATTGTATTGGCCCCTTCAGGAAGAAATAAAAATGGCTCTTTCACTCTCCTTTTCCTTTCTTTGAATCGCATTTAGTTTGTGGTTGTGCAGGGGTTTTTTCAGTGTTTATATGTTTACACTGGTGAGGGCTATTTCCCTTCCGGAGGGGTTTTATCAGTTATTATAGGTTTAAACCTAAAACCGGACAGCCTAATCATGATCCTTTATTGTGTAAGTTTTAGTTTTGGTATTTCTGGGTCTCATTATCATAGTATATGATTTGGAGTAATTGATTTTTAGTCCCAGATTTCTCCATAAAATCATAAAATCAGCATAATTAAAGTTGTAAGCCATTGGCTGTATGGGAGATAAGAACAGAATTATCCACGTACAGCAAGGCAGGGATTATTTTATGTCCTACCTTCGGTTCATCTTTACTATGTTCCCTTAAAAATGGATCTAATTGTTTAATATCTAAAATAAAAAACATAGGCGCTAAAATACAGCCCTGCGGGACCCCCTTCCCTAACTGAAAGTGCATAGTGCAAAACCCCAATGGGCCGTCTCGTACTGAGGCTTCAATTTCTGTGTGCAAATCATGCAAAAAGCGACTAGGGCCTTATCCACCTTATGTCCCTCAGCACAGACCACAATTTCGATCTCACCACTGTGTCAAAAGCTGTGCTGAGGTCCATTTATGTGCTGTGTATTTATTAACTAAAAGATATAAATTCAAGTTTTGTTCTATAGTGCCTCGACCCTGTCTAAACCCGTATTCAATTTCTGACAAGATATTCTTATTATTAGCCCAATCAGTTAATCACTTCAGCAAGACCCTACCCAAAACTTTTTCTTCCACGTCTATCAAAGAGATTGGACGGTAGCACGCTGGATCGGCTCAGTTCCCTTTTTAAACAATAGGCACTATAACTGATTGCTTCCATGATGAGGGAATATTGCCTCGTGCTGCCTCATTCAGATGCTGGGTGATTAATGGGGCCCACAGATCTGCACATGATTTAAAAAGGTCGACTGGAACTTCATATGGGCCCGTAGCCTTTCCAGGTGTCAATTCCATTATGCCTTCCCTCACCTCTTCCAACTCAAAATAGACATTTGTTTCTTTGGCCAGAGGTGCAATAAGATTAGAATCACTGTCACCCGCATATATATGACCAAAGTGATCTACCCACTTTTGCGGAGATATAGTTACACTCAGATCCGGTACTGTTCCCTCATTAAATAATGGCTGTTTAATGACTTTCCAGAAGGTTGCACTATTTCTAGTACTACAAGCCTCCTTAAGCTTATCCTAAGCTTCTCTCTTCAGGGCGCTTATTCTATTCCTGCGAGTCAACACATATGCCCTCCAAGCCACGTTTACAGCGCATGTCAACCTTGCTTTTGATTTAAGGGCTGCTTTTAGGTCTTTATAAGCCCTTGTGCAGTTCTTATTGAACCATTTAGGTCCTGAGCTAATTGTTTTGGTGTTATGTCTAGTCAGGGCTCGCTGGACCTCAGTACAAATAATAGAAAATGAGTCCACAATGGCCCGATCATGCGCATCAGTATTCAAACACACCTCAAATTCCCAGCTACACTTCTGGACCAAATTCCTCAGAAAGTCCTCTGGGGTTACCTTACCCCAGCTAATACGCCTCCCTTGTGTTTTAAGTGTAAGAGGATCTTTATAGATGATGGAAGTCTTAGCAGCAAAATCACACCAGCCAAATTCTGCCATGATTGGATTATGGTCACTGAAGATACTTCATCCTATTCTAAATCTCATCAGAAACTGAATCAAGCGTGCAGATGTGAAAATATAATCAATATTTGTATTATTACTTCTACCCTTACAAGTCGGGACTGCCATGGGGAGTCGTACTCTTCTTTAGATGAAAGATTAATAAGGTTTAATTCTGACACCATAAGGTTAAGATTATCTCCCTGGCCTGAGTGCCTACAATGAATCCACTCTGAGACCTCACAATGTTCCTGATCCCTCCTTTTCTCAACTCATGTCTCGCAAGCATGTAAGTTAAAATCCCTGACCAGCAGAATTATTGGCGAGAAGGCTCACTCTAGCAATGTTTTTTTCACAGAATCTTCCTAGCTCTACGTCCAGTGCTATCTCTGTAGATGGTGAATTATAGATATTGATTATCAGCACCCTAATATTGTGGGGAAAAGATAGTAACACACCCAAGATAATTCTGGAGTCAAATACTATTATTGCTGTGGTGTAATATAATCTTAAACTTATAAATGTTGCCAAGCTACCCTTTGCCATGCAGAGAGGCCTCGGCATCAGCCCGGAAGGCAATAAACCAATCCAAAAACAAAATCCCTTCTATGTCCCAAGTTTCTTGAAAACACACTATCCCATATGTTTTGCATAGGTCCATCCCCCGATCATCCGCTAATAGTACCTTAACCCTGCAATGTTCCAACTAAGGGGCCGATTACAATGTAGTTCGGAGAGGCTCATGAATTGCATTCGGTTTGTCCGAATCCGATCCGGAACCCGCCTTTCCGACCGACTTGGACACTTTTCCGAACGACCGATTACGATGTTTGGAAACCGTTCAGACTTTCTGACTCGGTTCCGAACGGCATTCGGAGTAACCGAGTCGGTCAGAGCCGAATCATAGTGGTCTATGGATTGCGTTTCTGACCAAGCGATTTGGATGTTCGATTCGGAAAGCCTTTCCGAATCGGTTGTTCCGACACGGATCGGCTGTCGGAATCTGACTTTGGGGACCCATAGCAGGCCCCCCTTCACCCTGTGGTCTCTGAATGCGGCCCGCGGGAGTACCCATGGGTCCCCCCTTTCCATGCATGCACAGTGTGCCAGGCACCATGGGGTGCCCACCACAGGGTGCACGATTTTCCGCTAGCTCCGCTTTCTTCAATGGGAGCCTGTGTAATCGGTTGGAACACAGGCTCCCATTGAAGTCAATGGGAGTCCGACCGAACGGTGTTCGGAACCATCGTAATTGGTCGGTCGGACTCCCAGAATCCGATTCGGTCAGAAACCGTTCCAAAACCGATTCGGTCCGAATGCTTTCCTAATGATATCGTAATCGACCCCTAAGTATGGTCAAGTTACTTTTTAAAGTGTTCAAAAGCACTCCTTCCCCAGTCGTCCTCCCTGTTATATCAGTAACACACAAATTCACCTCATCTCTAGGATCACACTGAGGGCGACCATTCTCTTTTCTGAGAAGTCCATTTACATCTGCAAGGGCATCAAATCGGTTGTATGCAGGTAGGTAGGTACATATTATCATTCTAATTGACACATGTTAAAACCAACATATACTAGTTAAGATCACATGTGTGAAACAAATGATGGAGTTTAAGAAAAGTATCTATGGATTGTCTGATAATAATGTGATACACGGGACCCACTTCTAGGCATATTTACGTACCAGTTTGTGCTGGTGAAAGTGGTTGATCTGCCCCATTGTGTTTCCTTCCTGCAGGTGCAGAAACCTCTGCTCCGGTCGGGTGGATCTACTCTGGGTGTATGTGGAAATGAAATAAAGAAGTCAAGAGACAAATACAACAAATGATGATTGTGTACAACTTTTAACATAGGGCCTTATGTACAAAGGCATTTTGCATTTTTACCTTCTTACTATATATATTTGCGAGCTGGTTATTTGATGCATTTGTTTGCATGAGATCTGTACCCTTTTTATTGTATGTATTTGCTGGCTTGTCATTACTTCTATAGCTGTGACTTTTAACCTATTTATTACATGCACTTGCTCTCTGGTATTTTTAAACCTATTTATTACATTTTTTAATCTATTTTGCCCTAGTTAGTGTATGTTCTTGCTTGCTGGTCAATTTAATTTGCTAGCTTGACTTGTTTTTAAAAGGATTCTCGGTGCTCTATTTATTCTCTGTAACAAATCCATGCAGCTGCTGTTCTTTAATATGAAAATACTAAAACTTGTTTAAACATAAACAAGGCAAGGAGCAGAGCAGCCAGGTCAAGAATGTGTTTGGAAAAAAAGAGCCTTGGATGTTTGCTGTTTTTATCTGGTTTGAAGAGCATAGGTTGCAGGTGGCAATAATTTTCTGCAGGTGTATGTAATTACACTTTCCCCGCCCCAAGTGAGGACCTTCCATCCCGAGTGAGGAGGTTCCGCCCCGTGTGCGGTGCATCCGCCCTGAGTGTGGAACCTCTGCAGGCATAATACTACTGGTAAGTCACTTTGTAAATACTGAAAAATAGTAAAGTTAGACTTTTGGTCTAAGCTAGACTTTACCTTTGTGTATCAGGCCCTAGATGGCTTAGTTGGAAAAATTCCAACTTTCTAAAAGTGGCATTTTCAGAATTGTAATTTAAAATCTGACTTCACCATGAGAGAGGATTACCTGCTCCCATGCAGAAGTTATCACTTATTAGATGTACCAAGGTAACTCCAATGCTAGCCTTACAGTAGTGAAAAATGCATCTAAGAGTTTTTCACTACCAGAACATGTAAAACTAAAACATACATGTCCAACTTTTAAAATATCCTGCTCTCTGGGCTGTCTAGGGCCTACCTTAGGGGTGACTTGCATGTATTAAAAAGGAAGGTTTGAGCCTGGCAAAAGATTTATTTTGCCAGGTCGACATAGCAGGTTAAAAACTTCACACACTGACAGTCCTGAGACATGTTTAAATTGCTACTTAAGTGTGTGGCACAATCAGTGCTGCAGGGCCACTGGTAGCATTTAATTTACAGGCCCTGGGTACAGGTAGAGCCCCTTTACTAGGGACTTACAAGTAAATTTAATATGCTAGTTGGGTATGTCAATTCTACCATGGTTTAAGGAGAGAGCACAAGCACTAGTAAGCAGTGGTAAATGCACAGAGTCCTAAAGCCAGTAAAAACGCAGTCAGCAAACAGGAGGGTTGGAGGCACAAATTTAGGGGGAAAACCACACCATGGATGTCAGGTCTAACAGAGCTGTCCTGGGAAAATGTAGCGCAATATTGTATATAAATTCTACCGAGTATATTGAACCAAACTTCGACAAAACAATTTACAATTCAGAAAAATATATATTTGCTTTTGGTGCATATGACTGAATTTCAGCAAAACTGTCATGTAAAAACTCGCCCCACTCAAGAAAATTAAAATCCCTTGTTACAGGGCATTGAGAAAATAGAGTAAATGTGAATCACATTTCAGTTATACAAAAAAATATTACGACTCTGTTTATTTAGTGTATGCTTTTTTTGAAGAAATATCAGTAAGTGAATGAGCGAAACGGACCAACGCCTGTTTTCTTAAACTGTCCCTTAGCATTGTATACGTTCAAAAACCTTGCATGGTTAGTTACAGTAGTGTTACAAAGTTATATTTTAGCTTTTTCCTTTATCATTTCAAAATATTTTTTGAACAAGCCTCGCCTTCGATTACCACGTCAACCCATACCAAGTGCAAATGGTGCACTTTCCTACCATCTTAGCAGCACGCACAGCTGAATCTGTCAAGTGTAATACGTAAACTGAAACTGCTACACCGATGTGAGTGTCCACCGCATTGTCATTTGTTTTTGACTCCATTTCACGCATATATTTTGCACACTTAAACCAGCATGTACAGTTTTGTCAAACAGGATTAATTTACACAGGTAATAAGCGCCTAGAGTAGCTCCTTACAAAATCAGACCTTTTCCAGTCTGAAATCTAAGGTAAAGCATAAGAATCTTTTGTAAATTGGACCCTGCATATGTTGTAATAAGTCCAGGTTAAATTTACCACACGATTCTGAGGAGAGAGTCTCTTACTGCGCATGTCCGTTCTGTGGAAGAGGAGGTGGACAGTAAAACATGTTCCAGGACTGCCTATATCCTGAAGCCGATCCTTGCTTTGATGTGCTCCTCATAGAGCAGATAACATACGATAATATTTCCCTTTGTGAAAGCAACAAGTGGTAACTATTCCTGGGATATATCACTCCGCACAGGCCTCCTGCCCCGACATGATAAGCCGCTGTTTATTTCCCATAATTGCCCCAAAGATAAGGCTGGTACAAAGAAACACACGTCTAATAGTCTAGTCCGCCTCACCATAAATGTCCTAATGGCTGTAAAATAAGGGATTTGCACGTGTTTATGTTCCTTTAAAAGAAGGAAAAAAATAAAAATAAAAAGAACTTATGGTAAACGAAAATGCCGTCCTCTCCACAGTCAGTTGTTGGTTAATGGCCCCATTTTATTGACGGGGCTAAATATGGAATGGTTTGCAGGGTATTCTCTTCTTCCCACTATTCCCCTCGTTGTTGTTCTGTCCTTTTTTCATTTAATTTGTCCTTCTTTTACATTTTCTTATCTATCCTTAACGTATACGTCTTTCTCTATGTGTAGCAGGGCCTAGATATACATCTCACCTCTCCCTTGTAGCGGTTGCTTGACAACGACAGGCCCAGCATAGGGATTTGGAGACGCGGCATAAGAGTAACTTTCGTTACAAGCCCTGCAGCTCTGTGCAGTAGTGTCTCATAACTGTAGCGCCCCCTCATCACTTTCCATAATCTGTGAAAAGACCTGTTGAACCAATGCTGGTATGAACAATCAAACCGGACGGCTATGATGGGCATGTAAGGCTTGTGCAAGCTGTAATTGGAATCCCAGGAGTGGAAAATGACTCTGAATAAAGTAGTGCAATACATGAAAGCACTATCAAGTTAACTAATTGCAACACCTTTTAAATACAGTGACTAAGAAAAAGTAGAAGGCCGGTGTAAAACATTTTTCTTCTTCTTCTTCTTCTTTTTTTTTTTTTTTTTTTTTTTCTGCTTAAAACAAAGGCTTCGTTTATTGTGAAATAAGTATTTACTAACAGTCTTTTTCTTCAAATAAATTAAGAAAAGAATGCCACACCAATTCAATTCAGTATATCGGGGAAACATTGCGTTTAACTCCGACTAAAATACTTGTTATCCCCTCCACAAAAAAACCCTTAAAGCGGGACCCTAATGCCTGTTGGTAAACAGTTTGAATGCATGCAGCACAGTGAACTTTTCTTGTACGTATAACAGTCCGGGATAGTCCCACAGATTGCTCAAGTACACGGATACGCTCAGGAGATGGATTACAGTTTCAGAGGAATAACAGGCCAGTATTTGGGCTGCTTTTTATCACAGTTCCTGTCAAAATTGAGATGCATAGCCGTTTCCATGCCTTGGATTTTGGCCGCGTCCTGGCCGTACAACTTCTTCATCTCGGCCACTCTCCTCTCCCCGGGCCTCTCGGTTGGGGGCTGCACCGACCGCTTGGTGTGGAAGTGAAGGTCGTAGTCGGCGGCTACGTACATCTCGTGGTTCTCGTCGTCGATCAGCTGTTGTTTACGTAGCTCCTCTCTGTGTCGCTCGGTCTGTGCAAAGAACTGTCGAAGCTCATCTGTAATCTCCATGTTGCTGACATCACACTCTATTACTTCCTCTTCGGAGTCTGAATCCTCATGATCTTCCGTCTCAGAATCACTTTCCACAGCCTTTCGCTCTTTCAAACTATGCTGGGCTGCCAAGTGCTGCTGTGGCCAGGGGAGAGGCCCAAGTCTGTTCTGTAGATTGTAAGGTGAAGAGAACTTGCTACAATGTGCCGCCTCCACTCCGTCCCAATCAGCATAACGGTAAGGAGGAATACTTTCAGAAGGGAATCCTGGAGGGCAGTATAGAGATGCCATGGCAGTTTTGTAAGCATCCTTGTGCCTGTACAGCCAGTACATGGCTTGGTTGTAATGTTTCCAATACCTTGCATAGACTTTCCCAGCATACCATGGCTCAACATCGTCATGCCCTGAATCTGCCATATTTTACTGCCTCCTTTAGTTACACACCATGCAGCTCTGCTTTTGAGTTCAGTCGAGTATAAGGTACATCAAATCTGTAAGCAGCGAAAGCTCATTTAATGACTACTGACTCGCTAGAACAGCTCATCTTCTTCTTCTTCTTGTTATTATTATTAACTACACATTGTTTGGGGCCTTTTAATTCATCACTGGAAGCAAATTTTACAATTCTCTGGAGGAAACAGGGAACTAAAATGGAGTTATTCATGGCAAAAGAATACCAGCCCATTGAAAATTCCCTACAAAATCCACTGGCTCATTAGAAAGAAACAGTGGCAGCAGTGGTGGCTGCTACTTAATGGGGGTGGAGGGCCGGTCCTCTTCGGCTCTTCAGCAGGAACCAGGAAGCACAGAGGCATCCAGACTCCCCTAGCCAATCAGCGACGCTGAGTTACAGTAGCGTTGTGATTGGTCTGAACGCCATGGTTCTGCGCTCAAAGAGGGACTGGAAGGCTGTGCATGTTCTCCACCCACATTGTGTAATACAGCCGGTGGGCAACATGCAAAGTGCGCATGACTGTTTGGCTGGCCCAAGACGGTCGGCCAAACTGTCATGCGCACCTAGAGTGTGCTTACCACTCTTCCCCTTGGCCCCTGCTCTGGCCAGCCCAGCCCCACCCCGTCCCACTCCGCAGCTAAGCAGGAACGGAAAAATAAAATAATAATAACATTGCTTAATTATCATTTTATTTTTCCTTTTTAAACTGCTCACAGAGCAGTGAGGCAATGCTCTTTCTCCTTAGTGGAGGAGCTGCCGCTGAGTGACAGCTGGTAAGTACAGCTTAGAGGGGGCCCACAGACACATGCACACTCACTCACACTCATGCATTCACATGCACACAAACCCATTCACAACCCTCACTCACAAATACACATACATTCACACACACATGCATGCACTAAACAGTCAATTAAATCACAACACTTACCTGATGCAGCTCTTGGGGAGGTAGCCCCACTGGGGCCTGAATACTTTTCCTTGAACTGTGATGCCTGTGCCAATCTATATTGAATTCTTGGAACCTCAAGTCTTGTTCAGGAAGCATAATTAATAAAGCGAGGTGTTGCTCTTGGTGGACTCCCTGGCACCTAAAACTCAAACCTGTTGTTACTTTTTCTAAGGGACTTCATGTGTTGTGTACAAAGAAAAATGCCCATCATCAGCTTCAGCTGGAAGCGCTCAGGATTCTGTGCACACCCCTTGATTTTATAACTAGCCAGCTCCGACCACTGGCATTCCATTTACTTTACTCAAATTAGTACGTCATTCTTCGCTGGCAGTTAAGCAGAGTTGCTATGCATTTACAGCCCCCGATCCTACAGTGTCTGCTAGAAAAATCCATTTAGCAATGACATGCAAGTCAAAACCCGTTGTATGTCTTGTCTTACCCACCATTACATTGGCGTAGATGAGCCACTACATCTAGGGATCTAGGGGACAGGGCTTTTGGAATTTACAATGTTGTACTAACCCTAAGCTGAAGGGCCCTCATGGAAAGTGTGCACATGTCCATGACCCTAATAGGGAGAGTGTCAGTATAAGGCTATTTGTTGGATTTGAAAGCAATGAACCCTATTTGGTAAAATAACTTCTCAACAATTCAGAGATCAGGGTTGGTGGAAGGCTTAGGGGTGGAAGCAGTAGCTTGGCAGTGCAACTTCCTCCATTTGCTCCGTCTGTACAGCTTGCGCAAGTGGTGAAGTGGGTGCAGCATATCAACCCTAAAGGCCTTGTAACACAAGCACTGAAAAGAGCCTAGTACGCCTCTATGGAAATAAGTTTGATTCCAGGCATAAAAGCAAATGATACACCATTCATGTGCAGAAAAACTTTCAGTATTAAAAGTAGCATTGTAACAAGGTAACATTCTCAAAAACATATTCAAACAAACGGGGACATTCTGAAATTACTGAGGGCCTGATTCACAAAGGGCCTCCACACTCATGGTGGAGGCCCCGCAGTCGTGGGGGAGTCTCTGCACTCTGGGCAGAATCTCTGCAATGAAAACTATTGCGGAGATTCTGCCCCTAGTGCAGAGACTCTCAAACGACTGCGGGGCCTCCGCCACGAGTGCGGAGGCGCTTTGTGGATCAGGTCTTTAATTTACAATAATGCCTATTTTTTTTTTTAAATAAGACAAAAGTTCTTAAATACTTACTAGTTTGATGATATCCAAGGCAAGATTAATGAAGCCATTCAGCAGTTGCAAAGCCTGGGATTCTCTAAATCACTCTGGGCCCGATTCACAGAACTAACTTACGACAAAATCCTAAACTTACTACTATTTTGGTATTCACAGAATGAACTTACTCATTTTGGTATTCACAGAATGAACTTACTCATTTTGGTATTCACAGAAGGCACTTACACATTTTGTGTAACTTACACATTTTGTGTAACTTACTCATTTTGTGTAACTTACACATTTGGTATTCACAGAAGGCACTTACTCATTGATGAGTAAGTGCCTTCTGTGAATACCAAAATGAGTAAGTTCATTCTGTGAATACCAAAATGGTAGTAAGTTCATTCTGTGAATACCCAAATGTGTAAGTTCATTCTGTGAATACCCAAATGTGTAAGTTCATTCTGTGAATACCAAAATTGTTATAAGTTCATTCTGTGAATACCCAAATGTGTAAGTTCATTCTGTGAATACCCAAATGTGTAAGTTCATTCTGTGAATACCAAAATTGTTGTAAGTTTAGGATTTTGACGTAAGTTAGTTCTGTGAATCAGGCCCAGGGTTTGCAACCACTAAATGGCTTTTTTAAATGTACTAAACCCATTTTACGATTCAGGTAAAGGTTACCAAATCACAAATGGATTTTGCAATTAATTCCGAATCACAATTTGAAATGGGCATGTTTTCAGCGTTAGTTCCAAACTGCAATGTATCAATGGTTTTGAACACAATTTCAGTTGCAAACCATTCATAGTTTACCTATTTCTCAAAGGAGAAAACCACTCATTAGAAAGGGAAAGGGTCCTTGTGGGACTCCTCCACTGTATGAATGAAAAAATGAAAAAAACGTTTATTTGGAGGTGGGCATTAGTCCAGGGAACCACTGCCAACTGTTCAAAAAACGTATAAAAAAAAAGAAAAATCTTAAATGCAGACCAACACTTTTCCCACTGTTTATTAGAGTGGAGTGGGAATAGTAAACCTAACCCCTCCAAAGTCCAACACTTTCCCTACTGTTGTTTACACTGTAGTGGGAATTTTACATCTAACCCCTCTGAAGTCCAACACTTTTCCTACTCTTGTTCAGACTGGAGTGTGAATAGAAAATCTAATCCTTCCGAAGTCCAACACTTTCCCCACTGTTGCTTAGACTGGAGTGGGAATAGTAAATCTAACCCCTCCAGAGTCAAACACGGTCCCTACTGTTGTTTAGACTGGAGTAGGAATAGTAAATCTAAACCTTCTGAAGCCTAACACTTTCCTTCCTGTTGTTTAGACTGGAGTGAGAATAGTAAATCTAACCCCTCTGAAGTCCAACACTTTCCTTACTAGTGTTTAGACTGAGTGGGAATAGTAAATCTAACCCCTCTGAAGTCAAACATTTTCCCTACTGCTGATTAGCCTTGAGTGGGACCAGCAATCTGACCTTTCTGAAGTCCAACATTTTCCCCACTGTTGTTTAGACTGGAGTAGGCATAGTAAATCTAGACCTTTCAAGGTCCAACTCTTTCCCAACTGTTAATTAGAGTGGAGTGTGAATAGTATATCTAACCTTTCTGAAGGCCAGCACTTTCCCCGCTGTTTAGACTGAGTGGGAATAGTAAATCTAACCCTTCCGAAATGCAACATTTTCCCTACTGTTGCATAGACTGGTCTGGGAAAAGCAATCCGACCCCTCTGAAGTACAACACTTTCCCTACTGTTGTATAGACTGGAGTGTGAATAGTAAATCTAACCTTTCTTAAGTACAACACTTTCCCTAGTGTTGCTTAGACTGGAGAGGTAATTCTAAATCTAAGCCATCTGCAGTCCAACATTTCTCTACTGATGCTTAAAATGGAGTGAGAATATTAAATCTAGCCCCTTTGGAGTCCTACACTTGCCCTACTGTTTCTTATACTGGAGTGAGAATAGTAAATATAACCCCTCTGCAATTCACTACTTTCCTTACAGTTGTTTAGACTGGAGTGGGAATAGTAAACTTAACCCCTTGAAGGTCCAGCACTTTCCCTACTGTTGCTTAGACTGGCATAGTAAATCTAATGCCTCTGGAGTCTCATACTCTGTAATTTTGGTTACACTAGAAAATGTTGTTTTGTATATTATTGTTTAATATTGCTTGTTTTTATTCTTTTATATTTTGTATTTGGGAAAAATTATATTAGTTTTAGGAAATGTATTTTGTATTTGGAAAATTTATTGTTTTATATGTATTATATTTCTTTTATAATTATTATATTTTTAATTTTTGTAATTATTTCTTCTTAATATTTCTTTTTGTAACTTTTTAATTGTACACAGAATGGTTTTATTTATATATATAAATATATATATATGTATATATATACACACATATATATATATATATACACACACACACATATATATACACATATAAATATACACACACACACACACACACACACACATATATATATATATATATATATTCATTACCTACTGGCGGTCGCAAGTAGGTAGATCTAGTTAGGACCATGTTTCTAATGGAAAAGCGTTTTTTTGCTTGCCTTTATCTTTGGCGCGGTTTGATGAATCTTCACAAAATGTCCCAAAAAATATGCTCCGGTAGATCTTGTTGTGCATGGAAAGTTTCGATGCGATCCATCAAGCGAGGGCTGAGAAGAAGTGGGGTCAATAAGAGCTCGTTTTCCCATGATAATTCCCATAGTACCTTTAGTTGAGAATGCAGTCCGAACCACTGGACGGAATAACACCAAATTTGGCATTAAGGTAGATTTGGTTACGCAGATCATGTTTTCAGTTATTTGGTGTAAATCAGGAAGTGTTGGGAGCCATCTTGGGACTCAGATTCAGACGAATCCCCCCAAAAAATGTAAAAAAGAAAAAAAGAAAAGGGGGCAGGGGAGGAATACCCTCACCCCGACACTTGGTCACCGGGTCCCAGAGGTACCTCGCCAGGTCAAAAAAGCATTTAAAAAAAAAAATGTTACAGCAATATTGCGATATTAGCAAAATCGCAGCAAAAAAACCAGCCCCGGGCTCCGCGCTTGTTTTGAAAAGGGCCTCCGTGGCATTTTATAAAAAAAGGAGAGTGGCACATGGGGCCCCCCTCCATGGGCTCTATAAACCCAAAGGACCACCACCTCCCTGGGACTATTTGTCATGATTGTTCGGAGTGAGTGCTTTAAAGTGGGAAGAAACTACATATCCCACAATGCCAATGGTCAAAGGGAGGAACTGGACTACAAAAGCCTCTCCCCTTGAAAGAACCAGTGCTTGTCAATCGGCGTCTAGGATCGAGTCGGTCTGACTCATTGTGTATTCCCCGAGAATATTGCCGCTAGGCTCGCTGCGGACTGAACTAATCCCCCTTTTTTGAGCGCGGCCGGTTCCTATGGTTGCGCTCCGGTTGCTCTCCTGTTTCACTAGCTGCTGCACGGAGAGCCAGAAGTGAGAGCAGCTTCCTCTGCATGTTCCCCGTTGAGGACCAAACGCTACTGCATGCATCTACTGCCGAGTGGTGCCAGAGAATTGGAGGAGAAGTAGGCTGCCATTCGGCGTTTCATGCCGCGCTGGAGCCTCTATCACCCTGAGGCTGAACGGGCGTGTGCGCCTCACAGAACTTTGAGTCCCTTGAAATTTCGTTAGAGGCAGTGGCCTCATGAGTTACAGTTGTTGGTTTTCCTATGATTTATTTGTATCCGGTGGAAGGAACTGGAGATTCTTACACCCTTATCAGGATTGGGTGCGGATTTTACTTTATAGACCAGGCGAGGCGTCCTGGCATTAATAATTTATTTAGAGACTGCATGTGAGCTCTCTGTGTGGTCTTGAATCCAAGGGCTAACGCAGAGCTTGCGTTACCAGTGACAACACTCTATCATTCAGTTTCATGGGGTGGGAGCAAGATGTGAGTAGGATGTATATTCTGTTATACTTATAGTAAGACGTTGATTGGGTGTTATATATGTGACTTGCTTCCTGTCTTCTTTCGCTTGCAGGCGTCAGCTCATATTCCATGCACAAGGAGAAGAGTTCCTACAGTCACTGAGAGGACCAAAGAAGTTCGGGGGTAGTGGCTGCTGCCTTTTTCTTTTATTATTTTATCCAGTTCCCTTTTCCCCGGGGTGCTTCTGTGCAAGCGGTGTATGTCCTGGATCACTCGGTGGTTAGTATTAGAGGAAATTGAGAATAATAGCATCGCCCCCGCTGTATCTGTCGCTGAGAGGTGGGTGAAGCTATACTTACCTTTCGCACTTGACAGATTGACAAGCCCACGTTGCACATCCAGCCTGGGCGATGGACACGACAGTGGCTCTCACCTCTCTACTAGAGACCCTGCCCGCTATGCAGGTGGAAGTTAACGCCTTCTGTGCTGAAAATCAGGAATTAAGACAGGAAATGGGCTCATTGAGAAGAGAGGTAGCCAGTATCGCCAGACAACCCAAGACGGAGTCGAGGGGGAGGTCTTACATTAAGAACTGGACGTTACCTCCTCCTACACAAACACACACCTCAGGCTTTCCTATAGATCACTGAGTGGATGGTGCAGGATCTCCTGGGTCGGGGTGGTTTACATCCACATAGGCTGCCCCTGTGTCAGCACCAGAGCTGGCAGCGATTTATGTGATACAAGCTCCTCAGATACCTTTGGCTGCCCCAGAACGCTTTTATGGGGACCCCAAGAAGTTTGGGGTATTCCTAAGTCAGTGTCGGCTGCGCTTTCTGTGCAAACCCACGGTCTTTCATGATGATCAAGCGAAGACCGCTTTCATCATGTCCTACCTGGGAGGTAATGCCGCTAGTTGGACTATCCCCATTATAGAAAGAGACGACTCGTTGTTGTATAACTTTGGTGACTTCTGCACGGAGATGCGCAAGTTGTTTGATCGGAAGTCGCATCTCTTGACTTCGGATCGTGAACTGATAACCCTGAAGCAAGGGTCACAGGACCTTCTGTTGTACGTCACAACCTTCAATCAATCAATCAGGGGTTTATTAAAGCACGACTACTCACCCGTAAGGGTCTCAAGGCGCTAGGGGTGGGGGGGGGGTGCAGGTTCCATCCATCAAGGAGGGGGTCTGTCGAAGAGCCAGGTTTTGAGGTTTCTTGCGAAGATGGGGAGCGATGTTGTCTGTCTGAGGTGGAGCGGAAGGGCGTTCCAACCTTTGGCCGCGAGGAAGGAGAAGGAGCGGCCTCCCGATCTGGTCTTCCTGGTGCGGGGGACCATGGCGTAGGAGAGCTGGGCTGAGCGTAGGGTCCTTTGGGGTGCGTGGAATTTGAGTCGGCTGTTCACGTATGCTGGTCCGGTGCCGTGGAGGGCCTTGTGTGCGTGGGTGAGCATCTTGAAGGTGATTCTCGCCTCGACAGGGAGCCAGTGGAGTGTGCGCAGGTGCTGGGAGATGTGGCAGTGTTTTGGCAGGTTGAGGACCAGTCTTGCGGCGGCATTCTGGATGTTCTGTAGCTTGCGGGTGAGGTTTTTGTTTATTCCGGCGTAGAGTGAGTTGCCGTAGTCGAGTCTGCTGGTGACCAGGGCGTGAGTGACGGTCTTTCGGTGTTCGAGGGGGATCCATTTGAAGGTCTTACGAAGGAGGCGGAGGGTGTGGAAGCAGGAAGACGAGACAGAGTTGATCTGGCGGTCCATTTTGAGCTCGGAGTCCAGGATGATTCCCAGGTTGCGTGCGTGGTCCGTGGGGGTTGGCGGGTTTCCGAGGGCGGGGGGCCACCAGGTGTCGCTCCAGGCATCGGGATTTGGGCCCATGATGAGTACTTCTGTTTTGTTGGTGTTTAGTTGTAGGCAGCTGTTTTTCATCCATTTGGCGACGGCTTCCATGCCTTCTCGAAAGTTGCGTCTGGCGGTGTTGGGCTCGTTGGATAGGGAGAGGATGAGCTGGGTGTCGTCTGCGTATGACACGATGTTGAGTCCGTAGGTTCTGACGATGGGGGCGAGTGGAGCCATGTAGACGTTGAAGAGCGTCGGGCTGAGGGAGGAGCCCTGGGGGACTCCGCAGGTGGTAGGTGTGGGGTCCGAGAGGAAAGGGGGAGTCTGACCCGCTGCGTCCTGCCGGAGAGGAAGGAGCGGATCCAGTCGAGGGCCTTGTCCTGGATTCCTGCGTTGTAGAGTCTGCGTATTAGGGTGCGGTGGGAGACTGTGTCGAACGCCGCTGATAGGTCGAGAAGGATGAGGGCTACTGTTTCTCCTTTGTCCAGTAGGGGGCGGATGTCATCTGTTGCGGCGAGGAGGGCGGTTTCCGTACTGTGGTTTTTTCTGAAGCCGGATTGGGAGGAGTCGAGGATGTTGTGTTCTTCAATGAATGTGGCGAGTTGGCTGTTGATGGCTTTCTCAATGACTTTCGCTAGGAACGGGAGCAGGGAGATGGGTCTGTAGTTTTTGAGGTCGGTGGGGTCCGCTGAGGGTTTCTTTAGGAGGGGGTTGACCTCGGCGTGTTTCCAGTCGTCGGGGAACGAGGCGGTCGCCAGGGAGCGGTTGATGGTGTGGCGGAGCATGGGTGCGATTCGGCGGCTCTGTTGAAGATGTGGTGGGGGCAGGGGTCCGTGGGGGCCCCTGAGTGGATTGACTTCATTGTCTTCAGTGTGTCTTCGGTGGTGAGGGCTGTCCAGTCGTCAATCGCTGGTTTCTGGGTGTCGGGGGTGGTTGGTGAGGGTTCAGTGTGTTGGTTGTCTTCGTCGAAGTTGTCGTAGATGCTCTTGATTTTGTGGTGGAAAAAGATGCTGAGTTTGTCGCAGAGGTCTTGTGAGGGAGGGATGTCGGTAGACTCGCTAGTGGGTTGGGCGAACTCCTTGATGATGCTGAAGAGTTCCTTGCTGTTGTGCACGTGGGTGGAGATTCTGTCTTCAATCGCTTTTTTCCTCGTTTCTCTGATGAGTTGATGGTGGGCGTTGGTGGCGGCTCTGAAGTTGTCGTGGGCTTCTGTGGATTTGGTGTTCCTCCAGGCCTTTTCGAGGCGGCGGCATGTGCTTCTGGACTCTCGAAGTTCGGTGGTAAACCATCTGGCTTTCTTGGCGCGGGTATTGTCAACTGACTTGTGGTCGAAACCGAGTGGCCGCAAGAAAAACGTACCTCTCTTTTCTATCAAGGACTGCGAGGAGATCTGAAGGACGTTTTGGTGCAAGTGGTCCAATTACCGCAGACATGTGAGGAGCTGATTGACCTTACCATCCAGTTGGATCACCGGATACAGGAACGGAAGAGTGACAAGAATCGTGGTGATCTGAAGTACTTCGTTCCCCACCGAAGGCTGACAACCGGGGACATTCCAAAACCTCTTGATGGAATCGAGCCAATGCAGACCAATGGGATACGTGGACCTCTTCCAGCCGAAGAAAGGGAGAAACAGCATCAACAACGTCTCTGTTTGTATTGTGGGAAAGGGGGACACTTTATAAAGGACTGTAAAAGCAGGAACAGGCCGTTCGAGAGACCGTCCCAGTCTGAGGCACAAGCTGTGATATGTCGACAGCGGTCTTCGAGTGAAGAGTCAGAAAACTCGAGATCCCCAGTCAGCAAGAGATCTCTAACTCGGGTGGAAGAACTGAAGAGGTCTCCCCAGTGATAGCTAATATACTACACGATCCCACTATCAAATGGACTAACAGATCATTGCACCAGAGAAACCGTGTCAAGTACAGAAGATCTGGTCTCCCCAGCCCGACTTCTTTCCAAAGGATGTGAGGAACAACTCCTTTGTTGCACGTCCTCTTTGCCTCCCAAGTACGATCAGTACCGCTCTGTCTTCAGCAAACAGGAAGCCAGTCGCCTTCCCCCTCATCGGGACTATGATTGTCGAAAAGAGCTACACCCTGGAGCAGCGATCCCTTGTAGCAGGATATATGCCCTAACCGAACCAGAGACACAGCATTTGAGGGAATATCTGGATAAAAACCTCGCCACTGGATTTATACGACCTTCGTCTTCCCCGGCCTCTTCCCCCCTCTTTTTTATACCCAAGAAGGATCTGAGAAAGTGTATTGACTACAGGGCACTCAACTGCGTCACCATCAAGAACCAATACCCATTACCCCTCATACCTGTGTTGCTGGATCAGATGAAGGGAGCTACCATCTTCACAAAACTAGATCTTCGTAGGGTGTATCACCTGGTAAGGGTGAAGAAAGGAGATGAATGGAAGACGGCCTTTCGGATGAAATTTGGGCTATATGAATACCAAGTAATGCCCTTTGGCCTGTGCAATGCTCCTGCGGCATCCAGTTCTTTATGGACGATGTGCTCCAGGGATTCCTGGATTTGTTTTGTGTGGTCTACATAGACAATATCTTGATTTACTCGTTTGATATTCTTCAGCATGTGAAGCACGTTCGTGCTGTATTCAAACGATTGCAGATGCATGCCCTGTATGCCAAGCTGGAAAAGTGTTTGGTCCATGCCTCTGAGGTTGAGTTTCTAGGCTATGTTATCAATGCCAAGGGTATACAGATGAACAATAAGAAGGTGGCGGCTATCATCCAGTGGAAACCCCCAACGAATATCAAGTCTCTGCAGAGTTTTATCGGCTTTTCAAATTTCTATAGGCGTTTCATCAAGGGGTTCTCCAAAATAATTTAACCGCTTACCCACCTACTGAGAAAAGGAGTGCCTTTCGCTTGGACCTCAGAAACCGATCACACTTTTCAAGCACTCTAGGCATGCTTTACCCAAGCACCTGTGCTAAGACATCCAGATGTACAACTCCCATTCATACTAGAAACAGACGCCTTGCATTATGCCTTAGGGGTATATTATCACAAAGACATCCAGACACCGGACAACTACATCCAGTCACCTTTTTCTCAAAGAAGCTCACGCCTTGTGAAATGAACTACAGCATCATGGACAAGGAGCTGTTGGCGATAAAGAGGGCATGCGAAGATTGGAGGCACTATCTGTTAGGGGCGAAATCCACAATCGAGATCTACACAGATCATAGGAATCTGTTATTCCTGAAGACGGCTAAGGCTCTCACACCTCGCCAGTTACGATGGTCATTATTTTTCTCTGACTGCGACTTCATTATTAAGTATCGTCCAGGGCCCCAAAATGGCAAAGCCGATTCATTAACCAGGTCAGTATCCACTAAAACAGACGTAGAAGAACCCAAGCCTACACTTGCCCTACTGTTGCTTATACTGGAGTGAGAATAGTAAATATAACCCCTCTGCAATTCACTACTTTCCTTACAGTTGTTTAGACTGGAGTGGGAATAGTAAACTTAACCCCTTGAAGGTCCAGCACTTTCCCTACTGTTGCTTAGACTGGCATAGTAAATCTAATGCCTCTGGAGTCTCATACTCTGTAATTTTGGTTACACTAGAAAATGTTGTTTTGTATATTATTGTTTAATATTGCTTGTTTTAATTTTTTTATATTTTGTATTTGGGAAAAATTATATTATTTTTAGGAAATGTATTTTGTATTTGGAAAATTTATTGTTTTATATGTATTATATTTCTTTTATAATCATTATATTTTTAATTTTTGTAATTATTTCTTCTTAATATTTCTTTTTGTAACTTTTTAATTGTACACACAATGGTTTTATTTATATATATAAATATATATATATGTATATATATACACACATATATATATGTATATACACACACATATATATACACATATAAATATACACACACACACATATATATATATATATATATATATATATATATATATATATATATATTCATTACCTACTGGCGGTCGCAAGTAGGTAGATCTAGTTAGGACCATGTTTCTAATGGAAAAGCGTTTTTTTGCTTGCCTTTATCTTTGGCGCGGTTTGATGAATCTTCACAAAATGTCCCAAAAAATATGCTCCGGTAGATCTTGTTGTGCATGGAAAGTTTCGATGCGATCCATCAAGCGAGGGCTGAGAAGAAGTGGGGTCAATAAGAGCTCGTTTTCCCATGATAATTCCCATAGTACCTTTAGTTGAGAATGCAGTCCGAACCACTGGACGGAATAACACCAAATTTGGCATTAAGGTAGATTTGGTTACGCAGATCATGTTTTCAGTTATTTGGTGTAAATCAGGAAGTGTTGGGAGCCATCTTGGGACTCAGATTCAGACGAATCCCCCTAAAAAATGTAAAAAAGAAAAAAAGAAAAGGGGGCAGGGGAGGAATACCCTGACCCCGACACTTGGTCACCGGGTCCCAGAGGTACCTCGCCAGGTCAAAAAAGCATTTAAAAAAAAAAAATGTTACAGCAATATCGCGATATTAGCAAAATCGCAGCAAAAAAACCAGCCCCGGGCTCCGCGCTTGTTTTGAAAAGGGCCTCCGTGGCATTTTATAAAAAAAAGGAGAGTGGCACATGGGGCTCCCCTCCATGGGCTCTATAAACCCAAAGGACCACCACCTCCCTGGGACTATTTGTCATGATTGTTCGGAGTGAGTGCTTTAAAGTGGGAAGAAACTACAGATCCCACAATGCCAATGGTCAAAGGGAGGAACTGGACTACAAAAGCCTCTCCCCTTGAAAGGACCAGTGCTTGTCAATCGGCGTCTAGGATCGAGTCGGTCTGACTCATTGTGTATTCCCCGAGAATATTGCCGCTAGGCTCGCTGCGGACTGAACTAATCCCCCTTTTTGAGCGCGGCCGGTTCCTATGGTTGCGCTCCGGTTGCTCTCCTGTTTCACTAGCTGCTGCACGGAGAGCCAGAAGTGAGAGCAGCTTCCTCTGCATGTTCCCCGTTGAGGACCAAACGCTACTGCATGCATCTACTGCCAAGTGGTGCCAGAGAATTGGAGGAGAAGTAGGCTGCCATTCGGCGTTTCATGCCGCGCTGGAGCCTCTATCACCCTGAGGCTGAACGGGCGTGTCCGCCTCACAGAACTTTGAGTCCCTTGAAATTTCGTTAGAGGCAGTGGCCTCATGAGGTACAGTTGTTGGTTTTCCTATGATTTATTTGTATCCGGTGGAAGGAACTGGAGATTCTTACACCCTTATCAGGATTGGGTGCGGATTTTACTTTATAGACCCGGCGAGGCGTCCTGGTATTAATAATGTATTTAGAGACTGCATGTGAGCTCTCTGTGTGGTCTTGAATCCAAGGGCTAACGCAGAGCTTGCGTTACCAGTGACAACACTCTATCATTCAGTTTCATTGGGTGGGAGCAAGATGTGAGTAGGATGTATATTCTGTTATACTTATAGTAAGACGTTGATTGGGTGTTATATATGTGACTCGCTTCCTGTCTTCTTTCGCTTGCAGGCGTCAGCTCATATTCCATGCACAAGGAGAAGCGTTCCTACAGTCACTGAGAGGACCAAAGAGGTTCGGGGGTAGTGGCTGCTGCCTTTTTCTTTTATTATTTTATCCAGTTCCCTTTTCCCCGGGGTGCTTCTGTGCGAGCGGTGTATGTACTGGATCTCTCTGCGGTTAGCATTAGAGGGAATTGAGAATAATAGCATCACCCCCGCTGTATCTGTCGCTGAGAGGTGGGTGAAGCTATACTTACCTTTTGCACTTGACAGATTGACAAGCCCACGTTGCACATCCAGCCTGGGCGATGGACACCACAGTGGCTCTCACCTCTCTACTAGAGACCCTGCCCGCTATGCAGGTGGAAGTTAACGCCTTCTGTGCTGAAAATCAGGAATTAAGACAGGAAATGGGCTCATTGAGAAGAGAGGTAGCCAGTATCGCCAGACAACCCAAGACGGAGTTGGGGGGGAGGTCTTACATTAAGAACTGGACGTTACCTCCTCCTACACAAACACACACCTCAGGCTTTCCTATAGATCACTGAGTGGATGGTGCAGGATCTCCTGGGTCGGGGTGGTTTACATCCACACAGGCTGCCCCTGTGTCAGCACCAGAGCTGGCAGCGATTCATGTGATACAAGCTCCTCAGATACCTTTGGCTGCCCCAGAACGCTTTTATGGGGACCCCAAGAAGTTTGGGGTATTCCTAAGTCAGTGTCGGCTGCGCTTTCTGTGCAAACCCACGGTCTTTCATGATGATCAAGCGAAGACCGCTTTCATCATGTCCTACCTGGGAGGTAATGCCGCTAGTTGGACTATCCCCATTATAGAAAGAGATGACTCGTTGTTGTATAACTTTGGTGACTTCTGCACGGAGATGCGCAAGTTGTTTGATCGGAAGTCGCATCTCTTGACTTCGGATCGTGAACTGATAACCCTGAAGCAAGGGTCACAGGACCTTCTGTCGTACGTCACAACCTTCAATCAATCAATCAGGGGTTTATTAAAGCACGACTACTCACCCGTAAGGGTCTCAAGGCGATAGGGGTGGGGGGGTGAAGGTTCCATCCATCAAGGAGGGGGTCTGTCGAAGAGCCAGGTTTTGAGGTTTCTTGCGAAGATGGGGAGCGATGTTGTCTGTCTGAGGTGGAGCGGAAGGGCGTTCCATGCTTTGGCCGCGAGGAAGGAGAAGGAGCGGCCTCCCGATCTGGTCTTTCTGGTGCGGGGGACCACGGCGTAGGAGAGCTGGGCTGAGCGTAGGGTCCTTTGGGGTGCGTGGAATTTGAGTTGGTTGTTCACGTATGCTGGTCCGGTGCCGTGGAGGGCCTTGTGTGCGTGGGTGAGCATCTTGAAGGTGATTCTCGCCTCAACAGGGAGCCAGTGGAGTGTGCGCAGGTGCTGGGAGATGTGGCAGTGTTTTGGCAGGTTGAGGACCAGTCTTGCGGCGGCATTCTGGATGTTCTGTAGCTTGCGGGTGAGGTTTTTGTTTATTCCGGCGTAGAGTGAGTTGCCGTAGTCGAGTCTGCTGGTGACCAGGGCGTGAGTGACGGTCTTTCGGTGTTCGAGGGGGATCCATTTGAAGGTCTTACGAAGGAGGCGGAGGATGTGGAAGCAGGAAGACGAGACAGAGTTGATCTGGCGGTCCATTTTGAGCTCGGAGTCCAGGATGATTCCCAGGTTGCGTGCGTGGTCCGTGGGGGTTGGCGGGTTTCCGAGGGCGGGGGGCCACCAGGTGTCGCTCCAGGCATCGGGGTTTGGGCCCATGATGAGTACTTATGTTTTGTTGGTGTTTAGTTGTAGGCAGCTGTTTTTCATCCATTTGGCGACGGCTTCCATGCCTTCTCGAAAGTTGCGTCTGGCGGTGTTGGGCTCGTTGGATAGGGAGAGGATGAGCTGGGTGTCGTCTGCGTATGACACGATGTTGAGTCCGTAGGTTCTGACGATGGGGGCGAGTGGAGCCATGTAGACGTTGAAGAGCATCGGGCTGAGGGAGGAGCCCTGGGGGACTCCGCAGGTGGTAGGTGTGGGGTCCGAGAGGAAAGGGGGAGTCTGACCCGCTGCGTCCTGCCGGAGAGGAAGGAGCGGATCCAGTCGAGGGCCTTGTCCTGGATTCCTGCGTCGTAGAGTCTGCGTATTAGGGTGCGGTGGGAGACTGTGTCAAACGCCGCTGATAGGTCGAGTAGGATGAGGGCTACTGTTTCTCCTTTGTCCAGTAGGGTGCGGATGTCGTTTGTTGCGGCAAGGAGGGCGGTTTCCGTACTGTGGTTTTTTCTGAAGCCGGATTGGGAGGAGTCGAGGATGTTGTGTTCTTCAATGAATGTGGCGAGTTGGCTGTTGATGGCTTTCTCAATGACTTTCGCTGGGAATGGGAGCAGGGAGATGGGTCTGTAGTTTTTGAGGTCGGTGGGGTCCGCTGAGGGTTTCTTTAGGAGGGGGTTGACCTCGGCGTGTTTCCAGTCATCGGGGAACGAGGCGGTCGCCAGGGAGCGGTTGATGGTGTGGCGGAGCATGGGTGCGATGGTGTCGGTGGCTCTGTTGAAGATGTGGTGGGGCAGGGGTCCGTGGGGGCCCCTGAGTGGATTGACTTCATTGTCTTCAGTGTGTCTTCGGTGGTGAGGGCTGTCCAGTCGTCAATCGCTGGTTTCTCTGTGTTGGGGGTGGTTGGTGAGGGTTCAGTGTGTTGGTTGTCTTCGTCGAAGTTGTCGTAGATGCTCTTGATTTTGTGGTGGAAAAAGATGCTGAGTTTGTCGCAGAGGTCTTGTGAGGGAGGGATGTCGGTAGACTCGCTAGTGGGTTGGGCGAACTCCTTGATGATGCTGAAGAGTTCCTTGCTGTTGTGCGCGTGGGTGGAGATTCTGTCTTCAATCGCTTTTTTCCTCGTTTTTCTGATGAGTTGATGGTGGGCGTTGGTGGCGGCTCTGAAGTTGTCGTGGGCTTCTGTGGATTTGGTGTTCCTCCAGGCCTTTTCGAGGCGGCGGCATGTGATTCTGGACTCTCGAAGTTCGGTGGTAAACCATCTGGCTTTCTTGGCGCGGGTATTGTCAACTGACTTGTGGTCGAAACCGAGTGGCCGCAAGAAAAACGTACCTCTCTTTTCTATCAAGGACTGCGTGGAGATCTGAAGGATGTTTTGGCGCAAGTGGTCCAATTACCGCAGACATGTGAGGAGCTGATTGACCTTACCATCCAGTTGGATCACCGGATACAGGAACGGAAGAGTGACAAGAATCGTGGTGATCTGAAGTACTTCGTTCCCCACCTAAGGCTGACAACCGGGGACATTCCAAAACCTCTTGATGGAATCGAGCCAATGCAGACCAATGGGATACGTGGACCTCTTCCAGCCGAAGAAAGGGAGAAACAGCATCAACAACGTCTCTGTTTGTATTGTGGGAAAGGGGGACACTTTATAAAGGACTGTAAAAGCAGGAACAGGCCGTTCGAGAGACCGTCCCAGTCTAAGGCACAAGCTGTGATACGACGACAGCGGTCTTCAAGTGAAGAGTCAGAAAACTCGAGAACTCCAGTCAGCAAGAGATCTCTAACTCGGGTGGAAGAACTGAAGAGGTCTCCCCAGTGATAGCTAATATACTACACGATCCCACTATCAAATGGACTAACAGATCATTGCACCAGAGAAACCGTGTCAAGTACAGAAGATCTGGTCTCCCCAGCCCGTCTTCTTTCCAAAGGATGTGAGGAACAACTCCTTTGTTGCACGTCCTCTTTGCCTTCCAAGTACGATCAGTTCCGCTCTGTCTTCAGCAAACAGGAAGCCAGTCGCCTTCCCCCTCATCGGGACTATGATTGTCGAATAGAGCTACACCCTGGAGCAGCGATCCCTTGTAGCAGGATATATGCCCTAACCGAACCAGAGACACAGCATTTGAGGGAATATCTGGATAAAAACCTCGCCACTGGATTTATACGACCTTCGTCTTCCCCGGCCTCTTCCCCCCTCTTTTTTATACCCAAGAAGGATCTGAGAAAGTGTATTGACTACAGGGCACTCAACTGCGTCACCATCAAGAACCAATACCCGTTACCCCTCATACCTGTGTTGCTGGATCAGATGAAGGGAGCTACCATCTTCACAAAACTAGATCTTCGTAGGGTGTATCACCTGGTAAGGGTGAAGAAAGGAGATGAATGGAAGACGGCCTTTCGGATGAAATTTTGGCTATATGAATACCAAGTAATGCCCTTTGGCCTGTGCAATGCTCCTGCGGCATTCCGGTTCTTTATGGACGATGTGCTCCAGGGATTCCTGGATTTGTTTTGTGTGGTCTACATAGACGATTTCTTGATTTACTCGTTTGATATTCTTCAGCATATGAAGCACGTTTGTGCTGTATTCAAACGATTGCAGATGCATGCCCTGTATGCCAAGCTGGAAAAGTGTTTGGTCCATGCCGCTGAGGTTGAGTTTCTGGGCTATGTTATCAATGCCAATGGTATACAGATGAACAATAAGAAGGTGGCGGCTATCATCCAGTGGAAACCCCCAACGAATATCAAGTCTCTGCAGAGTTTTATCGGCTTTTCAAATTTCTATAGGCGTTTCATCAAGGGGTTCTCCAAAATAATTGAACCGCTTACCCACCTACTGAGAAAAGGAGTGCCTTTCGCTTGGACCTCAGAAACCGATCACACTTTTCAAGCACTCTAGGCATGCTTTACCCAAGCACCTGTGCTAAGACATCCAGATGTACAACTCCCATTCATACTAGAAACAGACGCCTTGCATTATGCCTTAGGGGGTATATTATCACAAAGACATCCAGACACCGGACAACTACATCCAGTCACCTTTTTCTCAAAGAAGCTCACGCCTTGTGAAATGAACTACAGCATCATGGACAAGGAGCTGTTGGCGATAAAGAGGGCATGCGAAGATTGGAGGCACTATCTGTTAGGGGCGAAATCCACAATCGAGATCTACACAGATCATAGGAATCTGTTATTCCTGAAGACGGCTAAGGCTCTCACACCTCGCCAGTTACGATGGTCATTATTTTTCTCTGACTGCGACTTCATTATTAAGTATCGTCCAGGGCCCCAAAATGGCAAAGCCGATTCATTAACCAGGCCAGTATCCACTAAAACAGACGTAGAAGAACCCAAGCCTACACTTGCCCTACTGTTGCTTATACTGGAGTGAGAATAGTAAATATAACCCCTCTGCAATTCACTACTTTCCTTACAGTTGTTTAGACTGGAGTGGGAATAGTAAACTTAACCCCTTGAAGGTCCAGCACTTTCCCTACTGTTGCTTAGACTGGCATAGTAAATCTAATGCCTCTGGAGTCTCATACTCTGTAATTTTGGTTACACTAGAAAATGTTGTTTTGTATATTATTGTTTAATATTGCTTGTTTTTATTTTTTTATATTTTGTATTTGGGAAAAATTATATTATTTTTAGGAAATGTATTTTGTATTTGGAAAATTTATTGTTTTATATGTATTATATTTCTTTTATAATTATTATATTTTTAATTTTTGTAATTATTTCTTCTTAATATTTCTTTTTGTAACTTTTTAATTGTACACACAATGGTTTTATTTATATATATAAATATATATATATGTATATATATACACACATATATATATATATACACACACATATATATACACATATAAATATACACACACACATTATCTACTGGCGGTCGCCAGTAGATAGTTATAGTTACAACCTATTATCCATAGGAAATCCGCGACATTCTATTTGAAATAACTCTCTTGCCGGTTGATGTATCTTCGCAAAATTTTCAAACTTTGTGGCCCGCTCCGGTCCGCTCCTACCCTGAAAGTCTCGGGGGGATTCGTCAAGCGGGGGCCGAGAAAAAAGGGGGGTCCCAAAACGCGTTTTCCCCATGCAATTTTCCATAGGAAACTTTAGATACGGCTACAGCCCGAACTGCTGAACGGAATTACACCAAATTTGGCAAAGAGGTAGGTCTTGGTTCAGAAAGAACCCTTTTTGTTAAATGGTGTAAATCCGTTCAGTAGTTGCTGAGAAAATCAAAAGTAAAAAGATAGTGATATCTATGGCCGAGTAGGGTCCGCGTACCCTCCCGATCACGAGCTGCATGTTAATTGGCTGTCAGCTGGCTGTCAACATTCCGATTCAGGAAATGTTGGCAGCCATTTTGTCCCTCGGTAGAACCGAGGGACAGAAACAAGTGCGCAAAGCGCACAAAGGGGGCAGGGTAGAAACACCCTGACCCCTAGGTTTGCTCAGGGGTCCCACAAGGACCCCCTGGGCAAAAACAAACAATTTTTTTAAAAAATCGGCAGGATGCGCTCAGGGTGCGCGAATCCTGCCGAAAAAAATCGAAGCGCGGTCTCCCGCGCTTCGATGTTAATTGGCCCCGGGTGGGCCAAGTCCCGGGGGCATGCTGGGGGGTTAATTTTATGTGTGGGGGCCTCTAAGGGCCCCCAAGCCCGGGGACCACCACCCCCGGGGCTTTATGTATAATGGTGCGGGAGGGCTCTGAGCCCTCCCGCAGCCCCGGGACCACCACCTCCCCGGGGCTTCTTTTTTTAATTAAAAACCTGTGTGGGGGCTCCAGCCCCCACACGCCCGGGGACCACCACCTCCCCGGGGCACTAAGAAAAATTAAAATGGGGGTCCGTTTTGGACCCCCAAGCCCCGGGGACCACCACCTCCCCGGGGCTTTCAAAATGTAGGGAGGGGGCCGCGCGGCCCCCTCCTGGAGCCTGTGGTGGCCCTGGGGACCGCCACCCCCCAGGGCCGGCTCCTGCAGTGTCCCGGGGTGCCTACCCCCGGGACACTGCTGTTTGCAATGACAGGACGGGAGCCTCGCGGCTCCCGTCCTGTCATTGCAAACTTGCTTTGGATATTGGAAGAGAGAGCAGGGAAACCTGCTCTCTCTTCCAATATCCAAAGCTGATTGCTTTTCCACATGGGGAGCAGCATGTTAGCTGCTCCCCATGTGTAAAAGCAATGCCGGCTCCCGTAGGACACGGGGAGCCGGCGGGACTGTGGGGGGCTTGGGGACCCCCCCACAGTCCCCAACGAGAGGCCAGGCCCCGGGGGATGGGGTCCCCGGGGCCATAAGTGGCCACGGAGGGGGGCCACGCAGCCCCCCTCCCCAAAGTAAAAAAAGGAAAAAAAATTAAAAAAAAGTGCAAGGCCGGCCCGGGGGATGGGGTCCCCGGGGCCTTAAATGGCCTGAGGAGGGGGGCCACGCAGCCCCCCTCCAAATAAAAAAAAAAGAGGCCATGCCCCGGGGGATGGGGTCCCCGGGGCCAATACAGGCCCAGGGAAGGGGGGCCACGCAGCCCCCTTCCCGTTTTTTTAATTTATTTTAATTTTAAAAAAGGGGTAAGGCCCTGGGGGATGGGTTCCCCAGGGCCTAAAAATAGGAAAAAGGAAGGGGGCCACACAGCCCCCTTCAGGGGGAAAACAAAAAAAAACGATCGGGCCCGTAGGCCCCGCCCCTTCCTTCACCACTCTGCTGCAAACGCGCCCCTGGCGCATTTGCAGAGGGGGAACGAATTCCCCTTGAATACTGGGGTCCCTGGGGCCAACTAGCCCACCAGGAACCTCCAGTATGCGCCAGGGGGCTGCCTTGCAGAGAGGTGTACAGAGGCCACGCCCCTTTTACACCTCTCTGCAACGCAGCTCTATGGCGCTTTTTGGAGGTATATGGTGGGCTAGTTGCACCCCAGGGACCCTCAGGATTCAAGGGGAGTTAATCCCCCGACTTAAAACGCGCCACGGGCGCGTTTGCACAGTGGTGAAGGGAGGGGCGGGGCTTCAGGTGACATGTGTGCAAACAGGCCCCGTGGCGCGTTTTAAGATGGGGAATTAAATCCTCTTCAATCCTGAGGGTCCCTGGGGGCCAACTAGCCCAACAGGTACGTCCAGAAAGCGCCACAGAGCTGCGTTGCAGAGAGGTGTAAAAGGGGTGTGGCCTCTGTACATGTCTCTGCAACGCAGCCCCTGGCGCATACTGGAGGTTCCTGGTGGGCTAGTTGGCCCGTAGGGACCCTCATGATTCAAGGGGACTTAATCCCCCAACTTAAAACGCGCCACGGGGCGCGTTTGCACAGATGTCACCTCAGGCCCCGCCCCTCCCTTCACCATTGTGCAAATATTCCTCTAAAATCAGCCGAAATACGAATTCTGATTTACTCACCTGTTATCAGGAGAGACCTCAGTGCTGCATCTTTCAGCCCAGTACTAATCCTGAAAAGTAATTTTAACCGTACTTACCAGTAACTTGAATTTCCTTCCATAGGCTAACATTGACTGGTTTCACTTGGAAATTCTTCTAAGTGTGGAGTTTTGGAACTTTAAAATATTCTTCTAAAATCAGCCGAAATACGAATTCCGATTTACTCACCTGCTATCAGGAGAGACCTCAGTGCTGCATCTTTCAGCCCAGTACTGGTCCTGAAAAGTAATTTTAACCGTACTTACCGGTAACTTGAATTTCCTTCATAGGCTAACATTGACTGGTTTCACTTGGAAATTCTTCTAAGTGTGGAGTTTTGGAACTTTAAAATATTCCTCTAAAATCAGCCGAAATACGAATTCTGATTTACTCACCTGTTATCAGGAGAGACCTCAGTGCTGCATCTTTCAGCCCAGTACTGATCCTCAAAAGTAATTTTAACCGTACTTACCGGTAACTTGAATTTCCTTCATAGGCTAACATTGACTGGTTTCACTTGGAAATTCTTCTAAGTGTGGAGTTTTGGAACTTTAAAATATTCCTCTAAAATCAGCCGAAATATGAATTCCGATTTACTCACCTGTTATCAGGAGAGACCTCAGTGCTGTATCTTTCAGCCCAGTACTGGTCCTGAAAAGTAATTTTAACCGTACTTACCGGTAACTTGAATTTCCTTCATAGGCTAACATTGACTGGTTTCACTTGGAAATTCTTCTAAGTGTGGAGTTTTGGAACTTTAAAATATTCATCTAAAATCAGCCGAAATACGAATTCCGATTTACTCACCTGTTATCAGGAGAGACCTCAGTGCTGTATCTTTCAGCCCAGTACTGGTACTGAAAAGTAATTTTAACCGTACTTACCGGTAACTTGAATTTCCTTCCATAGGCTAACATTGACTGGTTTCACTTGGAAATTCTTCTAAGTGTAGAGTTTTGGAACTTTAAAATATTCATCTAAAATCAGCCGAAATACGAATTCCGATTTACTCATCTGTTATCAGGAGAGACCTCAGTGCTGCATCTTTCAGCCCAGTACTGATCCTCAAAAGTAATTTTAACCGTACTTACCAGTAACTTGAATTTCCTTCCATAGGATATCATTGCCTGCTTTTTGCTGAAAAAGTTTCTAAGTGTTGATTTTTGAAACATACAAATATTCCTCTAAAATCAGCCGAAATACGAATTCCGATTTACTCACCTGTTATAAGGAGAGACCTCAGTGCTGTATCTTTCAGCCCAGTACTGGTCCTGAAAAGTAATTTTAACCGTACTTACCAGTAACTTATATTTTCTTCCATAGGAATCCATTGTCTGGTTTTCAGCAGAAAAGTTTCAAAGTGTCGATTTTCACAAACTACAAATATTCCTTAAAAATCGCCTGTATGACTTAAACGCATTCTTTCAACTGTTTACAGGAGATGCACCAGTGCTGGATCCAGGATCCAACACTGAGTAAGAAAAAGTAACGATAACAGTTTTTACCTGCTAAGTGAATTTCCTTCCATAGGATAACATTGGTGATTGTATGAGAAAAAGTTTCTAAGTGTCAACTTTTAAAATACAATAATATTCCTTAAAAATCACGACTGTAACCAAAACGCTTTTACTCAACTGTTTACAGGAGATGTACCAGGACTGAATCTAGGATCCAGTCCTGTGGTTAGAAAAGTAATCCATAAAGTAACTAATTGCATTTAACTAGAAATTCACATTGAGCTGAATGTTGCAATGTGTATGAAAATGTGTTGCCCATTGCAACAACTGTAACTACTGTACTTAAAAGTCTATTGCCTATGTGCAAAGTATTTAAACTAAAGTAATTCATTCTGAGAAAGTATTTTTTGTAATGTAATGTATAATGTAATTACAATGTAATTTAAAAAATAAAATATGTAAAAGAAATTGTTTCTAAAAATGTAGTAAATCAGTGTAAAAAAAATTAATATAAAAATTAATACATTTAAAAATTGTCATTTAAAAAACCTTTGAAATTCACTGAAAAAACCGTAGGTTTCAGGCACGTTATAGTTACAAATTAGCATTTTAAAAACCTTTGAAATTCACTGAAAAAACCATAGGTTTCAGACACGTTATAGTTAGAAATTAGCATTTAAAAAACCTTTGAAATGCACTGAAAAAACCATAGGTTTTAGGGACAGTTATAGTTAGTTGGACATTGCACTCGTACAAAACCCGTGAAATTCCCCCGTTATAGTTAGTTCAGCTAACTATAACTCGCGCCCGCAATGCACTGCTGATGACGTCACATATTACATCACTCATGACATGGTCAGTGACATCACTGATGACATCACTGATGACATCTCAAATGACATCACTGATGACATCATCCACGTGATAATCTGATGCAGCTCCTCACACCCTAATATAACCTTTGATACACCCAATCTAAATTACAGAGTGCCATTCGCAAAACCATAGACACTCCAACACCAATAACTACATACCCACTCACTGATTCTTAGGTCTACACACACACATCCACTCACTCACCCGTACAGTCACTCATACTTATGGTCACTCAGTACAGGACTATCATATGCACTCTTACTCCTATATAGACACTCAAACACCGCCACTCATCCATAGAGGTACTCACACACCTAGTCAGTCATGCAAATAATTAAACACACTGCCATTTACTCACCTATACAGTTATACACACACCAGCTCACTTAATCATACAAATACTAGCACATTGTTACGCTCTTATACAATCACTGATACAAGCACACACTCATCCATACAGCCACTATCACAATCACTCACTCTCGCTTATAGCTATTTATATACTCCAATACACATATATACTGCCTTTCACATATGTAGTTACTCACACATGTACCACTGGGACATACATTCACTCACTAACACACTCTTACACACACTTACCCACCCATACAGTCTATCACAGATGCACTCTTGAAACCATCCACCCAGTGAATCACCCACTCACACATCTATGCACAGTCGCACACACCCCATCCACACAAACACTCAGGCACCCATACAGATACTCATAGAACCAATCAATAACCCATATAGACACTCATGTAGCTATTCGCAAATCCATGCATCCACTTACACACCAACAGACGGATACATACATTCACACAGTTTAGTCACTAACCCATGCATTCAGTAAGATACGTTTAATCACTCACTTGTAGAGTCAGTCACGCACGTACTAAATCATCCATTCAGACACTTATACACCCACTCATTCTTCAATACGCCTTTCCCTATATATATTAAACATATTTAAACTTTACAGAAACACACAGTCACTGGATGATGTCATCAGTGATGTCATTTGAGATGTCATCAGTGATGTCATCAGTGATGTCACTGACCATGTCATGAGTGATGTAATATGTGACGTCATCAGCAGTGCATTGCGGGGCGCGAGTTATAGTTAGCTGAACTAACTATAACGGGGGAATTTCACGGGTTTTGTACGAGTGCAATGTCCAACTAACTATAACTGTCCCTAAAACCTATGGTTTTTTCAGTGAATTTCAAAGGTTTTTTAAATGCTAATTTCTAACTATAACGTGTCTGAAACCTATGGTTTTTTCAGTGAATTTCAAAGGTTTTTAAAATGCTAATTTGTAACTATAACGTGCCTGAAACCTACGGTTTTTTCAGTGAATATATATATATATATATATATATATATATATATATATATATATATATATATATATATATATATATATATATATATATATATATCATTACCTACTGGCGGTCGCAAGTAGGTAGATATAGTTAGGACCATGTTTCTAATGGAAAAGCGTTTTTTTGCTTGCCTTTATCTTTGGCGCGGTTTGATGAATCTTCACAAAATGTCCCCAAAAATATGCTCCGGTAGATCTTTTTGTGCATGGAAAGTTTCGATGCGATCCATCAAGCGAGGGCTGAGAAGAAGTGGGGTCAATAAGAGCTCGTTTTCCCATGATAATTCCCATAGTACCTTTAGTTGAGAATGCAGTCCGAACCACTGGATGGAATAACACCAAATTTGGCATTAAGGTAGATTTGGTTACGCAGATCATGTTTTCAGTTATTTGGTGTAAATCAGGAAGTGTTGGGAGCCATCTTGGGACTCAGATTCAGACGAATCCCCCCAAAAAATGTAAAAAAGAAAAAAAGAAAAGGGGGCAGGGGAGGAATACCCTGACCCCGACACTTGGTCACCGGGTCCCAGAGGTACCTCGCCAGGTCAAAAAAGCATTTAAAAAAAAAAAAAAAAATGTTACAGCAATATCGCGATATTAGCAAAATCGCAGCAAAAAAACCAGCCACGGGCTCCGCGCTTGTTTTGAAAAGGGCCTCCGTGACATTTTATAAAAAAAGTAGAGTGGCACATGGGGCCCCCCTCCATGGGCTCTATAAACCCAAAGGACCACCACCTCCCTGGGACTATTTGTCATGATTGTTCGGAGTGAGTGCTTTAAAGTGGGAAGAAACTATAGATCCCACAATGCCAATGGTCAAAGGGAGGAACTGGACTACAAAAGCCTCTCCCTTGAAAGGACCAGTGCTTGTCAATCGGCGTCTAGGATCGAGTCGGTCTGACTCATTGTGTATTCCCCGAGAATATTGCTGCTAGGCTCGCTGCGGACTGAACTAATCCCCCTTTTTTGAGCGCGGCCGGTTCCTATGGTTGCGCTCCGGTTGCTCTCCTGTTTCACTAGCTGCTGCACGGAGAGCCAGAAGTGAGAGCAGCTTCCTCTGCATGTTCCCCGTTGAGGACCAAACGCTACTGCATGCATCTACTGCCGAGTGGTGCCAGAGAATTGGAGGAGAAGTAGGCTGCCATTCGGCGTTTCATGCCGCGCTGGAGCCTCTATCACCCTGAGGCTGAACGGGCGTGTTTGCCTCACAGACCTTTGAGTCCCTTGAAATTTCGTTAGAGGCAGTGGCCTCATGAGGTACAGTTGTTGGTTTTCCTATGATTTATTTGTATCCCGTGGAAGGAACTGGAGATTCTTACACCCTTTTCAGGATTGGGTGCGGATTTTACTTTATAGACCCGGCGAGGCGTCCTGGTATTAATAATGTATTTAGAGACTGCATGTGAGCTCTCTGTGTGGTCTTGAATCCAAGGGCTAACGCAGAGCTTGCGTTACCAGTGACAACACTCTAGCATTCAGTTTCATGGGGTGGGAGCAAGATGTGAGTAGGATGTATATTCTGTTATACTTATAGTAAGACGTTGATAGGGTGTTATATATGTGACTCGCTTCCTGTCTTCTTTCGCTTGCAGGAGTCAGCTCATATTCCATGCACAAGGAGAAGCGTTCCTACAGTCACTGAGAGGACCTAAGAGGTTCGGGGGTAGTGGCTGCTGCCTTTTTCTTTTATTATTTTATCCAGTTCCCTTTTCCCCGGGGTGCTTCTGTGCGAGCGGTGTATGTACTGGATCTCTCTGCGGTTAGCATTAGAGGGAATTGAGAATAATAGCATCACCCCCGCTGTATCTGTCGCTGAGAGGTGGGTGAAGCTATACTTACCTTTCGCACTTGACAGATTGACAAGCCCACGTTGCACATCCAGCCTGGGCGATGGACACCACAGTGGCTCTCACCTCTCTACTAGAGACCCTGCCTGCTATGCAGGTGGAAGTTAACGCCTTCTGTGCTGAAAATCAGGAATTAAGACAGGAAATGGGCTCATTGAGAAGAGAGGTAGCCAGTATCGCCAGACAACCCAAGACGGAGTCGGGGGGGAGGTCTTACATTAAGAACTGGACGTTACCTCCTCCTACACAAACACACACCTCAGGCTTTCCTATAGATCACTGAGTGGATGGTGCAGGATCTCCTGGGTCGGGGTGGTTTACATCCACACAGGCTGCCCCTGTGTCAGCACCAGAGCTGGCAGCGATTCATGTGATACAAGCTCCTCAGATACCTTTGGCTGCCCCAGAACGCTTTTATGGGGACCCCAAGAAGTTTGTGGTATTCCTAAGTCAGTGTCGGCTGCGCTTTCTGTGCAAACCCACGGTCTTTCATGATGATCAAGCGAAGACCGCTTTCATCATGTCCTACCTGGGAGGTAATGCCGCTAGTTGGACTATCCCCATTATAGAAAGAGACGACTCGTTGTTGTATAACTTTGGTGACTTCTGCACGGAGATGCGCAAGTTGTTTGATCGGAAGTCGCATCTCTTGACTTCGGATCGTGAACTGATAACCCTGAAGCAAGGGTCACAGGACCTTCTGTCGTACGTCACAACCTTCAATCAATCAATCAATCAGGGGTTTGTTAAAGCGCGACTACTCACCCGTAAGGGTCTCAAGGCGCTAGGGGTGGGGGGGGTGCAGGTTCCATCCATCAAGGAGGGGGTCTGTCGAAGAGCCAGGTTTTGAGGTTTCTTGCGAAGATGGGGAGCGATGTTGTCTGTCTGAGGTGGAGCGGAAGGGCGTTCCATGCTTTGGCCGCGAGGAAGGAGAAGGAGCGGCCTCCCGATCTGGTCTTTCTGGTGCGGGGGACCACGGCGTAGGAGAGCTGGGCTGATCGTAGGGTCCTTTGGGGTGCGTGGAATTTGAGTCGGCTGTTCACGTATGCTGGTCCGGTGCCGTGGAGGGCCTTGTGTGCGTGGGTGAGCATCTTGAAGGTGATTCTCGCCTCGACAGGGAGCCAGTGGAGTGTGCGCAGGTGCTGGGAGATGTGGCAGTGTTTTGGCAGGTTGAGGACCAGTCTTGCGGCGGCATTCTGGATGTTCTGTAGCTTGCGGGTGAGGTTTTTGTTTATTCCGGCGTAGAGTGCATTGCCGTAGTCGAGTCTGCTGGTGACCAGGGCGTGAGTGACGGTCTTTCGGTGTTCGAGGGGGATCCATTTGAAGGTCTTACAAAGGAGGCGGAGGGTGTGGAAGCAGGAAGACGAGACAGAGTTGATCTGGCGGTCCATTTTGAGCTCGGAGTCCAGGATGATTCCCAGGTTGCGTGCGTGGTCCGTGGGGGTTGGCGGGTTTCCGAGGGCGGGGGCCACCAGGTGTCGCTCCAGGCATCGGGGTTTGGGCCCATGATGAGTACTTCTGTTTTGTTGGTGTTTAGTTGTAGGCAGCTGTTTTTCATCCATTTGGCGACGGCTTCCATGCCTTCTCGAAAGTTGCGTCTGGCGGTGTTGGGCTCGTTGGATAGGGAGAGGATGAGCTGGGTGTCGTCTGCGTATGACACGATGTTGAGTCCGTAGGTTCTGACGATGGGGGCGAGTGGAGCCATGTAGACATTGAAGAGCGTTGGGCTGAGGGAGGAGCCCTCGGGGACTCCGCAGGTGGTAGGTGTGGGGTCTGAGAGGAAAGGGGGGAGTCTGACCCGCTGCGTCCTGCCGGAGAGGAAGGAGCAGATCCAGTCGAGGGCCTTGTCCTGGATTCCTGCGTCGTAGAGTCTGTGTATTAGGGTGCGGTGGGAGACTGTGTCGAACGCCGCTGATAGGTCGAGGAGGATGAGGGCTACTGTTTCTCTTTTGTCCAGTAGGGTGCGGATGTCGTCTGTTGCGGCGAGGAGGGCGGTTTCCGTACTGTGGTTTTTTCTGAAGCCGGATTGGGAGGAGTCGAGGATGTTGTGTTCTTCAATGAATGTGGCGAGTTGGCTGTTGATGGCTTTCTCAATGACTTTCGCTGGGAACGGGAGCAGGGAGATGGGTCTGTAGTTTTTGAGGTCGGTGGGGTCCGCTGAGGGTTTCTTTAGGAGGGGGTTGACCTCGGCGTGTTTCCAGTTGTCGGGGAACCAGGCGGTCGCCAGGGAGCGGTTGATGGTGTGGCGGAGCATGGGTGCGATGGTGTCGGCGGCTCTGTTGAAGATGTGGTGGGGGCAGGGGTCCGTGGGGGCCCCTGAGTGGATTGACTTCATTGTCTTCAGTGTGTCTTCGGTGGTGAGGGCTGTCCAGTCGTCAATCGCTGGTTTCCGGGTGTCGGGGGTGGTTGGTGAGGGTTCAGTGTGTTGGTTGTCTTCGTCGAAGTTGTCGTAGATGCTCTTGATTTTGTGGTGGAAAAAGGTGCTGAGTTTGTCGCAGAGGTCTTGTGAGGGAGGGATGTCGGTAGACTCGCTAGTGGGTTGGGCGAACTCCTTGATGATGCTGAAGAGTTCCTTGCTGTTGTGCGCGTGGGTGGAGATTCTGTCTTCAATCGCTTTTTCCTCGTTTCTCTGATGAGTTGATGGTGGGCGTTGGTGGCGGCTCTGAAGTTGTCGTGGGCTTCTGTGGATTTGGTGTTCCTCAAGGCCTTTTCGAGGCGGCGGCATGTGCTTCTGGACTCTCGAAGTTCGGTGGTAAACCATCTGGCTTTCTTGGCGCGGGTATTGTCAACTGACTTGTGGTCGAAACCGAGTGGCCGCAAGAAAAACGTACCTCTCTTTTCTATCAAGGACTGCGAGGAGATCTGAAGACGTTTTGGCGCAAGTGGTCCAATTACCGCAGACATGTGAGGAGCTGATTGACCTTACCATCCAGTTGGATCACCGGATACAGGAACGGAAGAGTGACAAGAATCGTGGTGATCTGAAGTACTTCGTTCCCCACCTAAGGCTGACAACCGGGGACATTCCAAAACCTCTTGATGGAATCGAGCCAATGCAGACCAATGGGATACGTGGACCTCTTCCAGCCGAAGAAAGGGAGAAACAGCATCAACAACGTCTCTGTTTGTATTGTGGGAAAGGGGGACACTTTATAAAGGACTGTAAAAGCAGGAACAGGCCGTTCGAGAGACCGTCCCAGTCTAAGGCACAAGCTGTGATACGACGACAGCGGTCTTCGAGTGAAGAGTCAGAAAACTCGAGAACCCCAGTCAGCAAGAGATCTCTAACTCGGGTGGAAGAACTGAAGAGGTCTCCCCAGTGAGAGCTAATATACTACACGATCCCATTATCAAATGGACTAACAGATCATTGCACCAGAGAAACCGTGTCAAGTACAGAAGATCTGGTCTCCCCAGCCCGTCTTCTTTCCAAAGGATGTGAGGAACAACTCCTTTGTTGCACGTCCTCTTTGCCTCCCAAGTACGATCAGTTCCGCTCTGTCTTCAGCAAACAGGAAGCCAGTCGCCTTCCCCCTCATCGGGACTATGATTGTCGAATAGAGCTACACCATGGAGCAGCGATCCCTTGTAGCAGGATATATGCCCTAACCGAACCAGAGACACAGAATTTGAGGGAATATCTGGATAAAAACCTCGCCACTGGATTTATACGACCTTCGTCTTCCCCGGCCTCTTCCCGCCTCTTTTTTATACCCAAGAAGGATCTGAGAAAGTGTATTGACTACAGGGCACTCAACCGCGTCACCATCAAGAACCAATACCCGTTACCCCCAATACCTGTGTTGCTGGATCAGATGAAGGGAGCTACCATCTTCACAAAACTGGATCTTCGTAGGGTGTATCACCTGGTAAGGGTGAAGAAAGGAGATGAATGGAAGACGGCCTTTCGGATGAAATTTGGGCTATATGAATACCAAGTAATGCCCTTTGGCCTGTGCAATGCTCCTGCGGCATTCCAGTTCTTTATGGACGATGTGCTCCAGGGATTCCTGGATTTGTTTTGTGTGGTCTACATAGACGATATCTTGATTTACTCGTTTGATATTCTTCAGCATGTGAAGCACGTTCGTGCTGTATTCAAACGATTGCAGATGCATGCCCTGTATGCCAAGCTGGAAAAGTGTTTGGTCCATGCCTCTGAGGTTGAGTTTCTGGGCTATGTTATCAATGCCAAGGTTATACAGATGAACAATAAGAAGGTGGCGGCTATCATCCAGTGGAAACCCCCAACGAATATCAAGTCTCTGCAGAGTTTTATCGGCTTTTCAAATTTCTATAGGCGTTTCATCAAGGGGTTCTCCAAAATAATTTAACCGCTTACCCACCTACTGAGAAAAGGAGTGCCTTTCGCTTGGACCTCAGAAACCGATCACACTTTTCAAGCACTCTAGGCATGCTTTACCCAAGCACCTGTGCTAAGACATCCAGATGTACAACTCCCATTCATACTAGAAACAGACGCCTTGCATTATGCCTTAGGGGGTATATTATCACAAAGACATCCAGACACCGGACAACTACATCCAGTCACCTTTTTCTCAAAGAAGCTCACGCCTTGTGAAATGAACTAAAGCATCATGGACAAGGAGCTGTTGGCGATAAAGAGGGCATGCGAAGATTGGAGGCACTATCTGTTAGGGGCGAAATCCACAATCGAGATCTACACAGATCAAAGGAATCTGTTATTCCTGAAGACGGCTAAGGCTCTCACACCTCGCCAGTTACGATGGTCATTATTTTTCTCTGACTGTGACTTCATTATTAAGTATCGTCCAGGGCCCCAAAATGGCAAAGCCGATTCATTAACCAGGCCAGTATCCACTAAAACAGACGTAGAAGAACCCAAGCCTGAACCCCCGTGTATCCTGCATGAGGCCTCTTTTGGAGAGAAGGAGCTAGCCTTGGTAACATCTGAAGATTTCTTAGAGGACTTAAGAGTGTGTTTATCTACCATAAACAAACAGACTTGGGTGGATCAGGAACCAGACATCAGAGAGTAGAAAGAGGAATTGCTATACCAGCGCAAGGCTCTATATATAACGGATCTGGCCTTACAGAAGCGTGTTTTTAAGTGGGCTCATGATACCACACTGGGTGGTCACTCGGGTGTATACAAAACCATCACTATCATGGAAAGGCGGTTTTGGTGACCCGGACTACGTCAGGACGTAAAACAATACATCAGAGGATGTGCTATCTGCGCCCAAGGAAAACCCAGTCATGTGAAACCAACTGGATTACTGATTCCTATCCCTATTCCTCCATGTCCTTGGCACAGGGTATCCATGGATTTCATTGTGGAGATACCGCTTAGCGACGGATACACAGTGATACTGGTCGTCATAGACCATTTGATGAAAATAGGCCATTTCATCCCCCTAAAGAAAATCCCTACGTCTGCCTAATTGGCGACTGTCTTCTTGCAACATGTGATCAGAGCCCATGGAATACCCTCGGATAGAGGGTCCCAGTTCACCTCCAAGTTCTGGCAGGAACTATGTAAGTCCATGGGTTGTAGACGCATGTTTATCAACCAGTTACCACCCGCAGACAGACGGGAAGACGGAATGCCTCAATCAGACCTTGGAGCAGTATTTGAGGTGTTTCTCACTACAGCATACCACAGAATGGAGCACCTTGTTATGGACGGCAGAGTTTGCTTACAACAATGGAGATCACACGACCTTGGGTTGTTTTCCCTTTTTTGTGTGTATGGCTATCATCCGAACATGCTCCCCTTTGAGTGGCCAGTAACGTCAAAACATCCCTCCATTCAGGAGCATCATGCGCATCTTCGTGCAGTACTCTTAGACGCTAAGATACAATTGGCCAAAACACAGGAATCCTGTAAGGTTTTGCAGACAAGAAGCGTTCTACTGAGCCTCGGTATAGGGTGGGGGATAAGATATGGTTAGCTACATGACACCTGCAGCTAAAAGGAGCCAACAAGTTGAAGCCCAAATACACAATGCCATACCCCATTGTGAAGATCATAAACCCGGTGGCTATGAAGTTGACACTCCCCTCTTCCTGGCATATACACCCTGTTTTTTATGTATCTCTGTTACGTCCTTACCAACCACTCACTAGATTGCCTTGTTCCACAGTACCGGTGGAGGGGGAGCTTGAATATGAGGTTTGTTGTATCCTTGACTCCAGACACAGGAGGGGTAGAATCCACTATTTGCTAGACTGGAAAGGGTTTGGTCCCGAGGAAAGATCTTGGGAACCTGCAAAGAACCTAAACTGTCTGCATCTTCTTCGGCGTTTTCACACTCTATACCCTTCCAAGCCGAGGCAGCGGGCCTTCGGAGGGGTACTGTCATGATTGTTCGGAGTGAGGGCTTCAAAGTGGGAAGAAACTACAGATCCCACAATGCCAATGGTCAAAGGGAGGAACTGGACTACAAAAGCCCCTCCCCTTGAAAGGACCAGTGCTTGTCAATCGGCGTCTAGGATCGAGTCGGTCTGACTCATTGTGTATTCCCCGAGAATATGGGCACTAGGCTCGCTGCGGACTGAACTAATCCCCCTTTTTTGAGCACGGCCGGTTCCTACGGTTGCGCTCCGGTTGCTCTCCTGTTTCACTAGCTGCTGCGCGGAGAGCCGGAAGCGAGAGCAGCTTCCTCTGCATGTTCCGCGTTGAGGACCGAACGCTACTGCATGCATCTACTGCCGAGTGGTGCCAGAGAATCGGAGGAGAAGTAGGCTGCCATTCGGCGTTTCACGCCGCGCTGGAGCCTCTTTCACCCTGAGGCGGAGCTGGCGTGTGCGCCTCACAGAACTTTGAGTCCCTTGACATTTCGCTAGAGGCAGTGGCCTCATGAGGTACAGTCGTTGGTTTTCCTATGATTTATTTGTATCCGGTGGAAGGGACTGGAGATTCTTACACCCTTATCAGGACTGGGTGCGGATTTTACTTTATAGACCCGGCAAGGTCTCCTTGCATTAATCAATTATTTAGAGACTGCATGTGAGCTCTCTGCGTGGTCTTGAATCCAAGGGCTAACGCAGAGCTTGCGTTACCAGTGACAACACTCTATCGTTCAGTTTCATGGAGTGGGAGCAAGATGTGAGTAGGATGTACATTCTGTTATACTTAAAGTAAGAAGTTGATTGGGTGTTATATATGTGACTCTCTTCCTGTCTTCTTTCGCTTGCAGGTTTTCAGCTCAAATTCCATGCGTAGGGAGAAGAGTTCCTAGAGTCACTGAGAGGACCAAAGAGGTTGGGGGGTAGCGGCTGCTGCCTTTTTCTTTTATTATTTTATCCACTTCCCTTTTCCCCGGGGTGCTTTTGTGCAGAGCGGTGTATGTATTGGATCTCTCTGTGGGTAGCATTAGGGGGAATTGAGAATAATAGCATCGTCCCACCTGGATCTGTCGCTGAGAGGTGGGTAAAGCTATACTTACATTTTGCACTTGACACTATTGAAATGTTGATGGGGGTGGCGCAGACCCCCCGAGCCCCAGGGATCACCACCTCCCCATGGCTAAAAAACATCTAATGGGCACCCCGCAGACCCCCCCAGGCCCCGGGGACCACCACCTCCCTGGGCCAAATACATTAAAAACAATGGGAGAAGGACCACACAGCCCCCTCCTGTGCCATTCTCGACCCTGGGGACCACCACCTCCCTAGGACAGGCCCTTGAAAATCAAAGGAGGGGGCCATGCGTTCCCCCCTCCTGGACCCAATAATGGCCCCGGGTACCGCCACCTCCCAGGGCTGGCTGTCTCCAGAGCCAGCTCCTGCCAACCCCCGAGACATAGCTGTTTTTATTAGCTTGGCAGGAGCTCACAGATCCCGGCAAGCTAAAATAAACACTCAGCTTCCAGCGGGTGGGAGCTGTCAAAGTGCTCCCACCCGCTGGAAGCAGAGGTTTCATCAATTTTCCCTGCGCGTAGACATGCGGGCAAGGAAAGAGATGAAACGATTGCTCCTGCATGGAGGAAGCTGCCTTTCCAGCAGCTCCCTCTGTGCAGCAGCAATGCCAGCTCCCGCAAGAGGCAGGGAGCCAACTGGACCTGGGGGGGGGGCCTTGAGACTCCCCCGCGGTCCGGGTGAAAAAAAGCAGAAGGAGGCAAAACAAAGGTCAGAAACGAGCAGCGGAATGCAGAATAAAGGTCAGCAATGAGCAGAAAGAGGCAAAATAATGGTCAGCAGCGAGCAGAAAGAGGCGAAATAAAGGTGAGAAGTGAGCAGAAAGAGACAGAATAAAGGTCAACGACAAGCAGAAAGAGGCAAAATAGAGGTCAGAAACGAGCAGAAAGAGGTAAAATAGAGGTCAGAAACAAGCAGAAAGATGCAAAATAAAGGTTAGAAGTGAGCAGAAAAAGTCAGAAAATGAGGAGAAAATGAGCAGAACCCTCTCAGGCAACAATAGGGGTTCTTGGCCTCCAACGACCCTCAGCAGCCAAAGGGACTTCATCCCCCAACCAGTAGTGTACCAGGAGGGCCCTTTACTGAGTGGTTGAGGAATGGGGCAGGGCTTCAACGAGGTCTCAGCAATCCCACTGTAGATGACCTACTTGTGGCAACAACAGGGGTTATAGGTCCCCAGGGACCCTCAGCTGCCAAAGGGAGCTCATCCCCCAACCAGTAGTGCGGCTGGAGGTGTGTTTACAGAGTGGTTGAGTAAGGGGTTGGGTCTCCGAAGAGGTCTCAGCAATCCCGTTGTGGGGGACTTACTTGTGGTAACAATAGTGGTTCTTGGCCCCCAACGACCTTCAGTAGCCTGTTGCAGGGATTCTGCGGGGTCACAGAACTATGCTTGGGACCATAGAACCTTAATAGGCAGGGACTGAGTTATCCTACCAACTTAGTACCCATGAGCCTGGGACTGACTAGCTATAATGTCTCACTTGCCCTCCTACTCACTCACAGAGGAACAAGTGATAAGACACCCCTGAACACAACACTCCCGACCCTCTCAGGAATCGCGGTGACACGACACACCTTTTCGCTCTCACACTCGTACTTGTCCACAATCAGATCTGACAGAGAGACGAGAAACATTTAAAATATTTATTTTAACTATTGTGCTCTAGTATGCAGTATACGTGCCACAATAAGTAAGAAAATGGCTCACACAAATACGGTCAGCATCGTAAGTAATCCATAAATCATAAAAGCAGCTGTCATGGTTTTAGACAGAGTAGACTAACCCCCCTCCCCTTCTACAGGAGCAAAGTGATTATATAGAAGAAGATCTCTGGGTGTTTGCAGCAGACCCCGTACCTTAGCATGCACAGATGAAAGTTCTACATATCAGGTGTAGTCGCAATCTCCTCTCTGAAAAAGCTCTCTCCAAGTGTGTATTTGCACGTCTGTGCATACATATATGACAAAATTATGTGTTCCCAAACAACAGCTGCATTTGTGTGTTGTGTCTAGGTGCTAGACCCTGACCAAAACAAAATAACAATGGGCTTTGTTGTTTGACCTTGTCTACTGTGTTCAGACTAAATCCCAGGAAAGAACAGAACATAAAAACAACAGCATGTTCAGTGTGAAAGAACAGCTTGGCATGAAGCAAAATACGTTTGCATAGTAACGTGTGCAAAGCAGACTGCAGCCTGCAAAAGGGAAAACGACAATGGGCCTGTACGGGAAACATGACAAGCCAAGGGGAGTTCATCCCCCAACCAGTAGTGTGCCAGGAGGCTTGTTTGCAGAGTGGTTGAGAAAGGGGGTGGGGCCTCCGATGAGGTCTCAGCAATCCCACTGTAGGGGACCTATTTGCGGCAACAATAAGGGTTCTTAGCCCCCAACAACCCTCAGTGGCCAAGGGGAGTTCATCCCTCAACCAGTATTGAACCAGGAGGCGCATTTGCAGAGTGGTTGAAAAAGGGGACGGGCCTCTGATGAGGTCTCAGCAATCCCACTGTGGGGGACCTATTTGTGGTAACAATAAGGGTCCTTGGCCCCCAACAACCCTCAGTGGCCAAGGGGAGTTCATCCCCCAACCAGTAGTGCGCCAGGAGGCACATTTGCAGGGTGGTTGAGAAAGGAGCTGGGGCCTCCAACGAGGACTCAGCAATCCCGCTTTGGGGGACTTGTGACAACAATAGGGGTTCTTGGCCACCAACGACCCTCAGCAGCCAAGGAGAGTTCATCCCCCAACTAGTAGTGAACCAGGAGGCGCATTTGCAGAGTGGTTGAAAAAGGGGGTGGGCCTCCAACAAGGTCTCAGCAATCACGCTGTGGGGGACTTACTTGTGGCAGCAATAGGGGTTCTTGGCCCCCAGCGACCCTCTGCAGCCAAGGGAACTTCACCCCAAACCAGTAGGGTGCCAAGAGGACCCTTTGCCGAGTGGGTGAGAAAGGGGGCGTGGTCTCTGACAAGGTCTCAGCAATCCTGATGTGGGGGACTTACTTGTAGCAACAATAGGGGTTCTTGGCCCCAATGACCCTCAGCAGCCAAGGGGAGTTCATCTGACCAACCAAAAGTGCACCAGGAAGTTCATTTGCGGAGTGGTTGAGAAAGGGGGCGGGACCTCCAACGATCTCTCAGCAGTCCCACTGTGGGGGACTTACTGGTGGTAACAGGGGTGGTTTTTGGCCCCTAACTACTCTTAGCATCCAAGGGGACTAAATTAGGGGTGGCGGAGCAATACTCCGGCCACTCACTGAACTCCGCAGTAACTGAGTGAAACTCCACGAGCTCCATCCAGGCCTAGCAGAAAGAGGAAAAATAAAGGTCAGAAACGAGCAGAAACGAGCAGAAAGAGGCAAAATAAAGGTCCTAAGGGAGCAGAAAAAGGCAGAAAAGGAGCAGAACCCACTCATACACCCAATCGCTAAGCAACTCAGATGCTCACACCCCTACTCAGACACTCACGCACCCACTCACAGACCCACTCAGACACTCACTCACTCACTCATACATCTAGTGAGACACTCATGCGCTCACTCACACACCCACTGAGACACTCATGCACTTAGTCCCACACTCACTCTCAAAGGTTACAGTTAGGAAATAACATTAAAAAAACATAGAACTTCACTTAAAAAACAAAGGTTACAGGAACATTATAGTCATGCCATTGACCATCTCATGAGTGATGTAATATGTGAGGTCAAAAGAAGTGCATTGCAGGTACATAAGTTATAGTTAGCTCAGGTAAATATAACTGCTGAATTTCTATGGTTTTGTATGGGTGAAATTGGAGCCTAACTATAACGTCCTTGTAACCTTTGTTTTTTCTCAGTAAAGTTTTTTGTTATCATATTTCCTAACTATAACATCCCTGCAACCTTATATAGATATATATATAGTGTTAGAAATGGGGGTCTCTAGTTGGCAATGGCTGGCCACTGTCCAAGTAGGGACCCTTCTTCCTAAGTCAGAGTAAGAGGGCTACACCCTTAGATAACCCCTGCTCAACCCTGTGGTAACGTAGCACGAGCAGCTAGGCTTATCTCAGAGGCAGTGTGTGAAGCATTTATGACCATACACAGTAACACAGTGAGGAACACTACAAAGGGACACCACACAAGGAGTTATAAAAAATAAGTATCTTTATATATAGACTTAACACAAGACCAATAACGATAAAAAGGCCACGATACTGTCAAATAGGATTACTCTTGAAATGCTTCAGAAATAGTTCAAAGTGCGCAAAGAGGAGTTCAGTTCAAAGCAGTGGTCTCTGCAACCCTTTTACTTACAAAGTACCTGGATTTCGTAGCAAAACCAACAAAGTGTCGCAAAGAAGTTGTAGCGATGAATTGCTGCACGCGAGGCCGGCGATGCGATAAATCCTTGCCGCGAGGGAGGATGATGCGCCGATCTGCTGATGCGTGCGGAGACGATGCGACAAACTTCTGCACGCTAGGCCGTTGATGCGATGACTCCTTGCTGCGAGGGAGGAGATGATGCGACGATCCTGTTGCGTGTGCGACCAGGTTGCGATGCGAAGAAATGGCGCTCCGCGAGGGAGCGACGGTCCTGATGCAATGCGGGGGAAATGGCAGACGTCCGGCGTCCGCGGTGCGATGTCGTGAAGCGATGATCTTGGTGCGATGATCTTTGGTTGCGAGCACTTGGAAGCCCGCAAGCGTACGGTGCGATGATCTTTGGTTGCGAGCGCTCAGCGGCAGCAGCGCGATGATTTGATCTTTGGTTGCGAGCACTCAGCGGCAGCAGCACAATGATTTTCCGGGCGCTTTCGGCTGCGGCGGCTCGCAAACGGGCGTTAGCGACGATTTCAGCACTCTCTTCTCTGTAGTACAACTAGAGGCCCTGGAACTCACAGGAGCCTCACCTGCAGATAGAAATCCTCGCTGGGAGGAATCAGGAGGCTGGTGGTGAAGTCTGATGTGCCTGAGACTTCAACAGGAGGCTAGCTCTCTCCTAGCCCTTGGGTGATTGCTTTAGCAAGATTAATAAAAGTTCTCTCAAAGTCCTTTTCCCTCTTCTTCCAAGTCCAATGGTAACCACTGCAGGCCAATCCAAGAAACAGCACACAAGCACAAGGATAGTCACCTCCTGCAGATTCCTTCAGTTACACGGTCAGAGGTTCGTCTTGATGTCCAGGAGCAATACGAATTGTAGGAGTTTCAGCACAGATATTTATACCCCAAAAGTCTTTGTTCTTAAAAGCTACAAGTCACTGAGCGTAGCCAGAACCAGTTCTGCTCAGTCCTGGAGCACTTTGTTTACCAGGCTGCATCCTTCCTTTCAGAAAGAGGGGGTCTGCTATCAGACGCACAGCAGGAGCTGGAGCCATCATTCACCTTGCCAGGCACAGCCCTATTCAAGTCAAGGAGCCACCCCTCCCCATACTCCAAATACAGATCTCTCTATTCAACCCAGGTCTGGCTCAGCCTGCCCTGTCCCTCCAAAACCAGACAGCCAATACACATAACAGCAGAGCACACTGGAAGGCTTGGGCAAGAAAATACCTACTTTCTAAAAGTGGTATTTTCAAACACAGGATATAAAAATAAACTTCACTAAAAGATGTATTTTAATATTCTGAGCTCAGGCATACGAAATTCGTTTTTCTACCATGTTCCTGGGGTCAGTTAGGACTATAGAATGTAATAGTCAAACTGGCCCATTCTGGCCTATGGGGAACAGGTAGCCTTACAGTAGTGAAAAACAAAATTGGGTGTAATTCACTACCAGGACATGCTACACACACCACGGCATGTCCTACCTTACACATACAGTGCACCCTACCATAGGGGTGACTTACATGATGCCAAGGGAAGGTTCAGGGGCTGGGAAGTGGGTGCACTTCACAGCCAAGATGGCAGTTCTGGACTGCACACAGACTCTGCAGTGGCAGGTCTGAGACACACTTCACAAGCTGCTTCTGTGGGTGGCGCAAACCAGCGCTGCAAGCCCACCAGCAGCATTCGGTTTACCAGCCCTGGGCACCCACAGGCCACACTACTAGGGACTAACAGGTAAACCAAATAAGTCAATCAGGGATATACCAATTCATATGTCATATTTACACAGGGAGCATCCGCGCTGTGGCACTGAAGGGCAGTGGCACAGCGCCCAGAGCATCTAACACCAGCAAAACAGAGGAGACAACAGCGAAAAATGGAAGGGAGACCCACGCCAATGGTGCCAGGTCTAACACGTGTCCCCTCCAGCTAAAATGTGGGGAGAACTACCCATCCCCTTGGAAGTTCTCATCACTAAGGCGGAAAAATCTGGACAGACCATCAGTATTGGCGTGTTCTGTACCAGGGCGGTGTTCCACCGTGAACTCCATACCCTGTAGGGAAATGGACCACCTCAACAGCTTGGGATTCTCACCCCTCATCTGCATCAACCATCTGAGGGGCCTGTGGTCTGTCTGAACCCGGAAGTGAGTCCCAAACAGGTATGGTCTCAGCTTCTTCAGCGCCCAGACCACAGCAAATGCCTCACGCTCAATTGCACTCCACCTCTGTTCCCGGGGAAGTAACCTCCTACTGATGAAGGCTACAGGTTGGTCTAGTCCCTCCTCATTTATCTGTGACAGGACGGCCCCTACCCCATGCTCTGAAGCGTCTGTCTGGACAACAAATTCCTTAGCAAAACTGGGCGCCTGGAGTACGGGTGCTGTACACATGGCAGTTTTGAGGGCATCAAAAGCTTTCTGACAGGTGTCAGTCCAGTTCACAATTTTTGGCTGCTTTTTGGAAGTCAGCTCAGTCAAGGGTGCAACAATGTTGCCATACCCCTTGACAAACCTCCTGTAGTAACCCGTGAGTCCTAAGAAGGCCCTCACCTGGGTCTGGGTCCTTGGGGGCTCCCAAGCCAGGATGGTTTCAATCTTGGGCTGCAGGGGCGCCACTTGGCCACTCCCAACCTGGTGTCCCAAGTACACCACAGAACCCTGCCCAATCTGGCACTTACTGGCCTTGATTGTGAGGCCTGCTCTGCGCAGCGCCATCAACACTTCCCAGAGGTGGCGCAAGTGGTCCTCCCAGGAGGAACTAAACACTGCAATGTCATCCAGGTAGGCGGCACTGAAATCCTCCAGCCCAACCAACACCTGGTTGACCAACCTCTGAAAGGTGGCAGGGGCATTCTTCATCCCAAAGGGCATCACACAGAACTTGTAGTGCCCATCTGGTGTGGAGAATGCTGACCTCTCCTTTGCCCCATCCGTTAAGGCGATCTGCCAGTACCCAGACGTCAGATCAAACGATGGGGTGCGCGTCGGTCTTCGTGACCGAATTGAGACCTCGGTAGTCCACACAGAACCTAAGTTCAGAGGTGGCACCAGGCGCTGCAGCTTTTGGTACCAAGATCACGGGGCTGGACCAAGGGCTGCTAGAGGACTCAATCACCCCTAAGGCAAACATTTTGGAGACCTCCTCCTTAATGGAAGCCCTGACCCTGTCAGTCACTCTATAAGCCTTGTGCTTGACAGGAGGACTGTCCCCGGTGTCTACCTCATGGACGCACCAATCAGTGACACCAAGCAACAGGGAAAACAAATCAGAAAATTGCCCCAACAGTTGGTGACAATCTCTCTGCTGCTCAGGGGTCAGTGTGGTGGAGAGGACCACACCCTCCACTGACCCATCCTTCTCTCCGGCACACAGGAGGTCAGGAAGAGGCTCACTCTCCTCCTCCATCCCAGCATCTGTGGCAAGAAGCATGCCCACTTCAGACCTCTCAAAGTGGGGCTTTAGGCAGTTCACATGCAGGACCCGCAAGGGGTTCCTGGGAGATTGAAAGTCCACCAAGTAGGTAACTGGACTTTTGCGCTCCACCACCTCAAATGGACTGGTCCACTTATCTTGGAGCGCACAAGGCTCCACTGGGGCCAGTACCCAAACCTTCTGACCAGGTTGAAACTCGACCAAAGTGGCATTCTGGCCGTGCCAACGTTTCATTTCCTCCTGGCTGGCTTCCAGATTTGCCTCAGCAATTTTTCTGAAACGCCGAGTCTGGTTCCTGAAGGCCAACATGTAGCTAAATACATCTTGGGGCGGTTTCCTGGGAGATTGCTCCCAGCCTTCCTTGACCAGACTCAGAGGCCCTCTTACCGGATAGCCATAGAGAAGTTCAAAGGGACTGAACCCTAAGGACTTCTGTGGCACCTCACGGTAGGCAAACAACAGGCATGGCAAGAGGACGTCCCACTTACGCCTCAGGGGCTCTTCTAGGCCCATGATCATGCCCTTCAAGGTCCGGTTGAACCTTTCAACCAGACCATTACCTTGGGGGTGGTAAGGAGTGGTGAACTTATAAGTTACCCCACACTCCTTCCACAGAGACTTCATGTACTGGGAGATGAAGTTGGTCCCCCTGTCAGACACCACCTCTCTGGGGAACCCCACGCGGGAGAAAATCCCCATCAGTGCACGTCCCACCACGGGGCCGTCACTGTCCTGAGCGGGATGGCTTCAGGGTACCGGGTGGCATGGTCCACCAAGACCAGGATGAACCTGTTGCCCATGGCTGTCTTGGGGTCCAGAGGCCCCACAATGTCAATGCCCACTCACTCGAATGGGGTACTAACAACTGGAAAGGGCTGGAGTGGGGCCTTGATCTTCCCCCCACTCTTCCCACTTGCCTGGCAAGTCTCGCAGGTTCTGCAATAAGTGTCTGAGCTCTTGCGCATCTGGGGCCAATAAAAGTGGGTGGCCAGCCTCTCAAAGGTCTTGGTCTGCCCCAGATGTCCTGCCAATGGAATGTCATGAGCCAACCCCAGTAGGAAGGCTCTGAAGCACTCGGGTACCACCACCACACGGGCTGACCCCGGCTCAGCAGCCTTAGGCTCGCTATACAGGAGACTGTTCTCCCAATAAATCAGATGTGACCCAGACAGGTCACCTGCTGCCTGGGCTGCAGCCTGACGCCGCATACCCTCAAGAGAAGGGCAAACTCTTTGCTGCTCACAAAATTCCTCCCTGGTGGGTCCCCCTTCCTGCTGCCAATGGGTCAGCTCAGGCAGGTCCCCCAGTTCAGTGATCTGCTCCCCGGTAGGCTCCAGGGCATCCCCCTCAGGGTCTGCTCCCTCCTGGGCCGTGGGAACTAAGGGGGCCGGCTCCCCGCGCCCCCTGCCCCTCCTCTCTAAGGCAGGGATCTGGGCCATACTCTCAGGCTCCAGGTCCTTCTCAACACCCTCCTTGGCTGCCATGGACCGAGTGGTAGCACACGCCCACTCAGGCAGACCCAACATCTCCAAGTGAGATCTCCTCTCCACCGTAGCCCACGGGGAGTTCTCTAAATCGTTGCCCAACAGACAGTCTACAGGCATGGCGGGCTCTCACAGCCACCTGAAAAGTTCCTGAGACCCCCCCACTCAAAGGGAACCTGAGCCACCTCACATTGGCTCTCTGAGTTGTCTGCGGACACTACTGGGTAGAATGCATGGGGGACAACCTGCTCTTTGGACACTAACCGGGCGCTGACAGCAGTTATACTGGCTCCTGTGTCTCTTAGAGCCTCCACCCTATGGCCATTGATGGTCACCCACTGCCTGTACTTTTTAGTGTTATCCGGCAGTGTAGGTTTAGGGAACATCTCAAAGTCTCCTAATGAGACGAGGGTCAACTCTACGGGATCCCACCCCTCTTGGGCACCCATCTCCTCCCCCCCCCAGGGCTACACTCGCAAGCTGGCGGGGTGGTGCACGGGGTGGTGCACTAGTATCCCTCTGAGGACACTGGGGATCATAGTATCTGTGGCCCACTTGACCACACTTAGAACAAGTAAGGGGCCCCCTTTGAACAGGCCTACCTGTCGGGGGCACTGGCTTCTTCTCTTGGGGAGGCTGGGACACCACTGCTTGGTTCCCTTGGGAATTACTTTGGGGCCCTCTTTGGAACTCCCTCGGTTTACCCCTGTCCCCCCACTTCTCTGCTGGGGACCCTGCCCACCTTTGGCGAAGTCTCCCACTGGACCCTTGCGAACCCGGGTGCTCACCCAGCGGTCCGCCTCCTCAGCAAGCTTCCTAGGGTTAGTCAGCTTGCAATCAATCAGGTGGTGGCGTAGCTCAGGAAAACAGTTACTAGATAAATGCTCCCATGCAATCAAATCATAAAGCTGCTCAAAAGTTTCTACTTTGCTACCTTTTACCCAGCGTTCCATTGCTCTGCAAAAAAAAGACACATATTCAACCCACGTGGTACCCTCTAGCTTCTTGCAGGTCCTAAACGTCTGCCTATACATTTCAGGGGTCAAACCATAGCGGGTCATCAAAGCTTCCTTCATGTGGCCATAAACCATCTGACTTTCTGGGGGAAGGTCCAACAAGGTATCCCTCCCCTCACTTATAAAGCGTCCCCACAACCCCGCTCCCCAATCCTTCTCAGGGACCCGGTGGGACACCATGGCTAATTCATAAGCTGCAAACCATTGCCCAATATCTTCACTTTTGTGGAAATCCTTAATAACCTCCTTGGGTATATACACTCTATTCTCAGTATGCACTACAGGTATGCTGCCACCAGAGGGGGAGATCCCTACACTCTTTGCTTTAATCTCCAACTCCCTCAATATTCTCTCATGCTCAAGTTTCATTTTCATAATCTCAAATTCTAACTTCTTGTTCTCTAGGTCCCTCTGACCATCCATTTTAAGCTTAGCCATCTCCATATTATGCCGCCTATCTCTCTCTCTGTCCTCCATCTCTTCTGGGGACAGACCCCTGGCGGACACACTAGTGCCCGGGCTGGAAATTGCTTTATCTCCCACCAGGTCTACTACTTCACCCTGCTGCTCTCCTGCATTCTCTTCCCCCTCCACAGGCTCTCCCATATTCTTAGGGGCATCCCTGGCTTCTAGCCAGGCCTTCAGCGCCTTGTAATACTCCTCCCTTCTAGTGAGACCTGTGATAGGGACTGTGAAGCGTTCGCAAAAATATTTGAGCTGCTTGGCATTGTAGGTTTCTAATTTCTCTTCTTCCCAGGAGAGATCCTCCGAGGCATTGGATCCGGGCTTGCCCATTGTAGCAATAACTGGCAATATTAATCAAAAATAGAATCAAAAAACCTCAAAAACGTATGTGGTTGCGTTATGGTCTGCACTCACTAGTAGTGTACACTATAATTACTGTATGCGATCATAAATGCAAGTCCAGATCCTCACCGCTGACCACCAATGTTAGAAATGGGGGTCTCTAGTTGACAATGGCTGGCCACTGTCCAAGTAGGGACCCTTCTTCCTAAGTCAGAGTAAGAGGGCTACACCCTTTGATAACCCCTGCTCAACCCTGTGGTAACGTAGCACGAGCAGCTAGGCTTATCTCAGAGGCAGTGTGTGAAGCATTTATGACCATACACAGTAACACAGTGAGGAACACTACAAAGGGACACCACACAAGGAGTTATAAAAAATAAGTATCTTTATATATAGACTTAACACAAGACCAATAACGATAAAAAGGCCACGATACTGTCAAATAGGATTACTCTTGAAATGCTGCAGAAATAGTTCAAAGTGCGCAAAGAGGAGTTCAGTTCAAAGCAGTGGTCTCTGCGACCCTTTTACTTACAAAGTACCTGGATTTCGTAGCAAAACCAACAAAGTGTCGCAAAGAAGTTGTAGCGATGAATTGCTGCACGCGAGGCCGGCGATGCGATAAATCCTTGCCGCGAGGGAGGATGATGCGCCGATCTGCTGATGCGTGCGGAGACGATGCAACAAACTTCTGCACGCTAGGCCGTTGATGCGATGACTCCTTGCCGTGAGGGAGGAGACGATGCGATGATCCTGTTGCGTGTCCGACCAGGTTGCGATGCGAAGAAATGGTGCTCCGCGAGGGAGCGATGGTCCTGATGCAATGCAGGGGAAATGGCGGACGCCCGGCGTCCGCGCTGCAATGTCGTGAAGCGATGATCTTGGTGCAATGATCTTTGGTTGCGAGCACTTGGAAGCCCACAAGCGTACGGTGCGATGATCTTCGGTTGCGAGCGCTCAGCGGCAGCAGTGCGATGATTTGATCTTTGGTTGCGAGCACTCAGCGGCAGCAGCGCAATGATTTTCCGGGCGCTTTCGGCTGCGGCGGCTCGCAAACGGGCGTTAGCGACGATTTCAGCACTCTCTTCTCTGTAGTAGAACTAGAGGCCCTGGAACTCACAGGAGCCTCACCTGCAGATAGAAATCCTCGCTTGGAGGAATCAGGAGGCTGGTGGTGAAGTCTGATGTGCCTGAGACTTCAACAGGAGGCTAGCTCTCTCCTAGCCCTTGGGTGATTGCTTTAGCAAGATTAATAAAAGTTCTCTCAAAGTCCTTTTCCCTCTTCTTCCAAGTCCAATGGTAACCACTGCAGGCCAATCCAAGAAACAGCACACAAGCACAAGGATAGTCACCTCCTGCAGATTCCTTCAGTTACACGGACAGAGGTTCGTCTTGATGTCCAGGAGCAATACGAATTGTAGGGGTGTCAGCACAGATATTTATACCCCAAAAGTCTTTGTTCTTAAAAGCTACAAGTCACTGAGCCTAGCCAGAACCAGTTCTGCTCAGTCCTGGAGCACTTTGTTTACCAGGCTGCATCCTTCCTTTCAGAAAGAGGGGTCTGCTATCAGACGCACAGCAGGAGCTGGAGCCATCATTCACCTTGCCAGGCACAGCCCTATTCAAGTCAAGGAGCCACCCCTCCCCATACTCCAAATACAGATCTCTCTATTCAACCCAGGTCTGGCTCAGCCTGCCCTGTCCCTCCAAAACCAGACAGCCAATACACATAACAGCAGAGCACACTGGAAGGCTTGGGCAAGAAAATACCTACTTTCTAAAAGTGGTATTTTCAAACACAGGATATAAAAATAAACTTCACTAAAAGATGTATTTTAATATTCTGAGCTCAGGCATACAAAATTCGTTTTTCTACCATGTTCCTGGGGTCAGTTAGGACTATAGAATGTAATAGTCAAACTGGCCCATTCTGGCCTATGGGGAACAGGTAGCCTTACTGTAGTGAAAAACGAAATTGGGTGGAATTCACTACCAGGACATGCTACACACACCACGGCATGTCCTACCTTACACATACAGTGCACCCTACCATAGGGGTGACTTACATGATGCCAAGGGAAGGTTCAGGGACTGGGAAGTGGGCGCACTTCACAGCCAAGATGGCAGTTCTGGACTGCACACAGACTCTGCAGTGGCAGGTCTGAGACACACTTTACAAGCTGCTTCTGTGGTGGTGCAAACCAGCGCTTCCACCAGCAGCATTCGGTTTACCAGCCCTGGGCACCCACAGGCCACACTACTAGGGACTAACAGGTAAACCAAATAAGCCAATCAGGGATATACCAATTCATATGTCATATTTACACAGGGAGCATCCGCGCTGTGGCACTGAAGGGCAGTGGCACAGCGCCCATAGCATCTAACACCAGCAAAACATCGGAGACAATAGCAAAAAATGGAAGGGAGACCCACGCCAATGGTGCCAGGTCTAACATATAGATACATATATAAATTAGCCACTGACTGTCACCAGTAGGTAGTTATAGTTAGGACCTTGTTTCTGTTCAAAAAGCGTTTTTTCTTTTGCCAATATCTTTGGCGCCGTTCGACGAATCTTCGCGAAACTAATGGCCCACTCACTTCAGCTGCTGTGTTGAAAGTTTTGGGGAAACTGTTGACGCAGCTACAGCCCGAACTGCTGAACGGAATTACACCAAATGTGGCAGAAAGGTAGCTCTTGGTCTAGAGTGCACTCTTTTTGTTCAATGGTATAAATCCGTTCAGTAGTTCCTGAGAAATTTAAATATTTCTCGGATATACAAATATGGCCGTGGAGGATCCGTGAACCCTCCCGATCTCGAGCCTGTGATCTGATTGGCTGGCAACACTTCAAACCAGGTAGTGTTGGCAGCCATCTTGTGACTCGGTTGAACCGAGTCACATTAAAAAGGTCAAAAAACATTACAAATTAAGAAAGGGGGGCAGAAACACCCTGACCCCCTAGGCCTGCTGAGGAGGTCCCTGTCCCCCTGGACCAAAAAAAGGGTTTTTAAAAAATTTTTGGTGGGATTTACGTTGGATCCACAAATCTGGCCGAAAAAAACAAAGCACAGACTCCTGCGCTTCATTTTCTTTAAGCCCCCAGGTGGGCCAGGTCCCAGGAACAATTATTAAAATAGATGTGGGGTTCCTCGCAGGCCCCCGCAGCCCAAGGGGAATGCCACCTCCTCTGGGCTATGTTTATTAAATGTGGGGGGCCACATGGGGCCCACCGCAGCACCAGGGACCGCCACCTCCCCTGGGCTTTCTCTTTAAAATGAATTCGTGGGGGGGCTCCTCCCCCCCCACCAAGTCCTGGGGACCGCCACCTCCCCGGGGCTAATTATGTTAAATGCAGGGGCCACGCGGCCACCCCGCAGCCCCAGGGACCGCCACCTCCCTGGGGCTAAATTCAAATGATGTGTAGGGGGCTCCAGACATTTGTCATTTGAGATGTCATCAGTGATGTCATCAGTGATGTCATTGACCATGTCATGAGTGATGTATTATGTGAGGTCATAACCAGTGCATTGCCGGGGCGTGAGTTAAAGTTAGCTAAGCTAACTATAACGCCTGAATTTCTCTGGTTTTGTATGAGTGAAATGTCAGCCTAACTATAACGTCCCTGTAACCTTTGGATTTTTCCGTGAATATCTAAGGTTTTTTAAATGTAAATTTCTAAGTACAACATCCCTGAAACCTGCGGATTTTTCAGTGAATATATATATATATAGTGATCAAGGCGGTACGCCGCCGAAACGCGTCTAGGTCGATTGTATGGATTAAAAAACTTCTTTTTTTCACCATCTCACGGAGTCAGTGCCTGTTTGTTCGCCGCCGTCAGGATTGGAGTTTAATATATATATATATATATATATATATATATATATTGAAAATACAAAGGTCAAAGTAATGTTATAGTTAGGGGAACATGTCAGTGGCAACAATAATGTTTTGAACTAAAAAACACAAAAATTCATCACTTATAGTTAGCAGAGCTAACATCATTCATGGCATGTTCTATGACATAATTGATGACATCATCCAATGAGTGTGTTATGTTTTACACTTTACATAGTGGCAGCTGCCTACCATATTAATTTCCTACCTTATTTTGTACAGCCTGTGTCCAGCTAATGGGTCTAAGTGTTTACAAAATGCATGTGCTTCTAATGCATCATAGGTTTGTAGAAGTATTGAACATGTGATAAATCTTTGAGTTGAAGAGTAACTCTGTGTGCAGATGACTCTTGACAAACTGTGTCCAGTATGTTTCACACAAGTTTTTGGTTCAGCAGAAAAAGTGTCCAACAGGGCAAAGATTCTACTTAGTAAATACTTAGGGTAATATATACAAAGAAGTGACCGAGCGTGGCGTTAGCCTTCTTGGCTTAAGGCCGCGCTCTGCCACTTCTGAAATGCAAGGCTGCACTGTATTATAATAATATCGAGCAGCCCTGCATTTCCCCCTGCACTGGAGCTAATTTCAGCTGCATAGCGCCAACTCAGGCACCCTTCCAACATAGTGCAAGGGTGCTTGCATTGTGGGGAATGATTGTTTATGTGCAGGAAGGTGTCCCTTCCTACGAATAAACAATCTTAAATGGCGATTTGTAACTTCTATGTGTGCTGCTTAACTATAACTTGCGCCCCTGCCATGCACAGTGTTGTCATCGATGATGTAATTTCTGATGTTGCCGTGATGTTATCAATGATGTCATAGAACATGTCATGAATGATGTAATATGTGAGCTCATAAGGTGGGCATATCGAGGCCAAGAGTTATAGTTACTGTAGAGCCCGAGTTATAGTTATTTGAGATAACTAGTTTGACCAGTTTGAAAGCGATAATATACCCATCAAACTGACAAGGTAAAATTTCGATTTTACATTTCCTCCAAATATACAAAATTGAATTTGAATCTGTAATCAGAAATCATATTAACAAAACAGGTAAGTCTCTCTTCTACTTGGAGGTCAAATTTGTAGCCCAACATTGGTAGGCCCGTTCACGGATTTCTGGCAGAATACTAATGGTAAGACATGGGAACGAAACAGATCTTTAAACCATCATACCACGTAGTCAGAGATACAGCGACGAGCAACAAGCACTGAATTTTTATGCCAGAGGAAATGGATGCTACTTAGGCCCTCATTACGAGTCACCAGTAACTGGTGTCATGCTTGCTATTGCACCTGATGACGTTCGACTCCCCAGAGTCACAAATTATTGAGTGCAATAAATACCACAGAAATAGCAGTTTTTGGGGAATATCCTGCAGGCTCTGATGCTTATTGCACTAAAATCTACATGTCTCGATAAATACTGAGCATTTTTGTCCCAATATATATCAGCAGGTTTGTCCTATCGATTTTACCACAAAACTCTGAATTGTAATATGTGTGATAACAGCAGTGATTGCAATTAATTCCACTGCTTGCAAATATAGCCATAGTTTGGTAAGTTGCCCCAGTCACAATGGCACTATAGTAAACATCATAGTGCAATAAGTACGTCCTATGGCAGCTCTGTTAAGGGGTTTGTTCTGTGGCAGGCAGGGACAGTTCTGTTAAAGGATATGAAGAAAGAAAAGTTAGACGATTGAAAGGAGTGATGTGGGTCATGATGAGGGAGTAATGGAAGTATGGTGTTTTAGTGTACTTAAGTAGATGGCTTGTTGAGGGATTGTTAGGACATGTGGCAGGGGAAATTCCCCAATCAGCCTTCATTGTCACCCTAATGTTCTTTTTCTGTGGATGCCAAGGTCCCTTCCTCAGCCCCCCGTGGTCCGCCAATTTAACCCTAACTCTACCCTCCATAAGGATAACACCTACATGCAGGTATTTGCCTCATTGCATGTATAACAATGACATTAATAGGAATACCTGGGCTCCCTTTGGACCACCAAACCTGACAAGTTCAAATACTTTTTGACATGGTGCAACACATAATGCAGCATAAAAAGCAACTTATTAGTTGCAATTGATTGTTGCGAAGCAAAGCAAACTCTGAGACCAAAGAATGAGTAGAGTGTATGGACTTCAGTGGGTGTTGATGGGAGTGGGATTGTGTAGGGCTTTGGTCTAAAAAGTTCTAATGAAATAGTGATGGTCCCAGATGAGCCTGCTGATGCTTTATTTTTGGAGCTCTGCATTCTTTCCAGTCAAAATGATAGCAATATGTTTGAAGGAGGAAAGATGTGAAAAGCCAGATTTTGTGAAAGAATGATCCTCCAGTCCAATGATGCTCTAGACTTCCAAGGTTTTCTCCTTTAAGGTCTGTCCTCTTATGTGAGGATCACATACAGATGTGCACATTAATGGAACAAGCCCAACTTGAGTTATACCAGCCACATAGGTCTCCTTCTATAACAGATTGTGTCACTCCAATTACTTCAAGAATGCAATTATATTATATATTATACTTCCTTTCCATGCTTTACACTTCACCCATGTCACTCACCTCCTCTTGTGGCTCACTCGAGAGAAACACTGGAACTGTGAAGGAAAGGTGGAGGTGGAAACAAGACAACCTGAACAGTGATAAATGGAAAATCTCACTTGAAAGATAAATGATGACCTATGCCTACGTCACCTTCCTCAAAACTAACACACATGCCCAAACTTTCTATGCAGGAAGTTACATCAGTATTACCCGAGACCATCACTAGAAAATGCTTAGTTATAATGCACACATCAAATTGTTTAAACATCATATGGCCTACAGGTCCTTTTTACTTCTGTTTCGATCAGCTGCACAGGAAAGAATTTGCCTGCTTGTGACTGTCAGTGGCAGTGGCTGGCCCACTCATGGTATGACAGCCTGATTTAGGCTGTAAAGATGGGTCTGGAATTAATGTCTTAAGAGACCTTTTACAGGGTTACCTATGAACTGCCTGTGATGGATGCCTCTATGTGTGACTCTAGTGAGGTTTCAGAGATGTTATTGATTTTTCTCATAAAAAACCCTCATTCACGCACTCAGGTGTTAGGGCGGTATATCTTGGTTCTCCGCCTATTCGTGATGTGACAGCATCATCATTGGGTTTTATGTTGGGTATGCTGACCTCCACCTGGAGGTAGACCGACTGGTAATACAGTAGTGCCCAGAGATAAAAAGGTGAAGTGCTCTAGTGAAGTGTTGTTAAAAAATCCTACATTACCAAAATCTTTTATTATATGGAAATGTGGGTTGATTAAAAATAAAAGATGTGCGTATGTAGATCACGTTACCAATCTCACGCACTAGTTAGTCCATGTGTAGGTCGACATGTTACAGCCCCATTTACGCCCAGCCGGGTCTGGGGGCTTTCTTCAGGACCTAAGAAAAGTGAATAGTTGTGTGTTGGACAACTATAATAAGTGGGTCATTGACTTACCACTTGGTTTTTGCATTATCAGGTCATTGGTACCTGGAAGGGTCCTATTTCGGGCCTCCTCGAGGGACCGGCGAGACTCTCCAAGCCTGCTCCGGCCTCTGGAGTGATGACTTGTGCTCGCTTTACTCACGGCGACCCACTTATTATAGTTGTCCAACACACAACTATTCACTTTTCTTAGGTTCTTAAGAAAGCCCCCAGACCAGGCTGGGCGTAAATGGGGCTGAAACATGTCGACCTACACATGGACTAACTAGTGCGTGAGATTGGTAACGTGATCTACATACGCACATCTTTTATTTTTAATCAACCCACATTTCCATATAATAAAAGATTTTGGTAATGTAGGATTTTTTAACAACACTTCACTAGAGCACTTCACCTTTTTATCTCTGGGCACTACTGTATTACCAGTCGGTCTACCTCCAGGTGGAGGTCAGCATACCCAACATAAAACCCAATGATGATGCTGTCACGTCACGAATAGGCGGAGAACCAAGATATACCACCCTAACACCTGCGTGCGTGAATGAGGGTTTTTTATGAGAAAAATCGATAACTTATGACCCTGGTGATACATGTACAAGTGGTCCATTCCCTCATGATCTTTGTATACTATTTGGAAGCTGAATGGATCATTGCTTCTCCCTCCCCCCCTTTTTAGGTCTTGCCTACGCAGCGCGCATGCGCTGATTAGGAGACCTTTAGCCGTCGTACAGCTCTTTTTCCAAGCACATACTCGTGCTTGTGGCGGCATACAGCTTGCGGGAGTGCGCAGCGGCGCGCCACAAGCACGAGTGTGTGCTTTGAAAAAGAGCAAACAGCTGCTGCTTAGTGCGCGTGCACGTGCACTCCCCCCACCCCTCCCACTTGTTTACTTCTTCAAGCCTCAAGCCCGCCCAGCTGCAAGAGTTGTCTCCTGTGTGTGCGTGCGTGCACTCCCCCCACCCCTCCCACTTGTTTACTTCTTCTATTGCAGAGTTCTTAAATAAACTTTCTCTCAAATGTATTGCAGCGATTGCAGCGTTTTAAAATAAACTTTCTTTCACTTTACCTCTCTTGTTTCATTCTTCACTCCTTTTTTTCTCCTTTCATCCTTCCTGTTCTCCACTAACCTCATTTTCTCTCTCTTCTCTGTATCTTAGTCTCTGTCAGTCTCCCTTTCTCTCCCTCTATAATTTTCCTTCCTCATGTCATTCTCTGGCCCTTCTACATCCCTTCACACATATCACAATGTTTCTTCTTTCCTTTCGTTGTATCTCCCACTCCCTCCTCTTTCTCCTCGCCATAGCTAAAGCGCACTTTTCATTCACTTTCCTTTCGCAGCTTTCTCGTCACTCCTCGTTTTATTCTCTTTCATAGCTCTCACTCGCCCACCTCTTTTCGTTCTCCCCGTCTCTCCCACCCTTCCATGTTTCATTCTTTCTTCTTGCCCACCTCGTCCCACTCTTCTCTTTCCTCGCATATCTCTCTGACTCTCTTTTACGTTCCCCTCTCGCACATCGCTTCGTCAGTGTTTCGCGCACTCTGTCACAATTCCGCATTGCCTACAAATATTAGCCTTATATCCACATTGCTTTAAAATGTCAGCATTAGTAAATGTGCTTTGGAATATCCTCTTTGCTTTCAAAGCCTTAGCCTTAGTTATTCACTCACTGGTGCACAGCTTTTTGTTTTCTTTTTTTATTAGCCATTCACTCACTCTGTGGTTCGCGCACTTTGTTGTTCAAGCATGCAGACAGCGCGGCTTGTTAGCACTTACATTACAATGCTAAATTAAGAAGTGTTAGCAGGAAACAGACCAGAGGCGCCACTGTGGCACAAGCCAGACAGAGCCATCCTCCTTGATTCCTGTTTCCCCTCCGCGGAGACTTTGTTTACGGTTACTTCCTAACACTTCCATCCCCCATAAGCCTGTCCTTTCTACTGGTAGATCTTTACCACAGTGTTGTTAAAGGGCCGTAATTTTATCTACAGTATGGGTAAACGCGTGTAAAATGAACTACAAAAAAAAAATGGAGGGATTAAAAAAAAAAAAAAAAATGTAAAAAAGTTTCTTTTTTCACATGGACACGGCTATCATTTCATTTGTGTTTTGGATTTACTGTGGCAGTTTTCACATCGCTTTTTACCTCGTGCTCTCTCTGGTGTTTTTGGGTTGTTGGAATCATTGCCTCGGTAGTTTGCTTTCAACTTTTATTGCTATTTGTCTTATATTTTTCTTCACAGCCTAATTAACTCTAATTTTGTCGCAGTCTCTTTCTTTTTTATTTACCTTGTTTATTTCTTCGTGCACAGGACAAGGCAAAATGGATGTGACTTTTTCCGCGTCACTTCTTCACTGTATTTCCCCCCCCACTCTCTTTTTGTCTCGCTCCTTCTCTCTCTCCCCTCTCAAATTCTCTCTCTCCTTCATTCTCTCTCCTCTCTCTCTCTTTTTTCGCCCTTCAATCTCTATCTCACCCCTTTGTCTCTTTCTCTTTCTAACCCCTTCATTCACTCTCTATCCCCTTCTTTCTCTCTCTCTCTCCCCTTTATTCTCTCTCCTCTCGCTCTCTCTTCTCTCTCACTCACTCTCTCACTTGAGCTCCATCTGCCATTCCCTCTTCCATTCTTTCTCTCTCGTATTTGCTCCTCCGCTTTCATCCCCTTTGGACTGCAGGTTCGAAACATCTACACAGCAGACAAGAAGTCTCTCGAGCGGTCTTATTACAGCGCTGTCTAGTTATTAGCTTTAAATGACAGTTTGTGTATTTTGCTCAAGTCAGTAATCGATTTATCAAACTTTTTTAAAAAGTCTCTATTGTCACACATTCTATGTAACATGGATGTATTTTAAAATGACAGCATTCGTTATTCGCTCGTGCACTGCTGTCTGCTGAAACGAACAGCTAATACAGGACAAGGCGACATAAGCAGAAGCATTTAACAATGTATTAATGTATTAGTTTTTCGGTGCATCCATCCATTCACAGTCAATCTACCATTCACACTTCTGCGCATCCATCTTTTGTTGCAACCATACCTTTTCTCAGTATTTTAGTTATATTTTTATTCGCCGCCTTATTAACTGTATTTAGCTCTCACTCAGTCTACTGTTTTTTGGGGTTTTATTTTATTCTCCCACAGGGCAAGGCAACATTGGCTGTTACTTTTTGCCCATCACTTCTTCCCTCTGTCTCTCTCCCCCCACTCTCTTTCTCTCTCTCCCTCTCTAATTCACTCTCTCTCCTCTCTCACTCCACCCTTCATTCTGTGTCCACCCTTTCTCTCTCTATTTCTCTCCCCTTTAGTCGCTTTCTCTCCCCTTCTTTCTCTCTCTCTCTCTCTCTCTCTCTCCCCTTCATTCTCTATCCTCTCACTCTCTCTTCTCTCTCAATCACTCTCCCACTTGACATTCATCTGCCATTTCTTATGCACTCAATGTAGCATCATTAGATATAGTTTCTATGGTTTTTAAAAATTAATATAAAACCATATCAAATAAAACAAGCATTGGCATAGCCAATAGGTCTCACATTTGGGACCATATAAGTGTTTAGGCGTGCAACAATTAATGTTGTTGCACAAAGGATATTGTGCTAAATAACTAAACACTTATAAGGTCCCAAAGGCGAGACCTATTGGCTATGCCAATGCTTGTTGATTTCATATAGGTTTCAGAGATGCCAGAGTCAGTGGTCAAATGCAAAAAGAACAAATGATGGACAGAATGCTGCACAATGGCAAAAACCCACCCCAGTACAAAGATCTGGGCCTAAATCCATCGTTTGTTTTGCTCCCCAAGCCATTCTAGTTAAGACCCAGCTATATGCAAATCAGTCTTGACCCTGTTCCCCATGGGAACAGTCCAGCCTGAACTGCCAGGCCAGGTCCTCCCTGGACTGGAAAAAAGCATCCTGGGACTGGTTTTGAGGCATCATCCCTCATCAGTCAGGCTAGCTTGACTCCAGTGGCATGGAGAGCACGGGACCCACGTCTTGGCATATCCGTCCCACACGGGGAGACAAATGCGAAAAGAACAAATGACAGACAGAATGCTGAAAAATGGCAAACATTCACCCCAGTACAGAGATCTGGGCCTAAATCCATTGTTTTTTTGCTCCCCATGCCATTCCAGTTCAGACCCAGCCATATGCAAATAAGTCTTGACCCTGTTCCCCATGGGAACAGTCCAGCCTGAACTGCCAGGCCAGGTCCTCCCTGGAATGGAAACAAGCATCCTGGGACCGGTTTCGGGGAATCACCCCTCATCAGCCAGGCTAGCTTGACTCCAGTGGCATGGAGAGCACGGGACCCACGTCTGGGCATACCTGTCCCACTCGTGGAGACAAATGCAAAAAGAACAAATGATGGACAGAATGCTGCACAATGGTAAACATTCACCCCAGTACAGAGATCTGGGCCTAAATCCATCGTTTTTTTGCTCCCCATGCCATTCCAGTTTAGACCTTGCCATATGCAAATCAGTATTGACCCTGTTCCCCATGGGAACAGTCCAGCCCGAACTGCCAAGCCAGGTCCTACCTGGGCTGGAAACAAGCATCCTGGGACCAGTTTCGGGCATCACCCCTCATCAGCCAGGCTAGCTTGACTCCAGTGGCATGGAGAGCATGGGACCCACGTCTGGGCATACCCGTCCCACTGGGGGAGACAAATGCAAAAAGAACAAATGATGGACAGAATGCTGCACAATGGCAAACATTCACCCCAGTACAGAGACAAGGGCCTAAATCCATCATTTTTTTGTTCCCCATGCCATTCCAATTCAGACCTAGACATATGCAAATCAGTCTTGACCCTGTTTTCCATGGGAACCGTTCTGCCTGAAGTGCCAGGCCAGGTCCTCCCTGGACTGGAAACAAGATCCTGGGACCGGTTTCAGGGCATCACCCCTCATCAGCCAGGCTAGCTTGACCCCATTGGCATGGAGAGCACGGGACCCATGTCTGGGCATACCCGTCCCACTGGGGCAGACACATGCAAAAAGAACAAATAATGGACAGAATGCTGCACAATGGCAAACATTCACCCCAGTACAAAAAGAAAAGTCAGGCAGAAAGTCACAGAAAAATCACAGAGGTCTGGGTGTGACATCAGTAAGACAGAACAGAGGTCTAGGACAGGATACCATGCACACTTATGCATGTGTGTTATGAGTACACTAAGAAAACACATGAGAATAAGTATCAGGTCCCATCTGTTCCACGATCAATTCCCTGTATGTTGCAGGCCTAACATTATTGTCAACATTATGAGTCAGTCAGGTGTAATAAGATTAGTCACCCATTGACTGATTTCCTAGGTGATAAAAATAAAAACGTGTTATTTTGCTCTCATTCTTTAGAGTCCAGTAATTTTATACCAAAGAAACAAAGGGTTGTATTTCACATATTACCTAATGGTATATTAGAATCTTCATCATTTTTGTGCACATAGAGACTAGAACCCCTGCGTTCACCTATATATCCCCTACATGCATGAACTCAAGAGGCTAACAGCAATCCACATATGTGTCCAAGTTTGCTACAGGTATAGTCATCATCATCATCATCATCATCATCATCATATCATCATCATCATACTTTATTCGGCTCAAAACCATAAAAGCAAAAGACATATTATAAAGTGAAACATATACAGACATCAATACAAAAACAATACTACAGCCATAAAAAATTACAGCATTACAGAAGTCCCATAAAGTTTAATTATAGTGAGGGCAGCTTTGATAAAGTTTAAAACAGCATTACAAATGTCAGTGGAAGTTGATATAATAAAGCAGTGTGATGTTGTCTAATTGGCCACACGCAGGCGAGGTACCAATAATAGTCTACGTGGAACACTATAAATTATTCTAAATAGTATAAAGTGACTCGTGCTTTGGTGCTAGGATAAGTCAGGGTTACATATGGGGAGTGAGTCAAACAATCTACCCTGTATCGGGAAGAAGTTAAAAAATGCAGGGTGTTAAGTCTGAAACGAGGAAGCAAAAATCTATGTTAAACATTTTGAATAAAAGTAAGGTACGGTTCAGACTCTATAAGAACCTGAAAGACCTTTCACCGAAATCACAGATTTCGGTGCAGGGATGTTTAGGGGGCACCATGGGTGTCCCCCAGGCCCCATGGTGGAGGTCCAGGGGATAAGGGGGCCCTGCTAGGGGACCCGAATGTCACTTTCTGACAGCCTTTCCATATCGGAAAGGCCAACATGGAAAGGCTATCGGAAAGTGCCATCCTAATCCCGACGGCGGAGCCGAGGCTGTCTCTGCTGTGATTATGGGATTTTGGTGGCTTCCAACCCTCCGAAGGGCTCAAGGAGCCCGTTGGAAGCGCAGCGTAATCCCCCCACAGGTTTCACTCCGACTGCCATCATCCTAATTCGGCAGTCGGAGTGAAACCAATGATGTCGGGTGGAAAGCCTCTGACAGCTGGTCAGAGGCTTTCCGTCCGACATCGTAATCGGGCCCTATGTCTAAATCTTTGGGGTATCATAGTATTGAGTGACACCCATTCTAGAAGAAGTTTGTTTTAAATATAAAAGCCAAGGGATTCAGAGTACATTATCAAGAGCCATACAATCAATCAAAACGGATTTTGATAATCCTATTATGTGGTCACATTATAGGCCCAGATGGAAACACCACGATTTTACATGCTCACATTTTTAAGTTGCCTTCTTTTCTTAAACATGATGGCATTTTTTTTTTTTATATTCTTTTTATTAAACAATTGTGACAGTACAGCGGAAGGCATCGAGGCCACACAACAATCAGATACAGTGGTAGTAAAACAATTGACTGTAGCTTACAGGTTAGACACAGTGTCTGTACAACATTAAGTCGGAGTAAGATCAATGTCCACTTTAGCCCTACGCAATTCCTCCTTTGGGGATATACATAATTCACCAACCGATACATTCCATTTGGCCCATTTTTGATCCCATTTCTTAGGACAGCCCCTGTGTTTAAAAACATCTTTCTCTGCGATCATCGCATTGTCCATGTCGTTAGCCCATCTCTGATATGTGGGCAAATCTCCAGTCCCCCATGTCTGAGCTATGTTCCTCTTAGCAAGGGTGAATCCTAGTGAGGCCCATGTGTGCTCAGTTTGGGTCAGGTCGGTGGCCTCCCATACATTTAGTAAGCAAAGTCGCGGGGAGTTGGCAATGTTTTTCCCGCTCACCTTCTTAAGTGCGGAGATGATTTTCTCCCAGTATGGCTGAATGCTTGGGCACTCCCAGAGCGTGTGGAAAAATGTGCCTTCCGTGGTGCACCTCCTGAGGCACCCAGAATCCGGTCTACGCCCCATTTTCACCAGTGTATGTGCAGATAGATAGGTTCTTTGTAGGATTTTGAGCTGGACTAACCCTAGCCTCATTGGGATAGCGACTTCTTTGGGGGAGGAGAGTGGTTCCTGCCAGTCGTCGTCCTCCAAATACCCAATATCCGATTCCCACAACTGCCGGAGATGTATCAACGGGTCCGGCCTATTATTTATTAATTTACGATATGTGAGTGATATTGCTGTGCGTGACATGGGATCCGCTAAAAGTCTATCCTCCAGTGGGGAGGCCTCGGGCAAAGCCTCACCACTCGCCACAACGGTAGTTATAGCATGGCGTATTTGTAAGTAGCGGAACGTCTCTGACCCTGCCAGTTGATATTCCACTTGTAGGTCTCTAAATGGAACTATCTCGTTTCGCTTCCAAAGGTCACCAACTGAAGAGATGCCAATTATGTCCCATTTATCGAAGCCCGGGCATTTGCTCAGTGTGCCGAGTTGCTCGGACTCCCATAAGGGAGTGATCAATGTTATTTTTTTGTGCCACCCCAGTGTTTTTGTAGCGCGGTGCCAGATTGCGACTGTTTGGGCCATAGGACCAGTGAGGCATTGGCGTTTGTGGTTAGAATAGAGTGCACGCCGATAACCCCCCGGGTCCATTATCCATTTTGTCCATGCGGTAGGCCAGTTCGGACGGTGAGGCAAAGACCCATTGATTGATTACTGCGAGCTGGGAGGCCCAGTAATATTGTTTGAGGTCGGGCAACACGATTCCTCCGTCGTACCATCCCCATGTCAGTTTATGTGTCACGATGTGTGGGTTTTTCCCATCCCATAGAAGAGTCCTAACCTCGCTCTCTACACTGGTAAAGTATGTGTCTGGTACTTTATAGGGGGTGTTTTGCAGCACGTACAAGAATTGAGGCAACACCAGCATTTTAAACAGCGCTGCTCTGCCCAAAAGAGTTAGGGGCAGAGACCGCCAGAGGAGCACATCGTTGTGGAGTCTAGTCAGCGGGGCCTTGAGATTGATTTCATAGAATTGGGTTGGATGCTGGGTTATATATATACCGAAATAACAAAATCCCTCAGTGGCGACTGTAACGTTGGTGCCTTTGGGCATCCGTGGCAAGGGACCCTGAAGCATATAGAGTACAGATTTTGTCCAATTAATAGTATACCCTGAGTGTGTGCTAAAAATTGCAAAAATATGTAAGATCCTATGGATCGAAGCCGATGGAGCCGCGACATACAATAAGACGTTGTCAGCATAGAGGGAGATTCTATCTTCGTGGTGGTCAGTCCATTTCAGCCCCCTGATCATGGGGTCGCCCCTAACCAAGGTCGCAAAGGGTTCCAATATCAAAGCAAACATGAGGGGCAACAGGGGGCAACATTGTCTAGTCCCCCTCTCTAGACGAAATTGCCGGGATGTGTGTTGGTTGACAACTATTTGGGCAGTCGGTTCTGAGAACAGTAGCTTGACCCACTTTATGAAATTGGGGCCGAATCCCATACGTTCGAGGAGAGCAAATAGGTAAGGCCATTCAATGGTGTCAAATGCCATTTTTGCATCTAACGACAGCAATGCTGCATCTTCTTGGATGGTGTTAATTCTCCCCATCACCCCATGTAGTCTTCTAAGATTGAGGGCCGTGTTCCGGCCAGGCATGAAGCCTGATTGATCTGGGTGCACAAGCTTACAGATGACGGAGATCAAACGGTTGACCAATACCTTGGCGAGAATTTTTGCTTCGGCAGTTAACAGTGAGATTGGGCGATAGGAGTCACACCTCGTCGTTGGTTTACCTTGTTTATGTATGACGACCACTGAGGCCAGCATCAGGTCTCTAGGTAGGGACCCAGTTTGGCAGCTCTCTAGAAACATAGCTCGGAGAGCGGGTGTTATCTTGGAGGTCACCAATTTGAACAGTTCTATTGGGAGCCCGTTAGGGCCCATGGCGTTCCCCGATTTCAGCCCTCGTATAGCATTTGCTATTTCCTCTTCGGTTAGATCACTCTCCAGGGAATCACGATCTTCTGAGGTGAGAGTAGTAACCGGAATGGTGGCCAGGAGGTCCCTGGAGTCAGTAAGGGTAGTGCAAGTAGTGGAGGAATATATGGAGGCAAAGTGGGATGCTAAGGCCTCAGCAATCTGCTGCGGGTCACTCAACATTTCTACCATTCCCCCCTCAATAAGGGGCACCCATCTCTGTGCGGCCTCCCGCTTCTCTAACCATGCGAGCAATTTCCCCATATTGTCACTCAACTCGTATATTTTGTGCAGAATAGCTTTCTGTTTTGATCTAGCTGCCTCCGTTGCAAGCTGTCGGTAGTCTTGTCTTTTTACGCTAAGAGTGTGTGTGGTCTGTTCGTCATCTGTGGTTGCCACCATGTCTTCCAGCCCCCGAATCTCATGTTCCAGGGTCTCTAATTGCGCCCTAAGTTCCTTCTTATGTCCCGCCATTAATGAGAGTGTCTGACCCTTAATAACTGCTCCAAAAGCCCCCCACAGGATCTGATGGGAGTCTACAGTATTTGTATTCTCATTGAAGTAGTGGTCTACCCCTTTTAGAATTGAACTCCTAACATGTGGGATCTTCAAACACCACAGGTTTATGGACAGGGTGATACGCCTATTCTCCTGAGGCAGAGCTAACTGAATAAGGACAGGAGAGTGGTCGGAGATACCACGCATCAGGGATCTGGCTTCAGTAAAATTAGAGAGATCGTCGGCATGTGTAAGCAAATGGTCAATTCTGGATTGACTGCCGTGGGCGCCTGAATGGAAAGTAAAATTGTGCGCTAGGGGATTAAAATGACGCCAGAGATCAACTAGGCTGAAAGCTAAGAGAAAATCCATCAGCGGTGAGGTGCCATGTGGATCTGGTCGAGGAGGTCAACCCGACCATCTACCGTCAAATTAAAATCGCCTCCTAGCACCAGGATGCCCACTGGGAGATTGAGCAAGAATTTGCCCAGGTCGGCTAGAGTGGTTTTTTTCAGCGCCGGGGGATATAAATCGAGAGTACATTGAGGGATCTCCCTTCCCATGACCCAGCCACCGCGGCAAATCTACCCTGGGCGTCAACCCATGTGTTGTTTATTATGTATGGGCACTGTTTGCGAATGAGAATGCAGGTCTCTCTCGAGCCGGAAGTGAAGCCCGCATGAGCAACCAACCTGTAGCCCCATCGATCGAGTGCCTTACATGTGTTGCCAATTAAATGTGTCTCCTGCAGCAGGGCGATATCGGGGGCCTGCCTCTTGAGATATTGGAGCACAACCCCTCTTTATAATTTGTCCCTCAGCCCGTTGACGTTCCATGTCATAATACGGAGCGTTCTCTTCTCATTACGGTCGGACATGGTGCATTGGGGTGATTTGGGTCGCTGCCCACACAGGGCATGAGTGTGTATGTCAATTGCTGGTATAGAGATTCCGCTAGCCTTGATTGCGTTTCCATTATTGATGTCACTTTCCCCACCACTATCACAACAAGAAAACAACAGAAACTAGAAAAATGAACCCCCCTAAATGTCCCTTTCCCTCCCCCCTCCCCGCCTCCCTGCATGGCGGGTATTGAACCTCCCGCCACCCCAAACTTGCAGAGTGCCTATCGCCCACCCTTAGAATACTAGGGAACATGATCCAACCCCACTCCCTAAGTCTCATAGTTTTAGGACTAACACAACATCATGCTGTATGTAACAAGTAAAGAACGATACCCCGTATTAGGTAGTAATTATATCCTTGAGGCGTCTGGCAATAGCGCCAAGCGACCTCAGATCATGCTGCAGAGCAGATCGCTGCCAGGTTGACTTGTGCAAGGCATAGGCAATGAAAGTTCTGACCTCGTCGACTGTAAGCCGCTGCCACGCCTAGTTCAGTCTGCCTGTCGCTGTTCCGGTGAACCCCACGCCGTCGTGGCGCCATTCGGGGATTCTGCTTGGTGGCCCACCCTGTCTTTATTTCCAGTGCCACGGTTCTCTTTGTGATTTCGCTTGCCGACAATGAGCCATCCATTGAGCCAGTCCCATGCGTCCTCGGGACTAGTGAAAAACCATGCGTAGTTTTGCCGGAAACAACATGGCGTACTTGATTTCTTGATCTCGCAGGGCGCGTTTCACCTTCAAGAAGCTGCGGCGTTGCCTTTGCACTCTCAGCGTAAAATCCGGGAAGAAGGTTATTTTACTGTTTTCAAGGGCGATCGGCTGGGCCACTCTCGCTGTATGGAGTATTATGTCTCTGTCCCGGAAGTTGAATACTCTTGCCAGGATGGGCCTGGGAGGTGCGCTGGGTTTTGATCTTCCGCCCGGTACTTTGTGTGCTCTTTCAATAGAAAAGTATTTGGACAGCCTCTTGGGTTGAAGATGGTGCAGCACCAGGCCTTCCACAAATAGGTCCGCCGCCTGCCCCTCCGCCCGTTCTGGCACCCCTAATATGCGGATGTTGTTGCAGCGCATCCTCCCTTCGTAGTCGTCGAGTTGGCGTTCCAGCATATCTTGGCCAGCTTGGAGATCCGCGACTTGGCGTTTGAGGAGGGTGGTGTCGGTTGTTAGGTCCTTAGTTGTGGATTCCACCTCCTTCATGCGATTGTTCATGTTCCGTATGTCAGCCCTGATCAAGGAGACCTCTGAGGCGACTGTGTCAATCCTATTTTCTAGGGACGTGCGCACGGTCGTTATGGCCACCAAGATGTCTTGCAATGTGGGATCTTGTTGGTCCCCGGTAGATTTCAAGTTCGCCTGTGCGTCTTCCTGGCCTTTCTGCCACGCATATTTGTCCAGTTTTGTTTGGAGTGCATTATGACCACTCCGGCCGCTCGCCATGGTGTGCTCAGCATGTAAGGTACAGCCAGGAGAGGTTGGGGCTGCGTTGGCTACTCTCCGCTGCCTGCTCGAGGGCCGAGGCCCTGTCCGGCCTGTCAGGTTTCACCAAGTAGGCCTATACCAGAGGGGAGCACAGTCCAAGTTGCGCACACTCTCAGAGGGGGGAGCACTATCTTGTTGGTGGTAGTTCCTGCCCCCGCTATGGTTTGCACTCACCGGCAGCACTAGAATTATGATCGTGACTTCACCGCGCCTCGGTGTTTGTTATGCTCTCGGGCGCCACCCATGAGGGTTGAGGTGCGAGTCTTGCTGCGGCCGCTGGTCGCTCCGAGCACAGGCGGGGCGCCTGCAGGGCGCGATGTCCTCCCAATGTTCGCAGGGGCCAGGCAATCAAGAGAGCAGGTCTAGGTGTTGATGTTGGTGTGCTGCCCCCCCCACGGTGAGTGGGCTTTATTTCTACCGCACGTGCGGTGCCGTCTCTGGTGATCGACCTGGAGTGCCAATAACGCTCTCCGCGTCACACGCTTCAGGAGCCTGGGTCCGGGGCACGCACAACTTGCGGAGCTCACTCTCCGGGCAGCATCGGAGTCATGTGCGTGCCTTCACTGCGCCTTAATGCCTGCTGGTTCTTTCGGGCGCCATGCACAAGCGTCAGAGCGCGGGTCTAACTGCGGCCGCGTTGAGCAATGGCAGGGAGCCCCAGGGCGTGATGATCACTCGGCAGTTGCGGGGGCCAGGCGATCACCAGAGCAGGTATGGGTGTTGATGTATGGTGCCCTGCCCCCCCGCGAGTGATAGTTCTTGTGTCTTACCGCACTTGCGGTGTCGCCGCTGTCGGGCGATCAGAGGTTTTTGTGGCTCGCTCCGCGTCTCACGCCACGGTGGTCCGGGTCCGGATAAAACTACGCTTGCCTCGCCCAATCTGGATGGCGCTTGGTGCACTGGACACCTACGTTGTAGGGGCTAAATGGTCTCCTTTTCAGCAATTTTCACTCGGGCATGATGTCTTCTTATCGGATTTTTGGGAGTGGTGCGCCGGAGCTGAGCTACCGCGCGGCCATTTCCGACGGCAGTTGGCCACGCCCCCCAAAAACATGATGACATTTGACACAAATTCGTTTGTGTGCCTGTGCACAATAATATAGTCTCTGAACTAACTTTGCTTACATTTCCACTTCGTAGGCACATTATCAAAAACCTTGAACATTTTGTACAAGGGCAAAGTTCACTATTCAAAATGTTGTTGTTTGTTATTGTCCGTTCGGTGACAGCTATCACAATAGAATAAACAGTAGCGGCCTGAATGGTGCTTTGGCATGGCAACATGGATGATGTTTATTATATAAACAACATCACTCCCTTATTACGACAGAGGAGCATTTTGCTGGCACTGAGAGGTTGACCTGTGCTGGAATTCCAGCCCAGCTGATTCCTGTTTACTTCATCTGAGGGATGCTGTCCATCTCTCCACCAAGACGGGCAGCCTGATGACGCTAACCCACAGGAAATGGGGAGTTAGATCACCCTACAGGGATATGGCAGATTCACCCACCCCAGGCACACTAGGATAGGTAGCGCTAGGTAGGAGTACTATATATTACAGTACATATATGCAAGCATATATTCTGTAACGGTAAAATGGTTGAACTGTTTATCTTTTTCTCCATTCTGGTTATGTTAATAACATTATTGTTAGAAAGGGGGTCTCTAGTTGGCAGAGCTAGGTACCTTTGTCCCAATAGGGACCCTTACTTCTAGTCTGGGTAACGGGTATACACACTTTAGATAACCACTGCTCACCCCGTGGGTAGCTTGGCATGAGCAGACAGACTTATCCCAAAGGCAATGTGTAAAGTATTTGTACTCAAAACACACAGTAATACAGTGACAACACCACAAATGGACACCACACCAGTTCAGAAAAATAAAGTATCTTTATCTAAACTCAACAAGACCAAAACGACAAAAATCCAGCATACATGTAATAAGAATATGACTTTTCAAAAGGTTGCAAACAACTTGGTCCATAGAAAACTATGGATGCTTGATTTCTCACAAAGTACCTGTAGATGCAGCAAAATCCACAAGGCCAAACATCTGCAGAGATGAGAAGCGTTGAAAACAAAGAGATTCATCAGTTCTTAAGACTTTGGGGAGGCAATGCGACGGTTCTGCTGCACGCAGGAGAAGTGATGCGTCGAATCCGGTCTGTAGGGGGAAGTGATGCGCCGACTCCAAGACGATTCTGGTCGGAGGGTGATACGTCGGGAAAACTTGCTGCACAGGTGTGATGCGTGGAAATCTGGGATGCATCGGCGATCGATGCGGCGGCGTCGAGTGGTGCTGCATCAGTTTCTTCCGCCGCGACCCCTCAATGCATTGGTTCTTGCAGCCGCGACAGGCGCTGCGTCTGTTTCGGCACCACACTCCTCCCAAAATGACTTAATATACCTAGATATGAAGTGGGTACCACGGTCAGAGACCACCTCTCTGGGGAACCCCACATGGGACAAGATCCCCATCAATGCAAGGCTCACTACAGGGGCCGTGATTGCCCTGAGAGGGACAGCTTCCGGGTACCGGGTGGCATGGTCCACCAAGATAAACTTGTTGCCTAAGGCTGCCTTGGGTTCCAGTAGCCCGACAATGTCGATGCCCACCTGCTCGAAAGGGGTGCTCACCACAGGAAAGGGTTGGAGGGGAGCCTTACACTACCCTCTACTCTTGCCACTTGCCTGGCAAGTCTGACAAGACCTACAATGTGTGCTAACGTGCCTCTGCATTTGGGGCCAGTAAAAGTGAGTGACAAGCCTGTGATAGGTCTTGTCACACCCCAAATGTCCTGGCAAAGGCACATCATGAGCCAGACCCAGTAGGACGGTCCTGTAGCACGTGGGCACCACCACCACACGGGCTGCTCCGGGCTCAGCAACCTTAGTCTCACTATAAAGGAGACCATCCTCCTAATAAATCAAGTGTGTTCCAGACTGACTACCTGCTGCCTGGTCTGCAGCCTGCTGCTGCAAACCAACAAGAGTAGGGCATTCCATTTGCACCTTGAAGAACTCCTCCCTGGAGGGACCTCCCTCCTGCTGCCAATGGGTCAACTCAGGCATGTCTCCCAGTTTGGCTACTTGCTCCCCTGTAGGTTCCAGATGCATCCCCCCTCAGGTTCTGCCTCCTCCTGGAATGTGGGAACTTCTGGGTTGGGTTTCCCATGCTCCCTGCCCTTTATCTTTCTGGCAGGCTCCTGGACACTGTTTCAGGCTCCATGTCCTCTTGAGTACCCCTACTGGCTGCCATTGACAGAGTGGTCACACAGGCCCACTCGGACACACCCAACATCTTTAAATGAGCCTGGCGCTCCACCTCCTTCCAAGGGGAACTCTCCAGGTCATTGCCAAGCAGACAGTCAACAGGCATGGACAGACTTACAATGACCTTCAAGGAACCTGAGAACCGCCCCCCCTTCTCAAAGAGAACCTGTGCCACCTTACACAGGCACTCAGAGTTGTCTGCAGCAACTACAAGGTTAAGCACATTGGGGATAACCTGCTCTTCAGACACCCATTGACACCTGCCAGATGTCACACTGGCTCCTGTGTCTCTCAGAGCCTCCACCCTCCTCCCATTGATGGTCACCCACTGCAGGTGCTTTTTAGTGTTATCCGGCAGGCAGGTTTCCTGAACCATCTCTCTATCTCCTAATGAGATAAGGGTCATCACAGCTGGCTCCCCAACCTCACTAGGAACCAACTCCTCCCCCAGCACTACACTAACTAACCCCGATGATGGTGCACCAGTGGGTGCTGGTGGTGCTTTGGGGCACTTGGCATCATTCTGCATGTGACCTTCTTGACCATATGCATAACACATGCGTGGACCCCCGTTGTCTGGCCTACCCTTAGGGGGCCATGGCTTCTTAGAACTGGGGGGCTGGTAATCTTTACCCTGGGAACTATTTTGGGGCCCTTTAGAGAACTCCTTTTGATTACCTTGCCCCCCACTCTTCTGCTAGGGACCCTGCCCACCTTTGGCTGAGTTTCCCACATACCACTTGTAGACCCTGGTACTCATCCATCGGTCCGCCTCCTTAGCAAGCTTCCTGGGGTCAGTCAGCTCACTATCCATTAGATGCTGGTGCAGGGTTGGGAGCACAAAGACTACTCAAGTGCTTCCAACCAATCAAGTTGTAAAACCCCTGGTAATCAGTTACCTTGCTGCCCTTTATCCAACCATCCAGTGCTCTGCAATAAAGGTTCACACACGCAACCTATGTATTGGATATTCAAGCTTCTTGAAAGACCTAAACTTTTCCTGGTACTGCTCTGGTGCGAGCCCATACCTGATACATAAAGCCTCCTTCATATTGGGAAAGGTCTCAGTATCTGCCTCCTCCAAAGGTGCCAGGGTGTTCCTCCCATTGGCCTCAAAGTGTCTCCACAGGCCCGCCCCCCAATTCTTCTCAGGGACCTCATTCATACGCAGTGCTGCCTCATAAGATGCAAACCATGCATAAATATCCTCCCCCTTCTGGAAATTCTGTACTAGGTCCTTGTGAATGTAAACCTTACCCCCTTGCACTGGCTGTACGCTGCCACCATTTGTACTGGACTCCACCTGTTCGGCCTTGATGTCCAGTTCTCTCATGCTCAACTCACGGGCCAAGATCAATTTCCTTTCCTCCAAGGCACAAGAGTTCTTGCTCTCCTCTGCCTTGGTCTGGAGCACTAAGACCTCCAACTCATGATCCCTGGCCCTGCGCCTTTCCTCCATTTCCTCTGGAGCCCAATTCCTGGAAGAATGATTGCTGCCAGCCCTAGAGGCTGCTCTCCCAGCAGGCAAATCCTGGGATCTAAAACCGCCTTCTGGCACATCCCCATCCACATCTTCATCATCTGTCTCCTTAGCTTGTCTGGCCTCCCACCAGGCCCCTAAGGCCTTCTGTAGGTCCTCTTTCCTAGAGTTGCTCTTCATGGGACATCCAGAGCTCTTGCAGAACTGCTTGAGTTGCTCTACTTTGTAACCACTTAACATTTCAATGTGAAACTCCAATTCTGCAGCCTCACTTGTTGGTTTACCACTCAGAGACATGGTGCATGGATACTTCAAGGGTCAGATCAAAAATAGAACTAAAAACAGAACACAATATGTGGTTGCGAAGTTGTTAGAAATGGGATTTCTGGTTGGCTAGGGCTTGTGCCTATGCCAGGCAGAAACCACCGCTCTAGTCAGGGCAAGGGAGTTACACGCTGAAGATAACCCCTGCTCACCCCCTTGGTAGCTTGGCACGAGCAGTCAGGCTTATCCCAGAGGCAATGTGTAAAGCGTTTGCGCAACACACACACAGCAGCAACACACTAGGCACACCACAAAAGGAACTCCACACAAGGTTATATATAAAAATAGCCTTTGTATTATCATAAACACATTAGAAACAATCACACATTTACACTGTGCCAACTGGCACTAGGCAATATTTACAGGGGATTATATACACATGACAGGGCCAATTGGGCCACTGTCAGAACCATCACAAGCACAAATAGTAAATGTAGAACACAACCAGTAATTACTGGCAAATCACTGTACTCAGCATTATATCCTGCAACATAAATCATATTATGCAATCAGTATCACATCAGGCGTAAAATACATTATGCGCCAACCTCATGAGCCTAAACACATTAGACAATAACCGCACAAGCATAAACCACATTATGCAATGACCTCATAAGCAGAAATCACATTAGGCAATAACCTCATAAGCCTAAACCTCAGATTAGGGAATAACCTCCTAAACATAAACATCAGAGGCATAAATCACGGTGCATAAATCACATTTCCTAGGCACCACATAAATCACATTAGGGCCTGGTGTCCTATCAACCTAACACTGTCCCCCTGGCCAACTGGCCTTCTCAGAGGGCTCAAATGCCCTATGTCCATAATGTCAGGGTGTGCTGCCAATGCAGCAGAATCCAAAAGTGCGCAATTGCGCTGGCCTAAACGTTGCAGCTGCCACTAATTGCTGTGCAGCTGGGAAGATCGCTGTGGGCACAAATTAAAAAGGGGCACTGGCACCTCTGTGCCATCTGGACCCCCACTGGGGCCCTACAACCAATGTGCTCCCAAACATTGCAGCTGCCTGCGCTCTCGCAGGGCAGCTGTGAAAATTGGCCTGAGCCCCACTCTGGAACTCTTAAAACAACTGTGCCCCAATGTTGCAGTTGCCCGCTATGGCGGCACAACTGAGAAAATGACTAACAAGAGGCACGGGCACCACTGTGCCCTCTGGGCCCCCACTGGGGCTAATTAAAACAAATGTGGCCCACGTTGGAGCGACCCGCTCACCTGCGGGTCCGCTCAGGACAGATAAGCACCGGCAATGTGCCTCGAAAGGCACCAACAGGACCATCGTGAAGCCCCACTCACCTGGGCTCTCACAGGGCTGTTGGAGCACTCCACACGGCTCCGCTCTCAGCCCTGCCTGCACCGATACTCCTCTTGTGGTGCTGGCGGCGGACAACAGGAGAGCCCCCACTCCTCGGGGACTCCTCTCGTCTCTCAGGAGGTGTACGGGGGGCTTCCCTCAGCTTACGGGAGCCCCACCCGACCACAGGCTCTTCCTGGGCCGTTCCTCCACCCAGCCGCGCTGTGATTGGCGGCCCCGGCAGCCTCTTCCGGTTTTGGGCCCGCCCAGAGTCAGGCAAGGCCGCCTGGCTTCCTGGTCGGGCTGGCGGCTCAGTTTCTCACACACCTATACAAAACATAAAGCGGGGTGGGCACCCGCTCACAAGGCACCATAATGCTGGGTGGGCACCCGCTCGGTATGCAAAGAATGCGGGGTGGGCACCCGCTCCACAAGGCATCACGGGGGAATCCCTACGATGGGGATTTCCTCTAAAAAGACGGGCAGCTCAGTGCTGCGAAGCCCACGCTCTCCTCTTTCTTGGGGCAAGTAAATTACAGCGCTCACGAGGTGCTAGAGGTCCAAAAAGTCCTTAGAGGTCCATGGGGCATAGCTGGGCCCAGGGAGGCCAGCACACAGGGCCCTCCAGCAGGGAGGCAAGCCCTTGTGGCGGTTCCTCCTGGGCCCCCAGCAGCAGAAAGCCCCCCCACACAAGTCCAGGAACATCACACCTTCATGGGGTCACAGCCCCTCTATTTATACTACACATTTGCTTTGTCTGCAGTACAGGGCTTGGGGGAACCAGCAAAAACTGGTTCAGGGGGGAATTGGAGCACTCTGTTTACCAGGCTCCTCTTCCCCTTTGTTAGGTGGGGGCTCGGTTATCAGACACACCACAGGGGGCGGAGCCAGCATTGTACAGGGCAGGCACAATCCTATTCAGGGTCAGGGGACTACTCCTCCCACTACTCCAAATTTAGATGTCCTATTCAGCCTAGTGCTGACTCACCCTGCCCCTCTTGGAGCCACACACACCTCCCAGCCCCTGTCACTCAAAAGCCAGACATGCAATTCACATCAGGCAGGCAGACACATAGCACACAGAAATGCCAACTTCTAAAAGTGGCATTTCTAAAATAGTTATAATAAATCTGCGCACACCATTGCGCAGCATTTATTATCACTATTCCAAATATACCAAACTTGACCACGCTGCGCCTCTCATATCAGGAATTACCACTGAAACACTTATCAGGGAATCCCCAATGCATTCCTATGGGAGGGTAGCCCCACAGTAGTGAGAAACCAAAATGGCTGTTTGTCACTACCAGGACATGTCACACACTTAAGGTACATGTCCTATCTTTTACTTACAATGCACCCTGCCCATAGGGCTAGCTAGGGCCTACCTTAGGGGTGACTGATATGCAGTAAAAGGGGGGGTCACAGACATGGCACACGCTTTAGGTGCCACGTCACAGTGGCAGTAACACTGCGCGCACAGGCCCTGCAATGGCAGAGGCCTGAGATAGGTCTGCAAGGCTACTTTGGTGGGTGGTGCAATCAGCGCTGCAAGCCCACCAGTAGCATTTAATTTACCAGCCCTGGGTATATGAGATACCACTTGACAAGGGACTGACAGGTAAATTAAATAGGCCAATCAGGTGTAGACCAATCTTACCATATGTAACACAGAGAGCGCACGCACTTTACACTGGACAGCAGTGCTAAAGTGCCCAGAGGCCTAAAACCACCAACACCATGTCAGAAAAAAGGCTAGGAGAAAGGCAAAAAGTTTAGGGATGACCCTGCAAAAAGGGCCAAGTCCAACAGTAGTGGTCTGCACTAAACTAGTGATGTACACCAATCACTGTGGTTCAAGTACAAATACAATTTCAAATCCTCACTGCTGACCACCAATGTTAGAAATGGCGGTCTCTAGTTGGCAGAGGTAGGTACCTTTGTCCGAATAGGGACCCTTGCTTCTAGTCAGGGTAAGGGGGATATACACTTTAGATAACCCCTGCTCACCCCCTGGGTAGCTTGGCATAAGCAGACAGACTTATCCCAAAGGCAATGTGCAAAGTATTTGTACTCAAAACACACAGTAATACATTGATAACACCACAAATTGACACCACACCAGTTTAGAAAAATAAAGTATCTTTATCTAAACTCAACAAGACCAAAACGACAAAAATCCAGCATACATGTAATAAGAATATGACTCCTTGGGAGGTTCGAGGCTGCTGCCCGCTCCAACTGGGACCAGACTGCCTGCAACCAACGTAACCTTTCTCAGCCTTTTTTTCTTAATTTTTCCCTGTTGTGCCACTGTTATTGTGCCCATCTGTGTCTTGCTCTAATTCCACCACTGTTTTTATTTTCTCATGCCTGCCTGTTCCTTTCGCCTTTCGCCGCTGCTGACCCTGCGGCCCCTCCACCCCGGAATTGCCCCCTGAAATTCCCTCACTCCCGCCTCCCAGCCTCTCCTCCCTCCCACCTCCCATACTTAATGGCGGCTGCGCGCAGGGGTCACGCCGCCGGCGCGCCAAAGGCAAGCTCATCTGCGCCCGTCCACGACCCGACCGCGGCCAGCACCAGGAACTCTGGACCTCCCACTACCCATCGCTACGACACCACCACCCTCCTCGCACTCAACCCTGGAAGACTTAGAGAATGCCAACAGGCCTCGCCGAACACGACCCACGGCCAGTTCTCCTGCCTCCACTGCCGCCAGACAATCACCGCCACCCCGGCCTCCAACACCGCCGACGCCAGCACCGGGGACACCCTAAAATGCATCCTCCTCAACGTACGCTCCGTACACAAACACGCCATGGAAATCTGGAACCTACTCGACTCTCTCTCGCCCGACATCGCCTTCTTCACAGAGACCTGGACCAACGCATCCTCCGCCCCCGACATCAGCACCGCCATCCCAGATGGATACAAGATGCAGAGGAAAGACCTCCCCAACCACCCAGGAGGGGGTCTCGCCATCGCCCACAAGAGCACCCTCCGCCTCACCACCTCCAGCAAAACCTTCCCCTCCGCCGAACACCTGCACTTCCAGATCCAGACCAGCCCCAACGCCACACTCCGAGGAACCCTCATCTACAGACCCCCCGGCCCCTGAACACCCTTCACCACCACCATCACCGACTTCATCGCACCCCACGCCATTGCCTCAGCAAACTACATACTCATTCGAGACCTGAACTTCCACCTCGACAACCCCAGCGACCCCAACTCCACTATCCTTCGTGACAACCTCGCCAGCATCGGACTTAAACAACTCGTCAACAAACTGACCCACAGAGCAGGATACACCCTCGACCCCATCTTTGCGGCAGGAAACAGCATCCAATTCAGCCACACAACGCAGCCGCCATGGACCGACCACCACTGCGTACACTTCGCCATCAACAAACCTAAGGCACCCAAACCAGCCCCACGCCCACCTCGAAGGAACTGGAGCAAGGTTACCGACAAGCAACTTAACTCCACCCTCACCCGACACAACCACACCTGGGCACCCGACGCAAACAACGCAGCCAGAGAACTCCACACCTGGATCTTCAACTGCGCAGACGAGCTCGCCCCGCTACGCAACCCCGACAGACAACGCCTCAGGAAAGCCGCCTGGTTCACCACCTACAAGGACTCCTTGACGGACTACCATAACCAGATCAGAGCCACCAAGAGGAACTTCATCCACAACAAAATCCTGGCCAACTCCACCAACTCCAAGGAACTTTTCAGTGTCATTCAGGAATTCACCAACCCACGCAGCAAAGCCACAGACATCACACCATCCCAAGACCTCTGCGACAAGCTTGGAACCTATTTCCACCTCAAGATCAAAAACCTCTATGACAACTTCATCGACCATCCACCAGGTGCCACAGACGGCCACCCGCCCCCCAGAAACACCAGCCAGCCCACCATCTCCAACTGGACACCGATCACGATCACGGCCGAAGACACCGCCTTGACCATGAAAAGCATCCACTCGGGCCCCCACCGACCCCTGACCCCCTCACATCTACCACAGAGCTGCGGCCGCCATCGCACCCGAACTACAACGCACCATCAATACCACCTTCAACACAGGCACCTTCCCAGACGACTGGAAGCGCGCAGAAGTCAGACCCCTGCTCAAGAAGCCCACAGCTGACCCCACCGACCTCAAGAACTATCGGCCCATCTCGCTCCTCCCCTTCGCAGCCAAAGTTGCAGAGAAAACAGTCAACAGGAAACTGACACGATTCATTGAAGAGAACGCCGTCCTCGATCCGTCCCAATCCGGATTCCAAAGCAACCACAGCACAGAGACCGCCCTACTCGCTGCCACAGACGACATCCGCACCCTCCTGGACCAAGGCCACTCCGCAGCCCTCATCCTACTCGACCTATCAGCGGCCTTCGACACCGTCTCCCACCGCACACTAGTCGCCAGATTACACGACGCAGGCATACAAGGAACAGCCCTGGACTGCATCCGATCATTCCTCACCGGAAGAAGCCAAAGGATAAGACTCCCACCCTTCCTCTCCGACCCCACGAAAATCACCTGCGGAGTCCCACAGGGATCATCACTGAGCCCCACCCTCTTCAACATCTACATGGCCCCCCTTGCAGCCATCATTCGACAACACGCCCTCAACATCGTATCCTACACCGACGACACCCAGCTCATCCTCTCCCTCACCAAAGACCCCACCACTGCCAAACTCAACTTCCAGAAAGGAATGCAAGATGTCGCAGTCTGGATGACCAACAGCTGCCTGAAGCTCAATGCCCAGAAGACAGAAGTCCTCGTCCTCTGTACCACCCCTTCTGCATGGGACAGCACCTGGTGGCCGACCGCCCTTGGAAGCCCACCTACCCCCTCAGACAACGCCAAGAACCTCGGCATCGTACTCGACTCATCACTCACCATGAACCGACAGGTCAACGCCGTCACCTCCAGCTGCTTCAACACCCTCCGCATCCTCCGCAAGACCTTCAAGTGGATCCCCCCTGAGTCAAGGAAGACAGTCACCCACACACTCATCACCAGCAGACTGGACTATGGAAACGCACTCTACGCCGGCATCAACAAGTCCCTACTCCGCAAACTCCAGACAATACAGAACACCGCCGCCAGACTCGTCCTCGGCATCCTCCGACGCGAACACATCAGCCAACACCTACGAAGTCTCCACTGGCTCCCCGTGGAGAAAAGAGTCACTTTCAAAATCCTCACTCACGCCTACAAATGCCTACACAACAACGGACACAAATACCTCAACGACAGAAGCAACTTCCACGTACCCAAAAGAAACCTCCGATCTTCCAACCTCGCACTGGCCGAAACCCCGCGCATCCACAGAGCCAGAGCAGGCGGAAGATCCTTCTCTCACATTGCAGCCAAGACCTGGACGAGCTACCGGCAGACATCAGACGTGCCCCCTCCCTGAACACCTTCAGGAAGACCCTCAAGACCTGGCTCTTTGGCTAAACAGATCTGAGGACCCCCGCCCCCCCCCCCTTCAGCGCCTTGAGACCCTCACGGGTGAGTAGCGCGCTTACAATTCCCTGATTGATTGATTGGGTCTAGTACTGACTTCTTTAGCATTTCAGGGAATTTGCCTGCATCTAATGTGTGAGTCACTATCTTGGTGATGCATGGTGCTATAGCAGAAGGCATTTTAATCGCTCCAAGTCCAGGTAAAAAATCAAAGTTGTAGCAAGTGGTTTTGATGTATGCTCCTTGGACCAAAATATGTAGATTGCACTGTGTTGTGGTAGAATTTTGCAACAACGTTACCAATAGTGATCAGTGCATAAGCAACATTTTACACCAGTTGTCGGTCGGAAAATTGGTGAAGATGTCAAAGGGACACTTCACTAGCACCAGCTCAATGTACATCATCTAGAAACATTGGTGCAAAGTTTAAGTAGCATTAGTGTAATCTGTGTAATGTAGTGGACGCAATGGTGTTTTTTAAAAGTAGAATTTTGAAAGTAAATAAGATAGCAATGACCTATCCGTGTCAAAATAGCTACTTGCATTATCCCATTATTGCATGAAGTATAAAATCCATAATATTGCCTCCGGTGTGGGTGAGATAAACTTCCATTCAACAAAGTAAGAATTTGATTTTTCCATTTGTACAGTCTTGCCATGACCAGGTAGTTATTTATCAACTCGGGACGAATTTCAGGTCTTACTTTTAATAATATCATGGAGACACCAACAGTTTAACACAAAGACCCTTTGAGTGCAGCGAATACATGTTTTATATTCGTTTTTTTTTTACTATAACAAGAGAGAGAGAGAGAATTTCAGACCTATGTATCGTTGCCCACAGTGCCGAACACATCCCACGTGGAGTGAAATTTTGACTTTGTTCTGCTTTGTGCCAGTGGACGTGTTCAAAGACGCTTCACCCTTACATGTTTTCAAATCCCAATTCAGAAGGCTGGATATTGGAGCGAATTTCGAACTGCACTTGTCATCCTTCCAATACGTGCATCTCCACGAAGGTTCTCGATGAATGTTTGAGATTTTCATAAAACGTAACGTATTTAACATTTAAATGAGCATATACATTCTTCGTTTGCTTCCTGTCAGAAAAGTTGTTTACTGGATCGTGGAAATAGTAGCAGGGCTTCACGAGAAAGCACGGACAGGTGTACAAAAATGCAGCATAATTTTTGTTGAGTGTATGTTTAAAAACGCTTTCTTTCGACCGTCGCGTTAACGAACACGTAAAGACCGATTTCCTCATTGAATGAATACCTTGCCCTAAAGTACGCCGTCTCTCTTCAATAAAAGAAAAAATGATTTAGAAAAAAACAGAAGTGTGACTTTCGACCTAACCATTACTAGTTTAATATTATAAAAATCTGAAATATTTAAAAAGAAAGAATGCACAAAATAAAATCTTGTAATCAAAATATTAATTTACAAGTGTTTGAGGGTAGATAATCGAAAAATAGAATGTAATTGGAGAGGCACATCAATGCAACAGTGACAAGGCTAGCGAGAACACACAGACCTTTCAGGGATTCAAGCAAAGATATGTGCTGTGTATAGCTCATAGGCAGCTGATACTTGTACCAGGAATCTGAAGTAGAAGAAAGCCTTTAAGGCCAAAGGGAAGAAAGAAAGGGACGTGTAAAAGGACTGCACTCTTTGAAGACTTGCACTGAAGACAGCTTTTTGTTTTCTTAAAGAACAAGGGTTTATACCTTACAGAGGGTAATCAGAGAAACAACTTGCTCCAGGGAACCCGGAGTCTCTCCAAGTTAGAAGGAATATCTTCAGCTTAAAGATTACTGCACCCACACTGCTTTCAATTGCAACTGCACAGTACCTGAGAGGCATAGCTTAATGTACATTGTGAAGTATTGCAGGGTTGTATTCGTCCCTTACTCTTATTCCAGTACTCACATCTAGGAATGTTTCCACTCATCCTTTCTGATTTACATGATTCCTGGCCCCACGCCCACCCCACCTCACAAACAGGACAATGGCTACTGTTAAATATTCATATTTCTGAACGATTCCACACAAAGTACCTATTCATTAGTCTCCTGGTGAATATCTGGTGCCAGACATGCACTCCCTATGCCTGACAAGCACTTCTATTACTAAATGTGTGGATGACTTTAAAACACACACGGGCATATTCTCAAGAACGTGTGATAACCATCGCAAAAGTTACTTAACGCAATCTTCAACATCGCAGTCCATCGCAGGAAATTTACGCCGTGTTAACCAAGTATTCACAACACAGCGGTACCATGCGATAGTCTCCAGATAACGCGTCAACTGACCGCGTTAAAATCAACGCCACGCCGTAAAAATGCAAAACACGAACGCAAAAAAAGCTGCGATGAGGCCAATCGCGATACGAAAATCAGCGAAACCCAGCTACAGGCCTGCAATTCACACGCGTCAGGCGGGAACAATCACCATAAAAATAGAAAAAAAACAGACAAACAAATGCCAAACAACAGCGAAGCACAATGGACATTGCCGGAGCAAGTACGGAGGAGAACCAGAACCCCACAAGCCCCCCGGAGGACCATCCTGGGACTTCGGGGTCAGGGAAGGGACAGGACAAGAAGAGTAGGAAGAAGTGGTTCAGTCCGCAGGAAAACAGGATCCTGATAACGGAGGTGACAGAACACCATCAACAACTGTTCGTCACCTCCACTGTGTCATTGGCAACAAAAAATGGACTATGGCAGTCCATCGTGGACAAGGTGAATGCAGTCGGAGTGCTGAAGAGGACAATGGACGAGGTCAAGAGGCGCTGGAATGATGTCAAGCGCAAAACCAAGCTGAAACTCGCCAACAACCTGAAGGCAGCAATGCAGACTGGAGGTGGGAGCCCAGCACCACAGGAGGAGCTGGACGACATGGAGGAAATGGTGTCCACAGTCATCAGTGGGGAGATGGTGGCAGGAGTTGGGGCCCCGGACACTGCTCAACAGGACCCGACACAACAGCAACAGGGTGAGTAATGACCAGGGCCTGGGGGGACGGGGGGAGATGGGCACAATGGCACACATGCACAATTAAGTTGAGCACATCTGCGGACAAACCATGCCCCAGACCACCAACTCCCGCCAAGAGACCAATGTACCCAAGTATGCAACATGTCAGCACTGTACAAGCACAGAAGTCAAAGGCACACCTCATGAAAGGGATAAGGGGCAGCAAAATCTGAGCTGCAGGGGCGACTCCCCCAAAATGCAGCACACACATCACATGCAGAGCACATCTACATTGACAACGATGTGACACAATCCGCAAAACACCTACAACAGAACACAGGACACAACTGGCGCCGCTTGGGTGCAGACACTGGCCAATCACATTTGACATTGCAGGGAAATGTGAGTTGATAATGTACAAGTACAAACACACACACATCTGTTGTCGAAATGTCCACTGTCCCCCATCAAATAGGCAGCTCCTCCCAAACAGCCACAATGTACCCAGTCATGCTGTCTGTATGAAAACATGTACAATGCGACAACATACATGTGGACACATTGTTAAACTGCATCTCCCCTTCACATTGCAGAGGGAGAATCAACACCTCCTGCAGAGCAGCCCGACCCTCTCTTCTCTGGAGATGAAGAGGACCACCACAGCTTTGACTCTGACGCCCTCCAACTGCTCGTGGACAGCCTACGCAGCCCACTTCCAGGAGCTGGGCAGCCCAGCTGCTACGAGGAGACCCCACCCCCCTGCACAGACCACACAGCAGGCAGCACCCACCACCACTGCTGCCTCCCCGGACCCCCACGAAGAACACATGGCCTTCCAACGCCGTGTTTTGGGGTGCCAGGAGAATCTGGCTGAACAGGTGCCGGTGGGCTTCGACCGCATGGCAGACAAACCAGATGCCATACGTGGGTGTCTAAGTCCCATCAGGGACCACTCACGGTCCCTAACGGACACCCACAGTCCGCTCCATGCTCTCCAACGGACCATGGCTGACATCGCTGGAGCCCTGACTCAGAGATTAGTACAACTGTCCAGTCACACGGGAGTTGGGAAACATGCGGAGGTTAATGGAGACCATGGAGCAGGCGAATGCGGAACGATCGGCTGCCACGGCTGCACACCAGCGAGAGGTAGCTGGGTTCCTCAATGACCTCAGGACCATCCTCATGGCATTGCTGCCACAAGGCCTGGCGCGGATGCATGCTGCTGCCACCACTCCATCCACATCTCTGCCCCCTGATGTGTCACTGCCACACAGTGCTGGAGACAGAACACCACCACCCACACGTGAGGCACATGAAACAGCAGAGGACGAAGATGCGGATGATTCTGCCCTCGTGGTAAGAAGGACGCAGCAGCATGCATCTCCATAGGTCCGGCTTCAGCTTGGTACTGCCCTCTGCATCATCACCTTCCACTGTCCCCCGATGCACTCTGCGACACTCACCTTGGACCTCGACATGGACTGCCATATGCTGTTTGATCGCCATTGACACAGCAATCAGACTGCGGACTGAACTCGTCCTCTTCCTTTGGACTTGTCATTCCCTGAAGGACCCTGGCTGGCCCTCCACGGGACAACATCGTCATGTGGGGTTTGCATGGCCCTGTTTTGCTCCAGATGCAACACTCCACTGAATGTGCATTAAACATTCATATTCACACAGATGTGTCATGTCTATGGTCTTTCAAGTGTGGAAGTATGGATGAATGTAGGCTCACTGGACTCCTCTTACGTCCATGTGGCTCATGTCGTATCACAGGGGGCACAGGGTGACACTTTGCCGAATGCGGTCCGGGTGGCGCTGACACAACAACAGGGACACACGCATGAGTTACTTCCTTGTCCAGCCCAGTAAGGAACCACGCCCAGGGCACCGGGGTCATTTACACACCCTTACGCTGGCCCACTCCGCTGACGCTCACAGGGGGGGACGGCAACGCTACATGTCCAATGTCTTTCCTGTAGTGATCTGCTGCTCACAGGTCTAGTTGTCAGCATGCCACAGCCACTCCCTCATGGCTGGTGTACACCCACACCACACCCATCCAGCACACGCGTCACAGGACATGTGACCCTGACAACAAAAAGGGCCGGGCGCATGTGCTCAATGCCATTTCCACTCTCTATCTGGGTGCATCTGTGTGGTGTCAATGTAGGCATGAGGGCCTCGGGCCCTGCAACATCACATTCCCCAGGACCGAAGGTGACATGATGGCGTCCGCAACACGATACCCAATCATACAGGGTCTATGACTTTGGGACACAGACTTGGTGGCACCGGATACATTGCGGCCGGCACAGGCACACCGCCACGGGGCGGTGACTTTGGGTGCACTGAGGTAGGGGCACCTTAAGTGCTGAGCGGGTGTGCAGCCTGCGATGATGCCCTGTCCCGGCGGTCCGGACTGCTCAGGATTTGTGTGCCCTGCTGGACCGCAGTGTAGGCCAGAGCCAGCGGGCAGCGCTGGCCTATCGCCACGTGGCGTCGCATCCTGGATCACAGAGTTAGTGGCACCTCAAGGGCTGAGCGGGTGTGCAGCCTGCGATGATGCCGGGTGCACTGGTATGTCCTCTGCCATGGCGAAATCAAGACCCAGAATCATACGTGTGACCTGGTGGCCTGCGGAGTGGGGCTACATGATGTGGAGGGTGCCATGTCCGTGGGCCCTGGGCATGTGGCTTGCAGCGGCATGTGGTGGGCCCTCATTGCTACACTCCAAGGGCGGAAGGTGAGCAGTGAGGCCTGGGTGCGCAGGGGTGGGCATGCACCGCTGGGCGGCGGGAGGGGCTGGGGTGCATCTGCCTGGGTGCGCAGGGGCGGGCATGCACCGCTGGGCAGCGGGAGGGGCTGGGGTGCACATGCCTGGGTGCGCAGGGGCGGGCATGCACCGCTGGGCGGCGGGAGGGGCTGGGGTGCATCTGCCTGGGTGCGCAGGGGCGGACAGGCGATGATGTCTTGTGCAATTGTATGTACTTTGCCATTCATGTATCTGGACTCTGTTTCAGATGACGGATCTGTTTCAGATGTGTGACCTGGTGAACTGCACTACATACCGGCACGTGGTTGGAGACACACCGGTGGCAGCAGGTGGGCAGTGTGGCCTGGGTGCGCATTGTCGGCACTCTCTCTCCCTGTCCATCTCTTCTGTTATCTGTGTCTCGCACCCCCTCTCTGTCCGTCTTTCTCTCGCTCCCCCTCTCTGTCCGTCTTTCTCTCGCTCCCCCTCTCTGTCCGTCTTTCTCTCGCTCCCCCTCTCTGTCGTCTTTCTCTAGCTCCCCCTCTCTGTCCGTCTTTCTCTCGCTCCCCCTCTCTGTCCGTCTTTCTCTCGCTCCCCCTCTCTGTCCATCTTTCTCTCGCTCCCTCTCTTTCTCTCTCTCTCTCTCCTTCGCTCTCTCTCAGTCCTTTGATGTGTGCAAGACACACCTTCTCATCATGATTTTTGTCTTACAGGCTGTGACCTACGGATTGTCCCGAGGGGAGCCTCCATGTGTCTTCATTTCTGTACTATGTGTTTCTTTGAATACATTTTCATTTGTTACATCAAAGGTGTTTGTGTGATGCTCATTTTTGTGATGACACATGCATGTCACCAAATGTGATTGTGCGACATCAGGCGGATTATTTGGTACATGATTCCGTGTGGTTGATGTGGCATGTCTTTGGCCGGGGGGGGTGCCCGGGGAGGGGGAGTCCTGGGGGTGGTGGCGGTGGGTGTTGTGGCCCTGTTGGGGCTCCGAGCTGCATGATCAGTGGCTCCATGGCATCTGTTGCCCTTCAGGTGTGGCTCTGGGCTGGGCTCCATTTTGTGGTGCAGGATGTGGTCCAACTTTGCACCAGGTCAGAGCAGGTGTTAGTTTCCTGCTGCTAACACGCCTTATCGCCTGCTTTGTGGTCTTGTCGCCGATCTGGCTGGTCGTTGGGAATGTTGCGGAGTGGTGTTTTCGCGCCTTTTTGCACGGGGACGCCTACTCTGCATCTCATTAGCGATAGTTGCGGGGGTCATCTGTGGCGATGTTTTTTGCGGCTGCTATCGCGGGTAAACTGGTGTTATGGGCTGTTAACACCAGCTTGTGAATGGGGTGATAAATTTATCGCAACTTTGGCTGCGATAAAGTGCTGTTAACTCGGCGATGGCTCCTTGAGAATATGCCTCGGAGTAGGTTGAGGTCTGTACGCTAAAGAGTCAGTGGCCGGTCATGATCCTTTACCACAGGAAATCCCACTGCCAGTTTCAACTTGAAAATGTAATCTAGTCCAGCCCTCAAATGTACACTGAGTATCCCTTACTCCAAAAGCATGTCTCTGGGCCTTAGTGGGCATACTTATGCTGAACCCCTCCCAAACATGCGAGTGGTCTTTGTCCCTCCCGGCCGACCTGAGCACCCTTCACTTTATTGAGTACACTGAAAACCATTTATGGTGCAAAACAAGCAGCAGTTTATTATATCTTGCATAACACATGGTTTATCAAACACAATACTTGGTTATTGTAATCACAAGCATAAACTGTACAGTATTTACACAGTCACTGTCCTTACTAATACTTTGACAGCCCGCTATGTCCCAGACCTTCACGATGGCCCCTTAGCACGTGTCTAGTGTTTGCGGCTTCTAGGCTTCCCTTGCTACCACGGTCTGTGTGGGTGGCCATCAGGTCTAGCCCGGGCTGCAAGTGCCGTGTCCGCTTGACCCTGACCCTTGATGACCAATCGCCCGCTCCCAGTGCCCCTGCCGTGAGGCATTCCAAGGACACTGTTTGATCCACTCTTTCTACAGGGCTACCGATCTTTTGTGTTTGTTTTTGCATGCTGTCTCCTCAAGGCTGCTGGCAGTTTCCTGACTGTAGCAGCTCCACCTTTGCCCATCTGTCTATGAAAACCCAAGCTGCTGTAGAACCCCAACTATATTGAGAAAGAACCTGTCCATTCCTACCTCAGTCTAGTGCACCCCATCCGCCGTGTAGAAGCCTGGTGTCCTAAGATAGATCAGGTTGTGTCTCACAAATCCCCAACTGTTTGCCCTTCTTGCTTTTGCCATAGAGATGTTCAGCTTATGCCTGGACCTCTCCTCGGCGCCATTGTACAGCACCCCTCTCCACACACCCCGCGCAAATATTTTGGACTGTATAACTTCTGCTGAGCAGATTAACCTGGCAATTTCAGTTAGGCCTGCCATCATGGCCTCTAACACATCCTTTCTCCCCATAACGGTCAGGTCGTTACCCCCTAGGTGCGCTACAATGGTGTCTGGTGTTCACTCCCATTTAATTGACTCCCGAACAGTCGGTATCAGTTGACCCCATCTCATGCCTGGACATCCCAGCCATGCCACTTCTGCATTGTGGAGTCATATCCCCTTGTACTCTTGCCGCACTGCTGTGCTCTCGTGATGTAAGAGTGTCCCACTATCCAGACTCTTCGCTGGCCGCCCAATGGCTTCACTGCACGGAAAAACACTAATCAGATACCTGCTGGTCGTATGTAACCTTTAAAGGCACCTGATGCCCAGCACCCAATGTACTTTATTTGCTCCTCGCTCAACCCTCTCCCAGCTGCCGTTGTTGCAGCGCCTATCCGAAATTAATGAGACCCAACATCTTTGGGATCCAAACCCACTTTGGCCAGGGCCAAACACAGCACTGCTGTGAATATAGTAATGGCTAAGGCAGAGTTCTTCAATCTGTGGGGCGCGCCCCCCTGGTGGGGCGCGACACCCTCTCAGGGGGGGCGCGCACTCCACCCTACACTCTTACCTTTGTTTTCCACTGTCCCTCCGGAGCAGCAGCCAATTAGCCCGGGGGTTCGGCGGTAACGGAGGGCTGTAGTAGGGAGGGAGGGGAAATCGGTGGGGCACAATGTGCCCATGCTTTTGTATATTTGAAGAGCTAATCATCCCAAGACGGTGTTAATTTCTAGAGCTGAAGTGCTTCAGCTGCAGTAGAATTCAAAGAGTCTCTGTTATGAAACCGAAAGCAAGGAACATTTCAGCTCTAGGAATTAACCCCATCCCGGGACGGTTAGCTCTTAGCTCTTCCCAGAACGTTTCTCTTAAAATTACACAGGCATCTCCTGTGGTATCAAAAGCCTGTTTATAGCCTCATTCCAGGGCTGCTTTAACTTCAGAATCTGCAGAAAACAGTGTTTGTGCCCAATTTAGAATTATGAATTCTGCACTAAGAGAGCTTGGACTTTAGATTTTAACCACTTAAATTCCAGCAGGGCACTTTACATAAACCACACCCTGGAGTTCCACTGATTATACTGCAGTGCATGTCCTCTGCTTCCACCTTCCACACGCCATGCACGGTTTGCCTGCTATGAATGTCTACATTTCCCTAGTTCCATCTCAGTTTGCATTTTTTTGTATTCTAGCATTATCTTAAAGTGCTTTAAAGTGCCAAAAGGTGACAAGATACCATCACTGAATACAATACATAAATAGGGAGATAACATCTGCGGAGGCGTCCACTGTGTTACACCTGCGCCACCCGAAACCCAGGGGTTTCAAAATTTATCAGAACGTTAAATCAATTGCCTTCTCTACAGGAATAATTAGACAATCACAGAGATCCCTTTCCTTTCCACTGCTTCTGGCTGAGGTTTCTATAACCTTTTCTATTTATTCTACCCGTACGACTTTCATACTTAAGTATGTCATCCAATAAAGTGCAACGGGCACCTACTCTGGACCAAAAGGATGAATGTCCTCTCGGCTACACTCAACTGGCTATACCTGCATCGAAGGCCTGCACCTGAGAAATTCTGGGAGAAAAGGGGAGGGGAGTAAAAGTGACACAGTTGGTTTATGTCTTGCTTTCAGTTACTGCACATCTTCCTTCAGTATAGGACAGAGGGGCAGCAACACCCATGGACTCTTGTTGTAAAATGTGCCCTAAACATTGGTTTACATGCCATTCCCACAATGCATTGCACATTCGAAGGTGATGTCCTACATGTGTGATGTTGTCTGCGCTTCTGTCTCAGTGCCCCCCACCCTTCGACCTGTGCTGTCTCACGGAGCTGTAGGACACCATCAGGCGCGCAACGCCCATAGGGCTAAAAGGGCTTTAGCCCCCCACCCCATTGTGTCTCAGCCCGGGCTGCTGCAGCCAGGGCCAGCTCTAGGGCGGTGCGAACGGTGCCACCGCACCCGTGTGCTGGCTTCTGGGGGGTGCTGTGTTTGCAAGTACTCTAACACTGTCGCATCCCTCACCGTGCACTCACATGGGCACTCCTGCCACCCACACAGCGCAGAGGGTTCATGTGCCTGCTACAAAGAATGTGTACCATGCAGATCAAAGAACTGAGTGTGAGTAAACTATGAATAGCGCTATAAAAAAAATGCAATGTTTGTCAGAAAGGTGCTATAGAGAGATGAGGTGCATTGTTGGCGAGTGGTACTGAGGGAATTCACGGAGAAGGAGGAAATGGGGGAGTGTACCAGATTCCAGAAATTTGTCAGGTGGTGGGGGGCCCGACATCTAAAACAATTCAGCTGGGGGGCTCAACCTACAAAAGTTTGAAGACCTCTGGGCTAAGGAATGTGCCATCCTCGTGCCTGAAAAGCGGACGTCCTCTGCTTACTCCTAGCTGCATGTAGTCTTGTAAGAGGCAGACAGGGTAGCAGTCGCGCTTGTCCAGACAGTCCAGCCGGGTGTTTTTTCCTTTGACTTTCTGGTCAGTCTTGGACCGGCGAAGAGGGATTGTGATGTACCCATTCGCCAAGTGCACCTCTTCCGTGTGTAAGTATGCTGAACCCTGGTTGGATTTGGCAGGGGCTACCAGTTTGCTGACTCTGTGTGCCCCAAAGAAGGTGAGAGCGATAGCTGCCCTGAACAGCACCACCTTGTGATCAGACCAGTAAATCTTGCATAAGGTGCCTAGGACTTTCCCTAGCAAAGTGAATTTAATGGGCCGCCTCTGGTCCCTGCACCTAGGTTGCAATTGACCCCACCCATTCATTGCTTCTTTGCAAAAAAATGAAGCAGCAGGGTCTTTTCACTTCACCAATTTTGCGTAATAGGACACTGCGCTGAGGTGGGCCTGGGCCAATGACCTGCTTTTTCATTCCAAAAAATCCAACTGGATGAATTCTGTCACATCCCCGGTTATCACATCTGAACAGCCCTCCACACCTGTCACGGTCTCAAAAACATCCCAGCACTTATGGTACCTTTGCGCTGTCTTGGATGCCAGTGCGTTTTGCACCAATATCTTTAAGGCGGGTCCACGAGGCTCCAAAGCTTCTTGGGCACTGGTGTCATGTTATGCTCTGAGTTTGGTGCCAGCTTTCTGAATGTTCCCCACTGGAAACAAGAAATCGCATCAGCTACTGCGTTCATGCAGCCTGAAATGTGTCTGGCTCTCACCACAATGTTGGCTATCAGCTGGCATTTTACTAAATGGCACAGGAGATGGAGCACTGCCGGGCAGTGCGCTGTCCCTAAGTTCAAAGCCTGCACGACCCTATGGTTATCAACCCAGAGAGTGATTTGCCTGTTGTTAAGCCTATGGTCCCATATGGTAAAGGCCACTATGATGGGAAACAATTCCAGCAGCGTAATGTTTTTTGTGATGCCTTTCCCATGCCACATGTCCAGCCAGCCAGCAGCTGTCCAAGCGAACCCCAAGATGGCTCCTGAGCCGTGGCCCACTGCTGCTCGGTTCAAGCTGCCCTGCGTTCACCCAAGATTCCCATCACATACGTGTGACATTGAAGGTAGACAGAAATGCTGCCCATTGTTCCAGGTCCTCCCTCACTCCCTGTGTGAGTCGTCCCCTGGGGTGTTTCTTCGTAAGCCAGGCCAGGCAACTGACAAATGGGCTGCCTGCCGAAATGACTCGGTTGGCAAAATTGAGTTCCCTAGCAGCTGTTGCAGCTCCCTTAGTGTCGCCTTCTTCTTCTGTGATCTGCTGTAGCTCTGCCACTTTGAAACCAGGGCAGTCTGCATACCCCTTCCACTGTGTCGAGTTCGATCCCAAAGAATGACAGTTGCATGGTTGGGTCTCCCATCTTTTCTGCTGCAAAAGCAATCCCTAACTCCTCTGCCATTCCTAAAAAATATTGGAGGCGGCCTGCACATTCCAAGGACCCTGGCCTGCTGATGAAAAAGAAATCATCTAAATAGTATATGCATCCTCCTGCTGGGTGCTTTGTTCCTAACTCCCATTCCAGGAAACTGCTGAATGTTTCAAAATTAGCACAAGAGATTGCGCAACCCATTGGGAGACACCTATCATAATAGAAAGCCTCGTCTAGTTGGAAACCCAGCAAGTGGTAGCTGTCTGGGTTCACTGGCAACAGTTTAAAGGTGGATTCAATATCCGTCTTAGCAAGCAGTGCCCCTGCTCCTGCTAACTTATCAGGTCCACTGCTTTATCCAGGGTTGCGTAGGCTATGGTGCAGCTTTCCTGGTCCAATCAGCCCTTTATTGATTCGACAGACGGGTATGATAGGTGATGTATGAGGTGGTACTTCCCTTCCACTGTTTTGGGTACTACTCCTAACGGGGAAACCATGAAGTTCTCGAAGGGGTGGGTCACAAATTGGCCAGTCACTCTCCCTAGCTTAAGTTCCTTGTCAACTTTCATCTTTGCTACCTCTGGATTTTCCCTAACCGACTTCAAGTTCTGGCACCGGCGATGGACCTGGGGACCCTGTTATGGTATCGGGAAACCTGTGGTAAAACCGTTTGCTAACAGCTGCCTGTCTTTGTCCCGGGGTATGCGTTTAGTAAGCGCAGCAATGCCCTACTCTTAAGCGGCATTAAGAGGAGGCCCGCCAGGGTCTGTGGTGCCCCCCGCCATGCCCTTTCATTTTCTGTTTTACTATCCTTGTGCTCCCCTGCCCCTTTTTGTCTCTTGCAGTCAACCACTGGGTGTGTTGCTCCGCAGTTGCTGCAGGCATGCCTGAATTTGCAGGACTGCCCCCACTTGCACTGATATTTGTCATACTTCCAACAGATGCTGACCCATTTTTTTCCTGACTTGCCTCCTGGGTACCTTTTGGACTTGCTAATATGTGCAGCACCTTCTTGCCTCCCTTTCACTTGGGGCCAAAAAATGTTATCCCTGCATTTACCCCTTTCCGGGCTACCACCATATGATTGGTAAATCCTTCCACATCTTGCTGATCCCATTCAATGACCAGCCAAAGCTGCATCTTTTCGTTAAAGCCCTCATCTTAGTGGAGGCAGGCATCCCCTTGATACTTTTGCTGAGCCCCATGCACTCTCTGTTCGTGCATAATTAGCGCTGCCACACTCTGTGGGAATTTCTCTATGAAGAAGCATGCTAGGATTCTAAAGGCCCTCAGCCAGTTTTCTATCGAATGCTCCACCATGGGTTTGCGCCTATCCCTTTCTTCTTCCTCCTTTTTGTCCTGGGCTGTCAGATCTCATCCACCCTGATGTACTTCCAACAGAGAGAAGAAGTCAATGTACTCCTTACGCCATATCCGCTCTTTGACTGTTAGCGGAATGAGATTTGCTAACCCTGTCTCTCGAGCCATGCTGGGGGGGGTCCCCTGGAGATGGACAGGCATACTCACTGGCAGGCTTTCCTTGGCCCACCCCTGTGCCCCCTGACCTCTGAGTGTTACCCCCGGCTAATACTTAGGTCAGATCGGCCTCCCCTGCTGCAGCATTTGGAGTTGAGGAGGGAGCCCCTTTATTTGCTATGTCTTCGGCTACCTCGTCGGGCAGTCCTGGCCCAGCTGGTTGCGATTCTTTATCTCCCACTGTCTGCGCCAGTGCCTCGCTCAACACCTCCCCATGTATCCTGGCACCTTGTATGGATGAAGACTGCCCCTGGATCATACCTCCACTTTGCCACGGGTGTGATCCTGACCAGTTCATCGGCGGGCCCCCAGTACTGAGTAGGTGCCTGGCTCCTGGCCATGACCACTAATGTATGAATGGCGACATAGGTGGCAATGGCTGCCCTGTGCTAGCCTGTTCCTCCATGCTATGGTACCCCCCCACAACCCAGGCAACGTGGTATAGGGGGGTTGCGATGGGCCAAATTGGCCCTGTGTAGTTGACTTCAATACCCCCACTTGCGTACCGTAATTAGTGATCCCCCAGGGCCCTGTTGCTGTGCAAGAGCCGCTGGCAGCGCCCTGCCCCTGCGCATTGTGCTTGTCTTTCACCATTAGCTGATGCCGTGTCATCCGCCCTCTCTAGGCCTGGCCCCCTGGGTGCCACTGTGTTGGCTGGGTCTAGGCTCCTCTAGGTGGTCTTTGCTGCTGGTGCTGCTTTCCTCCCTGAATCCTCACTTTCAACCATAGCGGGGGTTGGCGGTGTCCGATGCCCCGTTGGCTGTCCCTTCTTGCCTGGTGTTACGCTGGGCCGGATCCTCCTTTGTGGGCCCGGCGCCGCCTCTTGCTGAGGGAGCCGCCGTTCTGGCTGCATGCCCCCTTCTATCTTGAACCTTGAGCCTTTTGTGCCGCCCTCTGGACTTGCATCTTTTGCTTGCTGCCACTTTGCTGTTGGCTGGTCCTTCAATCCATGCTGCACCTGATCGATCACCCAATCTTTGCCTTTGCTGGCTACCAAGACCCGTGCTTTGTCCAGCAGGGCCTGCAAATCCTCATCCAGTTCTGGTTCCCCTGTGCTCCCCCATACCATCAGCAGTGCACCTTGTTGCCCTCACAACGGCCTTGCCTTTTCCTCCTCATGGAAACGGGCTGGCTTCTGCCTCTCTCTCATCTCCTTAGTATTCTTCTTGGGCATATTGGGAGGCATAATGGGGGAGCGCTTCACTTGAATGCATACCGCTCCAATTCCGCTGGCGACCCACTGGGTAGTTTCTTCCCATAAGTGGTCATGCCCCTCCTTACCGCTTCACAAAGCCCCAGTCTCTTGGGGTGCCGGCCTCCAAAGAGGCTCCGTAACTGCGTGTGTGGCCCACTGGGAATTTACTGCACTTAAGTGCTCAGGCCCTGCTTTCCTCTTCTTAATGCCCCGTCTCTCAGGAGAGCTAGGCAAAGGGCAGGCTTCTGGCTCACACAGCCTGCTGCTCTCTCGAACCCGCTCCCCTGTTTCTGCACCTCTGGTCCTTAGGCGCCCTCGCCACACTCGACCCTCACTGCTGGCGGGTCAGCTGATCCTGGCCTGGGTTGCTGCTGTCATCCTCTTGTTTTTCCGGGTCGAAGAGCTTTGCACAATGGTCCTGGGGCAATCCGAATCCTTCGTGTGGAGAGGTCAACTTGTCCTTCGTGTGGAGAGGTCAAATTGTGTAAAGGGTCCCAGTGCCCTTGCTTATGACCTCTCATTCCTCCACACCCCCCACACTCGCATTGGGCGATTCAAAGCACACCAGCCGATCGCTGACACACTTTTTTCGTGGGCCTTTACTCTCTCACTCCGCAGACCCCTGCCCTCGGTTGACATTCATCACAGGCCCCTATGTGGTCCATCTTTGCCTACCCAGCCCGCTAACAGTCTGCTCTGAAAATATGTCTTTGTTTGTTAAGAGTGTTTACCCCACCATATTTGTCTGTAGTGGGGAGCGTAAGATGAGCACATTAAAAAGAGTTAAGATATACACAACATCTCTTGAAGAGGATAATATGAAGTAAGACAGAAATGCACTTCTGTATAATATGCCAACAGTGCAGAAAAACTACCAGGCACATGTCTGATCGAGCTAACAAGTGTAATCTTAGAATACAGATTGGAGTGCATGAGGTAGATAAAATGTGGGAAATTTATGGGTGCTCAAATTATTTATTTATTTATAACATTTGTAAAGCACAACTATCACTGTACAGGTATCCTGGCACTGAGTGCTTCTATCTGGACAAAGCAGCTGCTGGTGTAAGAGCATGGTCATGCAACAAGATTACATAGAGAAAAGCTAGGTCTTCAAGGCTTTCCTAAATTGCAATAGTTTAGCTGATGATCTAGGAGTGTCTGGCAGCTTATTCCAGCTAATTCCATAGCTGGGCCACCTTGACCTTAAAGGCTCGCCCATCTTCTCTTGTCTTTCGGAATTTATGTACACAGATAACATTTGCAGATTCTGAGGTATCTCCCGGGGAGTTCCTGAGAAACACTGCAATGGCTCTTAAGCATTAGAGAACAAGCATTTGGCTAAACTAAAATGCCCAAAACCAAACACTTTCTTCTGTTATGTTCCTGGTGCTCAATCCTTGAAAAGCTTATCTATAACTCACAAAGTGGAGGATATGTGGTTCAAAAACCATAGCTGTGGAGTATTCTATCCTGTGACTTAGCGGTTGCACATCACCCCCTCTTCTAATGGAAATAATCTACAGCTCAGTTTTCTTGGGAAGTTAACTTCTGAGACCAGGAACATCAAGGAGAAGTAGTTTGTAGAGTTTAGCTGAACATATCTCCTACCTACGAAACCAACTTTTCCGAGCACTTCTGAATTTAATTATGAACTCTGTTAAAGACCCTACTCAAACCCTGATTTTAGGGAATTGTAACTTACATGTGTACCCACATTTACTTCAATTCAAAAGCTAATGCAAAAATATGACAGTGCCTACAATCAGACAACTGGCTAATGCTCCCATGAATACGAAAAGCCATGCACTTGTCCTAACTAGACAATTGGTTTCCCTTCCCTTGAGGTGGTCAAACCATAGGACAAATAATTTAAATTTAAGAAGTGGAATCCACACCCTTAATCTGAAGACTGCTCCACCAAAATACAGTTTAAATCGCAAAATAAAAATAATATACTGTAGACAGGATACAAATAATTGTGCTTGTTAGGGATGAGATGATTTAAGTGGTGTTCTGCACAATCCTGAATTGAACTGGAACAGCTGGTAATTAGGATTCCAAACTCCATGGACCCAGACATAAATTCAGGATTCAGATTCACAATTGAATATGAAGCTGTTTAGTCAACTAAAATCAATTATTATTAAGGGAACAATGATAAGTCAAGCATTGAAATCTGGGAGCTCTCTGATATGATGCAAAACCTTGTGATTCCTGAGCGAAGGGAACAGACACGCCCACACCACAAGGTCAGGTAATAAGATCAACATTTTTATCTCTGTCAAAGTATGCACAGTAAGGAGCAGCATTCAGCTGACTATCATTTCAAACACATACCCCCTAGTAGTAAAGCACCATAAGGTCCTTTAATTTTCCATTGTTTAGCATTAAGCAAAAAGTCCACATTTTAACATCAATCAATCAATCAATCAGGGAATTGTAAGCACGCTACTCACCCATGAGGGTCTCAAGGCGCTGAGGGGAGGGTCCGCAGATCTGTTTAGCCGAAGAGCCAGGTCTTTAGGGTCTTCCTGAAGGTGTTCAGGGAGGGGGCACGTCTGATGTCTGCCGGTAGCTCGTTCCAGGTCTTGGCTGCAATGTGAGAGAAGGATCTTCCGCCTGCTCTGGCTCTGTTGATGCGTGGGGTTTCGGCCAGTGCGAGGTTGGAAGATCGGAGGTTTCTTTTGGGTACGTGGAAGTTAATTCTGTTGTTGAGGTATTTGGGTCCGTTGTTGTGTAGGCATTTGTAGGCGTGAGTGAGGATTTTGAAAGTGACTCTTTTCTCCACGGGGAGCTAGTGGAGACTTCGTAGGTGTTGGCTGATGTGTTCGCGTCGGGGGATGCAGAGGACGAGTCTGGCGGCGGTGTTCTGTATTGTCTGGAGTTTGCGGAGTAGGGACTTGTTGATGCCGGCATAGAGTGCATTTCCATAGTCCAGTCTGCTGGTGATGAGTGTGTGGGTGACTGTCTTCCTTGACTCAGGGGGGATCCACTTGAAGGTCTTGCGGAGGATGCGGAGGGTGTTGAAGCAGTTGGCGGTGACGGCGTTGACCTGTCGGTTCATGGTGAGTGATGAGTCGAGTACAATGCCGAGGTTCTTGGCGTGGTCTGAGGTGGTAGGTGAGCTTCCGAGGGCGGTCGGCCACCAGGTGCTGTCCCATGCAGAAGGGGTGGTATCGAAGACGAGGACTTCTGTCATCTCGGCGTTGAGCTTCAGGCAGCTGTTGGTCATCCAGACTGCGACGTCTTGCATTCCTTTCTGGAAGTTGAGTTTGGCAGTGGTGGGGTCTTTGGTGAGGGGGAGGATGAGCTGGGTGTTGTCGGCATAGGATACGATGTTGAGGCCGTGTTGTCGGACCATGGCTGCGAGGGTGGCCATGTAGATGTTGAAGAGGGTGGGGCTCAGTGATGAACCCTGTGGGACTCCGCAGGTGATTTTCGTGGGGTCAGAGAGGAAGGGTGGGAGTCTGATCCTTTGACTTCTTCCAGTGAGGAATGATCGGATCCAGTCCAGGGCTGTTCCTTGTATGCCTGCGTGCGTGTAGTCTGGCGACTAGTGGGCGGTGGGAGACGGTGTCGAAGGCCGCTGATAGGTCGAGTAGGATGAGGGCTGCGGAGTGGCCTTGGTCCAGGAGGGTGCGGATGTCATCTGTGGCGGAGAGTAGGGTGGTCTCTGTGCTGTGGTTGCTTCGGAATCCAGATTGGGACGGGTCGAGGACGGCGTTCTCTTCAATGAGTCGTGTCAGTTTCCTGTTGACTGTTTTCTCTGCAACTTTGGCTGCGAAGGGGAGGAGCGAGATGGGCGATAGTTCTTGAGGTTGGTTGGGTCAGCTGTGGGCTTCTTGAGCAGGGGTCTGACTTCTGCACGCTTCCAGTCGTATGGGAAGGTACCTGTTTTGAAGGTGGTGTTGATGGTGCATTGTAGCTCGGGTGCGATGGCGGCCGCAGCTCTGTGGTAGATGTGAGGGGGCAGGGGTCGGTGGGGCCCCCGAGTGGATGCTTTTCATGGTCGAGGCGGTGTCTTCGGCCGTGATCGGTGTCCAGTTGGAGATGGTGGGCTGGCTGGTGTTTCTGGGGGCCGGGGGGCCATCTGTGGCGCCTGGTGGATTGTCAATGAAGTTGTCGTAGAGGTTTTTGATCTTGAGGTGGAAATAGGTTCCAAGCTTGTCGCAGAGATCTTGGGATGGGGTGATGTCTGGGGCTTCGCTGCGTGGGTTGGTGAATTCTTGAATGACACTGAAAAGTTCCTTGGAGTTGGTGGAGTTGGCCAGGATTTTGTTGTGGATGAAGTTCCTCTTGGTGGCTCTGATCTGGTTGTGGTAGTCCATCATGGCGTCCTTGTAGGTGGTGTGGTTTTCGGTTGTCTTGGTGTTTCTCCAGTTCTTCTCCAGGCGTCTACAGGTGCGTCTGGCTTCTTGAAGAGCTGTGGTGACCCAGGCGGCTTTCCTGGGGCGTTGTCTGTCGGGGTTGCATAGCAGGGCGAGCTCGTCTGCGCAGTTGGAGATCCAGGTGTGGAGTTCTCTGGCTGCGTCGTTTGCGTCGTTTGCGTCTGGTGCCCAGGTGTGGTTGTCTCAGGTGAGGGTGGAGTTAAGTTGCTCGTCGGTAACCTTGCTCCAGTTCCTTCGAGGTGGGCGTGGGGCTGGTTTGGGTGCCTTGGGTTTGTTGATGGCGAAGTGTACGCAGTGAAGGTCGGTCCACGGCGGCTGCGTTGTGTGGCTGAATTGGGCGCTGTTTCCTGCCGCGAAGATGGGGTCGAGGGTGTGTCCTGCTCTGTGGGTCGGTGTGTTGATGAGTTGTTTAAGTCCAATGCTGGTGAGGTTGTCACGAAGGATAGTGGAGTTGGGGTCTCTGGGGTTGTCGAGGTGGAAGTTCAGGTCTCCAATGAGTATGTAGTTTGTTGAGGCGATGGCGTGGGGTGCGATGAAGTCGGTGATGGTGGTGGCAAAGGGTGTTCGGGGGCCAGGGGGTCTGTAGATGAGGGTTCCTCGGAGTGTGGCTTTGGGGGTGGTCTGGATCTGGAAGTGCAGGTGTTCGGCAGAGGGGAAGGTTTCGCTGGAGGTGGTGAGGCGGAGGGTGCTCTTGTGGGCGATGGCGAGGCCCCCTCCTGGGTGGTTGGAGTGGTCTTTCCTCTGGATCTTGTATCCGTCTGGGATGGCGGTGCTGATGTCGGGGGCGGAGGATGCGTTGGTCCAGGTCTCTGTGAAGAAGGCGATGTCAGGCGAGATAGAGTCAAGTAGGTTCCAGATTTCCATGGCGTGTTTGTGTACGGAGCGTACGTTGAGGAGGATGCATTTTAGGGTGTTGCCGGTGCTGGCGTCGGCGGTGTTGGAGGCCGGGGTGGCAGTGAGGGTCTGGCGGCAGTGGAGGCAGGAGAACTGGCCGTGGGTCATGTTCGGCGAGGCCTGTTGGCATTCTCTAAGTCTTCCAGGGTTGAGTGCGAGGAGGGTGGTAGTGTCGTAGCGATGGGTAGTGGGAGGTCCAGGGTTCCTGGCGCTGGCCGCGGTCGGGTCACAGACGGGCGCAGACGGGCTTGCCTTTGGCGTGCCCGTAGCGCGCCCGCTGCACGCGTCTGCTGCGCGACCGCACAGCGGCCGCCATTAAGTAGGGGAGGTGGGAGGGAGGAGAGGCTGGGAGGCGGGAGCGGGGGAATTCCGGGGGGGAATTCCGGGGGGGAGGGGCTGCAGGGGCAGCAGCAGCAAAAGGCGAAAGGAACAGGCAGGCATGAGAAAATAAAAACAGTGGTGGAATTAGAGCAAGAGACAGATGGGCACAATTACAGTGGCACAACAGGGAAAAATTAAGAAAAAAAAACGGCTGAGAAAGGTTACGGTGGTTGCAGGCAGTCTGGTCCCAGTTGGAGCGGGCAGCAGGAGCAGGAGCGGGCAGCAGCCTCGAACCTCCCAAGGAGGAGGTCGGGGTCTGGAGGCAAGAGACAGCACAGCGGAGCTGCGGGGAGAGAGTGGACCTAGACCGAGGGTCGGAGGTCTTACTCGCGCTCCCCCGCAGCGGTCGCCAATAAGTAGGGGAGGTGGGAGGGAGGAGAGGCTGGGAGGCAGGTGCGGGGGAATTCCGGGGGGGACTTCCTGGGGGGAATTCCGGGGGGAGGGGCCACAGGGGCATCAGCGGTGAAAGGCAAATGGAACAGGCAGGCACGAGAAAATAAAAACAGTGGTGGAATTAGAGCAAGGCACAGATGGGCACAATAACAGTGGCACAACAGGGAAAAATTAAGAAGAAAAAATGGCTGAGAAAGGTTACGGTGGTTGCAGGCAGTCTGGTCCCAGTTGGAGCGGACAGCAGGCGCAGGAGCGGGCAGCAGCCTCGAACCTCCCAAGGAGGAGGTCGGGGTCTGGAGGCAAGAGACAGCACAGCGGAGCTGCAGGGAGAGAGTGGACCTAGACCGAGGTTAACACAATTGATTCCTTTCTTATATTCCAGTCTAACTTTTTACTATAGCGGATATGGGGCCTGATTATTAGTACGCTCATGGTCTGACCACTGCCTCACTGCGGGTCTGCCCGCAGTATTTTGAGCGTGGTGTTAGGACCGCCACAAGACCACCAGCTCTAACGGGATCAAGGATCCCGTGCGGCAGAGGACATGCTGACAGGGGAGCATTATGCAGGTGGTGCTGCTGCTCACCACCAAGCATATTTCAAGTTGCCTGTCCACTGCCAATTTCATGGCAGTGAGACCGCCATGAAAAGGGTGGCGGAGAGGCAACTGAGGGGGCCCTAACAGGGCCCACTGCTGCTCTTGGGCCTGAGGGACATGCGGGGGCATGTGGAGGGGGGCACATGTAGTGCCCTCCTCGATTTGTACCCCCACTTCCTGCATGGTATGGCATGTATGCCACAATGTGCAGGAAGGTGCAGTCGGTGCTCTGATGGTGGCGGTCTGCAAGTTAGGATCTTCTATGAGACTGCCGCAGGACCGCCCGCCAGACCAGGATTTAACTTCTAATCTGGCCGGTGGTCGCACCATAGCTTTGGAGCTCCTACTGCGTACGGTGCATTGCCGCACCTGCTGTAGGACCGCCAAAGTCGATATCAGGCCCATGGTTATTTAAATAGGCAGTTACATGTTTCATTAATACAACATCCAAGAAGAGGGTTGTTTTGAATGAAGTAAAAAATGCATGCATTAAAGCATAGGAAAGATGGGTTATATCGAAAGTTTTGGATTGTTTAACATCCATTGGCAGAAACGTCATTCAAAATTTAAACCAACTCGGATTCAATTGTGCCCGAAATAAAAAAGCATGTTAGACATCCACCAGCTTAGCTTTCAACCTGACTACAGTGCACAGAAAGCCCTTTTGGCATTGGTATTTAATATATGGGATACATTGAAGACAGCATTGCAACAGTGGTCTTTCTCGCTCTGTTCACTGAATTCATCCTGGTGAGTCATCCTGTCTTTGTCAGTGCTCTTGAGGATGTAGGTAGGAAAGAGGAAATGCAGCTGGCTTGGTTAATGAAGGAAAGCTCCTTAAACAGGAATCCTCAATCCGCCCACATGTCAACATCCATTCCTGCAACGTTTACCATACATTTAGAAGGATTATTGGACTCATCCATTTGTATAATACAATTGCTGGAGTGGGAATCAGTTTAAAGAAAATCAGTTTACTATCTCACACAGGGCTGATCCCAGCTCGGTGTTCTCTTAAAATGGATGCATGGATCTTGGCCATTGCTTGAGAGAAGATCATGGGCCAATCATCACACAAATTATAATCACACATTTCTATTCTAAGCTCAGTCAATAACGAGAGTTAACTAAATGTTTAAGAGTTTTATTATTCAAATTTTAGTAAGTCATCTTTATTCAAAATCGTAGGTTGTATTAGTTTTAGTTTCAATATTCAATCATTAACAGACATTGATAATAAAATGGCTAATTTGAGATCATAATAAAATGCATAAAGTGTGTTCCATAAAGGAAAGAAACCCTATTGTAAAAATTGGGTAAAAGGTGTCCGTAAGAACCCATGAAAAGTTCAAGTTCGAAAGAGAGTGAGATCAAGCCTAAAGCTCAAAATTAATTCAAATAACCAATAATCGATCAGAGCAGGAGAGGTTCTTGAAATTCAGTAGAGTCTCAGAGCAACATGGAATAAAACAAGGCAAATGTGCAGTAGCACTAGGAACCACAAACAGCAATAAGGTCTGGGCAAAGAAAAAGAATAAGTGTCTTGGTCAGTGGATCAGAAAAAAAATGAGGTAAAAGCGTTAGCCTACTCTAGTAACATGCACTTTTATAAAACAGACTAAAACGTTGTCGCAGTCTTCATGTTACATCTTCTCCTCCTCTCGCCCAATCAGCTTTCCGTTTTCTCCTGGCAACAGGATAACTCCTCTTCTTCTCATACAAAACAACTAAAGTCCACAGACGACAGTGTTAGATTTTGGATTTGAATGTATCATTTTATACTCATGTTGGAACATTTGCTCATTCAGAACTATTTTCCCATGCAATGATTAGATGTCATACTTTCTAAATATCAGATTGTAAATTTTGCTAACAATGATCTACGCTGAAGTGGAAACTCTTGCAGTAACAAAATAAAACTTTAAGCACAACAAGGTCAAATTCAGTTTATTTGCTGCATTTTATAGGTGGTTATTCTTCATAATCCTACTAGACAACAATTTTTCATCAAACAGTTACATCCTTCTATGTATAAAATAACAATTTTCAGCTGTGTGGAAACTTGTATTTAATAAGAAAAGAGAATCATCATTGAAAGGTCAAGAATGAATCATTTTAAGTATGCATGCTTCGCCACATCTTATCAAGCTACTTGCTAAGCAAAGCTGTTTTAAACATTTTGAGGCTTAGAACAAGTAAGTATGGCTACCCACCAAATTTTACATGGTTTAAACGCATTTGAAGCTCATTTAGGTCTACACGTTAACGTTGCACATTAAATTTTACTTTATTATTTTGCATTTTGCTAAAAACGCTCCTTCATAATTCCGAATAACATCAACATCTGTGTTAGTTTACCTAGATTCAAATTCACTTACTACCAATACCTCATCATCCTCTGAAGAGTTGTCCTCAATCATGTGTCCCGTTTTAAGATGTCTTGCTAAATTTCTAAATTTTTTCAAGTGACTTTATTCAAGTAATACAGGGCCCAACAGTTCCTTCCATTTCCCAACTGTCAGCTTTCCTGCTTTCTTAAGCAACACATTTCACCTCAGAACTTTCCTTTCCTATTCTACTCTTAAAGTAATATTCATACATGGAATACAGCATATCTCCCTCCTTATGAAGTAAATAGGCAAAATAATACTATATACACACACACAAAACTAGAGATAAATAATGCTTGCACCATATAACATGAAGGAAGAAAATAATAAAAATAGAAATACAATACTATATAGATACACTGGACTAGTGACAGGCTTTGCTTCTGGTCAAAAAATCCAAATTTGGTATGTACAATATTCTTTCATCGATTCCGGTCATTTGTTTTCTCTTCACGAATATACTTTCTTTTCTTCACCTCCTGCAGTCATCTTAGTAATTTTAGCATTAACACTTTTGGCACCTTTATCACCTCCTTCCTTGCAATAATCACGAACCAGCCTTCTGACATTCCATTTTTCTCCACCTTCCAATATCACAGAGTTACCCCACACTGTGCTGATTTTCCTTGGATCAGAAAGCTTGGATTCAATTTTCTTTACAGTACCTCCCAACTTCCCAAACACCCAAACCCCAGCTTCAAATCTGCATACACCTGTTTTCCACTTACTGTTGTGTCTATGTTCATACTTAATCTGCTTGTCTCTCACTCTTCAACTCACTGCTTCAGCATTATATCCCCTCTTCATCTCCTTCCTCATCCACCAAGGACAAGCAATAGTTGCAGGCTCTCTTCTATGTAGAAGCAAAAAAGATGATTCATTAGTAACTAAGTGAGGCATAGACCTATAATTTCACAACATGTTCCTTAGTTCCTGTTTACAGTTCAAATTACTTCCTACAGCCAATTGTAAACATTCTACCAACACCTTGCTAAATCTCTCAACCAAACCGGCTTCTCTAAGATGATGTAATGCAGTCCTTTGATGCTATATATTATATATATATATATCGTAGCTCCAAGATGTGCATCAGTTATCCATGCACTCGTGAACGGGTGCTTTCACGCGGGAGATGCACCCGCTAATATAAATGCTACCAACCTCGCACTTTTAAGCACAAAGAATGAAGCACTCACGGGGCGAGTCCAAATCGTTTATTCCAGGACTCTCACTGCAACCAGACGCATTTCGGCAGTCGCCTTTCTCGATGGTAATCAGGCGCGCCGGAAACGGCCATTGTTTATATGTCAGTCACTTCCTGTATCCCGACATGATTAACAACAGTAAAAACGGCCAGGGTTTTATGTGAAAAACATATCGCCATCTTGTAACATGTGAAGTCCAATGAATCAATGCAATTTATCATTATAAACGATATCTGTGGTTCACTTTTGACAATGAAAGCTTCCATGCATAAACAATTCTACACAGTGCATTTTGATACTGGTCTGGCAATCCATTACATTCCACAACCACATGTGGTTGTGGAAAGAAAGAAAATGCAGGCTTGCCCATCTGTTGGCGTAATACGATGAATTTTATAAATCTGGTGACATTTTAAATCTAAATGTAATGGATTGCCAGACCAGTATCAAAATGCACTGTGTAGAACTATATTCTAACTATAGCAAAAATAAACAATAAACTAGCACAACAAAAGTAGTCACCGTTGTCAGGGATACAAAATAATAAATGAATATAAAAATGTGGTTCACCATTATCTCACATTTATGTTAAGGTGTAGCTAGACACAAGACAGTGTAGTTACAGTCTATTTTTTTACAGTCCTATTTCTATTTCTACGCGGCTGGATCACATGTTCCTGAACTACTTCCTTCCTGAAAATGTTCTGGTAAGGACCACTGGTCATAAACTGCCAGTAAGATAAGCCACCCAAATGTACTTCTAGTTTTGTTTTCACCTCTTCTTCTTTTGAGATGCGCTGGAAATGCAGGTCACACCAAGCGCTCCCACTTAAACATGCATGCCAGATTCCATAAATGTGTTCAGACTTCTGACAGCCACTTCTCAACTTCTCCTCGTGTCTCATATTCTGGCATGCACCCAAACTCGTGCTCAGCCACTCGTGCCACTCAAAATGTCATTAACATCACAAAAATCACAGTATATTGTATTTCCAAGTTCTTCTCACCTCCGGCCACACAATTACTTGAGAGGATGTGGACTTATGGCCACAGCTGCCGACTTTGGAGCTGGGGAACCAGGTTCGAGCATTGGTGTCGGCTCAGCATCCTGTCATTCTGGGCAAATCACCTAATCTCCCTGTGCCTACCAAAAATGAATGTGTCCTTGTGTAATGTAACTGGTGCTCATATAAAGCGCTCCAATACCTTCGGGTCTAGTTTGCAGTATTTAAATATGCAAAAAAAACAATAACTCTGCTAGCCCTAGATGCACTGAACAGTCATCTATTGCCACGCGAGCTATAAATCAAACTTCTGCCATAACTTACTGCTTCAATTCGTCACGACTGCAATATGGCTGGTATAGTGCAGTATAATGCTTGATAGGGTCCTGCAGATGCTTGTGTAAACCTCGTTGCCAGTGAAGGAAAGCCCCTTAAACATTTTTCAAGTGACTTTATTCAAGTAGAAGCAGGAATAATACAGGACCCAAACCTCCTTTCTTTCCCCAACCCTCAGCTTTCCTGCTTCCCCAAGCAACACATTCCACCTTAGAACTCTCTTCTCCCATTCTACTCTTAAAGTAATATTCATACATGGAGTACAACAGTTAATATCCTCTTTGTGGTGTGCACCCTGAATATTAATGCCACAATATCGATGGGATGCAAAATCAAGAATAAAATGTTAAATGAAATATTGATAGTAACTAAGTCTAGGTTTCTATAACTAACTCCACATATATGTACCTATATGGTACATATATATTTTATTTGCAGAATAGTAAATTTATACTTCCCTGTATGAACTTACCTTTAGATATTTTGTCCGTAGATATTCTGTTTTCGATATTCTTGTACCACAATATTCTGGGAGTCGATTGTCAGTAGTACAATCCTTTTTGGCAATATGCTATAAACAGGTTCGGACAAGTTATGACGGGACTTTACATCAGTGTTCATCAAATGTCACTGTGGGATTTTACTGGTATCCCCGCTCTTACCATGCACATTTAAAATGTATTTTAAATCATTGCTGATGCTGGCTGATCAACACAGACTTAAATATCAATCCTGTGTTTACAGAAACATGTCCACTAAGAATATGCTCTTGGCATATAGCAGGTGTACAGAAACATTGTGGGGAAAGAGAGAGAGGGAAGTATTGTGAGCTCATATGCTATATGCTGTTTCAAGGAACCATGGGAAACTGAATGAATCCACAAACAGATTAATGATGATGTGAGGGTGGAGAGAGGGATACAGCATGGAAAAGGTGGTGGGAAGTCGATGGCATGGGAGCGGTGGGGGAAGTTGAAGGCTCAAGAGGCAGAGAGTGAAAATGACAAAAAGTGAGTGGTCTGGTAGCAGTGTGCAGCTTTTAGGCTCTCACAAATTGAAGAAAAAACAGTTAATAAAAAATAAATACGAGCAGGGAAGAAAGCAAGAAAGCCATGCAACCCCATAGTGTGCTAGCGAGATTAAAAAATCGAGTCCATGCACATCAGCAATAAAGGGATAAAAGGCAGCCAACAAAATGATGCTAAAAGTGTGCGGCAAAAGCAAGAAATGTGAGGAAACCCATTGAATAAGGAGAAGGGAGCAGAGATAAACAAGAAAGCCATCCACTAAAGAGCAAGTACCTGTGCATTGTATTGTAGGCAATAAGTCTTCAACAATAGACAGCTAAAACTGTCTTTAGGTTGAGACCTAAAAAGCATAAAGACCCTAAAACCACATGAGATCCCTCCAGGCTTTTTGATAAAGAATGAAGATAGGCTAAAATGGTATTAGTTAAAACATTGAGCGGTAAGAATCAACCTGCATTGCTTGTCAGAATATGATTAATCTCTAGAAGACATGGAAAACATTCATATTGGTTGACATTCTTGTACTAATTTATTTTAAAATTCAAATTGAACTTGTAATTGGAAACTATGTTTAATTTCAAGAGGTGATCAGTTGAATCCTTAGTGGGAAGCCTTGCCAGATTCAATTGAGTATATGGGGGTATTCAGTCTTGGGTTTCAAAAAGACCCACCTGGCTAAGGTACTGCCAACTATGAGCAATGGTGCAGAAGTTCTCTGCAACACGGCTGCTTTGGATTCAATAGAAGCACTAGTTTGAAGGTGGCTGATACACTTGGGTCAATAAGATTGGAACTTCTACGCAGGACCAGGCTTTTAGATTGGCAATAAAATGTTGCCTGTGCAGCATCAGCCAATCTGTATCGCTCATCTAGAACTTACTCACATGTTTATACTGAAGTTAATAAAATTCAGGAGCTCAATGTTATTGTGGAATTGAAGGAATTGAAGGACTAAGGAAGATGTTTGAAAAATAGATGGTAACTAGGTACCAGCTTAAATCCATGAATAAATACGGTATTAGTAGATACCCCTCTGTTTTGAAAGCTTTGTTCTCTTCAGGACGAGTCCCAAGTGAGTTCAGACGGGCTCGTATAACCCTCGTATAACCCCCTTATCGAAGATCCCTTCACTGAATTCTGAGGATTTGGCTAGTTATCAATCCATTTCCCAACTTCTTTATCTAGCTAAGCTATTAGAAATGTCAGTATTTACCAATTAACATACCATTTAAAATATAATAATATTCTTCATCCACCCCCAGCAGGTTTTTGTCTGGACTGCAGGATAGAAATGGCCTTTGTGTCTGTGCTAAGTGGATGGCGCCCCCGCTCTGTTGTTGACATCCTAACTGACTTTATTTTGCATGATTTGACTGCAGCAGGTTGCCCTTTCTTCCTACAAATCTTCAATTAAAACACTTACCTGTGGAGTCTCTTGGAGATCCGGTCTGTTTTCACTTCTCTTTAATCCCTATAAGTTCCCACTGGTCCACCTCATCGAATAATTCAGCTTTGGTCTATTTGTGTTTGCCAACAACAAGCAAATCTCATTAAAAATCCCAGATGAGGTTACCAGCTGCGCCTCTAATTTGCATGATTTTCTGACCAAAGTCAAAGCTTGGATGTGTTATGATCAGCTTAAGCTGAATGGTTAGAAGTCAGAGGTATTACTCCCTGCTAGGTCCTCCATTTTTGGGAATTGTCATTCTGGCCTTCCTCACTCAGCTAAAAACCAGTCCACACAATCAGTGTGAAAAATCATGGTGCAAATTTTACTTTGATCTCTCTATGGTTAGTTAGGTAAATGCTGTGGTTCGCTCCCACTTTTTCCACCTTCACACCCTTGAACACTTTTCTCTCTTTTTTCTTTCCCTCACAAGATTCACATTTTGAATGCTTTTATTTCCATGCAGCTGGGGTATTGTAATATTGTTTAAGTGGTCCCATCCCAGTGCGATGTGAATAAACTCTAACTGGCGCAAAATTATGCCGCCAAGTTAGTCAGGGTAAAAAAAAAAGTGACCAGATCTCATTCACCCTTTCTTCTTATACTGGTTTCCTGTCAGGGTATGACCTTAGTTTAAATCCCTTTGCTTAGAGTGCAAATTCTTACATGACAAAAGCACTCTCCTCTTTCTCAGTGTTTTAAGTGGCTCAATCTCAGTCAAGCTCTAAGATCTAGAGATCAATACATCTTGGTGGTTCCTAGATTCCACTATCATTCTCAGGGCCTTCTCAGTGGCAATTTACCTAATATTTGATAATTATGATAGGTTAACCTGGACAAGGCATATACTTTTTGATGTACATTCTAATGTTAGTGCTCTCTCTGACTGTATTCAAGTGGGCTTTTATTGATTGCTCTATATGCATGTAGTAGTGTTGGTGCAGCTAATAACACATATGAACTTTTACATATGGATCATGAAATTATAATCAGTATACTAGTAAATTTGTTTACTATAATGTATGTTAAAATGTTATCACAAGTCTATACTTGTGATAACATTTTAACATACATTATAGCAGTCTTTTTCTATTTTTTTAAGTTTATGATTTTGATATATCTTTACTTGTCATGTTTGCTGCTAGATTACATATGGCTTCATATTTTAGCCTTTAAAAAATAATGTTTTCATTTAAGTTTTATGTAAACTGTTTCAAATTATTAAATAAAACATATTCAAATTAAGAAATTAGCTATGAAGATCACATAAATAATACAATTAGTACAAGCAAAGGGAAAAAATGGTTTGGGAACCTTTGAAAATTTATGAATTGTGCTGCTCACAATTTCTTTACTCCTTGAATACCATGATTGATGTTATGTTAAATTTTCTAGCGTTGAGCTAGTATTGAGCTACATTTTCTATAATTTCATGCGCTATAGAAGCAAACATTTGTGATTAATGACAGAAAGTATAAAGCAGTAAACAAAGCAGTAAACAAAAACAGCTATATTTAAGGCATCTGCTAAACGTAAGAAGATGGGACTTCCTCACAAAGAAAAATGGTACAGAATTCAATAATGTAGCAGAAGCTACTGAATAAGTGCTATCCCATGTTCTAAAAAATCGAAATCTCGTTATGTTGACCAGAGATGTGCCTAAGCTGATGCCATCTAAGCAGTGCTTAATTTCTTAAAGAATAAATTCTAAGGCCCAAAGTTTTCCCCAGACGCCTGCGGTTGGACTATCGAATGTTGGAGTGTTGAATACCAAGGCTGCGTAGCCTTGATTCCACCTCATGCCTTTTTCGTTCACCATCAGACATGCCCTGCCCCTTTATCTTGCTCTTTTAGGTTATTTTTCATCCCTGCTTTCTCTTTTTGTCATTTCTTTCCCCATTTTTCTCTTCATATTGTTTTCCCCTTTGTGTGTTTTCTCTCTTTTGCCTGAGTCAAATTCTGATGAGGAACAATAAGGGCCAGTCCCCAAAAATGAGTGCTGGTGGGGCTCACCTCCAACTAAGCACTGCATCTAAGTCTGGAGACAGAAAATATAGTGAATTGGCAGATACAGCTCAGTGAATGATTACAATGGACTTAAAAGTAACTATTTTGGTTACAGGTAGGCAATATGATGTGGCTAACGCAGGTGATACATTGTTACTTTTCCACAGACCCATAAGAAATCTGGCTGTTGTATTATAAATAGGGTGTAAGCAATGCAAAATTGTTAATGGCAAACCAAGATAAATAGCATATCCATGAACCCTAAATAAATGCATTGGTTACTGCAATTCAATGACTTGGATTGAGGAGGGGGAACAATGTGTTGGAGCAGTCTAAACAGATAATAAAGCTAATGAAGCATTTGTGGCTTGTATCACTAAAGATAGCTTGTGGTCAAATGTCGGTCCAGATTTTTTCACTGCCAGACCGGCTTTGAGACGAATCCCATTATTGTTAGCCATAGTGTGTATACGAAACTGGGTTATTAAGGGGGTGATTATCCACCTTATTTAAACCCCAAAAATGGGTGAAATTACCCAGATAGTTGGGGCCCTGACGTCTGTGTTAACTCTGTGTAGCAAGGACCCGGGAATAATAGAAAATTGTATGGAACTCCAACCTAGGTGTCATGCTTCTTCATGGGCCCACCACACTCGTCAGAAATCTTTATATTGATGAATATGCTCCTAGGATGGGATGGAGTACTTTTGAGAAAGGAGTAAAGAATACAGAGTGTGGGTTTAAATATTTCAGGCTCCTTCCAAAGGAATTACCTTTATTGTAGGAGGGCCAACATGATGATTAAAATAAATGGGTGATGCATAGAATGTGGGTCAATATGTTTGGGGGAGTGTGCCCCTTGAACTGCCCATTTGGAGGACCCTGATGGCCAATTTGGTACAATACATGGCAAATCCTTCAACTAATGTGTGACAATAAGGTTCCCCTCGGGTGTTGCTCCATGGGGTACAACACCCCCTCAAACTTTGAGACCATTCAACTTATGCAGAAAATGCAAGTATTACGCAGCAACATAAGCATGATTAACTCACTGTGTGAATGCTGGTAACTGTAAGAGAAAAGAACATATAGAGCTCTAGAGCTCCTGGTCCTGATGAAATCCAGGGGCCTCGTTCAGCTTTATGCACCAACTGCCATCAACTGGTCACAGTAGACCAGGACCTGGGTGCGATTTGAGGCTGACCACAATGGAGTGCAGGTCAGATCCAGGGACCAGGTTCAACCTGATCGAAGGATTTACCTTGGTGCTTAGTTTCAAAAGTCAAAGTCCAAAGTCTCCAGTGGGGCAAAACAGCAGGCTGTAGCCAAGAAGGTTTATACACAGGTTGGATCGTTTCGGTGGAGCCATTGGTTTTTGCTGTGAAAGCTTTGAGTGGGAGAAATTCCAATTTTGAGCCCAGACAAGGTCCTTTGCAAGACAGAAACTTTTAGTGCCTTAGGTCAGGATTTTTTTGCGCTGAGTCACTGTTTTGGGACTTAGATTCCTCCAGTGGCGCAAGGTTGCAGACTGTAGACAAAGAGGTCTATACGAGACTGGATACCGTCGCTGCAAGGTTCCACTGCAGAGTGTTTGCTGTCGTGAAAAAGCTCAAAGTAAGAGAAACCTGGATCTTTAGTCGAATGGCAACGCACCTTGGTCAGATCAACTTGAAAGGTTTGTCGTGGCTTGGCTAACCGCCAAACATGGCGGTCGCAGATTAGCAGAGCTCTGAGCCCGGGCCGCTTAATCCTGTTTAATTACCACCAGCCGGGGCTCATCGAGGCCAAAAACAACAACCCGCCAGAAACGGAAGCAGAATACGCCAGCTGGCCGGTGCAGCGGCGGATAACAACACCGGGAAGCCCGAGCTTCGCGGTGAGGCCTGAGCTGTGAGCAGACTCTGGAGTATGGCGGCAGCTCCCTGCTGCGACGAGGCGGACGAGGCCTCATCGGTGGAATGCCGTGGACTAATTGAGGACTGCAGAGGGTGCGGACTGCTTCTCCCTACCCCTCCCGCTCGCCTTCTGTCTGTGAGGCTGGAGCAGGGGGTGCGGTTGCGGCTGGGGGCTCCGATGTGGGCCTAGGAGCGAACTGAGGCCTGCAATAAGGTGAGCGCGGAACCCCCGGAGGGCCTCCCGCCCGCTCCCTCTCCCCCCTCACCGCTGGAGAAGTAAGAGACTCGCCCCTACCTGCAGCGATCCCCGCGGCGGCAATACGAGGTGGCCGGAGAGAGTACGCGCTGGGAGTGAGGGCCGCTATCTCCATGCGGCCCGGCTTGTACCAGTGGGGTAGGAGGAGCCGTGAGCAGACCCTGGAGTGCGGCGGCGGCTCCCTGCTGCGGCAAGGAGGACGAGGCTTCATTGGTGAAATGCTGTGGACGAATTGAGGACTGCAGAGGGTACTGACTGCTTCTCCCTACCCATCCTGCTCGCCTTCTGTGTGTGAGGCTGGAGCGGGGGGTGCGGTTGCAGCTAGGGGCTCCGGTGTGGGCCCAGGAGCGAACTGAGGCCTGTAATAAGGTGAGAGCCGAACCCCCGTAGGGCCTTCCGCCCGCTCCCTCTCCCCCCTCCCCGCTGGGGAAAGTAAGAGACTCGCCCCTACCTGCAGCGATCCCCGCGGCGGCAATACGAGGTGGCCAGAGAGAGTACGTGCTGGGAGTGAGGGCCGCGATCTCCATGCTGCCCGGCTTGCACCGGCGGGGGAGGAGGAGCTGTGCAACATGGTGAGGCCTGCGGCATGCACTGGAGGCCCCTAGTACCGAGCGGTGCTATATGAGAAGACGCCCAAAACAAACAAGTTCCGAGAGGCCAGGCACAACGCGAAGAACATTAAGGTGGGCCACACTAGATATAAACCAGAAGCGCGGTCCATGCTGCATTAGTGAACGAAGGAGAAGAGGGGCGGCAAGAAGTAGTGCAGCCTGAAACGCGCGTGGTAGCCCACTGTGCTGAAGTGAGACACATGCCGAGCAGGACCGCTGGTTCAGAGGGGGACCCTGTATGAGGCATACCACCAGCTGAAGTGAACTGGTGCAACTGGAGTAGCTGTATTGGCAGGAAGCGGTCTGTAGAGCACATATCCTGCTGCGCCGCCAATGGTGAAAAGGAGCAGGGCACACAAGGTTTGCACCAGACTAGGAATCCCAAACAAGACGGAGTGCACAGCAGCCACCCGGACACTATTGCCCCAGAGTTGCCCGGAGGGTCAACGAAGTGCAACCAGCTCCAGAGGAAAGCAGCTACTGCTCCACAGTAATCCACCGAAAGGGGGGCCCCCTTGGCTAGCAACATAACAATGAGCTAAGGCAACTCACAAGAGACAGGTGATACAAGTTGGGGTGGGCAACATAGGCACTACCCCCACATACAGTTGGAAGATACAGACTAACCCCCACCACCGAGGGTAAATACAACGCGCCATGGGGCGTGCCAAAGGGAAGCTGCCGGATACATCTGCCACCAACACGCAACAGCCGGAAGAACCAGAACATTCCACCCAACCACTCTTGCTTAGCTGTATACCGCCCACAAACAATGAGGCTGCCCCAGACAAGATGGATTTAATTTTGCAGGAGGTCAGAGAATCTCACAAGGCCATAGAGCAGCAAATAGGCTCCCTAACGACAGGCTTTACGCTACTTAAAGCAGATCACAACAAACTGGCAGCTACAGTACAGACCAACAAATCAACATTGGCGGAGATACTACCTCAACACAAGGAACATGCAACACAAATCAAGCAACTACAAAGGCAAGTCTCCGAACTACAAGACAGAGTTTAAGACGCCGAGGGTAGAACAAGAAGGAATAACGTCTGCATCATTGGACTCCCAGAGCGCAGCGAGGGCTCCAAAGCCGCCAGCTTTATTGTACAATAGTTCCGCGAGCACGTGGCCCCCGAGGGCCTATCGGACTTCTTTTGTGTCGAGAGGGCCCACAGAATTCCTACTGGCAGACCGACTGCGGGGGCGCAACCGCGGCCATTGAAAGCCAGGATTCTAAATTAGCGCGACTGGGATGTCCTCCTCCAAAAGGCACAGGAAAGATCCCCGATACAATATGAGAACCATCGCATATCGTTATACCCTGACTATACACTCCTGGTCCAACGCCGCAGGTCCTCATATCAACCAGTAAAATAGAAGCTTAGAGCCCTGAAACTTAAATACGCACTCCTATTTCCTGCCTGCCTGAAGATTATCCATGACCAAAAGTCATACTTTTTTGATAGCCCAGAAGAAGCAGAGGAATGGCTAGAGGTCATGAACCCCCACCACAACATCCGGTACCTCGTCACAAAGCTTGCTGCATAGTCCCAAGAGAACACCGGGACGGCAATCGCGCCACAACACGAAAACCACCCGCAAATCACAAATCAGCAGCCCTACTCTTGAACAAGCTCGGAGGAGCAAAGAAGAGGCCCTGGCAGCGGCAAACACGTTCAGAGACTGTGGCCTCCATGCAGCATCCGAATCCTCACAGAAAAGTACTGTGCAATTGGACTCAGAGAACAGTATCGCTTTGTTCCCCACGGGAACGCCTTAGACGGCGGATGATTTGTTAGGCTAGTGAGGCGCATGTTAGAAGGCCTTGTTCGCCAGATGAACAAACGAAGTAACAGAGGTGGTAACTACTGCTACTGGCACAAATATCCTTTACCTGGATACATGGGTAATGTATTAAAACAAGTATAAGGTCCGGGCTCTGCAGAGCCCACACAAAGCTTACAATACCATGCATGATGTAAGCGACACTCCCCTTACTGCAAAAGCACCACCCAAATGGACTAAGGTTAACACAGTTGTGTTTTGAGTTTGGACCAGCACAGTTCGAGGGCTGGACCTAGTATTCACAGTTAAAAGGGAGTTCAGGGGTTCTGGCTTACACCTGGAAACATGTTCCACACTGAAGATCTCAGCACCTACATCAGACATATGACAAACCAGTAACACCAAACACACATGCAAGGCTCATATAACATAGTCACCTGGAATGTGCAGGGGCTGGGCTCAGTGCAAAAGCACCACAGGGTACACGCACAACTAAACAGGCGAAAGGCACAGATAGTGCTTCTGCAGGAGTCCCATCTCATGGAGTCAGAAGCGGGGAAGGTATGAAAAAAGTGGAAGGGACAAGTGTTTTCCACAACATACTCAGCCTTTGCCAGGGGAGCGACGATCTGGATTAGACTTGGGGTCCCATTTGAGGACCTAGAGCAGCACATAGATCCTCAGGGAAGGTATATACTGATACATGGGATGCTAGACGGTGCGCATGTAGTGATAGGCAGCCTATACACCCCAAATTTTGACCAGGACAAATTCTTTATGAGTCTAAACACAACATTAACGGAATGGGAGGCGTACCCATGGATCCTGGGAGGAGACTGCAATGCAGTTATGGACACACAAATGGATCACTTACACCCCACACTCCACGGAGCGGGAACTACTAAACAAGCAGAGGCCCTATGCAGATGGGTAGATGGGTGGACATTGGGCGATGTATGGCGAATGAACAACCCGACTTGCAAAAAATACACATTCTTTTCCTCAGCCCATCAACTACACACACAAATTGACAGAATACTGTGCTCGTTCCCCATCGCTGCACAGGTGACCCACGCAACTTATTTAGGGAAGCCCTTCTCAGACCATAACCCGTTAGAAATCTCCCTTGCATGGGGCAGAGTCCCCACATGCAAGCTTTGGCCCCAAATGTTGGAGGACACTGCATTCCGCAGCACTCTGTTCACTACTATCACTAACTACTTTGCAGACAACACAAATTCAACTTCCTCGATCCTAGCTGAATGGGACGCATTCAAAACGGTCATAAGAGGCACAGCAATTAGCACCATGGTGGGCACAAGACAGGAGTTACACAAAAACCTTAAAGCAGTAGAAAATAAAATGAATACTTTAGAGCAGGACATAGCGAGCGACCCTACAAAAACGGCATCACTGCAAGAGGTGCGTATACAGTATGCTGAGCTGCTAGAGAGCCTTAGGGTTATAGACCATAGAGCGTACACCCAGATAAAACACACAGAAGCGGACAAATCGGGTACACTCCTTGCCAGGTTACTGAGGGACACGCCGCCAACCACTTTAATTTATGAAATCAATACGCCGGGGGGAGAAACTGTGCACACTCAACAGGGTATTAATGAGGCCTTCTGCACATGCTATGACACTCTATACAGTGCACCTACCCACATAGATAGTGCGCTCATAGACACATTCCTAGATGACCTGCCCTACCCTCAACTCAGTACAGAAGCACAAGAAGAATTGGCAGGACCCATTACGAAAGCAGAAATCAAAGCGGCCATTAGGGAACTGCCACGCAACAAGGCGCCAGGCCTAGATGGCCTACCTATAGAATTTTTCGACACATTCTCCGAGGCTTTAGTTCCCCAGCTGGAGCAGCTATATAATAAATCACTGGAAATAGGCCACCTTCCCCCACCACCATGCAAGCATTGGTGGTCTCACTCCCTAAACCAGGAATGGATGCGACAGACATAGCGGGATATCGCCCGCTCTCACTCCTTGCCACAGAATACAAAATATTAAGCAAAATATTGGCACGTGCGCTTCTCCCATATCTGAATAAGCTTATCCACATGGATCAGTGTGGATTTGTGCCAGCACGCAGCACATTACTAAACATTAGAAGGCTGCACCATATAATGGAAGCCACCCCCGTAGACCATGAAAATGCAGGATGCGTCACGCTTGACTTGAGGCAAGCATTTGATACACTTACAGGGGACTAAAAGTTCAAGGCTGTAGAGAAATTTGGTATACCTCCCGAATATCTCCAATGGGTACGACTGCTATATGAGATCCCCACTGCGAGAGTCCGTACTGGAAGTCACATATCGCGTACATATCCAGTACAGAGGCACGCGACAGGGGTGCCCCCTGTCGCCATTACTATTTGTACTAGCGTTGGAGATGCTAGCTCTTAAGCTGCGAAAGGAGGCAGGCCAAACAGGAATCCAACTAGGCAACACCACACATTTGATATCAGCCTACGCGGATGATATAATAATATATGCACATGACCTGACTGATACACTAGAACCGGTACCAAGTATTTTCTCTCAATTTTAGCGCATATCGGGACTTGCCATCAAAATCGCACACCTCCTTTTTTCAGGAAGGTGACCGCCCGGATGAGATCTGTTTCGGGCCATACACCCTATCAGTAGCACAGCATACATTCAAATACATTTACAGATCCCAGGTGGATTTGCAAGAGGGCAATCTGACCAGAGCGATCAGGGCGATCCGGTCTAAAGTGACCTTCTGGACCTTGCTGCCATTATCGGTGATGGGCCGTATAGCCATATCCAAAATGGTGGTCCTCCCGCGTCTCCTATATTTCTTTACTAATATGCCAGTATTAGTCCCCACCTCTCTTTTCAAAACGCTAGACACTATACTCTCGGACCTAATATGGGGGACCGGACGAAGAAGGGTGGGACGAAAGAAACTGCAACTGGAGACTAGCAGAGGGGGACTGGGGGCACCGGATTTCCGTGCATACTGCTATGCAAGCCAGCTCCAATGGCTTTCCTACTGGGCTGCAGGCTGTAATTTGCAGGAGCTAGGATGCACTATGCACAACATTAACCAGGGAACCCTACACGTATTACTGTTGCCCAAAAGCAAGATCCCTCAGGATGCGCCGTCGCTATTACGGATAGCGCTAGCGTAATGGAAAAAAGCAATACAATACACGCTCCGCTGTATCCCATATTCAAATAACATCTCACTTTTAGGACTCCCACTGCCCAATGGACAGATCACAAAGCACAGAATTCTTGCCTTGACTGAAGAAGGGGTCGATACCGTAGGGGCACTATTCAGCAATTAAATCCTGTTAGACCATGAGAAATTCACACAAGAGAACAGGGTCCCAGGCCACTTATATATGACGCACGCTACCATAATACAATACGTAAAGAAACACTGGGCTCCTACCAGGAAAGAACCCCCAACGCACAAATTAGTGCAGGCAATGTACTTAATGTGTGAATGACGCCATCTCATTAAATGGCTGCATACAGGTATTTGGGCACAGGCTGCAGTATCCCTCAACGACTTGCGTGACAAATGGTCTGGGGACATAGAAAAGGAGATATCCGACAGGGAATGGGCCAGCATTTTAGAATACCCTAAGAAAGTGACACGAAATGCAAAATTTAAATTCATACAATACATGGTCCTACACAGGGCCTACCTTACACCACACCGTTTACAGCAGATGTTCCCGAATACACAGCAGTACTGCCCCCGATGCAAGGCAGAAGGAGCAGACTTAGTCCACATGTTATGGTCCTGCCCACGCCTCAGAACATACTGGGAGGAGGTATGGCGAAACATTGACACAGTGACACACCTCCAAACCAGGGAAACAATCGAAGGATGCCTATTAGGGCTCCGCCGACGCACCACCTCGCAGAAAGTACAGCTCTGATTTTTAGACCTAGCTTTACTGATAGCCAAACGGTCCATAACAATGAGATGGAAATCAGTAAAACCCCAAATAGTGTATACCAGGCACAGCGAGGTGGTATATGCTGTGGTGGAGCTGAGAGCGCAGCTATACGGCGGGAGGAGGCCCGAGGGCTGCGTAAGAACCAGATCTCTATGGAATGGGATGTCATGTTAGAGGCCTTCAAAGCCCTAGAACTTGATCCCCTGCTTAGCACCCCTAGCGCATAGTTGATACACATTGACTTGGCGTAACACCGTGTGGCAGAGCCCAGTGCAGGCACAGGCAGGGTGCACAATCAGATAGTACACACACTAATATTGCAAACATAGCACAGAGGTGACCGAGGCGCAGCAATATAATAGAGGCTGGATCAGATAAGCCAGAATGGGGGGAGGTGGGAGGGGGCGGGGAGTTGTTGTAACTTGAGTGCAAATCCAAATACTGGAAGTTTATTTTAGTCTATGGTGAAACATATGTATACATGATGTAGCTATAAAAATTTCAGTTAAACTGACGGCTGTAATATAGTGTAACCAGCAAATGTATGATACCTTGCTTAATTACAGCATAATGTATAAATTGCGTTCACGGATGCAACGGATAAAAGGAAAATCAATAAAGTATGTTTTAAAAAAAAAAAACTTGACAGGTTTGTCCTGGTTTTCTGGAGGTCTTTGGAGCCGAAACATTTAAAAATCCCAGGTTATTGAGGCGGTAGGAGAAGTCCAGCCAGACTCAGCCACAGGTTCCAAGACCTCAGCAAAAGCACATGAGGATCATGACTCACTCCAGCAGAGACACCCAGCAGCCCCAGTATGGATAGGGAAATGAGAAACCCCTCCTCTGTGGTCACTTGAAAAACGGTTCTGGGGGCTGGCCCTCCCCACTGGGTTTAATGCCCTGACTGAGGAAACAAAAGAAGGGGCCTGTCCAGGTGTCGCTTGACATCTTATACTTCACACGGGGAGAGCAAGAGACAACTCACCTAGTTTCATTCTCCCAAAATGATATCTTGATGTGTGTAGGTCGTTTGACATCTGCCTGTGGCAGTGAAGGTCCCTTTAAAGTCAATTAAGTTTCTGGGTACTTCCCAAATGGTTATCCTGCCATAGGAACAGAAATCACCTCCCCACTCCCCCCTTTGTTTCTAATCTGGGAGCAATTTCCACACCTCATTTTGGGCTTGAACACTCAGAGTGCTGCAGCTGGAGGATAATGCAAATTTCCCTCCATAGGCTTTAGGGAGTCAAATGGTAACTTTCTAAAAGTATATTTTCCTTAATATTTATCAGAAATCTGACCTCACCAGAGTCTAAGCATGACATTTCAAAGTGTTTCCTAGCGGAGGATAGCATATTAAATGTAATAGTGCATCCCAGTGTTTCTCTATGGAAGAACAAGCCTTGTTAGAGTGAAAATAGTTTATAGTTGCTAGTCACTATACGGGCATGTTTAATATTAACTTTCTGCGTGCCCTGCTTTTAAATGCCATGCAATCTTATTATTTTAAAGGAAGTTTTAGACCTGTCAAAAGGGTTTATTTTGGCAGGTCGAATTGCAGTGTAAAACTGATTCAGCCAGACTACAATGGTAGTCCTGCAGTCCTGTCTGTGCTTGCACTGTAGTGGATGGCAAATTAGGTGCTGCAGTCCACCAGTGGCATTTAATTTACAGGCCCTGGGTACTCCTTGCACCATCTATGAGGGACTTATAGATACGTTAAATGTGTCAATTAGGGCTATACCAATTTGATCAAGTTTAAAGTGGCTGCACAAGCACTTTACTACTGGTTAGCAGGACTAAAGTCCACAGATTTCTACAGCCAGCAAAAAAAGATAGGGCAAAAATCTGAGGGTACAACACACTATTATAGTTATTTCCTACAATCGGGAATCCTGCAGAATGGAATCCACTGTGGTAAAAGCCACCTCAGCCTTGCTTGGACTGTGCGTTCAAAAGTTCATTGAAGTCCACCACCTGATCATGGACAGCCAGACATTAAACATGGTACAATCACTCACAACTGGCATTACATTATTTGTGTATTTAAGACTAATTATCATATAAATATCATCAAAATACGTGGAGGAGAGTGCATTGTATTCATGGAGAAATTCTGGTGGGGGACTCTTGTTACAATTTAATTAGGGGTTCATCTCACAGATACCTGGGGCAGCATTAAACATGCGGCGCATTTTCCTTCAGTGCGCCGGGCGCACCTTTAAAAAGGTGTGCCAGGTGCAATGAAGGAATATGCACCACATTATGGGGAATGTGCTGCCCCCAGGGCAGCCGCAAACTCTTGCTGCCCTGGGGGCAGTGCATTCACTTGAAATACGGAGCAGCTGATTTGAAGCCGCTCCATGTTTTACTGTGCAGGCGGCAACCCGCCTGCACTTTTAAAGGGGAATAGAGATCCCCTTGGAGGTGTGTGCAGTCAGTGACTGCACCCGCCTCCAAGGGGATGTCTGGGGGTCCATAGATTTACCCCTTCCAGGGGCTAATACGTCGCGGGCGCAGAGGGAAAGGGATTTCCTCATTTGCATGGGGCATGCCCCAGGCAAAGGAGGGAACGCCCCCTTGAAGATAGTTCTGGCACTTTAAGTGCGCCAGCGCTATCGGCCCCTTCTGTAATACCAAAGAGCCTTAGGGGCTCGCACAGCGGGCGCAAACGCCCGTTGCGCCCTAGTGGCACTTTATGTAATACGGCCCCTGGTGTACACCTTACTTGTTTGAGCAAGTTTTTGATTTGAACAATGGAAGAGTTAATGTCTGCATGCAATAAAGAGAAAATAAACTCAAGGCTAAGTGCTCAGTTCTGGTCTGAATACCCACAGCATGTTTCCGTATAGGAGGAGCACTGTTTCTGTCAAATAACTTAGCTGGAAAATGTAGCTGAGATATCAGCTGAATATTGCTCAAATCTTCTGGGTCCAAAGTATTTTTCACCAGCAAAGGTTTAACTGCAGCCAGTTAAAGGTCTACTTCAAACATTTTAAAGCTTGAGAGTAATTTAATATATATTTCAGTTGCTTAGCTGAACATGAGCATCAGGGGAGGACATTTCGTATTGTTTTATGATCTTCATATAATATGCTTACAAGAAACTTGATTGTAACAGGACTTTGATCTGCTTAGTTACTAACTATACTCTAAAGCAGCGGATCCAAACATAACTGGACACACTAGAGGTGGTTTAGCTAATAATAATAGTAATTAGAATTGTGAGGAAGTTTTGTTTAGGCAGCAGAAAATAATGGCTTTAAAAATTTATATTTTGAATAACCAAAAAAGTTGCAATATTCACCAGCCTCTACTTAACATTTATATACCTCTCAGTGCAAAAACACTAGAAATTGTTTGTGCAAACAAGTAGCATATTTCAAGATCTACATAATAAGGTACCCATATTACAAATGTTGTCTAGTTGGTGATTTCAATGCTCATATCACATATACTTTATATATCAGAAGTGATATCATTTCCCTTGATGAGGTATGGTAAGCTGCTTACCCACAATTTTTTATCTTTTAATCAGTGATGTGATACTCAAGGATGTTCTCTTTTATAGCGAGACTTAGGTATGAATCTGGTCATATTAAATGATAAGTCAAAACAGGGTACAGTTGAATGTTTTACTTGCAATAAAGGTGGAACAAAGACTAAAATTTACTATTTTTCAGTAAATTTTGGTCTATTTAATTTCATTCAAACTATGTAAATCCTGAATACCCATTTAAGTGACCATATGCTACTAAAATTCTGAAACAAAATACCATCCTGCGTATATCACATTACCCCAGGGGACTACATTTGCCACAAAGAAAAAATAGTTGTCATAGAGTGAACATAAATTTGGGTTAATGTTTGCGACTTCCCTTCAAAATGGCATGATGGTTCAATATATTAAGGCCCTTATTACGATGTTGGGCGGACGCAACACCGTTTCGGTGAGGGAACTGCCCGGCCATAGGTCGGCAGTACCGAACGCCTAATTAGGATGCGACCGCACAAGGTGCCGTCGCAAGCTTCCATTTTTCAATGAGAGCTTGTGCAGCGGGCCAAAACAAAAAAAGTTTTTGCACATCCCTGCACAGTGTAGCAGGCACCACACGGTGCCTGCCACACGGTGCAGTGATGTGAAGCCCCCAGGGCCACGACTGGAGGGCCAGGGGGGAAAAGGGGGCCCTGCTAGGAGCCCCCAAAGGCACTTCCTGACAGCAGATCCATTTCTGAAAGGCTGACATGGAGCTGCAGTCGGAAAGTGCCATCATAATCCCGACGGCAGAAATGCCGTCAGTTAGTGATTCTGAGGCCCTCCGACTGGCCGATTGGCTCCTTGAGCCCGTCGGAACCCAGTCGGATTAAAAGGCCGGTTTAAACTCCGACCGCCATCTTTGTAATACGGCAGTCAGAGTTTTAACCTTAGATGTCGGTCGGAAAGCCTTCGACCTGCGGTAGGAGGCTGTCAGACCGACATCCAAATCAGGCCCTAAGTGTCAGAGTTTTGCCCCTAATTACATTTCACACATGACATTCCTGATACTGCATTGCCCGACATCTTGTGTAAGTACTTAGGAGACTGATAGTATCTACACTCAAGATATAATGAAGGCATAAAATTAGCATTCCATACAAAAGGCGCTGCTTTCTGATACGCTGTGTAAATTTTGCTGAAAGCGGCATTAGCAACTGTGCCTGCGAGGGAACTACAATGGACTGTCCATTTTTGAGGTATGTACTCAGTTAATAATCCTCTCAGAAGATATCCTTCTATTTTAGAAATTCTTGTCATGTGGTACTCAGTGGAATGTGGAAATGGTTTGAAAGTTAAAACTAAGGTCTCAAAAACTCAAGGTCTCCATTGCCATTTATTAATCACTATCTATTTATTGAACAAATATTTTTCAAAGATTTCTTCAAACGTATTTAGATAATTTGACCGTAACCCTTTCTTGACAGGGCTGTTTGATAATATTCTTCTCTAAAATCTGAACTCAACCTGGTAGCTATTGACCAATAAGTTTACATGATCCATTGGGAAAACATTTGATGAGAATCTTCGCCAGCAACAGCAAGTGTGGGTACATGAAAGACGTAAATTTTCTATTCATCTAGTGGGTTTTCATGCAAATAATAGAACCTTTGATAATATTTTGCATTAATATTAAATGTGGAGCGCAATATGATTCATAAACAGAAGAACGATGCATCCTTTATCGACTATTGATTGATAAAGTTAATGCCAATGAATTGTGAAATTGCCAAATGATCTGCTTTAAGTTTTCCATATGGACTATAAAGCCCCATTATTAGCCTTCATACAAGTGCAAATTTCTTTTTAAGGTAAATGGCCCCAAAAAGGGTGTGTACTTGCTTCTTTCTCTTTTCTGTATATTTGGCTGATTTTCTTAAAACCATACCTGAAAGCCATTGTTTTCCCTCAATGATTGGGCAATACCAACAACTCATAGTCAATGATATTGTGCTCCTCAATAGAAGGCCTAAAGGCCTTCAACAAAAGTTGGTGGTTGCTTATAATTTCATAAATTTGCACAAGTTGGTGATAAACTTGAACAAATCGAAGGTTCTTATATTGTATAAAGACACCATTAAACCTCCAAGGAAATGGACAATTTTGAATACTGAAATTGAGTTACCCCTTCCTGTTCACAAACTACTCTTCTATAGGTATAACACAAAAAAGGACTCAAAACAGTTGTAAACGTACTCCAGCTCAGAGATGGAGTAAGTCCAGCACCACCCAAGGCTATTCACAGGTACTGCACCACTCTCCCATAAAAAACAATGAAGATAAGGCCTTAAAGTAAAACCCCATAAGAAATAGTGTTCATAAATAAAAAACTTGACGAACATATGTACAATTATTTTAATGATAAAACATATATAAATTATAAATAAATATTTTTTTGTTGTTAAATAATTGAATTACCCTTTCAGTTTAAAGTTGAATGTAACTTTAATTTTTTTATCAAATTATTTAAATCAATTAAATTATTTTATACATAACATTTAGTAACTTTTAATGCATAACACATAAATATAAACATTTTATTACGGTGGGTATTATTTTTTAAATAAATCTTTTTAAAAATGTAACAATTTATTATGCTTAAATTAATAAACTTTTTATATTTAATATTCAATGAATAGTGTTGTTGCATTTTTTAAACCACAATTCTCAATTTAAAATGCATACATAAAAGTAATTTATATTAACATTTAACTTAAAAATATGTTAAATATTTTTTTTTTAAACTTTAATTAATTGTTCAAAATTCCTCGACAATTTAATATAGGAAGAGCTCTGCCCTGACTCCGGAGGTTTACTGACAAGTGTGCGGTGAGTGATATACAGTCGTAAAGTCACTACTACTAGTAACATTATGGTCTTATATGATTTTTGACTGACTCCGCCTCAAGTTTCATGGGGTGGGAAAATGAAAGTCTACACTTTTGAGGAACTTTACTCTAGTAAATGGTTAATTACTAAAGGCAGTAAAGTTACGCAAAAGTGTAAAAGTAAATTTACATGTGTAGATTTACTCATGTGTACATTTACATATGTGAATAGGCCCCATTGTATCCATTGTATAATGACAAAACTGTAAATACTTGCTAAAGACTATTTACTACTTGCTAGAAACTATGGGGCCTATTCAGAAACTGCATTTTGTAGTATGTTTAACAGTACTACAAAAGTACTGCTAAAGTACTAAAAAATGCTATCCACAAACTATGAGTGCGAATTTCCATCTGCGTCTCTGATTTCCAGGGGAAGATTCTCACACGGGTACATTTACTACTGAGGACCTAATTAGGATTACGATTATTACGTATTAGTATTACGATTACGGCGGTCGGTAGTCAAACCGGCCGGTCTTTCCGGCTGGCGTCCGACAGGCTCAAGGAGCCTGTCGGCCAGTCGGAAACCGCAACATAATCCCTTACGGACAGCGTTTCCACTGTCAGGATTATGATGTCAGTTTCAGACAGGCTTTTCATGTCGGGCTTTCCGACATGGAAAGCCTGTCGCAAAGCAATTTAAGGGGCCTCTAGCAGGGCCCCCATTCCCCAGCGGCCTCCGGTTGGGGGGCACCTATGGTGCCCCCCTGTAAATCCCTGTACCGTATGGTGCCTGCCACGTGGTGCAGGGATTCACAGAAAATCCCAATTCTCTAAGGAAGCCTGCGCTGCGGCCGGTTTCCCACCACAGCACAAGCTCCCATAGAGAAATGGGAGTTTGCGACCGCACCATGTGTGGTTGCATCGTGATAGGGGTTGCGGAACCGCCGACCTATGGTCGTTCGGTTCTCACATCGAGACATCGTAAAAGGCCCCCAAGTAGCAAATGTGGCAGGGACATGGGTGGGCGGCTGGAAAAACGGGCATACCTACTATTAAATGGGAGAGGTTTAAAGAAGAGTAAGGAGGGGGTTAGGGAGGACAAGGAAGGGATTTATGGAGGGATGTGCACTCTCCCACAAAGAGTAAGCCCATTGCTATTCACACACTGCAAGTCTGAAGTTATTACAGCCAAAACAAGACCCAAAACAGCATTAAATTATTCCTGCTCAGAGCCGAAGCAGGCCTTGCACCACAAATGGCCAACCACTGGTACTGCAACATTCTCCTATAGAAAATAATGGCGATAGGGACTTAAAATAAAACTACATAGGAAATAATGCTGAATTAAACTACACAATTTTAAATAGTTTAAAATCTAAATAAACATAATGTAATGTTAAAAATAAAACATATCTGTTAGACCTGGCATCTTTTGGCGTGGTTTAACCTGTCTTTTTTGCTTCTGACCTCCTGTTTTTGACTGTGTGCTGAACTTCGTTTTTGCTGGTTTAAGGACTCTGGGCAGTTTACAACTGCTGACCAGTGCTAAAGTGCATGTGTTCTGTGTCTAAAACAGAATGGCATTTGGTTTCTCCATGATTGGCATATTTGATTTACTTGTAAGTCCTTAGTACAATGCACTATGTGTGCCCAGGGCATGTAACTCAAATGCTACTAGTGGACCGCAGCATGGATTGTGCCACCCACATGAGTAGGCCTTCAACCATGTCTACCACCGCAGAGCCTATGTGGGCAGTTTTAAACTGCCATGTCGACCTGGCAAGTCCACCTACTTGCCAGACCCAAACCTTCCCTTTTATTTCATGCAAGGCACCCCTACAGTAGGCCCTCGTTAGCCCCATGGGCAGGTTGCAGTGTATTTAAAAGGTAGGAAATGTACGCATGGGTTTTTACATGTCATGGTAGTGAAGACTGCGAAATTAATTTTCACTATGGCAAGGCCTATCTCTCCCATGGGTTAGCATTGGAGTTGCCTTGTAAAATCTTACAAGCATATCTGCCAATCGAGAGCAGATAGAAAATTGGGGTTTGGTGCCTCTAGACTCACAATTTAAAAGCACATCTTTTAGTGAAGCTGGTTTTTAAATTGCAGGTCTGAAAAAGCCACTTTTAGAAAGTTACCCAAGCTGAAATTATTAAAGCAACATTTTGTATTCAGGGACAAGTAAAATGATTGACAAGGAGGGCTGTGACAATTCTCTGTTTTATTTCGTGATTTGTTTTGCAAATATATATTTTTTCGCATGGACAGATAATTTCATACACTACATTTTTGGTACTGCAATTCGAGAAACAGGTGTTTTTCCATTCTATGTGTTCTTTTTGAGAAACAGTGCCTTCAATTGTTTGGCTGCAGACTACACAATTTTCACATTTGTAGTGACCTTCCAATCAGATTCCATTGAGTTCTGAGATCACTTTTTTTTACTTTCTGGGTGCTGCACGCTTTAACTAGATGTTTCCCTAAGCTTGTTGAACTTGAAGAAAAAAGAGGTAAGAAGAATAATCAAAGTGGTAGAGGAAGTGCTTCATTGAATAGAACCAAAAATAAATTAGTGTATTAAAAGAAAATACATTTTTTATTGTTTTACAGAACCTAACCAGTCAAGGTCCTGAAGTGAACCTAAAAGCAATAAAGTATTTGAAACGCATCGGCGGACATTCTTGGGGAGCATTATATTAGAACACAAATCCTTTCCATAGACAATTACATAGAATTGGAATGCCTACTTTCATAAAGAGATTCCTCAACCCCAAGAGACATTTAAAGCAAGAGGTTCATTTCTCAAGCAATAATAATGATTATAAACTCTGCATAGCATTTATTATAAGACTAGTTTCAAGTGAAAAGCACTTTGAGAGCACTTTTGATTTTTGTATCTAATGGTTTATTGTGTTTTAAGCCTTCAATGTCGTTCTTATTCATGTTTGTCTAATGCAATACTGTGATTGATGTTTGAATTGTGGTCTGAAAGATATGTCAAAGTGCACATGAAATATTTGCAGAATAAGAAGAAATATATGTGAATAAAAACAAACAGGCCACGGAAATTTGTTTGCTTGTCTCTGAATACAAATTGTTGCTTTAATAATTTCAGCTTGGGTAGTTTGTTCATACATACTTAAAAGAGGCTAACCTAGCTAGTTCGAAAAGGGCCCGACCCTTTATTACATACAGTTTTAGAAAGTTGGCATTTTCTTACTTAATGATTTTGTGCCTCTGCCTGCCCCTAGAATACACGTCGGGGTTGGATGACAGTTGGGCTTTGTGAATTGACTCTAGACAGTCACCTGAACCGGGAGCTAAGGTTTGCCCTGCATATCCTGATGGCTCATCACCAGGTTGATGAGCCTTCCCGAGCTAGAGTGGTGGTAGGAGCTGACACTTGTACCTGAATAGGGACGTGCCTGTCCTCACCCAAAGAAGTTGCCACCCCATTTATTGTGTCTGGAGCAACGGCAAGGAAGGGCAGTGTCTTCCGCAAGACAAAGACCTTTCTTTGAAGTCTCCCTACTTCAAAGGCCAAATTGGGCATAAGTACTGGACCTCTGACACCATATACTCGGAACACTTCTGGACTGATGTCATTCTGCTAGGAAGAAGAGCTGTTGTTCTGCCAGGAAGGACTGCCAATTCGCTGCTTGCTTTGCTGTGTTGAACTGCTGCCTGCCGCTTCTGTCCTGGCAGTGAGAGGACTGGACTTTGCTCTCTAAATCCTACTTTCTAAAGCCTCTCCAAGGGTTTGAGTTGAGCGTGCCTCCTGTTGGAAGTCTCAGGGCCATCAAAGCCTTCATCGGTAGCACCAAAACTCATCTGCTGGGGGTCCTACTTGCCAAGTGGTGCCAAATCTAGTTCCTGGGCCCTTGGAAGTGAGTGCCCGTGCTACAAGAAGAAACTGACGTAGAGCGACTTCGGAATTGGCGCTTGCTACAACTTTCATACCGTGTAGCTGCCTGCACCGAAACCATGCTCCCCGCATGACACAACGACCGCGACTCACAGCGCAGGCTCCAGCGATGTTGTAGCGTCTGGGAAGAACCGCCACTGTGGAAGTCTCGAGCACCACACCACCGATGTCCGTGATGCACTGCTCCGACTCTGGCACCGCAGCTGTGGCCCAGAGGTTCGACCTCAATGCCATAAAACCTGAAACCTCGCAGCTTGACCTCCGGCTTCATCATTCACCTCACAAACAGTAAGAAACCGAGGGTCAACTCACTGTCCCCGAGGGCCGACATGCAAAGTACCTGCATAGCAGTAAGGAACCGACGCTGCACTTGCCTTCCTGACGCCTCACTGTTGTAGGTAAAAGAAATCCAAATGTAGCCAAGTAGAAAGTTCCAAGAGGGTAGTTTATTAATCTAGTTACAGAAGTTGTGGTTTGTAGATAAGATGGTAAGTAAGATGGTAAATGGCCCCACCAGGAGCAGCCTCCCTACTGCTCAGCCTGCATTCACCAACTGACACTCAATCATAACCCAGGCATCCAGGCATTCCGTGACATCACCACACATTTCAACACTCATCTTGGCTGAGCAGTAGGGAAGAAATGCACAAGAGAAAGGAGAGGCGATAATCAAGTTACAACATATCCCCTTTCTTTACACCAACAAAAGACAGAAATGCGATGATGTAAATTCAACAAATAGAAAGTACAGCAAAATTAAAAGGTAGCAAAAATTACTAAATTATTAACATCATCAAGCATAAACATAACATTAAAATGTCCTAAATGCAATAAAACATAGATTAACAGGTAGAAAAAACCTGAAGTAATAAAAGCAATAAAATTATGAAAATGCATTAAAAAATACTTTGAACACACTATCACCCATCCCCTTTTCTCACAAAGGAAAGAAAGTAAGCACGCCCCACACAGTGATGTACGTATGCCATGAAATACCACTGCAGGCAACACACATACGCACTCCTGTAAAACCTACGAAGGAATAAAATTCCAAGTAAAACACACTACCCAATAAACTATAGGGTGGGCAAACCAATAACGTAATCACTGTACTGTAAATCAAACTTACGCAAAACATGCATACTATGCACCTGAAGTGACCAAACGTCTCAGGTAGAGCATAGACTACATAACAATCACTAAAGTAAACAGCCCTATATCGCAACAAAATCTGTCTAGACAAAATAACAGTACGTAAAGCAGTCAACCGTATATAACGCAAAGCTACGTTGTACACCTGACCAGGCAACCTGTGTTAGGCAAAAAACACAGTACTTAAAAAAAACTCTAAGGCAATCAACCATATAACGCAGGAACTGCGTAGCACACGTAACAAGACAAATTGTCTCAGGCAAACCAAAGTACGTAGAAAACTCTTCACACAAGACAAAGGTAAATAACCCTAAACACAGTATCAAGCACACGTTAGCATGCAGTACTAGGGAACAAAACCCTTAACACAAAGAAAAATCAGCACCCAAACGTAGTAAAATATCAGTACATTAGAAAACAAATAATGTCTGATAAAATTCCATAGCATAAATAACAGCACCCTGAACAGTAAATTAAGAAAATGAACACAGCATAACAACAAAAAAGTGCTTAATAATGCAGAAACGTATAAACTTTACCATTTTTAACTGTGCCATAATGGTGAGAAAAAATAAATAAATGAAGAAAGCAGCAGGAAAGAATGTTCACCAACAGTCCCGGCAGAAGAATGTAAAAGTAAAATTAGCAGGACCTGAAATAATGGCAAAATACATTTAGAGCTAAAGACATGAGATAATATACCCAATACTCTAAACAGCATCAGATGAAAAACATAGGATACAAACAATTAAACAAAATTACAGTTCAAACTGAAATCAAGTTGGATTGTAAATAAACGGCAACTGAGAATACAAATTTTCCAAGTGTTCTTCAGCAATACCGCGTGCAGGAGCATAGCGTGTTACCACCAACACAGAATTAACAGGAGACATAAGGGAAACATTTGCACCTCCGGCTTGCCTTTCATAAATTCCATTTTGTAAAGAGACCTCGTGTAAACCCCCTTCATGCGAAGAAACAGCACGAGCAAAGAAGGGAGCCACAGAGTGGGAATCATTTGCACCTCCGGCTTGTCTTTCATAAATCCCATTTTGTAAAGAGACCTCGGGAGACACGAAATGGGCGATGCCGATGGGAAAGCTGACAAAACGAAGCTGTGAGAAGGACGCCATTGCCAAGGATGGCGGCACGCCGAAATGAAGAGCGTCGGATGGCTCACGGCAGGTGCATGCTCCCACGACACTGCGGAGTGGTCACGAAATCACAAGGAAGCTCGTCACTCACGAAGGCTTGCGAAGACAACATTGACCAGCGACACCTAAGCGTAACGCAGTGAGGAGAGTGCACAGCAGAACTTACGTTAGGCTCGCGGCGCGCAGGCAATTCAAATGCCGCATGAGGTAATGGCCATCCTAGTCGATTGCGCAACAAACCGTAAATAATTCACTGCTGTCCGCTGCCAAAATAAAGATGTAGGATCAGATCTCAATCAATAGTTGCCATCAATTCACTTAACCCAGTATGAGATGACAGCGGCTTTACTGTAAGTTGATTGAAGATGTAACAGCAACTGGCTCCTAGGCTCTGTATTAAAAAGCTTACGCTGATGTTGGTTCCTCAATCCTCATTAAAATCCATGGTAGCACGCAAAAAGACACAAAATAGTTCCAATAAGTTGATAAAAACCTCTGATGTAAGGAAGGTCAAACGCTCCAGACAGGCTGTCAAGTTGGTAAAAGACACTGGTGGGGCTGGTAAGAGCGTAATGTACCTTTAGGTTTCAAGTTTCTTTGGCAGTTTCAAGTAGTACAGTCCATTATAAGTTTTCTTTGTTGTAAGGTCCAGGTTTCCACAGCAGTTCAAAAATAGTTCAAACACACGCAGGTTCGTAATTCAAATCGTCGCCAAAATGTTGTAGGTAAAAGAAATCCACATGTAGCCAAGTAGAAAGTTCCAAGAGGGTAGTTTATTAATCCAGTTACAGAAGTATTGGTTTGTAGATAAGATGGTAAGTAAGATGGTAAATGGCCCCACCAGGAGCAGCCTCCCTGCTGCTCAGCCTGCATTCACCAACTGACACTCAATTATAACCCAGTCATCCAAGCATTCCGTGACATCACCACACATTCCAACACTCATCTTGGCTGAGCAGTAGGGAAGAAATGCACAAGAGAAAGGAGAGGCGATAATTAAGTTACAACACTCACCTCCCCTGCATCTTGCACCGTCTTTGATATCCGGCAACTACAAGGTATGGGTGTCTGCATGACCCCCGATGCCGGTTCTCGCTCCTCGAGGTCGGACTGAATTTGTGGAGTCATGTACGCCAAGCGGAACCAAATAGTTCCGTTGGAGCTATTGTATTTCTAAAAGTCATACTTGTTCTAATCTCTGAAAACTTGTATTTTGATTTGTGGATGTTGAATTATTTTTGCTGTTTTGGTCATGTTTTACTCAGATAAATATTGGCTATTTTTCTAAAGTGGTGTGGAGTATTTTTGTGGTGTTTTCACTGTGTTACTGTGTGCGTCGTGTGCAAATACTTTACACATTGCCTCTGGGGATAAGTCTGACTGCTCTTGCCAAGCTACCAAGGAGGTGAGCACGGGTTATTCTTAGTGTGTACCTTACTTACCCCAACTAGAGTGAGTTCCCCTACTTGTACAGGGTGTGAACCACTGCCAACTAGAGATCCCATTTATAACAATAGCTATTATTTAATTACAAAAAATGTAAACAACCTCTTTTGAATTGATTAATTGTTATTAAAATATATTTAAATTACTTTTTACTACATCACTTTTAATAATTACTAATATAAATACAGTTTTTTTACTTTAGGTGGGAATGGTTTTGTTTTTAATTTAATCTTTAGAAATATATTTTTTATTTAGTTTAATATATTTAGATTAATTAAAGATTAAATTCGAAATTAAGATATTGGTGCTATAGCTTTATTCTATTTTAAAAAAATATAGAAAATTAATTTGCATTAATATTTAATCTAAATATTTTTACAATGTTTTATCTTTTCTGTATACTTTAAGATAGGTGGGACCCATAGTTGGGGTGGAGATCGCCCTATGCAAAAATATAGGGAAAATGTGAAAAGTTAAATGAACTTTATAATAAATTTGTAGAAAAAAATTATGTTAAATATTAGGGTAAATTAATTAAGCAAATGTATTTTAAATGCAGAAATGCCACCACACTATAATTTTGAATCACATCTTTAATTTAAATATATTATATTAAATTAAAATTATTTTTAAAGTTTATATTAAAAAATACATTCCCACCTAAAAAAGTCAGTTGCTATATAATTATTAAAAATAATGTGTAGAATTAAATAAAAGTAATTTTATTTAATTTTTATCAAATATTGACATTATTTTATTAAGTTCATATCTGTTTTTAAAGTATTTTATAATTAAATAATAAATATGTTTTATTTTTAGATTTCTTAACACTAACTTATCTTTATTTGCATTTTTAACTATTTTAAACAGTGTAATTTCATATAATATTATTTTTTATAGGTTTTTATTTTGAGCCCATACCTTCATTATTTTCTATGGGGATGGTGTTGCAGTACCAGTGGTTGGCCATGTGTGGTGCTAGACTTACTACTCTTTCTTTGTTGCCAGTTGTAGCTCAAACTCATAAATTTGACTCCACCCCCTTTTTCACACTTTTGTGTAACTTTACTCTCAGATTTCGTGACTAGGGAAAAGTAGTAAAGTTAAAATGTTAAGAGTAAATAAAATAAATATATAGAAAAATGAATAAATAAATAATCAAGTTGATCTATTTGGTAGAAGGGAGGCGACCAATGTTCAAAAGGTCTCTGCAATCATTGGTTCAAAGTAGATAAATCTGGAAGGAGCATGAGTATTTTTGAGAATTGACGGGAGACTGGAAGGAATTGAATTGTTCTCTTCCTTATTCATGGACATGGTTGTATTTACTTTCAATATAAAAGAATTGGAGTGCTTTTCACATAAGGCAATGGAAAAATCCACAGCAGGAGGCCATACTGTAGGCATGTATACTTTAGAAATAACTCTCAAAAATATTTTTAAGTGTTTGCAGATGGCATATGAGTCATAAAATTTACTTTTGTTGCCATTATGATTTTATCTTCTGGTTCAAGGTAAGTAGCTATGTAGCTATGCAAATAGATTCCTTTTCTAGAGAACAATTCAATCTCCCTAACTGTTATAATTTAAGGATGGTCACTTTATGAGAGTCAAGCTCACTGGTAAATAAATGGTCTCCTTTGCAAAGTGTGTCTGATGTCTGCTTAATATTTTGAAGCGGGACACTTTCCTTGATAGCATTTTGCAAGCATCCATTCATGGACTTCAAATAGATGGATAGGTCAATACAATCTGGTAGACCTCAGTTATTGAAATCTGATGTGGAAGACTATTATTTAGTGATTCAGTATTTCTTTTTCTTCCATCTTCACCCCATCTATATTGTTTTAGCATAGTGATGAAGTGGCAATTGCAAATGCTTAGCCATCATTGTAAGAGCGTCTCATAGTGCTGCTTAAAGTTTGAAACCTTCAGCTGTATAAATTCCAGAGCAGATTTTAGCTCAATAAAAGACGAAGGTGCCAGGCCCAGTCTGTGTTGGCAATGAAATTTGCTCCCTCCCCCGAATCCTGCCTTATGGGTGATTGTCTTAGTACGTATCTTTATTGTAATTTTGAAACCAGCTAATTTTTCCCAATCTGGAAAATGGCAACTTTATAAAGTACAAGACAGGAGATGTGCTTTTATGGGTAACTATAGCTCATTTCCCCTATTGTATGCTGTATTTAAGTTAATGCCGAAGAGCCCGCTGCAGAGGTTATTTATCGGAACTACTTGTACTGTCCTCATGGGTGCATCTGCTTGGTAATGTTCAAATGGGGTGCTACCTTGTGTTGCCCTCATGCATGCATATCATGTCTAGCAGTAAGTGCTGCCATCTGACCTTACTTTAGCTCATTCCAGACATTGGGAAAACACTCACCCATCAAGGAAAACAGACTTCAGTGTGCGGACATGCTTTCTGGCAAGTATTTAAAAAGTTTTATCCTAATCCTTATTTTTTTATTTGTAGCAGATTTACAACACAAGGAGGAGCAGAGCAACATTTGGCAATGTCAGCCAAAAGGTGAAGACGTTCATCACAAAAGGTCTGAAGTTAGTTGCAGCAGCATTCTGATATCCCTCACTGGGACACGCAGCTCGACTCAGGACTGACCCTTCAATACTGGCCGTACAGTTTACTGGTTTGTTGGAGAACTACCTCTGATGAGGGCTCCGGGGGTCCTCGGTATCTCTGCAAACTGCACTGAGGCAGCAAGACATTTGCCCTTATAAGCCACTGGTATCTCTTAATTAACATGTTACAGATAGTTGATGTGATGCAAACATTCAGAAAGGCTTAGTGAAATTGTGGTATGGTTGCTTTAGGAGAAGAAGACAAGCAATAGGTCTTGGTTTGAGACAGACTTCTGAAACATGTCTTTATCAGTGTGGGAGTGGGTGTCTGATTGGCTGTATGGATGTGTGAGTGGCTGTATGGGTGAATAAGTTGGTGTGTGAGTAGCTTTATGATTGAGTGACTGTGTGAGTGGCTGTATGGGTGGGTGATTGTGAGTGTGAGTGGATGTATCGACTGGTGGCTGTGTGAGTGACTCTATGGGTGGATGAGTGTGTGTGTGTGAGTGACTGTATGGGTGACTAAGTGGCTGTGTGATTGTCTCTATGGGTGAGTGACTGTGTGTTTAAGTGGATGTATGGGTAAGTGAGTGGCTGTTTGACTATGTGTATGGATAAAGGGGTGAGTGTGTAAGTGGCTGTTTTGCACAGTAAGTACTTGTGTGAGTGGCTGTATAGATGAGTGAGTGGGCGCATGAGTGATTGTCTTGATGTGTGAATGGATATGTAAGTGGTTTTGTGGTTGAGTGAATGGATGTCTGAGTTGCAGTATGGCTGAGTTAGCATCTATGTTAGTATCTGTATGGGTGAGTGAGTGGCTGTGTGGGTGTGTGAATGGGTATGTGAGTGGTTGTATGGGTGTGTGAGTGAGTGTGAGTGTCTGCATCGGTCTGTGAGTGGGTATGTGAGTGGTTTTGTGGGTGTGTGAGTAGCTGTATGGGTATGTGAGTGACTGTGTGAGTGGCTGTATGGTGAGTGAGTGGCTGTGTGAGTAGCTGTATGAGTGAGTATGTGTATCAGTAGTTGTATGGGTCTGTGAATAGGTATGTGAGTGGTTGTGTGGGTGTGAGAGTGGGTGTATCAGAAGTTGGATGGGGGTGTGAGTGGGTGTGTGAGTGGTTCTGCTATGGATGATGTCATCAGTGATGTCATTTTAGATGTCATCAATGATGTCATCAGTTATGTCACTGACTATATCATGAGTGATGTAATATGCGAGGTCATAAGCAGTGCATTGTGGGTGCGTAAGTTATAGTTAGCTCAGGTAATGGTTTTGTGTGAGTGAAATCTGAGCATAACTATAACGTCCCTGTAACCTTTGGGTTTTTTTCAGTGAAAAAAAATATATTTATATTTGCATATGTATATTTACACACACATATATATATATTTTACACACGTTGCTCCTTCTGGAACCATAGGACCCTTGGGTGTGGCGCACATGCCGGCAGAGCGTACCGGCTATCATAACATATCCACAGTTCAGTAAGCGCGCTCTCAGGATACAGCATACACAGCACCAAATGTTTGCAGGAAACTGTTTAATCACATAACACGTTTTGGCTGCCCAGCAGCCTTGGTCACGTGCTTTAACCAGCACTAGGGTGTCCTTAAGAATGCATGATAAACATAAACAAAGGACAAGAGAGGATCAAAACATGTCAGCCATATTGGAGTGGTGTATAAACTGGTCATGAAACACGATAACACACATCAGATAATGCAGTATAGTACACTCCACTAGACCCTGCATTGGTGATCTAACGTTCCATTGCCACCAATTGTACGAGTGTAACACCACAATTGGTAATACCTGTGGCACTGTGGCAGGGTTAATAGGGAACATAGGACAGTGAAGACATAGTGTCACTGTCCGGACATCATTCTAGTGTTACTGCGACAAACCATTGTAGGTGAAGGCATAGTGCCTGTACATAGCCATGTAACTTGGTCATGGACCTTTCAGTGCCTCAGTTCCTAATGGTCTAAATAATAATAATATATATATATTTATTTATATACCTATACATATATACACATATACATATATATATACATATACATATACAGATGCCCACTCAAAGACTCATGCATCCACGCACAGACCTTCAAAGACACTCATGTACCCACAATACTTATATATATATGTCCTCGAGGCATGTACATGCACTTATCTTCTTTAGTTTTTGGTCCTCGATATTTCGCTGTCAATATACTGGCAGCACAATATTATTGAAAAAATATTGTCACATACAACCGATTTGGTCATGTGTTTCTATATCATTCTCCCTTTGAAATTTTTTGTGTTGTACCAACGTCTTTCCCCACCTTCCTTCTGAGCTTGGGTCTAGGATTGTGGTTGCTTTTCTGTATGTTACTGTCAACCACCCTTGAAGGATATGGATTTCTTCGATAAAGATTGTGGTGCTTGGTGTGGTACATTCCCCTGTGTATACTCCCTGTAGGGTTTGTGGCCCTGGTGTTCCTGTTTATGTTTTCTTCACTAGAAAATAGGTGTGTGTCCCCTTTTCTGTTGGGGGTGCAGGCTGGGCATAGGCCTCCCACTATGCTCACGGTTGGGCTTAGAGGAGTCGAGTGTCATCTTGTTTTCCTATTTTATCTTCTAGACCTTGCTGTCTGACTGCCACCTTTAATTTTCACTTGGTCCAAGGTTTGTCATGGAGCTATTTCTTGTCCCCTGCCGGGTATGGTCTTACATGTTCTGCATACACTGTTGTTTGGCCTAGTGTTTGTGAAATGAGGTTATATCGCTCTGTTCCACCTTGCCACTGTTAACCCACTCACTTTTTTTTAGTGTGTTGATAGCTATTGGGAGGACCCAGACACCCTTTTCAGTGTTTGGCTATGGATGGGCATCCTCTGCGTGTGCTACATCTTTGCCATTTTGTCTCTGTTGGTCTTCAGGCCCCCTTTTCTGTATGGGATTGCTCTTTCCCAGTTTGACTTTTTTGCCCCCACCGTTTTGGTGGGTTGTGTTTGGTTTCTAATCTGTTCCTGGTTATTTATGCTGTAAAATGGCCTGGTCTAAGATTTAATCACTTGTATTTTGGTGTGTGTAGTCAGTCCTGCTCCTACCCCCTAATTTTGTGCCTAAGAGGTTTGCATTTTACCTTCAGGCTGGCACCCATACCCCTTCTGCTTGGATTTGCTTCTTTCTTTTGAGTCTTATCTGGGTATGTTTCTCTTTTTCCTCTTAGATTTGGAGTGTGTGGTTATTGGTCATGTGGCCTCTATGCCCCTTCCTGTCCCTCTGCCCAAGTTTTCTGCTGCTTTCTCGGTGCTTGGTGGGAATTAGGGTACTGTAGCCTCATTACTTTGTATCTTGTTGTTCTGTTGGAGCTTCTGTTTTTCAGTGGATTTTGCCCCCATCCTGCTGGTTTCACATGCTGTTTCTTGGTGGCAAGTCCCATGTGCTTCTCATTGGGGTTTGAACTACTTTAGGGACGAGGCACTTTTGTGCTGGTAGGATTGCTCCTCTCACGCCATGGTTGGCTTGTTGTCTTTGTGCTCCTCTTGGATTTGTTTTGTTGCTATGGGGATTTCACTGCTCTCACAGCCATGCTGGTGTTGTAGACATCACATGTGACCATAACTAACTTCCTGGGCTCTGTCTGGGGCTCAGCTCTGGGGTTTGTGCCTGGTCCCTTTTGTTACTCACCGATGGCCTACAGATAGGTTTCCTAATTTTTTGGGTTGGGTGCTTGCATCCTTTGTATGTTGGGTGCTTGTTCTCCTTGGACATTATGCCCTTGCCAACTCTCGGTCATGGAGCTTGGGTCTTTAGGCCTTTGAACTCCCCAGCTGGTTCTCACTTCTTGCTTGCCTCTGTCCTTCTGGGATTTCTGATTGCCTCTGGGTGTGTAAGATGATGGGTGCCTCCTTGTCTCTGCCTTTTGAGCCTTGCTCCTTCAACACCCCTGCATATTGAGTGCTGTGGGTCCTTCAAAAGGGGTGAAGCTTTGGCTTACATCTTATCTGGACTTGGGGCCTTTGTGGGCTGATAATTGCTCCTGTAGCTAGGGTTGTGGTGCTGTACCTTATTTTATGGTCCTGCCCTTCCAGGTCTTGGGTGCTTGCTTGGTCTTTACACTGCAAGTGGTTGGTTCTTCTGCTGCTCCACTCTGCTCATTGTCATCTGTTCTCTTTTTTGGACCTCCGGTGACTCCTCTGGGATTGTACAGTCCTAGCTGCATGTTGGGCCTTCAAGCTTAGGGTGTGGGATGACCTGGTGCTTCTTCAGGTTGCTTCTGACTTTCTTGTGGAGACTGTTGAAGCTGGATACTGGTGGTTTCACCCTTGTGCTGGGTGTTGTATTGTGAGTTTGACTTTCACTGTGCCTGATTTGCCTACTGTTGCATGCCATCTTATTGGCACATGGAACTCCCTCACCTCTTTTTGGCATGGGGTATGGTCACATGCTTTGGCTTGTGTTTTCAGCTGGGCTCTGGGAACGAGCTGTATCTGCTCTTGGAATGGCTCTTTGGTTCCTGTCTTAATATTCTCTAGTGTTTCTTGGCCTAGTTGTATTGCACCTGGAGGTTCTTTACTTGTGTGGCATCTCCTATGCTGTGTTGGGAGTAAGTGCGCCTTTGCACAAGGTGTGCATATATTTCATCTTGTGGGCTTGTCTCCTAAAATGCCATGTTGGGTTCTGACCTTTGTGTAGAGTGTACTTCCCTGCAGCCTTCAAGGATGTTTCTTTTTTGCCCTGACATGCCTGTTCCTCAGGGTTCGGTCTTCCCATTTTTTGTGTTGGATACTTATCTGGTGCCTTGTTGGTGACTATTGGCTCTGCTTCAGGCTTCCCCTTCACATTGCCTTTAGTGCCCTGCTCGGGTTGATGTGCTCCTGTGCCTTTTTTGGGTATGGCACAGTGCCTGAATGTGGCCTTCTCCCTGCAAAGTCATAGGTGCTTGCAGATGGGTTTGTTTTGGTAGTCACTGCCTCCTGTTTCATTCCTGGCCTTCTCATTTGGTGTTACTCTTCCCCTCTCTCCCAAGTGGTAGGAATTAGTGAAAATTGTCTTGCATGGCCTCTCATCTTTGCATGAGCTGAGGAGTGCCTGTATGTCGGAATGACTGGCTGGTGACGTTTGGCTCTTTCTGGCTCTTTATCTGCATCACTGGTGTGGGTTAGTGCTGCTGCTGTTGGTTTACTTGGCTCTCTATTTGCCTCTTGTGTGTCACCATTGTGGATGGCCATAATTTGGGGTCCTGCTCCTCTGGGCACAGTGGTTGTGCCCTCTGCCTAATGGGCTTCTAGTGCAAGTTGGCTTGCTTTGACCCTGGCGCTTGAAGCTTTGTTGCCTTTCTGGGTTTGGCCCTTCCTCCTGTGCATCATGATTGTGACCTTTGTAACTGGCTACATCAGTGGGTGATTACTGGCTGTCCTGTCCGCTTTGGCATACCTCATGATCTGAAGGCCTGTATGAGGAAGTGATGAAAAAAGGTAATGCTTTGATTACATATTGATAAACCCATTACTTTGATTCTGCTTCCTTATTCCAGTCCTTACAACCCTCCCACTGTGCCGGCTGTGTGCCCAGCTTTGATTACAATCTGCTGGGAGGCTTTAGTAATCGACTCAGAAGGTTTCTGAGTAGAGGTGGTCCTTTATGGACGTACCTGGAGAGCATGGGAGTTTACATTTCTTTCTTTTAGGCTGGCAACGGGTGCCCCTCAATCAGCCACGGCCCGTGCAGGTAAGAGCGGTGGGGTGGTGGGGCCAGGTAGGGGGGATTTCAACAGATGATGACGAGGGAATTTTTTTTATTTATTTAATTTTCCTTCGTCATCGTCTGTCGAAATCCTCCCCCACCCAGCCCCACCGCCCCACTGCTCTTACCTGCACGGGCCACGGCTGCCCTCAATATAAGGACTGGGATAGAGAAGTAGAATCGGAGTAATGGGATTACTCTCTTTCTCTCTCTCTCTCACTCTCACTCTCTCTCTCTCACACACACACACACACACACTCACACACACTCACGCACGCAGTCCTGAAGTTCACTTTAGAAACAAAAATAATCGCCCTCTGAAGTCCCAAAATTTGAACTACCTTCACAGTGCAATTAAGAGTCTTGTACTGTAAAGCAAATTTCAAAGCACTGTTAAGAAGTCAGATCCTTTCATAACAGTTATTGTCCATTGAGGCACTGCAGACACGTAACACATCAATCAATCAATCAGCCATTCTTGTCATAGAGTGGTAACAGTGGGTTATTAGTGATACCCACAGCTATTTTAGTGATGAATAGTGCTTAGACATTATGCCTCTCAGTCTCATGCTTTCTGTTTGTTTCTGATCCAACCAGCTCTTGTTATGCAGCAGCTTCCAGGGCATGCAGCATGTATAAATACAGACATTTGTCAAGATATACAGCTGGGCTAAAATACATTATACCTGTCTAATTTGGCTCCTCCTTGTTGCAGCTGAAAATAGCACTGAAACTCAAAGAAGAGTGCTCTTTCCTCTGTGACTTTTTGGGGCAGATCTGAAATTTCCAATCATACTGTTATGCGGAAAGCAAAGACAATAATGCACTACGTTGCTGAAAGAGACTACACAATTGTGTGGATTGTTTAGATATGCTAATGCTAAAGACAACATGAGGTCTTGAAGAAGTAACTTTAGTATATATCAGTTATGAAATGTTGAATTTCTCTCTCGTCCTCCATCATTACTCTTTTTTCATTTAAAAATGACCAGCAAATATGTCCAATACATGAACAGGTCTGCAATCAGCCCTACTAGCCTTCTTTTATAATCAACCTACTTATACCTTGGCCGGTAACCAGAAACACTTTCATTTTGCAGAGATTTCCGAGTAAGATGTCAAGAAGATTTTGAGATCAATGAATCTAACAATCAATTCCAAGAGATGCATGCTTTCTCGCATTACAGCCTTTGACCCCAAGTATGTTCTTGGCTGAAAAATCTTTCAGAAAGAACTGGGACGGTATTAGTATTATGGAAGCCATTTCCACCCGTTTTTAGACTGCAGGCTGGTAATTTTGGGATATAATCAGAAAAAGCATCCTTTCCAATGGTAATTATATATTGTTTACCGTGCTGCAAAAGCACTTGTCAAACGATTACTGTGGGGGGGGTTTGGTAATACCATTTCATCTTCCACTGCATCTCCCAGTAATACCACAGATTTTGTTCATAATTGGTGCAGAGTGGAAACAAGTTTCCCGTAACCTGAATACTGGAAAGAATTCTGCTCTGCACCATTATCACCCACATCACAATGATGACTTATCATTTCCTTGGAATCAAGCTATGTATCAGGGTCCAGATTAGCTAAAATGCCTGGGTGGTGCTAAATTACACCTAAGCTTCACCATTTTGCATAAAATGCCAAACTGGTGCCTTTAACATAATAAATATTGAAAGTGAGGGCTTTATTGGAGTCAGTGCTAATTTGTGGCAAAAAAATCAATGTTTCTCTTTTTTTTACAAAGACAGTCTAGAAATATTGGGGCAGATTTACAAGCCCCTTGCGCTACCGGTGCGTCACTTTTTGTGTCGTACCGGTGGCGCATTTTACTGCTCCATATTTACAAGGACAGGAAAAGCCACCCTGCGTGACTTTTCCTGTCCTTGTAAATATGGCCCCTTTGCACGCAGCACTTTGCGTGAAAGGGGTGTTCCATGGGTGTTACATGCAACACCCATGGAACCAGACACATTTCCAGATTTACGATGAATCGTAAATCTGGAAATGCGTGTGAATGCTACGCCTCCCCAGGGGAGGCATAGGGAGGAGCAACGAGGAGAAATGTATTCATTTCTCCTCGTTTTCTTTTCCTCTTTCTATGCGTGCTGCATCCTGCAGGAAATCACCTCTAATGATTGTTTTTGTTCAGGAAGAGTTCCCTTCCTGCACATAAACAATCATTGAAACAATGATGTTTTTCAACTTCTATGTGTGCTAATGCAGCACACATAGAAGTTGAAAAACGGCATTTCAGATTGTTTTTGTGCAGGAATGGAACCCTTCCTGAACAAAAACAATCTCCCCACGACGCAGGCATCCTTGCACCATGGTGCAAGGGTGCCTGCGCCGGCGCATGGCAGCAGTTTGTGCGCCAGCGCAGGGGGAAGCACAGAGATGCGACATATTGTTGTAAATATGTCGCATCCCTGTATTTTGAAAGTGGCTCAGTGCGGTGCAGCCAAATGGCTTGCGTTCAGCACTGAGTCACTTTCTTTTATATCTGCCCCATTGTTTTTTTTCTACCATAAACCAGCACCCATGGCCACAAAAAGAAATAGATACACTTGCAATATGTAATGTGATAAATAGTCAGTTTACAGAAAACAGACTCTGTTCTTCTAAAAATAAATAAATATTGATAAAAAGCCATCTGTAAACCATTCCTCCTCTGTATCTATAGGCCAATGTCCAAAGAGCGTCTTCTATTGAAGATCCTTTAAAAGAAGTATTGTAGCAAATCTAGATGTTTCTAGAAGACCATCCTACATTGAGTGAGTGACAATCAGGATGGATTCATCCCTAAGAGCAGTACTAAAATAGCACAACTGAAGGGTCAGAGTAACATTCTTATGAATCACCAGTGTTCTGCTGTAATGCTACCTTTATCAGATTAGTCTATCATATTTGACGCCCTTGGCCTCACCATTTTTCTGACCAGACTAAATGAAGTGGTAGATGTGCCAGTTTGTTTTAGATCCTTCCAAAGCAACAGCAGGTCTAGAATTTGCATTGGTGATTGTAATTCCAGTTGATTTCAAACTTTCTCAGGGGCTCTGGTTTCGACTTTTGCTTTTCAATATTAATTAATTCAGTCATCGCACATCGCAGCAAAGACCTGGAACAGCCTCCCCGCGCAACTCTGAACCCTCACCTCACTTTCAGAATTCCGAATGGCCCTCAAGACCTGGCTGTTCGAATACGCCTACAGGACCTGCAAGCGCCTGGATACCCTATTGGGTGATTAGCCACACTTTATAAATCCTGATTGATTGATTGATGTGCAACTCTGCATCAGCTCGGTCAGGATCTTGATCTTCATTTCAAAGTAACTTATATGATATTCAAGTTTTCTTCAAAATAAAAAGTGTTATTTTTTCAAAAATTCATAACAGGTCTTTAAAATTTGAATGGGGACAAAAAACAAACTTTTTTCAAAGTTGTGATTTATTGCATTTTCCCAACCAGGTGGTCGATTCAGCAACCCATAATCTAAAGGGACTTTATCATATACTCAATCTTCTACAAGAAAAAAAGCCATTAAAGTGCCTCTCCTTGGCTCTTTATAGGTTCCAGGAATGTTTTTTGTAACTCTAGTACTTAAGCAGGGACAACTAAGTGTTCAGACAATACGTTCTTTAGAGCTCCACAATTTATGCGGTAACCAATGCTCTTGAATCCTCATTTAGAGTATACGAGAAAATGTGAGAAAATCTTACATTTTGACTTTACATTACCCAAAGATAGCTCTAAATGAGTAATACAATGCAAAATCTGTTTCCACATGTTCGTTCACATTTATGTGGTATGAAGTTAGTATCAATTTTCATTGTAAGTACCCAAGGACTTACTTTACCAATGCTTTATGGCCGCTGCTGTTCGCTTTGCTAATGTCAGATGCTTTTCTTATGCACCAGCATCGGCAAAGCCAATAGCAGTCACTGGGCATGCCAAAAGTATGGAAAACACTGCCTGATATAGTTGCAAGATGGTTGCCACGTTACGTCACACAACATGATGATGTAACAAAGATCTTGAAAGCATAGAAATCATTGGTTTGTATGCTTTTTATACTCTAATGATGGCTACCATGTTGCATCATGCAATGTGATGACATATCATCACATTGCATGGCTCAAGGTGGTGGCATCTAGAGAGTGTACAAAGTAAAAAAAACAATATTGTAGTCCAACTTCCAAGATGGCGTGATCGATAGTGTTGAGGACAGCTCCTAAATCCAATAGGATCAGAGTTCCTTCTCCATCGTCATCCACCAGTTGTCTAAGGTCATCTAAAAGCGAGAGCATGGTGAGCTTTGCCAAGACTAAATACCCTTTTGGAAAGAGTTAAAACATTTTGTTTACGTTGCAATATTTTTGGTTTACTCTGTAAATGCCAGGTGAAAACAAGACCATACACATATACACCCATACAAGCTCATAAACACTTAGTCAACACATGCACAAACACATGTACACAAGTGGATTGCCCAATGCATGAGTATGTGGGTATACTTAGTGACAGAATGGATACATATATTCATAAATAGACTAATGGATGTGGTGCCCACATAAATTAATGATCTGAAGGATTAGATGGATAGCTGGCTAAATACATTGCTGAGGGTGCATACAGGGCCGGCTTTAGCACTGGTGGCGCCCAGGCGACAATGTTTTTTGGCGCCCCCCAATGACCACCTCCGCCACGGATTCCCTCCCTACCACCCTTTAACAGTCTCCTAACCACTCTCTCTCAGATGCATTTAATTAATCTTATAGCGTCACTCATATAAGCGAAGGGTGTCAGAGCACTTTACATAACACACATTACACAGAGCCAATCATAGGTGTGTAAATTAGTGTATAGGAAATGTTACATAAGACAGAGGACAACAAGGGGTGGATTCACATGTCATCCATACAGGTAGGCAGTATAGTTGAAAAGTACTTGGTCTGGAGAAGCACAAACTCTGAATTTAAAATGTAACAATGGTTTGGGGCTCTCTTTAATAACAAGAACTGATTTGTACCCAAATGAACCCTTTTTGCAACATTAGAATAATGAAAGTCTCAGGAAAAAATCCATACGCTCTAATCTATACCTTGAAGTCTGCACCAGGCTCTTTGATGACAGTTAATAGCTCACTGTAAACTGTAACTAACAAAAGGAAGTCTCTGACAAAAGCAGTAATCCACTGACCTGTTTACATTATATTCACTTTGGGATCTGCATGGTACATGTTCTTTGCAGCAGGCATACTAACCCTCTGCGCTACCTTACCATGAATCAAAACTTCCATGAGTCAAAACTTCTACTAGCCAAAACTCCGATCTCGCCAGGAAGAACATTAATCACCTGAGTTTTCTTGACATTTTAACTGTTGAAAATTTCTGGAGGCCAGGAACACGGCAGAAGGTGCTTTTGGGCACAATATAAACTAGCAAACAGGCGCCCCCATGCGAAGTCAGCACCCGGTGCGGTGGCACCGGTCGCACTGCCCTAGAGCCGGCCCTGGGTGCATAGATGCACGGAAATACGCGTGCATATATTTGGGCCAATTGATGAATTAATCAATTTTAAATAAATGTAAAGGTGTGGGTGCTTTGATTTCTGGTTTTAGGTGTAAAAGTATGAAAGTTGTTGGTGGTGTCCTTTGTATTGCTGCCAGGGTTCCGTCTCTTTTTCACTCTCCTTTTATTTCTCTCATATTCACAAACTCTCTCACTTCCCTATAACAGAGCAGATGTACTATCCTTGGTGGTGGGGAAATATACTGCACCCTCCTTTGAATCAAGCAGCCACAGCAATGGCTGGATTCCAAGATGGTATTTGTGATGACAAGGGCTCCTTCAACACCATTCAAGGCAATGTCATATTTTAATTTCGCAACAAATTACTTCCTAACTTGATCCTTGAGGCATGTACTCTTTACTTAGCACAAAAAACAGAGGTCTAATTCGAAAATCTTTTTCTTAAGTAGTTGTCTCGTTTCCTGTTTTAGGAGTTAATTACTACTGAATTCTTAGTTCTGATTTGCAAAGATTTTTCTGTGAGTGTTTTACCCTGGTATTAGGTGTGACAGCCTCTTTAGGTTGCAAGCAGAAGACACAGAATATGTTTTGTTAATCAGTGGCATATCGTACTCCTGGAAATTCAAGAGTAGGTTACACCTAAGACTTGCATGGCACTGCAACACCATTAAACACCAACTATAAGAGGGCACTGGCACTTCATAAGAATTACACCAACTTCTAAAAAAGTAGTAAACTTGTTTAGTGACATCTGCACCCATTGATCAGAACAAAAATGTCTTGGCAGTGACAAGTGTGAAACCTACATTGTCATCAGCTGACAAATTTGACCGATTGATGAGTAAGTTATTGGGAAATTGTAGCAGCATCAGTGCACTCGTACATAACCCAGACATATTGGTGTAAATTTGCACTTGCACTAGTAAAATCTATTTCAATCTGACATTTTGTTGCTAATTACAGAATTAGAATCTGGAGACTTTTAGCTTCTGATGAAACTTTCTCTGTTTGAATCAGCACATTGTGTGACTCTGGAAAACTCCTTTATACCCCTCTGCCTCATCTCCTATTAACAGACTGGCCTCTGTTTTGTGTGCTATGCAAAATAGAAAGAAAACTGCCCTTTCTGCTCGGCCTGAAACCATGTAGAGTTGTGTTAGTTAGTGACGGTCAGCTTTACTTCCTCAAAAACTTAATTAAAGTATTCTAGATCCTTGAACTGTGCTGATCACTAATTACATATTTAAAGAGTACCAATGACCCGATACTAGGAGAGAGTCTTAGATGACAAAGATACATTCTTTGCTACACAGATCCCACGTTTCACAACCAATGTGCTTTTAGATCTTCCGAATCAACCACCTATCCCATTGACATCTAAGGGCTTCATTACAAGTCTGGTGGTCCACGGACCGCCAGATTCGCGGGGTGCAGCGGTGGTGGTCTTCTGACTACTCCATTATGACCAGGGGTGTCGGACCGCCCTGGGACCACTGCAACTGCCAGGGATCAGAGATCCCTGGTTGTGGCGTGGTGGTATTGAGGCCGCAATATGCTTGGCGGGGCTGCTGTGGCCCCACCAAGCATATTATGAGTTTCCTCACAGCCACACTTTTCATGGAGGAAACATAGGGAGCCCTACAGGGCCCCCTTGTGCCTCACGCCATGTGAATGCACACAGGGGGGCACAACATGTGCTCCCTGTGTGCATGCACAGCAGTACTTGCACGGCATGGACTGCAGCAGTCCATGCCATGCAGGTACTGCCTTTGATGTTCTCATTGCGGTGCCTATTTCATAGGCATCGCTCTCGGAATGCCAAAGAACCGCCCACCAGACAGGAGAAAACTCCTAATCCGGCGGGTGGTTCGTACATGAGTTTGCCGGTGTGGGAGCAGGCGGTCCCACTCCTGCACCACCAAACTCATAATAAGGCCCTAAGAAAGTTTGAAAAATTGCTTTAGGCCTCGTGGTGGGGCACCAAGGGAACCATTATATTCTGTAGACATAAAAGAAACAAATGCATTGGCGATCCTTTCCCTATGGTGCTCCTCCGATATTGTCCACACCACCTGGTTTCATAAACTCTGACATTTACTAGGAATGGAAAAGTTAACACTCTCCATTGAGCATAATGTACAAGCATTCCAAGACATTGGCCCCATATATTAACCTCCTCTTGTCCAAATTCAACAAATTGACATGCCCCAAATATCTCAAACTACTGCATATATTCCCCCTCATACATGGAGACACAGGGGGCACATAACAATAAGTTGATCAGTTACAAGTAGTTTACGGAGTAGGAGGCTAGAAGCTTTTCATCCACGCTTCAGGGAGTAGTGACTGTGATGCGCAAGATGTCTTTTTTAGTTAAGAGTGTAGGGGGTTGGGAAAGGGACGGAGGTACGAGTTGTTTCCTAGTTTTTTTATTTGAGTTTCTTCTCTTATGTTGCATGAGATAAACACACCAGCCTCCGGGTTGTAGGCAGTAGATTTGTATTCTCTTTAAACAACTTAATAAATAGAATTGATTGATAAAGCGTACCAAGCCCTTGTAATATTTTTATTGTAAATGTTTCAGTTCTTGAGATAAATTATGTTCTGTCTGACAAGCAAGGAATACTTTGACCATAAAATATATGTAAAAACACATTTTAGATTCCATATTATCTTAGAAGTGATATATTTAATTTGACGTCATGAGTATCCTTACCATAACAAGGTACACCACAAAGTATAAAGGCACAAAGTCATATAGAAAACAATAAAAAATAGAATGGCAAGAACAAATGTAAGGATAATCTGAATAAGGTCGATACGTTTCTTCATCAGCTACCTATCAACCACACTATACAAACACTAACAAAGGATTAAAAAAAAAATCCACAGTGAGATCCTTCCCACATTTTTTAATTGTTGATTTAACACATAAATAGCAAAATTGGAATAACTTGGAAAAACATCATATGTTACATATGCAAACTGGTGTAGAAATGTAATATTCAGAATGTATTTTTTATAGTGAAAAGCTTCAATATTAAAGGGGATCTAGGTCTCGATGATCTGCTCATCTTTATTCCCTCAAAACAATTATAACAATCAGAAGCTAAGCCAATGGAACAAACATAATACAAGCCAAATGTAAAAACACGGCAACCGTGAAGGAGTATACAGCGAACTAAAGCAAGCTCACCAAAACACATCAGCATCCGTGGAATGAAACCCTAAGCTTCCTCAGCTTGATGTGAAAACCAATTGAGGCTTATCTCAACTCCCTTGTGACTGACATAGCCAGACCACCAACTTCATTAGTAGGAACCTTAAATGCAAGGCATGATTCCTATATTCACCAGATCTACCACGTGGAGTAATCCTACACTGGAACTCCTGGAGGAGTCTCAGAGTGACCCTTGGACATCTGTTTGCTGCTTGAACACCCATCCCAAAGGCCCAAAAAAGCATCAAGATGCCTCCTGATTCTCAAGGCAATACCGAGGGTGGTCATCCCTCTTATTGAACCAACGGGCCACTTAATAGTGGCTCTTATCAAAGAGTCACAAAATTTGTAAATTATTTGTGAACTAGTCCAAATGTCAAACTATAAATAATCTATGTATTCAATATTGATTATGTAACAGAAATATATGAGGTATTGCAGTCACAACAATATGGAAATTTCCACTTACTGAACTGGGATCCATTTTGACCTCAACACTTGAAACACAACACTAGTCCTCGCAAAACCAATCTACCTACAGTTTTACATTTCCTATCATTGATCTCAAGACAACATCAGAGTTTCTACCCAGTGACTTGCACACTAGGCCTCCTATAGATGCTTCATTACAGATGGTGCACTTTATTTTGTCATACATCTTGACAAAGTCTTGAGGCCAACACCTTTGCCTGAATGGAGCCAAAATAGAAGGGGCATATTAGCAAGACCGGCGATAAAATTATCGCTGTTTTAGCGGCAGAAAACTGCCGCTAAAACGGCGATAATGGGCTTGCTAATATGCGTTATAGAATTCAATAGAAGCCCAGGTTAGATGTGCAGGACATCTAACCTGGGCTTCTATTGGAATTCTATAACGCATATTAGCAAGCCCATTATCGCCGTTTTAGCGGCAGTTTTCTGCTCGCTAAAACGGCGATAATTTTATCGCCGGTCTTGCTAATATGCCCCCATATCCTTATGATATGAGGAGAAAAATCCACCTCTCTGACATTCATGTGGCCCACGAATGTAGGAGTTTCACCTTCCAACCCTATGAAAGCGAGGAAAGTGGGTGTCATATTTGACTCTGAGTTCTGCTTCAATTGCCAGTACAGTGGAGTGGCCAAAATTATCAATTTGCTGCTCTCTCCTTGTGTAGAATTCTTCCAGTCTTCCACATTGACCATCGAGGAGAGTAGATTAGAGTCCTTGTGTATTGCAAACTGTCAACATGGAGTTTCCAAAGTATGGATGCAATTTAGAGTCTGGCGGGCAGGCTACTCCATTGCAACCTAACTGATATCCCAGCCACCCTATTACAAGTACATTGTATCCTGTGGCACTTGTATTAGGGTGGACGGAATATCCGTTATGATGCGACGCAGTTACTTGTCTGCCAACTCTGTCAGCAGAATACTTCTTAAACTACAGAACTAGGTGATCAGAATGTTCCTAAGTGTGTGGCATTTCATCTCCATAAAAAACAGCCTTGAAAGTATTCAGCTTGATACCAGTACATGGTAGAACAAAGAATAAAATTAATGGTACCATATGCAAGGCTTAATGGGACAGAGGTGCTTAATACTTATGGGGTTTTGTCGGTCAGTAGGTAGAAACTGCAGGACCTGAAAACCGAATTGTTGCAGTGTGCTTTTAATCTAAACTCCTTACCTCCTGGTGCAGTGACAGAGAGGAAGTTTGGACTGAGGCCCTCTGTTCACAGACTGCTCCCTAAATTCCCCACTATGTTTCACACCTTGTGTTATTAAGTAACCAAGAGGAGACATGTAGCGCTCCATAAAAACTTAAAATAAGTAGATTGATACTCATTTGAAATACTTTTGATGCATTTCTGGAGTAGTATAAAATTGTAAGAGTCTGTATTTCACGTGGGAAGGAAATATGTGGCTAAAATCCCAGCTGGTATGTCTGTACTAGTTAGAATGGGTAATGATTTGATGCAATATTGACTTTTCCTGTGGAGTCATTGCCATACGGTATTCAATGGTTTACAATGATTATATTTCATGAAGCTTTCAATACATTGCCAATGTTGGCTATGCAAACTGTAATTACTGTATCATATTGCTCTATTTAACATGAGAAGTATGTCAATACTCCAAGCAGAAAAATTGAAAGAATAGGGAATAAATGTCTAAATAAATATTGAGCTAGTTAAGTAAATTCATGTTATTACTACTGCATTAGAAAAGTGAGCACATAAAATATGGTCATTGAGGACAAAAGGGTTTCCTTCGGTCTGAAAAATGTGTTATAAAGTCAGGGAAAAATCTTAGCAAGAGACAATAAGGTTGGAAAGTTGGAAAATTCGTAAAATAAGTCTTAGCCACAGCAGTTTTGGGTGAGGTTTAGTAAGCGCTTTCACACATTTGGCCACTGACATGATGAGATTGATCTGTACCACAGTACATTAACAATTTTGGTACGGGTTAAAACAATTAAAACACCAAGGAGGTAGCACATGGGGAGTAGTAGCAAATGCTTACTCTGCACACAACGGAATGTAATGTAAAATAGATTTCTATAGCGCACTACCACCCTACGGGTATCTTGGCGCTGAGAGAATACCTTGTTGTTATAAGCATGCTAGATCAGTCACCCCAAAAAATTGAACTTGGTTAGAGAGAGCAGGGGAGAACCATACGAAATCAGAAGATGGATCAGTGACATTGCATCTGTGTATTATTTCTCCCTCGGGAATAACCATGTCTTCAATATCTTCCTAAATTGCATTACATTCTCACTCAGCCTGATGTTGGATGGAAGCTCATTCCACAGCCGTGAGGCCACTGAGCTAAAAGCTCTTCCTCCTGTCCTAGCTCTTTTAAATCTTGGGATGTTGACCAGATTTGCTGTTAACAAGCGGAGATTTCTTGAAGGAATACACCACGTAAATTTCCTCCGCAATGGGCTAGGGCCCAGGCCATGTACTGCCTTAAAAACAATGCAGAGAGATTTAAAATAAATCCTCTGCTGTATCGGTAGCCAATGTAGGTCTCTTAGAGCTAGGGATGCTGAAGATCTGCACTGCCGATTTAAGGCCAGCTTTGCTGCTATTGTTTGGATTCTTTGCAGCTTCAGTAGCGTGGAGTTAGGGACTCCAAGACACAGGGAGTTGCAATAGTCCAGCCTGCTCAAGATAACACTCCTCACCACTTGTATTCTGGCAGAGACTGGTAGCAGCGGGAGAATCTTACGTAGAGCTCTAATCAAGGAGAGGCAAGTGCCGACTGTTTTGTTAACTTGTGAATCCAATTGGAGATTGTTGTCCATCAGCACCCCCAGATTGCGTACTGTTTTAGTTGGAGTTAACAGGCTATCCGTAGGGGTAAGCCGGAAGTCAACAGGAAGGGGACGGGCTATTTTGCTTGTGGTACAGAAGACAACTTCTGTTTTGTCTCCATTAAATTGGAGAAAGTTATTTCTAAGCCAATTTGTAGTGCTTTCCATGCACTGATGAAATATATCCATGGAGATTGCTTTATCTCCTTCCAGCGAGAACATGAGCTGAGTATCGTCAGCATAGTTGACCAGTTCCACTCCAAAGGATTTAATGATGGGGATAAGTGGGCGTAGGTAGATATTGAATAAAATCGGGCTGATAGCAGAACCCTGCGGGACCCCATGAGGAACAGCAGTCCTTAATGATGTAAAAGGTTGGATGCTCACTGCCTGCATCCTGTCCACTAAATAGGACTGAAGCCATTTTAATGCTTGACCATATAGAACCAGTTCTGTGTAAAGATGCCTACGCTACTGCCCTCTGCCCGTAGTTGTTCTTTGTTTTACAGAAGCTTAAGGTGCTGCCGCAAAAGCTATACTTGAATGGTATAAGACATATAGGACCTGGTCCTAAGTATAACTATCCAGTTGTGGGTATTATTTACCCAGTGGTGGACGCCACTGGGTAGTTAGAGTTAGGTCCACAATCATTTTTTTAACTCTGGTTCTACTTCTTGGATCTTTGTCGTTTTGGTATTGTTTTACTCATAAATATATATTCTATTTTTCTAACCCTGTGTGGAGTATTTTTGTGGTGTTTTCATTGTGTTACTCTGTGTGTGTGTGTGTGTTGCACAAATACTTTACACAATGTCTTTTTAGATGAGCCTGACTGCTCTGTGCCAAGCTACAAGAGGGTGAGCACAGGTTATCTTTTAGTGTGTATCTAGTTACCCTAACTAGAGTGGTGGTTTCTGCTTGTACAGGGTGCATACTCTGACAACCAGAGACCCCAGTTCTAATACAAATCTTTGTTCCCACCTGGGCAGGAGCAGTGAAATCAGCTGCTCCTTCCCAGGTGGGAGTAAAGGAGAATGGTGCCAGCTCACACAAACACCACAATTGGTGTTGGCTAGGGAGCTGACTGGGGCCATGGAGGCCTTGGAGCTCCCTCCACAACCACCAGCACATAAGTAAATGTGGGTGCCCTGAGTGGGCACCGGGGCATTTAACAGGAAACATTAAAAAAAAAACATTGGCTGGCTCCCACCAAAGTGGCGGCTGGGAAACCAGCTGGGGCTGCAGGGGTCCCCTCACAGTCCACAACATAAAAAAAGGTGTGGGCACTGGTGCACCCCCCAAAAAAATATACAAAATAAACAAAGAATAATAAATGAGCGGTAGGAGCCGCTCATTTATTATTCACTTCTTTGTCTGACGAGCACCCCATAATGTGCTGCAAGGGCTTTCAAAAATAATTTTTGGATCTTGGTGGTGCTCCTAGAAGGAGCAGGGGCACCTCAAAGCATTTTTTTATGTTGTGGAGGGCTGAGACAAGTGCAGCAGCCCTGCAGCAACATTAAGAAAGCACAGTAAGTCTTATGGGTCTTTAAATCTATGATCCCAGGAGAGGTTGTCATCTTTTTTTAAAGCATTCTGATTTGGATCTGTAGTCCCCTCAGGTGGAATGCGGAGGGCTCTAGTAGTGGGTACTATAGCTGCACTTTGTGGCCTGAAAAATATTAAAAGAAAGACTCAAAGCCAATTGTGTTTTTTTTAATAAAGCTTTGTTACAATATTTTTAGCATAATCACTTTTATTAAACATTGCAATGTGTGAATTTATGCAATATATATTTGATTACAGTGTTTTCTGACTTCTTGACAAAGACAATAATTCTTTTTTTATATGTTATTATGCTGGACCCTTTTGATAAAGTCAACAGGCCCGCTTTTTATATTTTGGTGTACTGGCCCTTTAATAAAGTCAGTAGGTCTGCCTTTCTTAAAATGACACCCTCTATATGCCTGAGAGATATCGCCCAGTGGATGAACAACAACAAACTTAAACTTAATGCAGAGAAGACAGAAGTGTTGTTGTTCGGCAAGGCTCTTCCACCAGCAGCTGGTATTTGGTGGCCGGCTGAAATGGGTCTGCCACCTACCCCAGCAACTACGGTAAAAAACTTGGGCGTGAAATGGGAAGTAGATCTCTCTTTCACAGCTCAAATTCGGCAGGTGACAGCCTCATGCTTCAGCAAATTAAGAAGCCTGAGGAAGTTTTTACATCTACTGCCGGAGGACTGTCGCAGAGTCATTGTCCATGCCACAGTGACATCTAGGCTGGACTATGCTAACTGCCTATACCTAGGTCTGCCCGCTTATCTAGTCAGAAGACTGCAGATGGTACAGAATGCGGCTGCAAGACTGATTAGACGTGTACCGTTTCATCATCATATCTCTCCGCATATAAGACAGCTCCACTGGCTGCCGGTTGCGAGAAGGATTGAGTTTAAGGCTTTAACTTTGGCTTTTCGGGCAATACATGGCAAATGTCCTAGTTACCGTAAACACCGGATGTGCCGCTACCAACAAAACTGCTCACTGAAGTCCAACTCTCAGAACCTGCTTTGCACACCTCGCTTTGTTAAAGCTCGCTTAGGGGGCAGATCCTTTACAGTGGTGGTGACTAAACACTGGAACTCCCTGCCGAACAATATCCGCCAAATCCAATCAGAGCCGATGTTCAGAAAGGCCTTAAAGACCTGGCTCTTTAGCCTAGGTTAGATTGCTTTGGCCTTCTTTTCTCATCTTGCATGCCACCTACTGCTATAGCGCCGGGACACCTCTGTTTGAGGTAGCTGTTTGCACTTTATACATTTCTGTATTATTATTATTATTATTATTATATTGTTACATCAAATAGTCAACCAAACATATCCACGAGGTTGGGCGTAGGCCCTGTACCCAACCTCACAATGGGTGGGCCAAAGGGCACTGTGGGGGTAGGGTGCCAATGGGGGTTGGTCACAGGGCCTCGCCGCACGCCAGCACTTGCACACAAACCCACATCACATACAGCTGAAGGCCACACGCAGCAGGGGGTTGGGCATGAGCAGGGGGTTGGGCCTTGCCCTTTTGCTGTGGGTGGGTAGGTTGCCAATGAGGGTTTGGGCACAGGGCCTAGGCACAGGCCAGGCCCTTCGCCCAAACCCACACCATGCACAGTGATGACATCTTACCTTACGTTAAAAAAACATTCAAATTCCCTGGAAAAAACCAAAGGGAAAGTGACGTTATAGTTAGGAATTGTAATAATATGTTACTTTACTTTAAAAAATAACCTTAGAAATTCACTGAAAAAAAAACAAAGGTTAAAGGGATGTTACAGTAAGGTGAAAATGTCAGTTAAGACATACCATTTTAACTCAGCAAAACCACTGAAATTCACCAGCTGTAGTTACCTTAAGCAAGTATAACTTGTGCCCTGCGGTAACTATAACTCGCACCCTCACCATGCATTGTTAATAACGGCACATACTACATCACTCATGTCATGATCTATGACATCATTTATAACATTACTGCAACATCTGAAATTACATGATTGGTGACAACACTGTGCATGGCGGGGGCATGAGTTATAGTTACTTTAGGCCACACAGTCGCGCAGTGTGACTAATGCAAGAGTCCAGGACTCTGGAAAAAGAGAACTTGACAATCAGGCCCGTTGATTTAGAGTTAGATGATTATGTCAAATTCTCTCATTTCTGGTTGAAGTACGAAATCTAAACCAGTATCCACTGGGAAATTTCCCCCACCATAGGTCTAGAAGAGTGAACGAAATTAAATGGTATTTTCTGCTCTGGATTAAGCACTTTCTCTAGAACTCTGGGGATTTTTCATTACTACCCAGCCCTGAATCAGGTTCTCGTTTCTATTCTATGCTGGTCATTGTGGGATCTATTCAGAGGTTGAATTGGGGAACATATTCAAAGGTAGAATTGTGACAGGTGGATATGAGGCGGGGGAGGATGCTCAGTTGGGTAAATAGTGATTGGTGGAGTTGAAGTAGGGGAGGATGCTGGGATGGTGAAAAGGAGACTGGTGAGGCTTAGGTAGGAGAGGATGCTGAATTGGTAGAATTGTGACAAGTGGATGAGGATGCCTTCATGGAAGAAATGTGACCGATGGGGTGGAGGTGAAGGAGTATGCTGGGATTAAGATGGAGATAGTTTAAAAAGACAGCCATTTAGATTCCCTCATTATAGTGGGAGCACAGGTGAAATAAAGAACTTATGAAGTACAACAGAGAAATAAAATTATATTTTAACAGCAAAACCGAACTAAAATAGTAAACATTGGGCCATATTAGCAACAAAATGCGATAAATATCGCAGAGCGCGCTTAGCGCGAAATATTTTATCGCCAGCTATCGCTGGAATATATCGCCACGCTAACGCTGTATTAGCAACAATTAGCGCTATGGCGATGATTATTCCAGCGATAGCGGTAAAATGCGAGAATATCGCTGGAAAACCAGCGATATTCTCGCGTTAACTGCTAAGGTGGATTCAGCATTAGAATCCACCTCCTATACTTCAAACAGGTAAGTCATCCTCACTAGCAGGTGTTAAAATCTAGCGATAAACGCGCTTAGCGCGAGTATTTTATCGCTTCGCCTGCCTTGCTAATAGGGGGTAGTGGTGTTAGCGACTGTATTCAGTCGCTTTTAGTAGGGAACGCCTTCCTTGCATGTCATTAGCGATAATTATCGCTGACATGCAAGGCGATGGAAAACGCGGCCTCTAACGCCTGAAAGCTGTCGCTAACGCCTGTTAGCGACAGCTTGCTAATAGGGCGATAAAATTATAACCGCTTTAGCGGCAAAAAGTGCCGCTAAAGCGGCGATAAAGCCCTTGATAATATGCCCCATTGTTTTAAAAAATAGTGGAAACTTTTCATAACAAAAATGAAAGTATTGAAACTCACTACTGCCTAGTTTCTGCTCACTTCAAACCCTAGACTTATTAAAGTAATTTGGTGCAGGTAAATATGTACGATCTTGTTATGACAGATTTGCTCTTCCCTTGAGCATATAAAACCTGAACTCTTAGGGTTCAGTTAGATCACTACAGTACAGGTATGATTTCATTAATGGCTGCAGATTAGGTTCAGATTTTTAACGATTTTTAACGAGAACGTCCATGTCAATAACAACTGCAAAAAATTATTTTTTCAATTATAGCAAATATGAATTAATTTCCACTTTGTCTTTTTATAAATAGTGTTACCTAATTTGCAACGCCACTGAATTACGCTGTCTGGCCTACTAGCCTGCAAACTCACCATGTGGATATTTTAAAGAACATATCAAAATAAAAATCCTTACATTACTGAGTTTCTGTCCCTCCCATCATTTATTTTGTGAACAGTAGTAAATGAACTGACTACTTTCTGACAGCCCAACAGCAGGAATCTTGTTGACCTATGCCCTCCTATTGATTTAGGCTTCAGTCATTTTTCTTGGTGATTTCCCCCTTTCCTGCATATTCTATTCCTGGGAAACAGATCTCGATCATTTCCTGGCTACTGCGTCATTCATCACAGCAGAAAAGTAACTCAATCACATCTCAGATTAGAGCTTCCACGAGACCCATCTCTTTTAATCTTTGAAATTGAAAGGATAAATTTGAAAACAATTCGGATTTGGAAAGCCATCAGTTCTGAAGCCCCAAATTGGATTAACATGTGTAATAGCCACTCGCTTGCAGCTGAGAGACAGTTTACATTTGTCGTAAGTGTCTTTTTCTCTTGTATGTAATAATCTTAAACGTTCCTTTAATTACTACTTAGGAAGTGAAACAAAACTCTTCTGCATTCTTACTCAGAAGAAACTAACATGAGAAAATGAGATTCACACCATCTTTATGTTCCGTAGGCATACAAAAACCCAAACGAATGTACGTGGGGGCAGATTTACAACTTCTGGCGCATCCCTGCAAATCAGCAGGGATGCGCCAGAATAGTTGCGACACGCAATTCTCTCCTTGCACCACCACTGATGCGCCGCATTTACAATGCGGCGCACCGTGGCGCAAGGAAAGGCCGATGCGTGTCGCATCCTGTGGTGTAAGGGCGGCGCATTGCTGGAGTTGTGTCGCAAGCGCGACGCAACTCCAGCAATGCTCGTGGGCCGCCCATACCTAACGTGGTGCGCCACTCCTTACGCCTGCTTGAAGCAGGCGTAAGGATTTGTCAGCAGCGGCGTCGGAAAAGTGACTCAGTGAAATCTTGTAGATTTCACTGCGTCACTTTTGCGAGACTTTCCTTCGACAGGAACGCCCACCCTGCGCCGGAACACCCACATGAAACCTGGCGCAGGTTTCATGTGGCGCAGGCTTTACAACGTGACGCATCTCCTAGATGCGTCACGTTGTAAATAATGCGCAACGTGGCGCATGGTTTCACGTCGCCGCTGCGTCACAAAAGTGACGCAACGGCGGCGCAAAAGTGGCGCACGGGGCTTGTAAATCTGCCCCGTGGTGATTTACCTATCCATAACTATGCACGCTAGACTTGAACCGACAAGAGGGGTGTGCAAAGTTCAGTGTTTTCCGTGGAAACGTTTTGTGAAACTCTAAATCGTCACTTTTTGCGAGCTTTGAAAAGTATTGGAATTTCCATGTCTACCACCCGTGTAAAGTTTTCTCCATATAGCAAGATAATTGTCATCATATCTGAAATAAATTTTCCCCTAATCATACCGCGCCAAATGGAAAAATGTAAGCACTATTTTTTTACTGCTAGTTTACCTTTTGTGGAGCTTTTCTTTGGATAGGGGCAACAAACTTTTGTTTCTGAAAGTTTACATTTGTCAGAGTTTTTCTATGTAGAATGGCTTGTGCAGGATAAGAACACAAAGGGGCAGATTTACAAGCCCCTTGCGCTGCCAGTATGTCACTTTTTGTGACACACTGGCAGCGCATTTCTCTGCCCCATATTTACAAGGACAGGAAAAGCCACGCGGGAAAGCCACCCTGCGTGGCTTTTCCTGTCCCAGTAAATACGGCCCCTTTACACGCAGCACTTTGCGTGATAGGGGCGTTCCACGGGTGTTGCTGTGGGTGTTCCCATGCAACACCCATGGAACTAGACACATTTCCAGATTTACGAGGAATCGTAAACCTGGAAATGCATCAGTATGCTACGCCACAGCGAGGCTCAACGAGGAGAAATGTTTTCATTTCTCCTCGTTTTTTTCCTCTTTCAATGCGTGCTGCATTCCACAGCATGCATTGAAAGAGGACTATGCCTGTAGAGATTGTTTTTGTGCAGGAAGGTGCCCCTTCCTGCACAAAGCAATCTCCCCATGACGCAGAGCATCCTTGCACCATGGTGCAAGGGTGCCTGTGCCGGCGCATTGCAGCTGTTTGTGCGCCAGCGCAGGGGAGAGCACAGGAATGCGACATATCGTTGTAAATATGTCCATTCCTGTGCTCTGAAAGTGCCGCAGCGTGGCGCAGCCACAGGGCTTGCGGTGCCGCGCTGCAGCACTTTCTTGTAAATCTGCCCCAAAATGTTTTCTGCAAAGAAGGTCCTCCTCAGAACAATTTTGTTAGTCTTAACTATGGATTGCATAAATTGTCGCAAAAGTCATGATCTGTATGGAAAATGGAAATACAAATTAAAACTTTGTAGCGTTCACAAAGTTGCAACGGTTTCCATAAACTTTAATGGAACGTGCAAAAAATGAAACTTCATAACCTTTCACATTCCTTATTTACAACTGCCTTCTTCACCACTATCACAGTATAAAGAAACAATTAATTGCCTAGTTTAGGGATATCATTTGCCCTGAAATAGATTGCCGTGTGAATCTGAGAAGTGTAATGTATATAATAGCCAAATTGAGACAGGTAAATTGTGATTTTAAGTCGTAATCAGGGTTGGCTGTAGGCCGGTGTGACTGGTGCAGCGGCACCTAGTGCTGAGTTCGGTTGGGGGGATGGGGCTTTGTTTAGAAATAACCAGTGCCACTGGAATTATGCATCGGGGGGGGGCAAATTATGTGCCAAAGTTGAGTAAATTATGAGGCAAGAAACACCAAATTATGCTGCGTAATGCGGCACATTTTAAGATAGTATTATATCATAATTTTGTCATGTTTACACGTGTTAACTGTCTAGGCATTGGTTGCACCTCATTTGTTCCAGATTAACACTCAAATATAACAATAAGCAACCAGAAAGGTGATCAGTCAAGGGCCTTCCTTTGTTTGTATCTTTCGAGCTGTTTGAGCTAGAACCAAAATATTTTTTGTTAAAATCTGCAGATTTTGCAACGTATGGTGGATCATGTGGCAAATCTACAATTATGCAAAAAAATGGCACAAAAATTGCATAATTCCAGTGGCCCTGGAAATAACTAAAGTACTTGTTGCAAAGTTACTTGGGCACCTGGCAGTTTTCAGAAACAATAAAAATGTCAAGATAACTCTGGTGATTATTGTACCTGCTGGAGAGAGAGATTGAGTTTTTTCTAGTGGCAGTTTTGATTCATCATACAGTAGGAAAGAGGGATAACGTGCCTGCTGCAAAGGATGTGTACCATGCAGATCATAGAACTATATTTATATAGATAGCTCAGTGGGTTACTGAATTGGTCACAGAGATCATTTTGTTACTTGCAGTTCATAAATTACAATCCTAGTATAGCACAGTGGCCTATGAACTGTCATCAAAGAGTTGCATGCAAGCTACATGGTATAGGTTAAAACGTTATGTTTTTCCCCCAGTCTTTCATTATCCTATGTTACTAAAAAGGGTTTGTTTGGGTAGAAATTCATTGTTATTAGTAAAGTTAACCCTAGCCACTATATAAATCCTTTGTTTGTGCTTCTCCAGAGCAAACAGTCTTAAAATATACTGCCTACTAGAGTGGATGTCATTTGATTCTTACACATTGTAATCATCATTGTTTTATGTAACATTTCCTAGACTGATTTACACATGTATGACTAATTGGTTCTGTTTAATGTGATTGTGATATAAAGCGCTCCAGCACCCTACACTGGTATGAGTAGCACTATAAAACAAATTAAATGCATGTGAGAGAGGGGCTATGGAGAGTTGAGATGCACTGTTGGAGGGTGGTAGTGAGGGAATCTGTGGAGAAGGTAGTCATTGGGGAGGGTGCCAAAATAGACTGTTTCACCGGACGCCACCTGCTCTGAAGCCGGTCTTGGTCATAATGCTTCAACAAAGCTATCACCAGTGTTACAGAACAAGAAGGGGGAAAGTACCTAACAACTTCAGTAGCAAATGCAATATCTGATATATTTGACAAGTGAGTCACATAGAGAAACTATGAAATTTAGCTTGAGAAATTAATTGTATGGCTGTTCCCTCCGTGAAACATTATGCAATGTGTGTCAGTGCTTATTGTATCTAGTATATTAACATAACTTTACAAATAAACATTGTATATCACTCTGATGATCATTCAAAAAGTTAATATATGCAAAGTCCGTCAATAAGTCAAATATCAAACAGGCGAACAACCAATATCACTCAAGCAGGCTTCAAAACATCATTAGCCAATCAAGCTCAACGAGCATTGTACTCAACAAATGATACGAATACAAACTTTTCCACAAGAAGTACAATCAAGCATGTATCTTGCTTCTAACCTATGGAGTGGTTCCCCTCTTAGGGGAAAATCTCTCCGTAGGTTAGAAGCAAGATACATTTTGAAACTTGATTCAATAGAACCAAGAGATTTAAATGTGGATAATGAATTATATGAGTTTTTATAATTGCTTTTTCGCTTAAGAATTCAGGGCTATGTTCGGTTTTAATTGATGAGTAATTATTGTTTTTTTCTAATTTTTGTTATTGCAGGACCTATATAATGAAACACACATGGGACAGCCTGGTGTGAGAAGAGTAGGGCAGTTATGAAATAATAACCTGGTGGGGTAAAACTCTCTTTTTTACTTATTGAACTACTGTAATGCTTTTATTACACCTGTTGGATAGCTATAGTCCACTTGGGCTTTATTGTACTTCTTGTGGGAAAGTTCGTATTTGTACCATATGTTGAGTATAGTGCTCGTCGAGCTTCCTGACTGGCTTATGATTTTTGGGGGAATGAGTGGCTGTGTGAGTGTCTGGTTAATTTGTCTGTGCTACCTTGTTGGGTAAATGTCTAGTACATATTCTTCACTACAGCTGCGTAAAGGACCACGAGGTAATGCCTCCAGTGACCTTGTGTGCATGTAATTTCGGCAATGTGGGTGTTCCTGCAGTATCTTCATCCACAAATCTGTGATAACATGAATTCTTGTCCAGACAATACGACAAGACTACAAATAAGAGAATCTCTAGCAAACAGAGGTACTTCCTCTTAACTATATGAAGTAAGTGCTACTTTGTTTGGTGAAGATGTCCTCATATTCCTGTGCATCAAGAATGCTTCACCAAAATTGGTGCAAAATAGGCTTGAGGGCCTTTTGGTAAACTGTCCATCAATGTGGTAAAAGGTGGGAAGACCTTTGCATACTATTAAGAAAAATGGAAGGTGATCAAATGGGCAGAGCTTGCAGATGATCATTAACACTGGAATACAATGTCAATAGAAGAGCACGCAGGGAAAAGGGACAGCTGGGCAAAATGAAGAGGAAAAAAAGTAAGATTGGAAGAAAGGGTGAAAAGAAGGAAGTATATGTGAATGAGTGGGTGGGTGAATGAGTATGTGGATGAATGAGTGGGTGAAAGGGTGAATGAATGATAGCTGGATAGACAGGTGAAAGGATGGCCAAGTAAAGTGATGGGTGGATGGATGAGTGGGTGAATGGATAGGTAGATGAACAAGTGAAAGGATGGTAGAGTAAAAGGATGGGTGGATAAGTGGTCAAACGGGAGAGAATGGCAGGGTATAGGAATGCATGAGTGGGTGAAAAGATGAATGAATGGATGGCAGAGTGGATTGATGGGTGGCAGAGTGGATGGATGGATGATAGATAGATGGCAGGGTGGATGGATATCAGAATGGATGAATAGATAGATGAATGGCATGATAGATGGATGGAAGGATGGCAGAGTGGATGTGTGGATGGATGTAGAGTGGATGGATGAATGGATGTTGATGAATGAGTGGATGGCTTCCAGAATGGATGGATGGCAGATTGGATTGGCGGATGGCAGAGTGGATGAATGGATGGATGTATTGGCAAGTAGATGGCAGAATTGAGGGCAGAGTGAATGGATGAATGGCAGAAAGGTTGGATGGATGGCAGAGTGGATGAATGGATGTATGGCAGAGTGGATGTATTGATGGATGTGTGGCAGAGTGGATGGATTGTAGCGTGAATAGGTGGATGGATGGCAGAGTGGATGGATGGCAGAGTGGATGGATGGATGGGTGGATTGATGGAATGCGGAAAGATTGAATGATGGATGAAAGAACAATGGATGACAGAATGTAAAGGTGAAATGGTGAATATCAGCAAAAGGATGGAAGGGTGAAAAAATGAATGGATGGATGCTTAGATGGAAGAGACAAGGAAGCTGTTCTAAGGAAAGTTTGGCTCACTTGCTTCACTTACTTGGTGGCTCAGCACTTTAGTTCAAAGTAGGGGATATTTTAGTTTTTTGGCTATTCCCTTGCTCCATCCCCTGGGGAAGCTTACTTAATAATGGGAGGGCGCATGCAGCTCCCTTCCCCAAGCCGCCATTAGGTCCAGGGGATCACATCCTCCCGACCAGTTTCTTTAAAAAAGAGGAGGGGCACATGGCCCCCCTCCCTGACCCACTTTTGGGCCCCGAGGATACCACTTTTTGGGGCCAAATTACTTTAAGAAGGGGGTCATGTAGCCCCCTCTCCATTCTGGTATCAGCTGCGGGCGTGCCATCCCCTGGGGCATAATACTTTCAATGTCCCGGCAAGCCCACACCTGGAACACTGTGGTTCCCTGCCTGGGAGAGTGAGAGCAAACCCTGTCCACAGTCTCCCAGGCAGGGAACTCCACTTTGCTCCCACCCGGCAGACGCAGTAGAAAAATGCTGCTCCTGCCATTGGGGCCTTGGGGCTCTCCCTGCAGCCCCCAAAAATAGTGCTTTGTGGGTGCCCCGGGTGGACACCAGGACACCCACCAGAGGTCCCGGGGATAGGGTCCCCAGGGCCCTTTTAGCTCAGGTTTGGTGTGTGTGCCCTCCCCCTTAAAACTAAAAAAGGGCCCAGGGGATGGGGTCCCCGGGGCCCAAAGTGGATTGGGGAGGGGGCCATGTGGCCCTCGCCCCTCAATAAAAAAGAAAGGCCCCAGGGGGTGGGGTCCCTGGTGAGGTAGAGGCTTTGGGAGGGGGGCTCCGTGCCCCCATCTCAATAATTATTAAAAATGGGTGTCCCGGGGGTGCATGCCAGGGCACAAGTTACTTTAGGGCATGAGTTATAGTTATAGGTATATATAATAACGATACAGCGATAACTATCAATGGTGAATTTAAAGGTTTTTTAGTTTAAAATGTTACCTTGTCAATTAAATTTTCACCTAACTACAAAGTCATTTCAACCTTTGTTTTTATCAGTGAATATAAAGCAAAGGTTAAAAGGACATTGAAGTTAGTTGAAAATGAAAGTTAAATCATATCAGTTTAAATTAACAAACCACTGAAATTCACCAGTTATAATTATCTCAAGTAACTATAATTTGCACCCTAAAGTAATTATAACTCACAGCCCCACCATGCACAGTGTTGTCATCAATGACATAATTTCAGATGTTGCAATCATGTTTTCAATGATGTCATGGAACACGTCTTGACTGATATAATATGAGAGGTAATTAGTAAGACGCGTTGAGGGCATGAGTGATAGTTACTTTAGGGCACAAGTTATAGTTGCTTGTGATAACTATAACTGGTGTATTTCAGTGGATTTGTTTGTTTAAACCAGTATGATATAACAGCCATTTTGACAAAACTTTAACACCATTAAACCTTTGTTTTTTCCAGTGAATTTCTATGGTAATTTTTAATGTAAAGTAACATATTATTACAATTCCTAACTATAACGTCACTTTAACCTCTGTTATTTTTAGTGAATTTATATGTTTTTTTAAAATGAAAAATAAGATATCTATGGCCATGCACGGTGTGGGGTTGACCCTACATCCAACTCCCATCCAACTCTGAGTAGCTGCCATGTTTAGGTGGAGAGCAGCTACTTTATATGGAGCACTCTACAACCCCTCCCACAATCTGACTCGGCTCATCTCAAATGTCTGTTTCTCTAGTAGAATTTTTAACCATAAGATTAGTACAGTGCCATCCATGCCGATCTAGAGAGTGGCAAAGTCCTATGCCATTTTTACAGCAAAGTGTTTAAGCATAGGATTAGCAAGTGCTGTCCACGCCGAGCTGAAAAATGACAAAAGCCTTTTACCACTCCAAGCACAGTATTACAGCTTTGGATTGTAAAATACCATCCAAGCCAACCTAGAATGAATAAAAGCATTTAATCCTTAAAGGCTTTGTCACCCTCTAGCTCAGCAAGGATGGCACTATGCTAATGTTCTCTGCGGCCAACCCCTCTGGGCATGGCCAGAGGCCATTTGCCATGGAGTTGGATGCTACTTGGAGGGGGTAGCGGGCAGATTTCCCTGGGGGTTGGGCATAGGCTTAACTTAGAATATGATCAGGAAACTCCAGAAATTCACAGAGAAAAACAATGGTTAAAGTTAGGTGTTGAAATGAGAGAGGAAGTAACATGTAAATACCAAAAATCACACATTTTTGCCAGCTATAGTTTAGTGAATTATCTATAACTTGTGCTGCAGTCATGCACTTCTTATGATCTCACATCACTCACAATATAATATAGAACTATATATTTTGTGAGTATGGAAGATTAATCCAAATAGGCATAGAAAAAGCCATTGAAACTGCTTGGCCCAAATTTGTATATCTTGTTTAAATAAGGCCAATGAGAGATAGTAAACCTGGAGCATCAAGACCTCTGCATAAATTAGTTTCCCATTCTATATTTTGTTCAGGAAATTGCTACTGGGATGGGTGGCCGAGATGGCCAATAAGCAAGAGCGCTTCAAATCTGGTGTGTACAAAGATCTAATGTCATGTAGTCACTAATTTATCAGGTCAGTATTCAGCCATGAACTTAAATCATCATTATGTAGGTTATTGACATAATTCCAGAAACCTTTGGAGTCATTACTTTCACAACTGTCAAACAACAATTTATTCCTTTCTCTGTGTGGTCCTGTTTCAACATCCAAATTGATCTTGTAGACTTCTTTCAAAGGAAATGTGATGTTTCAGGTCTGTGGGCATTGAGGTAGCAGTAAAAAAGGGTTCATAACATTTCTGCTTGCCAAAGCTACCACCGTAGTTTCATGGGGTAAATCCTGTGAAGAGAGCTGAAAGCAGATGCAGGCAATATCTTTAGATCCCAGCAGCTTAAATCCCTTATGGCTTAATCGGGGGTGAGATATGTTTCCTCAATTGAGAATATAGTGTGACCCCGAGGACTCATGCTCTGGATAGAAAGCCACACTGTCTTTCTTATGTGTAATCCCTCTGGGGTTGCTATTAACACCTATCAAGTTTGGAAGCGAATTCCCAAGGGTGAAAGAGGACATAATTTCAGACTCCTGTGGGAGCAGAGGGAATGGATTTAAGTACATTTGCAGCCTTTGATGGGCCACAATATAGATGTTTACCTAAGTAGAAACCCAGAAAGGAAAGGGTAGGTTGTATTTGTTGGGAGAGCTTTATCTTTACCTGAGCCAAGCTGGTCATCACCAGGGCTGGTAGATGCTAGCAAGATAATGCAGGGTTATGATTTGCACATTCTAAATGCTCTAATCTGATCTTGGGCTTCAAGGGTCAAAATGGCATTACTGAAACATTTAACCCAGCAGTGTCTTTCCTATTAGACATATTTTCAGGGTCATTCCAGATAGTGGTTGATTCACAATTCCCTCATCCCCTGAACTCAAATGAGCTATGCCAGTAAATTGACATGATTTCTCAAGTTCTGCTTGATCTAAAACAGCATTCTCCATTAACTTCAAAATATTGCGTGTTTTAATCATGCATTTGGAATGTTCTAAAGGAGTTTTATCAAATAGTGGATTACATTTCTTGTCTGAGTATTTTGCAGGAGCAAGTACTAGAGCATTATGTCCATTGAGCTGAATTCTGTTTTAATTCACTTTCGCAGCCTTTTCAACTTTTTTTCAATAAAGTCATGAACAGAGCTTGGTGACTGCTCTTTCTTCCCAATGATTTATTGGTATCCTCCCTCCTAGATGAGAGGCACTACAAATGTTATTGCTTGGTTCTTTGGTGGAAACAATCATTCATAAAGGTCCTATGTCCTCAGAGTGAATGTTGGACACAATATGTTCACTGAGATCCTGACTGCGCACTTCAAAGTTGGTGACATCACGGATATCTACCTAACATCAAAGTTTTGATCTGAAGGCCCTGAAACTCTCATGTTGTGGTCTGTCTTGATGGGCATCATGTCTGGGTTGTTAAATTCTTCTACAAGTGCTTCCAAGAACGTTGGGAGGGAACAAACCTTCTGTTGAATGGGGAAACAATCACAGCTCATCTCTTTACTTATCACTTCTCCCTTTGCCCAGTCAATTAAATTATTCGGCCTTTCAAATTTAAAATCGGTTGCTACAGTTTGCGATAGTTCAACCTCGATGTTAATTTTGTTTGATTGGCAAATCAATGTTTTTGCAGTGGCATACAAGTTTGAGATTATATTGCTTCCAATGTTAGTAATTGAATTATCACTCCCCCTGTACCCCGGTGGAGGGTTTTTCTTAAGAATTAGGTCAAACCAAGAGATTTTATCCTGGTCCAAATGTTTCTCACACATGAGAAAACTAGAACTGTTTTATTTATCATTTGATGCTAGATTTTATGTGCTATGCTGTATTAAATGAATAAGCTTGTACTATAATTTAATTACTCGAGGTTTCTTGTGTGAGGGTCCTTTTCTCACAAAAATCAATGTGTTTGGCAAGGACTGTGGAAACCACCTATCTTCTTTAATGAACATACAGTATCCACAGAGAAAATAGATCTCAGCAGTCAGTTGTCTATTTTTGTTTCTCCACTGTGGCATCATTTGCATGGGTTTTATTGCAAATTTAAGTGATATGGCAAACATATCATTGATCTGCCACTTTAGACCATTAAGAGTGTGGAAATACTTGTGGGAGCTTAAATCACATGTAGGAGGATAACATATGTAGGTGCAAAATCATATTTAGGTGAAAAATTGCCCTTGCAATATCAAGAGGAGTGTGAAAAAACGTGTAGGAGCAAACAACTAACACATGTTCATGCCAGCAAACACTTAGTTGCAAATCAATTTTAGGTGCAAAATCACACTTAGATGAAAAACCACCACTGATACAGCATCAACAGGAGCATAGAGATACATTTACTGAAAAAACATATTTAGGAGCAAAAAATCACATTTAAGTCCACACATATAATTAAGTGCAAAATCCTTTGATGCAAAGTCATTTGGATCCCTAAACCAAATTTAGGTGCAAAATCATTCAGCACAGATAGAAGATATGGTAGTAAAACGCAATATTAAATGAAAAAGTGTGCATCAGTGTTCCATCACATTTGATTGACGGCACAATGACGTGCAGCATCACCTTTGGTGCAACGTTAGTGTTGGAACATTTAGGAGCACAAATCACATTTATATGCTAAATCTCATGTAGGGGAGCAAAACAACCATTGGTACAAAGTAAACAGCATGGGAATATCACACTTAAGAGCAAAATCACAGTTAGATGCAAAATCATATTAGGGCACAAATTGCCCTTGTGCAACTTCAGCAGAAGCATGGAAACACATTTCGGAGTACACATCATGTTTAGAAGGAAAAATACATTAGGTTACAAAACCACAGGTAGGTGAAATATCCTATTTTGGAGCAACATTAACTTTGTACATCAACAGGGGCGTTAAAATGATTGTAGGTTGCGTTTAAAAACTGTACATTTACTAGCAGCCTTTCCAATCCAAGGCACGTGGTTTGCTTCACTCCCTGTTTGTCCGTGTGACAATCGTTCACCTCAAAGCACTTTGCACTTTATTCTCTTTTGTAGTCTTTACACCCCCCAGAGGAAACAGTTTATTCATCCTTTATTACTTGCTGCAGGGATTATGAATTACAAATTGGCAATGGAGTTTTTACTCTCTCTAGGAACAGTTGAGATCATACAATGTATTTTAAATTTCCTTTTTACTGTTTTTAAGATTCGTAGTAGATACGGATCATGTTAAAAACCTGTAAATTTTGTATATGTGGATGTGCTGTTTTTTAAATGAAATTATGTTTGTACAACCTTTTATGGCTCTTTTAGAATAAAAAATAAAGTATTTCTGATCTGATCTGATTGTAGGAGCAAAAATCACATTAAGGTGCCAATTCACACCTGGTATAACATTAGCATCAATTCATAAAAACTTTTAAGTGCAAAAATGTTTAGGAACAAAACACACTTAGATTGCACTTTACTGTCATGGCTATATTCATTTCATTTTTTTCTTTTCATTTGATTTTATCTGCTTGCGTCTTTTTGGATTTACTTTGCTGTCATGATAACATGTTGTTGGATTCACTGCTTTTGTTGTTGACAATGCAAGGATGTACACGCATAAATGCTTTCTCAAAGGTGAAACAAAAAATTGGACCTTTGTCAAAATGTCTAGGGATCAATAGTTTGTTGTGTATAGTTTTTAACCTCACCGGTTAGAACACAAACTCAATCCTCTGACTCCTTTTTCTAACTGTCTTCTTTCAGGGGACCGCTTAACTCTGCTAAAAACACCTGTTTTGCAAATGGGGCACACTCTCAGCTTTCTAATTGTAGCAGTCCAAATGTTGCTTCCTTATAATATTTTCTTCCTAGGACAGCTGAGGGAAACATACCCAAAGTCGCCCAGATATTACCAAACACTTAAAAAAAAACAGACATATTTGGTTTACCAATGCTTGCTTTAACCCCTTCTATGCGCACGACGGCCGGGAGCCGTCGTGCGCATCAGTGCTCGTGTGCGCAGGAAGGCTCCCGGCCGTCCTCGCACATGGCCCCGGAAATCCCTCTGGTGCAGGCACCAGAGGGATTTCCCTTTCTCCCCAACAGCCTCGGGAGCTGAGGAATAGCTTCCCCAGCTCCCGAGGCTCTCCCCCTGGTTTCCCTGAAATGACGATCAGCACGCACGTCGCGCTGTCGTCATTTAATCGAAACCAAAACTGAAATGAGCCTTTAGGCTCATTTCAGTTTCACTTTCTATGTGCACAGGGGGCTATCTCAGCCCCCCAAGCATGTAGAAAGATGGGAGAGGTATCATTGGAAAGGGGAGAATCTCCCCTTTCCAATGGTATTCTAGTGGTATTCTAGTGGGCGATCCTCAAGCAGGGATCCACCCACTAGACACCATGGAGGGAGGTGGGAGCGGCACCTTGGGCAAGGGACTTTGCTCCTCCCAATTTGTTCTGGGCACTACAGTCTTTCTGCCCTGGGGGGCAGAAAGCCCACTAGAAACCAGAGATTTTTTTGTATTCATGTGAGGGCTGCAGAAAATGGGCATGACAATGCCCCCCCCTAGAGAAATTCCAGTCTTTTTGCTCCCCGGGGGGCAGACGATGGCAGTAGCTCCCAATCTGACCCCCGGGGGGGCAGAAAGCCCACTAGAAACCAGGGATTTCTTTTTTAGTAATGTAGGGATGGGGGCTGCCCAAAATGGGAAAGACAATGCCCCCAGCCCACCACCCCCAGAGAAATTCCAGTATTTCTGCCCCCCCGGGGGGCAGGCGGAGGCAGTAGCCCCCAATCTGACCCCCAGGGGTTGCAGAAAGCCCACTAGAAGCCAGGGATTTTTTTTATATTTGATTTAGGGGTGGGAGCTGCCAAAGATGGGCAGGCCAATGCCCCCACCCCCCCAAAAAAATGCAACAGTCTTTCTGTCCCCCCAGGGGCAGATGGGGGCAGTAGCCCCTGATCTGCCCCCGGGGGGGCAGAAAGCCCACTAGGCACCAGGGATTTTTTTTATGATGTAGGGGTGGGGGGTGCCCAGAATGGGCATGCCAATGCCCCCACCCTAAAAACCATTACCACAGTCTTTCTGCCCCCCCAGGAGGCATATGGGGGCAATAGCCCCTTATCTGCACCCCCGGGGGGCAGAAAGCCCACTAGGCATCAGGAACTATTTTTTTTTAAATTCAGGGGTGAGGTCAGCCCAGAATGGGCATGCCAATGCCCCCACCCTCCCAAAAAATAGCCACAGTCTTTCTGCCCCCCTTGGGGGCATTTCGGGGCAAACCCCGCCCCCCCTCCCCCCGATTTCCCCCCCAGGGCGGCAGAAAGCCCACTAGGCACAGGCTTGTTTTTAGCAATGCGCCTACCTGTGGATTTTGGGCCATAGCACAGCCGGCACATAGGGAAACCTAGCAAACCTGTATTTTTGAAATCTTAGCACCAAGGGGAATCCAGGATGGGGTGACTTGTGTGCCTCTCACCAGGTTCTGTTACCCAGAATCCCTTGCAAACCTCAAACTTAGTTAAAAAACACATTTTCCTCACATTTCTGTGATGGAAAGTTCTGGGATCTGCGTGGATCCACAAAATTCCACCTACCACGCATTCACCAAAATCTTCAGAGAAAAATGGTACCTCACTTGTGTGGGTAGGCCTAGTGCCCGTGACAGGAAACGGCCCAAAACGCAACGTGGACACACCACATTTTTACAGTGGAAACTGACCCTTTTTTGGCAAAGTGCCTAGCTGTAGATTTTGAACCCTAGCTCTGCCGGCACCTATGGAAACCTAGCAAACCTATACATTTTTTAAAACTAGGCACCCAGGGGAACCTAGGATGGGGTGACTTGTCTGACTCCCACCAGGTTCTGTTACCCAGAATCCCTTGCAAACTTCAAACTTTGTAAAAAAAAAACACATTTTCCTCACATTTCTAAGATGGAAAGTTCTTGAATCTGCATGGATCCACAAAATTCTACCCACCCCGCATTCTCCAATGTCTTTCGATAAAAATAGTACCTCACTTGTGTGGGTAGACCTATTGCCCACGTCAGGAAACGGCGCAAAACGCAACGTAGACGCACCACATTTTTACAGTGAAAACTAACCCTTTTTTTTGCAAAGGGTCTAGCTGTAGATTTTGAACCCTAGCTCTCCCGGCACCTACGGAAACCTAGCAAACCTATACATTTTTCAAAACTAGACACCCACGGGAATCCAGGATGGGGTGACTTGTGTGGCTCTCACCAGGTTCTCTTACCCAGAATCCCTTGCAAACCTCAAATTGTATCCAAAAAAACACATTTTCCTCACATTTCTGTGATGGAAAGTTCTGGAATCTGCGTGAATGCATAAAATTCTACCCACCCCGCATTCTCCAAAGTATTCCGATAAAAATGGTACCTCACTTGTATGGCTAGGCCTAGTGCCCCCGACAGGAAGCGGCCCAAAACGCAACGTGGGCACACCACATTTTTACAGTGAAAACTGACCCTTTTTTTGCAAAGTGCCTAGCTGTAGATTTTGAACCCTAGCTCTGCCGGCACCTAGGGAAAACTAGCAAACCTATACATTTTTAAAAACTAGACACCCAGGGAAATCCAGGATGGGGTGACTTGTCTGGCTCTCACCAGGTTCTGTTACCCAGAATCCCTTGCAAACCTCAAACTTTGTCAAAAAACCACATTTTCCTCATATTTCTGTGGTGGAAAGTTCTGGAATCTGTGTGGATCCACAAAATTCCATCCACCCTCCATTCCCCAAAGTCTTCCGAGAAAAATGATAACTCACTTGTGTGGGTAGGCCTAGTGCCCACGACAGGAAATAGCCCAAAACACAACATGGACACACCACATTTTTACAGTGAAAATTGACCCTTTTTTTGCAAAGTGCCTAGCTGTAGATTTTGAACCCTAGCTCTGCCGCCACCTACGGAAACCTAGCAAACCTATAAATTTTTCAAAACTAGACACCCAGGGGAATCCAGGATGGGGTGACTTGTGTGGCTCTCACCAGGTTCTCTTACGCAGAATCCCTTGCAAACCTCAAACTTTGTCCAAAAAAACACATTTTCCTCACATTTCTGTGATGGAAAGTTCTGGAATCTGCGTGGATCCACAAAATTCTACCCATCCCGCATTCTCCAAAGTATTCCGATAAAAATGGTACCTCACTTGTATGGGTAGGCCTAGTGCCCCCGACAGGAAACGGCCCAAAACGAAACGTGGACACACCACATTTTCACAGTGAAAACTGACCCTTTTTTTGCAAAGTGCCTAGCTGTAGATTTTGAACAATAGCTCTTCCGGCACCTAGGGAAAACTAGGAAACATATACATTTTTGAAAACTAGACACCCAGGGGAATCCAGGATGGGGTGACTTGTCTGGCTCTCACCAGGTTCTGTTACCCAGAAACCCTTGCAAAGCTCAAACTTTGTCAAAAAAACACATTTTCCTCACATTTCTGTGGTGGAAAGTTCTGGAATCTGTGTGGATCCACAAAATTCCCTCCACCCTTCATTCCCCAAAGTCTTCTGAGAAAAATGGTACCTCACTTGTGTGGGTAGGCCTAGTGCCCGCGACAGGAAACGGCCCAAAACGCAACATGGACACACCACATTTTTACAGTGGAAACTGACCCTTTTTTGGCAAAGTGCCTAGCTGTAGATTTTGAACCCTAGCTCTGCCGGCACCTATGGAAACCTAGCAAACCTATACATTTTCCAAAACTAGACACCCAGGGGAATCCAGGATGGGGTGACTTGTGTGGCTCTCACCAGGTTCTCTTACCCAGAATCCTTGCAAACCTCAAACTTTGTCCAAAAAAACACATTTTCCTCACATTTCTGTGATGGAAATTTCTGGAATCTGCGTGGATCCACAAAATTCTACCCACCCCGCATTCTCCAAAGTCTTCCGATAAAAATGGTACCTCACTTGTATGGGTAGGCCTAGTGCCCTCGAAAGGAAACGGCCCAAAACACAACGTGGACACACCACATCTTCACAGTGAAAACTGACCCTTTTTTTGCAAAGTGCCTAGCTGTAGATTTTTAACCCTAGCTCTGCCGGCACCTAGGGAAACCTAGCAAACCTATACATTTTTGAAAACTAGACACCCAGGGGTATCCAGGATGGGGTGACTTGTCTGGCTCTCACCAGGTTCTGTTACCCAGAATCCCTTGCAAGCCTCAAACTTTGTCAAAAAAACCACATTCTCCTCACATTTCTGTGGTGGAAAGTTCTGGAATCTGCGTGGATACACAAATTTCCTACCACCCAGCATTCCCCCAGGTCTCTCGATACAAATGGTACCTCACTCACGTGGATGGGTCAAGTACCCGTGACAGGCAAGGGCCCAAAACGTATTGAGGAGACATCAAAATGACCTATCACAAAACAACCTGGTTTTGCAAGGAGGGTCACCTGGGTTTTTGGCCCCGGGCTCGGCGGCCATCTTGGGAAACCTACCAAACCCACACATTTCTGAAAACTAGACACCGGATGGAGTCCAGCGAGGTATGGCTTGCATGGATTCCCCAATGTTTTCCTACCCAGAATCCCCTGCAAACCTCAAATTTAACTAAAAAAAACACATTTTCCACATATTTTTGTGTGAAATCACCGTGCCGGCACAAATGTCCTACCCCACAGCGTTCCCCTCAGTCTCCAGAGTAAAATGACACCTCACTTGTGTGGGTGTCCAATGCAGAATTGGCAAAAAACTTATTTAAAAAGAAATGTAGCGCTTAGAATTCTCGGTGCTAAACCCTTAATCCCTGTGTTTTTGGCTCTTCCCAGTCACAGGCCCTTGCCCCACCCACACAAGTGAGGTATCATTTTACTCGGTAGACTAAGGGGAACGCTGTGGGGTAGGACATTTGTGCCGGCACGGTGATTCCACACATAAATATGTGGAAATTGTGTTTTTTTCAGCTAAATTTGAGATTTGCAGGGGATTCTGGGTAGGAAAACGTTAGGGGCCCACGCAAGCCATACCTCGCTGTACTCCCCCGGGTGTCTAGTTTTCAGAAATGTGTGGGTTTGGTAGGTTTCCCAAGATGGCCGCCGAGCCCGGGGCCAAAAACCCAGGTGACCCCCCTTGCAAAAACAGGTTGTTTTGTAATAGGTAATTTTGATGTCTCCTCAATACGTTTTGGGCCCTTGCCTGTCGCGGGTACTTGACCCACCCACACAAGTGAGGTACCATTTTTCTCAGAAGACTTTGGGGCATGCGGGGTGGGTGGAATTTTGTGGATCCACAGAGTTTCCAGAACTTTCCACCACAGAAATGTGAGGAAAATGCGTTGTTTTTTTTACAAAGTTTGAGGTTTGCAAGAGATTCTGGGTAACAGAACCAGGTGAGAGTCAGACAAGTCAACCCCATCTTGGATTCCCCTGGGTGTCTAGTTTTAAAAACTGTATACGCTTGCTAGGTTTCCCTAGGTGCCGGCAGAGCTAGGGTTCAAAATCTGCAGCTAGGCACTTTGCAAAGAATGGGTCAGTTTTCACTGTAAAAATGTGGTGTGTCCATGTTGCGTTTTGAGCCGTTTCCCTTCACGGACACTAGGCCTTCCCACACAAGTGAGGTACCATTTTTATTGGGAGTCTTAGGGTTACACAGAATTGTAGAGCAACTGTTATTACCTATTGATTTTCGATGCATTTCTGCCTTGCAATGAAAGACAATGTGTAAAAAGAAGCCACTTTGAAAAATGCCCCATAATTCTCATAGTATGGGTTCTCACAATTTCGGAAATGTGCAAATAGCTACTGTTTCTAAACTCTATATTTTGTTCCAATTTCAGAAATACATAGGTGTCTTTCATCTCGATTTTTCACTGTATATATTTTCCCAAATTAATTGCTATATACCCAGTACATAATAAATAACCATTGCAAGACACTGCTCAGTTATTGGCTCTGGGTTCGTTGGGTTCTTGGTGAACCTACAAGTCCTATATATACCCACAACCAGAAAGGTCCAGCGGATGTAACGGTATATTGCTTTCAAATATCTGTCATAATTAGAAGAAGTTACAGGTGAAAACGTTGGCACAAATGGCTGTTTTTTCAACTCATTTTCAATTTTTCCTATTTTCAACTGTTAGTTTCTATAAAGAAACCTTGAAGGATCTACACAAATGACCCCTTGCTAAATTCAGAATGTTGTCTACTTTTTTAAAATGTATAGCTTTCCAGGATCCTTTACTGCTTTCATACCCATTTCTACCATTAACTGGAAGAAGGTAGAAAGTACATAAAATAGCTAAAATAGGCTATGTCCCAGTAAAATGCAAAAACTGTGTAAAAAATGTTGGTTTTCTGACAAAAATCTGTCAGTCCCTGAAAGCTGGGAAAATGGTGATTTCAGCCCCACAAACCTTTTGTTGATACCATTTGCAGGGAAAAAACCAGACGCTTTCATTTGCAGCACTTTTTGTCCATTTAAAAATAAAATTGCTGTATTTTGGCTAATTTCTGAGTCCCCTCCTGGGGAATCCACAAACCCTGGGTACCTTTAGAATCCCCATGATGTTGGAAGAAAAGGACGCAAATTTGGCGATGATACCTTATGCGGTCAAAAAGTTACAGGGGCCTAAGCGCGAACTACCCCAAATAGCCAAAAAAAGGATTAGCACAGGGGGGGGAAAGGCCTACCAGCGAAGGGGTTAAGATTACGGTTAAAAAAGGTTTTCCAGCTGCCATCCTTTTAAAGTCCTTGGAAATTTTACAAGGAATTACTCATTCTCAACCCTTATTATGGTATTTGCGACTCTAAAAACACCATGCTGTACTTTGATGCACATATTACTTTCCTCCGAATTTAAGGCAAGACATCCATGTAATTGCAAGATGTCACACCGTTTACAAGTATTAGCCTGCAATAGATGGCTTTTAGTTAAATTGGATAAACAGTACTCATGAAAGGCAGATAGATGACACATTTCTGGATTACAGCAGAGAACATATGTTTTAAGACTTTAAGCAAGATCTATGAGTCCCAGCTCATATATTATGCATCCACAATTCTTTCCCCTCGGTCCAAAATCCCGGGTTCTAATATTCATTTAGGGCCATACTGACAATAAAGCTCTCACGTACAACAAATTCTAAAATTAACCAGAATGGAATACTGAGCAAAACCTCACAAAACACTAGAACAAGCAGATCTGATTTTTTTTAAGTTCAATCAATTTCAAATTAGTGCGATGAGCATAACCTTAAATAGATATCTGTAGTTCATAAAAAATTTACTGATGCAGGCGAAGCTCTCCACCTCACAGATTATTTTTTGAGACGAGTCCATATTATATATTATAAAAGCAAATTTGTGACGCATATTGCTGAATGAAATATAAAGGTCTACCTTATGTCTCAGTTTTTTTTGTGCATTTTTATATAGCGCAAACTCAGTGGCGGCTGGCACGTATCAGGGGTGGCGGGCGGGGAGGGGGCATTGGTTGTGTATAAAAATAAACTTACATCACCACTGCGTCACTCCTTCATCGTCTCTCTGTGGTCGGACGGAAGCAGGAAGCAGTGAAGCACACAGGTTCCCCTAGCCAATCACAACACAGCTGACAGCAGCATCGTGATTGGTCTGAGCGCCGTGGTTCGGCGCTCAGACGGGGACTATGGGCCGGCCCAAGACGGTTGCCCAAACTGTCATGCGCACTTACAGAGTGCCCACCACTCCTCCCCCTGCTCCTCTGTGAGCAGAGCAGCCCAGCCCTGCCCCGCAAAACTGCCTCAGCAGGGAAAAATAAAATGATAATAACATCGAGTTATTATCATTTTATTTTTCCTTTTTTTACACTGCTGAAAAGCAGTGGAGCGACGCTCCTCCTCCTTAGCGGAGGAGCCGCCACTGTGCAAACTCGACCCGAAGAATCTAGGGAGCTTTACACGAGCACCAGTTACATTACACAAGGGCATATTCTTTTTTGTGCTTTTGATGCATGTGTAAATTAAGTGATTTGCCCTCAATCACAGGATGGAGAGCAAAAGCGATATTCGAGCACGGTTCCCCAGTTCCAAAGACAGCAGCTCTGGCACTTACACCACATCCATTAGTAACTATTGCATACAGTCGTTTCGATATATCGAAGTTAACCATATTTGCAGTGATTCCATGGGCTGGTAATTACACTAACACAACTGGTACGTTTGGTATTGTCATAAATGAAACTTGTGCATGTTTTTACACATTTAAAGTTTTAAAATTATCACCAGCTCTTGCTGGTACTCACTGGCAGAGTCATTCTATGCTGCTATGTGATAATACTGCAATTCCTAATGTAGTAATGGCGCATTACTTTAAGAGAGCAAAACATGTCAATTCAGCTGTAATCCACTTACTGCGCATTTAACATGACGTTTTGTACTTTCCCACCTTTTCTAAATGAGGGTAAGTGTATCTGTCCTAGGCGCTCTACCTTCTCAAATTGAGTTAGTGCACTTAGTACCTTCTGTGTTCTCTGTCCCTTCCCCCGAATCGCACTCACTTTGGATGACTGGAGGAGGGCAAAGGAAGAAAAAGTACTGAAACGGCAGTTGTAGCTCAAAACCATTGTAGCCCTGACACCTCATAAAACATTAGAGACATAACACCCTGTAGACTCCAGTACATTGTCTCTGATAAAGAGCGGAGCTCCATGAACGGTGACTAACAAACTCCGAGTGGAAAACAAGCAAGTTTTTTTTATATACCATCACATCTGCAATTCAATATATGCCTCAATGTAAGAGGATTATTTAGAGTTACGCAGGTGTCTTGCCCTCCCGCTAGGGTGGCGGAGGTCATGACCTCAGCCCCTCTGCCAGATGACCACCTGTCATATTTAGCAATCGATCTCTGTAACTTTAGACGAGCAACCACCATGGCGGCTCTTCTGAAGGCACTGCAATTTGTTGCAAGTTTCACGCTGCTACTCAGCATTTTTTTATTGTTAAAAAAGCAAAAACAAAGTGCTTGGAAAAACAACAAAAAATGACCCTGACACCTCGCATGTTTACTGCGAGGGCATGGGGGTCATTTTAATTTTTTTCTGTCTGGACCACAAGACTTTTCCTTATGGTCCTGAACACGAGAAAAAGGGCATCAGAATATCTGCCCTAAAATGGGGCAGACAGCCTGAAGTGCTCAGAGTGACAACCGGAAGTCCATGGGGCTGTTGGTCTAAGGTTTCTCCCAGCAGACCCAGATGGGCCACCGCTGTCAGAAACATCAGTGTTTGCGCGACTCCAAATAGAGCGAGCGACCCAACAATTTGTTGGACAGGATACTCCACCAGTTTATAGCGGAGTCCCTTCCCACCAAACTCTAAAAAAACACCTAAGTCCTTCCCATTATTCAGGAATCAACTATTCTCCAAGAATCCTGAATATTATATTGTTTTCTCGAAGACAATTAGTAATGAAATAGAACTATGACCTGCGTTATTGTGATGATAAGAGTGGTTTAATGATTCAGTTGCTTTCTCCTTATTAAACTAGGGTCAGGGCAAATCATTTTTAAAATTCTCACTTTTAAACGTTCCATTCCTTAACTTTGAGGCTGAAGGACACACGTACATGCCAACTCATGACTTTCTGTTATGTTGCAGAATCTGCAGCTCTAGTTTCTCTAACCAGATGAGCAGTACAGATGTTTGCAGGCTGTAAGTTAATCCGCGCCATGAGGGATTTCCCCTTCAGATAATAGCAGCCGCTTCATTTATGGCAGGTGTGAAGACCTTGAAACGGACGTAAACAAAGATCTCATGCTCAAAAGAACCTATCCTTCAGGAAAAACATAAAATGTTCGTAGATGCTTTGATATGACTCTACTAGCGCAGTTACATTAATTCTCCATTTTATCACTGTCTAATATCGCTAAATCTGTATAGAATGTGGACATCTCAGTCTTTTACTTTTTGTGGTTCAAATGTATTTTATTGCTTTTAAGAATAGAATACGATATACAACATAGGGGCGAGCATAGCACTCCCCTGTTACGCTGCACCGAGGAAAGATAAACAACATAAACAAACAAATAACCCCCCTGCCTCCCTCCCCCATCACCCTCCCCCCTGTTCACACTCACTCCACTATAATGTTGCCAGTCCACTTGGTGCAGCTATATCCCTTCTCTGGGTGTCCCTCTCTTCTCTCTGGCCACGTCAGGCTGTTCGGTCAAGCACAGTATACCAAGATATCTGGGACTTGTTAATTAATAGAATTCAGTAGAAAGTAAGTTAATGTACAGCTTCCAGAGGTACCAGTAGATATCTAAGCGAGAGGTTAGTGCTAGCGTCAGGCGCACCATGCCTTAGATCAGTGGTCTTCAAACTTTTTTGCACTGAGCTCCCCCTAAGCAAAATGTTTTAATGTCAGGCCCCCCCCTCCAAAACTTTACAGCAAGGATTAGGTGAGCAGGAGGGAAATGGCTGCCCGCAGGAGGCAAGGCTCATGTGATCATTTCAGGAGTACTTTGCCTTTAGCTCACTAACCACACTAAATATGAGACTTATAAAACAACAAATGAATCAAATAAAAACAGTTATTGGCACAAAAATACTGCCCCCTATAATTGAGGTGTTGTGAGTCCCTTGCACTCCTGGTCCTCAACACAACTACACTTGCTGCACAAATGATAACTTCAGTCCTGAGTAGCAGGCTATCTCCTCTGCCTCTTACACTCCTTCGCCACCATGCCGGACCATCACTCTAATCTTGAAACAGGCCCTTTCAGAAAAAAGAGCTCCCACATGTTGCCTTCCTTTATCTGCAATGGTGCCCTTGGTCCTAATCTTAGAAAATAAGCTCCCATGTACCTTTTTTAAAGTGAGACAGTCGTAATTGTGATGCAGTGGGCCCCTCTGACCCCTGGGCCCCAGTGCTGCTGAACCTGCTTCACTAATGTTAGCTACTGCCTTACAAAGAGGGCAGTCTCCCCTGCCCTTTGTTAAAAACATGGACTCCCATCTAGCAACACCCTTCTCTGCCATCTCTCTGAGGCCAAACAAAGGTGTCTCCACTGCTTTAATTCCCCCCCCACCCTGAGCTATTGCTCTGAGGCCCAAATCAACACTGGCAAGTGTACAGTGGGCCCTAATGCTAAGAAGGAAGGATAGTAAACAGCCATAATGAATGTTTAACTGGCTCCTTATACCTCTGGTTCCTGGTGCCACTGTACCTGCAGTACCAGTGATTCTTTCTGCCCCTTTATGTTAAAAAGCAGCAAGGGTAACCTGGGCTCTGATACTAGCAAGGAAAATGGGCACCCACTCCACTTCATGGTAATTGAACAGCAGTGGCCACTTACCCACCTGACAGCATTACCTGCTACACTAATGGATGGCCCTTTTTTATATATAAAAAAAGGCTCCCTTATATTGTCCCCTTCCTTGGGGTATCTCTCTGAAGAAGTGGTCTCTGGCCATTTGAAACCATAAAAATGTAGACCCCGCACAGTGCTTTCTCTTATGGGCCATCTCGCTGACTATATTTATGCATCTCACTCTTTTCCTCTTTCTCCTGGACCATTACGCTGAGGCCCTAGGGGTCCTAGGGGTCAAGAGGACCAGAGCTCTGCATCTGAATGGAACCCTGCTGACTTCCTCCCTGCTACCTCCTGGACTCACTTTTTACAAAAACAACTGCCCCTGAATGGTTAGTGCTGACTTTGAGGTGCCTCTGCTTGAAATCAAGGGTTGGGTGGTAGTACAAACAGTTAAAGAAGAAACAAGGCTTTTTTTTGTTGCATTTTTAAATAGTGCGTACTTGACCGGAAGGTATCAGAGCACTTTACATGAGCACCAGTTGCATTACAGATGGACACGTTAACTTTTTTTCAGGTGCAGGGAGATTAAGTGATTTGCCCAGATTCACAGGATGCTTGAGCCTCCCGTCAAGACTCGAACTTTGTTGCCCCAGCTTTAAGGTCGGCCACTATGGCTGTTCACTACATCCTCTTACCAGCCATTAATTGATTAGTCACTTAAAGCCAGGGTCACTGGAATTGTGAGTTTCTGAGGCAGAAGCGTTTTCCGCGTTGTTATGGATTTACTGCATTTGCTACATAATACATCATCTGTTGCATAATCTGCAGAATTTAACAAAAAAAATTGATTCTAGTTAAAACGGTTCAAAAGTTACTTAAAACGTGGCTAATGACGTGTTCCAGAGCAGTAGAAGGCCCTTCATAAAGGTTGATTGGTCATCTTGCAGTTGCTTATTGATGTATTTGGGTGTTAAATTGGTACTAATGAGGCATAATATTTCACCTGACAGTGATACCATAACTAAAAATGAAAAGAAAAAAAAAAATAGAGCTAACCACAAAATGTGTCAGATTATGCTGCATAATTTACCTTTTCTTCTTGCATAATTTAATCAACCCTGTTGCATAATTTGGTCCCCTCTTACCACATAATTCCAGTGACCCTGCTTAATGCATCAAAGTCACAAAGATTTTTTTTTAGAGGTAATGTAGGGGTGTCATCTTATACTTACATTAGGTACAGTCTGATCACTTATTACTAAAAGTTATATTTTGTAAGAACGTGTTTTAATTTCAAACACTGCATCATTTTGCAGCAGCCTATGTTAGACTGTGTGTAATGCAAGGTTAAAATAATAACTTAGATATTCACAGTGCTGTCACTCGCTGGGACCTCACAGCACTATTAGTACAAAAATCACTATTCCCCAATGTGTCAACTAGGGTTCAATCATGTGTTGCTCAGGTCTCAGACTCACAGACATCTGCAGTGATGGTATGTGCCAACTGAAGTTTCATAACATAAAAGAGTACATGTACTAAGGGTTAGTTTAACTTGATTTTATTTTTTAATGAATCTTTTTGCTCATTATTTTATAGGGAGTTAGCTGACAGCAAGAAAACTAAATACTCAGACTATTTAGTTCTTTTCTTTCAGCCAACTTCTTGACACTCAGTGTCCTCCCTTCACAGCACTGCGTGCTGCGTGCAAATGAAGACAGCCAGGACATGCGGCAAATGAATAAGGCCGCAGTTCCAGGCCATCTTCATTTACATGTAATTGCAGAGGCATTTGCGCCCCCCTTGGAAACTATCCAAGGACCCCCAGGGGGGCATGCCTCACAGTTTGAAGACCTCTGCCTTAGATGAACCACCTTCGGTGTAACCAAGCCGTGTGTGTGGGAAACTTCCCTGTACCCCATTGGGATAGGATTGCCTGGAGAGCCACTGCCAGCGCGAGCCCAATGTGCCGATCCCTATGGGATTAGAGCGGGAAAGCCAGCTGATTAGGGAGACCCAGGATTATGTAAACTGGGAAGCGCGGCAGCTGTGTATCAAGGTGTGTGTCTGTCATTTAAAACTGCCTCCCAGTAAAGCTTGAGCTTCGGACATTCCTAAAAAAGGTAGAGTAATGTCCCCGGAGCCCAGCATCTCCTCCAGCACTTTGAGCTACTTCTGGTGTTGCCCCTGTTCAAACGAACCAGGTTAGATCCCAATATGTGGCAATCTTAACCACAGTCTCTATGCTTGCAGTGTTGAACGCTTTATACCTCACCCAATAATATATCTTGTCCCACTCCTTGTGTGTTAGAGTCCACCCTGGTTCGTGCTCCCACTGTGTCTGCCCCATTGTCTTGGCCTTTGTAGGTGTATGTTATAGAATTGCATTTACTTGATGAGGCGGCGGTCCATATCTTTAGCTAGCAGCCATAAGTTTAAAGTGGGTGAGCACGCACTGAGTGCCTCGTCACATTTTGGGGTGGGTGGGTGACCCAGTGCCGGATTTGCATGTATCTCCGCTATTTCGTTTCTGCTAGCCCAAAGTCTAATTTGAGATATTTAAAAGAGAGGGGTCCATCTGCATCAAACATGTGGCACACCAGCGGGTAGCTGGCCGCCTGCCAAGCTGCAAAAATAGAGGTATGGAGCCCCGGTGTAAACTCAGAGTTGCCAAATATAGGTGTCAGGCGCGATGGAAAGGAGGTCAGTCCACTGCGGGCAGCTACCTGGTCCAAGATGCAGAGCGTGGCTCTGGTAATAGGAGAGGAGTGTAAACCCCAGGCTCTCTGCTGTTTATGCAAGAAGGTAATTTTCCAGAGGTGGGCACCAGCGACCGCTCTATCAGTAAAGCACCAGTGTTTCCCCAATTTGAAATGACTCCAAACCACCATAAAGCGGTGCTGGGCCGCTTGGTAGTAGCATCGACAGTTAGGGATCCCCAGACCTCACTTGCTGCCTGGTCGGTAGGCCTGTTCACAGCTCATACATGGCCTCTTTCCCTCCCACAAAAAATTATTAGCTTCCCTCTGCAAGGCTGCAGTATGCCAACTGGGGGCACGACAGGTAGGGTTTGGAACAGCTAAAGCATTCGGGCAGCATGGTCATTTTTTAGAACAGCTATCTGGCCGAGCCAAGAGAGTCGGTTGTGTTTCCATTGGGCTAGCTCACTATGGGTCTTCCTGAGCAAAGCTTGATAATTAATGACTTCGGTGTCCTTGAGAGTGGCCGCGATTTGATTACCCAAATATGATATGGAGTTGCCCGCCCATCGGAATGGGTACCCAGCGGTTAGTTGGGTCAGAACCTCAGGCTAAATCGAGAGGTTAAGAGATTGTGATTTCTGAAAATTACTACAAAAGCGTGTGGCATCTCAACGCTGCCCCAGTTCTTCTAGGAAGGACGGTGCGGCTTTTAGCGGGTCCACTAGGGTCACTATCACATCATCAGCGTAAAGGTTGATGGCGCGATCCTCATTTCTAAACCGCATCCCATTAATGTGCAAATTATCTCGCACTCTCAGTGCCAGTGGCTCCATATACAACCCGAACAGCAGAGGTGACAGTGGACACCCCTGCCTATTCCCTCTAGCAATAGGAAAGGAAGCGGAGGCTATGCCATTAACTCAGACGGTTGCCCTTGTAGCACTGTAGTTGCTAAGAGTCCCGGCCCAGAATCTGTCTCCAATGCCAAAATGGGCTATCGGGGATTCTAAGTAATGCCAATGCACCCGATCAAATGCTTTCTCAGCATCGATCGCTAAGAGCATTATCCCCTTACGGGAGCACACGGCCTTATCCACTATGTGTAAGACCTGCATTGGCGGTGGTGTATGAATCCCAATTGATCGGATCCACAAGTCTCGGCATATGGGGTGCCAATCTGGCTGCTAGGATACTTGTAAAAAGCTTTGTGTCCATGTTGATAAGCGAGATAGGCCGATAAGAGCTACACCGCTGCCTGTTCTTCCCAGGTTTGGGTATAACTGAGTTGGAAGCCTCAAGTATGGAGGTTGGGAGAGTGACGACATCCGTGAAGGAGTTGAAGAGTTGCGTGAGAATAGGAGCAAGAATTTGGCAGAACTGCTTGTAGAAGAGGGCGAAAAATCCATCCGGGCCCACGTCTGGCATGCTATGGCTGACACTACCTCTTTGATGCAGATGGGCTGGTCAAGAACCCCAGCCTGCTGGGGCATTACATGGGAGTATGTGCACTGCGCTTGAAATTCTGTGACGCTTCTGGGGATACGTTTTAGGCCGCATACAGGGACATATAATAGTCTGGGAAGGCAGCTGCTATGGCTACATCCCCAGTCATTTCCGCACCATTCTGGAGCTGGACCTTATCTATTTTCTCTGCTTGCCGTTTAGCCCACAACTTGTTTTCCAATAGTCTGCTGCATTTGTCTCCCCAACATAAAAGGAGTGTTGGAGGCAGAACGCCGCATATTCTGCCTTATCTAAATCCAAGCCACTGAGATGGACACGGGCCGCTTCTAATTGCCACCATATCCGGGGAACCCCTGTTTGTTTGTGGATCATCTCTAGTTCCCACACTCTCCCCTCAAACTCTCCTCATTTTCTCTCTGCGGGCCTCATTGTCCGTTGCAGATATATCAATAAATTCCCCTCACTTTACCGCCTTTAAAGTTTCCCAGAGGGTAGCAATAGTGGTGTCCCGGTGATAATTGATCTCTAAAATAGCTTTAAGTACCTGTGTGACACGGCAGAGCATCTCTGGCCTATAAAGCATATTTTCTCTCAAGTGCCATGGATGGGACCCTCGTCCCATCCATGGCACTTGAGAGAAAATATCCATCCACCGTAAAGTGAGCGTTACAGGGACATGGTCTAAGAGACTCCAGGGCTCTATCTCAGCTGCCGTGAAGGGTGCCTGAATGCCCCCAATGCCCAGGAAATAGTTGAGACAGTCGTATGTCTTATGTGCAGTGAGTAGAATGTATAATCTTTGTCGCTCAGACCCATTTCTCGCAGCCAGCTCTACCCCTCCCTGGAAAGGGCCCTTGTCTGTTCAAAGCGATGTCTGGACCTATCAGTGTCATTGCGCATCACCAGATTCAAGTCTCCACCTATTAGAACCATTTGATCCGGGGAGGCCATCACCTCCGATGTGGCATATTTAAGGAACTGCCCGAGACTATCGTTTGGTGCATAGTTGAAGGCTCGAGTGGATGTCATGTCGCTTAAGTGCATTTGGTAGGCTAATAGTGGCCCATTCATTTCCGCGATTTTACATCTCACTCTGCCTCTGAAAGAACATGCAATTAGAATGGCAACTCCCCCCATTTTAGTGGCATTAGAAGAGAAGTATTGTCAGTGGTGAGATTTCAACCTATGCCAGTCTCTTGCTAATAAGTGCATCTCCTGCAAAAGGCAAATATCGTCCCCTGCACTCTCCAGGTAAGACAAGATGGCTTTGGGCTTTACTGGTATGCAGTGGTTAGAGAGGGTTAGTGCCGTGTGTTGCTGCGGAAGCGGGGGTCAGAGACATGTCCATCTATGTGGAGGCCATCTATTTCTGACCACCGGAGTGGGCTGGGGTGCCCCACCTCACAGCTATGAGCCAATGAGTGAGTGAGTGTCCCTCCTTTGAAAATCCCTAAGAATCCAACTGAGTAACCAAAACATGAACAAACAAGGTCTCTGTGTGCCAGTGCTAACACGCAAAGTCCCATTGGGGTATCTGGGTAAATGTCCATCTAGGTCACCTCCAAGTACTTGAGATGGTGTTGTGTGCCCCCCTGCCACCCTGCCCCAGAGCCAGGTAATGAGCATTGTTAGTACTAGGATATCCTGATGGCCCTGGCCCCGCAAAGACTGAGGCCGGTTCAGGCTGCTCCAGGTCACCGGCCAGTCTGTCAAGCTCTGCCTGAACTCCAATGCCATGGTAGCAGGATACGGTTGCGGGCCCCTGGAAGGGGTCCGAACCTTTTCCCATTGATTGCAGCACTGCACCTTTTGTCTGGCGGATTTGCACTTCAAGGTAATTTTATCTGCCTCTGGAAGATTCAGGAGGCATCGGGCCTCCGTCAAGGTGGTGAGTTGGTGTAGCTTGTCATTCTAGTAGAAGACGAGGCGGAACAGATGGCCCCATTTATACAGATGGCTTTGCTCCTGAGGAAAGCAGTGATAAGTTGAAAGTCCCGTCGCTATTGAAGGGTGTTCGCCGCTGGGTCTTGATATAATGTTATGGAATGGCCTCTGAACTGCACAGGTTGCCCATGTCGTGCGTTGTGCAGTATAGACTCATTTAGCTGAAAATCGTGTTCACAAACAAGAATGTTGTGCACCCCTGATGCAGATGTCATTTCTGCAGGAACGATTTTCGAGATCCTCAGTATGTGCTTGCAGGCCCTCCTGGTGTTCCCGCAGTCAGATAACTTACTGCTGTAGTAGTTTAATCTTCTCATCACGGCCCGACTCATGATACTTGAGTATGGACACCATCACCAGTGTCTGCCACTTCTTTAAGATCTTGGCTGTGCTCCTTTCTGACTGCCTGAATGTCCTCACGAAGAGATGCTAAGAGTGCCCCCATGAAGAATCTCGTTAACGGGGCTTCCTCCTCGTTCCCCTCCATCTATGTGGTTGGTCTCAGAGCCTGCACTCCCTCCCCAGACACAGTACCAGCGATCTCATAAGCATCTCTTTGAGTTAGCGTTCTTTCTTTCCCCTGGTGGTTGACATCGCGACTGCTAGGGTCGAGTTTCTCCAGAAGGTCGCTATGGAGTATCTCCACCAGTCAGATCCATGTCTTCAATCACAATGCCGGGGCTGCCCTCTATGGGGCCTCATGCTTTCTCACCTTGAGCATTGCAAGCGGAGGTTCAGATCCACCACGCAGTGCAGGCAGCAGGGAAGTGGCTTTCAGAATTGACAAAGTGCGGGAAGGGAGTATCTGCCAGACTGGGCACCGACAGCGCAGTATCACAGTCTATGCTTCAGTGTGCCCAAGAGTATCTCCCAGTCTGATATTAAGGGGAGGCCATCCATGCCTCTGCTACTTTCACCTCCCTTATCTCCACTCACCGAGGTGCACCGGGTCCCCACTACCCCCCCCTGGTCTGAGAGCGACATGCTCCACTGTAGTCCAGCCCCACCAGGTACCAGGTGTCACCTGGGCTTGCCTGGGCGAGGCTCCCAGGATAGGTAGCTCCCCAGGCACAGTCTCCCAAGCTGGTCTTGTGGGGGGGGGGGGCTTCCCACCTCAAAAGTAGCAGTTCCCCATTACGCCTGGCTGTCTCTTCAGACTCCGCAGTCGAGGCTACACGACTCACTGGTGCTCCTCAGAGGCCCCCACCGGCATTCCCAGAATAGCTCTCAAAGCATCTTAGGGGGTCTAACTTGCATCCGGTATTCACACCCCCCTCAACCCTGCTCACTCACTGTGCCTCTCCGGGGGAGGGGAGAATGGGTAGCCATCGCTCACCGGCCTTCCTTCTCAGGGGCATTGTTCCTTCGGCTCTCAGGTCCCTCAGGCACCAGACAGCCCAGGCCATGCGGACCGCACCACCCTGGGCCAGCGCTGTTTAGGGGCCCTGCATTTCACACCAGTGCTGTAGAGGTGGCTCCCCTGGGCCAGCCACCACACCCGTCAGTGGTAGCGGGCACCTGTCATCTGCCGCAGTCAATCTTCCAGGGGCCCATTGTAGGCCTCAGCAGCCTGTCCGGTTCCTCGCTATTGGTGAGCCCCCTCACTTCTCGGTCTTTGGCCGCACCAGCAGCTATACTGTGGATGACTCCACCCTGGATCGCTCGCCGAGGGCAACCATACGTTCACCTATGGCCCGGGCTTGGTTGCCATGCCCATTACTGCCCCCATCTTGTGCAAGGCGTATGGGAGGCTACTGGCTGGCTTTACATCCATTTGGGTGTGTGGGAGGCCCCGCTGCAGTTCACTACTTGCCTATGGCTCTCCATATCACCCACTTCCTCGTGGGCCATTTTTGGTGATCGGGGTGCTGCTGTATGGACTCGCGGAGGCGGTGGTCGGTCGGAGGAGCGGAACTACACGTCCAACTGCACCGCCATCTTGGCCACCCCCCCCAGGCTTTACCTTTTGGGCAGGGGTGATCAAATGCACAGGAAGGTTTGCAGGTGGAACGAAGATGCCCAAAGTATACTGGAATGTGGTCTTCTTGCATATCCTGGGAACATCCAACCCACACAGGGGAGTAGCTACCAGCAGTGCACCAGGTACACTAGCACCAGTGCTCTTATGGCTCTTTTACTACCAAACTGTGAGCAGTGGTGGCATTTTCCTCGCTGGAATGAATGCCCATGGCAACCTTGCTATACCACTGATCTCTCATTCCACAATTCACCTAGGCTACAACACAGATCAGCAAACACACTCCCATTTAAAATCAATTATACACCACACAATTAGGGATGTGTAAAATTTTAATTGTGTAAGCATGGGTGTGAAAAATCAGGAAATTATGGGGAATATGCAGAATTTCCCTATTTTCTTATATTCACACAATGTGTATTTAAAATTGCCATGGCTGCACTTCCGGTGTTCTGTGAATGGGTGCATTTGCTGCCTATTGAAATCCAAGAAGAGGAAATGGTAGGTAGGGAGCAGGGCATCCTGCCTTCCCAACTACCAATTCCTGGTGCTAGAATCAGATGTCATGGAATGAAATCGCTAAAAGAATAACTAGTGGTCTAGGAAGCCAACAAGTGCTTCTTAAATCAATAAATTTGATTTTAATGGTAAATAAACTTGAAGTATATATTAGCATTTACTTAAATCAGTGTATAGAATAACACACATGCTGGCAAAATGTGAGCAAGAAGTGCAAATGGCACTGTGATAAGTGATTCACAGTGAAACAGTCAAAGACCGTATGGCACAATGTATGAACTTCTACAAAGGCCCAACTGAAGTATAAATATAGATTCAAAGGCAGGCAAGGGAATTTTTGTTGAAGCAGTTCGATTGCCTATAATCATCGACACTTTAACTTCATATGTCATTAACTGAACGAGGTCATCATCAGCACAGAAGATTAAACCAGTCATCTACAAAAATCTGCCTCCATTTAGCAAGACGTCTTCACGAATCTGAGTGGTCCAGAGCCCTGGAGTCACCTAAAACTGTTTTGAGGAACACTTGTTTTCAAAACTATCCAATATATAATCCTTCATAGGGCGTATTTTGCACCCTCTCGACTAAATCGTATGTTCTCCATGGCCAATCTCACCCGCCCCAGATGTCTTAGCCAGCTCACCGACCTCCAGCATAACCCTTGGTTCTGCCCCAGCATAGCAAGGTACTGGCGTGCAGTGCATACTTCCATAGCCACGGTGACAGAAATTCATGGGAGGCTACTGCCTTAGGTATTTTCGACCAAGCAAGAAAGACCTTAAGGTGCGGGTGCGCTCTGCCAACCTAGCCTTACTGTTGGCCAAGCGTCTCCTAACCATGCACTGGAAGGCCCGACAAGCCCCCGGGTCTCCCTCAATGGCACAAATCACTATTCAGATGGGAAGAGGCGGAACGTTCTGCACTGCATTGTGAAGGAACCGATGAAAACGCCGTCACCCTATAGCCGCAGCCTGGGATACTATGCAGTTTAAGGAACTAGCTGAAGAGGACGCATCTTGTCCCAACATCGCCCCCCTTGTGCCCCAACATTACTCCCCTCCCCTTGTTACATCATAATATGACAGAGTTTATGTCCAGCCTGCTCTCCGGCCTGCAAACACAGTAAATATGTCTCACATAATTTAACTATTACCGCAAGTCACCTTGCTGCGCTGCACTGAACCACTGGTAAAGGGCAGGAATGTACTGTATTTAAGGCATACGGTACATTCCTGACTTTTCCCCCTGTGCTGACAACCTTTTGGCAGTCTAATGCCAATGCAGGCACCCTTGCACCATGGTGCAAGGGTGCCTGCATTGCATGCAGGATTGTTTTTGTGCAGGAAGGGACACCTTTCTGCACAAAAACAATCTTGAGAGGCATTTTCCTCTTTTTATGTGTGCTGTAGAAGGTAGCACACACAGAAAGAGGAAGTAAGGAGGAGAACTAAAGATATTTCTCTCGTTACACCTCACCTGGGGAGGAGCATATTCTTGGCGCATTCCCAAATTTACAAAGTCTTGTAAATATGGGAATGAGTCAAAAACCATGGGAATTGTGTGAGACCACCGTCGCAACGCCCATGGAATGCCTACCTAGGGCAGAGGAACGCAATGCAGCGATTTGCATTGCATTACTCCCGATTTTTTTAACCAATCAAAGCCACGTAAACGGATTTGCGTGGCTTCAAAAATCTGACTTACGGTTTGTGTCGCTCTTGCACCAAGTTGTGTGTTGCAAAAGTGACGCAAACCTGGTCATAAATATGGGCCTTAGATCATAATTCATGATGGGGAGTGATTAGTGTTGGCGCCTCAGGTGAACAATGATTGCCACCTACCAGTGTGAGTAACTATGGGGAACTAGTAAGTGGACAAACCACACATTGACAACAATATTTCAACTATTTGGGTCTCTCACATGGAATGCCATCCCCTATCAGTTCCAGGCTGCAACCTCACTCCATACATTCAAATATGTGTCACAAAATTCACCTCATGTCTCGAAGACACAGGCAGCTAACAACTCCAGTGGGTAGCTGTGACACTTCAATCCCATCACTCTGTCTTTGAACTGTCCACTACCTCCATCACCAACAGGCAGTATGTTTATTCCATTGACTGGGACCTTTCCTAAATAATAACAATTTTCACCAGAAGATTCTCTTCACTTCCGAGTGTAAGACATAACTGCACATGCGAACTAGCCTTCGGAGTGTCAAAATCTAAATACTGATACTTGCCATCTAAAGAGCGGTGCGACCGCACCCAAGGACAGTTTTCTGGCTCGCATTGTGATTTACAAGCTAGACACATTTGCTTTGCCAATGTTTGTTAGTAGAAGGTCAAGGTAGCCCAGGATCATAGCACAGCTGAAAGGTGTGCTGATAGGAGGCACAGCTTGGAAGCAGAAGCAAACATCAGTCCGTCACACCATTGGAAATAAGCTGATTGGCGTGCTCACTGTCCGAGTCTGTCCCCTATTGGAAGGGCAGAGGAGATAATGTGCATGCTCACTGTGTGAGTCGGGCCCTGATGGTAGAGAAGAGGAGCCACTAAGCAGCCATCTTAGCGGGGACAGGAAAAATAAAACCCTAAGGAATTCCAAATTATACGTCATACTTTGATGCTCGCCACAAGGCAATCATTTGTTTTTGTTACTGCATCAGGGTTTTTTAATTTTATTTTTCAGCAGACAAGTGCCAGTCTAAAACTAAGTCTGCCAGGCAGCACTGGAGAGTAGCTGCTGGGTGGCCATCTTGCACTCAAGCACAGTGAAAAAGAATTAAAAAAAACCCTTATGCAGTAGTGAAATAAAATATTTATTTATGAATAGTATGAAGATAAGACATGAACTTTTGAATGTATAATGATTGAGCATACTTTTCAATGTAAAATACTCCCTCATGCACTCCAAAGAAAGTGGAAGGATACTTCCAAACAGCTAATAGAAAGGCATTGAGACTATAATACTCCTGTGTGCAAGCCAATGGCTGAAGGGTCCTGTGCCAATGAAGCCAAAGGCTGAAAGAGCCTGACTCAACGCTCACTATATGTGTATATTATATATTTTATGAAAAACGAAAGGTTTGGATGTACGCCAGACCTAAAAATGGATGGATGGAATGCCTGAATCAGTCTCAACCACTAGTAATTACTCTGGGCCAAATTCCAGTCCAAATCTTTTTTTTTACCATCATACGACTCAAGTATTATGCAATCAGACTTGGTTTTGCTCCAGCAGGAACAGTCCTGCTCAAATTTCCAGACAAGGTCCCCTCCAGAAGGGAACACAAGAAATCTAAGACCGGTTTTAGCCATTTGGGCATCATCAGAGAGGTTCAGCTGGAGACTAGTGGCACAGTGACACAAAGCCACATCTAAGCATACCTCCACATTTATTGTGCCTCGCTTAGATAAATAAAATGTGATGGTTGGTCGTAGACCACAAGTTGTGGCTTCTAGGGAAGAAGCAAGCTTGACAGCTCAGGGGGACTCAAGGGGAATTAAGTAATGGTGCAATCTTTCACTGTTTCTGATGGCCATGAATATTAAACAACACAATATAACACAATACAGTGCAAAGAAAACAAGAACGCGCAGTGCTGGCTTGGAGACACGTTTACCACACAGTTGTACTAAGAGAGCAGAAGGAAGGACAGGACGTGTAGAAGAGAAGGTGCTGTCACAATATCACATATAAGCATTTAATATATCTCAACCTTTACAGAAAATGTGGAAGTGCCAGTCTATTTCCCTGCATCAACATTGATTCTGAGGTATAAGAATCAACAATCAATCACAAGGCTAGTATTTACAGAAATAATGCCCTTTATCCAGACAGTAACATAATATATTATTCACGCGCCCATGCAGTTTACGTGCAGGTTTGTTGCACTCTAGTTATTGATTGGCTCGGCAACGCTAATTGGAATACCACATATTTTCCATTTTATTTTATAACGAGTTTACCGTTTTGTGGAGAGGAGCACTTTTTAAATAGCTCTATTACCTCAGTCGGAGCGGCGGGATAACCCGAGGATATATTATTTTTCCATTCATGGTGTTAGTGAGAACAGGAAGAAATATCAGGTTTCGCAGCAGCCAAAGGGACAGATCTGTTTACTTCACAGAGTTAATTGATTATGCTGAGATCATCCTGACGGCGGGATCGTTCGGCTACTTTGCTATTGACAAAATGTTAGCCCTTGCCAGAGTATTTAACCCTTTTAATCTTTTTGTAGATGCTGTAGTTTTTTACCATCTGTTGCAGAAGTGTTGAAAACCATATCAGACTGAATGCAATTTTTGAGTTATTTTCAACAAACACATATGTGGCCTAAATGAATATATTTATAATTATACAAATGCATTGTTCTAATGTTCTTACGTGTGCGTGCGTCTGATGTCTACAATTACTCCTGGGCCGCGTAGTGAATAGTTGCGCTGGCCCAGTATGTATGCTCTGTCTAAAGTGCACACATTTTTCACTCAATACCTTTTCTTATGTATAGAGACAATGGCTGCTCACTGTTTCCGAGTACTGCTGTCTGCAAATAATTCACTAGTTTGGAGAAATTATGAGTTAAATGTATGCACTTTTAGTGCAAATACATACAAACAGACGCACAGCTCTACTTTAAGCCAGCACAACTGTTCATGATACATCCCCTGGGAACAGGTGCCAACAAAATATCTATAGAGAACAAGCATTGGCAAAGACAGTTGGCAGGGCCGGACTGGCTACCGGGCGTTTTGGCATGCTGCCGAGCTGGGGGCTGATGTCACTGCGGTGGGGGCTAAATTCGTTGATGGAGACCTGCGTGTGCTTCGAAATAAACAAAGCAAAACGAATTTCGTTCAGCACATGCAGGTCCCCATCAACGAAATCAGCTCCCAGCTCGGCAGCATGCCAAAACGCCCGGTAGCCAGTCCGGCCCTGACAGTCGGTCTTCCTTCAAACCTACTGGATTTGTCAATTTTGTAAATTCCATTATTGGTAAAAAACATTTAAAGACGGCCAACAGTGGAGAGTGTGGTGTAGAAAACATTGGAGTCTGCGGGGCAGGCAGATGCTAGGTGGAGATTCGAAAAGTGAAGGTATTAAACAGAGGGGGTTGAGGGATGGAGGGGAGTGTCTTGATGGAGAGAGAATATAGATCTCGCATGCACTCATTGGATGACGTCATCCATGCAAAACACTGTGGGGCATATTTACGAGGGCTTTGCATCATGGTTGCACCACACAAAGTGGTACATGCACGATGCAAAGGCCCAAGTCATATTGATGAAGCTACGCAAAGCCAGCTTGCGTGGGTTTGAATGGCTTCACAAATATGCGCAAGGAAGGCGCTCCATGGGCATTGCGATGGGTGTTCCCATGCTATTCCTAATGGTTTTTGGTCAATACCCAGATTTACAAGAACTTGTTAACCTGGGAATGCATCAAAGTCTCATGCCTCTCAAGGTGAGGCGTAATGAGGAGAAATATCTTTATTACTCCTCATTTTTCCTCTTTCTATGTGTGCTGCACTCATAGAAAAAGGAAAATGCCTCTATGGATTGTTTTTGTGCAGGAAGGTGCTGCTTCCTGCACAAAAACAATCCTGCCGACAACACAGGCACCCTTGCACCATGGTGGTCTTGAAGTAGTGAAAAAACGAATTTAAGAGGTTTTCACGACCAGGACATGTAAAACTTAAAATTACATGTCCTACATTTTAAATACATTGCACCCTGCCCTGTAGGCTGTCCAGGGGCTACCCTAGGGGTGACTTATATGTGTTGAAAAGGAATGTTTGGGCCTGGCAAAAGGTTCCTTTTGTCAGGTCAAAATGTCAGTTTAAAACTTGACACACAGGCTGTTAGACATGTTTAAAGGGCTACTTAAGTGGGTGGCACAATCATTGCTGCAGGCCCACTAGTAGCATTTAACTTACAGGCCCTGGGTAAATGTAGTACCACTTTATCAGGTACTTATACGTAAATTAAATATGCCAATTGGGGTTAAGCCAATATTAAACATGTTTTAAGTAGTGAGTACATGCACTTTAGCAGTGATAAGCAGTGATAAAGTGTGAGTCCAAATGCCAGCAAAAACAAGATCAGAAAAAATGGAGGAGGAAGGCAAAAAGTTTGGGGGAACACCACCCTAAGACTGACAGGTCTAACAACAGCCGATTCACATGCACTGATGGCAATGCAAACAATAAGATTTTGCTTTGGATAGGACATATACTCACAAAATAAACATAGCAAATGTCAGGTACACATGTTTGCTCAGACAAAGACAGAAACCATTGATAATCATGAATGGTAATCATGCAGCATTTTTTTAACTTTCTTGCTTTCACAATAAATGGGCCAGTGACCAAACTTTAATGGACAAGAAATAATGGAATGTGCTGCTCACCAGAGACACACTCATTCTATCCCTTGACCCCCAAACTCCTTGGGCCATCAGTGGGATAACACACATATTTGTGAAATGTGCCATACTTTTAAACACAAACTAAACATGCATTTTTTCACAAATCGGACAGTGTCCAAGAAATTAAATGTACCTGTGCCCCAGAACTACCACATCTTAAAGATGACACACTGAAGAAAGAAGAAGCAGGTGTGTGAACACTTGGGGCATATTTACAAGCCGTTAACACCACCGGAGTGGCACTTTTTATGACACTCTGGTGGCATAGCGGCAATCCCCATATTTTCAAGGTGGCACTAAGCCACTTAGCCACCTTGTAAATATGCCCCTTTCCACCGCATCATCAAAGGTGACCCAAGAGGAAGGGGCAGAGGCGAAGTGGATATGCAGGGAAAGTGCTGTGGAAGGTGGCCTTAATTTTGATAAGGAGTTTCAATAATTTCTGGATTAGCTGTTATTGAATTTGCTGAGCAAGAGTGGGTGAGAATATTTAGGTCAGAACTCTCATGTACTTGTCTTGACAGTGAGACTAGAGCATAACATCTGGGTGTCTGTTGAACAAGGGGTGGTTTAACATGGTGCTGATTGAATATGGTATTAATGGCAAAACATTATCTGAGGATAGCGCTCATTTACAGATGCATAAAGCCTTTTCAAGATGTGTCCCTCACTCTGAGTATTTCAATTAATGTGAAGCCAAGCTGGCGTCCCTTGCTGTGAGTATCGCTATATATGCAGTGCTGATTAAAGATCTTTTAAATGGTATAATATTATCTGAAGATGGTACTAATTTACAGAAGTGTGTTTGATAGCTTGGTAGCGTAAAGCTTTTCCAAGATGGAGTCCTCACTGAGTACGTTGGAATAAATGTGAAGCCTTTTTAAGATGGCATCCTACACTGTGAATATCACAACATAGGTAATGTGGTACTTTAATAACCTTGGTGTCAGAATGGTGCCAATGGGACTGACTATTGTTCATTTTTCCAAGTATCAAACTAAACCATACACTTTGAATTTAACCGTTTTCCCTCTTAGTCCCTCACTGTGAGCATCACAATATATACTGTGCTTGTTAAAGATGTTATTAATGATGTAATATTGAACATGGCGCAAATTTACAGATATGTCTTTGGTAGTTTGGTAGTGCATAACCTTTCCAAGATGGTGTCCTTTATTGGGTGTGTTGCTTGTTTTTCAAGTACTAAACAAGACCAGACACTTTGAATTTAACTGTTGCCCCTCTGCGTCCCTCACTGTATCACATTATATATGATGCCGGTTAAAGATGGTATTAATGTTATGATATTATCTGAAGAAGGTGCTAATTTATAGATGTGTAATTGGTAGCTTGGTAGTGTAAAGCCTTTCAAACATGGTTCCCTTAATGGGTGTATTGAAATACAAGTGAAGCCTTTCCAAGATGGCTTCCCTCACCGTGAGTATCACAACACATGTGCTGTGATACTTTAATAAACATGGTGTTGGTATGGTGGTAGTGTGACTGGTTATTGTTCGTTTTTTTAAGTGCCAATTAGGACTGGTTACCTTTGAGATACATTTCAACGGTTTCCCAATAGTGGTCTCCTAATAGAGGAATAGTTCCAATATGGTGACCTGTGTTGCATAGACGATATGCATGGTATAGACTCAAATGAGCATGCCATTTGAATGGTTGGGAGGACTATAAAGAGTTGTATAGAGCAGGTTACTCCTATTTGGCTGACATAAAGGGATACTGTGGCTCATAACGCTGAACACAGGTATGTTGTTGGATGACATCTCAGGGTCATTTCTGTACTATCGGTTTCGCTGTGTATGGGCTTTGGAATTCTAAAAAAATGTTTGGGGCCAGTTTGGACATTGATAGAGATGGCTTGGCTTGGAGAGAGTGGCACACATAAAAATGTTTGGAATGTAGCCCACACTTATATTTTATTGCCTGTGCTTGCTGCCATCCTGCACATCGAGAGGCTCTGTAAACTATTTAGGCTGTTTAAAGGTAAAAATTGGTTATTTTGAGATGGCACCCGGTTTGGTCTGCCTGACCTTAAATGAGTGAACTGCTACCACAAATGCAATGAATAGTGACTCCTTAGATGACGTGTGCACAAGGGTTATGGTGTATGACTTGCCATTGTTTTTTTTGTTGTTTTTTTATCCTCATTTATCCACAATATGCTTTGAGTTCAAGAAAATAGTGTACCAACCAACTCAAGTGTCGTAAATATTGTGTAAACCCGGTCACTCCATATAAGAGAGGAAGATAGCATATATCTCCGGGTCCGCAACTTCAATCACCTGGTTGGCCTCCAACACTTAATCTTGGTTACTCTTGATCTGTTGCTTTCCTCCTTATGGAGATAAAGGTGAATCTACCACCAAAGCATCCTCTAAAGCATATTCTTAATCATTGGACCAAGAACACAAATATAAAGAGAGGAGGAGGAAATAGTAAAAACAACAGACAGTAGCACAAAAATAAAGTAAAGAAGACAGCCAAAGTCATGCATATTATGTGCAATTCTAAACTAATAACTTTGAAGTGCCAATTTCCACCCATTTATCCCAAATTTCCCAATATTTGTTTTTTCTATTCTGTTTACAAGATTGATCAAGTGAGGATACCCTTTGGATGGAATAAATCCATTCTTCTTCCGTAGGGGAGCAGGGTAGAATCCATTTAATACAAAGTTCTCTGCGGGCCAACAAGATCAATGTGAAAAAAGTGCATTATGCTGTTTTGTTAGAGAACAATTATCCAGGTCCCTCGGTAGTATTCCGAAAATTACAGATATTATAGTTAATTTTAATTGCATCCCATAATACCTGAAATAATCTTACCAACTTTCTGCCAATAAGAATATATTGCAGGACAACTCCAAAACATATGGACCTCCTTTACATTATCTTCTCCACATTTTGGACACTTCTTGATCTCCCGACTCCCCATTTTTGATAGTTTCTGTGGTGTCCAATAAGCTTTGTGAACTGTAAAAAGGTGGTTCTTTTTAACGGAGCAGAATTCACATATGACCATAAAAGAGACATAGATACTTGCCCTATTTTTTCAAGATCTTCATTCGGCAGGTCCTTCTTCCAAATCTCTGTAATTGAGGCCTGAATCTCCTCTCCATTTTGAACTAATAGCCAGTACCACTCTGCCACTTCTTTTGGTTTCGTTTGACGTGATCGTATCTTTGATGCCAGATCCGATTTTCCTTCTAACTCCTTTCCTATTGACTTTACCCAGCTTGACAGTTGGGGAAAATGACGGCCGCTAGCTAAACAGCGGTCGCGGGCTTTCGCTCTACCATGGCGGAGAATACGCAAAGGGATGTGAGGGATATGTAAAATTAGGGCTGATCTCAGTGGGAATATGTACTTACGTCTTTGACTCTCTTTCCGGCGTTTTTTTTCTCTTCATTTTGCTGGCTACGGAGATCTGGGGAGTGACGGTGGCGGTCGGAGGGGAGGAGGCACCTCAGAGAAGCCGCTGGTCGGAAGCGGCAGTGCGGATTGCGCGAGGCAGGCGCACCGCTGCTAGAGTTGGCCTCCGGGGCAGCGGGGGTCGAGCGGCTGACTCAGCTGTTCCGTGTCTGCAGTCTCTGTTGACCTGTGGAAGTCCACAGGAGATTCGGTGGACACGGACGGAGCAAGTGGACTCGGCGTGTATAAAGAAAGCAGGATTTTGTTTATGGCGTTTACCAATGACCCCGGTAAGGAGGAGAGGGGGATTCAGAACAAGGGGCTTTAAGGGATGAGAAGCAGGATGGCGAAATTCACACAGGGGCTAACAGATTAAATAGATATACCCTAAGAAGTAGGGATATCTGGGGCAAAAATCAGTCCCTCCCTGAGATCGCTAATAAAGATTTCGCTTCACTCCCGGTGCAAATCAACCCCTTAAATACTGCTAATATATCACAGAATAAAAAGACATTGACGGAAAAAAATCCCCCAAATAAAGAGTCACAAAAACAATCTAAAGTTAAACCTGCAAATATTCGTGTCACCCCCTCTTTAAGGTCATATTTTAAGGTTCAAGCCACGCATTCTATCTTGAAGGCAATACATCAAAGTCCTGATAGAGATCAGCCTCCATTGGAAATACCCAAAAAAATAAACAACAAAGGTGCAGGATCAGAAATGGATCCTGTACGTCTCGAAAATAGGTACGTTCCTTTGTTAACTTTGGCTGAAAACGATAAAGCCGTCAGTGCCCCTCCGCTAACCATGGTTGAAAAGGATAATACTGTCAGCGATAATCAAACTGCCATAGTTGAGTCACACTGTTCTTTGCAGAGCAGTACATCAACAGAAGAGTCAAGGCCATCAAGCACCGACTTCATTGTAGGGGTTCCGCCCTCCACGGATGGGTTATTAACTACCCTTCTCATGGAAATAAGAGAAAAATTTGCTGTTTCCGAAAGTAATCAATTGAAGATTCAAGCAGTTTGTGAAACGTTAGAAACCAAAATGAATGCCATGTCGGAAAGAGTAGGGGTTATGGAGTCAGCCATGGAAAATCTTACGATGCAAGTAGATAAAAATGTACTAGAAATCAAAACACTGAAGGGAAATGACAAAGATTTGAGGGAGAAATTGGAAACTTTAGAAAATAATGTAAGAAGAAATAACATCAGGTTTCTGAATATACCAGAAGACGTTGAGGGAGGAGATATAAGATCTTTCATAATCAACCTCCTTGGAGAACTGCACCCCGACATAGACAAACAACTTCTTGAGGATGACATACAAAGAGTCCATCGGGACCCCTTTTTAGAAGACCTGGGAAAACAAAACCGAGAAGGATTTTGGTTAATTTTAAGTCTTATGTGTTAAAAGAAAAGATTTTGGCAGGAGGGCTAAAAGCAGGGGTGTATAATAAAGGGGGATGGTCATTTCGTGTTAGATCAGACATTTCACACATCACTCAGAACAAACAATGGGAGTTAGGGAAATCTATGCAAGAATTAAGAAGCCTAGGTGTTACAGCAAATTTACGATTTCCCGCCTCTTTAAAAGTGATGTGGAACAACAAAATGTTTAACTTTAAGGATCCCATAGAGGCAAATGCCCTGATCAATCAGATAAAAAGCTCATCTAAATGAGAAAAGTTAAACGCCTGCCTGGTTAGAGTTAGAGCCCGAAAAGTAGAGGTATATAATTTTACCTCTAGTATCAAGGGAGGGTTCCCCAGGGGAGGGGGAGGGGCACAAATAAAAAGCAAAGATTAAATTTTTTTTTCTTATACACGGGGTGGGGGAGCATGTGGGATAAAAGAAAAAAAAATCCTCATTTTTAAGCAACAGTCAAATTCATCAAATTGATTTAGGTAATAATGTAACTTCCTCCTTAGATGTAAGTAACACTTTAAAAATGCATCCTTGTAATATTTATGTTTCCTGGGATAAACATGATTAAGTTAGGTAAAGTAAAAAGCTTGAAAATGATGTCCTGGAATGTTAATGGTCTTAGGGTCCCCTCCAGAAGAAAGAGAATTCTAGAATATCTAAGACTCTCTGATAGCAAGGTATTTTTTATACAAGAATCGCATTTGCTCAAAGAAGAATGGTTATCAATTTTAAAAAATCAAAAATGGATAGAACATTGCATTTGTACAACTCAAACATGTACAATAAAAGGGGTTGCCCTTTTGTTTAGAAAAACGGCTCAAGCTATGTTAGGTGAATGAACAGTTGATCCCTTAGGTAGGTGGGCAATTGCCAGGGCCAAAATCAATGGCTCATGGCGGGCTTTTGTAGGGTACTATGGACCAAATTTAGATGATCCAGTTTCATTGTATACCCTACTTCTTCATTTAACTAATATTAATGATCCTATTATATTTGGTGGCGATTTTAACCTGGTCTTAGATCCTAGTCAAGACTCAACTTCGAGTAGAGCGGTGTCTAGTACTCAGAATATGAGAGTTGCCCTGAGACAATTGATGTTGGACATAGGGCTTTTAGATATTTGGAGAGAGATGAGCCATAAGACAAGGACTATTGGAGGGAATTTTACTTTTCATAACAAAAAGTGCGGTCACCGTTCTAGAATTGATTTCTTTTTAGTTGATGTCGTTACATGTAAAAATACCGTCCAGGTTAGTCATGTCCCGGAACATATGTCCGATCATTCAGCGGTCACCTTAGAAATAGCTATGGATAAGAGCCCTTTATCTCGGAGGTGGACCCTAAATCGGTCATTACTTTTAGAAAATACAGTAATTGAAAAATTAAAAGTAGAAACTAAAGAGTTTCTTGATTTTAATATTAATTCAGCTTCTCCCCAAGTAGTATGGGATACGTATAAGGCTTACTTGAGAGGTCTTTTAACAACAATATCCATTGCTCAAACTAAGAGAGTCCAGGAGGAGACTAGAAAGTTAGAAGCTGATATATATAGTTTTCAGGAAGATCTAGAGAAAGATTCGGGGAATCTTAATATTTTAAGAGATTTAACAACTGCGAAACATAAACTCGCAGATTACCTAGAGGTAATCATTAAAAAAGTGGGAAGCCAGCAAGCTAGCTCACCATGAATACGGGGAGGGGTGCGGTAAACTCCTCGCCTGGAAAACTAAAATCGACCAGTCAAGAAATTGGATAAAAGATCTCCGATGTTCAAATACTGGTAACATCATTATAGAGGAATTTGAAATTGAGGAGGCCTTTGTTCAATTTTTAAAAAATTTGTATACAGAAGAGACGGCACTAGATGAAGGCTATATGGATGATTTCCTTTCAGAATTAGATCTCCCCTCTCTTCAGAGTAATGAAAAAAATCAGTTAAATCGTCCCATATCTGTGGAGGAAGTTGCTCAAATTATTAGCACCTTAAAAAGGGGAAAGCTGCCGGCCCTGATTCCATTCCAAACGAGATTTATGTTATCCTAAAGGAAGAACTTGCGCCCTTTCTTTCTCAAATGTTTAATCTGTTCTTCATAGAGGGTCAGGGCCTCCCCGTGTCATGGGAAGAAGCCATTATAACGATTCTGTTGAAACCTAATAAGAACCCAAGATCCAGTGAATCCTATAGGCCTATTTCGCTTTTGAATAGCGACCATAAGATATATACCCAGGTTATCACTAAACGACTGGATAAGGTAATAGGATCACTAATACATCCAGATCAGAAAGGGTTTATGAAAGGGAGACAGCTTAGTGAGTTAACACACGATTTAATTGGGGCAATAGATATGGCACAGACATACAAGACTCAATTAGCAGTAATGACATTCGATGCTGCTAAAGCATTTGATCGGGTTAATTGGTCTTTCCTTTTTAAGACGATTCAACGCTTTGATCTAGGAGAAACCTTTTTAACAGCAATCAAAGCTATATACAAAAATCCATCTGCCAAAATTCTCATTAACGGTAAACTCACAAGTTCAATACAGATAGGAAGGGGGACCAGACAGGGCTGCCCCCTCTCTCCTTTACTTTTTAATATCTATATTGAACCCCTTGCATGTAAATTGAGAGCCTGCCAGAATATTATTCCCTTCAAATGTAATGGCTGGGAAAAGAAAATCGGCTTATACGCCGATGATCTAATAATATACACTGGCGATTTAGAAAAATCATTTCCGGAGATATGGTCGGAGATAGAGAGTTTTGGGAGGGCTTCTGGATATATGATCAATCAACAAAAAACAGAATTGATGAAATGGAATATTCCCTTTAGGAATGGTTACACGAAGAAGGAAATTAGATATCTAGGCGTCCAGATAGTCCAAAACATTGACAAGATAGCCCAGGTTAATTTTGAAAAAGTCACTAAGAAGGTCAGTTCACAATTACAATCCTGGGGTCCTCTCCCACTCTCTTTTTTGGGTTAGTCAAATTTATTAAAGATGTCAATTTTACCAAAATATACTTTTTTGTTTAATGTTATTCCGCTAGACTTCCCAAAAATTTGGTTTAAGAAGGTGCAAGGGCTTTTTTCCAGTTTTATTTGGGGAAACAAAAAGCCAAGAATAGCTCTAAAAAAATTGAGAAAGAAAAAAGCTTATGGAGGCATAGCTACTCCCGATTTATATTTATATTTCTGTGCCTTCCACCTAAAAAACTTCCGACAATTGTTGATGGAGAGTTCAGTTTTTTCTCCACTATACAAGGCCCTTACATTTGACTTATCTCACCAAGCAGGGAGTTTTCTTTTAAAATTTGGCCATCCAAGATTTTTTAAGAAGGTTAAATTGAAGATTTTGGTGGCTGCCACGAAGCTCTGGTTTCAGGTGAGACGAATTTTAAATATCCCGTATTACAATGACGCTGCACCGATTTGGGATTCCCCAGGTACACCGGTTTGTTTGGAAGATGCCCTTGCTGTCCCTCTCCGTGCATGTGGTATCAGTACACGGGGGCAACTAATTGTTGACGCTGAACTAATTTCCTGGCCTCATTTTTCGGCGATCTGTGAGGACTCTGTTTCGAAATTTAAATACTATGACTTGCCATTGTTGTAACTGTGTATAGATATTGAGTTGTGAATGGTTGCTATGAATGCAATGAGAAGTGCCCTCTTAGATAACTTATGCACGTGGGTTTACGGAACAGATAGAATATGATTTACCCTCAATGTAACTGTGCCTGGATATTGAGTGGTTAATCTAGACACTTTAATTTCATTTGACTTTTGTTTGTGAGTGCAGGGTGCTGTTAGATCATTATGAACAGCACTTTGATTGCTTAAATCCTATAAGGATGAGGGAGGTCATGCAAAGATTTTTGCCCAAGAGTGTCTCTTGTTCCATTATTTTCCATTTTTCCTTGTTTGTAGCTGAACATATGATACACACATTACACAAGACTTATATTGTGCTACGTGTGGCACTATGAATGACCAATGGATGGCAAACAAGTTATTTGGATGTCATTCGCAACATATAACACAATAATGCAGGTCGTGTATATGTATAAGAGAAAATGAGGAGGATGAAATGTGTAGCGGTGAGGGAGTGTGCATAGTGTGATTAAACTGAATGAAGAAATCTATGGGATGTCAAAATGGACAGCGTCACCTTCATGCTGGTGTTGAATGGTTGTGTTGCCAGAAGTATGGCCTTGATGGGGGTCTGATAGTAATGAAGAGTTGTAACATTATTAGTATGGTAAACGTTTAGGGATACCGGTGCCTGGATTCGAATAAAGATCGGTTATAATAAATCAAATCAGACAAGAAAATACCCGTGACTAGGACCTTAAACATCCTTAGTCGGGGATGATACAAATTAAAATGCTTTAACTTGAAGTTTTTCTCTTTTTCTTTAGGATGTTAAATAATGTCATCTCATTGGTAAGATTGTAATCAATAATTAATTTTTTAAGTACAGTAAAAATGTGCATGGAACACAGAGATTAAACGGTTTGTTTTGTGAAACTATAGAATTATATGATTTGTGCTGTCATTTAAATATGTTGTCTCAATACTCCAAAATGGATCTCATGTTTTGTGACTAATGATTGTGTGATTGAGATATCAATCTGCCATTTTGATTGTTTGTAGTATAGGCTCAGTTGACCCAGATATGTAAAGGTGATAGTAAGTTTATATGTAACTGTGTTGTTTTAATGTATGTTGTGACAGTTTCTGTTCCGTTTGGCCAGTCTTTCACACCCATTTGGGATGGGTTTTGTGATTTTTGTGTGGGCCTTTTACCTATTTCAATTGTTATCTTGTAATCAAAAGTGCCGTTTTAATTTTGTAAGTTTGTTATCTGCAGCCCCGAGAAAGCTTGTGATTTATGTGCGAAACGCGTTGGCTGCGTGGCTGTAATTTATGAGAAGAATTGGAAGAATAATAAAGAGATAATTTTCACAACAACTTCAACAAAGATTCCTGGAACTTTTTTCTTGGAGTTAATGAACTGCACCATTTGTGATGTTGCCTCTCCATGAATTTATTATTTCTGAGGCTTGAGTTTCGGTAGCTGACCCCAGGGAGACAACAACATGTATATCTAACGAGGGGAAGAAACTGGTTAGTGCAGTTTGGGAGACCTTAGCTGTCTAAAGGTACTCCCTACTCTACCTCACTTGACATTTCCTATTGGAACACCTGCAAAGGGGCCGATGGAAAATGTAAGGGTAACCAATATAGCTCTGAAATAGAAACAGTAACCCACTGAGTTATCATACATGAAATACACATTTATGCTGTGCACGTACGTGCACTCCCATACAGCAGACACACTAGCCCTTTGAGCTATGTCAACACCACAACGAGACAAGAAAGGCCAAGGAAACAAGTCCAATAAATACTACGTTGCGCAATTATAAATATTATGTAACGAAACATTGGAAACTGTCAATGTAAAGATATCAAAGTAAGCATTGTTAAATGGTGGTGGCATAGTTCACAACCCCAATTGACTATGAAGTTTACTTCAAGGAGCGGTCCCCTCGGGGTGACTCTCTCAACGTGTGCAAGCAGTGTTATTGAGGGCAATTCGTGCTGAATGCAGGTTTAATTAGAAATTTCCCTTCAAATGCATTGGGATGTAATACGTAATCAAGCAAAATGTGTGCTGCATCCCAGTGCAAAATGGAATGAAAGTAACGTATCTGAAAAGAAGACGCCACTCTCCTGGTGAAATAAAAGAAAGGCCTGCTGACCCAGTGTCTCGGGGCTGAGCAGTGGTAGTTAAGATTGTTATTCTGGTCACCAGAGCTTCTATGGAGTGATGGTGAGTACTGCAGGGGCCAAGGTGATCGTCTCATGCCCTTGTGCCACAGGCAGTAATAGCAAGACACTGCTAACATAAGTAAACCTAAAAACTCTTAAGATGGCCAGTGCCCTCTGAATGTGGTACTCCTGCGAAGGTAGGCTGTCATGGAGTTGTTCTTGCTGGGTGTATGGCCCATCATAGAGGGCAGCAATGAGGGTTCCGGCTTTGGCACCACTCCAAAAGCCCAATCTGGGATGCGAGCTGGCTCACAGCAACCTCAGGATGGAGACTTCTAGTCATATAGCCATGAAGCCTTCATGTACACTCTGAGGTGCCCGGCCAGAACATCTCCAGGTATACAATGTTGTGACTGGTTGCAGGGAGAACTGAGTAAGAATATCTACATACGTTCACAGTAAAATGAACAAATACTTTTGTTTTATGGATACGATGAAAAAGCTTATAGTATTTGTTATTAGAACAAGTTTAGACTTCCAGCCAGGATAGAGTTCAGTGAGCTTCTGTGCAATGGCCACAAAGCGTGGCTTGTGCAACACCACAAAGCACCTGACTCTGTTCATACTGTCGCTGCATTTGGAACTGCAAGGAAAGGCACAGTGGGATGAAGGGGTGCAAGTTGTGTGGTTTCCACACAGCTTGGCTTCACAGCCCCAGTCACTACAATAGCAGGATGGAAACAAGCATTTGCAATGATATAGGTCTCGCATTTACGCGAGTTTAAGCTATTGGCATTGTACATGACAATGCCTTTTATTTATGTTTTAAAAACAAAAATAAAAGGCATTGTTATTTGCAATGTCAATAGCTCAAACTCGCGTAAATGCGAGACCTATTGCATCGCAAATGCTTGTTCTTATAAGGCATTCCGCAAGAGACCACGGGGAAAACACACAAACAAAAAATAAGAGAAGAAGGAAAAACCGTCACCAAGGGAGAAAGCAGAAACCTGTCAGACTGAGATAAATGGTTCAGATAGTGTCTGGCAGTGGATTAAATAGGCATGAGGTGGAATCACGCAGCCTGGGTATTCGACGCGCTGACATTTAATAGCACTGGCCGCTGGTTTCTGAGCAGTGCTTTTAGGCACCGGCACTCGTGTTACAAATTAAGCACTGGACAGGTCTTAATGGTGCACTGTTGGGAGCCATTGACATTCACCAACATAACATATGTGAGCTCAGCTGGCTGTCTGTTTATATTTGGTATGTCTGCGTCGGAAGTACCACTAGTCCAGGTGTGACGTTAAAGCCATCCACCAGGCATGTCTGTGTTGTGCTGGGTGTGTGAAATGTCCTGTGTAATGTGTTCGCTCTGACGGTGGTATCCTCGTTGAGAAACAATTCATGGAATGAATGCAGCTGTAAACCCTTCGAACAGCGTACATGATGCTTCCTTGCATGTCACATGTTTAGATTGTGGAGGTCTGTATTAAAACAGCTCGAGCACACCAGGCATTAACAGTGCTGCACAGGCCTGGATGACACCCTGGCACTGCCAGATGGGCCGTCTTGAAAGAGCCCCCATCTAGCAGCAACGTTGTGCCCGGCTGTCAGCTTAACATTGAAGATTAGTGCATCATTTCAGTGCCAAGTTACAATGTTGGAAGTGGTGTCATGAAACATTTCATTTGAACCAGTAAAAGCACAAAAAAATATCATTTATCCTTAAGATGGTTGCATCGGTGTTTAGTGGTCCCATTTCATGAGGGTGTCTTTGGACGGGTTCTAGATTATATGTCACCACCTCTAAGCATGCTGGGAACAGTAGGCTTAGGGTGAACATTGAAACTACACGTTCCAGCGTGCTTCTTACTCCCTATTAGCTGAAAAGCAGGCGTAACCGAAAATCACCCTCAAGACGTGGGGCAATCTGACAGCCTTGGGATGAGGGCTAGAAGGTAGCAGGGTATGACAGGTGAAACAATTAAATGCATTTATATTTAGCTGATAAACATTGGTGCCTGTAACCGGGACAGCCTTCCAATAAAAACAAAGTACGCATCCGAGGAATCTGTGCGCACTGGCCGCGCGCAACGTCATCTGCTTAATCACAGCGATCACCACGGATTGTGCAGCATTCACAGCTGAACTTTTATGGCGCGAGGTAGTCATTAATTAAGAGAAAACGGGGCTCTACCTGATCACAATGCACACAGTTAACGGGACGTATAAGAGCCAAAATATGACCATCCGGGGCCAACATGGCTCGTGGGAGCAGAGAATCGCTTCAATATAAACGATAAAACCTTCAGAAAAGAGTTGGTGAGAAGCCATTATTCTCTGTTTCATGCTATTTAAGGACACTGGTGTTTGTTCTGGAGGACGTGGTTACATCAAGTCAGACAAGGGGTCTGCACTTTTCAAGCACTCGTGCTTGTGGCGGCATCCAGCTTGCAGGAGCGAGCAGCAGTGCGCAGGGGCCCTCTGTTTGTAATTAACGTGGCCGCGCCGCTGCTCGCTCCCACAAGGTGGATGCCGCCACAAGCACGAGTGCTTGAAAAGTGAAGACCGATTCCTAAAGGCCCCCTCCTAGACAGCGCATGCGCGCTGCCCAGGCGAGACCTAAAAAGGCTGCATGGCTGCAGGACGGGAAGATCCACTAGGCACTCTAAGATAGTGAGGAGCTGTCTGGTGGGGGAAAGAGGGACCACATGGTGGCAGAATACAGACTCCGACATTTTTTCACTGTTAACATAAAACATACAGAAGGAAGACAGGACACAAATCCATGCATGATGACATGGGTGTTGACTAGATGACACGCAGCATTTAAGGAAGCCACAGGCGCTGCTTCTTTCGCTTTGATGTGTGTGCTGTTTTGAGAAATAGCCACCCACTAATACTGTAATAGGAGGTGAACAATGAGTAAATGGGTGTAGGGGATTAAGTTAACACTGGGGCGAGAAAAGGGGGCTCAAGGAAGGAACTGGGGCGGACGGGGGGTAGGAAAGGAGAGAGGAGAGAAACTAGTCCCTCGCATGCACTGCAAAGCAAAGTCTGACATCAGAAATGGAAGGATACAGCATCCAATCAAAACACTGTGAGAACGAAATGTTCTGGAGTGGGACAAACACAACAATACGTGGGAAAATCAATTGGATCAGCAGCAGGTAAATGAGATAGGTAACAAAGCCACCTAATCGTGAGCTAGGGGCCGACCCAAATTCCACTCCAAATATATGTAACTTATTGGAAACAATAGGTCTTCAACAGACAGGTAAAGCTGTCAGTAGCTGAGACCAGATTTAATGGAAGTCAGTAGGGGATTGGGAGCTAAAAGAAGCCATGGAAAATGTATTCATACCTGCCTCATATTTTATTGCAGGATTATAGTGAGGGAGTCCACCCATCCATAGGAGGAAATTAATGGGGTGTAAATTATGCGTCTACAAGAATATTGTATGAGTTCACTCAGTACTGTTTGCCCGAGTATAGAGCAGATGATTACTCTGTCCATACACCATTAAAAGCAACACTTGGGTATTTAGCCTCCAAGTATGGTTTCTCTGTGTCCCATATAGCCTTGGCTGCCCTGATGGAAAACTCATATTAAATACCACAGACACCAAGTAGGAGTACCACATGTGGCAGGTGCTACCCCTGGTTAGCCCTCTGATGTCCATGACACTGATCTTGCTGCTCCTGCTATTAGGAGTCATGAAGACTTCAGCACAGACAGAAAATAAAGAGAGCTCTAAGCGTTCTAATAATTGTCTGGAGTAACCACTCTTAACTCTAGGGTCTTAAATAAAAGGCATTTAAGGGCGAGGGTGGAATAAGAGGGAGAACCTGTTATTGGGGGTCAAAGACTGCATGATATCACTTGACCTATTTCTTTAACAAATGCTAGGAGAACAAGGACCAAGAAAGAATTTGTTTTATCAAATGACAAGCCCAGTTGAACGGCCATATTCTCAGCAGGCTTTAATGACAGTAAATCAGTCGGAGACTCTGTAAATGTGGACTTGCACCAGTGCCATAAAATGCATGAGAGGCTGTGCTCTCGGTACGCAACAGGCATTTTTACCCACTCTATATACCCTCTGGGAAGTTTGCATGCCTTAAATCTTACATCTAGAGATTTTATAGCTGATGCATACTCATCTATGCCACTATCACCTTCTCTCTCACCATCAATTATCATAACTACTTCGTTTGGAATAGGTTTAAATATTTTCTGACCATCAGAACCCAAACAATGTCAAAGAATGGCAAATTTCTTTTTGTGGCACTGGCAGCTGGTGGAATTTTAAACTGATGGGGCGTAAGTTTAATGATTCAATGAATGCTAGCGAGCAAGTGAAATGAGCGAGCCCGAAGGCAATAAGAGGGGGTCGGGGTGTTCTCCCCCAGAGAAAATCGTGAAACAATTGGTGTATTTTGGTGCAATTCTCATAACTATGTCTGTGATGAATGGACTAAAAATACAATTCTTATAGGCATTCATAAAGGAAAACTCATCAAATATTTCATAGAATTTCTAGGTTGCCAAGCAGGTCTGACTTCTGAAGGGGGTTAGGGTACTAAGCAAGACTTCTTTGGCTCTACCCTTTCCAATATAAAACACATAACATAGGTGCATAAACATCCACAAAGAAACACACTTGTAATTTTGTTCCTACCAGTAATGCAGGCTGGCCACTTCATTTTCTGCATCAGCTATTCTATGTTGATTGTCCAGTAATTTTTTTGTTATTTTAAATAGCTACTAGTATAAGAAATATGCATTCGAAACAAACATTTAATTTTTAGGAAGTCAGCAAAAGCTTTGTATTTATGAGCAAGGCAATTTTGCTAAACAAAATGTAGTAAATACTGTACTTAAAATAGTTTATGCATCCAGTGACGGCTGGTGGAATTTGAAACTGATACGTCGTAAGCATAATGAATTCATGAATGCTAGCAAGCAAGTGAAACGAGCGAGCCTGACCGAAATAAGGGGGGTTCGGAGGGGTTCGTCCCCCGAGAATGTTTTTTAAATTGGTGTATTTTGGTGCACTTTTCAGCACTATCACTGCGATAAATGGACTAAAAATACAGTTCTTACAGGCATTCATAAAGGAAAACTCATAAAGTATTTCATAGATTTTCTGGGTTGACAAGCAAGTCTGACTACTGAAGTGGGCTAGGGCAATTACTAGGTGTGAGAAAGTGCCCTCTTTCTGCATGGTTGCCCCCACTTTTTACTGAACTGCTGATGTACTTTGACTGAGTGTGCCCTGCACTCCTGCCAATCAGGTACCCACGGCCTATGTTCTTTCCCTAAAACTGCATTGAAGACCAAACCCAATTGGCACTCTCTGGCCACAGGTCAGTCCCTGGTAAATGGTACCACAGGTACCCAGGGAACTGTGACCAGGGAAGGCCTCTAAGGGCTGCAGCACTTTTTTTTTTAAATTATTTTATTTCTTGCTTAAATGAGGATATGCAAACAATAACACAAACCAATACAAATATAAATAATATAAATTATACATCGTAATGCAGCATATTTTCAGGAGATTCTTCAGTATTCAGAACTCAAAACCAAACATATAAACTAATTTTAAATTAACCCTAACGAAATGAAATAAGGATTATTTATGATCACAGTGATTATTGGATATCATATACAGTATCACATATATGAGGCCGCGGCACTCCATCCCTGTCAGAGGCTGGCAATAGCAATCTTTTCTGCATTGTCCTGTGTGTATGATCAGGTGGGGCGGCCAGCTCTAATTCTGCGCTTCGATGTAGTTGTTATACAGACTCCAGAAGTTTTTCAGCCGGCTTCTAGGGGGGAGCAGTTCACTGTATGTTTCAGTTTGTGTACAGAATATCATATCTCTAGACCATTGGGAAAGAGTGGGTGAGGGTCCACGTGACCAATGAATCGCTACAATTCTTTTTGCTACCAAAAGCCCCATATCGACCAGACGTCTGAGGTTCTTTCTCAATTGTTTGGAATAGCCCAGTAAGGCTAATAGCGGGTCAGGATTTATCGTTTCTTTCATGATATCACTTAATTTAGCAAAGACTTGTGACCAGAAGTTAGCGACAGGGGGACAAAGCCAAGCCAAATGTATAAAGTATGCCGCACTTGCTCCACAACTTTCGCAGTTATTTGTATCGCGTAATCCAAATCTATGTAGCCTGACGGGTGTGTGGTATATTCTGTTGAGGAATTTAAATTGTATGAGGCGGTGCCTGCCATTGAGGGAAATACGCTTAGTCGATTCGCAGCAGTATCGCCACATGTCGTCATCTATAGTAAGCTCCAAGTCGACCTGCCATTGTAATCTAGCTTTGACATAGTGATTGCGTCGTAATTCCTGAGTCTTCTTATAAATATGTGAAATTAATCTAGTTGGAGAGTCAGTGCGAAGTACGGTTGAGAAGGGAAGTACCTCTGGAGGTTCTAGAAGTTCATCCCCTAATAGAGCACGTAATGCACTTCTAGCTGTAAAGTAGTGGAATAACGTTAAAGGGGTAGTCGATGAGTCGTTCGGCACCAGGTAATTCCAATGCTTCCCCTGCCCGTCACAGAAAAAGGAGCCGATAGTATCTATGCCTAGCGCATGCAGGGCTTCCACCATTTCAGGTGAGGTGAGAACTGGGAGCCACGCGCACCAGGCAATGGGGGTGAAGGGGGAATATAATATTGAGAGTGCTTGGCGGTTGAGAAGGTTTTGCCAAGCATGCGTAGTCGCATTGATCAAGTCCAAAATCCCGGTACTGCGGCGCGCAGCCCGAAACAATGCTGTTGCCAAGTGGGCAGGGGACGACGCAATACGTTCTATATGTAGGTGAGGGGGAGAAGTCTCCTGGTGCAGCCAATAGTGGGCGTGAGAAGCCTGGGCAGCCCGATAGTAAAGGTCTAGATCTGGGGCACCCAGGCCTCCCATTGAGAATGGGAGAGTGAGAAGTTACCAGCCGGCACGAGGTTGTTTATCAGCCCAGGCCAGTTTTATTTGCAACGTTTTAAGTTGTTTGAAAAAATGTTGGAATGTTGACAAACAGAAAGAGGAACCTGGGAAGGACCACCATTTTCATAATGGAGATCCTGCCCAGCAGTGAAAGGGGAAGGCGAATCCATCTATTGACGTTGTCCTCTAGTTTCGCAATGGCTCTGCCATAGTTCTTCCTAAACACCAACTTGGAACTAATATGTATCTGGATTCCTAGGTACCGTACCGGTTCCGTGGACCACTTCAGTGGAAAGTCTAGGTCCTCCGGGAGTGTCGCGGGGGTAAGAGGGAATATGATGGATTTCGCCCAATTAATTTTCAGTCCTGAGAATTCTCCAAATTTCACCACTTCTCGTAGTACTGGGGACAAATTCTGTAAAACGAATTCCTCTGTGGTTGTGGTATTCTCTTAGTGCGCAGGCCAATGGCTCTGCGACTAGGGCGTAGAGGAGCGGAGAGAGCGGGCAACCCTGGCGGGTGCCCCTAGAGATCTGCAGAGGTGCGGTGACCGCATTACCCACCCGTACTCGGGCCGCAGGGGCTGTGTAAAGGGTGGCAACTAGTCGTATAAAAAGGGGTCCCAGTCCCATGCGCTCTAGAATAAGGAACATGAACTGCCACTCTACCGAGTCAAATGCTTTCTCAGCATCTAAAAAGATCGCTGCTACTTTAGTGTCCTGCTTAGTGTGCTGTATTGCTCCGAACACAGTTCAGAGGTTATGCGTGAGTGTGCGGGTTGGGACAAACCCAGCCTGTTCTGGCCCAACCAGAGAGGGCAGAAGGGGAGCCAGGCGGTTTGCGACTATTTTGGCGAAGATTTAAGGGGCTGCAGCACTTATTGTGCCACCCTTAGAGGCCCTGTACCTTTACACTCACACACTGCCTTTGCAGGCTGCGTGTTTTGGTGTAGAACAAAGTGAAGAGTCGACATGGCACACATCACTGTGTGCCATGCCTACAACCCACTGCCCTGGCATAGATCAGCCACCCATCTAGCTGGGTGCACTATACCAGTGGTGAGGGTACAGGTGCATGAGCGCTGTACCCCTACAGTGTCTAAGTCAATTCTTAGCTATTGTAAGTGCAGTAATGCCTTTAAGAGTATATGGTGCTGGGAGTTTGTCATTACAAACTCCACAGTACAATAATGGCTTTACTGAAAACGGAGAAGTTTGGTATCAAACTTCTCAGCACATTAAACCCACACTGATGCCAGTGTGGGATTTAATGAAAAATGCACACAGAGGGCATCTTAGAGATGCCCCGTGAAAAATGACCTACCACTAGTGTCCAGGCTGAGTGGCTGCTCACCAGCTGCCACCACCAGACATGTTTCTGGACCCCTGGGTTGAGATCCAGCGGCTCTCGGGGGTCTGAAACAATGCACATCCTGGGATGAAGTGCCAAGCCTCCTTCCCCAGGATGGGCAGGGTCCACGAAGGGGAAGCTTCAAAGGCTTGCCGCCTTTGTGAGCTTCCCCAGACCTGTTGCTGCTTTCAGCAACGGGCCCCCATCGGTTATGACCCCCACCTTGGTCGGGAGAATCGGCGGGAAAAGCAAAGTGAGGAAGAGAGGTGTGCCCACCTTTGCCAACCCCACGCCTCAGGTGGGGTGGCAAGGTGAAGCACAACTCTCAGTCCCCGCCATCTTGCAGATGGGGAGACCCAGCCAACCAGAGTGAGGCATATGCCCCCTTCCCACTGGAGGGTGGCATAATAGGGGGTGTACCCACCCCTTCCGGGCCCCCATCGGTTATGACCCCCACCTTGGTCGGGAGAATCGGCGGGAAAAGCAAAGTGAGGAAGAGAGGTGTGCCCACCTTTGCCAACTCCACGCCTCAGGTGGGGGTGGCAAGGTGAAGCACAACTCTCAGTCCCCGACATCTTGCAGATGGGGAGACCCAGCCAACCAGAGTGAGGCATATGCCCCCTTCCCACTGGAGGGTGGCATAATAGGGGGTGTACCCACCCCAAGGAAGGGACCCATTGGTCCAAACCTTTTACTTACCTTTCACACCCCTAAATCTAGTATTTAGGGGCATCCCTGAACCTTGCCTCCTCAGACAAGAAACTATAAGAAGAAAAGAAGAAGAAGGACCGAACAGCCGTGCCGAAGCTAAGAAGAGGAGGACGCCCACTGACTTGGCCCCAGCCCTACCGGCCTGTCCCCACCTCGAACCTGCAGAAGCGAAAGTCCGGTGTGTCCTGCAGCCAGCAACCTCAAGAACCCCGAGGACCTGCCCAGTCTTCCAAAGAAAAGACTTTGTCTCCCGTGAACACCGGATTTGTTCACCAACAGACTCCAGCTCTGGCGAAATCCGAGAGTCTGCACCACTCTGCACCCGTCGCCCACGGCCCGAGTTCGAGTGGCCCAACACCACGAAGAGGTCTCCCCGGCGATCCTGACCCAAGATCCAGTGATCCCTGACCTGCCTCAAGCCTCCAGCCGACGCCTGCAGCCTCAAGCCGGACTCAGCAGGACTGTCCAACTCTTGAAAGCCTGAGGCAGCAAGCTGCTACCCAGGAAAAGGGAGATGTCAGTGGTACCCGCAGAGTTTATTGGGAAGAGGGACTACTGTACTGGGCCAGAGACCCCAACCCTGGAGCCACTAGGAGAGAGTTAGTGCCTCAGAAGTACAGGGAGTTCATACTATCTTTAGCTCATGACATCCCCTAGCTGGACATCTGGGCCAAACTAAAACCTGGGAAAGGCTAGTTAGCCACTTTTACTGGCCCCAGATGTCTCAGAAAGTAAAGTAGTTTGTCAGCTCCTTTGTCACCTGTCAAGCCAGTGGCAAAACAGGTAGACACCCAAAGGCCCCCTTGATTCCACTACCAGTGGTTGGGGTTCCCTTTGAAAGGGTAGGTGTGGACATAGTGGGTTCACTTGAACCTCCCACAGCATCAGGAAACACGTTTATACTAGTGGTAGTGGATCATGCCACTAGGTATCCTGAGGCAATTTCTGTTAGGACTACTACAGCTCCTGTAGTAGCCAAGGCCCTCATTGGTGTCTTCACCAGGGTAGGGGTTCCTAAGGAGGTGGTTTCAGACAGAGGGTCAAACTTTATGTCTGCTTACCTAAAACACATGTGGAAAGAGTGTGGAGTGCAGTACAAGTTTACTACACCCTATCACCCACAAACCAATGGTCTTGTTGAGAGGTTTAACAAGATATTGAAAGGCATGATTATGGGGCTCCCAGAAAAACTCAAAAGGAGATGGGATGTCCTCTTGCCATGCTTGCTTATCGCCTACAGTGAGGTGCCTCAGAAGGGAGTACGGTTTTCCCCCTTTGAACTTCTGTTTGGCCATCCTGTCAGGGGACCACTCTGTCTTGTAAAACAGGGTTGGGAGAAGCCTCTCCAAGAACCAAAACAAGACATTGTGGACTATGTACTAGGCCTAAGGTCCAGAATGGCTCAGTACATGGAAAAGGCATCCAAATATCTTGAGGCCAGCCAGGAGCTTCAGAAGCACTGGTATGACCAAAAAGCTGCACTGGTAGAATTTCGACCAGGGTAAAAGGTGTGGGTTTTGGAGCCAGTGGCACCAAGGGCTCTCCAGGATAGATGGAGTGGCTCTTACCCCATCTTAGAAAAGAAAAGTGAGGTCACCTACTTGGTTGACCTGGGCACAAGCAGGACATCCAAAAAGGTGATCCATGTGAACCGCCTAAAGCTTTTCCATGACAGGGCTGACATCACCATGCTGATGGTGACTGATGAGGATAAGGAGACAGAGAGTGAACCTCTCCCTGACCTCCTCTCATACAGCCCCAAAGATGGGTCAGTGGATGGAGCTGTCTTTTCAGACACCCTCACAACCCAACAGCAGACTGATTGCAAGCAAGTCTTTCAGCAGTATGCTAAGCTCTTTTCCTTGACCCTTGGTCAGACAAACTGGTGTACCCATGAGGTGGACACTGGTGACAGTGCACCTGTCAAGAACAAAATCTATGGACAGTATGATCAAGTCAAGGAAAGCATCAGAGCTGAAGTCAGCAAGATGGTGGAGTTAGGGATTATTGAACCCTCTGAGAGCCCCTGGGCCAGCCCAGTGGTTCTAATCGCCAAACCTCATCCACAGGATGGAAAGAGAGAAACGAGGCTCTGTGTGAACTATAGAGAACTCAACTCTGTCACCAAGACAGATGCTCACCCTATCCCAAGTGCAGATGAGTTGATAGATAAATTGGGTGCAGCCAAATTTCTAAGTACCTTTGACTTAACTGCAGGGTACTAGCAGATTGGCATGGCACCAGGAGCAAAAGAAAAGCCAGCATTCTCCACACCTGATGGGCATTATCAGTTCACTGTTATGCCTTTTGGTTTAAAGAATGCCCCTGCCACCTTCCAAAGGTTGGTGAATCAAGTCCTTGCTGGATTGGAGTCCTTTAGTGCAGCTTATCTAGATGATATTGCTGTCTTTAGTTCCACCTGACAGGATCACCTGATCCACCTTGGGAAGGTTTTGAAAGCCCTGCAAATTGCAGGCCTAACTATCAAGGCATCCAAATGCCAGATAGGGCAGGTAACTCTGGTATACGTGGGCCACCTTGTTGGTGGAGGTCAAGTGCAACCCTTACAGCCCAAGATCCAGGCCATCCTGAACTGGGCATCTCCAACAACCCAGACCCAAGTCAGGGCATTCCTTGGCTTGACTGGGTACTACAAGAGGTTTGTGAAGGGATATGGGTCCATTGTGACACCCCTCACATAACGTACCTCCAAGAAGATGCCCAAAAAGGTAAACTGGACAGCTAGCTGTCAAAAGGCTTATGACACAGTGAAAGAGGCAATGTGCTCAGCACCAATTCTCGAAGCTCCAGACTATACCAAGCAGTTCATTGTGCAGACTGATGCCTCTGAGCTAGGGATAGGAGCGGTCCTATCCCAGACCAATGATGAAGGCCAAGACCAACGTGTTGCTTTTATAAGCAGACAGCTTCTCCCAGGGAGCAGCGTTGAAGTGCCATTGAGAGTGAGGCCTTTGCTGTGGTTTGGTCCCTGAAGAAGCTGAGACCATACTTGTTTGGTACTCACTTCCTAGTTCAAACTGATCACAGACCTCTCAAGTGGCTAATGCATATGAAAGGTGAAAATCCTAAACTGTTAGGGTGGTCCATCTCCCTACAGGGAATGGACTTTATAGTGGAACACAGACCTGGGACTGCCCATGCCAATGCAGATGGACTTTCCAGGTTCTACCACTTAGGCAATGAAGACTCTCTAGGGAAAGTTTAGTCTCATCCTCTTTCGTTTGGGTGGGTTGTGTGAGAAAGTGCCCTCTTTCTGCATGGTTGCCCCCACTTTTTGCTGAACTGCTGATGCACTTTGAGTGTGCCCTGGGCTCCTGCCAATCAGGTACCCAGGGCCTATGTTCTTTCCCTAAAACTGCATTGAAGACCAAACCCAATTGGCACTCTCTGGCCACAGGTCAGTCCCTGTTAAATGGTACCACAGGTACCCAGGGAACTGTGACCAGGGAAGGCCTCTAAGGGCTGCAGCCCTTATTGTGCCACCCTTAGAGGCCCTGTACTTTACACTCACACACTGTCTTTGCAGGCTGCGTGTTTTGATACAGAACAAAGTGAAGCGTCGACATGGCACACATCCCTGTGTGCCATGCCTACAATCCATGGCCTGGCCTAGATCAGCCACCGCTCTAGCTGGGTGCACTATACCAGTGGTGAGGGTACAGGTGCATGAGCCCTGTACCCCTACAGTGTCTAAGCCAATTCTTAGACATTGTAAGTGCAGTAATGCCATTAAGAGTATATGGTGCTGGGAGTTTGTCATTACAAACTCCACAGTACCATAAGGGCTTTTCTGAAAACTGAGAAGTTTGGTATCAAACTTCTCAGCACATTAAACCTACACTGATGCCAGTGTGGGATTTAATGAAAAATGCACACAGAGGGCATCTTAGAGATGCCCCCTGAAAAACGACCTACCACTAGTGTCCAGGCTGAGTTGCTGCTCACCAGCTGCCACCACCAGACATTTTTCTGGACTCCTGGGTCGGGAGCCTGCTACTCTCGGGGGTCTGAAACAATGCACATCCTGGGACGAGGTGCCAAGCCTCCTCCCCCAGGATGGGCAGGGTCCACAAAGGGGAAGCTTCAAAGGCTTGCTGCCTTTGTGAGCTTCCCCAGGCCTGTTGCTGCTTTCAGGAACTGGCCCCCACCGGTTCTGACCCCCAACCTGGGTGGGAGAATCGGCGGTAAAAACAAAGTGAGGAAGAGAGGTGTGCCCATCTTTGCCAACCCCACCCCTCAGGTGGGGGAGGCGAGGTGAAGCACAACTCTCAGTCCCCGCCATCTTGCAGATGGGGGAAGCCAGCCAACCAGAGTGAGGCATATGCCCCCCTCCTACTGGAGGGTGGCAAAATAGGGGGTGTACCCACCTTAAGGAAGGGACCCATCGGTCCCAACCTTTTACTTACCTGTAACGCCCCTAAATCTAATATTTAGGGGCACCCCCGAACCTTGCCTCCTCAGACAAGAAACTACAAGAAGAAAAGAAGAAGAAGGACCGAACAGCCGTGCTGAAGCTAAGAAGAGGAGGATGTCCACTGACTTGGCCCCAGCCCTACTGGCCGTCTCTACCTCGATCCTGCAGAAGCAAAACTCCGGTGTGTCCTGCAGCCAGCAACCTCAAGAAACCAGAGGACCTGCCCTGCCTTCCAAAGAAAAGACTGTCTCCCGTGAACACCGGATTTGTTCACCAACAGACTCCAGCTCTGGCGAAATCCGCGAATCCTTTAATCAAAGTAGAGGAACCGGGAGCTTTTGATGAGGTCCTGCACAACGCTCCTAATAGATACGTAAATCAAAAGAATGTGCAGTTCCTAAGGGGAGAGAGAGGGAGTGAACAGGTCTCTTATGGATTGCCCTCACACACCCCGAAGGATGTCATGCTTCATCAATGGGCTGTGCTCCTCGTCGGGCCGGCGCTGCAATGCCCGACGGGCTCCCGCGAAGGGGCTCTTTGCCGGAGATCTTTTAAGAGACAGCCGTTTGGTGAGTAAGGGTAAGTGGTCAAGGTAGTGAAGTGAGTGTGAGTTGTGGATTAAATAGGTTTTAGTACTGCCCTATTGTCGTGTAGCTCCTATAGTACCCCTGCAGGACCTGCACGTTTGGATAACATATACTGCGGGCTTGGTGGCAGACTGACTCCGTGCACCCCCACCGTATATGTTAGCCTAGTTTTGCATTAGCTAGCTCACAGTGCCACTAGTGCCTCCTCTTATCGAGGAGAGATTAGTTTCTGGCAACCTTAGCTCATGACAACCCTGATTCACTCAGAATCGTGGAAACAATGTACTACCTTTCGCTCAGTCACTTGTGCTCACTTATTCGGTTTGTCTCAGAGAGTTGCACAGAATAAACAGTCGGGCGTTTCAATAAGTATTTATTGAACAGTTGTTATTCTAGTGTAAAATATATGTGCTGCGGCAACCAGCAGACAATAGCAGAGATATATTATCAGCAGTACGATAAAAGCAAAGGGATAGAACAGTTCTACCATATTGCGATAATCATGAGTACATACATGAATATAAAAGCATTATGCAAGTGCGCGTACTCCTACGATGCCTAACTAGATGTACCTGAGTGTACCTAGCATATGTGTGTAGGTCTAAAAGCTAAGAGCCAAGAAGCCTCCTACGATTTAGTCGAACCCCCATACCTGAATAGAGAGAGTGTGGGACCCCGTCCTGGTCTCGAGTTGGACACCCCGTCAGGGCTGTGTCAGACCACTGTCAGCTGGAGCGACTGCATGCAGGAGCCTCAGCGTCTCTGGTCAGTGTGTCAGCATGGAAGTCTCGGTTCCCTCTGTCTTACCGGGGTAAGATGTGGTGTATTTATACCCTAAAGAGTCTCGGTCCTCAGTATGGTTTGTATTGGACATGAGGAAGACGTCAGGGGTGAACTTTGTACATACATATTATGCCAGTGGTGTATTCTTAGAGAGCCATGCATAATTAATGAGTACAGTGTGTGCCTGTGTTTGGAAAAACCCTGCTGTATTCAAAACCACAGGATAGATAACGTTCAGCCCTCAGAGCTCGTTGTGTACTAGCTGGGACCAATGTAGGTGAAAGATCATGCCTATATAAGGAATCATACTATAATAGGACATGTACAGTTGTGACCATAATTGGGCATATGAGGCCATGACCATAATAGGGCAAGTACGAATATGACCATATTAGGGTAAATATGAATACATCCATTTTAGGGCATGTACGAACGGGTCTACATTAGGGCCTCTATGCGGGATATAACACCCACTCCTCTTCCGAACTGGATAAAAATGACCATACAATTTAAAAACATTTTTAAAAGCAAGTAAAAACATGTTTCTAAAAAATCGTTAAAAATTTTAGGTGCTTAAAAAAAAAAAAAAACGTTTAAATTCAGCTTTTCTAGTTGCCACTTAAAAAGACAATATCGTCTCTCTATAGAAGTTGTATTACCATAAGCAGGAGAAGGCCATGCTTTTCTCAAGCGAAAGTGTCAATGTAAGAAAATGTTCCAAATTTAGATCGTTTATTTTGAAACGAGTGAAGAAGCCGAATTCTTTCCCAGGACACGATGAGCCAATTTCAAGATTACGCGTCCTGGCTGGGAAGCTCAATATTATCGGTGTCAGCTGCTGTAGATGACAAATCCAACGCCTCACAGAGAACGTCAATCGCACATAGATGGAATGTAGTACTGCCAACAGTCGGTGCTGCAGCAGCTTGTGCGGCAGTTGTAACCTGGATGCCTGTGGAAGAATCACCTAACCCAGCAGGAGCGAACGGCACCTGTGGATTCTCCAGGAATGCATTCATCAGAATCGGAAGCCGCTGAGGACAACGCAGAGCGTGGGCCTTTATGGGGTCCAGCACTGCATCCGTGTCCGGAGGCGCATCTGATGGAAATATCAGACAAAGATCCAACGTGCATTCTTCTCCGCAGAACAGGCATCGAAGAACAGGTAAGATGCAGTCTACCCAGACTGGCCTAAATGATAGAAACCAGGAGGCATTGAGTTCTTGCAGGCAGGAAATGCCCAGAAGTTGTACCATGCGTTCACGGTATTTCCGCTCCAGGAGCGTGTTCACCATTCCCTCGGGAAGTGGGCCGTCCATTGCGTAGCAGCAATATTACAATCAGGATTCCTGCAGAACAGGATGAGCGGGAATCCTCCAAATACGCTTCCCAATACGGAGTGTATAAAATTTGGGATTACTCCGAGGACTGTCTGAAAGGTGCTTAACAGTCCGGAACCTATGGTCTTAAATAGGTGTACAATTCCGCTCGTATCAGACATATTGAAGATACGTCCCACCATTTCTGCGAAATGAATGGGGAAGTTTGTACGTATGAGTGCCTGTATCTCGGTCGAGGTCCTTGCAACTTGAAGTTCATAGGTTTCTAGAGCGGAGGTTAAGGGCACGGGTTGCTGTAAAAGCATGGCTTTCAATCTGCTCAGAATATCAAACTGTATAAAAGAAACATTCAGCAAAGGCCATAGCGGCACCTCCCCGACTGTGTTCAGTGGCGGAAACAATACTTGCATACAGCAAGTAACCCTGGAGTTAACAGTGACTAGATATGCGACGCCCGGAAGCATCCCACAGCAACCTTGATCATTTAACATTAAGTAACTCCCATTCGAGAGCAGCTGGAAAACCGGCGTGATCATGGCCGCTGGGGTCCCTGACATGTGACAAGATAAGTTCGCCACTGAACCACTGCAGGCTCCGTGTAGAGAAATATCCTGACACATGAGAGAACCGCTTAAAGCGTTCTTGCAGTTTGTACCACTCAGATACACTTCTCGATCCCCATTCCTGCATCGGTATCTATATGGTAACTCCCAAGTTTCCTTGATGTATCCCTTATCCATTTTCACATATTTGCCTGCCTGCCTTTGCTCAAGGCAATATTGAAACTGAAACATAGTGACCGGCAGAGTGATTTGGCCATGAATTAGCCATTCTGTTGATGGTGATTCGGCTACAGTGAATGGTAACCTTTCCGGTTTCTCAATACCCAGCATTGTATATTTGGCTCCACTTTGTGCCATTTCTGTCTGTTTATCAGTTAGATTGTATTCTGAGAACAGAGACGTGGTGTTTATAAAACGCCATGGCACATAGCCTGCACGCAAAGATTGCAGCGTCCAGCTTAACATCATAATAGAACGTAGCTGTGATTGCCCGTGTTGTAACAAGGCCAGATCTTGTTCTAATATGTCGATCGCCGAGGACACAATGTTGCCTAAGGAGTAAATCCTGGAGGTCAAAGTTGTTAACCCATTATCCACTACAGCTAATGCCTTTTCTAAGTTAATACGGTCTATCTCCCGTATCCTTTCTGCGGCCTCTTGTTGGGATATTTTCCAGTTTTCATTATAGTAGGCATAAAGGCCTGCATATATGAAACGTTTCTGACGTTGTTTCCTGGGACCTAGTAGAAAATCTCTAAGATCCATGTCAGGTGTGAGTAAGGTCAAGTGGTGCTTTACTTCTGTCAGTGTTGAGGTCTCTAGCCAATCAAGGCACAACTTCCCAACACTATAGGATGTCACTACCCCTGGGTGTTGTCTTTGTACATAGTGTGGATCTGGCCTATGGATACTAAACCCTTTGGTTGTATTCATAAATCTCTGTTGACATTTGTTTGTGTCGATGGGCCAAACCAGCCATTCTGTCCAATCAGGATCTGATCTGTTGTACTGGAAAATGTCATCTAATTTCACCCCATGTGTAGTTGAATTCTGCCCCCCACCCATCTGCGATGGTGTTGGAAACCCCGGTGTGTTCGTTTCCTTGCCTTTGGCTAATCCAAGACAGGTTGTTTGTTGCACAGTTTCATTCAGAAATAAAATCTGCTGCGGAATGATGCATGCTCTAAAAAGTGCTTCTATTCCCTGGACTTGCCAGTCCCTAGTACCCCAGATTGATTTGGAATCTATTGTGTCTTTCCATAGATCGAAACCCTGTTTAGACAACTGGTTCAGAAAGGATGCAGAGTAAATATGTTTGGTGTTTGTTAACATAATTTTCTGAGCTGAAATTTTCGCCTCTTTATAATAAAATGACTTCGGGTCGGATGTGTTAAACCCTGAGAAGTATGTGAATTTCTGTGCAAATGCTTGTGAACTACCTTTTGGAGGTGTTGGGCAGTGTTCCCACTGGTGGTACTCAAATACATTTCTAGGTGTTATAGATTTGTGTAAGAAATGATGACCAAAATGTTGGTAACAGTACAATGTATCATAGTCTGAAGTACCTTCTAACATTTCATTGTTCGGAAATGCAGCAGTTTTTTTTAATATCAGACATCATAGCATTTACAGTTTCATTGTCCCAATCATCAGAATATGCACTGGAGGTAATGATATCACTTAAAGAAATTTTAAATACATGTTTTAGCTTTAAAAGTTCAGTTGGACCTAATATATCATCTTGGGTCACGATGTGAAGACTGGTGTGGTTTTAAAATCAAATTGACTCTTTGGGCTGTAGTACTTTGCTGGAGGTATCGTCCATTAATAAGCATACTAAAAGTTATTATTAAACCTAGCCAGAAAATAAAAATTAAAATCCCAGTGATATACCATAGTTCTATCCAAGGTGACACCAGGTAAGTCTTTCTAAAAAGTTCAAAAAGTCATTGAGTTTCTGTTGGAGTGATTTTTTGGCTGGCGTCGTTTCCGGCTCGCTTGGATCCAGTGAAAACGTATCAAAGTTCATGAAATAGCCAGAAGCAGTTCGATCAATTGTTGGAATTGCATCGGCATTTGTTGAAATTGGATTTTGCTCTTGACGAGGCATGTTGACGTAGACGTCTGTATTAGGTCTGATTGCAACTTGGTTGTTAAGTTGATTTTCATTTTGGAGATGAATTTCTTGTTGAAGTGGAATGAGTTCCATAGCATCGTTGCTTAGTCCTTCATTCCGTACAGGTGGCTCTTCAAACGTGATGAGTCTTTCTGTTTGGACTTCTTGGATTGTAGAGAGAGGAGGGTGTCTGCTACTGTGGAGTCCACGAGGCCTACTGTTTAGTATTGGCCACATAGTGTGGTTTGATTAAGTCAATTGAGACAAATCTTTTCTCCTTTTTCCTGGCAAGAGGTGGCAGAAGAATACATTTCTAGCTGTTATAGATTTGTGTAAGAAATGATGACCAAAATGTTGGTAACAGTACAATGTATCATAGTCTGAAGTACCTTCTAACATTTCATTGTTCGGAAATGCAGCAGTTTTTTCTAAATCAGACATCATAGCATTTACAGTTTCATTGTCCCAATCATCAGAATATGCACTGGAGGTAATGATAGCACTTAAAGAAAATTTAAATACATGTTTTAGCTTTAAAAGTTCAGTTGGACCTAATATATCATCTTGGTACACGATGTGAAGACTGGTGTGGTTTTAAAATCAAATTGACTCTTTGGGCTGTAGAGCTTTGCTGGAGGTATCGTCCATTGATAAGCATACTAAAAGTTATTATTAAACCTAGCCAGAAAATGAAAAATAAAATCCCAGTTGTTAGAGTTGGGGGTCTCTAGTTGGCAGAGGTAGGTACCTTTGACAAATAGGGACCCTTGCGTCTAGTCAGGGTAAGGGGTACACTCCTAAAATAACCCCTGCTCACCCCCTTGGTAGCTTGGCACCAGCAGACAGGCTTATCTCAGAGGCAGTGTGTAAAGCATTTGTGAACACATACAGTAATCCATTGACAACACTACAGATGGACACCACACAAGTTTTATATCAAAAATAAGTATTCTTTATATAGATTTAACACAAGACCACAAACGACAAAAATCCACAATACTGTACTTAAAATGGTAGAGTTAGCTTAGTTCTCTTTAGATGTTAAAATGCGACACTTTGAGTCAATGTACCTTTGGATGCGTAACGCTATACAACGAAAGTGTTGCAGGGAAGGTGATGCGTCGGTTCCTTACACGCAGGAACGGTGATGCGTCGGTTTCTCACTGCGCTTCCGTGGCGATGTGGCCTGCAACGCTGTGATGCGATGAAGATCCGGTGCAATGAAACAAAGATGGCGTCTTCTTCTTGTTACGACACGATGCGTGCACGCCCGACGGCCGTGCGGCGACTCAAAGATCCTTCTGAGCCGCGACAGGCCCTGCGACACGCTTCTCCGATGATGCGGGACATCTCGACTCGATGCGACAACTGCAGCGGCGACACCCTTGTTCAGTGATGCGACGACAGCGGCTGCGGCGGCGGCACGCTTCTCCGGTGTTGCAAGACGCTTCGGCTCGATGCGACAGCTGCAGCGGCGACACCCTTGTTCAGTGATGCGACGACAGCGGCGGCGGCACGCTTCTCCGGTGTTGCGAGACGTTTCGCCTCGATGCGACAGCAACAGCGGCGACACCCTTGTTCAGAGATGCGACGGCAGCGGCTGTGGCGGCGACACGCTTCTTCGATGTTGCGAGACGTTTCTTACGATGCGATGCGACAGCTACAGCGGCGACTCCCTTGTTCAGTGATGCGACGGCAGCGGCTGCGGCTGCGACACGCTTCTTCTTCGTGAGTCGCGCTTCCAACTCCTTGCGACACGCAGTCCCTCAGAAGGCCCCAATACAGCTGCAGGCACTTCCAAAGAACTCTTGGGGAGCTGGTGGTTGAAGTCTGTTGTCCCTGAGACTTCAGCAGGAGGCAAGCTCTTTTCTCAAGCCCTTGGAGATCCTTCACAAGTTGAATAAAGTACACAAAGTTCCTTTTCTCCTCTCTTTGGCAGTCAGGCAACCACTGCAGGCCAATCCCCCAAGCAGCACTTCAGCTTAGGGATAGTCTCTCCTCAGTTTCTCTGGTTCCTCTCCTCAGCAAAGGTTTCTTCTTGTTTCCCAAAGTTCTTGGGTTTGGGTCCCAATATTTATACCCAGTTTCTCTTTGTTCTCTAAAGGCAGAGAGGCCTATGCCTAGTCCAAACCAGTTCTGGTCAGTCCTGGAGCACTTTGTTTACATGACTCCTTCTTTCCTTTCACAGTGCAGGGCAGAGACATCAGACGCACCACAGGAGGTGGAGCCAGCATTGTGGAGGGAAGGCACAGCCCTATTCAGGTCCCAGGTGCAACTCCTCCCACCCATCTGCATGTAGATCTTCCTATTCAGCCCTGTGCTGACTCACCCTGTCTCCTGGAATCCCCCAGCCCCTGTCACTCAAACTCCAGACAAGGAATACACAACCTAGCAGAGGCAGGTTTGGATGGTTAGACAAGAAAATACCTACTTTCTAAAAGTGGTATTTTCAAACACAGAATGTTAAAACCAACTTCACTAAAAGATGTATTTTATCATTCTGAGTTCAGGCATACTAAACTCGAATTTCTACCATGTTCCCTGAGTCAGTTAGGATTATAAGATGTAATAATCAAACTGCCCATTCTGGCCTATGGGGAACAGGTAGCCTTGCAATAGTGAAAAACGAAAATGGCTGTAATTCACTATTAGGACATGCCACACACATCAGAGCTTGTCCTACCTTATACTTACAATGCACCCTGCCCGTGGGCCTACCATAGGGGTGTCTGATATGAAGAAAAGGGAAGGTTTAGGGACTGGCAAGTGGGTGCACTTGCCCAGTCAGCATGGCAGTACCAGACTGCACACAGGCTCTGCAATGGCAAGCCTTAGACACACTTTTACAGGCTGCTTCTGTGGGTGGCACAACCAGTGCTGCAAGCCCACCAGCAGCATTTGGATTACCAGCCCTGGGCACTCCTGGTGCACTGTACTAGGGTCTGACAGGTAAACCAAACCAGCCAATCATGGAATCACTAATCCATACATCAATTTACAATAGGGAGCACTTGCACTGTGGCACTGGACAGCAGTGGCACAGTGCCCAAAGCATCTAACACCAGCAAAAACACATGAGGCAACAGCAAAAAAATGGAAGGGAGACCCACGTCAAGGTGCCAGGTCTAACACGTGTCCCCTCCAGCTGAAATGTGGGGAGAACTACCCTACCTCCTGAGAGTTCTCATCACTAAGGCAGAAAAATCTGGACAGACCATCAGCATAGGCGTGTTCTGTACCAGGGCCGTGTTCCACCGTGAAATCCATCCCCTGTAGGGAAATGGACCACCTCAACAGCTTTAGATTCTCACCCCTCATCTGCATCAACCATCTGAGGGGCCTGTGGTCTGTCTGAACCCGGAAGTGAGTTCCAAGCAGGTATGGTCTCAGCTTCTTAAGTGCCCAGACCACAGCAAATGCCTCACGCTCAATCGCACTCCACCTCTGTTCCCGTGGAAGTAACCTCCTACTGATGAAGGCTACGGGTTGATCTAGGCCCTCCTCATTCATCTGTGACAAAACAGCCCCTACACCATGCTCTGAAGCGTCTGTTTGTACTATGAACTCTCTGGAGAAGTTGGGTGCCAGGATCACGGGCGCCGTGCACATAGCAGTTTTCAGGGCCTCAAAAGCTTTCTGACAGGTGTCAGTCCAAATCACTTTCTTGGGCTGCTTCCTGGAAGTCAGCTCTGTCAAGGGTGCAACAATGCTGCCATACCCCTTGACAAATCTCCTGTAATACCCTGTGAGTCCTAAAAAGGCTCTCACCTCTGTCTGGGTTTTGGGGGGTTCCCAGGCCAGGATGGTTTAAATCTTGGGCTGTAGGGGCTCCACCTGGCCGTTCCCAACCTGGTGTCCCAAGTACACCACGGAACCCTGCCCGATCTGGCACTTTCTTGCCTTGATCGTGATACCTGCCCTCCGCAGCGGCATCAGCACTTCCCAGAGGTGGCGCAGATGTTCTCCCCAACTGGCGCTGAACACTGCAATGTCATCCAGGTAGGCGGCACTGAACTCTTCCAGTCCAGCCAACACCTGGTTGACCAACCTCTGAAAGGTGGCAGGGGCATTCTTCATCCCAAAGGGCATAACCCAGAACTGGTAGTGCCCATCTGGTGTGGAGAATGCTGACCTCTCTCTTGCCCCATCAGTCAAGGCGGTCTGCCAGTACCCAGACGTTAAGTCAAACGTGCTGAGGTACCGTGCAGCCCCTAACCGATCTATGAGCTCATCAGCTCTGGGGATGGGGTGCGCATCAGTCCTGGTGACTGAATTGAGCCCTCGGTAGTCCACACAGAACCGGAGTTCTGGTGTGGCACCCGGTGCGGCAGCCTTTGGGACCAAGACCACTGGGCTGGCCCAAGGACTGTTAGAGGACTCAATCACCCCTAACGCAAGCATCTTGGAGACCTCCTCCTTGATGCAAGCTCTCACCCTGTAAGTCACCCTGTAAGTTTTGTGCATCACAGGTGTACTATCCCCAGTGTCCACATCATGGACGCACCAATCAGTGACACTGGGAATCAGGGAGAACAGATCAGAAAACTGTCCCAGCAACTGGCGGCAGTCATTCTGTTGCTCAGGGGTCAGGGTGGCAGAGAGGTTGACACCATCCACTGACCCATCTTGCTCTGTCGCCGACAGGAGGTCAGGAAGAGGCTCAGTCTCCTCCTCCATTCCAGCATCTGTCACTAAGAGCATGCCCACTTGGGACCTCTCCAAGTGGGGCTTCAGGTGGTTGACATGCAGGACCCTCAAGGGGTTCCTGGGAGACCACAAGTCCACCAAGTAGGTAACAGGACTCTTGCGCTCCACCACCTCAAATGGTCCGGTCCACTTATCCTGGAGCGCACATGGCTCCACTGGGGCCATGACCCACACTTTCTGACCAGGCTGAAGCTCTACCAGAGTGGCATTCTGGTCGTACCACCGCTTCATCTCCTCCTGGTTGGCTTCCAGATTCGCCTCAGCGAGTTGCCTGAAACGCCTAGTCTGGTTTCTGAAGGCCAGCATGTAGCTATATACATCCTGGGGAGGTTTCCTGGGAGATTGCTCCCAGCCTTCCTTGACCAGACTCAGAGGTCCTCTCACTGGGTGGCCATAGAGAAGCTCAAAGGGACTGAATCCTAGAGATTTCTGTGGCACCTACGGTATGCAAAGAGCAGGCATGGTAAGAGGACGTCCCACTTACGCCTCATGGGTTCTTCAAGACCCATAATCATGCCTTTTGGGGTTCGGTTGAATCTTTCAACCAACCCATTTCCTTGGGGGTGGTAAGGAGTGGTAAACTTGTAGGTTACCCCACAATCCTGCCACAGGGACTTCATATACTTGGAAATGAAGTTGGTCCCCTGGTCAGACACTACCTCTCTAGGGAATCCCACTCGGGAGAAAACTCCCATCAGTGCTCGTCCCACCACGGGGGCCGTCACTGTCCTCAGAGGTATGGCTTCCGGGTACCGGGTGGCATGGTCCACCAAGACCAGGATGAACCTGTTGCCCATGGCTGTCTTGGGGTCCAGTGGCCCCACAATGTCAATACCCACCCGTTCAAAGGGGGTGCTGACCACAGGGAATGGCTGGAGAGGAGCCTTTGCTTCCTCCCACTCTTTCCACTTGCCTGGCAAGTCTGACATGTCCTGCAGTGAGTGTCTGAACTCCTGCGCATTTGGGGCCAATAAAAGTGGGTGACAAGCCTCTCAAAGGTCTTGTCCTGCCCCAAATGTCCTGCCAACGGCACATCATGAGCCAGCCCCAGTAGGAAGGCTCTGAAGGGCTGGGGTACCACCAGCACATGGGCTGACCCAGGCTCAGCAACCTTAGGCTCACTATACAGGAGACCATTCTCCCAGTAGACCCAGAGTGACCCAGACTGATCACCTGCTGCCTGGTCTGCAACCTGCTGCCGCAGACCCACGAGAGAAGGGCATTCTTTCTGCTCCTTACAGAACTCTTCCCTGGAGGGTCCTCCCACTTGCTGCCAATGGGTCAGCTCAGGCAGGTCCCCCAGTTCAGCTACCTGTTCCCCTGTAGGCTCCAGGGCATCCCCCTCAAGGTCTGCCTCCTCCTGGACCATGGGAACTTCGGGGGCCGGTTTCCCGCGCCCCGCCTCTTCTCTCTAAGGCAGGCCCCTGGGCCCCCCTCTCAGGCTCCAGGTCCTCTTGAGCACCCTTACTGGCTGCCATGGACCGTGTGGTTACACACGCCCAGTCAGGCAGACCCAACATTTCCAAATGAGCACTTCGCTCCACCTTCGCCCAAGGTGAGCTCTCCAGATCGTTCCCTAACAAACAGTCAACAGGCATGGCGGGCCTCACAGCTACCTGAAGAGTACCAGAGACCCCCCCCCACTCAAAGGGAACCTGAGCCACCTTGCAGTGGCTCTCTGTGTTGTCAGCAGCAACAACTGGGTAGAATGCATTGGGGCCAACCTGCTCTTGAGACACCAGGTGACACTTGACAGCTGTCACACTGACTCCTGTATCTCTAAGAGCCTCCACTCTATGGCCATTGATGGTCACCCACTGCCTGTATTTCTTAGTGTTGTCAGGCAGTTGGGTCCTGGGGACCACCTCACAGTCTCCTAACGAGACAAGGGACATCTCTGCGGGACCCCACCCACCTTGGGCACCCATCTCCTCACCCAGGGCTACACTAGCCATCTGCTGAGGGGCTGCACCAGAGGGTGCTGTCTTTCCAAACTGGCGGCACCTGGGATCATTCGCCTTATGACCCAGGTCCCCACACTTGTAGCACTTCAGGGGTCCCCCTTGAACAGGTGGACCTGTCGGGCCCCTAACGGTTTCTGGGGGGGAGGCTGGGAACCTTTCCCTTGGTTCCCTTGGGGACTACTTTGGGGCCTTCTTTGGAACTCCCTCTGTTTACCCTTGTCCCCCCCACTCTTCTGCTGGGGACCCTGCCCACTCTTGGCTGAATCTCCCACGTGACCCTTGTGGAACCGGGTGCTCACCCAGCGGTCCGCCTCCTCAGCAAGCTTCCTAGGGTTAGTCAGCCTGCTATCAATCAGGTGCTGGCGTAGCTCTGGAAAACAATTACTGGACAAGTGCTCCCATGCAATTAAATCAAAGAGCCCCTGAAAATCATCAACTTTGCTACCCTTCACCCAACCATCCAATGCTCTGCAGAAAAAAGTGACATATTCCACCCAGGTACTGCTCTCTATCTTCTTGCAACCTCTGAACCTCTGTCTATATAGTTCAGGAGTCAAACCATACCTGGACATTAATGCATCTTTCATGTGGCTATAAGAATTATGGACATCAGAAGGCAAGTCTAACAGTGTATCCTGCCCCTCACTAAGGAACCGCCCCACAACTCCGCTCCCCAATCCTTCTCAGGGACCCGGTGGGAAGACATGGCTACCTCATAGGCCTTGAACCACTGCCCAATGTCATCATTCTTATAAAACTCCCTAACCACATCCTTAGGAATATACACCCTAGATTCAACAGGCATTGACGGTGTGCTGCCACCAGAGGGAGTAATCTCTAAGCTCCTAGCTTTCAAATCCAACTCCCTCAAACTTTCTCATGCTCAAGCTGCATTCTCTTTTCTTCCAGGGCCAATTTCCTAATTTCCAATTGCCCATTCATTTTGGCCAGCTCCAACTCATGCATCCTATTTCTCTCCCTGTCCTCCAGCTCCTCTGGGGACAGACCTTTGGCAGAAACACTGCTACCTGCTGGGGAAGGTGCTCTCCTTTCCCCTGGACCCAATGGCCCTTCCAGCTGCACATCTGCATTCTCATCCCCTTCCTCATTCTCAGGGGTTTTCCTTGCTTCTACCCAGACCCTCAGCGCCTTGTAGAACTCATCCCTCTTGGTGAGCCCGGTAATTACAACTTTAAATTTCTTGCAGAAGTGCTGCAGCTGCCTCACATTGTAGCATTCTAGTTTCTCCTCTTCCCAATCAAAATCAACAGATGCTATGGATGCTGCTTTCATGATGGTTAAACTTGGCAAAAAAAGAAAATCCCACAAAAAAGAGATCTAACAAATGATTCTGCTGTTAAATTTTACTATCTGGTTTTGCTTGCCTGGTGCCGGGAAACCCTTTTTGGGTAGCTGTTGCGCCTTACAAATTAAATAAATAAATAAATAAATAAGTATGTGGTCGCGTTTTGGTCTGCACTCACTAGTAGTGTTCACCAATCACTGTACATGAGTCACAAATGCAAGTCCAGAATCCCCACCGCTGACCACCAATGTTAGATTTGGGGGTCTCTAGCTGGCAGAGGTAGGTACCTTTGACAAATAGGGACTCTTGCGTCTAGTCAGGGTAAGGGGGTACACTCCTAAAATAACCCCTGCTCACCCCCTTGGTAGCTTGGCACGAGCAGACAGGCTTATCTCAGAGGCAGTGTGTAAAGCATTTGTGAACACATACAGTAATCAAGTGACAACACTACAGATGGACACCACACAAGTTTTATATCAAAAATAAGTATTCTTTATATAGATTTAACACAAGACCACAAACGACAAAAATCCACAATACTGTACTTAAAATGGTAGATTTGGCTTAGTTCTCTTTAGATGTTAAAATGCGACACTTTGAGTAAATGTACCTTTGGATGCGTAACGCTATACAACGAAAGTGTTGCAGGGAAGGTGATGCGTTGGTTCCTTACACGCAGGAACGGTGATGCGTCGGTTTCTCACTGCACTTCCGTGGTGATGCGGCCTGCAACGCTGTGATGCGATGAAGATCCGGTGCAATGAAACAAAGATGGCGTCTTCTTCTTGTTGCGACACGATGCATGCACGCCCGACGGCTGCGCGGCGACTAACGATCCTTCTGAGCCGCGACAGGCCCTGCGACACGCTTCTCCGATGATGCGGGACGTCTCGACTCGATGCGACAACTGCAGTGGCGACACCCTTGTTCAGTGATGCGACGACAGCGGCTATGGCGGTGACACTCTTCCTCGATGATGCGAGATGCTTCGGCTCGATGCGACAGCTGCAGCGGCGACACCCTTGTTCAGTGATGCGACGACAGCGGCTGCGGCGGCGGCACGCTTCTCCGGTGTTGCGAGACGCTTCGGCTCGATGCGACAGCTGCAGCGGCGACACCCTTGTTCAGTGATGCGACGACAGCGGCTGCGGCGGCGGCACGCTTCTCTGGTGTTGCGAGACGCTTCGGCTCGATGCGACAGCTGCAGCGGCGACACCCTTGTTCAGTGATGCGACGACAGCGGCTGCGACACGCTTCTTCGATGTTGCGCGACGTTTCTTACGATGCGATGCGACAGCTACAGCGGCGACACCCTTGTTCAGTGATGCGACGGCAGCGGCTGCGGCGGCGACACGCTTCTTCTTCGTGAGTCACGCTTCCAACTCCTTGCGACACGCAGTCCCTCAGAAGGCCCCAATACAGCTGCAGGCACTTTCAAAGAACTCTTGGGGAGCTGGTGGTTGAAGTCTGTTGTCCCTGAGACTTCAGCAGGAGGCAAGCTCTTTCCTCAAGCCCTTGGAGATCCTTCACAAGTTGAATAAAGTACACAAAGTTCCTTTTCTCCTCTCTTTGGCAGTCAGGCAACCACTGCAGGCCAATCCCCCAAGCAGCACTTCAGCTTAGGGATAGTCTCTCCTCAGTTTCTCTGGTTCCTCTCCTCAGCAAACGTTTCTTCTTGTTTCCCAAAGTGATCTAAAGTTCTTGGGTTTGGGTCCCAATATTTATACCCAGTTTCTCTTTGTTCTCTGAAGGCAGAGAGGCCTATGCCTACTCCAAACCAGTTCTGGTCAGTCCTGGAGCACTTTGTTTACATGACTCCTTCTTTCCTTTCACAGTGCAGGGCAGAGACATCAGACGCACCCCCAGGAGGTGGAGCCAGCATTGTGGAGGGAAGGCACAGCCCTATTCAGGTCCCAGGTGCAACTCCTCCCGCCCATCTGCATGTAGATCTTCCTATTCAGCCCTGTGCTGACTAACCCTGTCTCCTGGAATCCCCCTGCCCCTGTCACTCAAACTCCAGACAAGGAATACACAACCCAGCAGAGGCAGGTTTGGATGGTTAGACAAGAAAATACCTACTTTCTAAAAGTGGTATTTTCAAACACAGAATGTTAAAACCAACTTCACTAAAAGATGTATTTTATCATTCTGAGTTCAGGCATACTAAACTCGAATTTCTACCATGTTCCCTGAGTCAGTTAGGATTATAAGATGTAATAATCAAACTGCCCATTCTGGCCTATGGGGAACAGGTAGCCTTGCAATAGTGAAAAACGAAAATGGCTGTAATTCACTATTAGGACATGCCACACACATCAGGGCATGTCCTACCTTATACTTACAATGCACCCTGCCCGTGGGCCTACCATAGGGGTGTCTGATATGAAGAAAAGGGAAGGTTTAGGGACTGGCAAGTGGGTGCAGTTGCCCAGTCAGCATGGCAGTACCAGACTGCACACAGGCTCTGCAATGGCAAGCCTTAGACACACTTTTACAGGCTGCTTCTGTGGGTGGCACAACCAGTGCTGCAAGCCCACCAGCAGCATTTGGATTACCAGCCCTGGGCACTCCTGGTGCACTGTACTAGGGTCTGACAGGTAAACCAAACCAGCCAATCATGGAATCACTAATCCATACATCAATTTACAATAGGGAGCACTTGCACTGTGGCACTGGACAGCAGTGGCACAGTGCCCAAAGCATCTAACACCAGCAAAACCACATGAGGCAACAGCAAAAAAATGGAAGGGAGACCCACGCCAAGGTACCAGGTCAAACACCAGTGATATACCATAGTTCTATCCAAGGTGACACCAGGTAAGTCTTTCTAAAAAAGTTCAAAAAGTCATTGAGTTTCTGTTGGAGTGATTTTTTGGCTGGCGTCGTTTTCGGCTCGCTTGGATCCAGTGAAAACGTATCAAAGTTCATGAAATAGCCAGAAGCAGTTCGATCAATTGTTGGAATTGCATCGGGATTTGTTGAAATTGGATTTTGCTCTTGACGAGGCATGTTGACGTAGACGTCTGTATTAGGTCTGATTGCAACTTGGTTGTAAGTTGATTTTCATTTTGGAGATGAATTTCTTGTTGAAGTGGAACGAGTTCCATAGCATCGTTGCTTAGCCCTTCATTCCGTACAGGTGGCTCTTCAAACGTGATGAGTCTTTCTGTTTGGACTTCTTGGATTGTAGCGAGAGGAGGGCGTCTGCTACTGTGGAGTCCACGAGGCCTACTGTTTAGTATCGGCCACATAGTGTGGTTTGATTAAGTCAATTGAGATGAATCTTTTCTCCTTTTTCCTGGTAAGAGGTGGCAGAAGTACAGTTCTTGTGCCGTGGATTGCAAGGACCGGTACAGGCTTTCTGTAGGATGGCCCAAATTCTTTCTTGTCAGCAATCTTCTCTCTGACTAGATCCCCGATTCTTGGGATCCAGATAGGTCTTGCCGTTACTGCCTTGACTTCCTCAGTGGCGGCCTGTTTCTGGAGCACGTTACTTTGTTGTGTCCTGGATTCATTTAGATCCTGTAAAACAGCCAAACGATCATGGATATCAAATGGTTTTTCATCCGACACTGTGCCTTCACAATCAAGATCAGGTACCCACATCATTCTTGTCCCAAATAGGACCTCGTAAGTAGTGACACCTCCTAGAGAGCTTCTTGGCTGGTTATTGAGCGCGCTGTACCCCATAAAGGTGATCGACCCATCTACCGCCCTTGACTAATACCCTAGCTGTTAAAGATTGCTTTAAGTCTCGGTTTTTCCTCTCCACAACAGAATTTCCCTTGGGATGGTATGGAGAGGAGTACCGCAATGCTACGCCCAGTCCTTCCATGGCCTCTTTGTAAGCCCGAGAGCTAAATGCCGGACCACGGTCAGAATGTAACGTGCCAACTGTGTATGTGCCGATAAAGACTCGCAAATCTTTTATAACAGTTCGAGCGTCAGCCGAGCGCTGAGGCCAAACCTTGAGGAAACTTGAGCTGGACGCGCACGAACGGACAACCTAATGCTGTCTAACAATGGTATCTGTACTGGACGTGTTGTGGTGGACCCATTCATCTGCTTGCAGATATCGCAGTTCCAGATGTAGTCAGCCTTCTCACCAGTAGCGTTCTTTTAACAAAGCAACAGTTTCCCTAAGTCCGTTATGTAGAGAACCTATTCCATCATGTGCTGCCAACTTCAAGTTCAAGTTTATTTGATTTAGTTCTCACCTGAGAACCACAAATATTCAATACATGATATAAAATTTTAAACAGTTTGTTAAAAAGAAAGGTTTTCATTCTAATACAAAGTTAAAATAGGTTTTAAAAATTTATATAAATTGTAGCAAACAAACTCATTTGGCGGAGCCTTACATAGTGTGATCAATTCCTGTACAGAGTTGATTCTACATTTTATATAAATTGGTTGTAGAAACCTTTTTCTTGCCTTTACCATTGTCGCATTTGGGCAAGTGAACAACAAATGTTCCAAGTCCTGCTCCCCACCATTACACAAATTACAAAAAATACTTGATTTTTCTTTTGATAGCCACTTATATCGTGTGCTGCCACAATTAAGCCTAGCCTACGATCCATATTTGGTATTACTCTATCCCCCACTCCAGGAATCTGAGGATATGAAATGTTTTGTGCATCTAACTTGTAGGAGTACTTGAGTGGAAATTTTTTAGGTACTGCTGTGCTGCCCTTGCGTGAAGCATTGACAGCTACCATTATCTCGCCGTCTACCCTCGTCTTTGAACGAGTAACTGCAGCTACGGCGGCTGCGCGAACAGCCCCCTTTGCATCTTCATCAGCCAATGAATTCCCTTCAAAGTGAATGGCATCACGCTGATGACTCAGTGTATGTATCACGTGAGCCCTTGGTAGTTCGTTTCTCAACTCCACTACCTGTTCCCATAGCATTTTATGCTTAATTGTGGCACCTTTTGCATCTTTGAACCCGTTTTGTTCCCAATGATGTAGATATTCATTGTACGACTGTGCACAGTAAAAGGAATCACACACAATAAGTGTGGGGAATTCGTGATCCGTATTTATAAGTGCCAGTATAAGTGCTTTGAGTTCTGCCAACTGAGCCGTGCAGTCTCCTAGAGATTGCGTTTTAGTGCAACTCGGATGGAACTTTCCATCGTGCATGTGACCTTTAACAATCGCACACGCCGCGCTGTAAGCTTGCTTACTCCCTATGGCCGGTTGAGCAGACCCGTCAGTGTAAATAATGTATTCATACTGATCGAGAGGCAAAATTTCATTTGGTAGAGGATATTCTTGTTCGTATTGCAGGAATGCCTGTGTTTTTAAACTTGGATCAAATCTGTATTCAACATCCGTTGCAGTAAGAGAATTAGCCCATTGTATCCATCTTGGATGTAAGGCTTTAGCATTTGGAATGCTAGCTTTTGTAACAGCTTCTAAAGCTGGTACTGGGGTCACGACAATTATGCGTTTTCCCTGAACCAGAGCTCTTTCTCTTGCAACAGCGGTCTGCACTGCTGTCAGGATTTTTTCTGTTGAAGTGAAACGCATCTCTGCGTTTGTGTACAGGTGTGATTTGTATGCGATTGGTACTGTTTCACCTTCATTAAAAGTTAAATAAGTGTACCAGCATTGACCCGCTATTACTCGGATCACTAAGTTCTGTGCTTTTACGCGTGTCTGTAAATGTTTAGAAGCTATCATGTCTTCCTGTAGGGATCGCAGGATATTTGTGTGTTCCTGTGTCCATTGTCTGACTGAAAAATCAGGTTTTATTAAGTCGTAGAAAGGTTTTACTCTTTCTGCGTAATCCAAAATGTATGTTCGACCAAAATTTAGGAATCCCAGGAATGATTGTAAATTCTTCAATGATTTTGGAAGTTGGAGCAGCGCACACTTTTCTAAAAAGTTAGCTGCTAGGCTTTTTCCTTCACTTGATAGCTCGTATCCTAAAAACAGGACACTGAGGTGGGCAATTTTTGATTTTTTGAGATTAAATTTGTAGCCCTAAGAGGCGAATCCCATAATAATGGTGCTCACCCTGCTCAAGTGCCTCTTTAAGTCATCGTCCGTCAGATAAATATCATCCACATAGGAAAATGCTTCTTTATCCAAATTTTGGAGTAACTCTGTTACCCTTGCTGAAAACAACCCCGGGCTATTCTTATACCCTTGGGGGAGTCTGCAAAATTGCCGTTGGGACCCTAATGCACTGAATGCGGTTAGATACCTGCTTTCAGGCGCTATATTTTGGCAGAAAAATCCAATTGAGATATCAAGAGTTTTATATTTTTGTCGCACAATGTTATTCATTAATGTGGCACTGTGTGCATTTTGAACTGCAAATGTCTTTGTGCAAGTGTTTAAATGTCTGTAATCTAAAACTAGACAATATGTATTGTCAGGTTTGGCTACGGGGAACAAAGGATTGTTCATAGGTGAAGTGCAATTTTCTATCACCCCCTGATATTCAAGTTGATCTAGAATCTCCCTGGCTTGTTTTTTAGCTTCCTGCTTTATAGGGTATTGCCTTTGGGCATTTGGGGAAACTTTTAACGGGATCACGTGGTGGGTTGAATCCTCATCCCAACCAACATGATTTTTGTACAATGCTGGAGCTAGGGCAACCGCCCACTCCTGCGCATATGCATGTTTTAGGGGAATGGGAACGAGGTCGGAAAAGGCTGGAAAAATTATCGTTTCTCCCCTAGGGCACTCCATGACGAATGCTGGTGGCCAGTCTTGTTCTGCTAATAGAATGTCATAACCAGATAACAGATTTTTCCAAAAGAGACCTTTAACTTTTCTGGGTTTGTCCCCCTTCATCCGGAGTGTTATCTCATGTAACTTATGTGGGACACTTACCCGAGTATCAGGTGTTTCCACCGTGATATACTCACTCAACTCCGCTGTCACCAGAAATTCCTTCAGGTTCTGGCGAGCTATCGTTACTTCTGCCGCGCTGTCTAGCATCGTCAGAGCCCATTCCCCGTTCAGAAGCTGTGTCCTCAGAATTCTGGGCATGTCTGATCTTGAGACCTGCTACCTTCTTCTTATTGAACTGAGATTTGATTTTTGTTTATCCTCTTTTTTAGGTGCATAGTCCGCAGCGCGTTGCGTGTCTCTGGACTTTGTACGCTCCTCTTGGCTGTGTTCTGACCGTCCTTCCCTATCGGAGTTTCTTGATGAACCCTGAAAGGAACGAGAGGAACGAGTATCAGTATCCTGATACCTGTCAGGTTTTTTAATATTATCCCTATTCCTGAGGTTATACCTCCTTTCAGAGGGCTCCTGTTGAGGAGACCTACCTCTGGACTGAGATCTGCTGTCTTTGGACTTTTGTTGTTTTTTATTTTCCCACTTCTTTTTAGAAGAAGTAGGCGTCTGCTTTGTAGTGTCCTTTTCAGGACTGCCCACCAGTTGTGGTTTTAATGCTTTCCCACCTAGACTGTCTCTGCCTAATTCTGCGTATGCAGTTTCAATTATTTTGGGTAGTTCGTGTTGTTGATCTACTGGACTGAACTCCCTTAGGCGTTGGCGGATCGCCACAGAAGCTGCTTCCCCCTTAATGTTAGCTAGTATTATGGCTGAGACCTGTTCAAAGTTGTTTAGCAACTTCATCCCTAAGTTAAGTGCAGGCTCTGCTCAGTACTCATTTTGTATCTGTTTTAATACTTCAGGCACTACTGCTATTACGGGATACCATGTGTTCTGGTATATATGGCAGCAAAGACTGAACCCCAAGAGGTGCAGTCCTCTACTTGTGGTGTCAGACCCATGGGCAAGCAGATTGTTAGAATTCTGTGTTTATCACTGGTGGTAGTATTCGGGAATACTGCTTCAAGCTGAGTTATTTTCTGAGCTATCCAGAATGGGATTTGTTCGCGTTTTGCTGGCATTTTGCCCATTATCGCGTGTAATGTTTGTGGAGTTATTTTATTAACTGTACCTTGGACTGGAGTATCTTGTGCTGCAGCTGGTGCAGGCTGAACTGTTAAAGTCCTCATTACAAATTGTGTGAGGTTTCTGTAGATTATAATTAAATCTCTGTGTTGTACGAGTAAGTCTGGCTGTGGCATTGTGCCAATATCAGGATTCGGTGTGTATGCCGCTAATATGGGCCATGTGGCTCCTGCTCCTCCGAGCGGGCCTAATCTTGCTCTTCCATGTACGTGGGGTAGGGCGCCTTTAAACCAGTAATTATGCTCCTGGTAAGTGAGCGGAACCTCTAATTCCTCAAAAGGAGTATAGTCCGCTGGTGTTTCACCTTCTAGGTAGTAGTGAAATACATCTGTAACTGGATTCGCTGCTGGGAATGTAACCCATGAATAGAACACCTCTGTTTTATTGGATTCGTGTGCCTCAATCACGAAAATTACATTACCACCCCTGGCTCTTAAGCCATGTTCTAGAAGTTTTATGGTGACTGCCCTTCTGAAATTTGGTGCAATTTGTATTGCGTCTTCAGGGTCTTCTGCTCCTAAACCAAAGAGGTCTGTTGTAACTCTCCTTGTTTCGTTTGCTTCTTCCACCATTTTTAATTGGAAGAAGGTAGGTTAAAGAATTTTTAAGATAAGGTGTAAATGCACAATTGTAGGAACTATATGTCCTTCAAGCTTGAATAACCAACAGCCAATAAATAGTATTCTGGTACTACTCAGTTGCGGCGGATTTTGTGCCCACCCACTCCAGACGTCTCTGGTGTTTTGTGAATAGGTTCTCTGAGAATAGCACGACTGAACTACTCAGATTCTACTGTTAAATACGTACCCAACCAACGTTGGTGGCGCCATGTCGTGTAGCTCCTATAGTACCCCTGCAGGACCTGCGCGTTTGGATAACATGTACTGCGGGCTTGGTGGCAGACTGACTCCGTGCACCCCCACCATATATGTTAGCCTAGTTTTGCATTAGCTAGCTCGCAGTGCCACTAGTGTCTCCTCTTATCGAGGAGAGATTAGTTTCTGGCAACCTTAGATCATGACAACCCTGATTCACTCAGAATCGTGGAAACAATGTACTACCTTTCGCTCAGTCACTCGTGCTCACCTGGGGGCATATTATCAAGCGGCAGCGATAATTATCGCTGGCCTCCCTCAGCGTGAAAATGTTTATCGCCGGCTATCGCAGATAATTATCGCCATGCTAGCGCTGTATTAACAACGTATAGCGCAATGGCGATAATTATCCCAGCGATAGCGATGTTTTCCATGGAACATCGCTGGTTTTCCAGCGATGTTCCATTGAAAACGGCGATAACCTTGCTGATACGACCCTGTGGTCGTATCAGCATAATCCACCCCCAATGGTAAGTATGGCTAAGTCAGCATTTTAGCAGACGTTAGTTTTTGGCGAAAACCACGGTGTGGTGTATTTATACCCTAAAGAGTCTCGGTCCTCAGTATGGTTTGTATTGGACATGAGGAAGACGTCAGGGGTGAACTTTGTACATACATATTATGCCAGTGGTGTATTCTTAGAGAGCCATGCATAATTAATGAGTACAGTGTGGGCCTGTGTTTGGAAAAACCCTGCTGTATTCAAAACCACAGGATAGATAACGTTCAGCCCTCAGAGCTCGTTGTGTACTAGCTGGGACCAATGTAGGTGAAAGATCATGCCTATATAAGGAATCATACTATAATAGGACATGTACAGTTGTGACCATAATTGGGCATATGCGGCCATGACCATAATAGGGCAAGTACGAATATGACCATATTAGGGTAAATATGAATACGTCCATTTTAGGGCATGTACGAACGGGTCTACATTAGGGCCTCTATGCGGGATGTAACACCCACTCCTCTTCCGAACTGGATAAAAATGACCATACAATTGAAAAACATTTTTAAAAGCATGTAAAAACATGTTTCTAAAAAATCGGTGCTTAAAAAAAAAAAAAAAGTTTAAATTCAGCTTTTCTAGTTGCCACTTAAAAAGACAATATCGTCTCTCTATAGAAGTTGTATTACCATAAGCAGGAGAAGGCCATGCTTTTCTCAAGCGAAAGTGTCAATGTAAGAAAATGTTCCAAATTTAGATCGTTTATTTTGAAACGAGTGAAGAAGCCGAACACTTTCCCAGGACACGATGAGCCAATTTCAAGATTACGCGTCCTGGCTGGGAAGCTCAATATTATCGGTGTCAGCTGCTGTAGATGACAAATCCAACGCCTCACAGAAAACGTCAATCGTACATAGATGGAATGTAGTACTGCCAACAGTCGGTGCTGCGGCAGCTTGTGCGGCAGTTGTAACCTGGGTGCCTGTGGAAGAATCACCTAACCCAGCAGGAGCGAACGGCACCTGTGGATTCTCCAGGAATGCATTCATCAGAATCGGGAGCCGCTGAGGACAACGCAGAGCGTGGGCCTTTATGGGGTCCAGCACTGCATCCGTTTCCGGAGGCGCATCTGATGGAAATGTCAGACAAAGATCCAACGTGCATTCTTCTCTGCAGAACAGGCATCGAGAACAGGTAAGATGCAGTCTACCCAGACTGGCCTAAATGATAGAAACCAGGAGGCATTGAGTTCTCGCAGGCAGGAAATGCCCAGAAGTTGTACCATGCGTTCACGGTATTTCCGCTCCAGGAGCGTGTTCACCATTCCCTCGGGAAGTGGGCCGTCCATTGCGTTCCAGCAATATTATAATCAGGATTCCTGCGATTAGGAACAGGATGAGCGGGAATCCTCCAAATACGCTTCCCAATACGGAGTGTATAAATTTTGGGATTACTCCGAGGACTGTCTGAAAGGTGCTTAACAGTCCGGAACCTATGGTCTTAAATAGGTGTACAATTCCGCTCGTATCAGACATATTGAAGATACGTCCCACCATTTCTGCGAAATGAATGGGGAAGTTTGTACGTATGAGTGCCTGTATCTCGGTCGAGGTCCTTGCAACTTGAAGTTCATAGGTTTCTCGAGCGGAGGTTAAGGGCACGGGTTGCTGTAAAAGCATGGCTTTCAATCTGCTCAGAGTATCAAACTGTATAAAAGAAACATTCAGCGAAGGCCATAGCGGCGCCGCCCCGACTGTGTTCAGTGGCGGAAACAATACTTGCATACAGCAAGTAACCCTGGAGTTAACAGTGACTAGATATGCGACGCCCGGAAGCATCCCACAGCAACCTTGATCATTTAACATTAAGTAACTCCCATTCGAGAGCAGCTGGAAAACCGGCGTGATCATGGCCGCTGGGGTCCCTGACATGTGACAAGATAAGTTTGCCACTGAACCACTGCAGGCTCCGTGTAGAGAAATATCCTGACACATGAGAGAACCGCTTAAAGCGTTCTTGCAGTTTGTACCACTCAGATACACTTCTCGATCCCCATTCCGGCATCGGTATCTATATGGTAACTCCCAAGTTTCCTTGATGTATCCCTTACCCATTTTCACATATTTGCCTGCCTGCCTTTGCTCAAGGCAATATTGAAACTGAAACATAGTGACCGGCAGAGTGATTTGGCCATGAATTAGCCATTCTGTTGATGGTGATTCGGCTACAGTGAATGGTAACCTTTCCAGTTTCTCAATACGCAGCATTGTATATTTGGCTCCACTTTGTGCCATTTCTGTCTGTTTATCAGTTAGATTGTATTCTGAGAACAGAGACGTGGTGTTTATAAAACGCCATGGCACATAGCCTGCACGCAAAGATTGCAGCGTCCAGCTTAACATCATAATAGAACGTAGCTGAGATTGCCCGTGTTGTAACAAGGCCAGATCTTGTTCTAATATGTCGATCGCCGAGGACACAATGTTGCCTAAGGAGTAAATCCTGGAGGTCAAAGTTGTTAACCCATTATCCACTACAGCTAATGCCTTTTCTAAGTTAATACGGTCTATCTCCCGTATCCTTTCTGCGGCCTCTTGTTGGGATATTTTCCAGTTTTCATTATAGTAGGCATAAAGGCCTGCATATATGAAACGTTTCTGACGTTGTTTCCTGGGACCTAGTAGAAAATCTCTAAGATCCATGTCAGGTGTGAGTAAGGTCAAGTGGTGCTTTACTTCTGTCAGTGTTGAGGTCTCTAGCCAATCAAGGCACAACTTCCCAACACTATAGGATGTCACTACCCCTGGGTGTTGTCTTTGTACATAGCGTGGATCTGGCCTATGGATACTAAACCCTTTGGTTGTATTCATAAATCTCTGTTGACATTTGTTTGTGTCGATGGGCCAAACCAGCCATTCTGTCCAATCAGGATCTGATCTGTTGTACTGGAAAATGTCATCTAATTTCACCCCATGTGTAGTTGAATTCTGCCCCCCACCCATCTGCGATGGTGTTGGAAACCCCGGTGTGTTCATTTCCTTGCCTTTGGCTAATCCAAGACAGGTTGTTTGTTGCACAGTTTCATTCAGAGATAAAATCTGCTGCGGAATGATGCATGCTCTAAAAAGTGCTTCTATTCCCTGGACTTGCCAGTCCCTAGAACCCCAGATTGATTTGGAATCTATTGTGTCTTTCCATAGATCGAAACCCTGTTTAGACAACTGGTTCAGAAAGGATGCAGAGTAAATATGTTTGGTGTTTGTTAACATAATTTTCTGAGCTGAAATTTTCGCCACTTTATAATAAAATGACTTCGTGTCGGATGTGTTAAACCCTGAGAAGTATGTGAATTTCTGTGCAAATGCTTGTGAACTACCTTTTGGAGGTGTGGGGCAGTGTTCCCACTGGTGGTACTCAAATACATTTCTAGGTGTTATAGATTTGTGTAAGAAATGATGACCAAAATGTTGGTAACAGTACAATGTATCATAGTCTGAAGTACCTTCTAACATTTCATTGTTCGGAAATGCAGCAGTTTTTTTTAAAATCAGACATCATAGCATTTACAGTTTCATTGTCCCAATCATCAGAATATGCACTGGAGGTAATGATATCACTTAAAGAAATTTTAAATACATGTTTTAGCTTTAAAAGTTCAGTTGGACCTAATATATCATCTTGGGTCACGATGTGAAGACTGGTGTGGTTTTAAAATCAAATTGACTCTTTGGGCTGTAGTACTTTGCTGGAGGTATCGTCCATTAATAAGCATACTAAAAGTTATTATTAAACCTAGCCAGAAAATAAAAATTAAAATCCCAGTGATATACCATAGTTCTATCCAAGGTGACACCAGGTAAGTCTTTCTAAAAAAGTTCAAAAAGTCATTGAGTTTCTGTTGGAGTGATTTTTTGGCTGGCGTCGTTTCCGGCTCGCTTGGATCCAGTGAAAACGTATCAAAGTTCATGAAATAGCCAGAAGCAGTTCGATCAATTGTTGGAATTGCATCGGCATTTGTTGAAATTGGATTTTGCTCTTGACGAGGCATGTTGACGTAGACGTCTGTATTAGGTCTGATTGCAACTTGGTTGTTAAGTTGATTTTCATTTTGGAGATGAATTTCTTGTTGAAGTGGAACGAGTTCCATAGCATCGTTGCTTAGTCCTTCATTCCGTACAGGTGGCTCTTCAAACGTGATGAGTCTTTCTGTTTGGACTTCTTGGATTGTAGCGAGAGGAGGGCGTCTGCTACTGTGGAGTCCACGAGGCCTACTGTTTAGTATCGGCCACATAGTGTGGTTTGATTAAGTCAATTGAGACAAATCTTTTCTCCTTTTTCCTGGCAAGAGGTGGCAGAAGTACAGTTCTTGTGCCGTGGATTGCAAGAACCGGTACAGGCTTTCTGTAGGATGGCCCAAATTCTTTCTTGTCAGCAATCTTCTCTCTGACTAGATCCCCGATTTTTGGGATCCAGATAGGTCTTGCCGTTACTGCCTTGACTTCCTCAGTGGCGGCCTGTTTCTAGAGCACGTTACTTTGTTGTGTCCTGGATTCATTTAGATCCTGTAAAACAGCCAAACGATCATGGATATCAAATGGTTTTTCATCCGCCACTGTGCCTTCACAATCAAGATCAGGTACCCACATTCTTGTCCCAAATAGGACCTCGTAAGTAGTGACACCTCCTAGAGAGCTTCTTGGCTGGTTATTGAGCGCGCGCTGTACCCCATAAAGGTGATCGACCCATCTACCGCCCTTGACTAATACCCTAGCTGTTAAAGATTGCTTTAAGTCTCGGTTTTTCCTCTCCACAACAGAATTTCCCTTGGGATGGTATGGTTAGGAGTACCGCAATGCTACGCCCAGTCCTTCCATGGCCTCTTTGTAAGCCCGAGAGCTAAATGCCGGACCACGGTCAGAATGTAACGTGCCAACTGTGTATGTGCCGATAAAGACTCGCAAATCTTTTATAACAGTTCGAGCGTCAGCCGAGCGCTGAGGCCAAACCTTGAGGAAACTTGAGCTGGACGCGCACGAACGGACAACCTAATGCTGTCTAACAATGGTATCTGTACTGGACGTGTTGTGGTGGACCCATTCATCTGCTTGCAGATGTCGCAGTTCCAGATGTAGTCAGCCTTCTCACCAGTAGCGTTCTTTTAACAAAGCAACAGTTTCCCTAAGTCCGTTATGTAGAGAACCTATTCCATCGTGTGCTGCCAACTTCAAGTTCAAGTTTATTTGATTTAGTTCTCACCTGAGAACCACAAATATTCAATACATGATATAAAATTTTAAACAGTTTGTTAAAAAGAAAGGTTTTCATTCTAATACAAAGTTAAAATAGGTTTTAAAAATTTATATAAATTGTAGCAAACAAACTCATTTGGCGGAGCCTTACATAGTGTGATCAATTCCTGTACAGAGTTGATTCTACATTTTATATAAATTGGTTGTAGAAACCTTTTTCTTGCCTTTACCATTGTCGCATTTGGGCAAGTGAACAACAAATGTTCCAAGTCCTGCTCCCCACCATTACACAAATTACAAAAAATACTTGATTTTTCTTTTGATAGCCACTTATATCGTGTGCTGCCACAATTAAGCCTAACCTTGAGGAAACTTGAGCTGGACGCGCACGAACGGACAACCTAATGCTGTCTAACAATGGTATCTGTACTGGACATGTTGTGGTGGCACCCATTCATCTGCTTGCAGATGTCGCAGTTCCAGACGTAGTCAGCCTTCTCACCAGTAGCGTTCTTTTAACAAAGCAACAGTCTCCCTAAGTCCGTTATGTACAGAACCTATTCCTTCGTGTGCTGCCACAATTAAGCCTAGCCTACGATCCATATTTGGTATTAATCTATCCCCCACTCCAGGAATCTGAGGTTTGTATTGGACATGAGGAAGACGTCAGGGGTGAACTTTGTACATACATATTATGCCAGTGGTGTATTCTTAGAGAGCCATGCATAATTAATGAGTACAGTGTGGGCCTGTGTTTGGAAAAACCCTGCTGTATTCAAAACCACAGGATAGATAACATTCAGCCCTCAGAGCTCGTTGTGTACTAGCTGGGACCAATGTAGGTGAAAGATCATGCCTATATAAGGAATCATACTATAATAGGACATGTACAGTTGTGACCATAATTGGGCATATGCGGCCATGACCATAATAGGTCAAGTACGAATATGACCATATTAGGGTAAATATGAATACGTCCATTTAAGGGCATGTACGAACGGGTCTAAATTTGGGCCTCTATGCGGGATATAACATTATATGGAACAAATTTTATTTGTGGGGTGTACTAACCTAACTAAAAATGCCTGAGCCCTGTCCGGAGTTAATGATCCTACAGGGTGTAGTATGTGTATGTGGTCGACATGTTTCTTGCCTACTGCCCCTAACCGGTCAATCGGCAATTTTTCAGGACCAGTGTCTACCGGAGTCAAGTTCTCCTAAACTCTAAAACTACCGCAAGGCCGGTGCTGAGTACTGTATTTGTCACCAGTGTTGCTTGCGATGTTCCAGGATTGAAGACGTGGATAGGTGAGACCTCAAAGAGATACAAACTATTAAAGTTCCAGAACTTGGTCTGGAAAACAATAATATCCACCAATGGTGCAGTGACTTACATGCGTGGGCTTGTTTTTGCCAAGAGGGATAATATCGGTGGATAAACTATTCGTGGGTAAAGAATAAAACAATTATGACTCGGTGCACATCACGTCATATTCAAATAGGAACACACCATCCGAACGAGTGTGCACATGTAGTGATGTGAAAAAACTATCGTGGGGACATAGTTTGTGCCGTTAAAACGTGGGCATTGACCCGTTTCAAAGCGCTCACGGTATCTGTGGTAATCTGCTCTGAGCATGCAGCAGAATTCTAGCGCGTGGCTTGTTTTTTACCCCCCGTGTATAGCAGCGTCGTGAGCTTATACCAATGGCGTGTTGTTAGCTATTTAGCGATATCTATTACATGCCATTAGTGCATTTTTTGGCACAACAACTCACCCCTGGGAATGAGGTCACAAACAGATGGGATAACCGTGAGAGCACTTCGTTGCTCAACTCTGAAATACAAATAAGATGGACCGGCGGGCAGCCGCAAGCGTTTACGCATAAGCAACGTCTTACCAGTATCTTGTTACAACACTCTCGATTGTTCGTGTAACTTTGATAGGTACTCACATATGGGGGGTGCGCAACTAGCGGAGCTCCTACCCCTGCTCTGGCTCCCGTGGCTCTGCCCTCCAGCGTTAAGGTATAAGTGTGATTCGTCATCGCGTACCGGCCAAGAAAACTAGACCGTAGCGGAGGGCGGCCATCTTGGGTGTATTTCTAATGGAACTTCATTTTCAATACAGCTTTATTGAAAAAGACTTGCGTGCGCTCTGCCCACCAGCGTAAAGGTTTTAGTGTGTTTCGTTATAGAGTACCGGCCAGAAGGACTAGGTTGTAGCGGACAACGGCCATTCTTGGGGGTTATATCTAATAGTACTTCATTTTCAATACAGATTTTTTGATAAACTTGCGTGTGTGGTGTTTTAAGTAACCCTGAAAGTAGGTAAGTCGCCAACTACTATAAGGCGAAGGGTAAATTGTCCTTTTATACATGGCCATTTCAGGTGTAGCTATTACAATAAGCATATAAGGCAGTCTAGATGGTGTGAGTAACCTACTAATGCGAGGAGAGATGTAATGTTCCTCTTGACTTAGGAGTCTAATGTTGTTGGGCGCTAGAACAGACAGGAGTTTTGTTTTTTTGAGATACTGCGCAGTGCGCTACCCTTCTTAGCGGGTGCTCAGTGGCATGGGGGTAGGAACGACAGTCCCATGTGGGGTACGAAGGCAACAGCTCAAGGGAGTTTATGCGTGTGGAAGTACTGATTCATGGGGTAGGATGTACCCCACAGACAAGGTGTAAGGGGAGCCAGGGGGGTTAAGAGTTGTTCAATACCACCCATGGGATGTCATCATTGAGGCCCCTGGTATTGCTAGAAATTCTGAAAATCCATTTTTGCTCTTTTCTAAAAAGGGCTTCCTTGCTGATCAAAGGGTGTGATTCCAAAATGGTCCAACAAATGTCGTTGGCAGTGTGGTTAGCTTCTGTATAGTGGGTGCACATCTTTGTTTTGTTTCTCCTGCACCTGATGTTGCTGCGATGTTCCGAGATTCTAATTTTTACGGGGCGAGTAGTCATGCCCACATACATAAGATTGCAAGGACATGTGATTAAATATACACAATTGCGGGTGTTACAATTAGTGTGTGCCCTTTGATACCAGGTGAATGTGTCTGTAAAAGTAACCATTTTACTTGTTTTGGTCAATGGGCAGACTATGCACTGACCACATGGATAGTGTCCAGTGACCGGCGGTAAGTCCCAAAGTTGGTTTCTCATAGGGGGCTCTTTTTTTGGTCTTGTTCTGATTAGAAGGTTTTTTAGGTTATTGGTTCTCTTGAAGACGAATCTCGGGGGATCTACTGTGGAGTTGCCTATGTTAAGGATCTTCCAATGCTTATTTATGATCTTTTTGATCATATTAGATTCAGGGGTGTATGTGGTGACACATGTTATTTGTTTAGTGTCAGTTTTTTCCTTCGTCTGTAAAAGTGTCTCCCTGTTTGTATTACACGCAGTTTTGATGGTGTTTCTTGGATATTCCCGTCTAGCCAGATGGGTCGTAAGCTCAGAAGCCTGTGTTTTAAAATCTACCAGCTTGCTGCAGTTACGTCTGAGTCTTAAATATTGCCCATAGGGCAGGTTGTCGCGTAGTGCTTTGGGATGGAAACTACTGAAAAGTAGCGTGCTATGACTATCAGTCGGTTTTTTATAAGTCCTTGTTTCCAACCCTGTGGTGGTACGACTTATTAAGAGATCCAGAAAGGGTATTTCCTGTTCTGAGGTGTTGGCAGTAAAGCGTAGGAAAGTGTTCAAACTGTTGACCCATGCAACGAACAAGGGTATTGTATTTAGGTCTCCTTTCCAGAAGACCAAGACGTCATCAATGTAGCGTCGCCAAAGGACGACATGGTCCTTGTACATGTTGGTGGCCGGCAAGATGTGTTTGGCCTCAAAGTCCGACATATAGAGACACGCCAGACTAGGGCGAACGTGCTCCCCATGGAAGTCCCTTGGGTTTGATGGTAAATCAGCTCCTCAAATTGAAAGTAGTTTTCAGTTAGTGCAACATGTGCACATTCCATAATGAATGAGATTGGTGTAGAGGCTACCCATTCAGTAGAGCGTAGTATTTCCTCTACTACCTCTAATGTGGCCAGTTGTGGAATGTTGGTGTAGAGGGCCTCCACATCCAGGGTTATTAAAGCATCCAGATGGGGGCCCTCTTTGTTTTGTATGTCTATGGTGTTCAGAACATCTCTAGTGTCTTGTAGAAATGTTGGGGTCTCTTTTACTAGAGGCCTGAGGAATTGGTTGCAAATTCTCGACAGGGGTTCCAACACTGACCCGATCCCTGACACAATGGGCCTCCCTGGTGGTGGTAGGGTATCCTTGTGAATTTTTGGCAAGGTGTAGAAGTAAGGGATACGGGGGTTGTCGTTCATGAGGAATTCCGATTCATTTTTGGTAATCCATCCTTGTATAAGGGCTTCCATCACTAAGGACCTGACTTTGATGGTAAGTCGTGTGGTCGGGTCTTCTCTCAGGGGGGTGTAGTATCTTCTGTCATTTAACTGCCGGAGGCACTCAGTTCTATAGTCCGTAGTGGACATGATGACGATTGCTCCCCCTTTGTCTGCCTCCTTTATAGTGATAGATTTGTCATTGGACAGATTTCTAATGGCTTCATTTTCCAGTCGTGAGGTGTTGTGGAAAGCTCCCTTGGTCTTCAACATCCTGATGTCCTTAAGGAATGCCTTTTCAAAGGTCAGAACCTCAGGTGGCATCATTGCAGCAGTCGGTGTAAAGGTCGAGGGTTTGCGGAGTCCAGTGTCCCTAGGTGCGGACTCGGCTTGATCTGTAAAGAAACTCCTCAGACGGACCTTTCTAAAAAAGTCATGGATCTCACAGTGGGTTCTGAAATCATCTATGGCTGGTGTGGGTACAAACCCCAGTCCCTTCTGTAGGACCTTTTCTTCCGTCGCATTCAGTATCCGGTCAGAGAGGTTCACAACTAGTTTTTCTTGCCCGTTTGGCTCCTGAGTTCCATCTGCAGTTGGTGTGGTTGGTCCTGCCATTGCACCTGCTTGCGTGAGTTGTTGCCTCCTCTTCTTTTTCCTCTTCCCCTGCCCCAGCCTCTGCCTAAAAAAGGTTGTTGGTGGAAGGGGGCGAATGGGGGTTGTGGGCCCTGTTGGTAACCTGGAAATTGCCAAAGTGGGGGTCCTTGGAAAGGTGGCATACCATAGCCAAACATCTGATTGGGTGGACCTCGTTGGTAGTGCTGTTGTTGGCCGTTCCAGCTATCCGTACTGGAATTACTGCTGTAGGAAGATGTCCTTCTGCGTGTAGATGTGTTGTCGTCTGAGGAGTTGTCATCTTGTGGTTGTTGGAAGTCCTCTCTCAGGTACGGGTAGGTCTTCTCCTTGCTAAACCGGCTAATATCCTTTTGAAGTTTAGAGATTATTTGCTTCATTAGGAATTCCTTGTTGTCTGCTATTTCATTATTTACTTCCGCAAGTTTAGTTTTGAAAGCTGTTATGGTGATGCTTGCTTTTAGCGCACCCTCTGCTATTGATATTTTGATGATCAATTCGTCAGCCAAGCGTTTGGCTGTTTTGATTATTAAAATCAGCCAGTCCCTAGTGCACTTCCAGGCAACTAGGGACCATTCTTCCTTAAATTGTTTATCCTCCAGGAAGATTCTTGGCATGTTGGACACAATAAGACCAATAGGTGCTATGTTCGCATGCAAGTATTCGGTCATTATTGCGCCGTGCATTATTATTTTCATTAGTTGGTGTTTCATATTGGCAATCGAGTTCCAATCGCCACCTTGGCTTGTGGAGGCAGCAGCTCCATCTGGGTCTAGCAGAGAAGGTGCCCTCAAAATTTCGGTCACCAACATTACATTACATTACATCTCTCCTCGCATTAGTAGGTTACTCACACCATCTAGACTGCCTTATATGCTTATTGTAATAGCGACACCTGAAATGGCCATGTATAAAAGGACAATTTACCCTTCGCCTTATAGTAGTTGGCGACTTACCTACTTTCAGGGTTACTTAAAACACCACACACGCAAGTTTATCAAAAAAGCTGTATTGAAAATGAAGTACTATTAGATATAACCCCGAAGAATGGCCGTCGTCCGCTACAACCTAGTCCTTCTGGCTGGTACTCTATAACGAAACACACTGAAACCTTTACGCTGGTGGGCAGAGCGCACGCAAGTCTTTTTCAATAAAGCTGTATTGAAAATGAAGTTCCATTAGAAATACACCCAAGATGGCCGCCCTCCGCTACGGTCTAGTTATCTTGGCCGGTACGCGATGACGAATCACACTTATACCTTAACGCTGGAGGGCAGAGCCACGGGAGCCAGTGAAGGGGTAGGAGCTCCGCTAGTTGCGCGCCCCTCATATGTGAGTACCTATCAAAGTTACATGAACAATCGAGAGTGTTGTAACAAGATACCGGTAAGACGTTGCTTATGCGTAAACGCTAGCGGCTGCCCGCCGGTCCTTGTTATTTGTTTTTCAGAGTCGAGCAACGAAGTGCTCTCATGGCTATCCCGTCCGTTTGTGACCTCATTACTAGGGGTGAGTTGTTGTGCCAAAAAATGCACTAATGGCATGTAATGGATATCGCTAAATAGCTAACAACACGCCATTGGTATAAGCTCACAACGCCGCTGAACACGGGGGGTAAAAAACAAGCCACGCGCTAGAATTCTGCTGCATGCTCAGAGCAGATTACCACAGATACCGTGAGCGCTTTGAAACGGGTCAATGCCCACATTTTAACGGCACAAACTATGTCCCCACGATAGTTTTTTCACATCACTACATGTGCACACTCGTTCGGATGGTGTGTTCCTATTTGAATATGACGTGATGTGCACCGAGTCATAATTGTTTTAGTCTTTACCCACGAATAGTTTATCCACCGATATTATCCCTCTTGGCAAAAACAAGCCCACACATGTAAGTCACTGCACCATTGGTGGATATTATCGTTTTCCAGACCAAGTTATGGAACTTTAATAGTTTGTATCTCTTACAGGTCTCACCTATCCAGGTCTTCAATCCTGGAACATCGTAAGCAACGCTGGTGACAAATACGGTACTCAGCACCGGCCTTGCGGTAGTGTTAGAATTTAGGAGAACTTGACTCCGGTAGACACTGGTCCTGAAGAATTGCCGATTAACCCGTTAGGGGCAATAGGCAAGAAACATGTCGACCACATGCACATACTAGACCCTGTAGGATCATTAACTCCGGACAGGGCTCAAGCATTTTTAGTTAGGTTAGTACACCCCACGAATAAAATTTGTTCCATATAGGGCAGTTCTAAAACCTATTTTAATCCACAACTCACACTCACTTCACTACCTTGACCACTTACCCTCACTCACCAAATGGCTGTCTCTTAAAAGATCTCCGGCAAAGAGCCCCTTCGCGGGAGCCTGTTGGGCATTGCAGCGCCGGCCCGACGAGGAGCACAGCCCAATGATGAAGCATGACATCCTTCGGGGTGTGTGAGGGCAATCCATAAGAGACCTGTTCACTCCCTCTCTCTCCCCTTAGGAACTGCACATTCTTTTGATTTACGAAATCCGCGAGTCTGCACCTCTCTGCACCCGTCACTCATGGCCCGAGTTAGAGTGGCCCAACACCACGAGGAGGTCTCCCTGGCGATCCTGACCCGATATCCAGTGATCCCAGACCTTCCTCAAGACTCCAGCTGACGCCTGGAGCCTCAATCCGGAAGTTCCCCCCAAACGAGACCAGGAGCTGGTAAGAAGATCCGACCCTAAAAGACACCACTGCACCTGACGCCCCACGGCCTTGGGTGGCCCAACTGATGGTGTCTAGCCAACCCCCAGCATCCCAACCTACCTCTCCAAGTGGTGGTCACACCCAGAAGACCTTCGTCCCCGAGCCTGCAGTGTGTTTGCAAACCGGAGAATCCCCATTGAAAGTAACGGGGCACCCGACGACAAACCAGCACCCTGCCCCCGGCCGCCCTAGTGCCGCTGAGGGCGCATCTATGGTGCTATCTTGAACCCCCATTTGCCCTGAGCTTAAGTCCAGGAGCTCTGCTCCCACAACCTTGTGGCCTGCTCAAGAGCAGCCATCAACCGTAGGCCCCCTATCCCCCATTGGATAACATTGGGCCTCAGCACTCTGCACCCGTGCGCCCTAGTGCCGCTGAGGGTGTAACAAGAGTGCATCTTTGACCCTGGGGGACCCCTTAGTATAACCCCAGAAACCCAACTCCCACAAAAAGTACTTACCTGTTAACCGATAACACTATTTCCTCCCACAGGATAAAATTGACTGTGTTCTGTGAAAAGGTTTCTACGTGTGGAGTTGGAAAATCTATAAAAGTCTCTAAAACTGTAACCAAATAACCAAAAGGCTTTTACTTACCTGTTTACAGGAAATGTCCAAGTGCAGTATCCAGGTATACTACACTGTGTAAGAAGAGTAATCTGTAAAGTAATCTACTTGACATCCTATTGAAAAGCCAATACAAAGTATATGTACAATATTCCAAAGCATTGCATTACCAGTGATTCTACTGTAATCAAACCAAAGTATATTTACAACTGCAATTCAAACTGTATTATTACTGCAAAGTATAAATCACTTACCTGTGCCAGGCTTGCTTAGTTCCAGGAAATAAAATAACTAAAAGAATATTTTTATGCAAACTAAGAGTTCAGTCTTTGAGTGTGTGACAATCATTTGCTGATTGAGTGTGTACAACAAATGCTTAACACTACCCTCTGATAAAGCCTCACGGCTCACCCACACTACGACAAATAGGGAGTAAGGTGCTATCTACTTTTACCTCTGCCTACCTTTGGGGTTCCACTGGACTCTGTGCACACTATACCTCACTTTGGTATAGTATATACAGAGCCAGCTTCCTACACTAGGCAAGAATACTTTGGCTCGACCCTTTCCAATAAAAAACACATAACATAGGTGCATAAACGTCCACAAAGAAACATGCTTGGAATTTTGTTCCTACCGTTAATGCAGGCTGTCCACTTCCTTTTCCTCATCAGCTATTCAATGTTTATTGCTGAGTAATCTTCATGACATATTAAATAGCTACAAGTATTAGAAATATCCATTCTAAACAAACATCTAATTTTTAGAAAGTCAGCAAAAGCTTTGTATTTATGAGCAAGGCAATTTTGCAAAAAAAAGAAAATTTGTAAATATTGTACTTAAAATAGTTCATATATTGCTCTGAAGCCCTTGGGTCCATCAGTACCTTAGAAACCGACGAAATAAAAATAAATTATGAAATGGGACTAATCTGCATTGCTTAAAATATAAAAATATCCATTAAAAATCTTTGATTTATTTTAGAAAGAAACAACAAAAACTTTATATGTATAAGCAGGCTATGTAAAATTGTTCAAAAATAAAACGTTTTACTTTATTTTTAAATACTATGCATGCCACTCAATACAGTAGAAAACGGTTACATAAAAATAAATTATGAAAATAAATAAATGTACATTTTAAGAAAATATCCCTTCAAAACCAATATATTTGTAAACACAAACAGCAAAATTATTTTAAATAACATTATTTAAATACTTTGCATGCCACTCTCAGGCCCTTTTGCCTGTCAGCCAGCACAGTAGAAAACAGTTAAATAAAAAGAAATTATTAAAATAAAGAAATGTATATTTTAGGAAATTTCAAAACAATCTGATATTTTTAAACACAAACAATTTTTTAAATACTTTGCATGCCAATCTCAGACTCTTGTGCCTGTCAGTACAGCAGAAAACTGTTAAATAAAAATAAATTATGAAAATAACTAAATGTTGTACATTTGAAGAAATATACCCTCAAAACCAACATATTTTTAAACACAAACAACAAAAATATTTTAAATAATAATAAAATATGAAACACATATATATAAATTCACAGATACATAAACACACTTATATAAATACATATCAGCTGTACAGGAGTTGTATGAATATTAAATGGAATGAGTAAATTGCCAACAGTACTTTCTAATGTTATCAAACAAAACAAACCTAGCTATAAACACCTGAAACTATGACCACACATCAGATTCATATTTTTTATTCATATAGAAAGTTTGCTCGTCGATCTTTAATTTAAACAAACTTTTCGATTTTTCTTTTGTTGAATTCTGGTATTTCTTTTATTTGCTCTTCTTCCATTGATAGCATGGCCAATTCATTAAGTCTAGCTTGAGTTATTGTGTTTCACAAAAAAAATGTTACCCCCTCAGACTCTGCTGTTGTCATAGGTGTAGTAATGACAACTCTTAAAAGCTTTATGGTCTCAGAAAAAAACTTCTGTAAGTTGTTTTCACACAAAAAGTTATATAAAGCCAGGGCACCACAAGTAGCCATACAAGACTGAAAGTTCTGCACGCAATCTATCTTTGTCTAGAATAGGATATGCTTCTACCGTTTCTGCGAATGCCTCGGCTGGGACAGATTTGGCATGTCTTTCAAAAAGGTCACTTTGCAATAGTGTTACACTTACAAGATGCTTTGTGAATGCAAAGAGCTCTCTAGCATGGACCACAATAGTGTCACAGACTTCTTTTGCCTCTTGGGTAAAGGTATTTATTTGCAGACTCAGGTTTACAAATTTAGATTTCTGTGGCAGTGTAGAATCCAAACTGTCAATGGATTCTCGTACTTTGGTGATGCTTGTCACAAAGTCTGTTGTAGCTTTCTGGACAAACACAGTGTCAATGTTTCGCTTTTGCAATTGATTATATAAAATGCCTACGTGGGGCATTATGCTATGAAAAAGAAACAGAAAGAATATAATGTTCTAGTAAATCCCTTAGCTTAACATATAGTATTGGACTCAAAATCACCACTGTTTGCAATGGTTGTCATACATTCAAGAAGATATTCTCTGTATTCATAAATTATGTTTATTGCTCGAACATTGAAGTTCCAGCGAGTTGCAGACCCTCTTGGAAGTCTTCTTGAAACAATTTGTTCAAGAATATCAGTCCTTTTCGGGGAACGTGCAAAAAAAGCTGTTCTACCACCCACCTCTGAAAAGAAAGTTTTGACTCTAGATATTTTGGAGGAAGCCTGTTCCATGATTAGGTTAAGTTGGTGGGCATAGCAATGAATATAATGTGCATTTAGGTACACATCCCTGACTTTCTCTTGCACCCCACCAGTTGCACCACGCATGACGCTGGCACCATTGTAGGTTGAGCAATTACTTTTTCTTTAACACATTGCTCAGGTAAAACAATGTTTAATTCATTAAGAATGGCTGAGGCAATTGTTTCTGCAGATGAGTCTTTTAGATGTGTGAAACAATAAAATCTTTCAGCTACCTTGCAATTTCTATCAATGTAGTGAAAGACCAGAACTGACTGTGTCTTAGTAGAGACATCAGTTGTATCATCATATTGGATAGCCACATAATCAGTGCTTCTCAACTGCTGTGTAATAGATTCTCTTAATACTTCTAGCATACAGTCCAGCAATTCATTCTGAATAGTTTTAGAAGTGTCTTTAAACACTGTGGCTGTTTTTAAATGTGTTTCCATAGTACTGTCAATGCTGGAGACAAAATCAACTAGGCACATGAACACGCCAGGATTTAGAGACTCTTCAGTTTCATCATGGCCTCGTAATGCCAATTCAAAGGCACCACAAAAATGAATACAGTCAATCAATTGTGATAAAATGTATCGTTTTTTATCCACTTCTGAATTATGTTATATTACTCTCACACGGCATGCTTCATTCAATTGCTGTACAATGTCCGATTTTCCAAAAAGGGATAATTTCAACATATTTGTCAAATGGGTTTTACAGGAATCATGTTCTTTTATTTTTTCAGCCAGAAGCTTTAGGTCAGTAACTCTTTTTTTTGTCCAGGTATATTCACCTCCAAAGAGTAAGCAAGGGAAACAGAATAAAGCATTTTTAGAAGCGCTACCAGTAAGCCATTCCATCCTATCATACCATGTTCTGGCAAACCGAAGTATGTAACCCTCCCCCTATCTTTTGCAGACTGCTCAATTTAAATTCAGGTTTATCAGCTCCTAACGTTTTCACTTGCAGTTTATCTGCATGTGTCAAGCCCAAAAATTGGTTTATGAGTAAACTGTCAAATGTGTCCATTGTGTCCAGCAATAGATGAGACTGGAAATAGAAAACCTAGCCTGTTTTTAAATATTCCCTCAGATGAAGACACAAAAACTATATTACGCAAAATACTAAATAAACACTAAAATGAATTGTCATGCACACACAAAAACAGCAATTAGTCATCCATCCTCATTCTGACAGGAATGCAACTGCAGCAGGACATGAAGCTGTCCCCCAAGCGGTATAGCCTTGTAACTATTTGCAGATTTTCTCCCGGGATCCTGATAATAATTAAAATATGGTGTAAGCTTTGAGGCTAGGTGCCATTGCATGCACAACACCAGTGACAATTGAAAAGCTTGAGCATGTCAATTCAGTGATCTGCCTAGAATGTAAAGGGTGTATTCAAATTAGGGGGTCCTTTAATTACTATTATAATGATAAAATAACTGTATGTTAGGAGTAAACCTAAAACAAAGTACTTATAAATTTGGACTAGACTTTAGATAGCAAATAATACAAAACTTATTGAAAAGTTTCTTAAAAAGCATAAGGCTCTCATTGAGCAATACCCTTTAAAAGAGTTCTAGGCAGATCTCTGATATATCCAGTACTCATCTATACCAAGCACAGCAAAATAAATGTATATTTTTCCAATTAAGAGTGAAACATTGCAGGTAGACCATTTTGATATTCTCCACATTTTTGAACGGAGCTATATTACACACAACACAGACTATAATTACAGCCTATAGACAGTGCTAGTCCTATCAGTGATCGTATTACTAAATGGACTGCAGTCACACGGTCACAACACATTAGATAGATTTTATATATCCTACTCACTGTACATACTGTGTGTGCAGTAAAAATATTGTGGTGGAAAAAGTAGACTGTAAAACATCTGTGTCAAAAATATTGTCAACTGAAAAAATAGAACGAAAATAAGTAGTGGCTTAAAACATGGTAAAATGTCATGCATTATAGAGCAAACGTAAGTGTCCTGGGAGCAGGGGTATGGGTGGAAGAAGGGGGCATGAGACTAGCACTGCATTTTTATAATTCAGGGAAGGTTAGCGTTAATGGATAGTTGAGGGATTATAGGGTAGCACTAAGGAGTAGTAGAGGGTTATTATAATTCAGGGTAGCATTAAAGAGTAGTAAAAACTTTTAAGCATCAAGAAAGGATAGAATTCAGCGGCGGTTTGGGGTTTTAAGGCTTTAGGGATGAGAAGCATTAAGGGATAGTAAGGGATTATTAGGCTACAGTTAGATAAAAGAAAGAGTGCATACTATAATAAAAGATTTAAAAATCAACATTTTTGGAATTGTCATAGTTAATAAAGAAGAACCCAAAATGATTCCCTTGAAAGTTTGACTCGCCACAACCTCATACTCTCTGCACTGTACTGCTAAGATAAACCAACAGGCCTCCACATCTAAAGGCACTTCCTCAATTGACCAAACAGTTGGCACCCATATACAGCTGAATGTGGACCTTTGCGGTAAATAGAGAAGCATGTCCTACCTTGTGGCCGGAGGTCGAGGAAAAGGAGGCTGAGTTTCGATCAAGGTCCTGTTGCAGCAAAGCCGGAACCACCACTTGTCCTCTTTCAATGTCTCTCAGTACTAATCTTGAATGTGACTGTATTACGACCAGTCTTAACTCCAATTTCTCATGTGCTAAAGGATGTAAACAAGAATTATTACCAACAATTACATTGCATTCATGTAATGTTTCTAGCAAATGTGCTCCCTGTACAATACTGTTTTATGCAAAACAAATAAACATGAACATTTAAAATAATACATTCTGGTGGTTTTTAAGAGAATGTGCATGAGGGCGAGTGAGCTCCTGGGTCTCTGCAAGCATGATGATGTGTGAAAGTTTGTGTAGAGTTGCATGTTTCTGCAAAGAAGTGCATGCACATGTTTAAACATGAATCTATGTGAAAAAATTTGTGTGTATGTTTGAGTATGTATGCATTGCAGTGAGTGCCTGTGGCGCTGGGCCTGAACTCTAGAATTCTGTTGGTATAGTGAGTAGAGGTATGGGAACACCTCATGTGACTAGAGGAGGGATGGTGAGTTTAGGTTTTACAACGGCTACATTCAGGGGGCTGGAGAGCCAGGGGACAGGCAAGCCAGTGATAATTTCCCAGCAACCGGACCCCAATGTTGAAAACATTCGGCACCAAGCCCACTGGCCCGTCAAAGAAGCCTATAGTCCAGCACCTTTCTGAAAAACAACAGTAGGCAAAGTGCCACCCCTTGTATCTACGTGGGGCACTGTCTGCCAGCCAGGTCTGGAATTATTTTTGTTTATGACTTTGCACTGACTGAAGAAAGTGTTTTACACTCAGGACAACTACCAGTTTGGCAAGAGATTGGTGAATATATTTTTCCACAGTGCACTTACTGGCAGAGCGCTCGCTGCTTAAATGCAGCTACTCAGCACGCAGGGTGGACAGGGCCCAGGGGTGCTATAGTTTGAATGAATGCTGCATTCTAGTGTGGTGACGGTGACACCAGCACTAGTCTGACCACTGATGCGTGGTACTTGAAAGGACTGCAAATGTGGAAAGTGAATGCTCTTCAAAATTCAAAACAGTGTTTCTTTTTAACATTTGAAAGCTTTGATATTATCAAGTCAAATTATAGCACCACACTGAGAAGACTTTATTAAAAGTGATAGGAAGGAGGGGCTGACACCTACACCTGAATAGGGCTATGCCTGTCCCCACACAAATAGCTGCATATCCACCTGTAGTGTGTCTGGTGCCAGGGAAGGAAGGGCAGGGACCTTTCGAGGATCAAAGGCCTCTTTTGTTGTCTCCTCCACTTCAAAGACACATTTTGGTATAAGTACTGGACCTGTGACACCCCCAAGTTAGTTCAGTTTGGGGTCTGGAGGAGACTCTGCAATTACGAGGAGCTACGCTGCCTTTGTCACTTGATTTGCTGAGCTGACCTGCTGCCTGCTGATTGCTGTGCTGCCAGGAGTGACTGTCTCTTTGCACTGTGCTCTGCTGTGTTGGCCTGCTCCCTGCTACCTTTGCAGTGAGGGACAACTGCCCTCTGTATCCCACAAGTTCCCAAGAAACTCCAAGGGCTTGTTGGCTTGCCTCCTCTTATGGAAGAATCAGGGCCATAAAAGACTTCGGTGTACCCAGACCGAGCACTGCATGCAAACCAACATCTGCTGCGGGGTATTTGCATGTGTTATTGGGCCACGAGACACACTCTCACAGTATAGCCACCTGCTGTGTTGGCGCCCGATCACCTTTTGCTACTAGTTGCACTCGAGATTGCCGTTTTTTAAGATACCGCAGCTTCGCGGTGTATCCCTATCCCCTCAGTCAGCACTGGGAGCACCGAGCAGCAGTGGGTGCAATCTGGTTGCCTAGCAACCACAACCAGCTGAGCGTGAACTCTCCAGGCTCTTCGGGCCGAAGATTCACAAGACTGCCTCTACTGTGGCTGAACCCCAGCCCTGCCTGCCTCTGTGCCACTTACCAACACGGGCCCCGTGTGTGAGGCACGCCGACACAGCAGTATGGAGCCATAGACCTGCCTGTGCTCCTGCAGCCATGCCGGAGCTTAACTGATATTCCTGCCACATGGACCTCGTGTACAAGACCGCCGACATTCGAAGTAGCAACTCCATGTCCCAGGTACTGTCCCAAGGGCCTGCGCAGCCGGACTTCAACCCCCACTGCATCGAAGACACTTGAGGGGAGAAAGTACTCTGCTGCATTCCAGTCTCCTCCTTTCCAAGGCGGAGGCGGCTGGTGGGATCATTTCAGGATTACTGTAACTCCCTTAATGGGAGCACCTGCATCTTTCTTGAGCACTGTGATCCCCCAGGAGAATGAGCTATTAACTTTACAACTGGCATAACTCTTGATATTCTGATTAGATTTTTGTCGTTTAGGCCTGGTTTTAATTGATAAAGATGGCCTATTTTCCTACAACTGGTGTGGAGTTTTTTGTGGTGTATTTCACTGTGTTACTTTACTATGTGTTGCACAAAGACTTTATACATTGCCTCTTTGTAAAGCCTGCCTGCTCTGCGCCAAGCTACCAGATGGTGAGCACAGGTTATCTTACATGTGTATCTGAATTAATCTGACTAGAGTGGTGGGTTCTGCCTGACTTAGGTGTATGACCTAGCCAACCAGAATCCCCATTTCTAACAGGGACACATTCAGCAGCATCTGCACGTCTGCTTTCATTCTGAGCAGCAATGTGCAGGCGGGGGGGCTTATCAGATTTCAGCTGGGCCTATAACAAAGGCCGAAGTTAAGAGGCCATCAGGCCTCCTTTTGTTCCAGTATTCTGGCTGGGAGCTATCTGGAGCCTCACACCTAGATGCAAATGCTTTGACCGAGGAGAAACGGCTGCCCTCATCCTCCTAGACCGCTCAGCCGCCTTCAACACAGTTTCCCACCACACCCTCTGTGCAAGACTCTACGACGCAGGCATCCGCGACAAAGCCTTGGATGGATCCGCTCCTTCCTCACCGGCCGAACAAAGAGAGTCAGACTTCCACCATTCAACTCAAAACCCACAGAGATCAGCTACGGAGTGCCTCAGGGCTCCTCCCTGAGCCCCACCCTCTTCAACATCTACATGGCCCCACTTGCAGCCATCGTCAGAAACCACGGAATCAACATCATCTCCTACGTCGACGACACCCAGCTGATTCTCTCCCTCACAGACGAACCCACAGCTGCCAATACCAACTTCCACAACGGGATGAAGGCAGTCACCACCTGGATGAAGGACAGCTGCCTCAAGCTTAACTCAGACAAGAACTAAGTCCTCATCCTGGGACCCACCCCCCCAATGCTGTCACAACCTCTGCCTGGGACGACTCCTGGTGGCCCGCAGCACTTGGACCCCCCCGACACTCACTGACCACACACAAAACCTTGGCATCTTCCTGGACTCCTCGCTCTCAGTGAACTGCCAAATCAAAGCTGTTTTGTCCTCCTGTTTCCACATGCTCCGCCTACTTCGTAAGATCTTCAAGTGGATCCCCACCGAGTACAGGAAAACCATCACTCATAGGCTCATCAGCACTCTAGCTGGCACCACCCAGAATCTCCCAAAAAAACTGCAGAACATCCAGAACACCTCCGCCAGACTCATCCTGAACATCCCATGCCGCAGCCAAATCACCAGCCACCTGAGAGACCTTCACTGGCTACCTATCAACAAAAGAATTACCTTCAAGCTCCTCACGCATGCCTGAAAAACCCTCCACAACACCAGACCTGCGTACCTCAACCACCACTTCTCCTTCTACACTCCCACCAGACATCTCCGCTCCGCCCAACTGGCCCTGGCCACCATCCCGCGGATCCGCAAGACCACTGCTGGAAGAAGATCCTTCTCCTACCTCCCTACCTCTGCACCTCAGGCAATCACCATCGCAGCGGTAATTCAGGAAGGACCTCATGACCTGGCTCTTCGACTGAACCGCAGATCCCCTCCCCCCCCACTCAGTGCCTTGAGACCCTTACGGGTGAGTAGTCGCGCTTTATAAAAAAAACTGTTTGATTGATTGATTGAATGCAATGGAGGGGAAAGAAAGGCTCACAGCTTATCACTTCAAGAGAGACTTGCTTTTGACTTTGTTCAGTCCCTATATATAAGATATGCTTGCACTATATTAATGCAATATAAGCTGGCTTGTTACAGTATTTACACAAATAACAATTTAAATACCACTATTTTATTTTTATTTATTTTTATAGTGCTACTCATCCATATGTAGGGTGTCAGAGCGCTTTAGATCACATGTACACATATATTGACAATAAATCATGAGTGTGTAAATCAATGTACAGGTTGTGTTACATAAGTTAGTGGAGGGTTACAAGGTGTAAGAGTCACATGTCGTGTACAGCTCACTGTATATTAGAAGGATCACAATTTATGAACTGTAAATGACAAAATTATCTCTGTGTTAAAAGCAGTAACCCACTTATCTAGCTACATAAAATAAAAATCTGTCATCTGCATATTACATGATCTGCTTTGCATGAGACATATTAACCCTCTATGCTACTTTGATTCAAAACTGGGATGGGACTAGATAAAACAAAGATCACTCAAGCAAATGCACTGACCCCCAGAGTTATTATTCATTGAGATATTCTGGGCACACAAAGATCTCTACAACAGGTGCCTTCACCCTATACAATATAAATTCAGACTTTGCAAACAATTTAACAGAATAGATTTAATGCCACGTTTCTCCATGTTGCAAGTTTATTTATGGCAGAGCTCAAATTCACTCATGATACTAGACCTGCTAAACAAACTGTGCAATATGCTAAAATAATCAAAAAGTAAAATATTTAAACAATGCAAACATTGCAAAAATAATTAAAAAGTAAAATATTTAATATTTCACACTTACCTTATCAGTCAGCTTCGGTCCCAGTCAGTCAGCCGGTTGATGAGTCCAGGTCAGGGTTGGTGTCAATGCTGGTTGGTGGCCTCTCCCGTTGCCTTCGTGTCCTCTCAGCTAGAGTTCAGAGGAGCTGAATGTGAAAGCTCTACTCTGTGCAGTATGTGACTCCACCTCACAGGGTCATGAGTTAAGTCTCATGACTCTGTGACGTCAGGTCAAATGTGTGGAGAGCATTTAAAAAAAATACAGAGTTACTACAATAATCAAAGCACAATACAAAGTGCAATGATTACTGTAATAATAAAAAAAGAAAACCCTACCTTTCCCAACTCGTCACAGAGATTGGTGGGGTAAGTTATGCTTGACCCCACCCCATCCAGTGACGACTTGTGAAAGGACGGGGTGAGGGGGTTGTCCTTGCCAGCCCAGCTTAGCTTTGCCTTTAATTCAGCCTCGGAGGTACAGGGCTTATACTGTACCCGCCCGTGGCTGCCTGGAAATATGACGCTGCCTGGCGTCATTTGTGGGCGGGCCCCCAAAAGGGCCAAAACAGTGACTACATGGCTGGCACCATGTCAGCCCGGTTTGTTTATTAAAGTTTTGCGCATGTATCACAACTTTGCTGGAAACCTACCTGCCTGTCCTGCCTGATGCAGTGACGCTCATGTCTGACTCGGAGCGTCGCAGACAGGCAGGCGGCAGGACTCGGAAGTCGGGCACGCTTCCCCATTTGTTTTAAAATGGCAAGTAACATTGCTACTGCTGTTACTTATCATTTTAAAAGAAATGGGCAGTGCGGTTGCCGGCGGCGCTGTAATAGGGAGTGAGCAGCCCCCCCGCCCCTTACAGGAAACCGCTGCTATTTTGTGGGTGAAGGACTCACCTTCTAAAGTTTCAAGATACACTTCAAAGGCTTCTTTCCATTGTTTCCAATCTGACTCAGGAGCTGTTGGATTCGGTGAAAAAACTGAGGATGGTACTATTGAATGCTGCATTTTAACAGTACAAATATTTCACTGGATACTTAGGAAAATATGCTACAGGCAAAAGGCTACATATTTTACTACCAGACTGTTGCTTACAAGTAGATAAGAATAGCCTCTTATAAAGTAATGATTATAAAGTACAATGAAAACCTGGTGTGCCTGTCACCATGAGTACAGGAAAATCTCTGTTGTGCCTTTCACCGCTTGTACAGGCATGCAAGTTTGCAAAACAATTGTACCATAAATATGGTCCAGGTGTGCCTGTCACTGTATGTGCAAACTTTCTCCTCATCAATGCTCTGCAATATTGGTGTGCCTATCACCGATTGTGAAGCTAGCAATGCATGGAAAATACCCAATTAGTCTGGTGTGCCTGTCACCATATGTACAGGCTTGAATTATCTCCCATGGTGCAATATGCAGCTTCAGGTGTGCCTGTCATTGATCGTGAAGATTAGAACTGCATGCATAATGCCCAAATCAAAATGGTGGTTACGCTGAGCGTTTCAACGTGGTGACTTGCATTCACCTCCCTTTGATGCACGCTGAACAATGATATGTGCGTTCACTGCCCAATACAAAATGGCGGCTACATTGGGCATTTAAGCGAAATGATTCGCTTTAGCCTCCTTTGGATGTGCGCTGAACAATGATGTGCATGATGAGAATGTGACCACGCATTCCTCTGTCGCGCTCCAAAAGGCAACACACACACTGCTCCATGCTCCTCCCTTCAGGCAGCATTGACCTCAGCAGCCCCGTGCGGAAGATGAAGGAAAACGGACTCACCGAAATTCATTTGAAATGAACACAGCTCCAGTGACAGGCAACACAGGTAAATGTTTATTTAAGATAACATGTACAGCAGGACAATAAGGAACAACAGCCTCTGCCTCCAACACTCCTCTTCCAACTGCCACCACCACATTCTACTGCTCTTCCCAACATTCCTTAACCATGGTGACTCCAACACTCCATAAACACTGGAATGTAAAGACCCAACACATCCTTCACCTTATATCACTAAAAATTAAAACTAATATTCGTAAAGACCTAACAGAGTGCCTCAAAAATGATATGGTCAAAGCCCTACTAAAAAAAGCCCAGAATTGCATGGAGAACGTTTGCTCTATTCCCTGCCTCTTCATCCCTTTGAAGCTGAATGTGAGATGTGCATTCTCTAAACTGAGAAACTACATATTTACCCACAATGTCCTGAGGTTTCCTCAGTCAGTCTTCCATTCAGAGTGTACCACTGTAACAGTAGCTGAGAACTTAGAGGACGAAGACTGCCATATCCTTGATATTAAAGAAGGCATTTGCTACTGGGTGTCACCTAAACATCCTTGAAACTTTAGAATGCTGAATCAGTACCGATGACACAGGTGCATGAACTGTTAGCATCTTGCTGACAAAATCATGCTTCATGAGTCAAAATTGCAGTTTCCTCTGTCCCTCTCCAAATGATGTTTTCTGTCCCACCAGACCCATTGTAAGTATTGCCCTTCACTGCTTACACTGATCTTTAGGGCAATCAGATTTCCAACAATAACCTCTCAAGAAATCAATCTGTGGATGCCTCTCAACAACATTTCAAAGTATGTGATGAACAAGACATTGTCGAGTTCTCAGGTACCTACATAAGAGCACAAGGCAGTTATTAAAGCTATGTTTCTGTACAGTCTTGCTCTGGCAACACCTGTTTCATCAACTTTCCCAAATCCAGACTTGCCTCCTAATTGCCATACAATATGCTGCTGTCAGAATGTTCTCAGACACTCTCTGCTTTAATCATATCACCCCAACATTTTGCTTAGCACACTCTCGCTTGTAGCACAATATGTGTTCAAGATTCTATGCTTGTCTTTCAAAGTCATACAGTAAATACCCAACACTATCTGTTCAAGATACTAATTTCTCACATATGGCACAATATGCTCTGCGAGAATAAGCTACCTGTAATAATATCATGCTTTAAGAAACCTAATACCCTAAATTAGTCCTTATTGTGTGTACGCAACCATATGGAACTCTCCCTGACTCAAACTCTATCTGGCATCATCGTTCGTTACATTCAGGGAAGCATTTAAATCCTGCCATTTCAAATATTCCTTACCTGCAGATAATAATAAAGTTATTGATCCATCCCTGTGACATCATCAAATTGTCCCAGGTAACCTGCTGGTATTCCTTTTCTGGCATCTCTGTAATGTTTGAGTTAGCCACCTGACCATACTCGCACACAGGATTTGAGTTAGGAGGACACACAGTCCCCCAGCATTACATACTTCCACTTTTGCCATTGTTCTTTAGCATGGTTCCGCTATAAATGAATGTCACCTCCTTATCCATTATGTCGATATGATTAATTCCACTCAAGGCCTGTCCACCTACATAGAGAGCTTCAGTATGTTTACAGTTGGTCTGCCCTTCCAATTCCAAAATGTACTGCAACATTTGCTGTGCTTTCAAAGGCACCCCTTTGCGCTATAGCCAACCTTTTTTTGTCTCTCCATGCCCTCAATTTCGACACTACTTGGCCCTCATGCGATGTGGAGCTTTTGAGAATCCTCTTTTCTTGCTCGCTCACTCACACTCTGTTCTGGAAGTACTATCTCATTGGTATCCCACTCGCACTATGTGGAGCTTTGGAAGTCCTGTCTTCTTGCTATCCAATTCACACTATGTGGAGCTCTGGCACCTCTATCATCTTGCTCTCTCACTAACACTGTGTAGACTTTGGGAGTCCTGTCTCTTTGATTTCCCACTCATGGTGTGTGGAGCTATGGAAGGCCTGTCTTCTTACTCTCCCACTCACACTCTGTAGTGCTCTGAAGGTCCTGTCTTTCTTCTCTCCCTCTCACACTTTGTAGAGCTCTAGAAGTTTGTCACCTTGTTCTCCCACTTACACTGTGTGGAGCTCTGGAACCCCTGTCTTCTTGCTATCCCACTCACACTATGGAGAACTCTGGGAGTTATGTCTTCTTGTTCTCCTACTCATGCTGTGTTGACCTCTGGATGGAAGTCATGTCTTCTTGCTATCCCACTTACTTCATTATCAATATGTGACCCTTCATGAAGCTCAAGGCTTGAGGTCTCCAGTCCCCTCACCCCTCTGGCCATTGAGGCCCACTGTAAACCCGCCAACCAGGGATCACAGTTGCTTTTGTAAATCTTCACTGCTTCTCCAGCACATTTACCCCTTAAGTACTCCATTTTCCTCCTTACAAATACTCAAACATCCTGAAATACTTAAGGTATATCTGTAATGCATGATGGATCATTACACTCATGTTTCCAATGCACAGGCACACCTGTCCTTTGAAAAGGACCTAATTACCTTCTTAGGACCAGATTACAAATTTTGGTGCTATTTATTGCACCTGATAAATAACGATCCCACGGGGTGCGTTATTTATCGGGTGCGATAAATGACAACTGTTATGAGCTGGTAGGGAATAACATGCTGATTTAGGTGTTTAACACACCAAAATTCCACATGATATGTTAAATACCATATGCTTTTCCCCTATTAAATTTCGACAGGTTTGATCTGCCAAAATTTAACAAAGTTGAGGTATTAAACACATCTGATAATTATTGGGTGCGTTAAATACCTACCAACTCATAATCCCAAACCGCGTGTAAACAGGGGTTTAGACACAGGTTGGAACATAGCAACTAAATTGTAATCAGGGTCTTAGTATTTGTATTATGTCCCCTTCCCTAGTGTGCCCAACTCCCTGTTGGGCCTGGTAAACTCTCTGAGAAAGATGATAAGTAGAACAAGTAAGTATAAAAGGAATATTAGCAGAAGATATAACTTTTAGGCATTTGAAGGCTAATTGAGTAGAAAGTTAGTAGGGCTACATGAGATAACTGTAAAGTTTAGGATGGGTAGTGTGTGTTCACCTGGGTACAATGAAATAGTAGGGTTTTGAAAACACGCATGGAAAGGGCCTGTTGCAGGCTTATACATGAAAGCGAGTCTTCGCTTATCACTCACAGACAATAAGCTCATTGATCATTTATTGCTAAATCTAGTGGTAAAACAAGACAATCATGTGAGAAAAATCACAAGCAGAAGAGCTTTGGTTGGGCCCACATGTTGGGAGCCAGGATTACATGTTCTGATTGGGCAGACGTTGTGTGCTTCCACAAAAAAGTGCTTGTCCTCCACACAGCTGTGATCATTCTGTTTATTTATCCAGATGCCTGAGTTTGAACTTTCAGGGGAACACATATGACACTGGAAAGCTGTTAAAGTGTCTTAGAAAACTAGATGATTTTTGGTGTTTTTCTCTGGCAGCAGCACAGATGGTAGGAGACAGTCATTAATCAACATGGATTTTTAGGTCAGGCTGATAGTGCAACTGTCATCAGACCTTTTTAATTTACACCAATATTATTCCACAGTTCTGTCCTTCCACACAAATATGTATCCATTCTCATGCTATCTACTTGTAATGCTTCACATTACCATACAACAATCCTTTAAAGCCAGACATATTGGCATTGCCAATGCTTGTTGCTACTGTTATTGGACCGTGTTGTACTCTGACTTACCACCACTTGACATCTGGACCATACCATGATCTGGTGCACTGGCTCAGGGAAGAGTTGTGTGCTGTGTTTTTAGCGCCTGAGGCATCTAAAGTTCATACATCTAACTGTGAATTTCTCTGAATCAATGCATAAATTTCAGACAGAACATGTGGGAAACGGTGAGGAAAGATTGAGGGCCATATTACGCGCATGATAGTCCATAGGACCACCGTGCTCGCGGTTGCAGTCCAACCAACGCCACACTGCGAGCCCGCCCGCAGTATTACGATTTGGGCAGTCGGACTGCCACTGGAACGTTGCGTCTGCTGGGGATACAAGATCCCACGGCGGCCGCACAGTGGTCAGGAGCAGGAATATGCTGCCGATGATGGTGTGGCACCGCCAAGCACATTCTGAGGTGCCCTCTCACTGCACTTTTTACGGTGGTGAACCCTCCATGAAAAGGGTGGCGGAGAGGCAACTAAGGGGGCCCCAACAGGGCCCCATGCTGCTCCTGGGCCTGGGGTTGCTTGCAGGGGGTACATGTTGTGCCCCCCTGGAATTGCACTCCTGTTCCTGCACGGTGTGGCATGCTTGCCACACCATGTAGGAACATGCTGCAGGTGCTGTCATGGTGGCGGGCTACATGTTAGGTTCTCCTATGAGCCTAACAGCCCACCACATTGAGACCACCGCAGCCCCACCCGCCCGACCAGGATTAAATTCATAATCAGGCGGGCGTGCACGCCATGGGTTTGGCGGTCCTCCAGAGGATGGAGCGGTGGCTGCGCAGCTGGAGTACCACCAAAGTCATAATAAGGCCCTGAGTCTCTTTGTTTCTGGCTTATGTTATATATATGAATGTTAGACACCTCAGAAGCAAAAACAACTGGTGCTCTGTGATGAACAAGTACAGCTCATCATGATATGGGCTCCTAGGCATCTCTAGAGAGGGGCCAGATGACCTAGTTCTGTTTGATGTGCTACCCCCCTTGTTCCTTGCTATCACAGCTGTTGAATATGTGAGGAGGCAGCACAGAAAAATACATTTTTAAAATGTTTAAACCTGACAGTATATATGTATGTATTTATCCATCTCATGAGCCTCCAGTCCATAGGTTTGGAATAACTAAGAGCCTCATTAATATGCATGCATCGTGTACTCTGACCGACCGCTGACAGACCGCTTACTCTGACATCCTTTCTCCGACCGCTGAGATGGTGGTCAGAGAAAAGCAGCAGCCATAGACCTGTACAGGGAGATCCAATCGCTGTCTGGATTACGATGTGCATTTCCGACGAGCTGACCGTGGCGGTCCGACCGTCTGCCTCGACTCTTCGGAAGCCAAGGATTTGGGGTGCATACTCACCCAAATTAGCTTCTCCTAGACAGTGTCCAGTGTGGATCCCTTGCTAAAGGTCCCCCCTAATCTGCGGCAGCTGAACCCCAAAGACTATGACCCTGTGGGTGCCGGAATGCAGGTAAGTCCATAGGTGGCATGTATCCCCATTGACTGGACTCTGCACAGATTGCCACACTCCAGCAATGGGCTGCATGCAGCACAAGACATTCCCCCCCACATATGTCATGCATATGTGTACATATAACATGTTTCCTGTGAGTTTGTATGCACTTGCAGCAACATATTCTGGGGTATGTGCACCGCCGTAGATGAGACTGCTGCGGTAGCAGCAGTTGCATCGTAATATGGCAGGGGAACTTTCCCGGCCTCGGAGGTTGGAATCAGATCAGCGGTCAGGTGGTTGGTCCAATCGGCATCATAATGAGGCCCTTAGTCTTATATGGTTGTGTAGGGAGGCTGTATCAACAGACCACCATCTCTCTTCTCAGCCCCCATTTGATGTAGTATATATCTATATATACATATAAAGATATATACACAGACATAGAGTCATATGTAAAATATTTAAACAAACATATATGTATGGATATTGACCTTTGTAAGTGGCTCAAGCTCTTTTAGGCCCAATGAGTTTCCTCCCTTACAATTTACTTCTAGTGATGCCACTGCCCTGGGCAGTAAATTATAATTCAGAAATCAAGTGGGCAACTTAATTTTGTGCTCAAACCAGCAATAGGTGTAAAATGTATAAGCACAGGCAAAAAATATTGGCACCAGTTTTTGCACTTTGAAACAATCAGAAAGTGAGGGAAACTGAGAAATGATCCATTAACTATAAATACATAGGATTATAGGGGTCATAGGCAGCCTGAACTAATGGTGTACTACTCTTACCGCTCACCGAGAAGACCGTCAATGCACAACTGACAAAATTCATCGAAGAAAACTCCATCCTCGACCCCTCCCAATCCGGATTCCGCAGCAACCACAGCACTGAGACCGCTCTACTCACTGCCACAAATGACATCCGCACCCTCTTCGACCAAGGACACACCATGGCCCTGATCCTACTCGACCTCTCGGCAGCATTTGACACCGTCTCCCACTGCACACTCACCGCCAGACTCCACGACGCCGGCATACAAGGAACCGCCCTCGACTGGATCCGCTCGTTCCCCACCGGCAGAACCCAAAGAATCAGACTACAACCCTTCCTCTCCGAACCCACGAAAACCAACTGCGGAGTACCCCAAGGATCATCGCTCAGCCCCATGCTCTTCAACATCTACATGGCCCCCCTTGCCGCCATCGTCAGACAGTACGGACTCAGCATAGTATCCTACGCCGACGACACGCAGCTCATCCTCTCCCTCACCAAGGACCCCATCACCACCAGACTCAACTTCCAGGAAGGAATGAAGGATGTCGCATCCTGGATGAGCGAAAAATGTCTATGAAAAATGTCTATAAAACGGTTGCACACCCTAATTCTAAATTTTTAATGAAAAGAAGTTATTCAGTGTGATCCTCTTAGGTGCTCATGAGTATCACCTCCTGATCCTTGAGGTGTTGGGTACAATTGAAAAAATGGCGCCCTCCAAACGAGGAGTGAGCGAACTCAATGAGCACTCATAGCGGCATGGTTGCCGCTTTCAAATCTTCATCCAAAAAACGATAATCCATGTTATATGGTTATTATATTCCTTTATTTTGTCTTTGCATCTTAATTTCATACTCCATTTTTCAAAATTTGGTTCATACGATTCTTCTCATATGCATACCAATAGTGAGGTAAATTATCTCATTACACAGGTGCCCCAATGCATTTCGGGCGTCGGCCCTCCGTCAGGGGGAGCGGTCCTACAAAAAATGTATAATGTGATTTACTAATCTAGGAACACATATGTGCATTGCTTTAATACAATGTTCAAAACATCAATTCTATGCGTGTTGTGTCTAAAACTAACGAAAAAGATGTGAGTACTGCAAAGTGAACAGAACCTCGTGTCTCATTCGATGAATTTCACCCAGTAATAACTCGGTAAACACCTGTGACAATACTACTTTGTTAAACTGCGTGCGCCAGTAAAAAAACGTCTTCAAGTGCGTTATCAGAAAACGCAATATACAAGAAGTGACAAATCCATTTAACCGGTGCATAAAGTCACTGACATCAGTCCCATTATAACCGCTCCAAACACGCGTGCATCGTTCGTATACCAAAAGTGTCAACCGGCCGGCCACTACACTCTTAAAAATACCTGTTGTAATGTCGATATTCTCTCCCTCTATCCTCTGCTCGTTAAGCTTCCATAGCTAAACGTCTCTTCCCGGAATTAAATGTAAAAAGAAAACCGGAAGTAACAATAATCATAGAAAAAAGACTATGACGGCAATCCAACAGACGGTAAACTCTTATGAGTAAAATTGTTCAAAATTGAATATAACTGCAACTGAGATCAAGGTGTTAATAGTACTTCACGATAATAGCTCCTAATAAATTTAATAATGTCCCGGAAACAATCCCAGATCTTCATAAGTACGAACGCTAACCATGGTCTCAATAAAGCGCGTAGCGAAAAAACCTGTAGCAGTAAAAACAGGGTCACCATGGTGACAGGCACCAACCTATCGACTGACGAAACTATTCTTAAAGATACACAACTGTGCAAGATATAAGAACACGAACGGATCTAATTTGTGTTCGAACTTGAAACAGACACTGAAAAATAATGTGTACACGTAAAAAATATACAAAATCCCTAAAACCAACTCTGGTGCAGTGTAGTGTGATGTGATTAAACATTGTGTGCATTCAAACCTCTCTAATCGAAAGGTACACAAAATACACATGTGGTTGTAGATACATGACAGCCGCAAATTATTATAGAAAACAACTAAATTCTACACGATCATTCAACCCTTTGGGGTGTATTGAGTTCAATTTTGAAATCCAGTACAGTTCACGTTGTAAAAGATATTGTCTATTGTCCCTTCCTTCTTCAATGTTTACCTGTTCCAATACCATGTATCTCAGTTGGCTGATGTTGTGATTCATTTGCAAAAAATGTGTTGCCACAGTGGATTTAAGATTTTTTGTACGGATGTTACTTTTATGTTCCATGAGACGGGTTTTTACTTTTCGTTCCGTTTTCCCGATGTATGGTAGTCCGCATGGACACTTTATAAGGTACACTACATTGGTAGTGTCATACGTGGCTGTGACTCTCAATTTGATGGGGGTGCCCTGAGTAGGGTGCGTGATGGTAGTGCCCTTAATAATGTTATTGCAACTTCCGCAATTGTGACATGGGATGGTACCTCTGTAATTTAGATCTTTTCTACTAGTTTTTCTGTTGAGAAGTTGTTTCAAGTTTCTGGTACGTTGGTATGCGAAAATAGGAGGGTATTGAAATATGCCTTTAAAATCAGGTTCAGCTTGTACCAATGGCCAATATTTTTGGATTGTTTGTTTTATCTTCGTGCTTTCTGTAGAGTGTTTGGACACAAACACCATTCTTTCCTCTTTTGTGGCGTGTATCACTTTAGGTGTTAACAATTCCACTCTGTCCATCAATTTCACTCTGTCAACAGCTTCTTGTAAAATTGGTTCCAGATATGATCTTTCTTTGAATTTTTGTAAAATCCTTTTACTGTTATTGTTGTATAATTCTTCTGAAGATGAAATTCTTTTAATCCTGGGCAATTGCGAATAAGGTAAGTGGCGTTTTAGAGACTTTTGGTGGAAACTGGAGAAATGTAGGAAATTATTCCGATCCGTAGATTTGGTAAATACAGTAGTGGTCATGATGTTGTTTTGTAGCACAATGTCAACATCCAGGAACGCTATCCTTTCCATACTGATGTTGTGTGTGAATTGGATTCTTTCCTCAATTGTATTGATTTCATGAATGGCTTGTAGTAAGTCTGGTTGAGATCCTTTCCAAATCAAAAAATGTCATCTATATACCTATGATAGGTAATCAGATTGTCTTGCCAGGTCTTTTTGGATAAAATGTGGTCAAGCTCAAACCGGTGCATAAAAAGATTAGCATACGCAGGAGCTGCGCAATTTCCCATCGAAGTGCCTGATAACTGTGTGTAGTAGTTGTCATCCCAAGTGAAGTAGCTGTGATAAAGAGAAAAATGCATCAATTCTAACAGAAACATTTTGAGATCTTCTTCTTTGTTACTGTCGATCAGAAATGATTCTAGGGCTTGAAGCCCCATGTCATGGGGAATTGAAGTGTACAAAGACTTCACATCTATGGTACATAAAATGGGTTGATCATGATCTCCAATCTTGATGTTATTAATTTTAAGGAGAAAGTCGGTAGTATCGCGTAAGTACGTGGACATGCTCTGGACTATAGGTTGGAGGTGTTTGTCAATGTATTTCCCTATCGGTTCGTGTATGGAATTTCTGGTGCACTCATTTTATCGCGCAATTCTTGTTTGAGTTGTGATATCTCTGTGTTTAATTCTTCCAATAGTTTAGATAGTTCTTCTACAATTAAAAGGATTAAATCGAGTGAACACTTGTTAAGAATGGCGTACCACCGTTCCATGAATCTGGCATTGTTTTTGCACAAAGTTGACTTGAGTGGTATGCGTAGGCCCCTTGGTATTCGTTGTACTTTGTGGTAACATATCAGTGTACTGGCGTGTAGTCTCTGGTTTATTTCTCGTTTTGCTGTGAATAATAATTGCCTGATGTTAGCCTGTATAGATGATGTGCTTGTGGCTATACATTCTGGTTCCTGGATTAGTGAGTAAATTCTATGTGTTTCATCCAAAGAAAAACCGAAGGTATCGGCTCTGTTTCCAGTTAGGTTAGCAATCTCTTCGTATGACATGATTCTTGAGGGCGGGGTGCTAACCGTTTGGGATCAGCGGGTAAATATACGAAAAATGTCTATAAAACGGTTGCACACCCTAATTCTAGATCCTGGATGAGCAGCAGCTGCCTGAAGCTCAACTTGGAGAAGACAGAGGTCCTCGTCCTCGGTCCCTGCCCCTCTGCATGGGACAACACCTGGTGGCTCACCGCCCTCGGCAGCCCTCCCACCCCCACGGACCACACCCGGAACCTCGACATTGTACTCGACTCCTCCCTCTCCATCACCTGACAGGTCAACGCTGTCGCATCCAGCTGCTTCAACACTCTCCGCATCCTCCGAAAGACCTTAAAATGGATCCCCCCGAATCAATAAAGGCCGTCACCCACGCACTCATAACCAGCAGACTGGACTACGGAAACACCCTCTACGCCGGGATCAACAAGTCTCTTCTCCGCAAGCTCCAGACCATACAGAACACCGCAGCCAGACTCGTCCTCGGCATCCCTCGACACAAACACATCATCCACCACATGCGGAACCTCCACTGGCTCCCCATTGAGAAAAGAGTTACTTTCAAGGTACTCACCCACGCCTACAAATGCCTCCACAACACCGGACCCCAATACCTCAACGAAAGAATCTCCTTCCACTTACCCAAGAGAAACCTCCGATCCGCCGGCCTCGCCCTCGCCAAAACCCCGCGCATCCGCAGAGCCAGAACAAGTGGAAGAGCCTTCTCCTACATCACCGCCAAGACCTGGAACAAGCTCCCGATCGACATCAGACTCACCCCCTCCCTGAACATCTTCAGGAAGACTCTCAAGACCTGGCTCTTCAACTGAACGGAGTTGCTTTACCCCCCCAGCTCCTTGAGACCCTCACGGGTTAGTAGCGCGCTTACAATTCCCCTGATTGATTGATTGATTACCACCATAATGTTTGAGAGCCTGTTAATGGTAAGGTGAAAGCATCATGTTTGTCAACAGTTTTTAGTGATGGCTTTCAAATTCTGTCACTGAAAATAGCAGTAGATCCCGTCACGAAGAAAGCAAGAATTGGAAGACATAGTAGGCCTCATTATTTAGTAAGTAAAAATGCTTCTTCACTGGCAAGTGTATGAGTGGCTGTGTGGTATGGCAAGTGTGAGAAAGAGTCAATAGTGGGATGGATGAGTGAGTGCATTGATAGGCAGATGACTGAGTGACTAAGGGCCTCATTACGATGGTGGTCGGACGAGCGTCCGATCGCCATCATAGCAGAATGGAGATGGCTGACAAATAGTCAGCGGCTCCACTCACCATATTATGATGTGACCGCTGTGTAGGCAGTCGGAATCATGCCTTTTACTATTGTGGCTTCTGCTGCGGCCCGTAAAAGGGCTGCAGCACAAGCCGCAGTAGTAAAAGGCATGTTTTAAATCACGTGGGGCCTGGCACACGGTGCATGGATATTTGGGGGCACCACATGTGCCATCCTGGCCATGTAGAGGAGGCCTACAGGGGACGGGGGCCCTCAAAGTCCCTTTCCGACAACCTTTCCATGGCGGTGGGACCACCATGAAATGGTTTTGGGAAATGGACATCGCAATCCCTATGGCAGTGCCTGCTAAGGCACCGCCTACATTGTGGTGATTACTGTCTGACCGCTGCCCAGACAGGCTCCCTGAGCCTGTCGGAGGCGGCGGTCTTTCCCATTGTGCTCAGACCGCTGATATCTTAATCCAGCAGTCTGCCCATTTCTCTGGGTGGCAGAGAATGAGGCCCTAAGTACTTGGATAAGTAAAGGATGAGTGCTGAATTTTGCCTGCAGAACGATCTTGCAAGACTCATGATGAGAACAAATACAAAAATTCTAAACAGAAACAAATAATGAGCAAACCCTTAGTGACAAGTAGCTGTAAATAAGATGTGCTGACAAAATATCGAAGAACTAAAACCGTGGGACACAGATATCTTGTCTAGATATTGTGATGTAAAAAAAATATTGTGGGTCAGAATATCACAGGTAAGTTTAATGTTTTTTAAATATTTTTTTGTATTGTTTTTAAAAATGTTGTATGCTATATCGTTGTAACATATCTTGTTTGTGTTTTTTTGTTTTAGTATATTGTATTTAATTTTGAAATGTTTGGATTTTTTGTGTGCTAATTTTCACTACAGAATGCTGGGTTTATAGGGAAATAGGTTTGGGGAGTAGATTTTAAAATCTAAACGTTTTAAGATTGTTACTTTAAAAATTGATGGGTTCACAACTTTTCTTTTTAATTTGAGAACTTTTAAAATATTATTTTCTTAAATCATACTATTATTTTATTGTATTTATTTTCATTTTTTAATAAATCTAAATTTAAAAGTTTATATTTAATATTTTTAATTATTAAAATTTGATTTAATATTATTGTGCTTTTAAATTTCTATGTAGAATGTTTTGTTAATATCATTTATTAAAAACATTTTATTTCTTGATTTTTAAAATTATTTGTAAATTATTTTAATCAAAAATATTGTATTAACTAATTTGTATATATGGGTCTGCCTTTTCACAGGCCACCTTATGGGAGGTCTTCAATGTATACATTCAGGGAATAATAATGACCAAGCAATGTGGGATATTACTAGACATTCGTCGCTCATTGAAGTAAATGGAGTCCACCCTACATCGCCACAATTTAGCTGCATCAGGTACCTCCTATGCCAAGGATTTACATCAGCGGGCAGTGGCTATGGAGGAGTTTCGTGAACTCGCTGACCGCAAGATCTGCTTCCTTGGAAAATTTGGGCAGGCCCAAAGATACAGCAAGGCTGAGCATCAGGGCCGCACGTTGGCCCGTCTCCTCCAACCATAGAGAGGGAGTGAGTATATCCTGGAGCTAGTGCTCCAGGATGGCACCTGAGCGGCCGACAGCAGTGCGATTTAAGCGGAATTACTGCGTTACTACACTCAGCTCTACGCCTCCCGCTGCACTGGGGTGGGAACTGAGGTGATGGAATATCTATCGGAGGTGGCCATGGTTTGGCTCTCCTCTCCACAACAGCAATTCCTCAGGAAACCAATATTGGTTGAGCAAATCACAGCTGCTATAGACTCCATTGATGGGTTCAAGGCCCCTGGCTCAGACGGGCTCATAGGCCTGTTTTATAAAGCATACAAACATCTTTTAGCCCCTCATTTGCTGGAATTCTGCGCGGAGTCCCTAGAAACTGGAACACTCCCCCCGCACTGCGTGAGGTGATTATAGTCCTGCTGCCGAAGCCTGACAGAGACCCGCTGCGGTGTCAATCGCATAGACCGTTGCTCCTGTTGAACTTCGACAACAAGATCCTCGTGAAAGGGCTCGCAACTCAGCTGTCTCTTCTCCTGGAAACAATCATCTCTCCTCTTCAATCAGGTTTTATTCTGCACTGGCCACATCCATAAACCTTATCACGCTTTTCTCAGTGCTGAACCGGATCTCCCCAGACGTCCCCACAGCTGTGGCCTTTCTTGACACGGAAAAGACCTCCGACTCCCTTGAGTGGCCCTTCCTCTATGCTACCCTCCAAAAACTAGGCCTTTTGTGTGGATTTACATCCTTAATTCGGCTTCTATATTCTCTGCCTACTGCTTGCATCCGCGCTAATGGTTCCCTCTCGGCCCCTTCACACTGGCGAGGGGCACACAACATAGGTGTGCCCTCAGCCTAATATTATTTATTATAGCAATGGACCCTCTGGCCTGCCATCTGCAAGAACAGCATATTCAGCGTGGGCTACAGTTCTCTACGGGTCTGTTGTTAGTGTCACTTTATGCTGACGATATAATGCTTTTCCTTAGGCACCCGGCTACAAACCTTCACCCAGTAATACAAGAGATTCCACGGCTTGGCCTCCTCTCTGGCCTACACATTAACTGTGGCAAATCTGAGTTGTTCCCCCTCACACACGCCACACAACCCTTTCAGTGTGATTCCTCCAGCAATGGTGGGATGATACATTTAAGTATCTTGGAATTCATATACATCATGACAAAGACCAAATCATCCACCTGAACACAAGTTGAACAGTGGATTAAGTTACCACTATTGATGGCAGGCCGAATTGCTAATATTAAAATGGTTGTTTTCCCTAAATTCCTTTACCTGTTCCTAAATATCCCTATCCCGCTCAACAACGGTTTCTTTGCCACGCTGCAGGGCTTGCTCCTACATCTCGACTGGGCTGGTCACCTTAGTTTTACCATATGCACAGGGTAGCTTCGGGGTGACCCTTTTTTAACTGTTTTTTTGTAATAGCACGGTGTCAATATGCGTACCTTTGGTACCACAGGGACGTACGCATCACATATGAATTCCTGGACCGGGACATTGCTGATGCTACCCCTCTGAATGTTTTATTGCCTATGGGCCTTCCTCTTGACTCAATGGATATACAGAAACTCTCCACCACTTGCTGGGCCTAGCGCCGGCTGCTTCGCTTGTTGGGGAGGGTGCACCTGTATTCCTCCACCCTCCTGCTTGCCAATAACTGCTGGCTTCTCCCAATGGCCAACGCCTCCGTCAAACATGTACTCAATCAGTAAGCTCTCATTGCTGTTGGCGATCTGTTTCCAGATGAACATGCCATCTCCTGGGATTATGATACTGCGTTTCGCTGATGCAACAACGCTGATAGGTTCTTACTGCATCGAATTTAGAGCACACTGAGGGCCCAAATTATGTCTTACCCTATCGCTCCAGACGACTTCACTCCCCTCACGATTCTCATTAATAATGACTCCGGTGAACACCTGGTCTCTCGGCTATACCACTCCTGCCTTAGTTTACTCCTCTCCATGGACGAGCATCTGCATGAGGCCTGGCAAAAAGGCCTTCAGTATCCCATTCTGGATGATGTCTGGCTCTACAGTTGCTCACAGATTAAGTTAGTGTCTCCGAATTACAGGCACAAGTTGTTACATTTCAAGTTCTTACGGCACACTTATATGACACCTTCTCTTTCGGCTAGGATTGATCCCTCTCGATCATTGACCTGCTCCAAATGTAACGCTAGAGATGCAGACTTTATGCACCTGGCCTAGACATGCCCCCTGGTAGGCCGCTATTTGGTGGACATTTTCTCCAAAATCTCCCAGATGGCAGACTTAACGTCGGCCCCTGACCCTCTGTTGGCCCTTCTAGGTTACATGCATAACACCCCGCAGGGAGTGCACTGATTCGTTGCAATCGCTCTCATCCTTGTGAAGCACGAGTTTGCAAGGTGCTGGGGGGTGGGAGAGGCTCTAGCACCACACAATGGCGCAAAAGATTTAATTTTTGTTACAGCACTAGCGAGCTGTATGCACAGTTGAAAACGCTGGCATCTCACCCGCGTGACATATGGCTACCGTTGCGCACTTACCTACAGCACACTGGCCAGACATCTCAAGACTGAGCATACGCGCCGTTGGGTCTGCAGTCCACAACCACACCACATATATCATCCCCTAGACATTGGGTCGCATTGGACATATGTGGACAGCTCTGACTCACCATAGCAGCTCACATGCACCAGACACATGCTCCTCCCCTGGGTCTTGAAGAACTGGAGAGTCACTAATCGCGCAAGGTTCCAGACTATCATATATACTTTATCCCACATGGGTTTTAATTTCCTCTCAGTGCTACTGCTCTGTGTGATGTACACTATTGCCATGTATGGTTTCTCTAACTGTGGTGTATTTCCCTGTTAAATGAAAAATCATAAATAAAAATGAAAAAAAAACTAATTTGCATATATTTATTGCTTGTAATTAAAGGTGCTTCTGTAATATGTGTTTTTTACGTTGGGATTTTTATTTTATGTATTACATACAATAGTTACTTTTTATAATTTTTGGGGAAATGTAATTTTTCTAAAAGTACTCATATTTATTAATTTGAAACTTTAATAAAAAATGTATAGTTTTTTTAATGTTTTGGTAGTACTCTCAAATTACTTTTGCATGTTGTGTGGTTTATTTTTTTGCGACAATGAAATTAGATTTCTGTAATGTATTATTTTATTATAGGTCTGTTAATATTTTGTAGGAGTAGTTACTTTTGAAATCTGTTAGTACAACACTTCCCTAATGTGGTTAAGTTTGGAGTTGGATTATTAAATTTGAACGCCCAAAGTTCAACTATTTTCCAAATGTAGTTACGTTTTGGAGAGTGAACAGTAAATCTGCCCCCACCCCAAAGTTCACCCTTTGCCCGATGTGGGTAAGTTAGGAGTTGGCATAGTAACTCTGAACCCTCCTCGAACCCAAAGTCATACATTTTTCACAATGTGGTTAGATTTGGAGCAGGAATAGTACATTTGACCCTTACAGTGTGGTTAAGTTAGGAGAGGGAATAGTAAAATTGACCCGTCCACAGTCCAACACTTTGTCCAATGCGGTTATGTTTGGAGTGAGAATAGTACATTGGAAGTTTGGAGTGGGAGTAGTAGCTCTCTAGCCCCCACCCCACCCCCATAGTTGTACACTTTTCACAGTGTGGTTAAGTTTGGAGTGCGAATAGTAAATTTGACCGCCCCAAAGTCCAACATTTATCCCAAAATGGTGAGATTGGAGTTGGAATAATAAATTTGAACCCCTCAAAGTCCAACAAATACCCTGATGTGATTAAATTTGTTGCGGAATAGTAATTCAGTCTTCTCCCTCCTCTAAAGTCCAACACTTTCCCCAACATTTATAAGTTCAAGTTAAAATAGTAAATCTGACCCTCCCTTTCCCTTGCTGCTCCCCAAAGCTCAACACTTTGACCAGTGTGATCAAGTTTATAGTGGAAATAGTAAACACACTACTTTATAAAAAAAAGAATGAATAAAGAGTTGCTTGCTCCTGCACTAGCCCCATAAAAAATGCTGTGGGGTATCCCTGGTGGGCATCGGAGCACCCCAGTTAAACAAAAAAGTTAAAAAGGGGTGCCAGCTCCTGTGCGGCCTATGGGTTGGCTTGCAGGGAGCCTTCGGGCCGAGGGGGCCCTAGGACTGTCCCCAGTGCTCACAACAAAAATTAAACATGTGGGTGTCCCGGGTGCGTACTGGGACACTCAAAATAAATTTAAAAAACAGACCAAATGAATAATGAATGAGCATCAGGATCCGCTCACTTATTATTCACTACTCCAAGTAAGGAGCGCCCCAGAATTCCCTGCAGGGGTTTTAATGATTTCTTTTAGCCTGTGGTGCACCTAGAAGGGGCAGGGGCACCACCAAGTATTTGTTTGATGTTTTGGGGAGCTGCAGTGAGTGCAACAGCCCCCAACAACATTAAACAAAAAACAGTAAGTCTCCTTGGTCGTTAATGTCTATGACCCAGGAAAGTTTACCATATTTTTTAAGCACTCCTAGCTGGAGCTCTATGCTCTTCAGATGGAGTGATGGACCCTCTTGTGGTTGTTTTTATGTCTGCAAATGTTAAAAGAAAAACTTAAAGACATGTTGATTTTTTATAACAAAACTTTATTACATTTTCTCATGACAGTCAATTTTATTAAACATTGCACTGTGTGAATTAATGAAATATACATTTAATTACAGTTATTGGTTATTTATGATAAAGAAAATAGGTCTGCTTTATATGTGTTGATGTGTTGACCTCTCGATAAAGACAATATGCTCATTTTTTATATTTTGGTGTTCTGATCCTTTGACAAAGTCATAAGTCTGACTTACTTTAAATAACACCCTTTGCATTGTCACATAACATAGACAACCTGGGTCCTGAGCCCAACCCCACGTCGCGCATTGCAATCGACATCTTACTTTACTTTACAACAGCATAGAAATTTACAGAAAAAAACGAAGGTTTAAGTGATGTTATAGTTAGGAATTGTAATAATATGTTACTTCACGTTTCTAAAAAGAATATAGAAATTGACTGAAAGAAACGAAGGTTAAAGGCACTTAAACAAAACCACTGAAATTCACCAGCTATAGTTATCTCAAGTAACTGTTACTCATGCCTAAAAGTTACTTTATTTTGTGCCCTCGCCTAACTGAAACAATGCTTGGGAGTGGTAACTTTTGCTTTGGGAGGTTATTCCAGAGTCAGGGTGGTGCCATTGAAAATCTTCTGTTATCTTGTTTTTTGCACCTGTTTATGAAGGTAACTCTTCTGTTGTGCAAAGGTTGTGCGTAGTGGTGATGTTGCAATTTTATCTTGTAGGCATTGTGAGGTGTGCTTTTCCAAGGATGTGTGGCAGTCCAACAACCCTTTTTGGCAGACCTTTGAAATATTGAAATATTTAATGAAAGCCATTTCAGAACAAATTACTTTCAGCACATTTTTGCAGTAAGAGTCACAATTTGTTACCATTTTAACAACTTTTTTGTGGAAGGCAAACCTCATGGACCTTTTTGGCGAAATGTTGGCTGTCTGGTATTGCTCACTCAGTGCAATTCAGGAAGGGTATTTATGTCCCACTACTTTCACATTTCACGTCACCACTGAAGGTTTCAGCCTGATGTAGGCTTCAGCAAGTAACCAATAGAAGGAAAAAATGATGAAGAAATGAACAAACGTAATAGAAAAGTGAGCACATACCATTTATAAGACAGCTTTTTATTACATGCCAGAACAAAGATCAAATTGGCTGGGAATTGAAGAGGCGTAATCAGATAATTAGCCGTGATGACATGAGTGGGTATTGTGTAGTAAAGTCATCATCAGGGTTTGGTACATTGACGATTTTATTAAGCCCCTCTGTTCCAGACCAGGTTATCCTTTTTACATTCAAATAGGACCCAGGCCTACCAAACAAGCTCTTTAACTTGCCTGCTTGTTTCCAGCCATGGTTTTAGAAACCATAGTTAGCATCAAATAATCCAGCAGTTACCAGCTCCTTCAAACTGACTGCTCTAGCAAGTGCCTGAGGGAAGGAACCTCTCTCTGTACTTCCTAAGTGACTTCTGTGCTGTGTGATGCGGTGAAAAGAATCCAAAATATAAGACCTTTGCTTCTCCAGCATCTTATGATTCCACTGTTGCCAAATCCCACTCCCATTCGGAAATGGTTTTCTTGAGTTTTCCTTGTGTAGATCAGTGGCTGTATGCTCTCCTTTTCTCGCATTCTTTCAGGTGATGGAGATCCTCGTTTTTGCATCACAGGATTTCAGTTAGTTGGGCAATCTTTGATATATGGAAACTTGTAAAACCCAATATTTGGTGGATCATATATGCTCAATGCTCAATGCAATGTGCATTTTTTTTTTTTTAAAAGAGAAATATTTGCATTTAATATATTTTTTTTTTTAAAGAAAATGAAAAACGCTGCTACGTTTCACTATTTTACCACTTTACAAAGTGATTATTCCACAATCCAGATATATACAATACCAGTAAAAGTGTTTTCATTTTATTGATTGCAGGTGTATAACCGTGGCAGTGCTGCAGTGAATGCTTATTGTTTGAGAGAAAACAGAGCATGCTTGCAGAATTGTTTGTGAGATAAATCCTAAATGCCAACTTGCATTCTCTTTCCCCACGGTTAGTGATGATAACCACGTGGCTGCCCAGCCAGAAGCCAAAGATCCAAAATCCAACCAGGGTCTGGGCACTTCAAATTGCACTTGTGCCGGAAGTTGCGGAATTATTGCATCAGTAACATGTCAGCTCGCGTTAACGTCAGCTGTGGCCTTTGCTGAGGCACATTCTTCCAGGCACCTGCACAAAGATAGTGTGTCTCAGCCCAGGCTCATCTCTGCAGATCGATCTACCTTCATGTCTCATATCAGCTTACATCACTCGGGTCCACGCTGGCTAGGCCGGAAGGTTGTCTGTCCACTGAACCTTGAGGTGGAAGTTGGCAAATGGCCGCCATGCTTCCGCTTGCTGGAATGTCTGCTGTGCCTGTACCGTTTTATAAGGTTTGCAGTGATAAGAGCAGATCTCCGAGGAGTTGAATGTCTGAGTGATCTAAAACCAGGGCAGTCATGCTGAAGAGGATGTGCGCACTAACCCGTTTGCACTGAATAGTCTCCATAAATAATTTACAGCGGTGACTGCTAGCTATTATTACAAAAACACCAGATTGCATTTTGACACATGCATCTTGCTTGTAAGTCAATAGATACATTTCACCCGGTGCGCGCGCCCCACAGTTTGTGCCATCCACCCGTGCTTGTTTTACAACATTGCAATTTACAACTTCAAAACACTGCTGGAAAGTCGTTTTTCCTTAAATGAGAAAAGGAAACTCAGCCTGTGCTTAACGTATTTATTTCATTGATTCTTAATAGGGTTGTCTGTTTTTTTTTAAATTTATTTCCCTTTAGCTGTTTGCTTCTCAGGGCCTGTGATGTTTTATTTAAAGGCCTTATTCTTCTGCAGTCAAGTGTTATGGGTGGCTTTTTGACGACAACCAAGAACCAACTGCATGATTTCCTGGATATTTAAAAGGACGCACCTGACATTTCCTTCTTTTTGTGTTTTCCTTTGAGACACACTTGAATCGCCAAGAAAGTTCTTCATTATAGCTTGAGTTGACCTGAAAGCCTGTCAGTATTTTCTATTTTAAGATGAGGTTTGTAGAGGAGTCGGAATGCTGAAATGTGATTTTTAAGCGCACGTCCAGCCAGGTTGCCTTGCAATGAGTGTTCTGCAAGCAGTAAAATGTGCTGCGTTAGTTTAAAAAATATTCGCTCCACTGTGGTTGACCAAGACATATAAATAGTCATTTCTGTTATATTATTGGATGCAATAAACTTTTAAATTACATATATGCTATTAGATATACTGATACAGTGCTGTTATGTGCCTCTTACACTTAAAAAATATCACATAGTAAGCACCAACATGACAGTCTATTCTTGCAAGATAACAATCCTTTTGTTATATTTTAGCCCTTTGTTAAATGATATGAGCATACAGCGTTCAAAGTAGTCCCCTGTTCCAGGCGCTAATGCTAGACTTACTTGTAGACACATGAAAACAAGCATTATCCAAGCCAATGGTTCCGTCCATTTTAATAGTGTAAGTACTTCTTTATTAAGTGGTAAATCTGTGTGTGAGAATCAACGGTTGGATGGATGAGTGGATGGACTAATGTATGAGTGATTGAATGGATAGATAATTAATGAGTGTCATAACGCAGAAACTTGTCTATAAAATTAATCAATAAGTATGTTAATTTGTCTTAGGTTCCAACACGAAAATGCATTTAAAAATATCCCGTAGAAAATATTACAGAATGTACTAAGCTGACATTCCTACTGCCAGGACTCAGCTAGGCCTTTTCTTTTCTATAAAACGGATGCTTTAGGAAAATGCTGAACTTTGCACAAGTGTATTCAATAGCGTTACCTTAAAAGTGACTTGCTTAGATACAGTCATAACTGTAGAATGTGCCAAGTTTATAATGCCGGTCAATAGCTATGTACGGCTCTGAATTGTGGGGACATGTAGACGATTCTTTACAGCTGGTAGAAAATGGGTTTCTTAAAAACCTGCTAGGGCTTCCTAAAAGCTGTTCTAATTTTGTCTGTCATGCAGAATTGGGTACTACTTATTTGGAGGACCTGTTAAGGGTGCAGCCAGTCCTCCTATGGCACAAGTTATGGACATCGGATTATACGAGTTTTAACAGAGCCATTTTACAGGATTGCTGCGGTGCTGATCATGCAATGAAAATAACATGCTTGAAATACGTAAAAAATTTATGCATGACATTTGTCACTCTGAATATTATGTAAAGCCTGAATCCTTACTGCATATATCTAGAGAATCACTAAAAGAGTATGTTTGAACAACTTGGAGGAAAAAGATTAACATTGGAACTTGTGAAGCCTACCGTACAACATAATCAAATGATACTGACCTGTTATACGATGCAACCGTATTTAATCGGTGTTTTAAATGCCCAACACAGATTTGTTTTGACACGTTTCAGGCTGGATATTTTCCATCGCTTGACTAGTTTCCCCAACAGAAATAATTGGTCTCGTCGACTAACATGTTGTCCTTGTGACCAGATCTCCAAACAATCAACCATTCATGTATTGTTTTTTTGTAAATTTTATACTGACTTAAGGACTATTTTTATCAAGCCTTTAATGAAATCTTTAAATTTTAGACAATGTAGACCGGCCTATTTATTTTTACAACTGCTTCCGGATTTGTTTACATGTGTAGTAGTGGCAAGGTTTTTGAGGTCCGTTATCCGTAGAAGGAAGTTTTTAACTGACGCACCTTAAATCTGTAAATGTATTTTATTGAATTTGTCTTTAGTGACTTGAATAACTTTCTTCTTTTAAATTTGTATTGAACTGTAAACTTTTATGATTCTTTGTATGAATCGAATAAAGTTAAATTGAATTGAATTGAATTGACCAAGACATATAAATAGTCATTTCTGTTATATTATTGGATGCAATAAACTTTTAAATTACATATATGCTATTAGATATACTGATACAGTGCTGTTATATGCCTCTTACACTTAAAAATATCACATAGTAAGCACCAACATGACAGTCTATTCTTGCAAGATAACAATCCTTTTGTTATATTTTAGCCCTTTGTTAAATGATATGAGCATACAGCGTTCAAAGTAGTCCCCTGTTCCAGGCGCTAATGCTAGACTTACTTGTAGACACATGAAAACAAGCATTATCCAAGCCAATGGTTCCGTCCATTTTAATAGTGTATGTACTTCTTTATTAAGTGGTAAATCTGTGTGTGAGAATCAACGGTTGGATGGATGAGTGGACGGACTAATGTATGAGTGATTGAATGGATAGATAATTAATGAGTGTCATAACGCAGAAACTTGTCTATAAAATTAATCAATAAGTATGTTAAATTGTCTTAGGTTCCAACACGAAAATGCATTTAAAAATATCACTTAGAAAATATTACAGAATGTACTAAGCTGACATTCCTACTGCCAGGACTCAGCTAGGCCTTTTCTTTTCTATAAAACGGATGCTTTAGGAAAATGCTGAACTTTGCACAAGTGTATTCAATAGCGTTACCTTAAAAGTGACTTGCTTAGATACAGTCATAACTGTAGAATGTGCCAAGTTTATAAAATGTATTACTTTCTTCAGCTACATATTCTCGATAAACTAGAACTGAACTTTCTTCTTTGTTTTGTGTTCATATAGTATTAAACAGAGAATTTGTTTTAACAATAAACATATGCTTATAAGAGATTGACTGCCATTACCTAACAGGAGATCTGCAAGTAAATGTTTCTGTCTTTAGTGTAGTTCATTGTTCCTCAGTGAAATATTTAATACATGACAGACTGAACACTGCAATGTTCTTCCCTGGGAACAAAGGCTAGCTTGTCACATTTGTATAAATGCTGATATGGTTGGATACATTTCTGATACTGGATCGTGAGCTTCACATGTTTGCCGTGGGAAAGAAAGAATGAGACCCCTTACAGATGGAGGATGCCTTCTCATTGGAAGAGAACTTTTGGAGCTGCAACTTTGTAATAACTTGTTTTTATGCCTTTTATAATAGTGGTGTTTCTAGCTAGCATGCCACCCATTTGCTCTTACCCATTACTTTTGTGCCACTTTTGCCCACTTGCTGTGAGCTACTGCCTGCTAATGGTGATTGCTGTTGCCTGACACTTTGCAGGTCACACTTTCTTTACTTTGTTCTGACTAGTACAGCTACTGCTGTGTCTGTTTCCCTAATTTACCTGATTGAGATTTACTTTTGCATTTGCTCCCGTGCTGCTGTTGGTGAGAGTTGGCTGAGTTTCAAGAACTACTCTTTATGAGGAGTTTGACTTACTTTAGACTTTGATTTTGATGCTAGTAGTAAATCTGGATACTATTGCTCATCAAACTCGTGTCCCCAAAAGTGACAGGTGCCACGCCCCCTTGCACCAAAAGTGACAGGTCCCAAACCCTTATGATGGATGTAGGTGACCATTTGACCCAAGGGGCGGTCTGCCATGGGGCGGGGCTGCTTTTGGAGACAGCAGCAAACCAGAGCCCTATGACGACGGCTGGCCATGTTGTAGTGTAGAGGTGCACGCCCCTTTGAGGGGCTGTTTAGGATACATATAAGCCCTCCTTAAGAGCCTTGTACAGCATGCAGACGCCTGAATACGAAAAGGTTCCCATAGCAAAATGAAGAGATACAACTCGCTCGTGAAAAGGCCCATGTTGGGTGGCAGCCAGCCCACTATCGATAGATATTACCGCAGCTTAACACCCCTGGAAATTGACGAGAATGCTCAACAAGAAACACCTAAGGATATGGGCTGCGACGTTACTGGTTTTGGCGATGACCGTTGTCGGCGTATGGAAGCACGCAGTCTCAAGGATTGGCCACGAAGGGTGTCCCCAATTAAGGTCGATAGCAGCTGGAGTGTGGACTCGTGTAATGGCAGCGAGTATGAGGGATTCGTGGAGCTGGACGATTTGGAAGTTACGATAGTTCCACCTAACTTCCCCATCTATGAAGACCTGGGCTTTGAGGAGGATACGCCTCCTGAGAAGGTAGTTGTGCAACAGCCCGGTACAAGCTCCGAAGATGCTGGGGCATCGCAGGATATTAGCGACTCTCAAGATTTCAGAGCCGCCGCAGAGGGTGGTGAAAATGCTGAGGTTAGAAAAAATTTTATGAGCAGGCTGTTACATAATGATGTATTTCATTTCTTCAACTAACGGACTGTCAATCTTTCTTCTTTTGACCCTAGAGAGCAACCCCAGCTGGATGCACCTACTTCATAATGCACTATGGGGAAGAAGCTGTAGCACCTCCTAACACACCCGTCTATGAAGACATGGTTTTTCAGGAGGAAGCGGCTCCTGAGAAGGTAGTTGTGCAACAGCCGGGTACAAGCATCGAAGATGATGGGGCATAGCAGGACATTAGCGACTCTCAAGATTTCAGAGCCGCCGCAGAGGGTGGTGAAAATGCTGAGGTTTGTAAAAAAAAAAAAAAAAAAAAATTGTTATGAGCAGGCAGTTACATAATGATGTATTTTATTTCTTCAAAAGCTCTTGACAGCGGCACTCGAGGAGACCCGACACGCCCATTCTCCAAGCTTAAAACTGCTGGGTATGCAAGGGATGTGCACGGCTTTTGATAGAAAGATGATAGAAAGACTCGTAGAAAGGCATATGTGTAAGCTGTATATAAAAAATAGAAGAATAGGGTATTTACCCCCACGAAGACTATTTTAAATAAAATAAGGTCTTATTTAGCGTAACATGATAGCGTGTATTTAGAACAAAGTAGTAGAATGTTACACCGTAAGGAACATGATAGCATGTATTTAGAACAAAGCAGTAGAATGTTACACCGTAAGGTGGCTATGTGTTAATCCGTCCTTACAACTCTTACTATGAAAATGTAAAGTAGCTTCTGTTTATGTTTTGTTAATATTCTTTATTTTTAATAAAATGTCCTTACGCAAAACAAGCGTCAATCATTGTCTGTGGTTTAGCGGATGATAACATGCCGGTGGCCCGGATAAGAAAACTTTATTATGATACAAGGGGAGTTGGCAGCTTGGGAAGCGCCGAAGCACTGTATAGAAGGGCTGTAGATGAAAACGAACCTGTAAGCAGAGACCTGGTGAAGACCTGGTTATCAGGAGAGGAGGCGTATTCACTCCATAAACCCGCCAGAAGACGCTTTAAGAGGCGCCCTACAATCGTTAATGCGCAAATAGATTATCAATGGCAGGCGGATATCATCAGCCTTCAAGATATAGCAAAACATAACAGCGACGCTCGTTATATATTAACCGTCATAGACGTCTTGTCCAAGTTTGCCTACGCAGAAGCGCTACGCGATAAAAGTGGGGCTAGCGTCACAGCCGCTTTTAAAGCAATCTTCGAGAAGGGTCGAATTCCTCAAAAACTACAAACAGACGCCGGTAAAGAATTCTTAAACAAGGCATTTCAGAAATTATTAAAGCACCACGGAGTTCAACATTTTGTAACACATACGGAGGTAAAAGCAGCGGTTGTAGAGCGGTTTAACAGAACTTTAAAGTCTAAGATGTGGAGGTATTTTACGGCCCACAACACCTACAGATACGTCGATGTTCTACAAGCTTTTTTAGCTGTATATAATGCCAGTTATCACAGGACCATCAAAACAGCGCCCGTAGAGGTAACTCCTAGTAATTCTTTATCTGTTTGGAGAACGGTGTACAGGCGTAATTTCGCTACAAAGGTGAAGAAGATTATTTTTTAAAAAGGTGATCACGTAAGGATTTCAAAATTGAAAGGGGTCTTTTCGAAGGCCTACCAACAGACTTTTAGCGACTAAATATTTATAGTGGAAAGTGTGGAGCTTAAAGAAGGGATGTATATTTACAGGTTAAAGGACTACGATGGGGAAGCGGTGTTGGGGGTCTTTTACAAGGAAGAGTTACAAAGGATACCCGATGATCCGCACAGAGTGTATAGGGTTGAAAAGATTCTGCAAAGAAAATGTAGAGGCGCTAATAGTCAGGCATATGTCAAATGGCGGGGATGGCCGGAGAAATTTAACAGTTGGTTGTTGGCCAGCTCCCTGAAGGGTGTGTGAGCTGAGGACCGTCTAAAAGCTGCTGTTAAGATGGAGACAATGCCCTTTTGTAGAAATAAAAACCTTCTTAGGGGTTCACTGATACACCTGGTCCTTAAGACCAACAAAGAAGAGATTGGCACGGAAGCTGTAATATCAAAAACATATTTTAATAACCTCAGATGAGGGAGATTGCGTCTTACGGTACCCGCAGGCCACTGTAGGAGGCATTCTAATGAGTGCAGAGAACAGGGTCCTTATATATGCATTTGTTACATAGTCAGCATAAAATCAAGGGGAGGTCCTAGCACATACAAGCATGCTTATTGACTAATATGGGTATACAACAATTTGCTTGCTCCACAAAGTGGGAGGGGAGACTAAACTGCTTACATCAGTAAGAATAGCCTGACAGTTCTATACTAGGAGCAGGTGCATTCTACCAGCTAGGCCTTTCTGAGCATGTGCAAGACTCTGGAAGAGGGAGAAAGCACATGGCGAGCACATGGCTAACTAAAATGGCTGCCAAGTACAAAATGGCTTTCAGCTCATGCTAACAGCGATTCCTGCAATCTTTAACAGATGATCCTTTTAGCATGAGCTAAAGACATTCCCATGATCTAATAGAGACATAGAAAATATTTTGCACATTTTCTTCTCATAAATTCATCAATATCCTAATCCATTGCTAGGTGGGCATTTACATTCTAAACATTTCATTAAGCGGGTATATATAAGGTATAAGCAGGAGTACAAAGGGAACAGAGCATTGGGTCATACAGGTAGCAGGAGAGAATAATGACTATTATCTCAAACAGAAATCTCAATATTTTTCCAACCCTAAGCAGAAAGCAAATACCAAAACCATCTAGTCTAATTCTAAGTTTCAGGGCTCTGATGTATTTCAGTGACTATCTATTTCAATTTCAGAATAGCCAACAGCACATACCTAATAAAAACATTTTCAATAGACTTTTCCAGTATTTCTTTTATGAGGGCTAAAGTATCAATTAATATACTCAAGGAAAGAGTAAAGTAACATTTGTTAACTGCTCAGGAAAATGTTTTTCGTGTAGAATAAACATGATAAGTAATACAAATATCAGGGAAGTCAGACAGATTATTACAAAAACAATCCTGGCTCCGGGGGACCAGGAGGACCACACAGGGCCATAGGAATTAGGACAAGGAGCCGCAAAGGGCTGCTCCTCCTCAAAAATGGGACGACCAAAGGGGTACATTACTAACAAAAAAAGAGTCCTTGGGAAATTGTAGTACAACCAGCCAGAGGGGAGTCTTCTCCCTGTGTCCGTTTGAGCCTCACAGGCAGGCTCTTGTTGTTCCCACGGTGGAGCTGCACAACTCGCAACTCAAGAATCACGGCCCAGTTTGAGAAGAAAAAGTCTTTCTTTCAGGATAGGGCAATCACCCCCCAGGGCAAATACCCTCAACGATCCTGTCCAGTGTCTCAGGCAGTGCATCAGTTTTCTTCACTTTAATCTAACAGGCACCAAGAGCACAGCACCTGTACCCTAAACTCAAGTCCTTCCCTAACTCCTGTATTGTTCCACTGGCGCACTGCTCTTTTGTTGGGGCCACAAATTGTAGCCAATATGCTCAGGCATCCCTTGATCAACAAACAAAGGCGCACACTTGCATTCACTTGGGACCAGGACTCAAAAGGCCTGATGCTGGGATATGTGAAGCAACCCTTGTTTCAAAGGGGTCACCTCAAGCAAAAGCCTCCTTGCCGTCCTTGTCGGTCTGTGACTCTCTCAGCTGGGCATCAAAAACTGGATCCACACAAAGATTTCTCCATCCTGATTTGTGACCCCGTCTTTCGCCCAAGACAGTGGCAGGGGTACACACTTCACGTCCCAGTGCTTCCGCCTTCACTGAGGTCCTAGTTGCCAGCAACGCCTGTGCTGGTTCCTTTTGTTTTGACTCCAAGCTGGACTGGCGCTGACTCCCAGGCTGGATCTGATGTCCGGGCCCCTCTGGCAATGGTTGTAAGGCAGCAAATATCTATTGGTGGACAGAACAAGAGGTCTTTAGACAAGGCACAGAAATAATCTATCAACAGAGGATAGTCTCAGATTCCTTAGTCTTGGGGCGCCCCATACATTAGCAAGGCACCCAAGAACCACTTCATCTATCTGAGAGTAGAAAACCCTGGACCTATTGGCAAGTATAAAAGGAACGTTTTGGTGAACTGACAAGAGTAATACATCACCCAATCCCAAACAGCCAAGGAAGTCTGTGTTCATTTACTAAATTCTGAGGAAAAGAGAAAACAATACAGACATACTCCAAATACTTACATTGGTGTATTCCTATATTACTAATCTGAAGAACCCTCAAGAAAAAGGAAATGTTCTACACTTTTACTCATAGATTTTACATTACTTGTACAGGACTGCAGACACTTGTAAAATAATTTCTCTTACATGTTATGCTTAGGACCATGCTCTCATGTTATAGGCGCAGCAGGAAAATCTAAAACTGCTAATTTAACAGGGATTCTTATTGCAAAAAGAACTAAACTTCAACATAGTGGGTACATTTTCTCCAGCAGAACATGTTATGACAAACAAACTCCTATAAAACAATATTTTCCTTCAAAATGTTTGCTAAGGATCACATGGGCGTCTTTCCTGCATTCTACTGTTCACGATCCGGACTATGCAACATCATTTTCAAAAGGAAAAAAACCCTATCTCCAGCTCTAATAAGGGCTGTCACCTTATTTACAGAGACTAGCTAATAAAAGACTAGCAATGCCCTTGCAAAACTGTATAGAACATGAGAATAACATAAACAATAATGGTATTGCCACCTGAGATTTTTGAACAGAAACCCCACTATACAGTTCCCTTTAAAGATCAAATAAGGGAACAGCAATCTAGATTACTCATCCTTTCATAAAAACATCAGACAGGATGGGCAGTAACATAGCATATATTTTCATCATTTTATTAATGCTAACAATTTTAAAACAGTATTACAGAATAGCCAATAACTGTCTCATGGCCATTTCCTAGACAGCTTAGACAGACTCAAGAAAGAGTGAGAAAAAGAAGAGAGAAAACATAATTTTGCCTACCCTTAATTTGTAGAGGAGCTAGCCTCCTTCCCCCATTTTGACAGTAGGAAAACCTGAAACAGGTTTCACTTCTGTCAACACTTTCAACCCCTATTTGTAGCAACTGGGCACAAACAAACTTGTAGGAGATATCTTAGAAAGTGGCTATTCTCTGATTCAGCCTAACACAAGCACATTGAGTACTGTGGAAAGCGTTAGTAACCAATTTACCAATTCCTTGAGCAATTGTACTAGATTAACATGAGGGCGCATGAATGCAAACTAAAATCCATTTCCTCCTTATCTGAGCCCCTACACAGTAATCTTTAAACTGAAACCATTATTTTTATATACATGGCAGATCTATGCTCTACTCAAGGCTGCTTTTCCTTCGTTTCATATGACTGCGCAAAACGTGTGTTTGCCAAAAATAGGAAGCAAAGCTTCTCTTCCTCTCTCTGCGCTGTCATCTCGTCTTTCAAAAACTTTTCGGAGGTCGAAGTGTCCAAGCAAACCTTACCCTTCACCCTGCTAAGTTGCTAAATGCAGAACTCCGACCTTTGACCCGTTCAGCAGCTGTCCATTTTTTTTTTGTGCAAGGCTTTCCATGCGGTTTTCGCAATTCAAAGCAACTCTGGAGAATCACAGCTGAAAGGCAGTCCTGTCCGGTCTGTTTGCCAGTAATTTAAAGGTAGGATAATAACGTCTGCTGGTTTCTGTATACTTATTTTCATTTGTGTACAGTGTGTGGTGTGCAGTCTAGTAATACAGAGGTCAGCTGTTTGTTCTATACTGGCATGTGTACACGCTCTAGCTTGAGATCAGTTTGAAACCTGCCCTGAGTGGTAGAACTGCTTTTAAAATTGTGAATTTTGCTCAATTTCGACTTTGGTGGCAGGGGCACTTAAAAATGAATATCCTACAATATTTTTGCATAATAGGAACCCCCAGAGTGTTCTCTAGATAGCCCAGGAATGGGAAATCAGAAATGTATAAGGTATACCCTTATAAAAATGAGTTTTGTACGGCTGGGTAAAGTGACATTTCACATTTAAGTTTCCTGCTATTGCGGTACAGCACTGCTTAAATTCAACTTTGATGCTAGGAATTCACAGTATGATGATTAGGCTTTATAAAGATGAAAAACGAATTTAAAGCATTTATTTTTAATAATATATATTTTTTCATATAATTTTTTTTTTTTTTTAATAAAACCAACCATTTTGATGATTCCACATTTGAAAAGCAAGCTTCATTCGTAGCCTATCATATTTAAACGCATTCATTTATAACCCTAAGCACAGAAGCCTTACTTGAAACATGAAAAGTCTGCGCCACTTTTTAAAGGACAGTTATTATTTAACATCAGAACCACAGATGTACTTATGTAAAAAGGCATTAAGAAAGGAAATCCCTACTTTCAATTTTGTTCTCTGTTATCCAAAATAATGAAACTGGTTTTTTGAAACTTTTAAAATAATGCAGGCCTTTATACCAGTTTTACACTGACTTAAAATTTTGCTGACTCAGCATTCCTGTCTGTGGCCGTGATCAGGAATAGCCATATGCTATTTATGCAGCTGTTGTTTGTCAGCAGGCGTCGAATTTTCACGCCTTTCTCAGGAAAAAACCCCTTTGTTATTTGTAATACCCTGACAGAGTTAAATCCCCATTTGCTGTGTCAAACAGTTTCTTTTCAGTTAGTCAGTTTAAACACAGCTGATGGAAAGCTTTTTTCTCTGGTGCTGAAAGAAAGCATGTCACAGTCTATTTAAAAACTGAGGCATTTCAATGCAGTCAAATCTATCTTTCTATAATGTGTATTTAGTTCAGCAACGACCAAATTCACTCAAATTATGTGAATGCCTTTTAATGTCTAATACAATGTATCTAAGGAAAATGCTGTAACATTTTGTATTTTAGTCTATTTATTGCAAAACACACAATTTCGTTTTTCTTCCTCTGTGTGAGGCGTATTTTAATCCTATTGAATACGAATTCTAATTTTATCTTTAGCATTGTGGCAATTTGCACACATGTATAGTGTCTTACTCTGTCAATTTAATAGTAACATGCAGCTGTTTAGCATATGTTATATAATTCATTTCTGGATTTTTATTTAATATGTAAGTAACTAAATGACATTTTGCATAACAGAATGATGACAGCAAAAAATATAAACAAACTCATTGAGCTCATTCCAGACATTTACAGAAGGGGGTCATACACTCAGAACACACAATACAGCGCGCTTAAAGCTAGCCATTCTTACACAAAGAGCGCAATCGCTATTTACTCACACAAGTATCACCAATGTCAAACCACAAACCACATAGACATTTAAACACACATTTAACCCACAAATCAACACTTAGGACAGAAAAAGACAGCTTACAAACTGTACGCAAAACCAAACTATTTGTAAATACTAATTGTAAGTCATATTTACAAGAAGAGCTCTCAAAAGTAGCCCAAAAGACTGTTCCATGTTCAAGAAGCCAAAATACACCAAATTCGCCAGTTTTGGCTGGTAGAACACTCAAAAAGCGCTCTGCATATCACCACTTATGAATGTTACTAAGTGCGCAGATCCGGATCCGTTTTATGTACATATTTAGTTCCATGGGGTACTTAGTCACCAAGGAAGAAATATCTTTTACTATACCTAAACCTATTTAGGTATCCCCTCTGAGGGGAGTCAGCTGAGTACTTCCTAAATCCATATTGGTACCTCCAAGACAGCAACACTTTCTACGAAGTGTGCTAGAAGCAGGCATGTCAAGAATATTATAGCATATATAATATTATACTCCAAGTGACACTTAACACAATGTGTGCCGTTCAAGTTTTCAAAGTTAGAGAAAATCTCCTCATTACCTGCCTTCATTTGCTGCAGCAAACAAACAAACAAACCAAAATCTTGGCCAAGTCATTCCAAACAAAAGTGTTGCTACAGCAACCTTACCAAACCAAAGTCTCCAGCTTCCAACTGCCAAGTTCTGAGTGACCTAACGGTCGTTTTAAAATACTCACGCCAAAGAAGTTCTCAGTCGGGAGCGGCAAACACTTGGAGGATCAGATCAGGAAGACCAGAAATATACTGGGCTGGAAGACAAACAATCTCCGTGCGCAGGGTACCTCCTCAGTAGATTCCTGTCCTGTACTCCTCAGTAGATTCCTGTCTCCCTTCAAGACCACTCCCTTGGATAGCCGCTTCACCGATGAGGTCCACTTTCGGGCGCCATTTGTAGAAATAAAAACCTTCTTAGGGGTTCACTGATACACCTGGTCCTTAAGACCAACAAAGAAGAGATTGGCACGGAAGCTGTAATATCAAAAACATATTTTAATAACCTCAGATGAGGGAGATTGCGTCTTACGGTACCCGCAGGCCACTGTAGGAGGCATTCTAATGAGTGCAGAGAACAGGGTCCTTATATATGCATTTGTTACATAGTCAGCATAAAATCAAGGGGAGGTCCTAGCACATACAAGCATGCTTATTGACTAATATGGGTATACAAAATTTGCTTGCTCCACAAAGTGGGAGGGGAGACTAAACTGCTTACATCAGTAAGAATAGCCTGACAGTTCTATACTAGGAGCAGGTGCATTCTACCAGCTAGGCCTTTCTGAGCATGTGCAAGACTCTGGAAGAGGGAGAAAGCACATGGCGAGCACATGGCTAACTAAAATGGCTGCCAAGTACAAAATGGCTTTCAGCTCATGCTAACAGCGATTCCTGCAATCTTTAACACTTTTATATCACCCTGCCGTCCAACGCTTCTAAAGGCATGTTCCCCGACAACCAGATTTCTAATTATACCATGAAATTGGCTAAGCCTGTGGACCTAAAAGGGGATTGGGAGGTAGCCCTAACCGAAATCCAATACCCTAGAACCTGGAATACATTTACACAGAGCGAGGCCAAGTTTTACATAAAGCGTGAGCAAGACCCTGTGAGCATGCACGAGAGCATCCCATATGGCTACTACCCAACCGTTTTAAGTGTTGTCGACGCCATCAACAAATCCATAGCCACCATCGAAACATATACGAATATTCATCTGTCGCTAGATAACGTCAGAAGGAAGGTGTTTCTTAAAGCCCCTAATCACACCACGTCGTTTAACTGCTCCGGGAAATTAAGAAGAGTTTTAGCATGCGAAAAGTCTGATCGAACAGGATCACACTTGCCCCGATATTAACGGGGGGTTCTATACGCTCTATGTGTATAGCGATATTGTAGAGGCCCAGATGATCGGCGATAGTTACTCGCCGCTGTTAAGATGGGTCCATGTACAGGGCGAAAATAATACGATGGTCAATATTCAATTCAACAAACCCGACTACGTCGCAGTTTCTAAAAACCATTTTGACACTATTTCAATTATGATCTTCGATGATCAGTCTGCTCCTGTGTCCTTTAAATACGGGAAAGTTATTGTTAAGCTTCATTTAAGGCCGAGACGCGACAGAGGCTATTAAGCAGGCATCATGGTGGTTGTGAAAACATACGGGGACCCGTCTATGTACAGGGACTATTACCGAAACCAGGCCGGATATGGAGGCCCTCCGTACTTTCAAGGGTCCCCGGTTATGTACGGGGCTGGTCTCGGAGGTTTCTTCCACAGTCTGTTTAGAAGAGCTATGCCCTTCTTGAGAAGAGGCTATGAAATTGCAAAACCGCATGTTAAAGCTGCGGCTACGAACATTGCCCAGGACGTAGTAGGGTCTGTTACTTCGGCGGTTGCCGAGCACATGAACAAACAGCCGCAAGAAGGCGCTGGTTTGGTATACAGGCCTCGCGCCATTGTTAAAAGGAAGCGCCGAGCTTCGAGATGCAGAGGACCACCTGCCCCCTATAAAAAAAGGAGGAGTTCTTCAAAGCGCGCTCAGAAAAGAAAAACCCCAAGACGGAAGAGAGCTTCGAAGAAGAAGAGATCAGCCTCTAAAGTAAATATTTTTTAAAGCGGCGCAAACTAAAGCATGGCCTTCGTACATTGTGCATCGGGCGAGTGCGTCAAACCTGAGTTAGACTTGTTTACTCTAAAGCCCACTCAGGCAAGCATCGAAAACAGCTTCTTCATGGAGGTATCACCTTTAGCCGCATTGACGCCTCTGGCCCCTATAGAGTTTTATGTATCAGGGTCCACGGATATGTATTTGGATCTCAACAACACGCTACTCCATCTTATGTGTAAAATCGTAAAAGCGGATGGTTCCGACATAGCAGCAGACGCTAACGTGGCGACGATCGCTTACCTCCTAGCAACCGTGTTTAATCAGGTGGACATCACCCTGGGTGATCGCCTCATCACACAGAGCTATAACATGTACGCCTACAGAGCCTACCTCGAGAGCATTCTAAATTACAGTAGCGACATGCAGCTTTCAGCGGGGCTCTTCTACAAGGACACATACGGACACTTTGAAGCCAAGGAGCTGGACGGTGACAATCAGGGTTTTGTAAAAAGAGCACGTTTTGCGGCGGGCAGTCGTCACTTTGACCTCCTGGGCCGCATACATTCAGACCTCTTCTTCCAGGATAAACTGCTCATCAACGGAATTGATCTTAAGATCAAGCTCACTTGCAACAAGGACTCATTCTGTCTCATCAGCGGGGATGCGGACCAGTACAAGCTGGACATACTGTCAGCGAGTCTGTTTGTAAAGAGGGTGAAAGTGTCCCCGAGCGTCGGATTAGCTCACGCCGATGCTTTGCAAATATCAAACGCCAAGCACGCGGTGGAAAGAGTAGCTCTGAAGGTATTCAGCATCCCTGCCGGTACCCGGTTAACTCAGCAACAGAATTTATTTCTCGGGCAACTACCCAACTTTATCATCATCGGATTTGTGGACAATACAGCTTTTAGCGGCGTGTACGACTCAAATCCCTTCAATTTTAAGCACTACAGCATCAACTACGCTGCGCTGGTCCACGAGGGCACTGTGATTCCTGCAAAACCCTACACACCCAGTTTTAGAACCTCCAACTACACCAGGGAATATCAGGGCCTGGTTTCAATAACCGGGAAGCATCTACGGGACTGCGGGGTAGCCGTGTCAAGAGAAGGCTATGGAGCTGGATACACGCTGTTCGCATTCGACCTGACTCCCGACATGGAAGACGGCGATCACTACAACCTGATCAAAAAAGGCAATCTAAAAGCTGAAATACGATTTAGTAATCCGCTACCTGCGAATGTGAACATGGTCGTATTCTCGGTATTCGACAGCATCATTCAGATCAACCACGCCAGACAGATTTTGTTTGACTATCTTTAAAACGTTTGTGAAATGGACACTGTGCAGATACAGGACTTATTAAGCAGACATAAATACGCTAGGAAATACTTTTAGGTGTTTTCCCTAGCGATGGGTTACCAGCCGAAATAGGGCCGGAAAGACCACGCACCCTAATCTTTAACACAGATCCTCATTACAAGGGTGGAACACACTGGGCGGCCTTGTTTATAGATAGTGACAAGGTTACAGTGTTTGACAGTACAGCTGAGTTCCCCGAACACAGTATCTATACACAGCCCATATTCAAGTTTGTGAAAAAAGCCGTAGTGAGGGTTGAGTATAACAAGCTAAGGGTCCAGGATTCGTTAGCCATCACATGCGGGGAACACTGTATTTATTTTATCAGTAAAATGTCGGAGGTTGTGGCGTTTAGAAATTTCTTAAATCTATATTCGAGTGACCTTGTTAACAATGACAGTCTAGTTGTAAAATATGTAAAAGAAAACATAAGGGCCACGGTCAGACCTGTGAAAACAGAATATAGCGTTTGGCAAAATTGTAAGGGCATGTAACGTGTGTATGTTTAATGATGAACGTTTAAAATAAAGGCATTTTTAAAACAAGCATTCAGACTCTGTATTTCTATGCTTACACATGCACCATAATTAAAATGTTTTAAAAGACGAGTGAGATGGGTTGAAAAGTTATAAAAGTGTTTATTACAAACAGTTATGTAGGGTGCACATTACAATGACATCCATTACTAGAGAAATATATGAAGAAAAATCAGGCACGGTTATACACGTAATAGGCACAGTTATTCAAAAAGTCTGTAGAAACATTAAGGATTAATCCACGTATGGGATTTGGGTAGTGTCCTTTTTCTCTGTACAGCCGTCGCAGGCGGGGTGCTCCAAGAGGGGGATAGTCGTGGGACATCAGAGGCGGCTGGCGATGGAGGGAAGGGTGCCTTCAAACTTTCAAGCATACAGCGGTGATCGTTATTACCCACGAGTGTGGAAGGGATGTTGAGTTCAGCGGCGGCTCGCAGAAACTGATCCCAACCTCTAGGAGAATTTTGCTGTGTTAGGGTTTTGGGGTGCGTGAGATCTTTGACTAGATCGTACATGTGTGAGCCAACAACCGGCTGCCCCTTGTAGAGAAATTCGCCACGTTCATTCCACGCTGTTAGGTCTTTAGAAGCGGCGAGTTTACTCATCAACATTTGCGCTGCCCCCCTGTGCCTCTGACTTATATTTTTTAGGAGGTCGTCAACAAAGCTATCCGAGGGCGGGGCCTGGACCGGCTGCGGCTGTTGGGGTTGCGGAGCAGGCGCTGGCGTTGCTGGCTGTTCAGAGTCCGGGGCATATAGAGTTAGCTTATTATTTTCGGTATCCCACTGCTTGTAGTACCTTAGAACATTTTTAAGGGTGTTGGTGTAAAGGTTAGCTTTGTCGTACGGGTTTCGATCCTTCCTGTTCAAATTGTCTTTAATTTCAGCATCCAGTCGTAGAGTCTCATTTCGCCGTATATACCAGGCATTGTCCGCAGAAGAGCCCAGCTGCTCCAACTGCTGTCTAGGAACCAAATACATCTTTGTGGCATGCTCCATCACCGTCCTGAGAGGAGGCTTGTAATTATGGGTATAGCTATGCCCAACAATGAGCCTATAAAACCCCCAGACTGTTTCACCAGTTTCTTCTTGGTAATGAGTGAGGCCCTTTTATAACTGAGCTTCTTGATAAGATGTTGCTTCTTCTTCAACACCTGTAACTGGCTCTTTGATATAGGGACGTTAACTTTTAGGGTGTTTAGGGCTATTTCTGAAATGGCCGCCACTAAATCGTCAGAAGCAGCGCAGAGGATGGCCTTTCTGTGCTGGGGACTGGCATTAACCAGCATTTTCAGGAGAGCTAAATTGCGGCATAGGCGGTCAGACATGGTCAACACAGGGTGTTATAAGGGCCGGACTACAAATGTCTCTAAAGGTCTTCAGCTCGGCTTTTTATAGGCTTGGGACTTGGTCTTTGGTGTGTAAGCGACTGGGAGATCAGGGGGAAAAATATCAGCCCTCAGTCTGTAGTCTTCTAGAGTGTTATTTTTTAAGTCGACCAGCAGGTAGCCGTGGGGTTTTGCTGTAGCGTCGTTAAAGGCCTCCATGAAGAAGTGTGTGTTTCCCGGGTACATCTGTTTAGCTATGACGGATATTTGCTGTTTGTCACAGGGATTTTTAAATAAAACAAGGTATGAGGCGTTGAGTGCTATAGAGCGACTGTTCTTACCCTTGTAAAACAAGTTCTGCACAATGTAGCATATGCTTAGATTGCGATGGTGTGAATATTGAGTGAAAGCTCGCTCTAGCTCAGGATGATCCCCACCTTCACGCATAAGGTCATCGACAATTACCATGTTTACAAGGGTCGGTGGCAGCAGCTCATCGTCGTTGAGATTATCAGGTATACCTTCTAGAAATCTGATATGCGGGAAGCTGCGGGACAGTTTGGTATAAAGATCTTGCCAGCACGAATAAAGCCACACAATGTTATTAGGGGTTTGGGATAAAGCCCCGGCAGCATTTTCTAAGAGCTTTTTTATAAAGTAGCTTTTACTGCAGTTTGAGGGCCCTGCTAACATGCAGGAGAACGGATGCTGTAATCTGGTGTCCATAGTGCGGTGGTGACCTCTCTAATGCACCTAATAACCGTACGGCAGTGTTTTATAGTCCGTAGTCAGGACCCTTTTGTCAAAAACAACGCGTAAGGTTTTATGTAGGGGCTGGGTTGTAATTTCCCACTTCTTTTTGGATCTGACTATGCAGGGCTGATTCACAACTATGGTTTTATTATTTTCACGATCGTCCGATGCAGAGTATTCGTGCACCAGATCCTTCAGACTGTCAAAATTGATTTTTAGGGTGTTGTTGACATTTAATGTTATACCTTTGACCTTCATAAACAACTTGTTGTTGTTTGTTTTGTACGCGTAGGTCTTAGGTCCGGAGGATGTAAATTCTATTATATGTTCATCCTTATCGAGTTCGCTGGACAAATTACCTAAGTAATCCCCAAAAGGAGGGTCTTCATCCCCCGGTTTACTCAGAAAAATCACAGTCGGTATCGTGATACAAACAGCAGTCCTGGAGTTTATCCATAACCCCGTAAAGCTCTAGACGGGCGTGGGCTGTCGTGAAGCAGGCTATGAAGATGTTTATGTTGTTACACGTTGTGGGGTACTCTTTTGTGTATTTCCAACACACAGCCGTGGTATCGTCATCGATAAACTCACAGCTGGACACCTCGTAACAAGGGGCAAAAAGGTACTTAAACAGTTCGTCAGGATCTGTTATTAAGGTTGTATTCGACATGTTTGTACGCTGTGCGAATTTTCCCCATAAGGAGTTGAGGCACATTTTGGCTAACTGGCGGCGGGCAGGGTTGACCTCTATCAAATGGGGTCGTAAACGTATACCCTCGTGAGCGTGGTAGTCATCGATGTATTTTTGCTTTGCATCTTGACTAGTACACCATTCGGGATATCCTGAGGCCTCCTGTTTGTCTCTGAGAAACAAATTAATATAGTGTGAAAAGAGGCGTTTCGTGGTCCTCTTAAAATGCCACACCTCGTGTACTCTCCCGAGTCTGTCGCCTTTCTCTAAGGCAGCTTGGACCTCGATGCTACACCAGGTCCCGGTGAGCATCCTTTGTTCTTCAGTGTGTCTACAACCACCAACCTCTTTAAACACTGCGCATGTTCGACAGAGGGGGAACATCAGCTTACCATCGACTCTGTATGGTAACACAGGGAAGTAAAGATGCCTTGGCGGATAGATTTCGCATTTGACTAGCCCAAAGTATTCGAAAAGGGGCTTAAAGTCTCTATATATGATGGTGGGGTGCCCTAAGGGGTATACCTTCATTTTGTTCACAAATGGGTACAGACTGGTGAAATCATAGTAGTGTATTTTTTCACCCTCAGCAGCGGCCCTGTACAGTTGTATGGCATTTGTACGACCCCCGAATAAGGCATCGCGGGGCTCCAGAGGTTGTGGTAAATCAAGACTCTGAAGGAAAGAGCAGAGCTCGGTGTCGGTTGTTAGCATATCTAACCACTCATGCTCCCAAAGGACCCTCAGAGCAAAGCCACATTTTTCAACATACTGGGCCTTCATCAGAATACATCTGTGTAAGTGTTCAAATTTGGCACCCAGCAATTTGTTAAACTCGTGGGGCTTGTAACAATGGGGGCAGCCGTGGTAAAAGCAGCCGTTGTATTCAAAGGCCGTCGGCACTCCCTTAATTACGGCGTACCCGTCCAGGTAATAGGGGCCCAGGCAGTATTCGCCCCCCTGTAAGGCGTGTTGAATATGTATGTCTTCATTCTCAGACACGTACATAAGCCATTGGATAGAGGGAGTTGAATAACATTTCTGTTTACCGTTATAGAGGTCTGGCGGCACTAGAGCGATACTTTTTGGTCTTAAAAACATGTGTTTGTAGATGGACATCACATGGAGGCCAAAGTGATGTTTTGAAAAGGGTCTATGTATTCAACCGTCTTTGTCATTTCAGGGGTCTTGGGCTTCAAAGCCCTGACTTTCTTAGTCATCTCCACCACAACGTCTCTGAAGAGGTTGCAGGCTTGTCGTAGGATCATTACATCCGCCTGACAATAAGCCTTCAACTCAGTTTCAAAATAAAACTCCTTTTCAATGTTTTCAGAGTACCATTGCAGAAAGCTCTCTTTCTCGGCAGGCATCATATATTGAACCCCGTAGCTATCCGGAGGTGGCATGGGCCCCACATAATCCTGGTTCGCCCAGGTGTTAAAAAAGTGTGGAAAATAACCTTTACACCCTGGGAAACCAAAGGCTTTTGCCAGCTTACTCAATTTCATGGGCAGGAAATTCAGGGTGTCTATGAATCTTATTTGTAACTGCCCAGCCGTTAGCAACATCAGCTTGGAACCCTGAGTGATGAGTTCTACTTGTACCTTTTCACGAATCAGATTTTGTAAAATAAAGAATGAGTCATATGCTTTTGAGTTATGGGCCAGCATGGAATACCCTTTAAATTTGGTTTGAATGAAAGTGTTAAGGAAATCACCAACGCACGTTCGCCCTTCAAACTCCCAGCTATCGTTGGAAGTTAGATGGTGGGCGTAAATATAGTTTGGTTGGTGTACCCCCGTCTCTTGTGTGACTCTATATCGAACACTATGTAGACTTCGGTTTTGGTCTGGGGTCTGCCTTTAACCATGTAACAACGGTGATTTGTTCCTGTCCTAAAAGGCGTGTGACACCTTGGGCATTTCATGCCTTTGCATTTGTGGTCTTGAGCCACGTACCGACCACACTTAAAGCAATCCATTTTAGGGACGCATTTAACAGCTTTGTTGTGTATGCTCAAGCAGTCTTGCGAGCGACAAAACATCTTACAGGTGCGACACCTCACCTTAAGGGCGGCGTCTACGACGCAACCATCCCTCTGACACATCTTACAGTGCATTTCACACTGATGATGTGCCTTAGTGTTGTATATGTGGTCGCAATATGTGCACACGTACTTGACTCCCAGAAAACCTTTAAGGTTCAAGATACCGTAAAAGTGGTTTTCGTGGTGAAGGACATATACGATCTTGTTTCTCACACGTTCCCCGGTTGTAAAGTACTTCCAAGAACCGTTGTGATAAAGAACTTTCACCATAACGGCGAAATAGTTCTCAAAAAGACCTATGTCGCCAAAGCCGACCATGCGGTCTGGAGGTATTTCAAGAACCTCATGGGCTTCAGCCGCTCTAGACATGATGACAGCGTCAGTGGTGTTGTGCCCCATCAGCAACCCCACGATGCTGGCCGCCAGACATGTGTTGGTTGCTCCGTTGTTAAAGTTGAGCAGCCAACGTTGTTTCTTACCAATTATTTTGCTGTATAGCATGCTCTTTAAAGGCCTGGAAACACCCTCCTCACGACCCCGTACAATGAGGGCTATGACTCTGATAGTGCCATAGGCGACTAGTTCAGCCTTACTCTGTAAAAGCCTCGAGAGGTTTTCTAAAAATTCCACGGCGTCAAACACAGTGCAGGACTTTTGTTTGGTGAACAAAGGGCTGTTAAAACCCTGCCCCTGGAAGCGTAGTTGGAAAAAATCATTAGGACCCACATCGCGTAACAACCTTTCTATGAGTGTTTGCACAGCCTGATGTATGGCTAAAACCCCGTGATCAGAGGTCCTTATCTGTTGAAGGTTAGCAAACCTAAACTCCTCATAGTGTTCTGTAGCGTTAAATCTCTCTACAGTACGACTGTAGCTTCTAACGCTCTCTAAAAAGACGGCCTCTGAATCCTCATCTTGAGGAATTTGACTTGCTGGGGAGCTCGATGTTGTATCATTTTGGGGGTCCTGGCTTAGCACGGGCTCGGGGTGTCTTTTAAGCCGCCGTGTAGCGCATATTCTGGCTTTCTTGAGTTTACTTATTAAAAGCCTGCGCTGCTTAGCGCTATTAGCCCACTTTTGCTTTTTACGGGACCAGTCTTTTCCAGGCAACCTCCTCCCGCCTATCTGAACAGTACGGTTTGTACATGTGTGCGACGTACTCATGGATGCCTCTGCTACGGACCCACCCCCCCGGTCCTTCTATGTGTTCCTGGTGATGGAGTATCGCCGCTCTACAGTCCGAGCCCTTTAAACGCCCTCCCCTTGGGGTGTTCTCTCCTGAACTTGAGTGTTGGATGGTGGCTGGTACTGATGTATGTGCTTCAGGAGCCGTTCGTGAAATTGTATGACTCTGTTTGAGGGGCTCTATGTACTTTTTACGCCTGAGCAAGCGTAAGAAGCGCAGGGACTTGGTCAGTATAGTATGGACCTTACTGCTACATTTAGATTTGTGTGTGCTTTTAGTAATACCAGGGGCACGTGGGGTCTTTAGAGGGCGGCGTAGGCCTAGTCATGCTGGTATACCTCATATGTCTGACACAGTTGTTTGACACGTTTGGAGGATCACCCTTTTACACCTGTCAACCATTTGCAGTATCTTCCGCTGCGCCTCCATCTTGACCATGTCCTCGCTACCACCCAGCCCTAGTTTTAAGGTTGCGGCGTTCGCTTGGCGTTTTAGCTTTCTGACCGCCAGCTGTATATCTTTCACATGCTCCCCTAGTACCTCTTTTGGGTTTACAGAATCGTATTGCGGCGGATTAGGGATGAACACCCCGTTGGGTTGTATAACGCCCTCTCTCACACCGACCGTCGCAACACCACTCTGTAAAGGAGGTCCAGGGGGGATCATAGAAACAGGGTCCCAGTGCAAACACCCTGGGGCTGTAGGGGAAGGGGCCTCACTAAATAACACCTCCAAACTCCGATCTGGAATGTCGCCCCCTGCCGGGCTGTTATCGGTGTATATTGATGGGGGTGATGCGGGGATTACACTGGACGCGGGGCTGGTTGGGTCGTACCCTCCTGGCGGGGGGATAGGGGACATAGGGCAAGAGGAGTGTAAATGGCGGTCGAAATAATCGAGGGTCCTAGCGGTGAAGGGATTGTCGGGGATGGGGTCGGGTGAATGTGTAACAGGCGTGTTAGAAGGACCATTGTGCGCTGCTTCTGAGGATCTATCAAGGCTATCTACCAACCCTATCAGGGTCTTGAGACACCCCCTGATGGCGGTATAAGGTGCTCCTAAGGGTTGAGCATTTTCAGGCGTTGGGTTCCTAAACTTGTCAGGAATGATTATAGAAGGTTTTGGGGTCTGGTCTAGGGGGAGCTCCTCTACTGCTAGTTTATTTGACACTACAGAGGGCTTCAGAGGACGGGAAGGGTCCTGCGGTGTAATGGGCTTGGTTAAGAACCCTTCCACTGTTTCTACTTGTAGCATAGGGGGCCCCTGCTTCTTCTTAAGATACTTTCTCGAGAGGCGGTTGACTTTAGGGGCTTGGGGCTGTAACAGAGCTTCTGCAACCTGCGTCACAGTCGTTGGCCCCTTAGAGAGCGTGGGGGTAGAGGATTCATTCCCCGGCTTAGCAACATTTTTAAATGAGAGATCTAAAGGAGTAGTTTGGGGCTCCGGGACCACCTGTTTCTTCTTGAGGTCTAAATGGGCTGCTTGGGACTCCGGGCCCACCTGTTTCTTCTTGAGGTCTAAAGGGGCTGCTTGGGACTCCGAGTCCATCTGCTTCTTCTTAAGGGGGGGTTTGTTCGAGATGAGATTCCCTTTTGAGGCCTGGTGATGGTTCACCATTTTAGCGGTTGGCTTGAGACGGCATTTCATCTCTGTACCGGTTTTCTGTTGGATGTGTGAATAATAAGAGCACAATTGGTCCTGGCGTACACGCCTACTCACACCTTTTGATGTAGGCACTGTGTTCTGGACTGTCTCTGTGATGTCGCTTAACGGTGTCGCAGACCTCTTAGCCTTACATGAATCTTCTCCATTGCTCTTTTGAACAGCTCCTAGAATGTAAACATAAAAATATATATATATATTAGAAAAAATAAGGAACCACAGACACCCCACCTCCACTTTATACATCCGATACTACATGTCGACGGCCCCTTTCTGCTTAAGAGAATAAAGCCCAGAGAGTTATTTTTTTTTTGCCACCCTTTTGTGAAAAACACACCTGTTAGACGTCTTTTCCCCGCAACTTTCTTTGTCACCGATCCCTTTCTAGATGTTGAAGCTTTTCTCTTTAGCGGCCTTTCTTTTGTTTGCGACTCTGCAGCCTCTTGCATATCCCCGCCGACCGTGCATGACGCCGTGGGTCCTATAAAGAAAAAATAATCACAATTGTAGTAGTATAAACCAAGCCTTAGCAGTCCCCTCTGAGGAGCTCTCCTATAGTTCACAGCTGTGGTTTTTGGGCCTAGACCCTCACAAGTCTTAGACAGTTTAAAGAACATGGGCATTTTTTATTTACCTGTAAGAACTGTGTTATCCTGCACACTCAAAGACGCGCCTTGAACCTTCATGTACCATTTAAAGCCGTCAATATCTAGTTGTTGTCCGGCGTCATAACCTATAAAATCACACATACATGAGAATACCATTAGAAAAGCAGAGTTTCTGAGACACCCTAGTACAAAAACTACCCAGAACTATACAACTCTAAATACATATACCTGGCTGCAGGACGCGCATTTCTTCGTCGGTGATAGTTAATTCCGGGAGGCCCTGTGGCGGGGGTTAAATCAAAAGCGACGGCTTTAAAACTAGAGCTCATAAACATGGCATTAACAGTTTGTTGCATTCACCTTAGAAAACGTAAATACATATTACATAGAAACACGCATCCTTACACAGGGTATACGTGAAACAACATCTATGAAAATGCAGCTTACTTTTTAATAAGAAACCCCTGGTTGCCACCCACATGACCAACCCCTTGTACAACACAAATCTAAACTCTAATCTAAACTATGCAGGGCACATGATGTGATTTGCACGCATTTAATAATTCAGCGTTCTATGTTAGAATTTTAACTTATAAACTGCAAGTAACAATAGGATATCTCCTAGGAAAAAACAGTCACAATCTGACCCCAAATACGTTACTGCGCCGCGCGGTATACAGGGGACACATTCTTTACAGCATACATATTAAACCTCTGGGGTAATTGATGCACCCTCAAAGCAGCCCCTAAACAAAACCACCTATGTCACTCCACACTGAACATTAATCACAGTCGGTATCTGGCCCTTTATTTATTTACTCATTGCCTGGAAGTTGCATGAGACATTGACTGTTGTAGCATATGTTTTCAAAATAAATCTTAATCCTACAGCAGTACAGGCGTTCACTGTCTATGATATACCTTCAATGCAGCTCTGTATATTATGTTTCAACCTCTCATCATTTCAGAATTACCGCATTTGCAATATTCTATACACGTGTCACCATAGGTGTTGCTTATTTATCTTATGCAACTAGCATTCATTGACAAAGCCCCCAAGCCCTGGCTTGTTGTATGTGTAAAGCTACTTATGTTCAAATACCATTCGGGCAGCACACTCTGCTAAATCTTGAAATGTATGCTTACAGCCCAGGGACTACCTTTAGCAGCGTCCCTGGGGCTGTATAGCCGAACACATGCATCCCTAGAGGAGTCCCCTTCATGAGCTCCCAATGCGCTGCCATACGGTGATAGCTGGAGGGGGGGGGGAGCTACAGCTGGAGAAGCGCTCTACCTCCCCCTGAATGGCTGTGCAGTGCCCTTCACATTTATTCATTTTATTTCTTTATTTTTTTTTATGTATAGCCAGGGGCTCTGCTTAATCGGCCCCTGGCTGTATAATACCCCGCATTTTTTTTTTTTGGGGCCGTCCCCCTACAGCAGCCCTGGAGGAACCCCCAGCGGGGAGCTACCCCTCCGTGTTTGCGGTGGAAGTATCCGCCCCCTCCGTGATGTCAGGGGAGTCCCCGGTGATATCACTGAGGGACCCTTCAACCTCAAACACGAAGGGGAAGCTCCCTGCTCCCTGCCTCCGCCGCCATCGGGATCCACGTGGGATCCAAGGAAATGCCTGCCGCCACCCCAGCCCACCGAGCAGTGCCAAGAACATCAGGGACCCCTGGGGCCTACAACAGTAAGTCTGGGCCCCGCGCCAACTCCCGCACAAAACTCCCAGAGCGCCGCCTGGACCCGCGCGGTCTCTGGGGTGCTTTTATTTGATAAAACGGGCCTCGACCCCCACAGCGCCTGCACAAGCCCCCAGAGTACCACGCCTGGAAGCGGGCTCTGGGGGCCATTATTTTTATAAAAAACGGGGGCCTCGAGCCCACCCCCGCCACCGCGCCTGCACATGCACCCAGAGCACCGCATGGCCCAGTGCGGCGCTCTGGGTGCTTTTATTTTATAAAAAGGGCCTCCAGCCCCACCGTGCCTGCACAAGCCCCCCGGAGTACCACGCCCTGAAGCGGACTCCGGGGTCCTTTATTTTATAAAACGGGGCCTCGAACCCCACACTGCCGCACAAGCCCCAGAGTCCCGCACTTGGGACAGCGGGCTCTGGGGCCTTTATTTTTATTAAAAAACAGGGCCGCAAGCCCACCCCACCACACTGCCGCATAATCCCCAGAGTCCCGCACTTGGAACCGTGGGCTCTGGGTCCTTTATTTTTATAAATTGCGGGGCATCGAGCCCCATACCGCACCCCAGGCCCCCAGCCATCCAGGATCGCCTCGCACTCTGGGTCTGCCACCGTGCCCCGGACCCTGCCTCACGACCCCCAGAGCAGCACCTTCCACAAGTGTGCTCTGGGGGCTTCTATTTTATAAAAAACACAGCCTTGCTTCCCACACCGCCCCCCTGCCGCAGGAGCCCCCAGAGTCCCGCACTTGGAAACAGGGATCTGGGGGCATTTTAATGAATAAAAATGGGGCTTCGAGCCCATGCAGCACCTCGCCCCCCGAGCCTTCCCCGATCACCAAGGGCTCTGGGGCATCACTCTGGAGTTTGGGACCCCCTGTCCCCACGCAGCCCCCGGCCGTCAACCCCCAGAGCGCCACACGGGACGCATCGTCCTCTGGGGGCTTATTTAAAACAATGGGGAGCTCAACCCCAGACACAGCAGCCCTCAACAGCTTTCGGCCTCTGGCTCCCCACAGGCCCCTGCCCACACAGCTGCTCCCAGAACACACGCCTTGGAGCATCGACCTCCTTGACTCAGGCAATGTGCCCGGGACATAAAACCTTGGAGGAACAACATGCGCCAGAACCCTCACCACAGCAAGCCTGATCTCCTGCATGGACAAACGGCCTTGGCTTCCAGAACCCCTGAAAACCCTCCAACACCCCGCCCCATGCAGCCTTGAGACCCCAGACATACACAGGACAGCCGTGTGGTGAGTACAAAACTGTAATATTTATTTATTTTTTATTTGTAAATTGCTTAATATGCTTTGCATCTTCTGGAACCATTAAAACAGCTGTTTTTCATGTAAAATGTTTCTAGGCGCTGTAAAATATACGATTCCTTCTACATGTACCCTACGAAGTCCTCTAGCAATATGCACCCTAAATACACACCCTGCAATCTCTGCGCCACCCCCAACAGCAACACCCATATTAACATTAAATGCCTGCACACATAGCTTTAAACGCAATGCTTCAAAAACATCATTATTCATTTCATATACAAGCCCAATATGTTTTAAACACCATTTAAAACCTCACGTTGCAAGCATTTACACCCTCATAACCTCTAGCATTACCCCTATTAAATGTACCCCATCATGGTAAAATGTTTCTATGAACTGCATAATCTTAAGGTTACAACCCTGCGCCACAACCAAAACCAGCCTTTATTCACATTACATACAGTCCTCCTTGCGCTTTGCGCCTTTTAAAAATTAAAAATTACAGCCACATTTACCCTCCAACCTTATTCACATTAAGCACCAGCCCATAGCACTTTAAACATTATTTAAAACAATATAAACACAGTCCTACATAGCGCTAAACCCCTTTTTAAAATGCAAGCTTGTTCACATTAAATGCATCCCCCTATACTTTAAATAACCCCCATAAGTCTGTCACAATGTACCCTTTATTTATTTACCTCCATTAACGTGTAGCAGGCAGCGTCAATCTGTGAGAAGTTGCTCTGATCCATTGTGGCCTTAAGTTTCTGATGCAGGTCTGTGCAGCAAACAGTCCAACCACGACGTTCCAAAAGGGTTTTTTAAATGTCTGTTTCTGCTGACCCTTAAAGTACACTTTTTATACTTGTCCTGGCATGCTAATTAGAAGAGCCTAGACATTATGGAGGGTGGGCGGGCATAGAACCAGGTAGTGGTGGTCTTTGGAGGGAACGTTTTCACAGTTACATTATGCCTGAGCACTGTCGTAAGGAATTAGGCCCAGGAAATGTGTTTGTGGGTCTTGCTGAGTCAGCACAGCCCTGGATGCTGAGAGCGCTAGCTTTATCTCCTGCATCGTGTTTTCCTGCAGTGTTTTTTCCTGCCCCTTGTTATCAGGTTTCCGATTCTCCTGGGGAAGTTTGGGACCCACGTCTGTTGTCCCTTTATCATTTTAACATCTGCCCGAGCCCTGCCTGGAAAGCTAGAAGCAGCTTCTTTGTTTTAAGTTTTTGCCTTCGCAGCATTGACTTACCACACATACATCATGTCCCGAAACTTTCTGCGCACGACCTGTCACTTTTAAGGACAGAAACATCCTGTAACTTTTAAGGACAAGTGTTTCATGAGCCTCACACTGCCACCTGTGGGGGTGGGGGGATTTGAGGCCGGCCTGCACATTCACAGCTCAGCATGCCCAAGAACCATCTGTCACAACACTGACGTCACAGTTTTAAAACATGCCCATGAAGACACTTTGCGCACACCCACAGGAACACATCCATCATGTCCCCAAACTTTTTGTGCACCAGCTGTCACTTTTGGTGACACACAGACCTGTCACTTTTGGGGACACGAGTTTGATGAGCAATGGTATCCAGATTTACTACTGATGCTCCTTTGACCTTGCTCTTTTCCAAGAACTCTTTATGGGTTCTGGTCGGTTAGGTTCCTTTTAGATAAATTTGGGACTAATTCCTTTATGGAACACGATGATATATTGCTATATTGATGAATCTACCCATATTTTCTAGATGATTTCTGTAACCAGATTTATTTGATTTACTAATTGAATAAAAAGACAAATTAAGAACTTACTAATCTCTTATTGAGAAATAAAGTTTTGAAACTTTCTTAAACCTCTCATCATTGACTGAACTTAAATGTAATATATGGCAATGATTGATTTGATTTGAGCTGATTTCCATTTATATAAGGTAGCAAAGATCTGTCGCCTAGAAGAAGAAAATATAGCGTGGAGTTGAAGCCCATTCTTGTAAGTAAAAGGTTGAATTTTCACTGGAGAGTTCATTGGACTCTTTCTGCACTATCAATTTTCTGGTAGCAGAGGATCGTTCACCCCTTGAACGGAACCAAAAATAATTTCCCAAATTAGATTAAAATACCTGACTCCTGAAATCCAGTGCCCAGAACCTGAAGATCTGACAAGGCAGTTTTCGAAGGCGATTGCTGTTTGGAGGTGCTAGTATTAATATGGTGATGCATTGTTTATTATAATTGTGTTTTGGTTTTAGAGTGGTGATGAACTGTGATTTGCTTTGATATTGTTTGTTTAGTGTGAAAGAGTTGAAGAGTTTCAGACTCGTCGTAGTCTAAGATCCTGGTATACACACGGATATACATTAACGCAGCGTTTTCAATCTGTGGAACGCGACCCAGTCCCCAGCCTGTGGAGTCCTGGGAAGGGGGGTGCGCATTCCCCTGCCCCACTTGTGCCTGAAATCCAAAACATTTGCTTTCATTTGGAAAAAGACAACCGTCCGGCTAATTTCGATCGTTAAAATGCTTCAGCTGAAGTTTCATTATTAATTGAGTCTCTTGTGCTGTGAAAAGCCTTCGTGCCAGGAGGCCTGCTTGCCTGAATGAAATGTAAATGTGCACTATTAGTTAATCTGTAAGTGTAAAGGGTTTAATTGATCGAATCACTCCAAGCTTTGTGGTGACAAAGATATGTTTTTATTGAGTGGTAGTGCAAAGAGTTAACAACTGGGCTGTGAAGTGCATGCTTTTAATCTTAATTGTATTTACACAGCCCTTAGTACCCCTAAGGAGATGTTGAATAGAAAGTTATGTAAAAACAATTGCATTGCATATGCTCTGGTATTACGAAAATCTATATTTTGGAAGCACCACATATTCGCAGTGCTTTCTGTCAAAGGCTGTGACCTTGTAACACTAAAAATACACAAGTCACCATTCTCCACTGCACCAACCAAGATTTAATTCTGTGGCTCTCTGGTTACACACAGACATCAGCAATGTGTTAACTAATAGAGGTTTCATAATCAACTACAGTGCATTTCCCACAGAGTAACAACTTTTTTAAATTTGTTTTTCATTGAAGCTGCCCATTATTTTATATGTAGCTACCTGATGGTGAAAAACCTAAAAAACGTACAGAATATTTTGGGCTTATTGCACTGCCAGAGCATCACTTTTTTTGACGCTCCTGAGGCACAAGCATCTCAAAAATACCTATGAGGCGGCACAAAGTCGCCCTGCATGGCTTTGCATGGCCTCATAGAAATGGATTAAGACAAAGCAGCGCAAGTCACTGCGTAGCCGACCGATAAACACTGCGGAAGATAGAACTTGAGTCTGTGGTGCCGTACACGGCCAAAACAGGACGGTAACGAGCCTTGCAATTGGGGTGCCTGTAGCTGTTCCTCTTGTGAGTGCTGGTTCTAGAGGAACACATATTGGACATTACCATTTAGAAGTGATTTGTGATCGTGAACCACTGGATTGTGGTATGATTTATCTACTTGGACTCACGTCACACATGCTATAATCAGAAGACACACATATTGGCCCCTGAATGATCTAAAGTTTCATCAGGACCTAATATTGAATCACATGTGTTTTTAGACTTCGATACTGCTTACCCTACATCAAGAAGATCCTTGTGTTTCCCAGTGGTTCCGATATCTTGCCCTGATGAAGCCTTTTAAAGCTGAAATGCGTTGGCTGTGTTAGCTTGGAAATACACAGTAAAGAAAAATACTACATCAATAACTAAGACCCAGGAGCATCGGTTTAATGTTGAATGTGGTCATCCATAATTGTTTCTGTTGTCTCTCTACTTTTGGTATAAAACGTGTTTAATGTATGGTCAATGTGGAGCTGACCATTGAGGTGGGCAATTTTGTTTTGCCAATTGTACTAACTACTTCAGGCAGTGCGGCATTTAACTCCCTGGCTGCCTTCCTTTCTTGTTTAGTGTCTTTACTGTGTTGCCCTACTCTGCGTCAAGGAGGCGTTCCATGGGTGTTGCATGGGGGTTCCCATGCAACACCCATGGATTTTGATGCTGCCACAGATTTACAAAATCACATATACCTGCAGCACCAAAACCTTACACCTCCCCAGCGGAGGCGTAATTAGGAGAAATGTTTTCATTTCTCCTCGTTTTTCCCTCTTTCCATGTGTGCTGCATTCTGCAGCTCATATAGAAAGAGGAAAATGGCTCTCTGGATTATTTTAGTGAATGAAGGTGCCCCTTCCTGTTCAAAAACAATCCTGCTTATGTTGGTGTTAGGCAGCAATTTGTGCGCAGGCTAGCATTGGGAATTCCCTTATATATGTTTAAGTGGTAATTCATGATCTGAGAGGAGTAGTGTTGCCATGTTTGATATGTTTAGAATTGTAGTGGGAAATCCTGCTTACTGGTGTAGTTGGATTTTAGATTATTATTTTAGAAACACCACTTTTAGAAAATGGGCATTTCTCTGTGCTTATAACTCTAGTGTTTTTCAGCCTGACTCCAATCCACATCTAGGCCTGATTGACATCTACACTTCGTGCATACTTTCCAGACAGCCATCACACAGGGAGGGTTTGGTTGTGACTGGGTTGAATCTGCATTCATCTGCATATTGATGGTCTTCTTGGGCTGGGACAGAGGGAAGAGGGGCGCACTTACATTTGTATAGTTTGTGTCCTTACCTCACACAAAGGGCTGACTAACCCCCTGCTGTACATCTGGAGCCAGGGCTAAGTTGAAAGGGGGTGTTGTGCACTTCTAAAGGTTCTTTTGAAGGTTCCCACTAGATCAAAGACATTTTGAGTATAAGTACAGGGGCTCTGACCCCAAGTTTTTAGACAATGCGTGGGACTTGTAACCAGACGTTGCTAGCTCTACATGCTGCACATTGCTAGAGGACTGCCAGGACCAACCACCATTGGACTTTGTAGTGTTAACCTGCTGCCTGTTGGGCTGAGAGAAGGACTGCCACTTTGCTACGAGGACCCTAGTGCTTGCCTGCCTGCCTGCACCCTGCTCCGTGCCCCAGTGGTCTCAAGGGACTGGTGGCTGCCCCCCTGCCCCCACTGCGGGGTCTGGAAGGATTCCAGTGGCAGCCCCAACCTGGCCGTGGGACCCTGAGTTCAGCCTCTCAAGTCACCTGCACACAGTGCATACTGAGCACTTCATTTTTGGCTGTCCTGCATGTGTCAAGTGTCGCACACTATCCTGCACCTCAAAGCATGTTAGGCGCTTGAATCCAGTGGCACAGTGAGCCCGGGACCCAAGTCTGGGCATACCCGGCGCACTTAGGGCGAGAAAGCAAAAGACACACAAATGATGGACGGAATGTGGAACAAAAAAACTTTCACCCCAGTCAAGAGATCTGAGTTAAATACATTATTCTTTGCTCACCATGCCACCCCAGTTTAGACCCAGCCATATGCAAATCAGTCTTGACCCTGCTCCCCATGGGAACAGTCCAGCTCGAACTGCCAAGCCAGGTCTTCCCTGGACCAGAAACAAGCATCCTTGGATGGATTTAAGCCCAGATCTCTGTACTGGGGTGAATGTAGGACATTGTTCAGCATTCTGTCACCCCGAGTGGGACAGGTATGCCCAGACGTGGTCCTGTGCTCTCCATGCCACTGGAGTCAAGCTAGTCTGGCTGATGAGGGGTGATACCCCGAAACCGGTCCCAGGATGCTTGTTTCTGGTCCAGGGAGGACCTGACCTGGCAGTTCGAGCTAGACTGTTCCCATGGGGAGCAGGGTCAAGACTGATATGCATATGGCTTGGTTTAAACTGGAATGGCATGTGGAGCAAAAAAACAATGGATGTAGGTCCAGATCTCTGTATTGGGGTGAATGTTTGACATTGTTCAGCATTCTGTCTATCAATTGCTTTTTTTGCATACCTCAAGGAGTGAGCACTGTCTGGCTCCGCCATCAGAAAGGGAAACCTCAAATGTGGACCCCGGGAGCAGTGCAGAGCCACCCTTAGGAAGCTTTCTTGTTGGAGACCAAACTACCATATTACAGATGGTAGGCGCCCTAGAGCTAAGGGGCCCTACCATCTAATTTCTACCAGGTACGCTCTCAGAAGTACCATAGCCCCACTTGTAGGAGAGCAGGAGTCCCTGTATCTATGTGGGCTCACTAGTTTTGGTACACTAATGAGGAGACTTGGTGATTCATAGATCTATGATGGTAATGGGTAATGGATGTGTGTTTCCTAACCAAACTATCGCATTTTGTGCCCGATTGTTGGAAAGTGGATTATTAGTAGAGGCAAATGTATATATGCCACTGGCAATAAGGCCACTAACACAGTATAGGGCTCAGAATAGGTCTTAGAAAATTATTCCCATGCTCAACCTTTGGTAGCTTGGCTGCGAGCAGGCAGGCTTAACTTCAAAGACAGGTATGTAAAGCATCTAAAAACACCAATTCAGTCAAAATTAAGACACAATGCACATTAAAAATTCAATACCAATTTATAAAAATAGGAAATATTTGTATCTTTAAAATGACACCAAAACGACAAAAATCCAATGTAGGGAACCAGAGATATGAATTTTCAAAGATTTAGCAATTTCTAGCACATAGAAACCTATAGCGCCTTATGGGGACAACTGGTCGCGATAGACCGGGTCAAAGTCAAAGTTTCAGGACAACCGCGATGGAGCCCTGCTCGGCTACCACTCGCGGTAGGTCTCAGTCACAGTTTTTACTTTCGGACTTAGAATCTTTTCTGGAGCTTTTCTTCACGGGGTCCCTCGATGCTCTTCACCAGGCCGGATTCGGTGAGGGTTCGCCGGCCTCGGATTTTGCCTACTCCCGGTCAAACTCTGGAAGCAGGACCTACAGAGCTTTTCAGCGGGACGAACCTGGACGGCAGGCTGGCTCGTGGTTGAAGGCAGGTGGCTTGGCTAGCCAGGTTGAGTCGGTCCCCTTATGGAGCTTTTTTCCAAACTTGCTCCAAAGTTATCCAAACTCCTGGAACTTCAGCCTGAAGTTCCCCAAAGTGTCTCAAACTCACTCCAAGGGTCTGGAATCTCCAAGATGGTCCTTGAAAGTTGAGGACTTCAGTTCCCACAATCCACTTGGACAAAACCCTTACAAGAAATCCACTGGTAGTTCTCCAGGTTGAGGATCCTTGGTGGTGGTGTTCCAGGTGAGCTCTGTTAACCTGTAGCTTGCAGGGAGTCCATTATTTAGTCCTTTCACAGCAAGGTAATCCACAGGCTGTAGTTTCAGATGGTGCAGAAGGTGCAGTCTTCAGAGTGCAGGCCTTAGGAAATGCACATCAAACTTCCAGCATGGCCCGTCTTGCTTTCTTAAGTTTTAAGCAGCATATCTGAAGGGCTCTGCCCTCCTCAGATACTTATTCCAACTTCTCTGGGGAAAGCAGGAGGTTACTCCTGTCCGATGGGCTGCAGGGTACCACCCAAAGGTCTGACCACTTCCTGCAGAGTGTGGCACTATTTTGTCCCAGAGTGCACCAATTCTTCCAAATTCATAATGGCTGGTTTTCCAGCAGGGAGAGAAGAGCTGGCTAAACACACCCCTAGGATGGCTAATCTCCATAGTCTCTCCCCCTTGCATCTGCTCATTCCTTCCTTTATCCTAGCATCTGGCTGGGGTACACAAGGGTAAAGTTGTAAATGACACTGGGGTCCTCCCCTTCCCTTGAAGTCCATTGTTTACGACTCCTCCCCCTGCTCTGGCATTCCTGTGCAACAGGACTCTGCCCTCCCAGCAGAGCTGGTCAACCCCAGGGGCTCTTTATCACCTCTTCAAAGAAGCTTGGATAATCCACTTAACTCTGGCCAAACAGGACCGACCACTGGAAGGCTGAATCTGGACTTACAAACAAGAAAGTCTTATAACTTCTTGTATGTACCTTTTAGGAGAAATTCAACAATATCATATTGTTGGATTTATTAATACCATTCTGGGAAGCCTTTGAATGGTACTTTTAGCCTTCACCTATAAAGAGTTATTAGTTAATAACTTTCTACCATGTTAACCTATGTGACAGGGAATTTGCAATGGGAAAAATGACTTGGGACATTTTTCCAGCACCAGGGCTTAAAAACACATATTTTATAAGTACTCTGACTATATTTACAGGATCCCAACCCCTGGTATACCTAGGGGAGACTTTAAGGGTTCTGAATATGCAGAAATATTGCAGATCCTCCCTCCACAGTGCTCCTAGCACCAAACCCAAGTTTGTGCAGCACTTTATCACAATGTGGGGAGTGAAATGTACAATTTCACTTAACCCAGGGCATATAAAACTCATTTTATATTAGTCCTCCTTATAGATACCTGAACCCCCACCCCTGTGACACCTAGGGGAGACCCCGGGGATACCTAATATGCCCAAACATTATAGGTTATCCATTTTTAAGTGCCCCAAACACAAAAGTCGAGTTTGGGCACAATTTACTTTTTAAAAGCAGTCACGCAACACAGGGCTATTTTTAAACTGACCTCAGGCTCAGCAGTGTACACATGCAAGTGCAGAAAAGGGCTACTGGCCTCTAAACAACCATGCCCTATTATATACTAGGGGCTGAGAGGTAGTTTAAACCCCCTGCCCTATTATGTACTAGGGCCCTATGGGGTAGGTCATGCCAATCACAAGGGTACCCCAACCCATAATGTACCATAGTGTATGTAGGTGTTTTCACTGTATTCTAAGTGTCTTTCAGCATAGCACTGGCCCTGGGCCTGGTTAGGCAGAGCCCAGGGTCAGTCAGAGTCATTTACCACCATTACCAGTCAGCCAAAAGTTGGGGGGTGCCCAGGGCACAGGATGACTTTGCAACATAGCCCCCCCCAAACGAAAGGTGATGGGTTACTAACCTACACCCTGGTAGTCCTCATCAGCTAAGTGGAAAAACCTGGAAAGTCCATCCGCATTTGTATGGGCAACCCCAGGTCTGTGTTCCACTGTTAAGTCCACTCCCTGTAGGAAAATGGACCACCTTAACAGCTTGGGATTCTCCCCTCTCTTCTGCATGAGCCATCTGAGAGTTCTGTGGTCAGTTTGAACACGAAAGTGAGTCCCAAACAAATATGGTCTCAACGTTTTCAGGGACCAAACCACAGCAAAAGCCTCTCTCTCAATGGCACTCCACCTTTGCTCTCTGGGAAGAAGTCGCCTGCTAATAAAGGCAACTGGCTGATCAAGGCCCTCTTCATTTAGCTGTGACAACACTGCCCAAATCCCTTGCTCTGAAGCATCTGTCTGAACCACAAATTCTTTTGTGTAGTCAGGGGCCAGCAACACTGGTGCTGAACACATAGCAGCTTTCAGAGTGGCAAAAGCTTTCTGACACTCTGGGGTCCAATCCACCTTTTTGGGCTTCTTCTTAGAAGTGAGCTCTGTTAGGGGCCCACAATGGTCCCATAATTCTGAACAAACCTTCTATAATACCCTGTCAGTCCAAGGAATGCCCTGACCTGAGTCTGGGTAACAGGAGCTGTCCAATCCAAAATAGTATGGATTTTAGCTTGGAGAGGCTGTACATGGCCTCCACCTACTAGGCGCCCAGGTACGCCACAGAAGTCTGCCCTATTTGGCATCTACTTGCCTTAATAGTCAGGCCTGCTTGCTTCATGGCCTGAAGCACTTCCCTTAGGTGGCTTAAGTGATCCCCCCAGGTGGAACTATATACAGCTATATCATCCAGGTAAGCTGCACTGAACTGTTCCAACCCAGACAAGACCCTGTTCACCAACCTTTGGAAGGTGGCAGGTGCATTTTTTAAAACAAATGGCATTACCTTGAACTGATAATGTCCCTCTGGAGTGGAGAATGCTGACCTCTCTGTTGCTCCATCAGCGAGGGCAATCCGCCAGTAACCTGAAGTCAAATCAAAAGTACTCAGGTACTTAGCAGCCCCTAACCTGTCAATGAGCTCATCAGCTCCAGGTATAGGGTGAGCGTCAGTCTTTGTGACTGCATTCAATCCTCTGTAGTCCACACAGAACCTTAACTCCTTGGGTCCCCCCCGAGGATTAGGTTTAGGTACTAGCATCACTGGACTGACCCATGGACTTTCAGACGGTTCAATTACCCCCAATTCCAGCATCTTAGCAACCTCAGATTTAATGCTGGCTCTGACATGGTCAGACAACCTGTACAGTTTATTTTTGACAGGTAGGCTGTCACCAGTGTCAATGTGGTGCACACACCACTCAGTGATGCCTGGGGTCAAAGAAAACAGGCCTGCAAACTGCTCCAGCACTTGCTCACAGTCTCTGTGCTGCTGGACTGTCAACTTGGGAGACAGCACCACTCCCTCCACTGGCCCATCTTGCACATTAGTGGAGAGGAGGTCGGGCACAGGCTCAGTTTCCTCCTCCACACCCTCATCAGTGACCAGTAACATGGTCATATCTGCCCTGCCATGGTGGGGTTTCAATCTATTCACATGCAGGACCCTATGAGGGGCTTCCTGGGGGTGCCAAGGTCAACCTAATAGGTAACCTCACCCTTCTTTTCTAAGAGTGGATAGAGCCCACTTCACTTGTCATGGAGGGCCCTGGGAGCCACAGGCTCCAACACCCACACCAATTGTCCTGGAGTATACTCAGGCATAGTAGCCTTCTGATCATACCAGTGCTTCATGAGCTCCTGGCTGGCCTCCAGTTTCCTGTTTGCCTTGTACATGTACTCTGCCATTCTAGATCTCAGGCCTAGCACATAGTCAAGCACATTGTCCTTTCCTTCCTTAAGAGGCTTCTCTAAAGACTCTCTTAGCAGGCTCAATGACCCCCTCACAGGGTGTCTAAACAGCAACTCAAAGGGACTGAAACCAACCCCTTTCTGTGGCACCTCCCTGTAGGCAAACAGTAGGAATGGGAGGAGAACATCCCATCTCCTCCTGAGTTTCTCTGACAACCCATTTATCATGCCCTTCAGGGTTTTGTTGAACCTCTCAACTAGACCATTTGCTAGTGGGTGATAGGGGTGGTGAACTTGCAGTTGATACCACACTCATCCCACATAGCAGTCAGATAGCTGGACAGAAAGTTCGTTCCCCCTATCTGACACCACCTCTTTCGGAAAACCCACTCTGGTGAACACACCACGCAGTGCTCTAGCCACTGCAGTAGCATTAATGGTTCTAAGAGGGATTGTTCATTGTACCTAGTGGCATGGTCCACTACCACTAAGATATACCTATTCCCTGATGCAGTAGGTGGGTCCATGGGACCAACAATGTCCATCCCTACCCTTTCAAAAGGAACCCCAACCATGGGCAGTGGTATTAGGGGAGCCTTTGTCTTGCCCCCTGCCTTGCCACTAGCCTGACAGGTGCCACAGGAGCTGCAAAACTCCTTTACTTTTTCAGACATATGGGGCCAGTAGAAATGGTTCACCAACCGGTTCCATGTCTTTGTCTGTCCCAAATGTCCTGCCAGGGGGATATCATGACCCAAAGTCAGGATGAACTCTCTGTACTTCTGGGGCACCTCCAACCTCCTGGGGGCCCCCTCCTTGAGGTTGCTGGCCTCAGTATAAAGCAGTCTATCTTCCCAGTAGATTTTGTGAAACCCACTGTCATCCCCCTCCTCTTGCTTCGAGGCAATCGCCTCAAGCTCTCAAGGGTGGATCAGTCTCTTTGTCCCTTACTGAACTCCTCCCTGGAGAGTCCACCTGCTCCTGTCAGTTCTGCCAAGAGTGACAGCTCTGGCAGGGATGGTGTCCCTCCCTCAGAGGCCATATCCTCCCCATCAGGGTTAGATTCTTCCTGCACCTCTGTAGCTCCCTGGGCTGGCTCAACAGGCCCAGTACCCTTGTCTTTGGATGCTTGGCCCTTTGTTCCAGTGTCCAAGTGTCCAGCCCCTCCCTTCTGGCTAGTCTGTGACCTAGTCACAGCACATACGCACTCAGGGAGCTCCAATATTTTCATATGGAGTCCTCTCTCCACCTCTGACCACTCAGAGGCTTCAAGATCATTGCCCAGTAAACACTGGACTGGGAGCACCTTTGACACAGCTACCTTCATAGGGCCTGTCACACCTCCCCGTTCCAAATCCACCACAGCCATAGGATGGAGTTTGGTAGTGCTGTCTGCATAAGTCACCTGATGAAATTCACCAGGTAGCAACCTCTCTGGAGGCACCAGCTCATCCACGACCATAGTTACACTAGCCCTTGTGTCTCTGATAGCCTCAACCTTAGTCCCATTCACTTTAGGCCTCTGCCTGTACTTGTCCATGTTTGGAGGTAAGGCAGCAAGGGTTGCAATATTCATCCCACCCAGGGACACTAAGGCTGCTTCCACTACCTGACTACCCCCCTCTGGGGCACCACTCTCCACCCCTACACTTACACTGGCAATCCCTGTGGATGGCCCCTTATGAGGGAGCTTCTTGGCGCAGACAGCATCTCCCTGCTTGTGCCCTGGCTGGTTATAGTCAAAGCACTTACCCACCTTTGAGGGATCAAAGATCCTACCATTATTTCCCTGATACCCCCTCCCTTTGAATTTGGGTAGGCTCGGGCCCCCCCTCCTTGTACAGGTTTTTGTGGGTCTTTGGAGGACTCCTTCTGGTTTTGACCTTCTTTTCCCTGTGCTTTCCCCTGGGGAGGGACCTTTCCTCCTTTCTTCTGGTCACCCCACTGGTGCTGAATGAAAACCCAGGTTCTCACCCACTCATCAGCTGCTTCTCCCAGCTCTCTGTGGTTGGTCAACTTAGAACCCACTAGATACTGGCGTAACTTCTCTTCTGCACAATGAGTCAAAAATATGTTCTTTCATAAACAAATTATACAATCCCTCATATGTGTCAACTTTGTTACCAACAATCCAGCCTTCCAGTGCCTTCACTGAAACGTCCACGTCTACCCAAGACTTTGAACTCAATTTCTGGGTGCCTCTAAACTTTACCCTGTACTGCTCTGGAGTCAGACCAAATCTCTTGACTAAGCATGCCTTGATCTGCTGGTATGATTCTGCATCCTCTCCCTTCAGGGTCAGGAGCCTATCCCTCCCAGCTACTGGAATCAACCCCCACAGGAGTTCACCCCAATACTTAGAGTGAACCCTACTCATTCTAAGGGCCCTCTCAATGGCTGCTAGCCACTTGTCAATGTTATCCCCCTCAGTGTACTTGGGTACTACACCCTTGGGAAGTTTGTGATCAAAACCAACACCCCTGGACATTTCAAGATCGTCATTATTTTCACTGCCACCATTTCTTTTGAACACCTCCTCCCTCTCCCATCTCTTCTCAGTCAATTCCAGTTTCCTCTGCTCCAAAGCTATCAAAGCTAATTGAGCCTCAAGCTGTCTCTCTGCAAGGGACAGTGGTGGTTCCTAAGTAGGGGACCCTTCCCCCCTCCCACCATCTGGAGCCATATGGCTAACACTAGAGAAAATGGAAGAGGCATCATCCTCACCCCCCTCTGGGGTGTGGTTGAAGGGCGCACCCTCCATCCCCCCTGGAATCTCCTCAGCTACCCCATCCCAGGCCTGTAGGGACTTAAGCAAACCTGCTTTCCTAATCTTGTGGGCAGCAGGCAACCCCCTCAGCCTACACTGTACCCTCAGATCAGCCTTCCTGAACTGGAACAGTTTATCCAGGTCCAGCTCCATGGTTCTCTAGTTTTGGGTCACAACAACTAGGCACAACAGACTTAGAACAAGTTGGAAAAATTAAAACAATAGATTAAAAACAGTTTAGTCCAAATTCCAAAAATCAAACTCAAGAGTTTTGTTCTAAGGTAATTTAGAGGATTTTTACAATCTTAATTCAATTTACTGAAAGGTGTACTTTTAAACACAAGTCCTCATCCACACCGCTGAACACCAAGTGTTGGAAAGTGGATTATTAGTAGGGGTAAATGTATATCTGCCACTGGCAATAAGGCCACTAACACAGTATAGGGCTCAGAATAGGTCTTAGAAATGTATTACTATGCTCAACCCTTGGAAGCTTGGCTGCGAGCAGGCAGGCTTAACTTCAAAGACAGGTATGCGAAGCATCTAAAAAAAACACCAATTGAGTAAATAATTAAGACACAATGCACAATAAAAATCCAACACCAATTTATAAAAATAGGAAATATTTGTATCTTTAAAATGACACCAAAACGACAAACATCCAATGTAGGGAACCGGAGATATGAATTTTGTAAAGATTTAGCAATTTCTAGCACATAGAAACCTATAGCTCCTTATCGGGACACCTGTTTGCGATAGACCGGGTCAAAGTCAAAGTTTCAGGCCGACCGCGATGGAGCCCTGCTCAGCTGCCACTCGCGATAGGACTCGGTCACAGTTTTTACCTTCGGACTTAGAAACTTTTCTGGAGCTTTTCTTCGCGGGTTCCCTCGATGCTCTTCACCAGGCCGGATTTTGCCTACTCCCGGTCAAACTCTGGAAGTAGGACCTATGGAGCTTTTCAGCGGGACGAACCTGGACGGCAGGCCGGCTCGTGGTTGAAGGCTTGGCTAGCCAGGTTGAGTCGGTCCCCTTATGGAGTTTTTTTCCAAAGTTCTCCAAACTCCTGGAACTTCTTCCTGAAGTTCCCCAAAGGGTCCCAAAGTGTCTCAAACTCATTCCAAGGGTCTGGCATCTTCAAGATGGTCCTTGAAAGTTGAGGACTTCTGTTCCCACAATCCACTTGGACAAATCCACTAGTAGTTCTCCAGGTTGAGGATCCTTGGTGGTGATGTTCCAGGTGAGCTCTGTTAACCTGTAGCTAGCAGGAAGTCCACTCTTTAGTCCTTTTACAGCAAGGTAATCCACAGGCTGTAGTTTCAGATGGTGCAGAAGGTGCAGTCTTCAGAGTGCAAGCCTTAGGAAATGCACATCAAACTTCCAGCATGGCCCGTCTTGCTTTCTTAAGTTTCAAGCAGCAGATCTGAAGGGCTCTGCCCTTCTCAGATACTTATTCCAACTTCTCTGGGTCAAGCAGGAGGTCACTTCTGTCCAATGGGCTGCAGGGTACCACCCAAAGGTTTGACCACTTCCTGCAGAGTGTGGCACTATTTTGTCCCAGAGTGCACCAATACTTCCAAGTTCATAATGGCAGACTTTCCAGCAGGGAGAGAAGAGCTGGCTAAACACACCCCTAGGATGGCTAATCTCCATAGTCTCTCCCCCTGGCATCTGCTCATTCTTTCCTTAATCCTAGCATCTGGCTGGGGTTCACAAGGGTAAAGTTGTAAATGACAGTGGGGACCTCCCCTTCCCTTGAAGTCCATTGTTTACGACTCCTCCCCCTGCTATGGCATTCCTGCGCAACAGGACTCTGCCCTCCCAGCAGAGCTGGTCAACCCCAGGGGCTCTTTATCACCTCTTCAAAGAAGCCTGGCTAATCCACTTAACTCTGACCAATCAGGACAGACCACTGGAAGGCTGAATCTGGACTCACAAACAAGAAAGTCTTATAACTTCTTGTATGTACCTTTTAGGAGAAATTCAACAATATCATATTGTTGGATTTATTAATACCATTCTGGGAAGTCTTTGAATGGTACTTTTAGCCTTCTCCTATCAAGAGTTATTAGTTAATAACTTTCTGCCATGTTAACCTATGTGGCAGGGGATTTGCAATGCGAAAAATGACTTGGGCAATTTTTCCAGCACCAGGGCTTATAAAAACATATTTTATAAGTACTCTGCCTATATCTACAGTACCCCCACCCCTGTATACCTAGGGGAGACTTTAGGGGTTCTTAATATGCAGAAATATTGCAGATCCTCCCTCCACAGTGCTCCTAGCACCAAAGTCGAGTTTGTGCCGCACTTTATCACAATGTGGGGAGTGAAATGTGTAACATTGTAGGTTATCCATTTTTAAGTGCCCCAAGCACAAAAGTCGAGTTTGGGCATAATTTACTTTTTAAAATTAGTCCTGCAACACAGGGCTACTTTTAAACTGACCTCAGGCTCATCAGTGCACACATGCAAGTGCAGAAAAGGGCTGCTGGCCTCTAAACTACCATACCCTATTATATACTAGGGACTGAGAGGTAGTTTAAATCCCCCTGCACTATTATGTACTAAGGCCCTTTGGGATAGGTCATGCCAATCACAGGGGTACCCCCAACCCATAATGTACCACAGTGTATGTAGGTGTTTTCACTGTATTCTAAGTGTCTTTCAGCATAGCACTGGCCCTGGGCCTGGTTAGGCAGAGCCCAGGGTCAGTCAGAGTCAGTTACCACCAGTACCAGTCAGCAAAACGTTGTGGGTTGCCCAGGGCACAGGATGACTTTGCAACACCGATGTATTCATATATGTCTTTTTACCTTGCACTGACAGAATAACGAGTGCTATTTCAGGGACAGCATAATATGCACAGTAATGTTTTTCATGATGCTTGCAACATATAAGCTTCTTATTCATGTATGTCACTCATTGTGGTGTTTGACTGTTTGGCAAAGTAATTTTTGGTGTATGCCATTCTGGTCTTGTACTATATAAACACCTGTGTGAAGTCTCTTTTGTGGTGTATTTATTGTGTTACTGATGTGAGTGTGTTGCGCAACAGCTTTACACGTTGCCTTTGGGATAAGCCTGACTGCGCTGTGCCAAGCTACCAAGGGGATGAGCACAGGTTATCTTTGTTGTGTAACTTACTTGCCCTGACTAGTGTTAGGGTCTCTGCGTGGACAGTGTGCAAACCACTGCCAACCAGAGACCCCATTTCTAACAAAAGGGGTGAAAGAAAGAAAGATAGAAAAGGATACAGAAAGCCATTCGGATGATGATATTTTAGAAGAAATGTTAGCTACAAGATCTCCACCTTATGCAGTACCAATTGAACAGGGAGAATGTAGATTCTCCAAGTTTGTGTAGAGAGAATCGGGATTTCATTAAAGACACGGAGGCTAGCATTCTGCATTAACTTTTATTGCCAGTTCCTTGCAGTACTTCATAGAATAACATCACCAACACAAAATTCCAGAATTTAGAATGTCCCAAACATATATAAACTCTGTCACAGCAGACATCTTCCTCTTTGAGGCTGCTCTGGTCCCATAACTCGCAACCTTTAACTTATTCAAACGATGAACATAATCCTCTTGCCATCTTTTATTGTTTATCTGAAATAAACAATAAGTCAAAATGTAATTGTTCCTTGATAAATCTTCGTAAATATACAAAACAAAGCTTGATAATTCCACTCCCCCGCCAAGCTCTTACCTGGAAGGGTGGGAGGGATAATGCTAGCCTCCGTGTCTTTAATGAAATCCAGATTCTCTCTACAGAAACTTGGAGAATCTACATTTCATGACAAGACCGGAGACTAGCATTATGCATGTTCAAAGCTGTGATAAAAACACAGATGACATATGACCCATTGGTTTCAAATAAAATTTTGCAAACACATCAGCATTGGACCAATCAGCTGCATGCAAAATTTCCTCTAAACGTCCACCTGGCATGAAGACCTTACTTGCCATTGCATCTCTCACCGAATGAGCACCATACTCCTGCAGATTTACACCTGCCTCAAGCATGCAACACCTCACCCATCTAGCAATAGTTGTTGAAGTAACCGGTCTAAAAGCCTTCACATACGAAATCAACAACTGATTGTCACCATGCCTTCTGAACTCACATAATCTGTTCTCATACTCTCTTAAACATCTAACTGCACACAACTTTGGATGTTCCTCAAATTTAGGATAAAATATCGAGGAAGACATGCACTTCGTTCCCCTAGTAATTTTAAATATTACCCCAACCGGATTATAACATCTGTTACTAACATCCAACGCTCTAACATCAGAAACACTCCTAAAAGAAATCAGACACAGTAAAGTTGCCAACTTACCTGACAACTGCTTCAAACTCAAAAACGTATTCATAGTTCACCCCTCAAATAAATGAAGAAGTTTGTTGACATCCCACAAGCAATTTTATCTAGGTCTTGGCGGTCTCCCCAACTTAACTCCTTTCATAACCCTACAGCCTAGCGGTTCTCTACCTGTAGAACAACCTACTACCAAACCATGACCTGCAGCAATTGCAGACCTATAACAAATAATAGTTCTGTAACTTAAGCCCTTTTGAAACAAAGTGGATAAAAAAATCGATAATTCTATGGCAGATGCCCCCACGGGATCCAAACTCCTTTCCATGCACCAACAAACCCATTTCTTCCACGCTCCAACATACCTTTTCCTAGTTCCTGGTTCCCAAGTCTCCTTGAGCTGCTCCTCAGCCTGCTCCGAAAGTCCTCTGAACTGCACTGCTCTCCTGAAATCTTCCTAACAAGAAGGCTCAATGCCCCTTCCAAAACCAAAGGATGAAAAACTCCTTCTGCCCCTAGAAGCATGTCCTCTGATTCTGGTATCAAGAATGGCTCCTCTATTGGCATTTCCACCAAACCTGGAAACCCATGGCTGTCCTGCCCAAAAAGGCGTCACAAGAACCAGCTGACAACTCTATCTCTTCACCATCAACAACACCCTCTGTATCATCGCAAATGGGGGAAAAGCGTACCCCCGAACCTTCCTCCAATCCTGCTGAAACGCTTCCACCTCCTCTGCTAACGGATCCGGTCTCCAACTGTAATAACGCTCTAATTGGAACATCAACCTTGATGCAAACAAATCGACATCCAGTGGTCCCCAAACTTGAAATATCCTCTGGAAGTATTAAACATTCAGCTTCCAATCGCTGAAATTCCTGAGATACCTCAAATTCCAGTCTTACACAACATTGTCCTGTCCTGGAAAATATTCCGCTTTCAACCCTATTTTCTGCTCTAGACAAAAACTCCAAATCCTCTTTGCTAACTGTGTCAGATTCCTTGATCTGCTTCCACCCAATCGGTTTATGTAACGAACCGCTGAAACATTGTCCATTTTCAATAATACATTGAAATTACTTAACTTCTTTCCAAAACTCCATAAAGCATAAAGACCTGCTCTCATCTCCAAACCATTTATGTGTTCCGACCTCTCTTCCAATGACCACTTTCCACCTGTTTCCTGATCCTCCAGACATGCCCCCCCATCCAAAAAGACTTGCGTCTGTCTCCAATACAAAACCTGGACATATTCCAAATATTGCTCTGCCATTCCAGGCCTCGATATTCTCCAACCACCACAACAGCTCTTCCTGAGCTTCTACTGAAAGAAAAACGTGATCTCCATACCACAATCCTCTCCTCAGCGCCTCTGCCTTCAATCTCTGCAAAGCCCTGTAATGAAGTGGCCCTGGAAAAACTGCCTGAATAGAAGAAGAAAGCAAACCAATCACCCTTGCCAAACTCCTCAGAGTGACTTTCTCTTTCTTCAACATTCCTTTCCCCTCTGACCTTAATTTGACCACTTTCTTCTCTGGTAAACTTAGAGTCTTTTCTACTGTGTTCACCACAAAACCCAAAAACTCTAAACATTGACTCGGCTTCAAAACCGACCTTTCCCTGTTGATCAAGAAACCTAATCCTTCCAAAAGATCCATAGTAGCTGCTTCTTCAACTCCTCTTGACTCTGAGGCATAATCAAAAAATCGTCTAAGTACATTATCATACGAATTCCCCTCTCTCTGAGAAACTTGGCCACTGGTCTCAACACCTTTGTAAAACACAATGGTGCCGACGCCAGTCCAAATGGTAGGCATGAAAACTGATATAGCTCTCCTAACCACCTGAACTGAAGAAATTTGCGACTCTCTTCCGCTATAGGAATAGTGAAATAAGCATCCTTTACATCCAATTTCACCAACCAATCGTTCTCTTGTAGAATATCCCTCAAAATATGGATTACTTCCATCTTGAAGTGCCTGCACATAACAAACTGATTCAACCCTCTCAAATTTATCACGGGTCTCCATCCTTTGTCTTTTTTCTTCACCAAAAACATAGTACTCACAAACCCCCAATCCTTTTCTGATACCTTCTCTATTGCTCCCTTCTGCAACATCTCCATCACCTCTTTTCCTACTACCTCCTGCAATTCTTGTTGAAAAAACAACTGATTTGGTTCCTTCAACTGTTTTGGCCCTTCCTCGAACTCTATAACATATCCTTTTATTGTTAGAATAACCCAACTGTCCTTGGTTAAAACCTCCCAATATTTTACAAACCATTTTAACCTTCCCCCTACCTAGCATGGGATAGAACCAAAAATAGTCTTCATACTCACCTTGAGATCCTTGAGATAACGGAACTCGTCCCCTTGCTTGGCGTATCCTGCCTGTTCTTCCTCTTTGGGGATAAAATCCAGTCGCTGACTGGAATCCCCTAAACGCAGCACGTCCCTGTGACTAGTATTGAGCCCTCTTGTATGACCGGCCAGGGAAACGGGCCCTTGCCCCGGCCCGGTCAAAAACACCCCTTCCAAAGACCCTTCTTTACAATGACTTGGCCTTGTTCAGACTGGTGAAAGTAGAAAAATACTTTCCAACCCCTTTCAGCAGTCCTTTACCGAATAAGTAACCCTTCTGGTCTTCTGAAGTCTCCTTTTTCGCAAAGTCCCCTCACTTAGGACTTATCCTCATTAGGATTGCCTTATGGCTTTCCGCCGACAAAGCTGCATTTGCATTGCCTAAAAAACATATCGCTCTTTGCGACCAACCTCTCAACAGGTCATTATCAATCTGGACACTTTTCATTTTAGCCTCCTCAGCCATGTCCATAATTCTGGCCAATGGCCCCAACACATCCAGCAAGTGATCTTGGCATTGCTTTAGTATCCTTCCAACCCCTTCCTGGGGTCGCACCCCATATTAAACAAAAAAGGAATCAAATCTGGATCCAGATTTGGTGTCATGCATGATTTCCCGTCTACCACAGGACGAGAGCACTCCGCTCTCATAACACCCTGGCCTCCTTTTCTAATGGCCTCCTTATCCAAAGCTTCAAAAAATTTGCCACATGAGGCAACGGCCACCAGTCCACACTTCTAGGGTGCCAAATCATCTCTGGACTGAACATGTCCTCTCCCTGAGGATCCTTAACAATCCCTTTCTCTTCCTCTTTCCTTTCGGTTTCTACTCTGTCTGTGTCCATATCCCAATCATCATCCAAATAATCATCCAAAACAAACTCATCTGCCTCTTCCTCAAACTCCTGCTCTAGGAGTTCCTCATGAGAATTTTCTCCAACTTTTGTGCCGCTGAGGACACTTTCTCTTGTGCCGCGAAGGATACCTTCCTCATTTGTGGCGCAAGGCTCACCTTTATTTTTTGTCATAAATCTGACTCCCACATCAATATTTTTTGCCTTTCTAGGTTTCTTTCCATAACCTTTCACTTCACCTCCTTCTTCTTCCTCCATAGACCAATACTCATCTTCAGAACAGTCCACTGCCCTTCTCTTCTTTCTTAACACACTCCAACTTAAAACTTCCTTCATAGAGCTCTTCACCTCTTCCTGCACTATTTTTCTTAGATTTGCATCACCTGAACCTGAGGACTGAGCACCCTCATTCACTTCCATTATTACTCTCCCTTAAAATCAGAAATACACCTAAATAATTATTTTTTACTTTTTTCCTCTTAACTTCTTTAGATATAAACTTTTAATCTTTTTTTAATGTATATATATATATATATTTTTTTTTTCCAAAACACCTTTCCTAAATTAATCAAAACTAACACCTTTCTACAATCTCTCTCCCCTGTAGTCTAAACTAACTTAACCCTAAAAAACTCTTCCGATTCATGAGCGTGCATCCTCCCTCTCTGCCGGCTGTCAGAAAAACAGTTGTTGGCAGTTGGTGAAAGGCAACGCTCGTGCGTACTTAATCCTGATGGCCAATCACTTGCTTCAGGCCATCAGGTACACATTGCTTGCTATACTTTAACAAAATGGACCCCGTACGCTCCTCAGCTACGGGCACTCACAAAGTACAAACAGTACCTGTAGCGCCCGTCGTGACGATCAACTCATGGCTCGAGAACAGGGGAGCTCACATCTACGCCGTGAGCCGCAAACGCACACTAGCTCGCGGCGCAACAGTATATCAACTTCTAACCTATAATGAAACCCTTGATAATTGACTACCTAAGCGCACTCGCCTAATCCTGCATACTTACCTAACCTATTTCTGACCCATAAATTGGGTTTTCTACATTATCAAAACATCTACTGTCTTTTAAATGATAAACTACTCATTATTCTCAACCCACAAATCCTACTAAGTTCATTTAATTGAAATACTTACGTTTTACAACTATACAATTTTAAAAATGTAAACACATTCAAAATAAAATATTAACACATAAAACGATATTTATCTGTCAAGGACCAGCAGATAAAAGAGGAAGATGACTGCTGTGACAGAGTTTATATATGTTTGGGACATTCTAAGTTCTGGAATTTTGTGCTGGTGATGTCATTCTTTGAAGTGCTGCAAGGAGCTGACAATAAAAGTTAATGCATAATGCTAGCCTCTGGTCTTGTCATGAAATCAAGTGTCAGTACAAGTAGTACAGTGGCTTCGACACCTGTTGAAGGGAGCACAGTACAGATTGAGAGACCTATGAAGGTACTCCAAATAGTTCCATCGGTTGTGGCTCGACCACAAATAGCAGTTTCTACTGAGATACGTGCACCTGGGGTGCATAATGCAGTACCAGTACTACAAGTAAATTTACAGACTTTACCAAAACCAGTTCCCAATATCCCAAAAAACATACATTTAATATCAGATGCTCAAGGAGCAATGGAAGGCACACCTGTAACAGGGTTTGGCCCAACTTCACAGAATTCACAGATTGTTGTGTGGAGACCACTATAGACAATGCAAGCTCTTATAGATGGTGGGACGCTGGTTTTTACAGCTCCTGTGACCCACGGACACATGAGTCTTATTGAAGAGTGAGCTACTTTAGCCCAGTTGGCGCAAGCAGCAGGGTTTAGAAAGATAGATTGTGATTTTTTGCAAGAAATTTTTTTTGAAAGGGAAAGAACTTTGAACATTTCCAAATTGAAGGTGGAACTAGAGGAGATAATAAGAGGATGCTTAGAGCTAGAATATCTAGAACATTAGCAAAAGAAAGAATTAATTTACCTGTATAAAGAAATTACAAGATGAGCAGCTGTCATACATGATAAACTGATGCGCATTTACAGAAAAATTACAAAGTACAGTTGGATGATGCAGCAATTAAAAACGTGTGTGCAACAGGAATGCGGTTGCATATTGTGGAATTAGTGAAGTGCATTTGCAGATTGGGTGAAACTGACAAATTAGAAATTAAATGGTCAAAGAAGCGTGAAAGAAAAAGTTGGAAGCTGAAGCTATAGTGAAGAAAGATGAGAATAATGAAGGAGAGACTACAGCTCAGCTTTTACGAGAAATAGCAGGAGGGATGTACCATGTGCCATGGAGTAGAGGTGATCTCGCAGCATTAACAAATGATTTTCTGAAATTGAGACACAACCCAGTTCAATGGTATGCACAAGTAGAATGGTTTATAAAGATTTCAAAGGTGTTGTGGGCTAAATTGGATACATTCTTTGATATTGTGGTACCATCTGATTTGTGGGCTGAATGTAAGACTGCTGTAAAATGGCAGAAAGATGGACCGGTGATTTATGCTGGGACTAAGGCACTATCTCCAGTGGTTATGGAGAAGTATGAAGCTGTGCTTACTTTTCTGAAAGACCGAGTGCCTCTGAAGGATTTGGATTGGGTTAAGATTAATCAAATGACACAGGAGCCAAAAGAGTATGTTCATGAGTTCATGAGAGGTTGTTACAAGTGTTTCAGCAGCATAGTGGACGAAAATATCCTGAAGAAAAGGATATGGGGATTTTTGTGTCTCAATTTGTTTTAGGGCTGAAACCAGAGATCAGTTCACACATAACTCAAAGCGTGATCTTCTGGCAGAATAATTTGCTTGATGAAGTACTAAGATATGCTAAATACTGCAGTGATGAGTTAGAAATGAGGCAGAAAAAGATAAAGGAAATGTTTATGTTGGCACAGGCGAAGTTGGCTCAGAAAGCTTTCCAGAATCCTACATTTACAGGAAATCAGGGAAATATGCAAGGTGTTGCTGTTCCACAAATTGGTTTTCAGGGTAATCAAGGAGGATTTAATGTATCACAGGGTAGAGGTAGAGGTGTTCCGGTAAATGCAATTTCAGGAACGGTTGTTGCTGCTATGAAAATGATTACTGCATGTCACATCTGTCATAGGGTTGGTCATTGGAAGAAGGAGTGTAGATATAATCCTGAAAATGCAAGTGGAAATATGCAAATGCTAAATGGGCCCGCACAGCAAATGCAAGTGCCCATGCAGGGACAGATTCCATTGATGCCAGTCCCATCAGCTCAAAGGATCCTGCAAAATGTGGGAAATGCTAGATTCAATTTAGATCAAATACCAAAAATAAATACTAATTCATTTCAGAATGCAGTGCAGATAATTTCAAAATCAAATCAAAATGTTTTACAACAGTACTGTTTTTTTTAAAATGATTGCTCTAGTTCAGATGCTTCTCAATGAAGGTGCCTGAGAGGGAAGGAAGATTGCGTACTTGGTGCAGTCTTAGAGGTAGACCAGAGTGGTCCATATGTAGATGCTGAAGTGTGTGGCCACCCGTATCATTTTTGATCAATACAGGCGCTACCAGATCTACTGTTAAAACAGTGGAAGTCCCAGACCTACCACTCTCGGGAAAAAGTATTCAAGCTGTGGGAGTGACAAATAAACAGTTTACCAATCCAATTTCAGAAAAGGTCCCAGTAAAAATTGGTTTATTTGAGGAAAAACTTCAATTTATAGTTTGTGATTCAAGTCCAGTAAACGTGCAAGGGAGAGATTTATTGTGTAAGTTAAATCGTGCAATATATTGTACACCGGATAGTATAGCCTTCCAAACACATGATGATGGTGTAGAATTTAAAATAATTCGACAACAGACAGCCACAGAAAGTTTCCATTGTTGACAGTTGAGGAATTACCTTAAGATTTAAGAAGCACAGTAAATGCAGTAGTTTGGGATTTCATAGGAAACGATATCGGACTAATCAAAGGTGTAGATCCAGGCCGAATTACAGTAAAGGCAATGCAGTTTATCCTAGAACACCACCTTATCATTTGACTCCTGAAACGATTGCGGGAATAACTCTTGTAATAGAGGATATGTTGCAGAAAGGGGTTTTTGACAGAACTGATGGGAAGCCCATGTAATTCTCCAATTATGGGTATGCAGAAAACAAATAGAAAGTACAGAATAGTGCAGGAATTGAGGAAGATAAATGAAATTGTTGTTTCATGTTGACCCATGGTACCCAGCCACCATATTGTTTCAAATTCCATGTAGTGCAGAATGGTTTATAGTGACAGACCTGTGTCAGGCTTTTTTCTCTGTACCATTACATGAAGTAAGCCAGTTATTTTTCTACTTTGTGTTCCAGCAGAAGGTATTAGCATGGTGTTGTGTCCCACAAGGGTATTCAGAAAGTCTGTCCATCTTCAACCAGATTTTTTGAAGAAAGTCTTGAATCATTACAAATGCCCAATAAGTCAGTACTTGTACAATATGTAGATGACTTATTCATGGCATCAGAGACATGAGATGCTTGTAAACAAGACACTATTGCCTTATTGAATCACCTAGCTGAGAAAGTACAGAAAGTGTCTCCAGGTATATTTCATTACTGTCAGAAAGAAGTTCAATATCTGGAACACATTGTTGAGAAAGGAGCAAGGAAGGTGTCACCAGAGAGAGTGGAAGCCATTCTTCATATGAGTCCAGCTCAACTCAAAAGAAAGTTAGGATGCTTTTGAGAATGGTGGGCCACTGTAGACAGTGGATATCAAACTTTTCCTTAGTAGCAAAGCCTCTACTGAGGTTGACACAAGATGTGTCTGAGCCAATTCCTTGGGACAACGAGTGCTTGAGAGCCTTCCTAGAGCTGAAAGAGAGATTATGTCATGCCCCAACACTAGGAATGCCAGATTACACAAAAGAAGTTACATTATTTTGCAGTGGGAGAGAGGGCAGCGCACTCCTAGTACTGACTCAAATGCATGGAAACGCATGAAAAATGGTCACATATTTTTCAATTACACCTGATCCTATGGCCGCCGGTTGTCCCGGTTGCTGAAAAGTGGCTGCTGCAGCGAGCACTAGTTTGGAAAAGAATGAGAACATAGTGATGGCATACCCTTTAACTGTTATGGTCCAAGACTCTATGGAGCTTATATTAACAAGAACGAAAACACAGTACATGACCCATAATCGTTTGACCAGATATGAGCAGACAATTTGTCTGCAGATAAGGTCATCTTGAAAATATGTCAAACACTTAATTCTTCAACATTGATGCCAATTATTGATACTGTTTGTGATGATATTGAACATGATTGCCTAAATGTCACGGAATTATGCACCAAGTCAAGACCTGATATTAAGGATGGAACACTGATTGAGCCTGACAATGTTTTGTTTGTGGATGGCTCATGTCTCAGAACTAATGAAGGCACACTAAGAGCAGAATATGCTGTGTGCCCCATAAATGATGTTGTTGAAGCCTCCTAGCTTCAAGGCGTTCCATCAGCACAAGTTGCAGAATTGGTTGCCCTTACAAGAGCATGCAGTTTAACTGCAAACATGAAAGTGACTATTTTTATAGATAGTCAGTATGGCTTTGGTGTTGTTCATGATTCTGGGCAATTGTGGTCGCAGAGAGGTTTCCTTACCTCCTCAGGTACACCAATAAGGAATGAAATTCAGGTTAAAAATCTCTTTAAAGCGGGGAGTGGCTAGCAGCCGATGGGAATCGCTGCTCACTAGCGCGGCTCCAGAGCCCTTGCCCAATATCCGGCATATATCCTGCTAAGATCTAATGCAAAGAGCTCATGCTCGGTGGGACTGCAGCCCCTGGAATCGCTGGCACCCGTACCTCGGGTGAGAACTGATCGCACAAGCCGCGTTGCGGCGAGGAGGGCCGAGTCTACTGCAGCGGTGTGGAGGCACAAAATGGCGACACCTGGAATGGCGTAGTCCTGGGAGAAGATTGATCCGTTGAACTGCCAAGCTACTTTCACGACTCTGGCTGCCTGGGACGAAAGGAAATAACGAGCAGTCCATATCCCTGTGACAGCGTAGAGGTGTGGTCCCTGGTGCCTCAGAGCCCATCGGGGGTGAAAGCGGAGGAAGCAGCTACCCGGCGGAGAATTGGAGACAACAGCCTGAGGGAACGGAGCCTCTGGGGGAGGAGATCAAGCGCAGGTCCTTATCAGGCGGGCTCTCGGGGGGCTGTAGTGACATCGGAGCCGCCTTGAGGCCCCGGGAGGGAAGATAGATCGACCTCCGGTGGGCTCCCGAGCTAAAGGACTATACCAGGGCTGGGGAGTACGCGGAGGAGCCGATACCTGAGTCGGCCACCGGACGGGCCACGGATGCACCCCCACCAGACTAAGGCATAAAGAAACAGATGCAGGCAGGCATAGGCTGGTGGATAGGCCGGGACGGAGTGAGAGATGGGGCCCTCTATGAGAGGTTCAAGTGGCCCCAAGTGTACGCATCAGAACCACTCCGGCAGGGCTACAGCGAAAGCAGACACATGAGCCACAGTGATCAAATGGGGCCCTAAATCTGCATTAAGTGTGGTGAAAGGTGGCAGGCTCCACGGAGTGAAACGAACAACAGAGAAGACCCAAATCATAAAAGGTACTGAGGCTCGGGGTAGCACGAGAACAATATTCCCGGTGGAGGTGGGTCGGTCAGTGCTGGGCCCCTGCTTGTCAACCACACCTAGTCACGAAACGCGCCAAGCTGCTGGGTGAGGGACGGTTCCACAACAGTGCGGCCCCCCTGAGAGGTCGATGTCTGGGGAATAAAAGTATTCAAAGCTCACTTGAGCAACAAAGACACTCCACAGGGGATTGAGGAGATCACAGAGGATGCTGCGTCAGCCACCTGCACATACCAGGGGTTGACAGTATCGCTGACTCTGCCTCAGGAACCCGACAGGCCGCGGGTGGCAAGTCACACCCAGTTAGGCGGCAGGGATTACCGAGCACATTCCTGGGTGAAGAACCCCTCCCCTTGTTCGAGTCATGATGGCAGGTGGGAAAGGTACAAAATCGTCGCTGCAAACCAAAATCGACAAATTTGCATGGAATAAAAATGGCGACGAACCAGGGACCACCAAAAGCGTTGACCAATCCAAGACACAGCCCCCTCATGAACAGCCTGATCTAACCCTTCATGACATTATGACGGCCATTAATGGGGTACGAACGTCCCTTGAGTCCAGGCTGGAGTCTGTTAACATTGAGGTCTCCCTCATACGGGCCGACCTCCGCAATATGGACGTGAGAGTCAAAGAGGTAGAAGATGCCACTAAAACAATCTCTACAGACACCTCCCAACTCAAACGACAGGTGCAACATCTAAAAGAAAACTAGGTCAAAATGGAAGCGCAACTGGACGACTACGAAGGCAGGGCACGCCGTAACAATGTGCGTATTCTGGGGGTCCTGGAACATGCAGAGGGGCCAGCCACAGACCTCTTCATTGAGGAGTTAATCACGAAATACCTACGACCAACACGCCTCTCACACTATTTCTCAACTGCACGTGCACACCGAGTCCCTGGGGGGCGTCCTAAGCCTGGGGCTCCCCCACCCGTCCGATAATTGCTAGAGTCCGGGATGTAATTCCCCAAACGGCACGTAACACACCACCGGTCTCATTGGAAAATAGTGAGATATCCTTCTTCCCGGATTTCACAACGAAAGTCCAGAGCCAAAGGCGCAGTTTCCTGGAGGTCAAGAGGGCGCTCAGAAATAAAAACATAAAGTATTCCATGCTCTTCCCAGCCAAGCTGCGCATCAAAGCCGACGGCAAGACTTGGTTCTTCCCCACTCCAGAAGAAGCTTGGGACTGGCTGGAGGGTTGGAGGCAAGTGGGTAAGCCTGGAAAAGAGAGACCTGTCGGAACGCGTGGGACCAAATCCGACACTTCGCGAGGGGTGATCAGTGGTCCACCGGAAGGAGGAACAGACGTGAATCCTGGCAGTTGAAAGGACTCTGCAATGATCTTACTGGTGGAAGACATGTTGTACAGATAAGTGGGGGGGGTATGCTCACAAGTACATTGGGGAGAGTGTCACTAGACATGGGGGGGGTCCCTTTGGGAGCCCAGTTGTCAGACCGATTTGACCCCTGTGGCAGGGGGAGGTAACCATGAAACCTCAACATGTTGCCAACTAGGCCTATTTCGGGCTGTGGTCCACACCTACTTGTTCACTCTTTTATCCTGTGGAAGTAATTGGAGTAGGGCGGGGGCAGAGAGGCTGCTCTCCAGGCACCTTTTCACATTGGGGGGGGCAACAGGCACTCTGCCTTGTTGGGGAGTGGGTAGTTTGGAATCCACTGGCAGGGGGGCAGGGAGGGGGAACAGGTGGGAGGGAGGGGGAGGTTTAGTTTAGCTTTTTATGCAAAGATCAATTCATGTCATCCACATGTACCACATATGTCTCGCATCTCCACACACAGCCAATGTAGTCATATAATCATCATGACGGATGGAGCCACTGTGCCTTACTTGCAGGCCCGCATGGCGTGCCCATGTTTAGAGCTGAAAACATTGACCATTCTGATATGGCCCATAGTCCAGATGTTTCCCAGACACTGACACGATGGCTACACACCTAATTAAAACGTCACTGACGATCCTAACATGTAATGTCAATCGGATGAGAGACAAAATGAAGCGAGGGATCGTATTGCAGTATCTTAAACGACAGGCCCCAGACATACTCCTCCTACAAGAAACGCACCTGGTGGGCAATAAATGCAGGGCCATTTCCAGATGGGGTTATAAGCTTTTAGTCCACGCGGGATACACTTCGGGGTCCAGGGGCAAGGGCATTTTAATCAAGAAAAATCTTGCACTAACCCAACAATGCACATGGGCAGACCCCCAGGGTAGGTTTGCGGTTGTGGAGGCACTTTGGGAGGGGAGGCCTATCAACATCGTCTCTGTCTACGCCCCACCGGCTCTAGATAAAGAAACACTTGTGGACCTAGGTAGGGTCTTGCTGAATCTCCCACTCGGTACACTGATCCTAGGGGGAGATTTTAATATGACGATAAATGATCAGATAGACAGACAACCGGCGCACCCCCATCGAGGCCCGGCACACATATGTCGGAGTTTCTCACTGCTAAGGGTATCACAGATATTTGGCGCCACTTTTATCCTGACTCGACATGATTCACATATTACTCTAGCGCCCATTACAGCTTCTCCCGTATAGACTACCTCTTAACCCACTCGGCCAGTATTGCAGGCTTCCGGGAGCTGAGCTGTCTTCCTCGTGGCATCTCGGATCACTCACCGGTCTGGGCCAAATTCACATACAACAATCGACGTCAGAGGAACAATTTAGCAATTAACCCTTGGTTACTTATGATTCCAGACATAAAAGAAAGCATACGAGTGTAATTGGAACACTACTTTCGGGAGAATGTCGGCTCTGTTGAATCGCCGCAGACAATATGGGAGGCATACAAAACAGTGGTGAAGGGAGAGGCCTTGTCACTTAAGGTAGGGTACAACAAAATACAACAGGCGCAGATAGAGCAGCTGGAGACCGATCTCCAGACTCTTGAAGCGGAGCATACACGATCCCCTGATGAAGCCACGAGACATAAACTACAGGTTAAACAGCTTGAATATTAAGCATTGGTCTGGGAGAAAGCCGGGGCCACGTTGCTGGCCACGCGTCATAGGCAGTACGGGCTGGGAGACAGGGCTGGAAAGATGCGTGCATGGTTGGACAGGAGGGAGGTGGCGGAGCGCTGGGTCCCTCAGTTGATTATTGATAATACACAGAACCTTTCAGACCCACAGGAGATTGCAGAGGCCTTTGCAGACTATTTCGAACAGATCTATACTCCGTCAGTTAATACCACCGCTGAAGATTCTCGTCGGCTCTTGGAGGATATGACCTTGCCTACCCTGTCCCCCAGCGAAAGGGACTCGCTGGAGGAAGATATCACCGTTGAGGAGATCCAGAGAGCAATAGGTAATATACAATCCGGGAAGGCAATGGGTCCTAATGAGATCCCTATCAAACTCCTTAAATCTACTAGCTCTATAACAGCGCCCTATCTGAGGCACAGGTATAATGAGAGCTATGACAAGGGGTTTTTGCCGGAAGATCAAAGGCTTGCATCCATAGTAGTAATCCGTAAACCCGGGAAATCAAAGGGCAGCTGCGGGTCGTATCAACCGATATCTCTGATCAACGTGGAGGCTAAAATCCTTGCAAAATTGCTGGCGTCCCAGTTGGCCCCTCTACTCACCTCACTTGTGCACGCAGATCAGTCCGGCTTTATGCCGGGCCGAAGTACGGCCCTCAATCTACGCAGGTTACACAATGTGTTTGGCCGCAAACACGTTATAGAAGAGGACGCAATCATACTATCTCTAGACGCAAGAATGGCGTTTGATTCGATCGAATGGCCGTACCTCTTCGAGGTGTTACAGCGATTGGGGTTAGGTCCGAAATTTATGGGCTGGATCAGGTTATTATATACAGATCTCAAGGGCCAAATCAGAGTAAACAACTGCACATCCCGGGTCTTCCCACTGAAAAGGGGCACCAGACAGGGTTGCCCACTGTCCCCATTGATTTTCTCCCTGATACTGGAGCCGTTGGCGAATTGGGTCTGAAGGGATGTACTGGTGAGAGGGTTGAAGTGGGCTGAGGGACAGGAAGATAGAATATCCCTCTACACAGATGATATCTTTCTCTACCTCGCCTCCCCCGTGAAGTCCCTTCACAGAATCCTAAATATCTTCACAAACTTTGGAAAATACTCGGGGTACTCGATCAATTGGTCTACATCGGTGCTCTATCCCCTACATGGGTCGACCCCGAGACTCCCACCGGGTTGTGAACTGGAGGTGGCGGTGGGAAAGTTTTGTTACCTGGGAATCCACGTCACCTCAGACCCCAGCGTCTTCCACTCTAACAATCTAGTAGCGCCATTGAATAGGCTGCGGAGCAATGTCAAACACTGGAGGGCACTGCCCCTCTCCCTACTGGGCCGAGCTGAACTTTTCAAAATGCTTGCGTTCCCCTGGTTTTTATATATACTCCAGAACTGCCCATATAAAATCCCAGAGTCATACTTTAGAAATGTAGAGAGCGAGGTGAGATCCCTGTTGTGGGATGAACAGGCGCCCCGCATCGCCCTGCATAAACTTACCAGAAGCTGGTACGATGGAGGTATCCCTCTCCCGGATGTACGCCTTTACTACTGGGCGTCTCAGCTAGTGGTAGTGAACCACTGGATGCATCTCCCCCGACTGATCCGGCTTATCTTTTGGATAAATATCAAATGGGGAGAGAAAGATATCTAGGGGCTCTGTACTCTAAGGGCAGGAGAGGCTGGTATATTGGCCCTACTGCTCAAACCATAGACATATGGCGGCAAGCTAACAGAAAACTGGGCTGGCAGGATGCCTAACTCAGGCTACCCCATTGTGGTCGGCCCAAAAACTTGGGACACTATGTTACCAACCAGGGTTTGATAGATGGGACAGTATCGGTATCTCCTCTTTTGGAGACCTTTGGAAAAAGGGGAAAATGGTATTATTCGCACAACTGAAAAAGGATTATGATATGGCCAGTGGAGAGGTCTTTCGCTATCTACAAATCCGTCATGCTCTGAACGCAGCGCTTGCTGAGGTTGGGGATATACCGGAGTCGTCCCCTCTAGAGGATCGACTACTCTCTGAACCCCTGCAAAGTAAAGCGGTCTCACTGACTAAGTTAGGTAACAATTTACCGGACCCACTTAAGAACCTTCGCGAACAACGGCAAGCAGATCTAGGTCCAATAGAGGACGACGATTGGCAATCTCCTCTTATGCCTCCGCGGGAAGTGGCCATTCCTCTTAAATTCCGACTCATTCAATTGAAGATATTCCATAGATCATATTTCACTGGGGCCGTACTTAGTAAGATCGGGCGTAGAGAAGACACACTTTGCTTGCGACAATGTTCCAAAGAGGCCACTCTGTACCACACTCTATGGGAATGCTCGCTCATTAAGGCTTTATGGGAGGGGTCCACACGACATATGCACAACGCCATAGGGAAAGATATACAATTGACACCAAGATTGGGGCTCCTTAATATATGGGAGGCAACGGATCTCACAGTTGTGGAACAACAATGGGTCACCCTGGGTTATACACTGGTTAAACGTTCTATCGTAATGCACTGGGGTGCAGCAGAAGTGCCAAGCACAGGGGGTTGGGCTCAGGAGATGGATAAATGTATGATTGCGGAAAAGGAAGTATTTAAATCCAGAGGCTGCCCCAAGAAATGGGATAAAAAATGGGTCAAATGGAACATTTATCGGGGGGAGATATGTATCTCTCCCACTGTGGAGATGGAGATGCAAGAACAACGATTAAACGATCATTTCTATACAGAATCATGGGACTATACGATTGTATAACATTGTATTTGAATCATACAGTTGTGTAAAGATGACAATGCTATTACAATAATTGTATCTGTGCAACGTGTTGAAGTTAATAAAAAAATCTTTAAAAAAAAAATCTCTTAAAAGCTTTGCAATTGCTGGAAGAAATTGCAGTGGTTAAATGTGCAGCTCATCAAAGTGGCAATGAGTACATCGCCATGGGAAATATATACGCCGATTCAGTGGCACGATATTGTGCTTTGTTGGCTTGCACATTTAATGGAAATTTCACATGTGAGTCGGAGGAGGAGATATCTTTTACAATGCTGATGAAAGTAGCAATACTTGGGATGAATTGAAAAGAGTACAAGAACATGTGTCAGAAAAAGAGCAAATAGTTACATAGAAGCAGGTTGCGAGAAAAACTCCAATGACATTTGGATGTCTGCAGATGGGAGATCAGTGCTACTTGACAGTTTGTTGTTCCCAATGACTAGGTGCTGTCATGGATATACACATTAAGGCAGGGATGCTGTGGTTCGTTTATTCAGACAAAATTGGCTTAATCCCAGATTCAAAATACTGGCAGAGGAAGTTTGTCACAGATGTGTAATTTGTCAACAGATGAATGCAGGGAAAAGAACACATGTTGCATTAAGTCATATTGGGAGATCAGGTAGTCCTTTCAATAAGATGCAGATGGATTTTATCGAGTTGCCTGCTTACAATGGGCTAAAATATATCCTGGTGATAGTACATGTTTTCTTGAGATGAGTGGAAGCCTACCCAACCAGAAGAAATGACAGTCTTACTGTAGGAAAACTGTTATTGCGAGAATTGATTCCACTATACAGGATGCCTGTTTGTCTTGGATCAGATAGGGGGACTGATTTCAATAATGAGGTCCTGAAGATGATTTGTATAGCATTACACATTGAGCAAACATTACATTGCAGTTACAGAAGCCTTTGGAATTGTGGAAAGAGTTAATGGAACTCTTAAATCAAAATTGGTAAAAGTTTGTGCTTCAACATCCATGAAATGGCCAGATGGATCCGCACCAAGAACAGTCCCACGACCTCAATACTTGCTTGGAACAGAGATGGAAAGGCCCCTACCAGATCATCTTAGACAAATTCAAGTGCCATCGAAGTCTCTAACGAAATAGAAGCAGAGACTGATCGTCAAAATGAAGCCAGTACTGACAATCTGTTAATATCAGGGGAAGATTCAGGGGAAGGAACATGTACTAGAATAAGGAGAGTCATCCACAAAACTGAATAGCCACAATCCTATGAACAGGAGAGACTGAAAAAAAGTATATCAGTTTGTCATATTCCAGCAACTATACCTGAAGAAACCGAGTCAAGTGATGAAAGTGGTATGGAGTAAAACAAACAATCACTCAGAAGATCAAAAGGAGGAAGAGTACCTTATCGAAGGTATTCAGCACCTGAGTGGATGTACTATGTTTCATTGCATGACCTCTGTGAGGTGCGATCCAAACTATATGAGCCACCTTGATTTCGAGACTTAAACAGAGAGTGAGAAAATGCTGAAATAAATAAACTAAGAACTATTGAGAAGCCAAAAGGAGATAATAACTGATCAATGAAAGAGAACTGTGCTGTTAGTCCTTTGTTATTTTAATTTCATATTTTAAAGAAGATCAACCTAGGCCCGAGTCTGCAGTAGAAGAGTAAGGATAACAAAATGGAAGAACATTGAGTAGGGTTAAGAATTGTCTAATTAGAAATTGAACTGCAAATACTAAAGTTGCTTTGAAAGAAAGAAAAAAACGCTGCTAACAAAAATCTGCTGGACTGCTAAAGAACTAAACTGCTAAATTGCTGAGCTCCTGAATTTTAAGATATACCTAGTTGATTTGAGAGAAATGTGTTGCATTAGAAACAAGTGTAAATATATTATGTGTTCAATCTTCGAAATTACAGTTATAATGATAAACTATAGTATTAATAGGATTGTATTTGTCCCCAGAAATAGATCATAGAAACACTAACACAGCAAAGTTGCATACATATCTTAATGATGAAGATCAACTGAGAGCTTCTTTTATTAGTTACAAGAAAGATGATTTTTCTACAAATGTTTATTCTAGATTAGTGCAAGAATACACTTGTGCTATAGATGCAAAGGATCGCTATGTTTGTGCACATTTACCTACATCTACCTCAGAAGAAGTTAACTATTACCATACACCCTTATCTTATGCCATCTCTTGAAGTACTTTCCTTTCACTTGTATATAGACAACAATATTTTGTATAGTTTTGTTCTAACCATGATCTAATTCTTTTCAGAGTGTCTTTGATAGAAAGCATGAATTAACACCTGCCAGCAAAAGAAACGGACATTGCTTGGCATTATTTCTTTCCCTAGAGACCCATAAACAGTGTTAAGGCTTATAAAAATAATTTGACCTGCTTGATGAAACCCTTAGAGAAAGCTACATAATGGCTTTAGAAGAAATATTCAAGAACATAACACGTACTAAAGATAAACATAGTGATGTTTTGAAAAATGTCTGAAAGAAAAAAGATGATTTTAGAAAGAAAATTATTTACCCAAAATTAAGGTTAGACAGTCAATGTAAAGGGAAAATTTGAGTTTACAGAAGAAGAACACCAAAATGAACTAGACATGCAGGGATTAGTAGTTGTGAACACACTTTTGAATCAACAGGGGGTATATGACAAATTCTTCAGGGAGAGGAATCTGTCATTCCTGAAGTTTACTTTATTTGTGGACAGAATGCTTATTTCCTGCTACCTGATGATTGGGAGGGCTTTTGCAATTTAGGTTTTTTCATTCCAAAAATATTCCATGTACAGAGCTTGGACATATTGCCAATGACACCTGCACATAGACATAGATGTAGTGCTGATACTGGAGCTGTATTAGTGGGAGACATTTTTGTCGCAATCATTGCACCTGTAGGTGTTATATTAAATGGTGAAAAGATTAGAAAGTTATCAACAGTTGTCGGCAAAATGGAAACAAGCACTTCTGGAGCTTTGCTAGTGGTTAACACTGAACTAATTGCTATATGGTGCATGGTACTTCAGGATCGTTTTGCTTTAAGAGTTTTTATGCCTTTTATAATAGTGTGTTTTTCTAGCTAGCTTGCCACCCATTTGCTCTTACCCATTCCTTTTGCACGACTCTTGCCCAATTGCTGTGAGCTACTGCTGTTGGTGATTGCTGTTGCCTGGCACTTTGCAGGTGACAATTTCTTTACTTTGGTCTGACGGGTACAGCTACTGCTGTGTCTGTTTCCCTAATTTACCTGATTGAGATTTACTTGTGCACTTGCTACCATGATGCTGTTGGTGAGATGAGACTCGCCCGAGTTTCAAGAACTACTCTTTATGAGGAGTTTGACTTACTTTCAATAAATTAATCAATCAATCAGTGTTTATAAAGCGCACTACTCACCCGTAAGGGTCTCAAGGTGCTGGGGGGGGGAGGTGCAGCTCCGTTGGGGTCATTCGAAGAGCCAGGTCTTGAGATCTTTCCTGAATTGGGTCCAGCGTCGGGCTTCGCCGGTGGTGGAGGGGGAGCTCCTTCTAAGTCTTGACTGCAAGGTGGGAGAAGGACCTTCCACCTGCTCTGTTCCTGTAGAAGTGTGGGACGGTGGCTAGGGAGAGGTCGGATGATCATAGGTTCCTCTTGGGTGCGTGGAAGGAGAGGCGGTTGTTGAGGTATTGAGGTCTGATGTTGTGGAGGGCCTTGTATGCGTGCGTGAGCAGCTTGAATGTTATCCTTCTTTCAACGGGGAGCCAGTGGAGGTCACGGAGGTGTTGGGTGATGTGGTTGTGCCTTGGGATATCGAGGATTAGTCTGGCTGCGGCGTTCTGGACGGCCTGGAGTTTGCGGAGAAGTTTCTTGTTGATTCCGGCATAGAGGGCGTTGCCAAAGTCCAATCTGCTAGTGATGAGGGCATGAGTGACCGTTTTCCTGAAGGAGGCGGGTGTCCATTGGAATGTTTTACATAGTATGCGCAGGGTGATGAAGCATGCAGAGGAGACAGCGTTGATCTGGCAATTCATTGTGAACGATGAGTCCAGTATGATGCCGAGGTTGCGTGCATGGTCTGTCGGGGTGGGTGGGTTTCCGAGGGCGGGTGGCTACCAGGTGTCGTCCCGTGCTGAAGGGGTGGAGTCGAGGATGAGGACTTCTGTTTTCTCTGAGTTGAGTGTCAGGCAGCTGGTCGAGGAGAGCGCGGATGTTGTCTGTGGCGGTGAGGAGGGCCGACTTCGATGTTGATGCTCCTTTGTACTCTTGATCTTTTCCAAGAATTCTTTATGGGTTCTGATAGGTTAGGTTCCTTTTAGATAGAATAGGGACCAATTCCTTTATGGAACATGCTGATATATTGCTATATTGATGACTCTAACCATATTTTCTCGGAGATTTCTGTAACCAGATTTATTTAATTTACTAATTGAATAAAAAGATGAATAAAGAACTTACTAATCTCTTAATGAGAAATAAAGTTTGGAAACTTTCCTAAACCTTTCATCATTGACTGAACTTAATGCAATTTATGCCAATGATTGATTTGATTTGAGCTGGTTTCCATTCCTATATGGTGGCAAAGATCTGTCACCTAGAAGAAGAAAATATAGCATGGAGTTGGAGTCCATTCTTGTAAGTAAAAGGTTGAACTTGTACTGGAGAGTAAAACTGGTGTCTTTCCGCGCTATCAAGTGCAATGGTTATTAAGTGAGTTTACAAGTGGATGGATGAAGAGTGAGAATAGAGTCAATCTTTAGATGGGTGGATGTTGACAGTTTACACCAGCACCACAAGCGAAGGCTTCAGACAACAATAGTGGTGATAGTAAAAAAACTAGAATTACATATAATTGCCAAGGCAAGCTTTACTTCTGGGCAACGCCCTGTATCATACTTTCTTACATTGGTTTGCCTTGCATTGTACTGTACAATATTGCACAGCATAATATTAGGTTGAATAGTATTATTGTGTCATGTAGTTTTGTTACATTGTGTAATACTTTGGAATGGTTGCAATATGTAATACTTTGCAAAGTATAGTATTTCATTACGTTGTATAGTTGTTTAACATTATGTAATGTAAGATTGTGTAGTATTCTGCACTGGTGTTTATTGCTGCATTTTATAGTATAATTATATATTATTCTATTGTATACTGTTCTTGCATTGCATAGTATTACACAGTATAATATTGTTGCATTACGTAGCATTGTTTTGTGTTGCACCATAGTATTGTATAGTATTGCACTGTATAGAAATGACAGGCACTGCACATTACTGTATCAGTAAAGACTGGTTGCAGCCAGGGGTGGCAGCAGGGGGCCGATGCTAGTAGCAGCAAACTACACTGGTGCCAAGTGGAGCCAGCCCTTGAAGCTGGCAGCAGAGAGGCCTCACATGAAGAAGAGACCAGGACCATGGAGAAGAGAGAACTGAGCAGCAACTGCTTCCTTCTCCTTAGACAGAGCCCATCTGAGCAGCCACTTCTGACCTCTCTATATGCAAGCGCATATGTGATGTGTAGTTGTATGGAACTAATTCCAAAGAACAAAAGGTCACTCCAATATGTGAGTCACTTCACAAAAGGCAACCAAAATGCAGTACTGGAAAATGAAAATATATATTTGGAATCTGTTTAGTACTTCAAAGATTAAATCCATTGCACTTCATGCAGAATAAAAGGATGGACATTTTTTGTGCTGAGGACTGTGTGTTTGCACATATTGTGTACAGAAATCTAGGAATGCAGTTGCTTTACAAAACATTGTTTGTTTTACACCAAGCACAGTTTCAATGTTGAGGGGATGTGGGTTAATAAGCATATGTTATGGAGGAAAGTTTAATTTTCCCCTGCATTAGGAGAATGTAGTGTATTGAAAAAAGAGGCTGTTCTGAGTTACGCAGCTATGGGCAGCAATATCATTCAAACATCATTCCAATATGGCTTTTATCATATAATACCATTCCTGTCATTGTCTCTGCAACCACAGGGCGTGCGGAGATGGAGCGTCGACGGGGCTTTTCATTCTAAGGAGCAATGATAAAAAGGCTCTTGGTCATGTACCCTCACCTTCCAAGAATAAGCATAATGTAAAAACCGAAGACATTTCAGAAAAGTAGATTCCACAATTAAAATCCACTAAAGCAGAATCAGAAACAAATATATACACCAAATATGATCTAGCAATGTAGGTAAACATAACATGATTCTTGTCGGATTTCATTTTTAAATAAAGTCATGGACATGCTTTATGTATATTCTTATGCATAAAATCATTTTCTTTCAAAATAATATCTGACGAGCATCAAACCACATTTATGTACTTATTTAGATGAAGCTTCAAGTAGTTTTTAGGTCGAGCCTACAGCGCGCATGGGCTATCTGCAAGACCTGCTGTAATTACTAACACAACGATATTCCCGCCTGCTGCTTGCCATAGGTTCACTCAAGTGCCCCTCTTAATTGCTGCATCTTGACTCGTTCTGGCAGCCGAAAGCTCACTTCCATTCAAGGCAGAGGAGCACGGGCTAATTACAGTATCCTTACGGCTTAATTCTATATCTGTTTTTTTAGAGAACTCTTTTTAAAAAAAGTTTTGCTTTCTGCCTTTCACAGCTTGTTATGATCAACCTGACCGAGATCAAACGCCAGAAGGCGCCTGTTCATACACCTAATGCCCTTATGGCTGCTTTCACATTCATGTCGGTTGCAGGGGAGTTTCTTTTGCACACGGTTTGTTTGTCTTGGAGATTTTCAACGGAGATATATTTTCTTTTTCCAATCAACTGCTAACATATTATTGAAATAGTTTTCCAAGTGGGACTTCTGTTATGGATTCAGTTTCTCTGGGAAAACGAAATGCCCTGTTTAAGCACTCATGATGGGAAAATACACTCTAGGCTTCTTGAACTTGTGGAAAGGAATCCTTTTTACTTGTTTATCAGGAAGTAAAAACCGAAAAAGGAAAGGTAACACTTGTTTTAATCTCGATTTGTGTATAAAGTTGAGTTTGTGGCTTTCATATTAACTTTGCTTTGCTTTTGGGTCACACTTTCTTAGCAGTTAAATGTGTTATTTCAGCTATTGCCTGCTGCCAAACTAAAACAGGCTGTAACCGCACACCCTCGTCTGTACTCGGACATGCCAATTCATTGCTACTGATGATAAGGTAGGGTATGTGTGTCACGAGTTGAGGAGGGGCATTCCCAGTTCTTCTGGGAAGTATGGTGGGTGATTATGTGTCCGTCCATCCCTCCAAACACCAACCAGTAGAGGTGAGGAGTTTTGTTGTGCATTTCCATTAACATTTCCCTTGAGACTGAGAGTCTACATTTTGTATTTAATTGGTGAAATCCCCCTTTCAAGAACATACAATGCAAATCCACTAGTTCTTCATGTTCACATTTGCTTGTGTACATTAACCAAAACATGTTTCAAGTTGCTCTCAAGTTGTCCGTCTAGTTGGCATTTGTTGAATAAATGGAATTCGAGATCAGTGTTTGGTGTTGCAATATGGAAAATTGCGTAGCTTCTCTACCTTTATGTTTGTAATGTTTTGCCTTTTCATGAGCCCAAGTTGCGCAGGGATATTTGTATAACACTCTTAATACCTTGTGGGTCCCCTAAGTTAGTTCCTATGTTGCATTTTTATTTTTTTGTATGTACAGGATGGGGTGCTTTTCCCAGTAAGCATTGCTTTTCTATATAACGACTTTGGAGAGTGCCAGACAACAGGCAGCGTGACGGAGGATGAAAATCACGGATTGTCTGCAATACACAAAATGGACCCCACCCCCTAACGAAACAGACGAGTGGCGTTTATCATATAATGTATACTCATGGAAGCCAGGTCTCTTGGCTCAGTGACTCTTGAACCCACTATAGAGATCTGTGTGTGACCCCTTGGCCACAGTTTACAATCCTGGCGGATTCAGCCAGCCTTTCATTCTTTTAAGGTCGATATTAAAGTTTCATTCAGTTGGGGGACAATAAACATCTGTTGTTCAGCACTAAGGTACTCCCTTCGAGCGTGCACATTACATATTTATATAATTCTTTGCTATGATGAACACAGCTGCCTCGAACATGGAGGCTACAGTGAAAAATCGGATAAATCGATTTCATGTATATTAGTGTTAAGAGTTGAGAGCGGGAATTGAGGTGTAGACTCCGGAACAGCTGCAACGATAAAAGCAGGTTTCACATGATGGTGTTGGTTTCCAGTTGTATAAACCTTATGAAACACAGAGCATATTGTGGGTGACATGTCCAGAATGTTTACCAGGCAGGGCATTTCTATGTAGAAAGCGCATGGCCCTCGCTTATATTGTTACCAATGGGCTTTTACAGTCCTGGAAACCCCACATGCATATTTTCATGAGCTACAGCTTTGTTCATCGTGCCAGGGCAACTGACAATCTTTTCTTCTGAGTAAATTCATGAATATATTTAACTGATATCTGCATCTGGCAGAAGAATGTGTTTGCCCAGTAGTTTTCATGGATCATTATGCATTGGCACCTGTGCACAGAACAACAGTTTTTTTACAGGTGCTAGTGAAGACCTCAAGATTTTGCTAGGGGTAGGCAAGACACTGAAAGCTCGTGCCTGAAGCCCGGGTCTGGCTCAGCTCGAGTTCCTGTTGCCACCTTGAACCCATAACGAGCCAATCTTTCATGTGGCTTCTGCCTGTCACCCTCGCCCTATCCTATCCATGCACAATGGTAAAAACAAAACATTAATATTTAAGGTAACTAGCATAGACAAAAAGATATCTGTTTAGAGGCTGATTTGTACAAAGTGAAATCAGAAAACAAAGCTTCCACATGTTAAAGAAATACCCTTTTTTGAAGAGACCTTTTCATGTTTTACTTGTTTGAGTTACACATCAAAGATTTCTAGGGGTCGGCTCGTTCACGGCCTCTAAGAGCCAAGCAAGACCCTTGGCTCGGCTCTGGCTCAGCTTGTCCTATTAATTTGTTGGATCGCGCACCTCTATAGTTTATTAAAATTAAAACATACTTACTGGAGATTTCAGGCAGCCCTCGTCAGACATTCATCTGTTGTCATTTGCATTTTTCTTCCACCCACTACAGCATACAGCATGGGACAATGGGTCAACACACTTCATTCCTTGGCTAACTTCTCTCCAAATGATGGCATTCTGCTCTTTCACACTGAACTCGTCAACACACAAAGTATTCCTTTAAGCGCCACTGACTGCTATGGCAATCTGTGCTTTTCTGAGGCAAAAAAATATATTTTTGCTTTTAGCCAGTGTTTTTTTTTAAAATTGACAAAGGCCCAGCAGCTTTCCTAATAGGACGTTTTGCTACCACCCTGATAAAGCAAAAACAAGCACTAACAAAACCAAAAGGATGCTATCCAACCTCAGACCTATTGGCTTTGCCAGTGCTTGTTCCATGGGCTTACTAAATGAGTAAAAAACTAAAAGGCCTAATCTAGAGTTTTCGTACACAGGCATTTACTACATCGGGTTGACGAGGTAAAGTACTCTGTTGCCCTGATGGAGTATCCTGTCATCACATTTTCAGATGTCCGCCGGTCCAGCATACATTTCTTGTATTTAAAGGAACCAATGTCATGCCGGTTCCTAAAATGAATGGAATGTTTTATGGAGCCGTGTGGGAAACTTTCAATGTTTTTTTTTCCAAACAGAAAATACCAAAGCAGGATTTTCTTTTTAAAGATTAAAAAAATCAATCACCATCTCACCATGGTAGTTTCCTCCCATTGCTTGAGGGTCACTTTAGAGTTTTCACTGTCCCTTACCGTCCGGTTTTACCTGGTGGTGACGGACAGTGAAAACTGGCCATTTGTCCACCCACTTTAAATAGGGTGGGCAGACAAATGGCCAAACCTCCGATGGCCCTTACTCTCGGGCCATTGGAGGTGTGTCAGCAGCGGAGATGGAGTAGTCTCCACCAAGGACATTGTGAAGTGCCACAAATGATGCGGGCAGACCTACTTCTCCAGCTCTTTCTGCTGGTGCTCATACTCCGTCTCTGCCAGCTGGTTGCTCTCCAGTCAGGAGATGGTCTGGTTACATTTGTCCATGATCTTCTTCTTCGCTGATCTTCTATTTAAGCTTGCCATCCTCCACAGTGCTTTTCATGTTGAAGGTGTAGGACTCAAGTGAGTTCTTGGCAGCAACCTTCTCTCTCTAAGCTTCATCATCTGCTTTGTATCCATCCTTTCGATCTCCTCTTTGCTCAGCCAGCCCTTGTCGTTGGTGATGGTGATCTTGTTCTATTTGCCTGAACTTTTGTCCACAGAAGAGACATTCAGGATGCCATTCCGCCACTCACCTACCTCACATCCAATGAGCTAATCATCCCTCTGAGTGAAGTCTGACTTGTATACAGAGAATCCATTTTTTTAGCTCAAGAGCAGCAATTTCCTATTATTAATTTGGTGCTTCTTGCCACAGTTCATCAATGGGAGGTCGTTCTAAACTTCATTTCAGTCAAGGGCCTACTGATCTCCATCTTGGAGAGTGCTAGATGGATGAAGATGACTGGTGAGAAAAGAGTGCATCAGCTACTGAGGAGCAGTGGAGGTGTAAAGAATGCAACAAGATAAATGCAAGGAAAGAGTGGTTTCACACAAAGAAAGCTCCAAAAACAACCAGAGTAAGCATTGGCGAGCTGGAGGGCATGTCACCTCTCTGCACCTATTAACACATTGAGATAATATGCAATCAGAATGGAGTTTTTGGAGAATGACTCCCTTCTTTCACATTGTCTGTACTACATGTGGGATGGGGGTGACACAAGGGTAAGCGGATAACAGGTTGCCTAGCTTTTTTTTTTTGGCTTAGAGTCTTGTGTACTTAATGTAATGGACTCGGATGTAACTCATCAAGCCATTGGCTTCTTTAGCTCCATAACCTTCAGCCATTGGCATGGCACATCCTTGATCATCTCACCATTGTTCTCTTGTCTGTTTCACTGTATCCTCCAGTGGAATGCAAGGGAGACTGTTTTTAGGTCAAAGTCTAACAGACAGCACAGCTGTCTGGTTTGCTAACAACATCTTGTGGACATTTGAATAGTTTCCTTGGTAATGCATTCTGCCCATTGCTTACCATTGGCTTTGTGGTTTGTCCCTTTCCTTGCCCGAACCCTTTTTTGTGCATTCTTCCAACAGTACAGAATTTCTGTAAACAGGCCTTTAAATCTTGTTCTTATCTTGTCACGTTTGCTATGCATTAAAAGACAGAGGTCAAATGTCAGGCTTTGTCTTCCAAGGATTTTGGTGTTCACATTTCTTTCTCTGACTTCAAAGTGAGAGGCTTTATATAACAATCATGCTGGCTACTCGGGGTATGCTGTACCATGTTATTTTTTTTTTCTAGCACAAAAAAATGTAAATGTCTGTAAATGAACTGTGCAGATATTTAAGAATATGGAAAGCGTGAATAAAGCATATTTTTTGGTAATTCAGAATGTGGTGGAAACAAATATTTGAATGTGATCAAAACAAATCATTGCATGAGGTGATGACATTTCCACACATTATCGTTTGTGCGCTTTATACTATTATCAGTAAAAATGTATGTCAGTGCAAATGTAAAGGTCATTCCAATTCAACACATTTTGTCTGTACTGGCAGTGTGCTACCACACCCTGCATACTCCACCATACCTAACTCCACTCTACTCTGCACCACTCCACACTATGCCACTCCCCATGGTGTCACTGCACTATACTCTATACCACTCCACACTATGCCACTCCACTCCACACTGCGTCTCTGCACTCTACTCTGCACCACTTCACTCTGCGCAACTTTACTCGATGCCTCTCTACTCTACACCACTTTACTCTATACCAGTGCACTCTACTCTACACTACCCTACTATGCACCTCTGCACTCTATGCCAATACACTTAAAGTCACTTTAATCTACTCTGCACCACTGCACTCTATGTCATTTTACTCCACCTCGAAACAATCTACTCTATGCCACTCTATTCCATTCTGCACCACTGCGATCTACGCCACTGCACTCTGTACCACTGCACCTTATGCCAATGTACTGTGCACCACTGCACACCACTATACTCTACTCTGCAACACTCTACTGCACTCTACATCACTCTACTTAACACCATTGCATTCTACGTCACTTTTCTCTGCACCAGTCTACGCCACTGAACTCTACTACAATGCACTCTACGCCACTTGGCTACACTGTGCTCTGCGCCACTCTGCTCTGCACCACTGCACTCTACTCTGCACCACTCTATGCCACTGAACACTATGCCAATGTACTCTATGCCAATGCACTCTATGCAAATGTGCTCTGCGCCACTGCGCCACTGCACTCTGCACACTATATTCTGCACACCACTATACTCTGTGCATCACTCTACTGTGCACCACTCTTCTTTGCCATACACTTTACCCTACTCTACTATGCACTCTGTGCCACTGCACCACTGCACTCTACGCTACTCTACTCTGCATCACTCCACTCTATGCCACTCTAATCTATTCTGCATCACTGCACACCACCCCACTGCACTCTACACCTCTGCACTCTACCCTGCACCACTCCTCTCTACCCTACACCTCTCCTCTCTACCCTGCACCTCTCCTCTCTACCCTGCAACACTCCACAACACACAATACCATTCCACATAGTTAAGTCCATCACACAGAATCTTACTCTACATATTTCCATAACAGTTAATACTATTTAATTACTATGCACATAATTCCACAACACATCATGCAACATATATTCCACTACACAACTTCACACCACACAATTCCACAACACAATATTCCACAACAAAACAATTAAAAAACAACCCATCTCTATCTCGAACTTCCACCAACCCTATCATCTCTCCCCCACACATCCACTGCCCCTCTTCTCTCTCCCTTACACTACCACTACCCCCTCTTATCTCACAATTCCACTGCGACCCTCTCATCCCTCCCTCATATTCCCTATCTCTCTCTATACTGCTTGCTCACACATACTACCTTCCTATACCCCCTCGTGCCATGCACTGGTCCACCTCTCGCCTCCACCCCTGAGTTCCCCTCCCACTCATCCCCCTCTCTCGTACTCTCTCACACCTCTCTCTCTTTCTCTCATGCACTCTTCCTGTCTCTCTCATGTGTTCACTTCAGGTCTTCGATCACAGTTTCTTTCCCATGCCTTTTCAAGATTTCTGTCCTGCAAACCCAAACGCTCCTCCTCTTCTTAGGATGTCTTCTGCGTACACAGGAGCTCCCTCTTTATGCTTCTATGGCCTGCTGTCCCCTTCTTTCTCTCTTTCTCACATACTCTTTCTGCTCCTCAGTCTGGAGTTCATTCACTGCTTCATGTACAAATTACCTATCCCTCTCTATCTTGCTTTCTATCTATTTTGTGCAGCTCTCACCCGTATCTATTCACCATGCCACATAATTCAACTACACACATGCACTACACACCACACAATTCCACAACTAACAATTCCAATTCAACCCACATAATTCCACTCCACACCACATATATCCACTCCATTCCAAACAAAAACACATACATAAAAGACATTGGGCCCGATTCACAAAGGCAATCTGAGACAAAAGTCTAACTTTATGACTTTTAGTATTCACAGAGGTCATTTCTGAGTCATATCTTTATGTCCGCAGTAGGGCCGGAATCTCCGGCTTTGGCCGTACTCTCTGCATCCGGGCCGTACTCTCCGGCTAGAGCCGTACTCTCCTGCTCGGGCCGTACTCTCCAGCTTGGGCCGGATGAAGTGTAATCAATGGGCCGGAATGCAATATTTACAAAAAGGAACATTAGGAACGTATGATAAATGGTAGAGGAGGCCATGAAAATCAGTTTGGGCAGGGAAAAGTGTTTGACCGGACACTACATCATATCCCAGAAAAGTTTGCTCCTTTGCATCATGATACATGCAGTCCACAATTTGCGCTCCTCTCAGTGTTGACTGTAGTGTCAACACTACAGTCAACACTAAGAAGAGCATTGTGTTGCGTTGCGCTCCCCTTAGTGTTGACTGTAGTGAATGGAGTTCCAGGACATCAAGAGATGAGATCATTTATAGTGCAAACAATAACCCTGTTATTCCTAACAGTAACCTCGCTCCTCACGGCCCTCCCCTATTGGTGCTGACTTGTTAGGGAAATTTTGTTTAAAGAAAGCTACTAATGTAGGAGCATGGACAAATGTGGAAGGTTCCCAAGAGAATTCTGCTGCTCCATAAAAAGCACTCAGAAAGGCTCTAATTGGGCTATTGTACCTCCACTTATGCCACATATGTGTCACATCCCCTTTAGGGACTTTGTTTACAAAGGATTTTGGCAGTTAGAAATAACACAGTCAAAATAAATGAGCCATGCAAATTCTGGAAACTGAATGTCAGGTGGAATTCCATAGCATGCCTCCTGAATCTTAATTTTATTCAACACCTTTGCCATAAGAAACAGCAAAAAGAGCTGCTCTCCTCAAAGGCATTATTTCTCTGATAATGAAAGGGTCATTGACTCAGGTACTTCATCTCCATTGGTGCAAAGGGGTATACTCCATCATGTTTGTAGTCATGAAACCTTCAGGTGATGTGCGACCTATCCTGGACCTGAATAGGCTAAACAGGTTCATTCCAGTTGTGAAATTCAAAATGGTAACATTGTAGGTGATTATTCCTCTCATAAATCCAGGGAATTTAATGTGAACTTCAGGCTTATAAGGCACCTACCTTCATGTACCAATTCATTCATCATCCTAGAGGTTTCACCATTTGCAGTGAGCAGGAGTCATTATCAGTTCAGAGTCCCTGGTTTAAAATTAGCTTCCACTCCAAGAACCTTCACAAAGGTTTTGGCCACATTGGTTGCCTTCTTGCAAATTTGAGGAATTCACTTACTTCCCCTATTTGGAAAATTACCTAATGTGTGTCTTTCCTTAAGGTGCAAGAAGATACGTCAACAGCGTGCTGAACTCTACAAGACTTCCGATTTCTCTTGAATTGGAAAAAGCCACATCTGGTTCTGGCTCAGGATCACTTTTCAAAGGGCCCTGGTTCAGGACAGAACTGCGGAAGTTGTTCATGCCATCAGCTTGAATGGCCATCGGTCAAACTCATCTAACAATTCTTCTAGACAAGGAGTGAGTGCCAGCAAATATTTGGCTACAGGTCAAGCGATTCTTATCACCTACAATGTTGCCCATTTCTTGGGCATGTCTCCACCTCACGCCATTAGTCTATCATCTTCTGGCTGATGGGTATCTGTCTATCTGAATCTGGAGACTCAAGTTCCCTTTTTCATCACATTCAGTAAAAACTAATTCCTCCAAATGAAGTATGCTTGGATGACAGTATATTCATAATAAAAAAGTCTCCCCCTGGAATATTTTAGTCCCTCAGTTGGTTTGGCCTTGGAATCTAAATGAGTCCACCTTAAGTTTAATCTGTTCCTGCTGAATTTTGTGACGTCTTGAACATCTGAATAGGTACACCAGATGGGGGCTATTTGTTTTCAAAGAGAAATCATTGTTGCATATTGTTTTTTATGACAGGCCTTGTTGTAGCTAAGAAAGTGATTTTTAATACCTATTTGGTTATGGTTTGAACTCCAAAAATGTAGATAAATGGTCATTGCATGTTTGAGACAAGATATGGCCGAAATAACTGGTTGTTTTTTAAAGTTTGTGAATTATGTGGAACTCTTACTTTGCTAATTATTAAAAGATTTCCTATTCATTTGAATGTTGTACTATTAATGCTTGGATTATATTATTTTATTTGAAATTTCCCTCATGTCCATGTAATATCTAAGTTATGATTCAAGGGCCACAGCCATTAGTTTTACACTGTTATTATATACAATGGTTTTATTAACTGCATGTTTAATATAAGTAACTTGCTTGGTGGCTTACTGACTCAAATCTGATAAAGGGGAGTCTCTAGATCCACCTCTTCCTACAAACTACCCAGATACCAGTGCAGTAAGGCACATAGCTATCCTAGAAGATTCTGTGGTGCAATGTCAGTAATCTCACGTGTAAGGAGCACATTCAAATAACTGGAGGGAGTTCTTCACAGTGTTTCAAGCTCTCAAAGCTTTTGCTTTCCTCCTGATGAAGCATGCAGTACTAGCCCTATCAGGGAACCAAGAAACCTACTGAAGGAGAAACACATTGTCAGACTCTGGCAAAGGTGGCTAACTCACTGGGTGTGTGGGGGAGGCCTGCTTGTTTACTTGAAGGCATGTCTAGCAGGGGCAGACAATGTTATCACAGACAATCTAAACAGAGTGTTCCAGCCTTCATTAGAATTCCATCTATGTTTAGATTTTGTTTTTGGGCTTAACTCCTCTGTTGGGGGTTCTATGGAAGGATTAATTTGGGTCCCAAATGGTTGCTCTATCTCCTTAAGTTTGTAAGAGAACAAAATGTCCAAAGGCTGCAGGGATAGATTCTATGTACTTCAGATGTCACAGAGGTCTCCTGTGTGTCTTTCCTCCAATTCCCCTCCTCCTAAGAGTTCTCAGAAAGATCCAGCAGGAGAAGCACCAAGGGATCTTAAAAGCCTCCCTTTTGGCTAAGAAGAGAGTGGTTTTCTCTGACAAGCATGCCCTGGAAGGTTTCTCCAGTTTGTTTGCCTTTATCTTCAACTCTGTTGCTGTGGCCAGTTTTTCCCAGAACAGCTTTTCTCAGTCTTCGGAAAACTCCATGGAGGTTTAGCAATTAATTCTACAAAAATTGGCTGTTTCAGGGAAGTATCTGAATGTGTACAATAAAGCTGCTTTCCTTCTTCCCTAAAATCTTGAAGTTAATATTGGAAACATTGTGATCAATGGTTTTCTGCCTTGGAAATGGTCATTGTTTGCTGAGATCCTTTTAAGTCTCTGAATTGTTTAAGGAAATATTTTTAGAGCGGTCTCTCAGTTTTCTCCCTTAAAGTACAATGGCTGTCTCTTAGTGGATCAGAGTGCATGGTGAATTTGCGGTAGAACTGGAAACATTGGCAGGAGGAGTCCTTCGATTTTTTCAAAATTGAAGGCCAGTGATTATATTTCTAATTGATGTTTGGGATCTTCCCCCCATTTTATAAGGTCTGCAGGGATATCTTTTTGAACCCATACAATCAGAGGATTTTTCTGTTATAAAGGTGAAAGTATAATTTTTATTGGCAATAACTTTGACTCAATGCTGAGGCAAATTACTGGCCCTGGTTATTAATGAACCATAGATCAAATTTCTTTCTGACAAAGTTGTTATGCTACTTTAAATTATGAGTATCCAAAATGATGACCTAGCACTGATGAACACTCATAGTAAGGATTCATATTGTTGCATTCCTGCATGTAGTTTGAGTAACAAAGTTTTCTAATACTTTAATGATTAGTGTAAGAAATTGGATTATTAGTTGGGGTGGGAGACTACCCACTTCAAGGAATAATCGCAACCCTTGTCGTGGTGATCAGAGCACACAGGCTTAAGTTAGGGCAATGTGTAAATATTTATGCAATACCAAATACTAATAGTCATTAATGCAAAACAATAAAAATTCCAAACTGAATTAGAAAACTAGAGTCAAATTTAATAAACAATTATACCAAAATGACAAAAATCCATTAAGGGCAACTAAAGATATGAATGTTTTAAGTAGATATAGTGCCAAAGATCACAAAGCTCCATTGATAGTCAATGGTCTCACTAGACCGGGACCTAGAGGCAATTTGAGGCTGACCGTGTGTCGGATACACCAACCAGGATCATCCTGGTGAAATACTTTACCTTCTGACTTAGGGCCTTATTACGAGTACGGCGGTCCATAGGACTGCTGTACTCTTGGTGGCAGTCAACCACCGCCACACTGCGGCACAGTGCGCTGCATTAGGAGGGTAGCGGTCGTATCGCCATAGGACCGCCGCTTCCACAGCGAGGCAGTGGAGGTCAAGCATTGTGATATGCTGGCAGTGCGGTGCAAGCATACTATGAGTCGCCAAACGACTACCCTTTCCATTGCAGTGAGCCCGCCATGAAAAGGGTGGCAGTGAGGCAACTAAGGGGGCCCTATTAGGGCCCCCTGCCGCTCCTGGGGGTGCCTGCAGGTGGGGCACATGTCATGCCCCCCTGGAGTTGCACCCCCATTTCCTGCACAGGCAGGTTCAGTTGGCGCTCTGACAGTGGCGGTCTGCATGTTAGGCTCGTTAATGAACCTAACAGACTGCCGCTGACAGACCACCTCAGGTCCGCCTGCCAGACCATGATTGAACTCCTAATCTGGCAGGCAGCAGTACCATGGCTTTGGTGGTCCTACAGAGGACGGAGCATTGCACCGTCCATTGTAGAACTGCCAAAGTCGTAATAAGGCCCTTAGGGCCACATGTCTCATGTATTTTACCAGCCACAAATGGCCCAATTTGCAGAATCGGACTATTTACGACTGGTAAAATGCATTTTGGTATGTAACATGTTACCGAATCGCAATTTGGAATTGCGAATACATACCGATTCGGTATTAGGAAGGGGCATGTTTAGGATGTCCCTTCCTAATACCGAATCGCAGCGGTATGTAGGAATGTTTTACCCTTCCCCTTTGTGAATGTTCATAAAATTGTTTCTTAGGAGCAGGCAGTAGCCCCACGGACCACTGCCTGCTCTTGAAAAATGAAAAGAAACTTTTCATTTTTCTTTTTTAAATGCAACCAGTTTTCCTTTAAGGGCTGCATTTAAAAAAAATGATTGCTTTATTTAAAAGCGATCACAGACATGGTGGTCTGCTGACTCCAGCAGGCCATCATCCCTGTAAATTTAGCAATTCTAATGGGTCGCAAATTGCGACCTGCCCATTAATATTAATGAGGTAGGTCGATTTGCAACCCATTAGGAAATGCTAAATAAAATTCATGGAGTTTCATACATTTAAATAACGATTACCTAATTGCGAATTGCAGAGAATCACAATTAGGTAATCACTATTTGAAATAATGAGAAATGTGGCCCGTAGTCCTTTTAGTCCCAGTCCACCACAGTTCCCTTCTGAATTAGTCCTTTAAGTCCCGATCCACCACAGCAGTACACTTCCAAGGCCCCCAGGTTCTCAGAGGTGACACTTAGAAACTCAGATGGAATCAGGCAAAGGCCCACAGCTGGGTCCAGTCCAGGTCCATTTGCTACTGGTTAACTGGGTTCTTCCTCAAAAAAGGCTTCTTGTAGCTTGTATAATCGAAACTTGAACAGTTCAGCCTTATGAACCTTGGAGTCCCCTACCTTGTCTTGGGTACAAGACGGAGCAGGTCCAGTTCTTCAGGGATCGTCTCAGGTCACAGATAGCAGATCTAATCCTAATCTGATCTTCTGCAGGTCCAGGAAGGGTTATTAAATGGGTGTCTGGGGTCCCATATTTATACCTGGCACTAGCTAGTAGGACTAGTGGGTAGGAATGACTCCTGGGTTGAAGATCCCAGGGCCAACCCTACCCACTTTGGGAATTTGCAAGATGGTCTAAGACTTCACCCACACTAAATGTGGTATTTGAGAGCTTGGGGTGTGTGTAGGGAGTGCGTTATGGTAATCTTAGTGTCCTTCCACGTCACACACTAAAATCCAATATGAGGCAACCACTGTACCCATAAAAAAGTCCAGAGACAGAAATCTGGTAGGACAAAACCAGAGACTTTTAGCAACAAGACAGTATATCCACATGAATTGTCTTGGCATTTGTTCTCCCACCTTTCAAGTGTGCCTCAAGGATTATTTGTAAACCCAGAGACAGACGTCTGGTAGTACTAAAGCAGAGACCTTCAGCAACCAGACAGTGGATCCACAAGAATTCTCTTGGCATTCTGTTCTCTACCCTTTCAAGTGTGCTCTGAGTGTTATATGTGAACTCTGCAGACCTGTCAGGCATGATTCGACACTCAAGTAGGATACACCACTGTAGTGTCACCAAGGATGCTCACATGCCCCACACTCCATATTTTGTTCAGTTCAGAGACGGCATCTCTGCCAATTCAGGTTAGCTTATTGTTTGCGCGTAGACCGCATCTCACACCTATTCAAGGTGAATTACCTGCTGGTAAATGCTGGAGAGCTAATGCAAATTAGATTCCAGGAATACAGGCAGGTAAAACGTAACTTTCTAAAAGTTGTTTATTTCTTAGTATGTGTTACAAATGTGACCTCATCATTGAATAGGATTTTTAATAACTATTAAAAATAGTTGTTTAATTATTTTTCTAACTGGTCCAAGTCTGATCTACAGTATCAGTATTTTAATCTGTACTCTTATTTTCTACATAGGACAGCTAGGACTGCCACCGTTAAAATAACTTTTGGTCGCTAGTCACTGTAAGTACACATCAACATCACATTTCTACTTGTCCTATTTTTAAATACCATGCAACCTGCCTTGTGGGTTAAAAGGCTTACATAGGGGTGACTTATTAATATTTAAAATGTGGGGGTTTACCTATCAAAACAATTTATTTTGATAAGTCAAATTACAGTTTTTACACTACTACTTTCAGGCTGCAATAATAGGCCTGAAGTCAAGGTTGCACTACCAATATAGTGGATTGTATGATAGGTGCTGCAGTCCACAAGTGGCAGTTAACCTCCAGGCCTTGGATACAAGTTGTACCATGTACTAAGTACTTATAGGCAAGTTTAATATACACATTAGGACTATGCAGAGGCACAGGCACTTTACTACTGGTTAGCATTATAAAGTGCATGAATTTTTAAAGACAGCAAAAATATAGAATCCAGCCAAGTGTGAATTGTCTTGGGTGACCAAGCAGAAAGGGTGGATTTCCTACAATTAGCATCTTGTCTAAGTTAAAGGAGGAGTGCATTCCAGTGTCTGTCTGCTTGAACCCTAAGTGAGCTATCTACTGCTCTTTCTTTCTTATAATGCAGGATGATTAATCTTGTGGTGTCAATTGATCATCTCAGTCAGCCTCTTTAGAGTATACTGTTTAAATTTAGCCTTAATTGGTAAAATGCCTGATGGGTGAGCAGGAGACTTTAAATACAGATATTGCTCTATCGTAAGCCAGTGTAGCTGCCTCAGAAAAGGGGACATGTGAACACATATATGTTTATTTATTTATTTATTTATTTGTTTGAAGTTTTGTATAGCGCGAACATGACCCAAGTAGGTATCAGAGCGCTTTACATACGGTTGAGGAAGACATAGGAAAACAGCTAGGGGAGAAAAATGAATGTAACAGTGGGACAATATACAACAGGAGCAGGATGACATTAAGGTGGACATAGGAAGCAAGCTGGGTGAGAACGAAAAGTGGGACAATATCCATCAAGAGCAAACAAGACAATATGGCAAGCGAAAATGGGTCGCAACACATGATATGTATTCAGTAGGCTAGAGGCAAGAGGAGAGAAGCATCTAGTTCAACGCATTGTTCATTAGTAGAGCTTTGACTTCCCTTTTGAAGGCCAGTGTAGAGGGAATCAGTCTTGTTTCCACTGGCAGGGAGTTCCAGATTCTCGGGCGATACCAGAGAATGTACGCTTGTAGGTTTTAAGCTTATTAAATTTCTTTGGCTTGAGCAGTAGAGTGCCGGAGCTCCTTGTGGACCTGGAGCCACCAGATAGCTCCAGCTTGTTTGTCAGGTAGAGTGGGGTGTTGAAGTGTAGTGCTCTATGGGTCATACAAGCGATCTTTAGTTGGATCCTTGCCTCAAAAGGAAGCCTAATGAGCGATTTCAGGTCTGGCGAGATGAGGTTGGACTTCTTAGAACCCGTGATGAGTCTAGTAGCAGCATTTAGAGATGCTCTGATGGGGGCTAAACTGAGTTTCGGCAGTCCGCATAGAGTAGCACTGCCGTATTCTACTCTAAAGATGACAAGTGCTTGCATCGCCGATTTAAAGTCATCTTGGGGAAGGTAAGGTTTGAGTTTTCTTAGGATGCAAAGTTGGAAGTTCACTCCTTTGGTCGCTGATCTGATGTGATCTTGCATGTTTAGGTTTTTGTCTAGCACAACTCCCAGTGATTTAGTGGAATCAATGATGTGTGGTGTGCAGTTGAGGGCAGTGAGGTTACAGAGATATTTCACAACAGTGGGGGTTGGCCTTGCGGGTGCAATGAGGAGGAATTCCATCTTGAGGGCGTTTAGTTTGAGATGGTTGGAGGTTAGCCAGTTTAGGGTTTTGAGAAGGGTTCTGTTGAGAGATTTGATGTCTTCGGGGAGGAAATTTTCATGTAGAGTTGGGTGTCATCCGCATACATGTGATATTGGATGTTGGAGTCTTTAAGAATTACAGTCAATGGCTCCAGGAAAAGGTTAAAGAGTGTGGGGGAGAGTGAAGATCCCTGGGGGACACCCAGTGTGCAGGGACTAGGGTTGGATAGAGACTAGTTGGATTTGACTCTTTGTGTTCTGTTGTTGAGGAAAGAGGAAAACCATTTAAGGACCGTGCCTGAGAGCCCCATCCTGCGTTGCAAGAGGTAGAGTAGATTGTCATGTTTGACAGTGTCGAATGCAGATGAGTGATCGAGAAGAATTAAAAGGCAGGCTTCATTTTAGTCAAGTAAAGTGAGAGCGTCGTCCACTATGTGAGTGATGGCCGTTTCGGTTCTGTGGCCAGTGCGGAAGCCCGATTGGAATAGGTTGAGAAGCTGGAATTGCTCAATGTGTTTGCGTAGTTGTTCATGAACACATTTCTCCAGTAGTTTTGCCAGGGTGGGTATGTTAGTGATTGGTCGGTAGTTGTTCAGGTCAGCAGGGTCAGCCGAGGGTTTTTTGAGAATAGGGAGCACTAGGCCAGCCTTCAGGCAGTCCGGGATCTCACCTTGAAGAAGTGAGGCGTTGATGATCTTGGACCAGAGCGGTGCTAGTGATCCAATCATTTCTTTAAAGAAGTTGGGGGAGGGGGTCATTGAAGTGATTTGAGGGTTTAAGGGTCGAGAGAATATTGAGGATGGTAATGTCATTTAGGGGAGTGAATTGACTCCATGAAGCATTGTTTTTGAGGCAGAGACCATGTGGCGAGGGCAGGGGTGTGGAGACAGAGGAGTCAAGAGAGGGCGAGAGATTGAGTGCAGCAGACCTTAGATCTGATTCGATTTTATTTGTCTTTTCGAGGAAGAAGTCAGCAACCGCATCGCAGTTTAGTTGCGGGCGAGAGAGGTGCTGAGATTGGGTAGAGGTGTTGTAGGATTGTGATTTAATCAGCTCAAAAAGTCGTTTCGGGCGATTTTTGGCTTTGTCAAGTTGGTCTTTGAAGAAGGTAGCTTTCGCCGTTCTAATGCGTTTGTTGTATCTACTTCTTTTGAATCTTAGAGTTTTTAGAAGATCCGTGGAGGGAGTGGATCTCCAGGTGTGCTCAGCTCGTCTTAGGTTGCGTCTGTCCGCATTTAGGCTGTCATTGAACCACGGTTTGGAGTCTTTGATGGGTATTCTTTTTAGTTGAAGGGGGGCAGTAGCATTCAAGGCAGATAGCATGGCATTGTTATAGTGCTCAGTGAGGTCGTGAACGTCGTTCATGTTTGCAGGCGGCGGAAGGGAGAAATTGCAGGGCTCTCTGAGCTCATTTACGCTTGTGTTATGAAGCGATCTTTTCCACTGTTTTAGTTTTAGTGGTTGTGCACTATTGTGGTTCCAACTTTCAAGTATAAGGAAGTTGATATAGTGATGGTCAGACCAGTCACAGGGGAGAATGGATTCGAGATGAATGGAGTTGGGTTTGGAGATGATTAGATCCAGTGTCGAGCCTAAGTTGTGTGTGGGGCTGTCGCAGAATTGAGTCAGGGAGAGGTCGGTTAGGAAGTTTTTGAGGGTGGTAACCGCCTGATCATGCGGGTCATTCCAGTGGCGATTGAAGTCACCAAGGAAGATCTGGGTGGGAGTGTCGGCCCAGGTTGGAGGAGATGGTTTCCATAGTTTGTTCAATTAGAGGTAGGTTATCACCTGGTGGGTGGTAGAAGATGTGAAGGCTGCATAAGGGTCTGTGTGTGATAGTGATCTCTATGCATAAGTATTCACAGGATGAGAGATTAGCTGAAGGGGACTGTTTTGCTGTGAGAGAGTTGCGGAAGACACAGGCTATGCCACCTCCCGTTTTCTTAACTCGGTCGAGTCTGATAATGTTGTGACTGGGAGGAACTAATAAGTCAAGGATAGGGCCAGAGGAGTCGTTGAGCCAGGTTTATGTGAGGATAAGGAGATCTAGTTCTTGGGCAAGGATGAGGTCAGCAAGGTCTGTGGCATGTTTCACCGCTGATCTACAGTTAAGTAACATGCATTTCAGGTGTGATTTGTGCAGGCTGTTTGTGAGCGCGGGCTGTGTAGTGGGTATCTGCATGAGGTTATTCATGTTTATGGCATTGGCGTTGAGTCGGGGCGCTCTATGAGGGTTGGGTGTGATGCTTTGGATGGGTTCCGCATTTCCAAGTTTTGGGACTGTCGAGCTAGGGGAATTGAGTGGGACTGTTTGTGAGGGTCTAGCAGGGACTGAGATGGCCGAATGGGGAGAGGTGTACTCAAGGAGGAGGGAGAGAATATCAGGTTTAGAAAATGGATTTTTGGATCTGGCGGGTCTAGATGGGGCGTTAGGGTAGGGAGTGGTATTCCAATACTGGGCAGGGGGTTTCAGCTGGATCATATGCGGGATCTCCTGTGGTGTCATGTTGGAAGAGAGATGCAGGATCTCATGTGAGGTCCTGTTGGAAGAGAGATCAAGGGTCAGCTCTTCGGTGGACTTAATGAGTTTTTGGATGACAGTTTTGAGAGTTAGAAATTCCTGGTTTATTTTCTTATTTTCTTATATTATGTAGGTAAAAAATCACCTGGACTGCACAATTCTGAATCAACTGCAGCCTGGAAATTACCTTCTTAGGACATCCATTATATAAGCCATTGTATCAACCAAGGACCAGATTATAAAGCCATTTTGCAGCCGCAAACCATACTATTCGTAAAATCACAGGGTTTGCAGCTATACAATGGCTTTGTGCTACATACTAACACATTTTGCGAGTCAGAAAAGAATTTCCAACTCGCACATTGAGTTTACTGAGCCATATATTTACAGTCCTCAAACTAACGTCTCTGTCCTATCTGAGGGTTATACTGCCATCAGTTTTAATGTATGTAGCAAAATAAATGTCTCAACAGGTAAAGTTTCGGAGGCAGTTAATAAAACATGCACATTTATGTTGCAAAAAGGAAGAAGGAGACTCAAACGATTATGGGGGATGCAGAGAGCAATCTGTATTTAGAACAAGTATAGGTAAGAAAACAGTATCAGCACTGTTTACAACAAATGTGGACGTAACCCGAAAAATACTTGTGCACATAAGTGCTCGTGGAACATATGGTGAACGGCACAAGTGACACAGCGTGGGACGGCGCAGGACAAACAATGATGACAATATTTACAAGGTACTCTTAGGTCCACAAGTGGTTTTTTAACAGAAACTAATTTATAAGGGACTAACAACTTTGTGAACCATAGAATTGCGCCAAGAATTGCGCTGGTAAGTCAACGGCGTTTCGACCTTTAGTGAGTGAAGGTCATCTTCAGGACCAGGTTACTGTTTTTTTGTGCTGAACTTGAGGTGGTTCCAGGAAATGAAGCAATCAGTCCAGGAGGAGAGATGGCAAAGTGGGGGACCAAGGAGCACCACCATCCAGGGTGCGACGGAGAGTTAATCAGGGAGCAGGAGGGACGACGAGTCCTTGTGATTAATCATGAGGGGTCCAACGTGGTTGTATGGTATCTGTGCGTAGGCATCTGAAAGGGGTGGATGTGAGGGCACAGACCCAGCATCGTGTGGAGGGTGTCCGGTGGCTCGAGGCAGGAAAATCCTGGAAAGGTAACATCTAGGCTAGAGGTCCATCGGGATGTCTCATCATCTCGGATTCATGCCGACGATGGTCCCCGTCCCCCTCCTGCTGAGGATCCCGATGGACCTCTAGCCTAGAAGTTACCTTTCCAGGATTTTCCTGCCTCGAGCTGCCGGACGCCCTCCACACAACGCCGGGTCCGGGCCCCCTCATCCACGCCTTCCGGATGTCTACGCACCGATACCATACAACCACGTTGGACCCCCTCATGATTAATCACAAGGACTCGTCGTCCCTCCTGCTCCCTCATTAACTCTCCATCGCACCCCGGATGGTGGTGCTCCTTGGTCCCTCACTTTGCCATCCCTCCTCCAGGGCTGAATGCTTCATTTAATGGAACCACCTCAAGTTCAGCATGAAAAAACAGTAACCTGGTCCTGAAGATGACCTTCACTCACCAAAGGTTGAAACGCACAATTCTTGGCACCATTCCACGGGTCACAAAGTTGTTAATCCTTAATAAATTAGCTTCTGTTAAAAAACCACTTGTGAACCTAAGAGTACCTTATAAATATTGTCATCATTGTTTGTCCTGCGCCATCCCTCGCTGTGTCACTTGTCACTAGCGCCATTCACCATATGTTCCACGAGCACTTATGTGCACAAGTTTTTTTCAGGTTACACCTACATTTGTTGTAAACAGTGCTGATACTGTTTTCTTAACTATACTTGTTCTAAATACAGATTGCTCTCTGCATCCCCCCATAATCATTTGAGTCTCCTTCTTTTTCCTTTTTGCAACTTAAATGTGCATGTTTTATTAACTGCCTCCTAAACTTTACCTGTTGAGACATTGTTTTTGCTACATACATCCATCACCCAGGTCTCAACTGGGTATACGGGTGTCCTCCTGTTGGCTGATTCCATCAGTTTTAAGGCAGGTATATACAGGACGATCATGGGTGAGTGACATAGTAATCAAGGTGAAAGGGAGAGGTAAGGGCTACGAAAAGAGAGGATGGACAAAGGTCCGGGAACAATTAAAAAAGATAATATCTTAATTAGTATTCAGGAATGTAAGGAACTATACAGATACCTGTCGCATAGGTGTGCACTCTCCCCCATGTGGCAAGGAGTGTAATGAGAAGGATCCAGATTCAGAGTAATGATGTTAACCTGTATTACCTCCAGGTTTAGTGTTTTAAGTAAATAAAGGGCTTATTTTCAGTAACAGCATGCCCACACATTTTTGCACTTTCCTTTGTTTGGCTTTGGTTAGCACCAGCTTTTAACTGCCGGTAACAGTTCAAGGTATGTCTGTGACGTAAGAAGTATTTTTAGATTACTTTAAATTCAAATAAAGACTATTACGTGAAAATAATATCAATATCACACACTTTTTTATCTATCATGGCATTTCTCTAGATTGTAGAATGGATTACCCTTGCCTGTGCCACTATCTGCACAAAAGAATGATCTAATAATTCCAACAAAAAGGCTTATGGTTCTGGGGAACTGTGGGAAGAGTTTCATTTTGCTAAATTTTATGTTTTAAGTTTGCATTGCTAGGTTAGACAGTCAGACTTGCTCCTGTCCACCTTTGAAAACAGATGCCCTCTCTTGAGACCCTATGCTTATTTAATATGACCTCATAGAGTTAATCTCTTGAGCAAACATATTTCTCTCCTGTCTGATTGGAACCTTTATTTGGTTCTCACTTAGAGGCTTTATTTACTGAAACCTGCTGCTTAAATTTTGCCTAAACTTCCCCTAAACTTCAGTTTCAACTTCTTAGTTAGTAGGAAATTTCCCTTTAAGGGAAACCATAGGTTACTTAATTTGCATACGATAATATTTTTATATCCTGTCTTTGTATTTACTGATTTTGACTTGCTTGATTCATACTAACAAATGTTTTTTTGTCCTTGATATGGATTCTGACTAATTTGAATAATTTAAACTGTAACTTTGTTAATTTGCTAATAAACTTTCATAGTTTGAATTGAGTATTCCCTGTCATCATTGTGGAGCCACATGTGCTTCACTGTAATTTACTGAACTGATTTGTTGTTTCACACCTCATTGTGGAACCAAAGATCCATCAGCCTCAACTGCAGCTTGTCCTGGAGATCGCATCGAAGATCTGTCATGTGCAAATTTAGCTGCATCATTAGGAAGTGAGGGTGAAGCAGATTAAACATCCTACATCCCAATTTAAGTAAGTTGAAAGGAAGATACAGTTGTACTCAACCCTGCTGGTGCTGGAAATTGTCACCAACAGTTTACAGAATAATCTCAGGAGTCAAAGGTTGCAAATATTTAGGCAAGCGGTTTGATGAAGGAATGGTGTCCCACTGCAAATATTAGTGATTCACTATATGTATATGGCATTTCCATGGAAAATAATACTTGGCAGAAATATTGAGAATGCAACATGCTCAATAACTAATGTTTGTTTAGTAAACTTTGAAAGCTAGCCTGAAATAATGTTCTCCATAGAATCAACTTTACACACATGCCCACCATCATTATCTAGTAAATGCTTTTCTACAACAAGCAGTAATTTCAATATACAATACTGCACAATACACAATGGCTGGTGGAACCTGCAATCAGTCCATGCACCGTCAATGTAATATTACCTAAAAACAGATCACAGCAGTAGCAGAGGTGTGGGCGAAACTCATTTGCAAGGTGTATATCCCCATGCAAATGAGCCTTGCCCACTTTGGCTGCCTACATATTCGTGGCTGGAGTCTCCAGAAAAGCTGTCAGAAAGGGACTTTGGTGGTCCCTAGCAGGGCCCCCACCCCGTGTCCTCTGCTATGAGGCCCAGGGGGCACCTGCGGTGCCCCTCCTAAAATCCATGCCACGTGTGCTAGGCACCAAATGGTGCATGGATGTTTCAAAACATCCCCTTTTCCGGGCTGCAGCACAAGCCGCAATGAAAAAGGTGTTATTTTCGATCACCTATATGGTGGTCGCATCTTAATTTGGCGGGTGGAACCGCCGACTACATGTCAGTCAGTTTCCAACCTGCTGCAATGGCGGTCATAGGCTCATCTGACCGCCATCGTAATTAGGCCCTAGGAACGGTGCGGTATGAGGCGGCCAGCAGGATAAAATGCGAAGTGATAAATATGCCTCAGATACTGGGGCAAATTAACTTTGCTTGAAAGGTGGTGTCTCTTGTAAGACATACTGCTTTGGTAATGGAGGAGATTAGGAAACCCCACCACTGGATTGGAATTAATGAGAGAATTAGACAGGGCATCTTGACTTTTACTGAGGCTTCTGGACAAATATAATGGAGTAACAATGTGGATATACATGGGCCGTAGAAATCTCCTCTAAATGCATCATCAGCAGGAGGCTTCGGCCTCTACTGCACTGCAATGGATGATGATGCACAGAAAGGTGGACAGAAAATTGGAGGAGATGGAACAGTAGCATTGCCTTCCGGACGTTTTTTATATTGATACTGGTGATGGAATTGTGGGTAAGGAACTGACAATGAGAAATTGGCTTTCATGACAGACAGCTAGGCAGTTGTGAGAGCCATAAGCAAACTATTGGCAAGTGACAAATGGGTGTTGACAGAGTTGGTGCTGAGATACTTGAAACTGATTGTACTACTGAATGTCGACCCCCGGAATAATGACATGCATTTACCACAAAGTCATTAACACGCCTGCAACATTACCACGCAAGCCATTAGAAAGAATATGCCTTTATAACGAATGTCATTATCATGTATGTCATTACCACACATTTATGTGTAAGTATATAGGTAGATATATTGGCGAGTATTTTGGGATAGTTTATTTTTTTTGTTATATTTGGGGTGAATTTCAATACTCAGATATTCATTTAAATACCTGAGTGTTAATGTACTCAATATTGTTAATATTAATAATATTTAGGAAAGGGATACATTGGTTATATGGGTATTGGGTGGGGGTGTATTAATACTCAGGTATGTATTCAAATACCTGAGTATTAATTTATACAATAATGTAAATATAAAAAAAAATTAAACATGTGGTAAGAATAATTTGTATCACTAACATTTAGGCACATGATGCAAGGAGTTTTGGGTGGGGAAAGGAATTTATTTAAGTACCTGAGAATTCATTTATAAAATAATCTAAATATTATTAACATTTTTAAACTTGTGGTTAGAATAATTTGTGACACTACAATATAGGTACGGGGTGCAAGGGATATAGGGGTATTGGATGGGGACATGTATTAATACTCAGGTATTAATTCATGTCCTTGAGTATTCATTTATACAGGGATTTAAAATAAAATTAAAATTAAAATTTCCTAACATGTAATAAGCAATTTCTAACACTGAGAATTAGGCATGGATACAAGGGATATAGAGTTTCAGAGTGGGGAAGTGTAGTAATACTCAGGTACTAGTTTTAATACTTGCGTATTAATGTATGCCACAATATTATTATTAATACAATTAATTTACATGTGCTTAGAAATTTTTAACACTACAATTTAGGGGCGGGATGTAAGGGATATAGGGATATTGGGTGAGGAAGTTTATTAATACTCAGTTATTTATTTAAATTCCTGAGTATTAATTTTTTAATCAATTAAATAGTACAGATTACATTATTTAAATATTTTGACATGATAGAATACTATTCTAACTTTGTTTAAAATATTTAAAATATTTTATGAACAAATAAATAATAGAAATAAAATACATTTTTAAATATTGCAAATTTTTTCAATAATAAAATGCAACACAATTTATTTCAATTAACTATTATATTTTTTTTTAAACTGCAGAAAATTGAATACATATGTTTTGAATTTCTAAAATGTATTAAAAATAAAAAATACATTTTCAACAGTAACAATGTTTAAATATTTTTAAGTCACTTTCCTATGGTTTCCCATTCATTTCAATGGGAAAAATTGCCCTTTATTAGTTTTTACTTCCAGCCATGACGTACATGGTTGTGAGTCTGTTTTGACAGTTGATCGAGCATCGCAGTGGCGATCGGAAGCAAGGAGGAGCTACGATTAGGTAAGAACAACTTTTTTTACATTTTAAAAGTATATAGGTGACTAAATTTATTTCAAGGATAGATGGGGGAGGTTTATAATAGTAAGGATGTACGATGTTGTATTATTTCTATTTTTTAAACACATTTTCATTCCCATACAGGTTGCTATAGTATGCCAGCGTCTGGATGGTTGTATTTCTTTTTAATATACGTTTAAAAAAGTGATAAAGTACATTAGTAAGTACTTTTTTAAACATATTTGAAAAAGAATAAACATTTTAGTTGGAACGCAGAAGACTCTTGGTGAAAGGTGGAGTTAAAACGTTGCCAAGAGTTGAAAAAAGAAGGCGTCTGCAGGTAGGAGGAAAATGTTTGTTAAATTTTACAATTGTTTTTTACAAAAATGCCAAATTTAGTTTGAGTGTTGTTAAAACAGGCAAGTAATGGAACAGGGTGTTGGACAATGTTAGATGTGTAAGATATAGGCAATATCTTTGATCTTTGCCAATAGTCCTTCTGACATTTCTTTGCTTCTTTTCAGATTACCTGTAAAAGATTGAGCAATTCTCTTTTCCTGGAAACTTTGCTTCTTCTTCAAATTGTCCAGGAAGTGATATAGGTTTGGGTGGTGTCTGCCAATAGATTTGTTGAAGGAGTTGTGCCATCTCTCAATGGCATTAGCTTTGCTCTTCCCTCTAAGCAGTTCGCGTAGCAGTTCCACCTGTCAATAGGGAACCTTGGCTTCCTCCTATGACCCGACCTGCTTAGATGATCAATCCAAGTGTCTTCAAAATAATTTAGTAATGGTGCCAATTTCTCCTCGTATTGGGTACAATAGTCAGATGCTGGACTTGATGTGTAGAACTCATCTACACGCTGAGGAGGTACGTAGAAAAAGGCAGTTCGTTTTTTGTAATTGAAATTGCAATTTACTGTCAGACATATAATCCTCAACTAAGGATGTTTTTTTAATTTTACGCCAATATGCCAGAGAAAAGTGGAAAAACATCCTTGAATTTACAAACTGTGTTAATCATTGGTAATTCAAAGTTAATTATCACCATTCTAGGAATTTTATCTGAGGTTTTGGATTGTATCACCGTCAAAAATTCAGTATATGTTGAGGATTGTTTGTCTGGGAGTAAACTGTATACTAATGGTACGGTTGTGTTATTTATTTTAGCATGAATAGTGTATATTTGGGCAAACGGATGGGTGTGGATTTAAAAGTACCATCCATCATCCAAACATCACTATTCTCAAGTGTTACCAGGTTATGGGATGTTGAAAAAATGTGTATTCTGTTTTTAGAGTTTTTGTTGTCATGCAGTAGGACAGTTTCATTAGTGAAAGTAAGAGTTAGTTCTTGGGGAATATTAATATCAGAAAACATCTGTGGGGTCGCGCGTTGGAGGTTACTTGCCTGTTTTTTGTCTCTGGGTCATCCTTCTAAGATTGAGAATTGCGGGCATACTACTACCTACATGAATGGGAATGTTTTGTGCTACCTCCCTCAAAACTATGCCACAGGTTTCATTGGAGGTGGATGCAAGAATTGTTATTTCTTAGATGTTTTCTCATACTTCTATCTCCATTGCAGAGGCAGAGTGGTTACACTCAGAGGTACTTTCAACCCAGTCACCTAGAGTAACTGCTCTGCCTGTGCAGTGGCATGAACAATATTGCACACACCTCCAATGACTCCTGGGCTCAATCACTCTATCCTTGCAATAAAGATAGCCACCATATTTCAGAAGTTGGTTTCCCCTTCTTGATTTTACATACATAGCTTATCTAGCTGCAGCCATTATTGTTGAATCGTTTACAAACAAGAAAAAGAAAGAACTGTAAGTTACTGTGTTTTTGGTATTGTTTTCATTTTTGCACTCTGTTACTTTGCCTGTTTGGAAAAAATATGCAAATGGTTTTGTTAATTTTGCCTTTCTGTGGAGAAAATGAACACATTAGATACCCTGTGGAAAATGTGAAGTTGCATTCTTGATTAGCATTTTGTACCTAGGAAAAAATGTACTTTGTTAGAGAAGGAGAAATGGAAAAGTGAGATCTATTTACCTGTACTATGGCATGTCTTGATACTTTAGAAGGAAGACTGTGATTTTCAAATTCCGGCTTGGACTTTGTGATTTTGGACTTTCAGTATTGTCTGCTTTCTGGTTGTGGAGATAATAACATAAAATAAGTTATTAGTTTTATATCCTTTGGTATTATTAGGTTTTGGTTTGTTGGTGACTTCTTTATTTTAAATTCACTTACTTCAATTCGGTGATGTCTCCTGATGTTTTTTGTTTGTAAAAGGTGTGAATTTTCAGGCTTTCCTCAGCGTTTAAACTATCTGTTTAGCACTGAAAGAAAATAAAAAAACAAAAATGTTCTCTTCTTTTTTTCTAGTATTTTATTAAGCCACCCTCTCACTGTCCAGAACCTGCCCTGAGTTACGAACCTAGTGGAGTTAGAACAGTAAGTTTGCCCCCAGTCACTGCCCAGCACCTTTCCTGCGGGTCACCCCAGTGGAGTTTGAATAGTAAATTTGCCCCCGGTCACTGTCCGGCACCTGCCCTGAGGAACACCCCCAGTGGAGTTAGAATAGTAATTTTGCCCCAAGTCACTGTCCAGCACCTGCCCTGAGTGATGCCCCCAGTGGAGTTAGAATAGTAAATTTGCCCCCAGTCACTGTCCAGCACCTGCCCTGAGGGCCGCCCCCAGCGGAGTTTGAATAGTAAATTTGCCCCCAGTGACTGTCCAGCACCTGCCCTAAGGAACACCCTCAGTGGAGTTAGAATAGTAATTTTGACCCCAGTCACTGTCCAGCACCTGTCCTGAGGGATGCCCCCAGCACAGTTAGAATAGTGAATTTGCCCCCAGTCACTTTCCAGCACCTGCCCTGAGGGACACCCCCAGAGGAGTTTGAATAGTAAATTTGCCCAAGGTCACTGTCCAGCACTTGCCCTGAGGAAAACCCCCAGTGGAGTTAGAAAAGTAATTTTGCCCTTAGTCACTGTCCAGCACCTGCCCTGAGGGACGCCCCCAGCGGAGTTTGAATTGTAAATTTGCCCCCTGTTACTGTTGAGCTCCTGCTTGAGAGATGCCCCCAACGGAGTTAGAATAGTAATTTTTCCCCCAGTCACTGTCCAGCACCTGCCCTGAGGGATGCCTCCAGCAGAGTTAGAAAACTAAGTTTAAAAAATATTTTTAAAAATAATGGTCTCATTATGATGGCGGTCGGACAAGCGTCCGACCGCCATTGTTTCGGGCATGGGACCATCCGACAAGGAGTCAGTGGTCCCAACAGCCCAATTATGACGCGACCGCCGAGGAGGCAGACGTAAAATGTTGTTTATCATTGCGACTTGTGCAGCAGCCCAGGAAAAGGACTGCTGCACAAGCCGCAATGGTAGACAGCATTTTTCAAACCTCCATGCACCGTGTGCCAGACACCATGTGGTACCTGGCACACGGTGCATGGATGTTTGTGGGGGCACCACAGGTGCCACATAGCGGAGGCCACATAGCGGAGGCCCACAGGGGCCCTGCTTGGAGTCCCCAAAGTCCTTTTCCATGGCAGTCGAACTGCCCTGGAAAGGCTGTCGGAAAGGGACACCGTAATCCCTAGGGTGGTGCCTGCGCATATCAAATTATTAATATTTATCTGTGGGAGTAATTTGGACATGCTGTAGAGGTGATTTGTTTAAATGTTGTATTTAATTTGCTTTGTAGATTGCAGTGTCTCCTCAGCAAACTGTCACTTTCCTCAGAGAGTCTGAGAGACATGTGGTCACGAGCAGTGTCAGTGTACCACTGGTCACAAAATGGAGGTTGGCTCAATTTATACTTTTTTCAAGGGAAAACCACATTTCAAACGAAAATATGTTTTGGAATCTGTATTTTAATGTGTTTTAAATTCTGACAGAATGTGTATTTAATTGTAATGATAGAAAAAAATGTTTATTACAGTCCGCACATACAACAGCCATTTTAGTTTTGGACGGGCTGCATTATTAGCATTAAACAATGGAAGGACTATTGTTGAAACAGGATCATTTCAGATCTATTTTTCTAAGTCATACATGTATTGTATTTCACTTTCACTGATAATATTTAGTGCTAAAAAGTTTTTTTGAAGTAATATTACTGCACTGCTGTATTTTTTATTTAATTTAGAAAATGTCAAAATTTAATTTATGTTTTTTTTTTAATTTTCAGTGCAGAAACCTTTTTTTAAATGCACAATAAAGCTGCGTTGTAACAGTATGCATGGTAAAGGTATGCATGGTAAAAGTATGCATGGTAAGGTAGTTTTAATGTATCTCTATGAGTATGCATGGTAGTGGTATGCATGGTAAAGACGTGTGTTGTTCAGGCATATTCATGGTTTAGACCACATTGTAAAGGCATGTGTGGTAATGGCATTCATGGTTTTGTCATACAACCGGTACTAGAATATTGAGGACAGAACATTGAGGGACAAAATAGTGCATATAGGGAAGTATAGTTTTACTGTTACTAACTCCATATCTACGCACCTTGAAGATATATGTACCGCTTAGGAAAATATATGTGAGGTTAGGTATAGAATATCTAGACTTAATTACTGGTCAGCCATTGTTTGGGATATTTTGTGATCGATTTTGTGTCCCATCAATATTCTGGGGTTGGTATCCAGGGTGCACACCTTGCACCTGATTATATTGTTCCGGGCTAGGAAAATACCAGTCACTGAAGTGGCAGATGCATTATCTCGTTTTCAGTACTCGAAGTTCAGTGGATTGACACCAGAGGCAGATCAGTGTAGAACCACAGTGCCGGAGGAGTTATAGGGGTCAGTGAGATAAGGGCACTTGCTGCAACAACAATAACATCCTATGGACAAGCTTGGAGGGAATTTACCAGGAGTGAAGAGAGAAGGAGAAGGGAGGAAAGGCACGAGAGATGATATGATAAACTGTGTAATGTCATTGATGGGCAAAGGACTGGTGCCTATGATGATTTTGGGGAGACTGGCAAGGGTAGCTTTTTAGAGAAAATGTTTTTGGTGAAATGTGTCAAACAGGAGGGCTTTTTGAGAAGGGTTGTGGAAGGATGGCCTAGAGCGAAAGGAAAGCTGGAGGACAAGAGGAGAGCCTTCACTGTGACAGTTCTGGAGGAGATCATGATACAGGCGAGAACTGTGCTTTCTTCTGGGAGACAGGTTTTCTTCAAGCTATATTCACCATTGTGTTTACAGAGCATTCAAGCTGTCTGAGGTAGTGGGGCCAAAAATGTATGAGGGACTAGAGCTAGAGAACATAAGGCTAGAGGTGTACAGGATAGCATTTAGGGCTTTATTACGAGTATGGCAGTCAACAGGACTGATGTACTCGTGGTGGTGGTCCAACCACTGCCACACTGATGGTCCACCCGCCGTATTATGAGTGTGGTGGTCAGACCACCACAAGACCGCTGTGCTGGCACCGCCGAGCATATTCCGATTTGAATGTCCCGCTCCTATTTCATGGCGGTGAGCCCATCATGAAAAGGGCGGCGGACATGCAAGGAAGGTGGCCCTAACAGGGCCCCCAGCCACTTCTGGACCTGGGGGTGCATGCAGGGGGGCAAATGTTGTGCCCCCCTGTAATTCACCCCTGTTCCTGTACAATGTGGCATGCATGACAGGGTGCAGGCCACACCGTGCAGGAACGTGTTGCAGGTGCTGTCACGGCAGCGGTCTGCAGACCACCACTGTGAGACTGCCGCAGCACCGCCCACCCACCATGGATTACACCCGTAATCCGGCGGGCAGGCGCACTACGTGCTTGGTGGTTCTCCTGTTAGCTTGCCGGTGGCAGGCCGACAGGAGGACTGCCAAACTCATGATAAGGCCCAATGGGTATGACAATGTAAGATGGACCAAAAATTAAAGTGGAGCTCTGTGACTTTGAAAGGATAGGGAAATACAGAGATTTCACTTTAAAGGGCATGTAGAGGGTACTTATAGAACAACAGATTGGGTGTTCATTTATTAAGAGGGGGAAAAGGTGACAGATAGACAGGCATTGTATTGTAATATGAACGTTTTTGCAGTAGGGAGGGTGTCAGGAGAAACAGTGTGGCATGCAGTCATTCTGGATAGGGGCAGTAGCGAAGGTACACAAATTGGTATGGTGCGGACAGGCTGAATAACTTGTGAAGATGGAAGTCTGCAAAAATGTGTGTGTGAAATGTATGGAAGAAAAAGGGAAAACACAAGAAAGAGATGGGTTATATCACCCAGTCCAGGTAGGAAGCAGGCAATGAGAAGAAAGCAAGAAGTGTGGAACTGCAGCCACATTATCTGTCATCAGGTGATCATGCAAAGAGGCAAAGTTATGATCCCCAGATGGAAGTTGAAGGGCGATAGGGTATCAGTTGGATGGCATGGCCTGGTGGAGTGAGATAAAGCCAATTGCTTACCATGTTATGGGAACTGAGGTGGGAGCAAGCCAAGGCTTGATATAATATTATTTTACCTGGAGGGCCATGACCTGGTGTGACTTACAGGCCTTAAGCTGTTGAAAATGGTGAAAAGGTATCTGAAAATTGTGCAGGGGAGATTGAGTAAAAATAAGTTATTTGTACATTGTTAGTACCCAGCCAGGTGTGGACGGGGGCCTCAAAGTCTGCTGCCATTAACAAGGTTCACCAGGAGGCGAATGGTAGACCAGGGCAAAATTCAAAATACGTCAGTGTAATTTGCGTAATTTAAAAAATTTCACATTACGCTTGTGATGTGAAATTCATGAAATTACACAATTATGCCAGTTCACATAATTACATGGCATTTAAGGTAAAAATTGACACCAAACACAAAATTCACTGTAAAAATGTACTGTGAATGCACACGTACAACAGAATGCGAACAGCTGATGTTCATGTTAATGTTAATGTTAATGTTAATTTGGACATGTAGAGCGCTTAATACCAGCAGGTCTCTAAGCGCTTGGTGCTTTTGTTTAAATGTGTCCAAAAATTGATGGGTGGACACATTTTGCACTACATTATAGCGTGAAATGACAGATTTGCATTTCATAAAGTTACGGGCAATTTTACATAATTTTGCAGTCCTTTTGTGAAAGTAAATTACATGAAATTGACACACCCCTAATGAGTAGGGAGGTGGTATATTTTTGGAAGGCACATAGCACTTTGGTAGTGAGCTGTGTGGGCATTGCATATAAGTGCCCCATATTGTTTCAGCAGTATAGGGTTCATTTGTCACTGATGGGCAGCAGGATTTACCTTATGAAGGCATGGAGGTGATGATGGAATAATAGGGTAGGAAGAAAGGAGAGTAGTGAGGACAGAAAGAACACCTCAGGGGAGGGTTATTTCAGTGACATAAAGAGAGCCCTCAAGATAAGACAGGGGACAGCGGGGAAGTGAAGAGTAAAACACAATTAGAAGACATGATGGAAGATGGAGTAGGAAGTAGCGTAGACCTGGTGCGGGCAGGCAGAAAAGAAAGGTGGGGAAGTCATTGAGAAGTAATACGAATATAGGAACATGTTACGGTGTTGCACATTAACTGGGGCAATGGACTGTGGAGTCGTTAGAGGTAGGTAATAATTAAGAGTGGGAGATGGTATTAGATATTGATAGGTAAGTTGTTAGATTATTTAGAGTGTGTGACTTAGCCAAAGGTTGTAATATAAGAAATTTCTGTTTGCAACTGTAGCATCCACCCCAGCTCTGGAGCGCGCAAATGACTGCGCCACACACAGAGCTTGGCAATACACCTATTTATTCTTCGGCATGCAACCTTTCACGGAACGCACAGCATCATGGACTTTATTGACCACACCCAGATACACCCAAATACCTCCCAACTGATTACCTAACTTTGTAAGGAGTCTGCCTAGGACCGCAAGGGTCCTACTGCACATGGTCACACAACACTACAGCGTCCAATAAAACAGCCTTTTTCATATGAACTTGCTTCATGAATGGTCCCTCTCCCGACAGTACTTATCGACTGAGCTTTAGCAAATTGTTGCTTTCTGGTTTCAAGTGGGGTTGAGCCATAGTTGGATGGCACGCACGCTCGTGGTTGACAGCTCCAGCACTCAATCACAAATTGGACTTTGTTACAATGGGTCTCATTTGACGATTCATCTAATCTAAACTCTTCAGCACTAGCAGTGCCCTTCTATTGAACCTTCAACAGGAAATTACAACTCATTCAGCTCACAATTTCACACGAATGTCGCCCATTCTGTACAATATCCAAGGAGTGGTGTCTAGTCGTGAAAGGGCAAACTCACCCCTTTATTCTCAAGAAAATGAGCAAATAAATTAGCATAAATGTAGGGATGAACACATTACTCAGTTTCACCAAGAAAACGTTTCCATTCCTGTGCCTTCCCTTTATAATCATTGTCTTAAAAATGTTGGCCGGCTTGCTTCAGACAAAGCACATCGCCCAAAAATGCACTGGTTATATTTACTTGATATATTCGAACAATACCCTTCAGTGGCACAGAGTCATCTGGTAACCCTGAGTAAAAGTAGCAGCGCTGAAGCGCTATCTAAATTATTGTTATGATTGTCTTCTTAGCACATAAACCATGCCAGAGCTACACAAACAGCAGTCTTTCCACTAACTACCTTAGAGTGTGTGGAAACTTGTTAGGATGGCTGCTGTGAAGCACAGAAACACAGCACGTCTGCCGGCCACCTCGAATCTCTGTTATTTATATTTGAATATATTGTATAAACAAGCACGGCGTGTTTCTTTATGTTGGTTGGTAGAAAATGAGTGGAGGAAGGGAGGAGATGGACTACCTCCTTTGCTTTTTAGAAACGCTCTAGTCTAGCACACAGAACAATTCCCTGAAGCCTCCAAGGGACTATAACCAACATCAACCCCGACACACACACAGGCAAACACACACGCAGTGACGCACTTTTCGGTTCAGAACTCATCTGACTCGAAAACGATACATGCTCCAGAAACTTTTAATTGAAAAATTTGTCAGTGCTCTGTTTTTCTGCTTTTGACGTGTCTAGTTGTACATAGACAATTATATAGTTGCAAATGTAAAGATATTATCACAGCAGATGGAGGAGCCGCTACAAAGAACTGTAAAACATCAACCTGTGATATTTAGACTGATAATGGCAACCACTGTGTTTGATAATTTGGCACCAAGGGGTAAATCAGTGTGTTGTGTCTGTCTATGCTAAATGAAAAGCAGATATGGTTAGTATTTGCATGTGCCCCATTCCCAAAAATTGTTGATTTATTATTTAATTTATATTGACTTATGAACTTAATGAGGCTTCACAAACTTAAAACATATGTGCGCTGATTTTATGTCCTGGGAACAATTTACAATTACCAAGCTCGGTAAATGTTCGAGCATGATTTTGTAATGCCCCTAGCGCTTCAGCAGACTTCTGCACCATAGTTTGTTAATTATGAAAAGTAGTCTCCTTTTGCAGAATTCTGTAATATATTTAACAGAAATGAACATTCTGCAGAAAATACATAATTTGCATGTTTTCTGCAATCTATCACTTCATTGCTGGACCCTCACCCTCATTGGCCTTGAGTGTTGTTGTGCCAGCTGTCTACTAAGGTGTCCAGTCACCTCCTGGCATACAGTCGTCCAGAATGGCTCACGAGGTTGAGCGAAGTACCTTTTCTCATTGGACTAGATTGTATTTTTGCAAAAAGAACAATTGATGGACAGAATACTGAACAATTTCAAACATTCACCCCAGTTCAGAAATCTGTTCCTAAATACATCGTTTTTTTGCTCCACATGCTATTCCAGTTTAAATCCAGCCATATGCAAATCAGTCTTGACCCTGCTCCCCATGGGAACAGTCCAGCCCAGGTCCGGAAACAAGTATCTTCTGACTGGTTTCTGTGTATCACCCCTCATCAGCCAGGCTAGCTTGACTCCAGTGGCATGGAGAGCACGGGACCCAAGTCTGGGCATACCCGTCCCACTCTGGGTGACAAATGCATAAAGAACAATTGATGGACAGAATGCTGAACAATGTCAAACATTCACCCCCTGGCATACAGTGACCCAGAATGGCTCACGAGGCAGAGCGAAGTACTTTTTCTCATTGGACTAGATTGTATTTGTGCAAAAAGAACAATTGATGGACAGAATACTGAACAATTTCAAACATTCACCCAGTAGAGAAATCTGGGCCTAAATCCATCGTTTTTTTGCTCCCCATGCTATTCCAGTTTCAACCCAGCCATATGCAAATCAGTCTTGACCCTGATCCCCATGTGAACAGTCCAGCCCGAACTGCCAGGCCAGGTCCTCCCTAGACCAGAATCAAGCACCCTCAGACCGGTTTCGGGGTGTCACCCCTCATCAACCAGACTAACTTGACTCCAGTGACATGGAGAGCATGGGACCCACGTCTGGGCATACCCGTCCCACTTAGGATGATACCCCGAAACTGGTCCCAGGTTGCTTGTTTCTGGTCCGGGGAGGACATGGCTTGGCAGTTCGGGCTGGACTGTTCCCATAAGGAGCAGGGTCAAGACTGATTTGCATATGGCTGGGTCCAAACTGGGATGGCATAGTGAGCAAAAGAACGATGGATTAAACCCAGATCTGTTGACTGGAGGTGAGTGGTTGAAAAGTTTCAGCACTCCGTCTATCATCTTGCTTGGTTAGCTAGATTGTATTTGTAGCACTAATTAACCCTTAGAGGCCAGATGTCATGAATACTACATTGTATTTGTAGCACCTATTAATCCTTAGAGACCACATGTCATGGATATTAGATTGCATTTGTAGCACTTATTAACCCTTAGAGATAAAGTGGCATATTTACAAGGGGATACTGCTACCAGAACGTCACTTTTAGTGACGTTCTGGTGGCGAAATCCCCTTTTCCTTATTTACAAAGGGTGTTAAGCCACTTAACGTGGCTTAACAGCGCCTTGTAAATAAGGCTCCTTTTCACGCTTCACTTAGCGTGAAAGGGGCATGCAATGGGTGTTTCAGTGTTCCGACATTTTATTGTAAATATCCCCCTACATGTCATGAATACTTTAAGAAGTACAATAATAAGATATATGGAGAGTGGGTGGTCTTTTAGTTAAAATCCTTCAGTCATTGGCTACTATGTTTTTTTTAATAGTATGCTGCATTGGGTTAGCGCCATTAAGCCAGTCTCTGTCATGTGTTTCCCACTGGTTTGACATTGCTTCAAGGCTCTGTGGATCAAGCTTATGGCAATACGTGGAAGGTCCTTTTGACCCATTACTCTTCCCGTACCTATTTGTTTTTACAATGCTTTTATTTTTAAAGTGAGAACTATTGGCTTTTTCAATGCTTGTTTGTTTTTCTAAGTGAGATGCCATAAGTTCAACTGGTCTGCCAGGCAGATGACGCAAGCTTGTGTGAAGTGTGGCTAAGACTGATTTGCATATGGCTGTCTTCTGCCTAGAGTGGCCCAGTGGACAAAGTAATAAGGACTGGAATGCTGTTCAGAGTAATTACTACAGCCCGAAATTAATACGATTACACCTATTAAGTTTTTACTATAAAATGTGTGGGCCCCCCACCTGAAATGAATATGAAATTTCTACTATTACGCTGTGTTTATTTGGTTGTATGAATAAATCTAGGGGACAAAAATATTGCAATACACTAAGGGGCCCATTAGGATGTCGGGCGGTAGCACCACCGCCGTGCTGTCGGATGTAAAAACCACCAGTTACCGTCCGCCCGCCGCGGCCCACACGCCCGCCCAATTAGGATGTGAAAAGTCAGCCAAACACCGCCCGTAAGCCAGCGACGCCGTCCGCCCGTGCACGTAGCGGCGCGGCCCAATGGACACACACCGTCTGACGAAATCACGTACCGCCCGGCGTACAAATTACGATGCCGCAAACAAACAGCTCCCACGGCTAAGAGACACCGCACGAGAAACCAAGGCGGAAACTCGATCGCTGAGAACGGACACCAAAGAGGTGGACCCCCCGAGCATGAATCCAGCACTGCAGGCCCTCCCCATGCTCTACTTGATGCAGAACCTAGGAGTCAACGCACCGCAGAGACGCAGGTAGGCAGACACACAACAAGGGCACGCAAACACCGCACACAGTGCAAGGGCGGAAGAACTGTACATGGCCCCCCCCGACAACCCTGCGTGTACACGACACATCCACCACTGCACCCACAAATGTCACACCGGGCAAATTGAAACAACTCGTAACAACCGGGCACACACTACCTGGGACCAGGAACTAACGTCCCCGTCACGGCCCCGCAGCGCAGCGGCGAAGACGCAGCCACACATGCGCACAACGCAGAGCCCAACGACAGCGCCATGTATGCGCCGCACACAAACAACACAGGGCACACAAACACCACACACCAGCCCCACCCTGAACGCACATGTCACGTGACAGACCTGCCACAGTCATGTCCCCAACCGGCAATTCACAGTTGCCAACCTGATGTCACACAACTGACCCGAACATGTCAGTGATGTCACGCCAAATTAGGACACACCCCTGTGTGCAAAACATGGCGAAGCACACAGCGGCGGCAATATCACCCAGCAGAATATGGACCACGTCGGCAAAAGGTACGCCAGTACCACACAGAAACACCGATACCACCCTGCACCCAATACCAAGACATGCAATACGTAACATCAAAGATCCCGGGGACCGACAACAGGTGGCTCCAATTATAACACCCACACACAAGGCCCAACGTATAGCGAAAACGCAGCGTGCCGCCCCCACACGGGAGAGGAGATAGCACTGAATGGCCTTCCATACCCACACCGAAACCACAGCTCAACCCTTCAAGCAGGACAATACAGTCATTATCCCCAAAAAAAGCCCAACACAGGCATGCAGAGGGAACCGTCCACTGGGCAGATAGCGCATAACACGAAAGAACATTTCGAACGGAAAAAAGAAATAATACCACTCCCCCATGTGGTTCACATGCAAGTTATCTGGAAGGAGTCAGACACCACTGACCTTGACCATTCATAGAAGCATGTGGGATGAGGGCCCGTGTCCTCCGCACAAGCTACTATAACCCAAGTCCTGCCTCCCTACGACCATTACAGAATTCCCAGCAACGTCGGAGGTTGCACTCTGCAGACTGCACAGACAGCCGGAGCACGCCATCACATCGCCCTGCAGCAAAATGGCACTTGCACCACACCTACCCAACTACGCCGGACAGATGAAGGTGTACAAACATAACCTGATACAGATATTGGGATGTGAAAATCTGGCTCTGCTGAACGTAAGTTACCGACTAACTTACCGCATCGCATTGTTCAACTGCGTCATCCCCGTCTTCTACTGTCGGAGGTGTCCCTTCCACTGTCCTGTGGATTTATGTCTCTCCAACCCGGCATGTCCAATGGCGGACCTGGTACAACTGTTCAACCCCCTGGACGTCCACGACAGGATCTGTTCAGCCTATGGGGGCATGGCGTATGTGGCTGCAATCGGACCCACACTGCAATGGGACCACTGTGCCTCCACACGACGTATTCTGGATCACAGTTTCATCGAATGTCATCCAACATGTCCCATCAGGCTCCTACAAGGGACAACTTACGACCAGCACCTTGACAGCCACCATCCGCTTCATTGGATGGCATCCATGTATACCACCAATGCCCTGGAAGCCCTGCTGGAAGGTATCGCATACCTGACAACCTGTCAATTCGTCGGACCCCGACGCAATACCCCCAATTGAACAATGATGTCCTACACCGTACCCATGCTTGGCTCCGCACGGACTGAGCAGTTACCAGTACAACAACTATACCATACAACCTGCAACTAACACCACACCATTAACTACACTGCCATGATATCGGATATTTTCGGGACATGCACTCTGTTCCTCATCACATCCAGTAACTCTGCATGAACAGGGGGAGGCAGAGGCATGGGATTTGTGAATGGCAACCACATGGACAACACTGCACGTACAACTATGCCATAATATGTATCCTGCGCCCATGAACATAAGCACCGGTCAGTGGACAGTAATCGGTCGGCTGTAGTATGTGAGAGCTGTCACCTCACCTCCCTCTGAACTTCCGTGCCAGGACTTTTGCATGGACAACAAGTGCATCCCCCTACAACATGACCCCAGTGACTGTGTCATGTCCAGTAGCCACCACATTGCAACTACAAGTGGGCCGCCGTTGCATGCACGTAGGCCCATGCCCTGATGACACCCCTCACGCACGTGTGTATGAGTAACTATAGCAGCAAACCTGTAACATGGAACTGAGATGTACTGTGCCCATGATGTCAATCGGTCTGGTAGGCAAAATGTGTACTGTCTGTGTCAAAGTCAGCAGCTCCACAGTAATTAGCAAATGCACATTAGCACAGCAACGGCTAAGCAGTTGTAACTCTGAAGCCCACATCCCACAGTCAACAACTAATCACATGTACCCCTACACCCTCTGCTATGTGTAATCATGCTGAGTATATCCTCCACATGCATTTCGCTGCCAGTAGTGTCCACTATACTGCATCGCAGAGGACATAAGTCCTAATACATGGCTTGAAGTAAATATGTGTCTCTGCTTATTCATTCCACGAGTACGAATGAGAGAGGATGAGAGTGTGTGAAGTACACGGCAGTCGTGAGATGACCATGTAGTCCACTGTCATTGGATGTCAACGCAAATGAGTAGCACAACTGTGGAAGACACACATGTGTCATGTGAAGCGGGAGTTATGCTTGGCTCAGGTGGGTGGGTGTGACGGGTAGGTGCGCACATGCAATGTTGAAACACGCTGTGTTGGGAGGATTCCGGAGCAGTACATCACCGCTCTCCTCGGAATTTGTAAAGACCACCTGTCTGGGGATGAATGTGAACTCGTGTGTGCACAACATGCGGGCACACGATCAATGCTGCATCAGGTGTAGACATCAGCCCACCCTCTGTGGACATGCTGGATACTGCTGTGCGTCCGCCAGGCCCTTGCCAAGGCACTCACATCCCCTGTCGACCAGGTGTATCCCCAACATTGTCCACCTGCACAGGCAATCCAGGGCACGGGATGGCAGTGGAGCATGGTGGGTGAGAGGTCATGGCGCGCTCCTCCTGGTCACATCACGCAGGCAACACATCCTCAATATGTAGTATGGAACAAGTCAAATGGAAGTAGTGGGGTGACGCACACATCACGAGCAGGAGTGACGTCATGGAAGGTGGCTCGCACCATCTCATTCATTGCCTATTTTCCCACACACGTTACATGCCATTGCAACAGAGAAGCCAGCGCGTGCACAAGCAGCTCCAAGCTCGCCCCAGAGAGGCCAAAGAGTGAATGTGTGGGTCCATGAGCTCCAGTTGGACGCGGCCTGGGCCGCTAGAGCAGCTACAGCCTCTGTGTGTTGCAGGTGGTGTATCCGGACTGCGGAGCCTGTCATGCATTGTCAATGTTGCCCGGGTCTCGACTCGGGGCACCACGCAGGTGTACGGCGTCCCGCCACTTATTATACCGCGAGACAGACCACTTGTTCAACTGGACCCACACATACACTCCTTGGCCTCCCATGAGGCACAGGGTCAAGACTGATTTGCATATGGCTATGTCTGAACTGGAGTGGCGTGGTGAAGCAAAATAACGATGGATTAAACCCAGATCTGTGACTGGGGGTGAATGTTTGCCAATGTGCAGCATTCCGTCCATCATCTTGTGTGTTATGCATTGTCAATGTTGCCCGGGTCTCGACTCGGGGCACCACGCAGGTGTACGGCGTCCCGCCACTTATTATACCGCGAGACAGACCACTTGTTCAACTGGACCCACACATACACTCCTTGGCCTCTCTGGGGCGAGCTTGGAGCTGCTTGTGCATGCGCTGGCTTCTCAGGTGCAAACGCATATTTGGGTGAGCGAGGGGAGGCCATGAGTACAGGGTAACATATGACTGTCTGACTTCCAGTTAGTTTAAGGAATGACCCTGATGTGGTCATAAAAAGACGTGTCTCGTGTGTATTGCAACTAGTAGATAAGCCGATGAACTTCCCATGTCTTGCATGAAGCCCCGCACCTAGACCCGCCCACTCGACACATATAAATGAGTACCAGCACCACATCCTTCCCATTCGAAGCACTGACTGGGTGTGACAACCATCGGACAGTCTTGTGTAGTCCACCCACACGTACATGTGGGCCCTCCATGATCCATGTCACCTGCGGCAAAGGGATGTCATGGGCAATGACGGAAGTGAGGAGAGCTGTCTGCCCCACGCACAGATGGCGCATCAGCTCAACAGACCCAGCACTGAGGGCAGCAGGGGTCACATGTGCAGGGGCAGCTGTGCCTGGTGTGAAGGCACATGCATATAGACAGCACATCGAGCAATGTGTAGTCTGCCCACATCTACTGTCCATTGTCAGGCGGACCTAGCAAAAGATCACAAGACAACACATCTGTGTGGGTGTACCCACTGTGACCAACAATGCGCAACAATCAACGTACTCGCCCTGTGCATGGCCCACCCCGCAACGGAGATCACATTCAGTGCCACTAACTCACACACATCCCTATCATGAGGCATGGTGTGTCCAATCGACAGGGCTGAGTTTGCGCTTATCCGGAGGGTCCTGAACAGGAGACACATGTAACCCACTAGGCAGTCTGTGTTGTCACCTACTGGCATTGTGCAGTCAATGTGCAGGCCAGGCCTGCTGGGACTGAGAAGGGCAGCATGGCCCCAGCCTGACATTCACATGAGCAAAAGTGCACTGAGACCTGCATTGCCAATTGTCTGTGTCACTGGATGTCTGACATGAAGTTGCCATGTACCACCACTCGGGAGGGACAGACATGTCAAAGCGCCCGAGAGCTCACATACCCCTGCCACCTGCAGTCAGCATGGTGAGCAGTGCATGTGTGTCCCCCACATGCACTCCCACACACACTGCAGTTGTCTCTCACACACAACTTTCGCAAGGAATAGCCATGTGCAGTGTGCGTGGAGCTCGGAATCCAGGATCTCCAGCTCCTCGCTGGTGAGTGGACCTGGACATATCCTCAGCGTCATCGACGTGAAGGTGGACAGGTGGCAGCAGCAGGTGTTGTTGAGGGATGCCAGGCTGCAGTCCCAGGTAGCTGTGGTAATGCCGGTCACACTCCCACACTCATATAGCCCCCTGGGGCAGGTTCAGTGGGTCCAAGCTGCTGCAATTTGTGTACCATGTCTGCCAGCTTCAATTGCAGACGATGGCCTGCTCCCAGCTGGCCCGGGACGCTTACCTCCATAGTGGAACACGCAGGGTGCAACCGCGAGGGTCATTGGAGTTGGCCGCAAGGGCCTGGCCCATGGCGGGTACAGTCCGCTGATGCCATGTGCACCACACAGTATAATGTGCGCAATGCATCTGCAGGTGTGGCCATGATTTGTGTGTGGGAGCAGGTCCACAATGGACAGGGCCACAACATGCTGTGTGCATAGGCAGTGACGGCCAGTGCCCAGCCTCCACATGTCTGTTAGCATATCATCATGTACACATTGGCATGGGAACATCGGATATGCATATGCACACACATGCCATCTTTCACTATGTACATCTGCCACCTGGCACGTGCAACGTTACGTGTCACTTGTGATGTGTATTGGCAATCACACAGCCGTGTTGGCATGGAGCTGTCAATGTGTACACCTGTCAATGTTTCTGGAGGTGTGATCCGTACAGTGCTGTACATAGGGTGCAGTAGGGACATCAATGACTGTCTCATATCCCCTCGTGCTACAGGTCCCACTTGTTTTGGCCGCTCAGCCTGTGTCCATAGCGTTGTTGGTGTGTGCCATACTCACCCAGCCTCGGAAGCAGTGTCATGCACAGCAGCTAGTTATGTTGCCGTGGTATTGCCGCTTGCCAAATATGCAGTCTGATACCATCAGCATGCCTTACAAGTTATTAAGGCCTAAATCCCCATGTGCATGCTCATAGCAATGGTGTGTGTCACTGCCCATTACAATTGGCAGGGGACCTGTGTAAGTGTATTGTGGCTGTGCTGTCCCTACTTGTCAGCTGTTCTGTGATTCAATTGCTTGGTCAGTCATTTGTGTTTTGTGTATGTGGAAATGCCCTGTGGCGTGTTGCTTTCACATGTGTCCACTTCCATCTTTCCTAGGAGGAGACCAAACATACATCGCCCCTACTAATTGCTGTCAGACATGGAGGATGTGGAGGTAATCCGGAAATTCCGTCTGGACCGACCCACCCTGCATCGCCTATGTGCCTTGTTGGAACCCCACCTCCGTCCTCGCAGGGTGTATCCAACTGCATTTACCCCCACGGCTAAGGTGATGGCTGCACTGCATTTCTTCGCCACTGGGTCATTCCAACACACAGTGGGCAGTGGAAGTGGGATGTCCCAGCCCATGTTCAGCATGGTGCTTCGTGATGTACTGTCAGCTATGATGCTGTACAGGAACAGGTACATCAGATTCCCCAGGGCTCGTGAATTGGCGGCAGTGAAGGGTGATTTCTATGCCCTTGGACGGATCCCCCACGTTGTTGGTGCAATCGATTGCACCCATATTGGCCTTGTAGCACCACAGGCCATGGAGCACATTTATCGGAATAGGAAGCACACCCACTCCCTGAATGTGCAAGTGGTGTGCCTTGTGGACATGGTCATTACACACGTGTGTGCGAAGTTTCCAGGATCGGCCCATGACTCGCACATCATGCGCAACAGCATCCTACCACGTCTGATGACCAATCTGCAACCGGACCGTGCTTGGATTGTTCGTGAGTATGTGTACTCGTGTAGCGTGCCTGGTGTGCGATGCTGTTTTGGGGACAGTTGGAATTGCAACTAATCTCGGTATTCCTCACACCCAGGGGACTCTGCTTATCCGAATGGGCCTTGGCTGCTCAGCCCATTACGTAATCCTCGGACGCCAGCTGATGACCGCTACAATGAGGCACATGGGAGGACCAGACGTGTGGTGGAGCGGACCTTTGGCCTCCTCAAGTCCAGGTTCAGATGCCTGGACCGCACCGGGGCGCACTGGCGTACTCCCCACAGAAGGTGTGCCAGATAGTAGTGGCTTGCTGCATGCTGCACAATCTGGCTATTCGCAAGCAGATCCCCCTAATAGTGGATGACGGTGATCATCCAGGGCCCCAGCCTGCAGACCAGGACGGGTCCAGTGACGAGGACAGTGGAGAGGAGGAAGCTGTGAATGTGCGTCAGCAGCTCATCGCCCGCTACTTCACTTGACGGTGAGTGTCCATTTACGACGGCTGAAGTAGCTGTAGTTGTGCAGGTGTATGTGTGCTCTGTCACGGAGGCCTTTTGTTCACTGAGTGCTGTGTGTCAATGGTCCATGTCCAGGTTAGTATGCCACTGACAGTGGCTGTAGCATTGTGCCCTGTTGCTCTGTGAGATGTGTGTACATTGCTTGTAGTTGGTGACAAGTACTGTGTGATGAGTGTGTGACACACTCATTGAATGTACTCTTGTTCTGTTTTTCACCCCTAGGTCCCTACAGCCTCTCCTGTCCCATCGACATACCACACAGCAGATGCATTTCTGCTCATGGTGGCGGTTGCACATCGTTGAATAAACACAGGGCACAGACAGCAGATTGTGATCAAGGTGTATTTATTTTCAGCGGTGACATGTTATTGTGTGCAAGGTGTTGACAAAAGTGGTGCGTGCAGTGACTATGAGTTGACGGTCATGGCTGCGTGATGCTCAAGGTGTACCCATTTAGTCCTATGTCCACAGTCCAACAGACACATGCCATTCACATGGCAGTGTGGGGTAGGATCGTATTACAAGTCAATGCAGTAGGTGGTCAAGGTGGCTGGCTGACTCACTGGCGTTTGGTGCGTGCGAAGTCCTCTCTGGACACCTGTTTCCTCTTCGGACGGCCCCTTCCACGTTTGGAAGGGGGGTGTGTTGGTGGGCTGCTGGTGGTGGCTGAGGAGTGCTCACTCGCTGTGGACGCAGGGGAACGCGATGCTGCACGACCCTGCGCCACAGCAGGTGGTGGCGGAGGTGGTGTTGCTGGCCTTGCTTGTGCCCTCACCACCACCACCAGCTGGCCCATGAGGGCCACCATTTGGCCCATATGGGCGTTCATGGCCCTCAACACCCCAAGGACCTCCCGCGTGTCGCTAGCCGACCTGGCCCATTCTCCTTGGGCCTCTTCATAGGCCCCAAGGACTCTGTCGATTTGCGGCTGGCCTTGGCTCCCAGGCACAGATGGCATTGGCCTGACCCTGCTCCTCCTACCAGTACTGCTGCCACTGACCTGCCCACTAGCCACATTGTTCACCACGGTCCTCGTTCTGGCTCCCAGGGTGAACCCCGACGGCCGGGCCACCCCTTGTGCTGGGGCTGTGGCCAGGGATGACGTGGTGGTGGTGGTTGCGGCAGTGGTGGTGGTTGCGGCGGTGGTGGTGGTTGTGGCGGTGATGGTGGTTGCGGCGGTGGTGGTGGTTGCGGCGGTGGTGGTGGCCGCAACGACCGTGGCAGCAGGGGTCTGTGACTGGTCAGCAGCCCTGGGCGATGGGTTGGTGGGTAGGAGGGGCCCTGGGGAGCGGTTGTGCCCTGCCACACCAGATGGGCCTGCTGGGTGGTCCACGTCCGAGGAGGTGTCCAGCTCCTCTACATCCGTGAGTCCGGGTCGGGGGCTTGCGGACTGGCTGTGCTGGCTGCTGTCTCCCTCTCCAGCGTCCAGCAGTTCGGCACCTGTGGGGAGAATGAGATAGGTTAATGTGTTGCACCTAGCAAAGTATGTATTGGTTGTCTGACATTCACAGTTCGTGCACTGTCGTGCACAGGTTTCCCAGAGGCGTGTGTGTGGATGTACGATGTGTGTATGCGTGGGCAAGGCAATGGAACTGTGTGATGTGAACATGTGGCATGGGACGGATTAGCAATGCCGATGGGTGTGTGTTGTTATACTCCTACATTTTGTGGCTCGGGTGTATGCGGGCTCCAGACCCATCGACGATGTTGAGGTGAAATATGGTTTAGGGGTTCAAATGGAACGCTTAGAAACGCAGATGGGAGAAGGGGGTACAGCCCCCTCAACGCTTTTGAGGTGAAATATGGTGTAGGGGTTCAAATGGAACGCTTAGAAACGCAGATGGGAAAAGGGGGTACAGCCCCCTCAACGCTTTTGAGGTGAAATATGGTTTAGGGGTTCAAATGGAACGCTTAGAAATGCAGATGGGAAAAGGGGGTACAGCCCCCTCAACGCTTTTGAGGTGAAATATGGTTTAGGGGTACATACTGTGACATATGGGTGCAGAACGGGACATGTGTTTTGGCAACATGACAGTGCAGAGACAAAGGTGTGTGTATGTCTGACATCCCCAGCATATCTGCTCACTGTTATCATTTATGGACATTACACTGCAAGCATTGTAGTGAGTGAGTGATGGTTGTGTGCCACACGACGTATTGCAGATGGGCCAATTCCTTGGTGTGCGTGCTACCCTCGGCCATGTGCATCAATGCAGTGCTCTTGGGGTGTTGACTATATTATGTATGTTGTTAATCACAGTGTGACCTGCGCTTCAGTCACTGCAGGCACATTATTTGTCATGGGCAGGTATCTTTGCATAACTACTGTATGAGGGCCAGCTGTTCGGATGACCTACCTTTCATGACACAGGGGCTGACAGATGAGATGGATGATATGTTGAATGTGCATTGTGTGCCTGTGTGTTTCATGGGTCCAGTGGTGTGTATGTGCATTATTGTGGTCCCACGCTGTTACTTCTAGGCAGGTTGGACTTACATGGGCGTTGTTGTACGATGTGTGGGTAACAGGCAGTAAGGACTACATGGTCAAGACTTCGATGGTGTTGCTGATGTGTGTGATGAGTGGCACGGTGCCCGCCGTGTGGGTCTGTGCTCCAGTGGGACTTGTGCATGCAGACGTGGCTCCTTAGGTGTTGCTGTGTTTGTGATGGGTCATGTGGGGTATGACTCTGTAATACATGTCCGTGTGCACATTGGTCACATGATTGTGACAGGGAGCAGTGCTGCATGTTCCTCTGCTACGTGACATGTCCCATGTGTTAGTCGTAATACAGTCCTCATGCCTACAGACACCCCGCCCTGTACAGTTTTCCACCTACAGGTTGTTTTTGAGTGCGCAATGCAATGGATGCCACATGGTTATGGGAGGGAGGTGTGCTCCATGTTGCTGGTCTGTGGGAGTGGGGGCGGTGTTGTGAGTTGTGGTGCTGGCTTACCACCCACAGAAACCCCTCCATGTAGGGTGAGATATCTACCTGTCGGCTGAAGGTGTGCACTGCAGTGGCTGACACATGGGTGTGGGGTGTGCTCCACCTTGCTGCGCTGTAGGACTAGGGGCCTGGTGTGTGTTGTACTTCAGCTGTCCCCCCTCCCACCCACTGACTTTGTGTTCCGGCTACTTACCTGTTACTTGTCGGTTACTGCAACTATGGCTGACACATGGGTGTGGGTGTGGTGAGTGCTCCTTCTGGCACTTTTGGAGTACAAGGGGACCTGGTGGGAGTTGCGGTGCTGGCTGACTGTACACATGCCTCCATGGTTTTGTTAGTTGGTCGGTTTGGGCTGAGTGTGTGGTAGTGTCTGTTGCGTGTGTGAGTGATGTCTTGTGTATTGTGATATGGACATGGGGGTGTTTGTCCCTCGGAGCTATGGCATAGTGGTAGTGCATGTGAGTACATAGCGGTGTGCTGGTATACATTTGTTTGTACTTACCAGCCTCCACTCCCCCTGGTATTCCGGTGAGACTCTCCGGATGTATGATGCCTCGCACCTTCTCCTCCCACGCCTTGAAGCTCTTGAAAAGCGCGGGATTACCTCCGCCAGTCCTGTCAGCCAGCTGCCGATTCTTGGCCTCCTTCTTCTTGACTTCCCTTTTCATATCGTGCCACCTCTTGGTGATTTCACCTCGGTTGCGTGGCACGTTCCCTACTGCATTGACCTGGTCTACGATCCTGCTCCACATCCGATTTCTGGTGGCTACTGTTGTCTGTTGGACCTGGTTGCCAAAGATTTGTGGGTGCACCTTGATGATCTCGTCGACCATGACCGTCAGCTCAGTTGAAGTGAACTTTGGCATTCGGTGTGCTGCCATGGTGTGTGGTTTGGTGTTTGTGGTGCTGGTGCGGTGTGTGTGTGTGGTGTGTGATGTGCAGGTCGTTTGTGGTGCTGGTGTTTGGTGGTGCTGGTGCTGGTGCTGGTGATGGTGGGTGTGATGGGTGCGTATCTGTGGTGTGCTGCTGTCCTTGCTGTGTCGCTGTGTTCTTTCCTCTCTTCTTGGCTTTGTAGTGTTGCAAGGGATTGTGGTCTGTGAAGGGGCTGCTTTTGTGCTTACCTATGTGGGTGTGTCATGATGGTCTGTTGTTTTCAGGTGTGTTGTGGCTGGTGTTCTGGGATTAGTAGTTTAATTGTTTGTCCAGGGGGGGGGGTGTTTTCAGGATGTGTACTGTGTTTGTGCGTTGCTTGCTGTGTGGACTTGTTGGCCATGTTGTGTGTGTTTGTTTGGGTCCGCGGATGGTTTCTGTGCAGGGACGTGGCCGCCAGGGCTTCCGCCGTGTCCATTTCCATCTCTGTTGTTTACGATGGCGCGCGGTGTATTTGTGTATTTACCGCGCTCATGTCGGAGCGATCCTAATTTCACGGGCGGTGTCTCGATCGTCAGGGCGGGCGGTTTTTGGTTATCGTGCGTATTTGCGTCCGTGGCGGACGGGTGGACTTAGAATCGGACATGATCGGGCGGTATTTTTGGGTTTTTTTCTGCCGCGGGCGGTGTTCGCTTCGCGGCATCGTAATTGCTCGGTCGGTATTCAGACGGTCTAGGCGGGTGGATTTTTACCGCTATGGTGGATGGCGGATTTTTTACCGCCCGGTATCGTAATGGACACCTAATAGTGATAACAAAAACATTGAGTATACAGAGTTATTTTCATTCATGTGCAAACAGATACCTGCACACTGGGAGATGGTGCTCAAATCTCAGTTCATTTATTGGAGTCTTAATGGCAGCAAATGATGACCTATTTCGGTGGATATCATATTGGTCAGAACCAACATGAGCAAGTCTGTTGAATCAGCTGAAACGCATTATCTTTTGCTGCTGTGTACACTCCAATAAATGAACTTAGATTTGAGAACCATGTCATGGAGTGCCAGTATCTGTTTGCATATAAATGTAGATAACTTTCATGATTTAATGCATGAGACAGACGAGCCATCCCTTGAATGTCAGTTAAAATGTAACATTTAACATTTTTCAGATGCCATCAGTGATGTTATCAATGATGTCAGTGAATATGTCATGTGTTATGCAATATGTGAGGTCATAAGCAATGTATTGCGAGAGCACCAGTTATAGTTACTTCAGTTAACTACAACTGATGAATTTGAGTGGTTTTTAGACTTTGGAATGTTACGTTTTAAGTGACATTTTGCCTAACTATAATTGTCACTTTAATCTTTGTTTTTTTAACTAAATTTACGAGTTTTCTTTTAATGCAAAGTAAGATGTTATTACCATACCTAACTATAACGTCACTTTCTAATGTAACAGAACAATATAAAGGGGTACCATTTAAAGTAAGTCACACCTACTGACTTTGTCACAGGGTCAGAACACCAAAATGTAAAGGGTAGGCCTAGTGGTTCTATCAAGGGGTTACCACATCAACATACATTAAAGCAGACCTATTTGCTTTGTCAAAAAGACACCACAATAATTTATCAGTAACCATAATTGAATGTAATCCTTATAAATATACACGTGGCAATGCTCAATAATTATTGTCACAAAAATATTTTAAATAAAGCATATTTATTCAAAACAACCATAAACATGTGTTTGACTCTTTCTTTAACATAATTCAGGCCACAAAATGCAGACATAAGACCAACCACAAGGACTCCTAACACTCCCACTGAAGAGCATACAGCAGCAGCTCACACTCCTTTAAAAATGATGGTAAGCTCCCCTGGTGTCATGTTTATAATGACCCAGGAGACTTTCTGTGTTTTTTTTAACATTTCTGAGGGGCTGCTGTGCTCCCTGCAGCCCCACACAACACTTTTATAAATCGTTGGTTGTACCCCTGCCCCTCCTCGTGGCACCTCAACAACTATAATGTTGTAAACAAAGCCCACGCAGGACATTATGGGGTGCTCCAGTGAGGAAGAAGTGAAATTTAATGAGCGTCCTCGCTGCTTCAGTACTGAAATGGTGAAGCCGCGACTGATTTTCTTTTTTTTTTTAACTCTAGCTACCCCGATCCCACCAGGGCACCCATAGTCAAGCTTTATGTTTTTTTTCGTTTTGGACAACGTGGGGAGCCCACTCCAAAGCTGCCCACCTTTGTTGTTTTTACTGTTTCGTATGCCCCGGTTCCATCTGGCCACCCAAAAACTCGCTTTTTAAAAAATACTACTGATAGCACGGGGAGCCACTCCAGCGCTGCCGAGTTTCTCTCCATCTGCCAGCACTCTCAGTGCTGGTGCGGGAGCTGGCACCTTCCTTCTCCCTTACTTCTCTTTGCACACCGCAATGTAGGGGTGCATGATGGCACCCCCGTCCCCCTTTTCTTCCCTTCGAGGTCCAAAGGATGTGGTCCAGGGACATCCTATAATCCCTGCCACCTTCAGCAAGATTGGGGCCCAAGTGGGCATCTTCTAACTCGGGTAGGGGGACCTATGCATGCCCCTTCCCCAAGTATAAAAAATAAATAAAAAAGTGCTGACCTCCCCGGGCCCTGGCCCACCCCAGGGGGGGTTATGATTGAAAAGTGCATGCCTGCCCTTTTTAGAATTTTTTTTACCGTGGTATTTTTAATTTTGGCCCTGGGGGATGGTTCCCTCTGGGATCGCCAACAAGGCCTAGCGCCCAAGGCCCAGCCCCCTGTATGATTTTTCTTTTTGTCTTACCACAATCCAATTTCCTCTGTGTGGAATTCTCCGCTATGAAGAATTCTACACAGTAGAAATCCGATCCCAATTTAATAGCAGATGACCTTCCAAGCAACCTGAATGGAAATCTGTACCTGGCACAGCTTTGCATGCAGATTTCTGGGAATATTCGTGAATTTCAGAAAGTGATAAATCTACATTATGAGATCCCAATTGACCCCATAAAATAGATGCAGTTGTTATATTCTTTTTTATCGAGATGAAAACAAAAGGATCAACTGGGGATATACCTTCCAGATCGATAACTCAGTGGACCCAGACCATAGTCACTAAAAGAACCATAACATTTCTCTGCATCTAACTTCGCTGCACAAATTGATGTGCGTCTCTAATCTGGCAACATGATTTAATTTTGCTCCTATGTATTTATAGGAATGTACTACAGCAGCCAAACCCAGGATCTCTAGATTTTCTTTGTAGAAAGGGAAAGTATTATTTATCGTCACCTTTCACCATTTATGTTGTTTACATTATAGTCTTGGACTATATACACTTCAGTCAAGAATGTTATACTTCAGAAAAAGAGTGGAGAGTGAAGAGAATGAATACAACATAAAGATAATATTCATACCTACTGAGGGACTTCCACTCCTTCAGTCACCCATGCAAACAGTCAAGAAATCAAGAATTACTTATGTGCGAGCAAAATGCCTTTACAGTGGATACAACAAAACATCTTCCTATTAGAAAGGTACCTCACCTGGCCAGATGGACTGTCAAATATTTGATTATTGATTGAGCTTATTACATTGTTTTCTGTGTTCCTAATGGTTGTTATGGTGTATATTCCTGGCTAGGGTAAGGGCATTTCTGATTTCATAGGTAGCATTATATAAATGATATATTCCTTTTATAAGTTTACAGAGAGTTTGCTAAAATGTAATAGTTGGATAATTCGAACAATATCTTTTTAGTATGCTTTGCAAGGAGTTTGTACTTCGTTGCACTTATGTCTGTGATGGTCTGAAGGGTGCTGTTCTAAATTGCTTCAGAGTTAACTTTAGCTTCTGGTGATAGATCTTTGGGGTAGAAGATATGGATTAGGGTTTTGGAGTGTTCAGGGATCTCCTAAGTTGTTAAGAGTGAGCTTGCATGATTAGGGACTTCAAAGATTAATGGACAGAAGAACAAGGCAGTTAACTATTCAGTCTTGTTAATTTATTTTTCTTTTATGTTACATTTTAGGACCTTGTTTCGGATGTGTCCATTGTTTTTACTTATTTAGCTTCTGCTTTGTGTGAAATCTGACCCACTCTTGAAACGAAAGCCCCATAAGAGGGCCACAGACCCCACCCCACCCCACATTTTCATTTTCTTAAAAAAAAAATTCAGGGGTCTGTGCTGGCTCCCGCAGGAGTCCTGCAGACCACGGGTGGTCTCACTGGGTCTTGCAAGACTCCTGTGGGAGCTGGCCAAAGGTTGCATTAGTGTACTGCCGGACCGACATGTCAATACTTTTTTTTTTTATTTGAGGTCCAGGGATCCCTCCAGGATATTCTGACAAGGTGCAGGTACCCCTACCCTTATACCATTATTCATTTTATTTTTTGTCACATGTGGGCCAAGACTCCATGTCTTGTAAGCGCGACCTCAACATTTTTCTTCATGCTGCAGCCAGCCAATCAGATTCATATATACTGCAAGACGGGTGGATCCCACGGTACCAAGTCAGATGATGGGGAAAAAACGCCCTCATGACTAATCAGATCACTCTATTTGTTCAATTTGTGGTCCCACAGGACTCCGGTGGGACTCCCGAGTGTTCACCCAATCTAGATTCTCTTTTTTTTTAATCTTAATATTTGAAAAACGGCTGAACAGATTTACATCAATTCACAAAAAGCCTGATTTCTGGGTAAAGGAGTAGCTTTCTGCCAAATGTGGTGCAATTCTGTTCTGGTACTTTTTTCTGTATTGTTGTCTAAAATGCCCTATTCAAATTGCAGGGAAAGAGTTTTTGCCACCCCCTCTTTCCTCAACCCTCCCCCTTGACAGATCACACCAAATCTTTCCAGTAAGGAGCTGAGGTGGATGAACTTTTTTTTAAAAAAGTTTTGTGAAGATTTGTCAAACAGTGTCAATGTGATTAGCAAAATAAAAAACGCTTTTCCTAAGGAAATTTTGAATTATGTATAACTACACACTGGGGACCTCCACTGTGCAACATATATATATATGTGTTTATATAGTAAATACCACAAACATGCATGGTAAAGGTCAACGATGCAATTCCACGAGTTGTAAAGGTCAACGCATGGTATTACATATGTGTTAAAGATGTGCATGGTAATGGCATTTGAGGTAACACCGTACGACCCTCGACCAGACCTATGGAAGTCAGGCATTGCAGTCCTCAATCAGGCTGACATCAGTCATGCAGTTGCAGTCCTCCCCAGGGCCAACGACAATCAAGCAGTTGCAGTCCTCATCTGGGCTGATGGCATTCAAACAGTGGCAGCCCTTTTCCCTGCCTTCAGCAAATATGTAGTTGAGTCCCACATCTGGGCTGACAGCAAAAACGTAGTGGCAGGCCTTGTCTAGATCTTCAGCGATCACGATGTTTCAACGCACATTTGGGCTTTCAGTAAAACAGTTGGAGCCGCAGCTGGTCCGATGAACAGCTCTCTGCAGTGATTCCCACCAGCAACCAAGATGAGGCACTAGCAGCACCCACAGGTGCAAGGGTCCTCCCTAGTTGGCTCTCAAACAGTCCACTGTTCCTGGACATCCCTCAGCCACCGGTGATGTGCTAGGCCTCACTCCTCCTGGATAATCTCTTCTCCTGTGAGGGCTGGCAGACTGCTTCTCTCTCTCAGAAGACAGCCAGGCCTTTAGTGATTCTGAGCACGTCCAGAGCTTCTCCATTGGAAAGCTCAAACTGCAGGTGATATCCGCCACCATAAATCCAACCAGAAAGGGGTCCCTGCACTCCAGCTAAAGAGCATACAGCTCCAGCTTGGAGTGCTTTGAAAATATGCTACGCTATACTGGGTCCATGGATTCAATGACCCAGGAGATTTATTGTGTTTTTTTAATGTTGTTGGGGGCTGATGTGCCCCCTGCACCCTTCCGGGCCATAAAAAAAAGATTTGGAAAAACGAGTTTTGGGAATCCTCTTATTCTTGGCCCCCACCTCACGCATAACCACAAAGCTTTCCAAGAAGGAGCAGAGGTGGATGAACTTTTTATTTTAAAAGTTGCTCGAAGATTCTTCAAACGGTGCCAAAATTATTAACATTCAAATATATATATATATTTAAATCCTCTCCAACAATTACAATTTAAAAGAAAATATTTCCCAGTCATGTTTTTACATTTTTGTTAAGAAGAGTAATTTTCATAATCAGTCAGCAGTTTCATTATACAATAATCCTTAACTGATTGACGTTTAATCACAGTCTTAGTAGTTTACTGTCCCTTGTCTCATAAGAGGCAATTTTGTCTTTACCATGGTTTAACAGCTGATGAAAAAGATTTAAGGAAAACTATAAACTTAAGATTGGTTAATGGCCTGTTATAAAGGAATATTACACTTCAAGGATCGACGGCACAGATGCGATGCGCGGTTGCAGAAATGTGCATTGGGTTTATTAAATTACAGCACAAATCTTCAGTCTCCTGAATTATTGTGCATGTTGGTATTGTTAGGCAAATGGGGAGGCATTATGGCTTCCAGTTGTTCGCGTCGCTGTGCTGTAATACATTTAGAGACAGCTGGCACGTTGCTGCGGGCAAATGTGTGGCAGCAACAGCTGCGGAGTACGGGGCCCCGAGCGAGGGCCGAGCGCCGCCGAGTCAGTACCGGGTGACTCATCAAAGGGCGTCCCAAAAATGAAATGCAAGAAGCTGTTCCCCCAACAGTTTCTGTATTATTTTGCGGGCCGCATTAACTGCACCACTTAACTATTTTTTGCATTATTAGCACTCATTCCGGATACACATTAATTAAGTTCCCTTATTTTAAGTTGTGTAGTTTTCTTGCCAATATCAATATTTTCAACATCATTGAGCATTTATGTTATTAACGTCCCATTGTGAACTATTGTGCTAGCCTCATTTTGAGCCTCTCTTTCCTTCAGTTTAGCGAGTTAAGTGTTATGCGCAGTGGTAATCTGTGTATGTGTTGCTTTTGAGACCTGTTCGCCACCATGTTTTGTTCCTCACATTTGTCGTGGATGGCATCGTAGTGCTGCCCCTTTCAGGGTGCCATTTTGTACTGATCTCGGAAGGCCATAAACGCTCCAGGAGAAAGTCTCTTTCAATAGTGTCTCTTGTTTCGCTGGTTGTTTTTTGTGGTTCACTGCAAGGCTGGACTGAGAACCAGAAGCAGACAGGATCGGACTGGCCTACAGGGCTATCGGGCAGTGCCAGATAGGCTCGACTCACAGATCCATGTGTGGACCGTTTTTTAGCAGTTTTGGGACGTTTTATGGCCAGGTAGACCGCTTTTTACACTTTATTTCCCAAAAAAGGACACTTTTCCTAAAATATATGATTCGCTAATGTGGGCCATTTTTATTTTGGTGCCCATGGCTATTTTTTGTCCCAGATTAGAAGCAGCGCTGGCAAAAATGTTCAAACCAGCCCTGCACCCTTGCACCCTTGCTCCTTCCTCTCTCGTCTCTCCTTTTACTCTCTCTTGCAACCAGGGCACAAGTCCTATAAAAAGAAGTGGGGGGACTGATCAAGTAAAACAGTATGCAAATGACATCATGACGTCACGACGTAGCGCTATAAAAGAAATAAAATAGTGCTATTTAAATTATTTGTGTAAATACTGGGACAGACTAACCCATCTGACAGTCTTACAGTGTCTGAATTTATATACAGGGACAGAACAAAGGCAAAAGCATGCCTCCTCTCTTAAGTACCTGTGAAGAGAAGGCACGCTGTGTGCCTTTGTTTCCCTCTGTGGCATTTACATTTAAGTGTGAGGTTCCAGGCAGCCCCCAGTCAGCATATAAAAAAACAAAGGGAGGTTGGATGGCCCCTTAACTTCGGCCTAGCTGGAGGTGAAAAAAGGCTTCCTCCTGCCTGCACGTTGCTGCTGGGAATGGAAAGCAGACAACGTGCAGGTGCCGCTGAACATGTCCCGGTGTCTTACACTGGGACAAGTTCAACATATTTCTGTGGGGCCTAACTTCTTGGCAGGGGGGCCGGTGTCCACCCTGTGAAAATAGTGGGTGGACGCCGTGTACCTGCGTGTACACCCGACTCGTGACCTGCTTGCAACCCTCTCCCTATCCTGAAGCCCCCACCCCTAGCCCTTGGTGGAATTACCTAAGGAACCTGGAAAAAGTGACAGAGTCACCAGTAGTTTCTTCCTGCCTTAACAGCCGGCTTCCAAAGGCTCCAGTCCACTGGAGAACTGTCCGTGGACAGTCCGTGCCTGGTTCACAGAGATTTTGTATAGTGCTAAGTTTCGAAATGTGTTCTGTAAGTTAGTGTGAAAGTGAAATGAGTTACATCTAGAAAGCTGGCATGTATATTGGTAGGTGTGTTGAAAACATTTAATTTTTTCTTCCAATGTGGGCAGAGGAATCAACTGTCCCTTGCTCTGCCAGCGTGTAGTGTTTATAAGTCTGGCCTAGAGACATGGTCAGCATTCTCGCCAAGGTAATGTAATCTAAGAATAGTACATCATATTAATAGTAGTATCATATACAGTAAGTGGCTTTGGTCAGTTTTTTTTAGCTATTGGTTTGATGCACTGTCAATAAAATGTTGGCTTAGCCCACAGGAAACCATACATACAATATAGGAGTGGAGCAGCTCTCTTTCGCTGTTAAGTTGGAAAGGGGTGTTAGTCTTATCTTGCGTCAGGCCACAAAACAAGCATTTGGCAATTACGGTTTTTATTATGTTGAGTGATGGCATTTTGCCTTTTGCACAGGAATCTAGGATTTGATGGGTCAGCAAGAGTGTTTGATTGACTCTTAAGCAGTGGACTTTTCCTGTTCATCCTTGTTGTGTCAAAGTTGGAAAGAAAGATTTTGTGCAAGCTGTTTGTTCCGGAAGCACTCTCACATAACTGTGTGCAATGCACTTCTTTTCAAAACACATTTTAGATAAGTGTGAAAGTGTTGCTTTGCTAAGCAGTTAAATAGTTTCCTTTATATTTTTGCCTTCATCAAGTTTGAATGACTATTTCTAACACCTATATGCTTTTAACACAGAGTTAATTCTGGCCTGGCAAATATAATAAGCGATGGGATTGCATGCATCCTGGAACATTGCATAAAGTCCTTTTTATTCCCTGAGAAGAAAGCGGACGAATGGGCTAATTTTTAGCATCAATGATGTAATATAAACTTAATTCAGATACATCATAATAATATGAGTTATTGTTTCTACAGAGCTGAATAGCTTTCCGATGCCAATTCTAAGCATTGCAAATAACAGAATACCAGGGAGAAGAGTGGAGCAGCGGCCAGAGCGGCTGACTCCGGAGCGCGGGACTCATGGTTCGATCCCGGCACCAGCTCAGCTAGGCACCATGTGACTCTGGGCAATAGCTTACTTGATCTCCCCGACGACCCCCAGCTCCTTGAAGCCTTAAGGGGTAATATGTTCGCGCTTTACCAATATGGTTTTAGTGGTGGCATGTGAAGCAGCGTAATTTAGGCTCCACCCTTTACATGTCACAAATACACACTTATATATTCATATACAACATTTATATTCGACGTGTGACTTAATTTTTTTAACGTGTGTGATGCATTTAAAATGTATTAATAGTGTAACCAATTTAGCCATTAATGATTAATATATAAATTTATTAGTCGATGAATTAACAAATGTAATATTGTTTTTGCATATTCACGTTTAATGTTTGCTTCTATTCTATAGCCATGTGTATACATATATATTGCACACAAAATCCCTCCATCCAAGAAGCAGATTAGGGGACACAGCGGAGTATCCAAGACTTCATTTATTTCAGAACATCATAACACGTTTCGGCAAGTGTGCCTTTATCAAATGCTTATGATCTTGGGGCTCGTTTATCCACACTCTTTAAACTTGCTGCCTCACTCCGATTGGCGGGAGCACAGCTGACCACATTTTCATTTAAGGAAAGCACTGCTGCACCTTCTACTGGACTGCAATTCCCAGCATACTTTTATTCCTCCTGGAGAAATGTCTTTCTTAAAGCCCTTAGTCATGTGTCCTCATAGTGAGTTCGGGATGTCCATCATAAACGTAGTGAGCACATTAATCATTCACTGTGTTGCCCCTAGAAATCACATCAAAAATATAATTCGTCTCTTCAACCCCTACATCCTGCCGCAGATTGCCGATTTGAAACACACCCGGAGGCCATGTTACAGTGAACTGTGTCTCACCATGCAGTCACGGTCTGTTAATTACAGCAGGCTCCCGTCTCTTTCGGCTGCGGCGGTTTAAAGGTTTTCAATAACTTGAAACCAAAACCTCCACGATGCCACAGTTATCTCTGAACTTTTCAGGATGGGTCCCCTGGCGTGTCCGTGGCTCCACGCTAATATCGCACACCAAATCCCTCCATCCAAGAAGCAGATTAGGGGACACAGCGGGGTATCCAAGACTTTATTTATTTCAGAACAGCATAACGCGTTTCAGCAAGTGTGCCTTTATCAAATGCTTATGAGCTCAGGGCTCGTTTATCCACACTCTTTAAACTTGCTGCCTCACTCCGATTGGCGGGAGCACAGCTGACCACATTCTCATTTAAGGAAAGCACTGCGGCACCTTCTACTGGACTGCATTTCCCAGCATACCTTTATTCCTCCTGGAGAAATGTCTTTCTTAAAGCCTATATATTTATTTAAAAAGCATTTTTCTTTTGCCAAAATCTTTGGCACCGGTTGACGAATCTTTGCGAAATTTTCAAAACTAATGGCCTGCTCAGGTCAGCTCCTGTCTTGTAAGTTTCGGAGTGATTCGTCAAGCGGGGTCCAAGAAAAAAGGGGGGGCCCAAAACTTGTTTTCTCCATGTTAATTTCCATAGGAAACTTTAGACAAGGCTACAGCTTGAACTGCTGAACGGAATTACACCAAATTTGGCAAAAAGGTAGCTTTTGGTCCAGAAAGCATGCTTTTCTTTAAATGGTGTAAATCTGTTCAACATTTACAGATATCGATATTTGAGAATTGTGAGATCTGATTGGCTGAACCCTCCTGATCACGAGCTTGTTTCTGATTGGTTGCCAACACTTCAAACCAGGAAGTGTTGGCAGCCATTTTGTGACTCGGTACCGAGTCACAAGCAAAAAGGTGAGAAAAACATAAAAAAACAAGAAAAGGGGGCAGGGTAAAAACACCCTGACCCCCTAGGCCTGGTCAGGGGGTCCAACAGGGACCCACAGGGCCAAAAAAGCATTTTTTTAAAACAAATTCGGACAGAGTCGCGTCGGGTGCGCGAATCCGGCAGAATTTTTTTTTAAAAAACGAAGCGCGGTCTCCCCCACTTAGTTTTTTTTAAGCCCCCGGGTGGGCCAGGTCCCGGGGGCAATGCAGAATTATGTAGCGGGGGCCCGTGGGGGCCCCCACAGCCCCGAGGACCGCCCCCTCCCGGGGTTTACTTTGTTTAGGGCGGGGCACGTCATGACTTCCTGTGGCACTAATTATTCAAATACGGGGGTCCGTTGTGGACCCCCGGGGACCACCAGCTCCCCGGGGCTATATACATTTTGGGGGGCCGCCACCCCCCAGGGCCGGCTCCAGCAATGTCCCGGGGTGCCCACCCCGGGACATTGCAGTTTGCTATGGCATGGCGGGAGTACTGCTCCCGCCCTGTCATAGCAAACACTGCTTTGCTTCATGGAAGCGAGAGCAGGAAACCTGCTCTCGCTTCCATGAAGCAAAGCAGAATTGCTTTTGGGCAAAGGGAGCTGCATGTCAGAAGCTTCCTTTGCCCAAAAGCAATGCCGGCTCCCGCAGGAGACAGGGAGCCGGCAGGGACTGCAGGGGCATTGGGGCTCCCCCCGCAGTCATCAACTTTGAGGCCAGGCCCCGCAGGATGGGGTCCCTGGGGCCAATAATGGTCTCAGGAGGGGGGCGGTGCAGCCCCCTTCCCGTTTTTCATACAAAAAAATAAATAAAATGTCTCAGGCCGTGGGTGATGGGGTCCCCAGGGCTCACAAAATATTAAGAGAAGGGGGGCCACACAGCCCCCTTCTAACAATAAGAAAAAAAAACAAGCCAGCATCTCACCGGAGGCCTCGCCCCCTCCCTGCACCGCTCTGCAAACGCGCCTCCTGGCGCATTCTGGGTTGGGGGATTAGGTCCCCTAGAATCTTAAGGGTCCCTAGGGGCCAACTAGCCCACCAGGTACCTCCAGTAAGCCCCACACAGTGGGATTGCTGAGAGGTGGTCCGAGGCCACGCCCCTTTTTACACCACTCTGCAAACGCGATTCTTGGCGCATTGCTGGTGGGGCGATGAGGTCCTCTTGTGTCCTGAGGACTAAAGTAGACTTCATCCCCCGAGCAGCAGTGCAGCAGGAGGTGCGTTTGCAGAGTGGTGTAAAAAGTGGGCGTGGCTTCAGACCAGTCTCAGCAATCCAGCTGTGTGGCGCTTAATAGAGATAACAGGAGGGCTAGTTGGCCCCCAGGGACCCTCAGGAGGCAAGGTGACTTCAGGAGGCGCGTTTGCAGAGTGGTGGAGAAAGGGGGCGTGGCCTGTGTCCACCTCTCAGCAATCCCACTATCTGGGGCTTACTGGAGGTGTCAGGTAGGCTATTCAGCCCCTAACGACCCCCAGCAGCAAAGGGGACTTTAATCCCCATCCAAGAGCGCGCCAGGGAGCGCGTTTGCAGACTGGTGGGCAAAGGGAGCATGGCCTGCTTTGAGAACTTAGCAATCCCGCTGTGTGGGACTTACTGGAGGTTGTAGGAGGGGTAGTTGGCCCCCAAGGTTGTCCTTGGGGGCCAAATACCCCTCCTGTTACCTCCAGTAAGTCCCTCACAGTGGTATTGCTAAGAGGTATTTGAAGGCCACGCCCCCTTTCTCCACCACTCTGCAAATGCGCCTCCTGGCACACTACGGGCTGGGGAATGAAGTCCACTTTACTCCTGAGGGACTTTGGAGGCCAAGTAGCCCTCCTAGTACCTCCTGAAAGTCCTACGCAGCGGAATTCCTGAGCACTGGTCGGAGGCCCAGCCCCCTCTCTGCACCACTCTGCAAACGCGACTACTACGTTATAGTTATAAATTAGCATTTAAAAAACCTTAGAAATTCACTGAAAAAACCATAGGTTTCAGGGATGTTATAGTTAGTAATTAGCATTTAAAAAACCTTTCAAATTCACTGAAAAAACCATAGGTTTCAGGGACGTGATGGTTAGTAATTAGCATTTAAAAAACCTTTTAAATTCACTGAAAAAACCATAGGTTTCAGGGACGTTATAGTCAGAAATTAGCATTTAATAAATCGTAGAAATTCACTGAAAAACCACAGGTTTCAGATACGTTATAGGTAGTTGGACATTTCACTCATACAAAACCAGAGAAATTTGGCCGATATAGTTAGTTGAGCTAACTATATCTCGCGCCCCCCCAATGCACTGCTGATGACGTCACATATTACATCACTCATGACATGGTCAGTGACATCACTGATGACATCTCAAATGACATCACTGAGGACATCATCCACTTAATAACTGATGCACCTCCTCACACCCTTATATAACCTTTCATACACCCACTCTAAAATACAGACTACCATTCTTGAAACCATAGACACACCAATACTAGTCAGTACATACCCACTCACTGATTCATAGGTCTACACACACATCCACTCACTCACCCATACAGTCACTCATACACGCAGTCACTCATCAATATAGCCACTGGTATCTGCACTCATACACCTATACAGATACTCACACACCGCCACTCACCCATAGAGTTAGTCACACACCTAGTCAGTCACCCAAAGAATCAATCACACTGCCATTTACTCATTATACAGTTATACACACACCACCTACTTATTCATACAGATACTAACACATACTTACTCTCTTATACAATCACTGACACAAGCACACACTCATCCATACAGCCACTCTCACAATCACTCACTGTCACATATAGTCACTTCTATACTCCAACACTCACATTTACTGCCTTTCACATATGTAGTTACTCGCACATATACCACTGAGACTTCCATTCACTCACCAACACAGCCATACGCACAGTCACTCACCCATACAGCCCCTTGCAGACACACTCATGAACCCATACACCCACTGATTCACCTACTCACACATCCATTCAGGGAGTCACACACACCCCCACCCACCCACACAGACACTCAGGCACCCATACAGGTACTCAGACAACCAATCATTACCCATATAGATACTCATGTAGCTACTCACCAACCCATGCAGCCACTTACACACCAACTGACAGACTGATACAGACATTCACACAGATTAGTCATTCACCCATGCATTCACTAAGACACGTTTAATCACTCACTTCTACAGTCAGTCACGCACTCACTAAATCTTCCATTCAGATACTCATACACCCACTCATTCTTCAACACACCTTTGCATATCTATATATAACATTCTTAAACTTTTAGAAATCACCCAGTCTCTGGATGATGTTATCAGTGATGTTATGAGTGACGTCATTTGAGATGTCATCACTGATGTCATCAGTGATGTCACTGACCATGTCATGAGTGATGTAATATGTGATGTCATCAGCAGTGCATTGCGGGGGTGAGTTATAGTTAGCTCAACTAACTATAACAACCAAATTTCTCTGGTTTTGTACGAGTGAAATGTGCAGCTAACTATACCGTCCCAGAAACCTGTGGTTTTTTCAGTGAATTTCTAAGGTTTCTTAAATGCTAATTTCTAACTATAACGTCCCTGAAACCTATGGTTTTTTCAGTGAATATATATATATATATATATATATATTTATACATATATATATATATATATATATATATAGATCCAAACCCTCGTAGGTTAGCGATCCTTCTCCCAGAAATACGAGTGTGGACCCAACTTTGTGCAGGTATTTTTTATTTTCGAATTTCACCGATTCCGTCCGCCATGACGCGTTTCGGCCGACACTCGTATATACAAATCATATATATGTATATTTGTATGTATGTATGTTCTTACAGCCGAAACGCGTCTCTTTTGGCTGCTGTGTCGTGGGAGGCCCATCTCATTAAAAGAAGCCATAATCATACAATCTTCGTGTGCGTGCCTTTTTCCTTTTGGAGCAGGGGTTGTGATCATATATATATATATATATATATAGATGCCTAACTGTGTAACCAAAGTTTATTTTGGTTCACGACTTAACTTAGCCTGACTTCAGGCCTTAATTGAAATGCGTGCTTTAACCTTGCCAGTAGGTTGTTTTCTTCCTTTTGTAGGTACGTTATTATGTTTCTCTTTAATTAGAGAAAGACTAAGGGGCCGATTCCGATTCGGGCCGGAAAACATACCGACCGACTCGGTACGGGAATTTAGTCCGACCGACACGTACCGGCGCCGCCCGACCTGCGAAGTACGATGAAATGCATGTGAATCACGACCGACTCGTACGGAACACAAGCCGAACGACCGAACCGCACGAAAACCAGCTATCCGGCCAGGAAACCACGCGAATCGAACCGACCGACACGCACCAGGAATGAACCCGACCGAAACGTACCCGCGAAATCCGACCCGCGCATTACGATGCAATGCGTGGAAAACCAGACCGAGTCGCACGGAGCCCAAGCCGTACGACCGACACGCATACAAAACCCAGCCGAAGCAACCCAATACTCCGCGACCTACGCGTACGTCGCACATGAAACCTAGCAGAAACACAGCGTGAACGACTCGGAGAAGCCCGCACGAGACAACTGCAGCATCCTACTCGGTCAGAAGAACGTCTCCTACATGCACAAAAAGTACAAAGGGAAAAATACAAAAAAAAAGGGCCAAACAAGCAATTACAAAGCCAATAAATACTGGGGGGTGAAAACATGGAACAAAGACACACCCACAACTCCACCCATATAAAGGCCACAAATCCCTACCATGATCCTTTGCAAATTCAACTGACCTGCCAGCACAGAACACCATCAGACAGCAACCACAGACACACTCACAGCTCATCCATCACACAAGCCACACACCATTAGCACCTCAACAAATAGCACCCTCACATACACCCAGCAAAACCAACACTCACACACCCTCACTTGCACACCTCCACACACATCAATCACCACCACCACCCATCACCATGCCCTCAAAGAAGAATCCAAAGTTCCTAGACAGTGAATTGGAAGTCCTGGTAGATGAGATCCTCAGGGTAGAGCCCCAGTTGTTTGGTACATTGGTCCAACAGACCCCCATGGCGCAGAAAACCAAGATGTGGGAGAGGATCATCGACAGGGTGAACACACAATCACAATGTGTGCGCACAAAGGAAGACATCCAGAACAGGTGGTATGATGTGCGCAGGAGGGTCAAGGACCTACTAAAGAAGGACTACATCTTGAGTCAGCGCACCGGCAGTGGCCCTCCTGCCAAACCACTATACCTCAGGCCCTGGGAGGAGAAGGTGCGGGCCATCCTACCACCAGTGAGCGTATATGGACTATCAAACATCCCAGAGCCTGGTGAGTACACAACAAATATACACAATTTTGTGTGACAATACACACACATCACTGTCAAGGGGATAGTCAAACCATGCACCCCTAGCAAATCCACAGCAACCAAAAGATAATCATCCCAAGATGTGTATGTTAGTCAGATAAACACAATACATGCCATTTCATAGTGATATGTAACTGTGTCATGACATGTACAAACCCAACAACAAATAGAGTTAGGCAGTGGCACAAATCTAACCAACAAACACAGTCAGATATTTGGCCACCACTAGAACACCACCTCACAGGGAAGCTCACTGAAAGGAAGGAATTCTGTGTATGCTGGTGAAGTCAGTGTAGCCAATAGCATGATGGGAGTTGTAGTCACAGATATTGGTCAACCTCACAATTGGCCCATCAACACCACCCTGAACCATGCTCACATCACAGGGAGTGGAAAAGAACTGACAAGATGGCTGACACTGGGTACTGCTGTGGGGAGCACAAGGCCCTGCTGGGAACTGTGTGACAACCAACAGCAGGACACCACTGACTGACATCCTGAAAGACAACTTGCACTCCCTGCAATGGAAGCACGTTCCATGGTGGGATATCTGGCTGGGTGGGAAGGAGGACTGACAGCTCTGACCATATTTACAAGCAGCTTTTCTCACACACCCCCTTAACACAAACTCCACACAACTCACCTGGGAGAATGCAATGCCTCACACTCTAATTAAATATCCCACAAATAACCACCACCCTGGGTTATGCTGTGTGAAGCACAGGGACACTCTTGAGACTTGTAGCCAAACAAACGCCAGGACAACACTGTCAGCCATCCTTTCAGCACAGGCACACTACCCCACAGGGAAGCTGAGTCAAAAGGAAGGAAGTATGGGCATGCTGGGAAGGGGGGTGTAGGCAATAGCATGATGGGAGTGGTAGTCACAGCTCAACATCCCCCACCCACATGGCCTAGCAAGCTCACACTGAAGCATGCACACCTCACAGGGAGTGGAAAAGAACTGACAAGATGACTGAAACTGGGTACTGCTGTGTGGAGCACAAGGCCCTGCTGGGAACTGGGCACCAACCAACAGCAGGACACCACTGTCAGCCATCTTGCCATTGCTGTCACACTCACACACAGTGAAGTCAACTCAAAAAGAAGGAAGTATGGGCATGCTGGGAAGGGGGTGTAGGCAATAGCATGATGTGAGTGGTAGTCACAGCACAACATCCCCCACCAACATGGCCCAGCAAGCTCACACTGAAGCATGCACACCTCACAGGGAGTGGAAAAGAACTGACAAGATGGCTGAAACTGGGTACTACTGTGTGGAGCACAAGGCCCTGCTGGGAACTGGGCACCAACAAACAACAGGACCACACTGTCAGCCATCTTGCCATTGCTGTCACACTCACACACAGTGAAGTCCACTCAAAAGGAAGGAAGTATGGGCATGCTGGGAAGGGGGGTGTAGGCAATAGCATGATGGGAGTGGTAGTCACAGATATTGGTCACCCTCACAATTGGCCCATCAACACCACCCTGAACCATGCTCACATCACAGGGAGTGGAAAAGAACTGACAAGATGGCTGACACTGGGTACTGCTGTGGGGAGCACAAGGCCCTGCTGGGAACTGTGCAACAACCAACAGCAGGACACCACTGACTGACATCCTGAAAGACAACTTGCACTCCCTGCAATGGAAGCACGTTCCATGGTGGGATATCTGGCTGGGTGGGAAGGAGGACTGACAGCTCTGACCATATTTACAAGCAGCTTTTCTCACACACCCCCTTAACACAAACTCCACACAACTCACCTGGGAGAATGCAATGCCTCACACTATAATTAAATATCCCACAAAGAACCACCACCCTGGGTTATGCTGTGTGAAGCACAGGGACACTCTTGGGACTTATAGCCAAACAAACGCCAGGACAACACTGTCAGCCATCCTTTCAGCACAGGCACACTACCCCACAAGGAAGCTGAGTCAAAAGGAAGGAAGTATGGGCATGCTGGGAAGGGGGGTGTAGGCAATAGCATGATGGGAGTGGTAGTCACAGCACAACATCCCCCACCCACATGGCCCAGCAAGCTCACACTGAAGCATGCACACCTCACAGGGAGTGAAAAGCCACTTCTAAGATGTCTGACAATGGTCCTCTGTCGTGGGGAGTACCAGGCCCTGCTGGGAACTGGGCACCAACCAACAGCAGGACACCACTGACTGACATCCTGAGAGTCAACCTGAACCCACTGCAAGGGTGGCATGCTTCATGGTGGGATAACTGCGCTGGGGGGAGAAGGAGGGCTGGATGTCCACCAAATACAACCAATGCTGGCCATCCACACACCTCAACATTCACATTGAAATGCCTCAGGTTTGCAGGACAATGTGCTACACCAATATCAACGTCTGACTGTGACAACTTAGGACAATGCAATGTACAGGCCCGCATCCAGAGGTACAGTCACAACTGTCAGGTGTGTGAACCATTGATGCCTGTAGAAACATAACATACATTGTGTGTCTCTTCCAAAAACAGGTGATGATGGGGACACAGCAGCAGACGATGAGGAGTCCCTGTCCCAGGCTCCAGGGGACACTGAGCTCACTGGTGTGGAACAGCCTCTGCCCTCCTCGGATGGCGAAGACCTACCTGGCCCCTCCGGTGTGAGTCATCATGCAGCACTAGCAGGACCAACATCTGCACCCCCTGCACCCACCCCTCCAACAACTGCCAACACACAGACCACCCCCGCCGGCACGGACAGACCAAGGACCACCGATGACAACAGCACAGGGACCCCAGCCCAACGTCGAGCAACGGACAACGACCCCAGTAACAACCCCCAAGGGGGCCTAGGGTCACCTGTGCATGCCACCGCAGGTCCTGCACGTGTCGCCAGGGGTGGTGGGAGGGGTGGTAGATATAGGTCACTGTTTGCAGAGGGGTCTGGACTGCATGATGACCCACAACTGGTACGCATTGCTGATGCGTACCAGAATAGCACCGGAGAGGTCAGCCAGGTAGTGGGGATCCTCATGGACATTCAACAGCAGCAGGCTGCCCATCATGCCCGCTTGGACTCCCACATGTCCTGTGTGGACTCCCACATGTCCCGTGTGGAGACACACATGTCTCGCATGGAGTCCAAGTGGGACACATTGCAAGAACTGACAGCGGTGCATAGGGACATATTGACATGCCTCCGCCAGATTAGCACCAACATGGCCACACTTCCCTGTGTGCCCACAATATCTGGTGCTGCAACAACTGCAACTTCCACAGGGAGGGAGGAGGACTCTGGCGGAGAGTCCCCTGCACCGCAGCAGCCTGCACGTGAGGGTCCCCCCCCAAAGAAGAGGGGTCGTCCGAGGAAGGAAAACTGAGAGGCCAATGGCCATGTACATCCCCCAGGAACCCAACACCTGTTCTGGAAATTCTCCTTTGTGTGCAAACTGTTCACCTTGTCGAATGCAACCCAACTCCCCCACATGACATGGGGAGTTTAAGTTGTCCCAATGTATCAGATGACTGTGGACTTTACTCAGGACATTTCTGCTACCAAGACTTCCAACTCATCTGGGAACTTTGGATTACAATCCCAATGTACAGCACCCACCATCCTGTGCACTATACTCACACATGTATGTAAATAAACTCACTAATACACCATACTTGCCTCTGTTGTGATTCCAACGTGGTTTCTGTCATGGAGATGATGATCTGCTAAATGACATTGTGCATGCTAACTGCTACAGCAAGTACAACACTGTCATGTGAGTCATGGCGACGTGACACATATGAGGGAGACACACCTCTAGGGCTACACAACACATACACACCAGGGCCATCGGACTCATCGCCTACACTGATGTTGCCAGGAAATACAGTGGAATGCACAGACAACACACCTATTCAGAGTCTGTGTTAACTAGCCCACAGGTGCAGTAAGCAAATGTCAGTCAGATGTGTGACCACAGACAACGCACATCCCAAAGTGAATCACAGGTTTATTACACATTTGCAACATGTTGTTTGCACTACAGATGCAAGGTAATCCCACGTGGCAGTGGCCACACAGTCAACAAGTGTAGAAGAAAGAAAGTCCAGGGGTGTGTGGCACATCACCTGTAGGGAAACGACTGCTTCCACCCTGGAAGTTGAATCATGGTGTCGGGGATCACAGTTGACCAAACAACTCTGAAAGTACCCTGTGAAGGACAGACATGACACACAGTCAAAAGCACTGAAGAATAGAACAGAACTGCAATACTCATGCCCAATACATGTCGCAAGATACCTACACAAAACCAAGTTAGCATGTCAACACTGTTGGGGAGTACAGACTACCTGTAAGGACACAACGCTGCACGCTTCCAGTCAAGTAGCACATGGCCACACTCAAACAGCACCAGAGCACCACCAACACATATCACGCAAACTCACATCATTGACATGACATCTCTGGATACTCACATTCAGCTGAAGAAGTTGGTGATGAGCTGTGTGCGGACATCACCCTCATCATCATCATCATCACTGGCATCGTGGCCCAGGCCAGGATCCTCCACAGGTGGCGGATGTTGGTCATCGTCATCCATGATGAGAGGCAACTCCTTCCGCACTGCCAGGTTGTGTAGCATGCAGCAGATGATGACAATCTTGCACACCTTTGCTGGGGCATATGGGAGGGCCCCTCCTGTCTTGTCCAGGCAGGAAAGCGGCTCTTCAGGAGACCAAATGTCTGCTCGATCACTCTCCTGGTCCGACCATGTGCCTCATTGTAGCGCATCTGGGCTGGTGTCACAGGGTTCCTGAGGGGTGTCAGCAACCACGGCATGTTGGGGTATCCCAAGTCACCTACATACAGACAATTGCACATTAGCTGAGTTGGAAAAGAGGGTGGAATACAACATTGCAGAACACACACAATGGTACAAAGTCAGTACACACCGACAAGCCAGGCACGCTGGTTCTGCATCTGTGACATCATCCTTGGGATGCGACTACTCCTCATCACATAGGCATCGTGTGCAGAACTGGGGAAACGGGCACACACATGAGATGCACATATCTGCAAGACATACCACCAGAGCATTGACCGAATGGTAATGTTTCCTGTTCCTGTATGCCTGCTCATGTGCCTGTGGTGGTACCAAAGCCACATGTGTCCCATCAATGGAGCCAATGACATGCGGCATCCTCCCCAGGGCATAGAAGTCACTCTTGACATCAGTGAGTTGTTGACGTTTAGGGAAATAGATGTACTGGTTCAGGTATCTCAACATTGCCTCCAAAACATCGCGTAGCACACGGCTGAACATCGTCTGTGACATCCCACCAGCAGACGCCATAGTGTGTTGAAAGGTACCGGTGGCAAAGAAGTGTAGGGCTGCCATCACCTTCACCTTGGGGGTCAGCGCTGTAGGGTATGGCCGGCCAGGTTCCAAATGTGGGGCCAACCGCACAGCCAATTCCTCAATCAGCGGCCTGTTGAAGCGGTACCGTCGGATGCAGTCCCGTTCAACCATGGTTGCAAGGTCAGGGAATGGTCTATGGACAGCTGGTGCCCTGCAGTGCATAGGTGAAGAAAGAAAGACTGTCAGTCACCCCACATATGTGGCATAGACCATACTCAATATCACATGATACATCATTACGAGACACAAGTACCTGATGTGTGTGTCATTCTGTAAGGACATGTATGGCACCTACAGGGCCAACATCTAACATCACAGTTCAACATGTGTTGGCAACAAGTTCCAGGTTGTGCTATGGGATATCATTAGGCTGTGTCACAGTACCCATGTACTGCTGTCACGTTCCAAACACACACCACAGTGACATGTGAGGACAGATGTGCCCCAGGCATCACAGCTCATTGACAGGTAGATTCCCAGGGACCCTGCATTGCCACAGGGACACTGGCATGACATGGCGTATCATGAATACACCACAGCAAAACAACCATAACCCCCACAGGTAGTGGTCCCTGTTGCCTCTGCAGGACAGACATGGACGTCTGTGACACACACACACGCACAACATCAACGTCCATGCACAAACAACGTGGATGTGGAGACTGTCTCCCATTGTGCACATGGAATCAGAGACATTGTAAACACAACATGCACACAGACTGTGGAGGGCCATCACTATTGTGGCAATGGGTCACCCTGTGACGTACATACCGTCCCACATGGGACTCAGGGGGTATGTGACATGACATACACATACACAACCTGGAAATGTGACCATGCCACATGCTCTGAAATGAACAGTTGCACATCACAGTGGTCATGTGCACAACACACAAAGGATTCTGTCCCCATGAACACGTGCACAGCCTGGGAGTGGCTGCCCCCAAGTGCCACCCAAAAAACCACATGTTGACCCCCATACACAGAAAAGGTAATGCAGCCTTACATGCCTTAGGATACAGTGTGGACAGGCTGTGGTGTCGTAGGTGTGCCCCTGAGTCCCTGGAAAGTAAATGTGGCTGGCATACGTTCACCTGTGACAGGCATGGGGACATATGCGAGTGACTTGTACAGGGACGCGTGGTACAGCAATGGTCCGATCGGTGCGCACGCATTGGCCATTGCATGTGATGTGAGCGGGTACGCGTTGTACAGCAATGGTCCGATCGGTGCGCACTCATTGGCCATTGCATATGATGTGAGCGGGTACGCGTTGTTCCTTGAAATACGCGCTGTACAGCAATGGTCCGATCGGTGCGCACGCATTGGCCATTGCATATGATGTGAGCGGGTACGGGTTGTACAGCAATGGTCCGATCGGTGCGCACGCATTGGACATTGCATTTGATGTGAGCGGGTACGCGTTGTACAGCAATGGTCCGATCGGTGCGCACGCATTGGCCATTGCATATGATGTGAGCGGGTACGCGTTGTACAGCAATGGTCCGATCGGTGCGCACGCATTGGCCATTGCATATGATGTGAGAGGGTACGCGTTATTCCTTGTAATACGCGTTGTACAGCAATGGTCCGATCGTGCGCACGCATTGGCCATTGCATATGATGTGAGCGGGTATGCGTTGTACAGCAATGGTCCGATCGGTGCGCACGCATTGGCCATTGCATATGATGTGAGCGTATACGTGTTGTTCCTTGAAATACGCATTGTACAGCAATGGTCCGATCGGTGCGCACGCATTGGCCATTGCATATGATGTGAGCGCGTAAGCGTTGTTCCTTGAAATACGCGTTGTACAGCAATGGTCCGATCGGTGCGCACGCATTGGCCATTGCATATGATGTGAGCGGGTACGCGTTGTTCCTTGAAATACGCGTTGTACAGCAATGGTCCGATCGGTGCGCACGCATTGGCCATTGCATATGATGTGAGCGGGTACGCGTTGTACAACAATGGTCCGATCGGTGCGCACGCATTGGACATTGCATTTGATGTGAGCGGGTACGCGTTGTACAACAATGGTCCGATCGGTGCGCACGCATTGGACATTGCATTTGATGTGAGCGGGTACGAGTTGTACAGCAATGGTCCGATCGGTGCGCACGCATTGGCCATTGCATATGATGTGAGCGGGTACGCGTTATACAGCAATGGCCCGATCGGTGCGCACGCATTGGACATTGCATTTGATGTGAGCGGGTACGCATTGTTCCTTGAAATACGCGTTGTACAGCAATGGTCCGATCAGTGCGCACGCATTGGCCATTGCATGTGATGTGAGCGGGTACGCTTTGTACAGCAATGGTCCGATCGGTGCGCACGCATTGGCCATTGCATATGATGTGAGCGGGTACGCGTTGTTCCTTGAAATACGCGCTGTACAGCAATGGTCCGATCGGTGCACACGCATTGGCCATTGCATATGAAGTGAGCGGGTGCGTGTTGTACAGCAATGGTCCGATCGGTGCGCACGCATTGGACATTGCATTTGATGTGAGCGGGTACGCGTTGTACAGCAATGGTCGTATCGGTGCACACGCATTGGCCATTGCATATGATGTGTGCGGGTACGCGTTGTACAGCAATGGTCCGATCGGTGCGCACGCATTGGCCATTGCATATGATGTGAGCGGGTACGCGTTGTTCCTTGAAATGCGCCTTGTACAGCAATGGTCCGATCGGTGCGCACGCATTGGCCATTGCATATGATGTGAGCGGGTACGCGTTGTACAGCAATGGTCTGATCGGTGCGCACGCATTGGCCATTGCATATGATGTGAGCGTATACGTGTTGTTCCTTGAAATACGCGTTGTACAGCAATGGTCTGATTGGTGCGCACGCATTGGCCATTGCATATGATGTGAGCGGGTAAGCGTTGTTCCTTGAAATACGCGTTGTACAGCAATGGTCCGATCGGTGCACACGCATTGGCCATTGCATATGATGTGAGCGGGTAAGCGTTGTACAGCAATGGTCTGATCGGTGCGCATGCATTGGACATTGCATTTGATGTGAGCGGGTGCGCGTTGTACAGCAATGGTCCGATCGGTGCGCACGCATTGGCCATTGCATATGATGTGAGCGGGTACGCGTTGTTCCTTGAAATACGCGTTGTACAGCAATGGTCCGATCGGTGCACACGCATTGGCCATTGCATATGATGTGGCGGGTACGCGTTGTACAGCAATGGTCCGATCGGTGCGCACGCATTGGCCATTGCATATGATGTGAGCGTGTACAGCGTTGTTCCTTGAAATACGCGTTGTACAGCAATGGTCCGATCGGTGCGCACGCATTGGACATTGCATTTGATGTGAGCGGTACGCGTTGTACAGCAATGGTCCGATCGGTGCGCACGCATTGGCCATTGCATATGATGTGAGCGTGTACGGCGTTGTTCCTTGAAATACGCGTTGTACAGCAATGGTCCGATCGGTGCGCACGCATTGGACATTGCATTTGATGTGAGCGGGTACGCGTTGTACAGCAATGGTCCGATCGGTGCGCACGCATTGGCCATTGCATATGATGTGAGCGGGTACGCGTTGTACAGCAATGGTCCGATCGGTGCGCACGCATTGGACATTGCATTTGATGTGAGCGAGTGCAGCGTTGTTCCTTGAAATACGCGTTGTACAGCAATGGTCCGATCGGTGCGCACGCATTGGCCATTGCATATGATGTGGCGTGTAGCGTTGTTCCTTGAAATACGCGTTGTACAGCAATGGTCCGATCGGTGCGCACGCATTGGCCATTGCATGTGATGTGAGCGGGTACGCGTTGTACAGCAATGGTCCGATCGGTGGGCATGCATTGGCCATTGCATATGATGTGAGCGTGTACGCGTTGTTCCTTGAAATACGCGTTGTACAGCAATGGTCCGATCGGTGCGCACGCATTGGCTAGGGCCTGGCATGGCAAAGGACGCGTTTTCGAAGATTTAACGAGTCTGATGCAGTGAATTCAGTTGGCCAGCCACAACAATGTTGCAAATTCATGGGTGTCATGAAGTTGAACTTTTGAAGGATGCTGTGGGCGTGTATAAGTGGTGCAATTCCATGGATTGGCCACATGCAGAAGACTTGGACCTATCACTTTGGACACATGGGACAGTATCTGCCTCTGCAGCACACATATAATGCTGGCTGTTCCCCTGAGAGCTCACTTGCCTGCACCACATGCTCCAGGACGACATCTGCCACCAACACTGCTGCTGTCTCTGCATCCTCTGGCTACTACAATGGCACGTACTGTGGAGAGAGCCCCAGCCTTCAGCGCTGAGGAGAACCAGGCCCTGCTGGACAGTCTCCTTCCACAGTACAGCAAGCTGTATGGGAAACCAGGGGAGCAGGTGAGTGTGCTGTCCACTGCCTCACTAAATGTGCATGTTGTCTGACTAGCAAGACTTCCAGTGTGCACACCACTGGCTAGCATGCTCACTGAGTAGTTCTCACCCCCCAAAGTGTGTAGTTACATGCACTGAACAGGTATAGTGCAGTAACAGTGCATTCCACAAGGTTTTACTTCCCAGGCAATGATGCCATTAGTAACTGCTGGTAAACTGTTCATAGCCATAGTTGCACTGCCTGTGTACATCATATGCCCCTGTGATTGAGACATGTATATCCAACTGTGTGATGCACGGATATGTTGCATGTGTAGTAATGGCCTTTTTCACTTTGTCATCCTCACAGGTTGATGTCCACCAGAAGCAGGAGATCTGGCTGACCATCGTCCGGGCAGTACGATCCATGGGGGACTACAAGCGCCGGATCCGCAACTGCCAGAAGAGGTGGCAGTACCTTCGGGGCTGGACCCGGAGGATCGCAAGGGTCCAGCTGAAGCTGTTGCCTCCTCGCAGGAGGGGCGGACACCGGACCCTGATCCCCCACATGCACCGGATCCTGGCGGTGGTCTTCCCTGACCTGAATGGGCAGCTGAAGGCCAGACAGCAGCAAGGAGGGGGTGAGTCCATGACTGCACTGTGAACTTCGTCTGACATGCTATATGCCCTCCTCTGGCCTGGTTAAACCTCCACAGTATATCAGTCTTGTGGTCCAGGACCCATGTCCCTCAATTGTGACATGCCCACTCCTCATCTGATACCCAGGTGTGGCCCTTACAGTCTGGTAATTGTGTCACTTGGGTACTGTGTCCTTGCATTTTGCTTAGCTCAGGGTGGGGGACAGCATTTGTTACCGTACCTTTGTGGTGGGCTTCATGGGTGGGTCAATTGCTTACACAATGCCTGAGTTCTGACATGTAATCTGCGTGTAACTTTGATATGTGTTCCAATTGCTGATCTGACTCACCACATGTGCCTGGGGTATTTGGCACACCCCCATGCTGCGGGTGGGAACAATGTTTGGGCCTCAGGAGTATGTATATCAAGTGTGTCACACATGCTTAGCCACATGCCTACTGTCCAGGGCTCATCCCTCTTTCACATGGAGCAGGACAGTCATGCCTACTCCAGGGCATACAATACACTCTGTACTCCCACTCCCGTGTATCAGCTGACACGTTGTGCTCAGTGAAATGTTCCCTCAGGTGTCTGCCTCTGTGTCATTGTGCTGTGGCTTCGTTGTCAGGACTACTGGGGTGTTTATCGGTTAGGGCTCAGCATGCCATCTGAGATGTGACCATGAGAGACGATACTTGTGTGACATATAGGTGTTTGATCACTTGACTGTGCAGACTGGTGCATGCGACTGAGAAGTTCAGGCAGCTGTTTATCATTCACAGCAGACTGTGAGGTGCTCACGTTCAGAGAGTTGTGTTTCATGTCTCCCATATGTCCAATTGGTATGACGTGGACAAATAAGATTTCAGATGATGTGGTGTGTGGGGGATGGACATGTGCACTTGTCAGCTACAGAACTTGCATTCCCCATGACCTAGGATTGTGACACAGTGCAGACTGTTGTTGGCTGGCTGCCCTGCCCATGTGACTGGAGACAGTGATGTATGACTTTGCAGGCATGCCTGTGCCATGGCATTAAACTTCCTAAGAGTGATCCTGCAGGGGAGTGACATGTGCAACATGCACCCCATTGTGGCATTGACTATGAGGACATGGGTGCATCATGGTGTCTGGTGCTGGTATGCATCACATGCATTTCAAATTAGACTCTGGCCATCCCTTTATCCGGACACCTGTACTGACTCAGTGGCAAGAGATGTGATGTGTGCATGTTCACATACTTCACCGCGTTCTCTGCAATGTCCAACAACTGGGTAGGTGGTGCATGTGTCCACACTGGGGTATTACCATCCGACAGGCACCAGACAGATGGGTGCAAGCTGTTTGAGGGTAAATGGGTGGTCACACCCTTCTGCTTACCGGCTCATGAGAGCACGACCCGCACTCTGCTAGTTCACTTGAAAAGAAGGAACAACGGTGTGAAATACAGTGGCACTTTGTTAAGCAATTCAGTAACACCGAGAACTGTTCATTTAATGCTGCTCGTCAACACATGAGCAGGATGAAAATGAAAGCATCAACAATATTACAAATCATATTTTAAGTGAAGCACAAAGATCGATGTAACTATCTATCAGTGAGCTACAGCCTATGGGGCAAGTCTTAAAAGAGGGATCATGAATAGGCAAGCGCCTAGAAGGCAAATCTTAAATAAGAGAGCAAGAACCATCCAAGGCTACACAGTTTAAGCTAGGATAAATGCAATGATTTGGGTGTGGATGAGCTAAATTAGAGAGGCTGACAAAGCCAAAAGGCTAGCAATCAGAAAAGAGCATTACCACCTTGAGAGTAGAAGTTCTAGGCCCAAGATCAGGAGAACGGCCGACCGGGAACCCTCCCCATGCAATGCACTGGTATGAAGAGTTCAGGGCGTGGACATGGGTGCAAACCTTTTATATGGCTTAATGCAGAACTCCTACCCACAGTTGACGTGGGCCCTGACGTGGGTCCTTGACCGCACGCTTACAGTAACTGTGGAAAGTTTTTTGAAGAACAGAGAAGTGGTATCATGGTGAAAACAGTGGCTTTTAGCAGGTGGTCGGTGCTCTTGACCGCAAACATAAGAAAAAGATAACTTTTACCGTAAGATGCTCAGAAATTAAGATTACACATATTATTTCTCTGTCACGTAGCCGCCTTTTCAGTTTCAGTTGGGCAAGCGTGGAAAGTTTCATAAGTTAAAATATTGCAAACATTGCTTGTGAAAGAGCAAGATGTACCAGCAGAGTGTCACGTACGTGTGGGCTAACCTTATTCTTGTGACTGTGGAAATTTACAAGGGGGGGCTGGTGCTGCGGTGGATGGCACAAGGTCCCTGCTGTCAGGTCAGAAAGGCCTACAAGATTGGTTGTATTAAAAAATGATAGCAAGAGGCAGTGGCCTCTTGGGCCTACATGTGTGTGTGCATCTAAGGAGGTGGGTTTGGGCCTAAGTGTATGTATCTAAGGGGGTGTGGACCACTGTGAGGGCTTGGGCCTAAGTGTATGTATCTAAGGGGGTGTGGACCACTGTGACAGGTACTAAAAGGCTAAAAGAAAAATGGACAACTTAGGTCATCTATCAGGGCCTGACTGGTGGGGCCTATATGGGAGTGCCATGTTTCATGGGCAGAGCAGAAAGGTACATAGGTCTGTGTTATATGGCAGAACAGAACCCTACTTCAAAGGCCAGGAGGGGTGTGAGTGCCATGGTTGACCATCAGACTGACAATTGGCTTCTCCTAATCTGTGTGAGCACTTTTGGCAATGTTCAACTAAGGATGCCAGGGCTTGCTCTGTAATGTGCTGTACTTACTGTGGTGTGTGCGGTCAGTGCAGGTGACTGATGTTTGTCTGTTTCCCTAATTGTTTGCAGATACATCCACTGCCACAGGAGGGGACAGCTCCACGGACCAGGAGGAGCTGCAGAGCCAGACTGGGTCAGCAGCCGATGAGTGGTCGGAGGGACCCAGTGGCACGGAGGGCAAGGGGAGCCACACCGAGGAGTCCTCAGCCCCATCCACCTCAGCTGAGGACCACAGCAGCTCGGAGGATGACTCCCTTGTGGAGGCGGGTGTCAGCAGCCACCACACCCCAGCTAGTATGGCTGGCCCCGCCACCACCACCACCACCGCCACCGCCCTTCCATCGGCTCCCATTCCAGAGGTCCGTGGAGGCTCCCGTGTTCGGGAGCGTGTCTCCTTCGTGCCAGGCACCGCACCCCCTGCCCCTGTGTCCCCTGCTGCCCTGAGTGAGGAGTCTGTGTACTTACTTCGCCAGCTCCATGTAGGGCAGACAGCAATGCTGAGTGTCCTCCATGCACACACCACTCTGTTGACACAGCTGGTGTCGTTCATGGAGGGCATCTCATCTGGCATGTCTGCCCTACAGAGGAGCAATAAGTCCATGGACTCCTCCCTGACGGCAGCAGTGTCCCTCCTCCAACAGTCCCTCACCCCTCCTACCTCTGCCCCATCCACACTTCCTGGCACCCTACCTGTCCCAAGCACATGCACACCTGCACAATCACCCAAACACACAGACACGAGCAGCACAGAAACACCCAAAACAAAGGCAAAACATGCACACAAGCATCCTCAGGGGACTGATACCACACCCACAGGGGATGGGGAACAGACACACACACAGGCATCCGCAGTCACTCCGCAGTCCTCCAAATCCTCTCCCTCCAAGACCCCTTCCCCTGCCTCACCTGCAACCCCACCTAAACAGCAGCTCTTCCTCTGTGACCTCGGCCTCTTCCCCTCCGATCCAGCTGATCCAGCATACAGGAGGAAGAGGAAGTCCACCCACACAGAGGGGAGTGCCCCTCACCCCCGGACACCCTCCCCCAGGCACAGACAATCTAAGGCCCCCACACGCAAGTCCCCCCGGTCCTGGAAGAGCAAGACCCCGCCACCGCCCTGCAGCTCAACCACACAGTCTCCTTCCTCCATCCCTCAGGCCCCCACAACACAGGTTCCCCCACCACACCCTGCCCCAGGTTCCCCACCCACAGATACACCATCCCCAAAATGATCCGGCCTTCTCCCCTACCACTTGCTCTTCCAGCCTCACACCCCCCGCTGCACATGTTTGTGCCACCGGTGTGGAGACAGTGTCCTCCCCTCTGTCCTGCCCACCTTACCTGAACCCCATTCTACTCCCCTGGAGATAGGCACTGCAGTGGAGTCCACTACCACCCCGTCTGACTTGGGCACTGCAGTGGGGAACCTGTCCACTCCATCTGGCCAGCCCACTGCAGTCGTGCCGGCACCCACACCATCTGACTCATGCCCCCCAGTTGTGCCGGCACACACCATGTCAGACACCTCCACTGCAGTTGTCAGTGACTCTCCAGCACCAGCCACCCCTTCCCTGCCTCCTTCTGATGAGCCCTGATCCTGTCCCTGCGGTGCCTGGCCTGCCCCCCGTATGCCCCTCTGAGGGGAATGTCCCTGGTCCGTAGCAGTGCAGGCAAGCAAAGGGTGACATCTGCCACTGTCACCCTGTTCGGACTTTAATGTTGGACTGGCCATTGGCCTTTGTCTTTTTTCTGAACTTTCTATTTAACACACATATGTTGAATAAAGCTCCTTTCTGTTCTCTGGTGGTTTTGCTTCAGATGTACATGATGTTGATGATGCTAACCATGCCCTTGCTGCAGTGATGGTGATTTTTGATATCATGAACATGAAGTGTTACTGTGCAGGACCCCATGTGGTCCAGGGGGAATGTGTCCTATCCTGGTGTGTAGCCATGTCATCCTTTGCAGCAATATGAGGGTGTCATGTTTTCAATATTTGCCAATGGGATTACCTACATTTATTTGCAATATCACATCTGTGGCTTACACCCCTGCACATCAGTTGTGCTTGCCATTGTTCAATTTGTCTATTTCCCTGACCGTGTGACCATCTCCACTGGACATGCAAGTTTGGGCATCAATGGGGAAGCGACTCATCTGTGTTAGCAGTGCAACTTGCTATACATGTGTGTTGGATCTGTGCAGATGATTTCGGTGACACTCCCATGACCAGGCTGATGTGACGAGAGCCTTCATTTTGTGCTAATTGTTGACTGAGTGACCAAGTGTTCTGCTGACATGATAGAGCCCTGCAGAGACAACGTATGGCACAGCTTTCCTTACACAGGAGTGGAGTCCCCTCATGGCAGTGTGTAATTCCGTGACATTGCCTGAGCCCAAGGTGTGTGTTGTGTGAGCATGTCTGTGTGTGTTCACTTCCATTTTGCTACGCAGGCTGGGATCCCTAGTGATGTTCCTGTTTGTGATGCTTGCTGAGTTGACCTATGTTCCCCCAAATCTTCGCACTGGGTTCTCTGGGATGTGGGTGCATGGCACATTACTGGTCATCAGGGTGTCATCCATAGGTGTGTTTGCTGTCAGGGCTGAGTTTGTGGGCAAACGCAGATGAGACACAGTCAGGATTCCCCTTGGCACTTGTTGGTTACACAAGTCATGTAATTTACAGTTTGGGTTAGCTTTCAGTCATTGTGACACATTGTGTGTGTGACTGCTGCCACTCCTCAGGGTCAGAGCTGCAATGTTGGAAGTTGTCTATGTGTGTTCTTTGTGGGTGACCTTGACTTCTTCATTGGTGTGTGACTGTGTCCCGGATCCCATTGATTGTGGTGGATTTCACGTCATGCCCATGTACGGCGTACTGTGCAGTGTGTCAGACATTCACGAGTCTTGTTGACTGGCCATGTGTGATGGGTTTCTGCACCTTAGTTCCCACCACCACCCCCTGGGATTGTCATGGGTGCATGTGCAATGTCACCAGTCCATGTGAGCTTCACTGCTGCACATTGGTGGAGATCAAGGTGTGTGGTGTTGAGTGTGTGCAAATGAGAGTTGTTGCACGGCTAGACCCCTACCTCCATGTTGGCCTTGGCTGACAGGCCGTGCTGATTGATTTGTGCTTGTGTAGGTGTGATGGTAGTTTGTTGCTCAGGACACATGACTGTGGTTCACAGTGTGAACGGCATCTAGCTTTGTCATCACAGTGGGATTATCATGCAGGCCAGGGTCACCACAATGTGGGGTCCCTGGGGGTAGTGCTGTGGTGGGTCTGTCTCTTGCTGTGTTATTTGCTGTTCCTACAAGCTTGTGTGACATGTGTAATTTGGGCTCCCTCTCATCTAACAATGCCTGATTGCCCACATAGGGGAATCCGATCCATGAGTTACTTTTGTGTGGCACTGTATACACATCTGTGTAATTGGGATTCAGGCCTCCTCATGTGTTGTGTGGTTGCCTGGGGACACTGGCACACCCCCCCATCACCTGTTGTGTTTGATATGCAGTGTGTGGCATATCTTTAGTGTGCCATTGGCTGTATGTTGTTTTGTGGGTTTCCCCTGCTGTCCCTGGGACTCCTAGGTCATCAGTCAGCACAATGATCATGGTTTGTATGTCCCATTGCTGCCATGGTATGGTATTTGTTCACCTGACATCTACAGTCTCCACAGGATATCTACATTTGTGTGTCCATTGGTGCAGATATTTGGGGCTGCATTATGATGGTCACTTCTGTCATTGTGTTATTGACGAATGTTGACAATGTCAGCCCCCATGGGTGATGTTTGTCTGCACATGGCCAAAGGTATATCTTATTTGCACTGCACTGTTTGCCTCACCCAATCTATGTTGCTATGGGACACAAGCACTACTATGCCACAGATGTGTTTGTTGTTCTGTGACCAGGAATCATCCATGCTGTTTGGCATTTGCAGCTTTTCCCATGACAACACTTACATTTTGGTCACTGTGATGATGGGGGTTAAGACCCCATTGCCACAATGTTCAAAATGTGCCTCAGGTATGGACCCCACACTTACATTTTGGTCACTGTGATGATGGGGGGTTAGACCCCATTGCCACAATGTTCAAAATGTGCTTCAGCTATGGACCCCACACTTATATTTTGGTCACTGTGATGATGGGGGTTAGACCCCATTGCCACAATGTTCAAAATGTGTTTCAGCTATGGACCCCACACTTACATTTTGGTCACTGTGATGATGGGGGGTTAGACCCAATTGCCACAATGTTCAAAATGTGCTTCAGCTATGGACCCCACACTTCCCTTTTGGTCACTGAGGTGATGGGGGTTTAGACCCCATTGCCACAATGATCAAAATGTGCTTCAGCTATGGACCCCACACTTACATTTTGGTCACTGTGATGATGGGGGGTTAGACCCCATTGCCACAATGTTCAAAATGTGCTTCAGCTATGGACCCCACACTTCCCTTTTGGTCACTGTGGTGATGGGGGTTTAGACCCCATTGCCACAATGTTCAATTGGGCTTCAGCTATGGACCCCACACTTACATTTTGGTCACTGTGATGATGGGGGGTTAGACCCCATTGCCACAGTGGTCATGGTCTGCTTGCATTGTGGAGGCGACACACATTTCTGTGTGACACATGTGATAGGGGGTCACATTGTATGCTCAATGTCATGTTCAGTGTTGTAGGCATTTGACACGGACTACACATGCTTGTCATGGTGTTGGTGGGATGTATTTTTCAGACATTCCTTATGTTGGAGTATGCTGGTTGTGTCATGCATTACCCGTCCTATGTGTAGGGGTGGTGTGGGTGGTAGGCATCCATCCCCCTATGAGTGGGGATGGTAGTAGTGTCAGGCATCCAGGCCCCCATGAGTAGGGGTGGTGGTAGTGATAGGCATCCATCCCCCTATGAGTGGGGATGGTAGTAGTGACAGGCATCCAGGCCCCCCTGAGTAGGGGTGGTGGTAGTGGTAGGCATCCAGGCCCCCTGAGTAGGGGTGGTGGTAGTGGTAGGCATCCATCCCCTATGAGTGGGGATGGTAGTAGTGACAGGCATCCAGGCCCCCTGAGTAGGGGTGGTGGTAGTGGTAGGCATCCATCCCCCTGAGTAGGGGTGGCGGTAGTGGTAGGCATCCATCCCCCTATGAGTGGGTATGGTAGTAGTGACAGACATCCAGGCCCCCATGAGTAGGGGTGGTGGTAGTGGTAGGCATCCATCCCCCTATTAGTGGGGATGGTAGTAGTGACAGGCATCCAGGCCCCCATGAGTAGGGGTGGTGGTAGTGGTAGGCATCCAGGCCCCCCTGAGTAGGGGTGGTGGTAGTGGTAGGTATCCAGGCCCCCCTGAGTAGGGGTGGTGGTAGTGGTAGGCATCCATCCCCCTATGAGTGGGGATGGTAGTAGTGACATGCATCCAGGCCCCCATGAGTAGGGGTGGTGGTAGTGGTAGGCATCCATCCCCCTATGAGTGGGGATGGTAGTAGTGACAGGCATCCTGGCCCCCATGAGTAGGGGTGGTGGTAGTTGTAGGCATCCAGGCCCCCCTGAGTAGGGGTGGTGGTAGTGGTAGGCATCCAGGCCCCCTGAGTAGGGGTGGTGGTAGTGGTAGGCATCCATCCCCCTATGAGTGGGGATGGTAGTAGTGACAGGCATCCAGGCCCCCATGAGTAGGGGTGGTGGTAGTGGTAGGCATCCATCCCCCTATGAGTGGGGATGGTAGTAGTGACAGGCATCCAGGCCCCCATGAGTAGGGGTGGTGGTAGTGGTAGGCATCCACCCCCCTATGAGTGGGGATGGTAGTAGTGACAGGCATCCAGGCATCCAGGCCCCCGTGAGTAGGGGTGGTGGTAGTGGTAGGCATCCAGGCCCCCCTGAGTATGGGTGATGGTAGTGGTAGGCATCCAGGCCCCCCTGAGTAGGGGTGGTGGTAGTGTTAGGCATCCAGTCCCCCCTGAGTAGGGGTGGTGGTAGTGGTAGGCATCCATCCCCCTATGAGTGGGGATGGTAGTAGTGACAGGCATCCAGGCCCCCCTGAGTAGGGGTGGTGGTAGGCATCCATCCCCCTATGAGTGGGGATGGTAGTAGTGACAGGCATCCAGGCCCCCATGAGTAGGAGTGGTGGTAGTGGTAGGCATCCAGCACCCTATGAGTGGGGATGGTAGTAGTGACAGGCATCCAGGCCCCCATGAGTAGGGGTGGTGGTAGTGGTAGGCATCCATCCCCCTATGAGTGGGGATGGTAGTAGTGACAGGCATCCAGGCCCCCATGAGTAGGGGTGGTGGTAGTGGTAGGCATCTACCTCCCTATGAGTGGGGATGGTAGTAGTGACAGGCATCCAGGCATTCAGGCCCCCGTGAGTAGGGGTGGTGGTAGTGGTAGGCATCCAGGCCCCCCTGAGTAGGGTTGATGGTAGTGGTAGGCATCCAGGCCCCCCTGAGTAGGGGTGGTGGTAGTGGTAGGCATCCAGTCCCCCCTGAGTAGGGGTGGTGGTAGTGGTAGGCATCCATCCCCCTATGAGTGGGGATGGTAGTAGTGACAGGCATCCAGGCCCCCCTGAGTAGGGGTGGTGGTAGGCATCCATCCCCCTATGAGTGGGGATGGTAGTAGTGACAGGCATCCAGGCCCCCATGAGTAGGGGTGGTGGTAGTGGTAGGCATCCAGCACCCTATGGGTGTGTATGACATTGGTGGTAGCCATCCCGCCCCTATGGTTCTGCTGTTGCTAGTGTACGTCATTTCTGCATTCCTATGTGTGTGTGACATATGTTGGGTACGTGTCGTTTCTTTGTGTAGTGGGTGTTTGACTTACCGTCTGCACCGTACGCGTCTGTACGTGTTCCTGTAATAGATGTAGAGTATTGGTAGGACCTGCGCGATGGGATTCATGGTTGGTTCGTCTCGTTCGGCTTTCTCGTGGCTTCGACTCGTAGTCGTCGCTGGCTTGTTCGTCTCGTCGCCGTGGATCGTCTTGTGGTGCGGATCGGAGCTTATGTACAGCTCTCCCGGATGCTCTGACGTGCCGGACGTAGCGACGGGTTCGGCGCGTACGGAGTGCGCATCGTACTAGTCCGGCCGGAAGGTGCTGTGTATTTGGTTCCGTGCGACTCGATTCGGCGTTTACGGATCCGGCTCGGGCGGGGAACAGGAGCTGAAATGGGTAAGTACGGCTCGCTCGGAATCTGGGCTGTTATGCGCATCCTACTTGCTCGTTGGGACGACTGTTCGAATCGGTCAGGAAACACGCATTCGGCTGGGTGTTTTTCCGGACGAATAGTGTTAGGTGCGCTTCCGGCCGAGATCGGAATCGACCCCTTAATGTTTGTATTAGATTACTGATAATGAAGCTTGCAGGTAGGATGATGGCAGCGAACTCAGAGAATTAATGGTCAAAAAAGTCTTTCTGTTTACTGCATAACAGGAGGAAGAGGTGCCCAAGGTTGCCAGGAAACTGAAGGGAGTATGTTAACTCCTATCGCATTCAGCAATTTGGTTGGTTCCTGGTGGTGAAAAGAGAGATATGGTTGTTCTTGAAGTTACTGTTATTTTTAATTGGTGTTTCCATAGCTAGATAAGCAGACTTTCCCCGACTCAGAAAGGATCAGATCTCTCTTGCTGGGCTACCTCCTAAGTCTGAGGCTTCATGCTGAATACTTTGTTCCTTTCCCAGGAATTCTACAGAAGTTCTGTTCTATGCTGACACCTTCTATGCTCCCTGGATAGAAATCCCAGATAGCTAATCCTGTGCTCAATCCATGTTTAGAATAGAAAAGGGAAGTTTCTTTTGGTACACCTATTTGGAACAATTTGCTTTATTCTCATTGTGGCTCTTACCATTCTGGATCATATATTATTACGACTAAATTTATTGCCACATTTCAGATTCTAGACCATAATGTTGTACCTTGGGAATCTATTTTTACTTTGTTTATATACTGTATGGATTAATATCCTAAAATTAACCCATTTAATCAAATTAATTGATTCCTAACCCGTATTGTGGAGTCATATTGACTTCACAAGTTGAAAATGTATTTCTGATATTATTTCCCTCACAGCATTTCAAGTCAACTACATAGGTTCATACGACCAATGGGGAAATATACTTGATGATTTTACAAAAAGATTAAGGTGCAAGTACCAGCACGCCGTCAGAAGTTAACATGTCGGATGGTTAGCTACTTAAGAGAAGGGAGCTAGAATACCCTTGTATGAGATCTAGAGTTGCTCAAGTCCAGTCCCAGCCCTTTACAGCCTGTGTCCCAGTTTGGAGGATTGGCAGTGCTCCAGCAGTTTGGAAAAGAATTATAACAGTGGAGAAGAGTAAGTATTAATAGGGTTGTGTGGTTAAGGTTGCTTGTTGGTGAGCCCCGTCAGACGTCAGACATCAGTCAGCGGGGAGTTTCTCGGCCGTTGGATGCTGCATCACTAAAGCACTGTAACTGCTGTTTGACTGTTTCCATCCCAGCACCAGACCCCCCCAACCAAGTTGGGATGGCCAGCCAGACCAGATGTCAGGCCAGGAGTTAGGGGGGTGGCTGGACCATGGGCTGCAATTATGGTGCGGTGCAAAGCCGGGAAGAACTCCGCAAGTGAGTCGATTAACAGCAGCACACAAGGAGCAGTGCTGCCTAACTCCGGAGTGTCAGGAACGCCAAGAGCAGGAAGCACAGGGCACACCGGTGTTCCAGTAAAAAGTGAGGGCAGGTGGGAGAGGTAGGTGTCGACAAGTGTATTAGGCTTTTAGGTAGCCTTCCCGAAGTGAGAGCCTAGTCCCCTGCAGAAGCAGGCCAGCTAGGTCTGGGTGCGGCTTGTGGGGCCCCAGAGGGCTCCCACTTACTACTCTCCCATAACCTCCTGCAGATTCCAGAATTGTCCAAAGTCAGATAAACAGAGAGGTTGGTGGGAGAGAGGAGAGCCCCTGTCAGAGAGTCAGGGGAGAGATATGAGAGCCCTCTGTCTAAAACAGTCTGATACAGTCAGCATCACCAGACTGGGAAAATGCCTGCAGAAGCCACAAAATAAGAGGGTCCCCTGCTGATGGAAGGAGCAAGACATGAGAAGCCAGGAGCAGGAGGCAACAATATAGAGGAGAACAAGGTGAACGCTGGCAGCTGCACAGCTGGGGGGCTGGAGATTCGGGGCAGAAGGGCAGAGGGCCAAAGGCAGCACCTAACTACACCCCACGATAGACTCAAATTTTCCACAACACAGCTCCACCCCACCAAAGTCATTAAGCAGCTAGGCTGACAATCCAGCAGTCCGCCTCCTCACAATTCCACAGTATCAAGTAAAGTTCAACCAGTCAAAAGTCAAGCAGCCAATTTAGAAGTAAGATCCAGCAGATTAAGAGCCAAATAGCATTGTAGACATCGCATTTAAGCCCCTCATAACTGCTGTCAAACGAAAGGGGAAAACTACCCAAGAAGACTCAGGCAAGTAACTCTGGCAAACTGTCAAACAGCAACACTGATGTCCCACGGCATAACTAAAACTACATTGATAAAGTTCTTGGAAATTTGATCTGCCTCACAAGACGGAGAAGTAAACTTGGCCAAACAACAACTGCCCTCTACATCAATAAGGAAAAGTCTGCATCTGGACGTCACCACAGTTGGTCTGAGTCCCTTCTTTATTCAAGGCCCCAGCCCCTTGCCAAATGCAAAAAAATCACTTATGAGGTCAATAGGGTAGTGCGTCGTGATGGTGTGTGCCAAGCTTGAGGTTATGTGGTGTAGTGTGATTGCATTTTAAATTAATGTCTGTATTTGCTTATTGTTGAGCAGTTGAGGTTGTTAACGGGCTAGTCGTAGCCCAAGATCCCGGGATAGATAAGAAAATATTGCATTGTAATTAGTCTGCTAAGATTTGTGATGTCAGTCATGAAGTACCATTGACTGCACAATTGAGATAGGGAACTATAACTTTGTTGTGTGAGTATTAATATCGATTGGTGCTGGTGGATCCTGTTGTGCAAAGGAAAAGCTGGATTAGTCAAGGTAATTTCTGCTGGTCGTGATTTCATCTGTGTGTGCGAGTAAGTAAGTGTTACACCGGACTATTTCTTGTGTCATTGAATACTTTGAATTATTTAGCGGAGCAGACAACATTTTGTTTATTGTTTTGCTTGGTGTTTCATTTATTACGTTTGATTAGCATTGTAGAAAATGGTGTGCTTGTGAATATTGTAAAGGAGGGTGAACTGATGTGAGGAGTGAGAATTACATCATTGTGTGCTGCACTGGGATTGGACGAATGGTGTAGGCGACGTGCTGCTATTGGTCATTACATCTCTGAAAGTCACGCTGCTGTAGGACAGAACAGAAGGTGCCGTGCTAAGATTAGGTGTTAAGCACTGGGAAATTTGTTGTGGATAAGAGAAAACTATATTTTGGTTTGACATTTTTTTTTCTGGTTGTGATTGTTAAAATTGTTATTAAAAATGAAATATTTCAGAGCCATTAGAACTATGATCAGTGGAGATGTGAGGGTTCCTATTCGAGAGAGTGAAAAGGTGCCACCAGAAGATACAGCAGGTCATTACATGGCCGCAAATGTGGGGCTCCACGCGTTCATTTGGTTGAGTCAGTGGCATAAGATCACAGAAAATGAAGGTGCACAGAGATTTCCTCACTTTGGCACATTTAATTTGAGAATTATTGAAAACTTGAGAAGAGTGCCATATGAAATAAAGCCACCCCCTTGACCCGCACAGTATGAAGCGCTTAATGCTTGGGAACAAATGGCCCATGCTAAAGATAAAGAGAAGTATCAGGGTAAAGTTAGCAGAGCAGTGCATAGGTGTGTGGTAGCTAAGTGGGATGCAGAACAACAAAGTGGTGAGCAGAAATATTCAAGGGAACATGGTTGTATCCTGCATTGACAAGTGAGGAACCACAGAAAAAGAAAAGGACAAAAGAAGGGGGCAAAATGGAGGGTAAAGGTGGGACGCGTGATGGTAGTGATAGTTATTCTAGTAATGGCTTTTTGAATGTGCTGTTGTCAGCCCGTCAACAACCTTATAATGTGGCCCCATCAGAAGTGATGAGTAGCGCTGTAATTGGTGAAAATTCTGAAAGAGTCACCGCTCCTGTAAATCTAAATCAATCCCCTATGGGAGACATGCCAGGGATTCATGCTTCTGTGAATTCCTCTGTTCCTAATGTCCCAGATTCAATAACTGTCACTGTGACTATTGGCCCTGCGGTCCCTTTATATAAACCTGAGTCATCTGGAGGTACGACCCATGCCTTGACCGTTCCTACTGGAGTAAATACTTCAACCAAAGTCCCTGTGGCCCCGGGTTGGGAAGGGATGGGAAGGATTCCTTTGGTTCCGACTAAAGTAACTCCACCGTATGCTGTCCTTGTGTCTTCGACGTTTACTAGCACCGGACTCACTCCCATAGAGGAGCCTGCCCCAATGCTTCAATACTCTTGTATGGCTATTTGAAATTCTCCCCCATATATTTCAAGTAGCAGTCCCAGAGGGGGAGTAACATTTAATAGTCCTGTAACAAAAAATGGTGCTACTTCGCAGGAGATAGAGAACTTGGGGGCATATTCTCAAGAACGTGTGATAATCATCGCAAATTTAGCTTAACGCAACCTTGCATATCGCAGCCCATCGCAAGAAAATAACACCATCTTAACGTCCAATTCCCAACCCCTCGGCACCATGCGATAGCAGCATGATAACCCGCCAAATGACCGCGTAAAAACCAACGCGATAAACAAAAAATGCGAAACACGATCGCCCAAAAAGTTGCGATGCCACAAAGCGCGATACCAAAATCAGCGAAAACCAGCGACAGGCCTGCAATACCCACGCGTCATGCGTGAAAATGCACTATAAAAGCAATAAAAAAACAAACCCCAAAACCAATCCAAACCGCGTAGCACCATGGATGCACCCGGACCGAGTGCAGAGTACAAGCCGAACTCCACAAGCCCCACGGAGGACCAGCATGGAACCCCCTGTTCGGGGGAGGGCAAGGAGAAGAGGAAGAGGAAGATGGGGTTCAGTCCGCAGGAAGACCAGATCACCGTCACAGAGGTGATAGAACACTACCAACAACTGTTCGTCACCTCCACTGCGACATTGGCAACACAAACGGAAATATGGCAGTCCATCGTCACCAAAGTGAATGCAGTCGGAGTGTTGAGGAGGTCAATGGAGGATGTCAAGAGGCGCTGGCATGAAGTGCACAGTCAAACCAAACAGAAACTCGCTGCCAACATGAAGGCAGCAAAGGCGACGGGAGGTGGGAGTCCTGCGCCACAGGAGGAGCTGGATGAGCTGGAGGAAATGGTGGCCACAGTCATCAGTGTGGAGATGGTGCAAGGAGTTGGGGGTCTGGACACAGCCCGAAATTACCTGACCCAACAGCAACAGGGTGAGTAACGACCAGGGACTGGGGGAACGGGGGCAGATGGGCACAATGGCACACATGCACAATCATGTGCAGCACACTGCACACCCGCAATGAGTGTGGAACATGTCCCTGATACCCTTGGCACACTGCAGCACACATAGAAACACCAAGTAGGCCCCCGTCCACAATGTGCACAAATGGGCCCCCCTCCATATCACCAATGCCACAACCTACCCATGCACATGTGCTGAATCCAGAAAAGCAGCGGCTCTGTGAGCCACACTGACAATGCAAGTGTCACTGCATGACAGATAGCATGGCTGAAGTCACAATACATAACATGGTGCACGAGACGACACTGAGGTGGCTGAGTGTGGACCACATCCGTAAAGGAGCCGGTCACATTCTGACACATCCACGTGCACCTACGAACCATGACGTCAAGAACACATCTGCAGACAAACAATGCACAAGAGTACCAAATATCTCCAGTAGCACAAATGGCCCAAGTCACAAACATCCCAGCACCCGAGAAGCACACAAGTCAAATGCACACTGACTCAAAGGGACAAGGGTCCGCCAATGCAGAGCTGCAGGGGCGAATCGCCAACAATGCAGCACACACACATAGCAATCACAGTACATCAACATTGATGACAATGTGGGACAGAGTGCAACCCCTACACCACAGGACAGAGGACACAACTGGTGCCTCTCGTGCGTAGAAACTGGCCAATCACATCTGGCAATGCATGACACTGTGAGATGATAATGTACGAGTACAACCACACATCCGTCATGTAGTCGAAATGTCCACTGACTCCCATCAAATAGCCTGCTTCACCAAAACAGTCACAATGTACACCGTCATGCAGTCTGAATGTAAACATCTACAATGCCTCAACATACATGCACACACTGTTAACCTGCATCTCCTCTTACATTGCAGAGGGACAATCAACACCTCCTGCAGAGCAGACCACACATCAGTGATGATGAAGAGGACACCCTGCCCATTTGCCCAGACACACTCCAACGGCTCGTGGACAGCCTCCTTACCCCACCTCCAGGAGCAGGGCAGCCCAGCTGCATCGCGGTGAGCCCACACCCTGCACAGACCACACAGCAGGAAGCACACACCACCATGGCTGCCTCCCAGGACCCCCACAACCAACACATGGATTTCAAACGCCATGTGTTAGGGTGCCAGGAGAAGATGGCAGATCAGCTGCGGCTGGGTTTTGAGCTCATGGCAGCCAAACTCGATGCCATACGTGGGTGCCTGAGTCCCATCAGGGAGCACCTACAGTCCCTAATGGATACCCACTGTCCGCACCATGCCCACCAACAATCCTTGGCTGACATCGCTGGTTCCATTACTCGGATACAAGAACTGTCTAGGCAGACAGGCTCCAGCGATGACAGCACAGAGTTGGCACAGATGCGGAGGACAATGGAGACCATGGAGCCGATGCAGGCTGGAAGTATGGCTGTAGGCTGATGAACACCAGCGAGATGTAGCTGCGATCTTCCATGCCTTGCAGATCGTCATCTTGCCATTGCTGCCACTGAGCCTGTTCCAGATGACTGCTGCAGGAACCTCGACACACACATCTCCGACCCCTGATGTGTCAGTGGCACACAGTGATGCAGCCCCATCACCTTCGCACCCTGATGTGTCAGTGGCACACAGTGATGCAGCCATTACACCGCCACACACACCGGACACACCCGACACAGAAGAAGTATCAGAGGAGTAAGATGTGGATGGTAATTACTGTGTGAGGAAGGAGGCAGTAGCATCCATCACCTCCATATGGCTTGCCCTGCCTGGCTCTGCCCTATGCATCATACCCTGGGACAACACCTTCCACTGACCCCCGGAACACTCTGCGACATTCACCCGGACCCCGACACGGACTGCCATATCTCCACTGCTTGACAATTACACAGCAATCATGCTGCGGACTGCAGTCCCCCTCTTCCAAATCACTTTTCAATCCCCAAAGGACTCTGGTAGGCCCACCACTGGGCTTCCATGTTATGTGGGCTTGGATGGCCATGTACAGCTCCCTCTCCGTCATTCACCAGAATGTGAATAAAACATTCGAAATCATGCAGATGTGTCATGACTATGTTCACTCACGTATGGAAGTATGGCTGGATGTAGGGACAATGATTGCACAAGAAGGTACACCCTGGTAAATGACATCAATGCGCATGTTCATCCCCGAGACACATGGCCAATTGGATGACTGTGAAGGTGGGTACTAGCTGTGTCCCCATTGCACATTAGCAACAATCTCACAACCCTCCAACGTAGGCACAAGCCCATGTATTGAATAGGGCTGTGTGTAGGAATGACCAAATCGGTAGCAGGCCAGAAGTGGTGTCCTATATCTAAGCCTGGGCGTAGTTTGCGAAGTAGCGCTACGCGAAGCTACGCAAAGTGCAGTTCGCACTACGCGAGCTACGCGTAGCACTACGCAAACTGCGTAGTGCACTGTTCGCAATGATTGCACAGTGCCGGATGCTTGTCCGCACTGTGCAATCATTGAAAACGGCATCTTGCACAGTGCGAGCTGTCTTTTACTGCCGCTCGAGTAGATTTTTACTCGAGCTGCAGCTTTCTCAACGCGGACTGGTAGTTTCTCATCACGAGCGGTCGCGAGCATACGTGACCACTCGCAATGAGAAACCTGACCTCCCGCGTTGAGATTCTCGCCGGGAGGTTTATTTTCCACGCTCGCGATCGGCAACTTGATGTTGCTGATCGCAAACGAGGAAAAAGTCTCGCCGGGATGTCATTTTGCTTGCTCGCGGTCGCTAACTTGACGTTGAGGACCGCGAGCAAGCAAAAATGACCGCTGCACTACGCTACGCTACGCGTGTTTGCACAGTGCTACGTGCAATTCGCGTTGTGCGAAGTAGCGCAAACTTCGCAAACTACGCGAGCGTAGCGTAGTGCTTTGCCCAGGGTTACCTATATCACATGTGACGACAGAACTTCACGTCGCATACCTACTCACACACATCTGTGTGGACACATTCTGTTATGATTCATAACATTGCTCAACATGGTCAGAGGTTGGACACCATACTCACATTGCTGAAGACACGTAAGAGCACAGGTCTACCAGCAACTATCCCAAAACAATGTCTGGCTCACAGAGGTGGAGCTGTCAAAAGGGACCCACCCCCATTGTACATGCGTCAGTCAGTTCCTCCCTGTGTAGGGACGATGCTCATTGTGGCACACGAGTGGTCAATCTAATTAACACTCATCACAGTTAGACACCAGTGGTGTTGCGTAGACTTTATTGGCATGTGCATGTCAGTATGGACAAGGCAACGGCCACAACAGGCAGGGACATGCTTAAGACACTTACACGCAGCATGGGAACATGTCGAGGTGCAGGGAATGGGGAGGCAAAAATGAACACCAATCATCATCGATGGCAACGGTCTCAGCCCACCTTGCCTTGCTGGATGAGTCATGTGTTGTTTGGCGTCTGCCCATTGTGAGGGGGCACGACTCACAGCCCATGGGGTCTGCATAGTGCTCTGCCACTCGACTGCCCCGACTGTCTGCTCTGCTGACAGTGATCAGGTGAAAGGGTCCAACAAATTCACATGTCGTGCTACATTGCCATGTGTGTACTCTCCCCCCAGCAGTGTGTCCGACTTGGTAACGTTGCCAAACGATGCTGTGCTGCTCTGACCATGGAACTGCATCACCTTGCACAGGTGTGTCTACACATGCGTAGTTCCACGCACATGCATTCAGAGTCCAGACGAAGGCAGACATGTCCTCTGTTGTGGTGGGATATGTGAGCATTCCCCACGATGCTAAAAGGTGTTGGGACCAGTGCTGTGGGTGACAATCTGATGTGGCTGCAGGGATGTAGTTACTCGTCCATGAATGCCAGCGCAGCTTCATGTGCAATGTGTTCCAATAGTACATCGTTGTCGGGTTCAAGGAACACCAGGGTGAGCCAATCCATTAACTAGTCCGGGCAGATGTGCTCAGTCCACGCCGTTTCCCCAATCTGCCACACAGCCCAATAGGGGAGCGCCTGGATGTGGTCACTGCACACGAGGAGTTGTGCAATCTCCCATGCGCAACTGCCAGCACATATACCAAGGATCAGTGCATCCCATGCACGGCTATGCAGGTGACACTCCTGTTCGTGGGCCAACAGGGGGCACACTGTCAGGTCATAATCCAATTCAGCTACCGTTGCGTTGGATAGGCAGACCTCCATGGGCCACTCGAATCTGCATGATCGACAGTGGAACCAGGGCTGGACGCAGATGATGTAGGCAAGACGGGAACTCAGACGGAAACTGATTCGCAACACTGCCATTGGCAGGGATCCCAACAGATGCAGCATTCATGCACGGTACAGTTCCACGTGACAGGGGTTGTGCATGTGCTCGGGAATGCCTGCCATTGCGTTGGTTGGTCTTGTGGCACCGGCACTCCTCTGACCGGCGGGTGTTCGGTGGACGATATGCCACAGCTCTGGGCAATGAGTCGTATGTGTGTGCAACGTTTGGACGTATGGGTAGTTCTTGACCAATGTGTCAAGGGCGTCCCTTGCAGGTGTAGGTCGTGCAGGGACAAGTGTGTGTGGGGTGTGGGCACGTTGGTGTTTCATTAGCGCAGTTCGTGGTGTGGGAGTCGTCGGAGGCTGGTATGGTATCTCACACAGGGTGTGCCAGCCGCATTCAGGACCAAGGTTGGGGGTTTGGTTGGCCTTTGGCCTTGTGTGTCGAGACAAAGGAGCTTTCATTCCTGATTTTCGTCTGAATACTGCTTGCATGTCTTAATTGTGATGTGGAGTTCGCGCTGACTTTGATGCCAGGCCTGTGATTTGGTGTGCGCAGATTTCGAGACACACGCAGCTGTTGGCATGTTTGCATGAGCCAAGGGCCCGATTGGCCTTGCGCTCCTTGTTCAGTCCCTCTCTTTCTCTCTCTTTCTTTCTCTCTCTCTCTCTTTCTCGCTCTCCCTGTCCTTTGATGGGCGCCTGACACACCTTCTTATCTTGGATATTGTCGTGCAGGCTGTGAGTCACAGATTGTCCAGGGATGCCCCGCCATGACTCCTCAGAATAGTTGTTTGGTGACGAATTAGAATGTGACATTTTGTTTGGTCTTTCAATGGTGTATGTAAGAATCAGGATTTCAGTGCTCACATGTATGTTGATTGTTGCAATTGTGCGACATCAGGCGGGTGCTTGTTTTCATGTTTCCGTAGTTGATGCGCAGTGTCTTGCTCCGGGGGAGGTGGGGGGTGCCCAGGGTGGGGCCCGGGGGTGGGGGGGGTGGGGTGTGGTCCTGGGGGTGGTGGCGGTGGGTGTTGTGGCCCTCTTGGGTATCCGGCATGCATGTTCAGTGGCTCCATGGCATCTGTTGTTCTTCAGGTGTGGCTCGGGGCTGGGCTCTCTTTTGTGGTGAAGGCTGTCGTCCGACTTTGCACCAGGTCGGACCAGGTGTTAGTTTCCTGCTGCTAACGCGCCTTATCGCATGTTTTGTGATCTTATCGCGGATCTGGCTGGTCATTGTGAATGTTGAGGAGTGGTGTTGTCGCGGCTTTTTGCACGGGAACGCCTACTCTGCATCTCATTAGCGATAGTTGCCGGGGTCATCTGTGGCGATGTTTTTTGAGGCTGCTATCGCGGGTAAACTGGTGTTATGGACTGTTGACACCAGCTTGTGAATGGGGCGATGAATTTATCGCAACTTTGGCTGTGATAAAGTGCTGTTAACTCGGCGATAAGTCCCTGAGAATATGCCCCTTGGTGAGATTCTTTAGTGGGTCCCTTAGAAGTTGTAAAAGTTCAGAGTTAAGTAGGAACCCCAGACCACTGAAATGAAGAACCATATGTATGTGGCTTGGCTAATATTGGAGTTAGATGAGATGATTTTGGGCAACCTTGATCTTTCGCGCTTGGACACTTATCAGGAAAATGAACTCATGTACATGTGTAAGGATGTCACACAATGTGCAGGGCAAGCACATGACAAGCTTTCCGAATTGGCCAGAGTGTATGATATAAATTCTAAAAGAGCAAAATCTTTACAGAAGTGTTACTGCATGCGTTTTGAGGAAGGAGACAAGTATGAGGACATCAGGGATGAAATTGCAAATTAAGGAACTGTTTGGTAGCATCCAGAAGTGGAGTGAGTTAGATAAGTGGGAAGGTAGGAGGGCTGAAAAGAAAGACCAGAAGAAGTTGAAAGTGATATCTACCACAGAGAGTCAGGCGAACCACCTCCTTCTTCACGAGACGAAGAGGGGGCTCAGAATTTTCCATTAAGAGAAGTGGCCAGTGTAGGTTACATCCATGTACCTTGGAGTAGAGGTGATTTTGCTGCTTTTACAAACGATTTATCTAAATTGAGGGAGAATCTAATATTTGGGTATATTCAGGTTGAACGATTTGTCAACCTTTCACAGGTGCTGGAATGGATTTGAATACCCTTTCGATATTGTGGTACCAAGTGATTTGTGGGCAGAATGTGAAGTGGCAATACAATGCCGGAAAAGGAGGCTCAAAGTAACCAAATGACTCATGCTCCATCGCCCATGATGATGAAAAAGTATCAAAGGTGATTACATTTTTGAAAGAGAAGGTGACTGAAAAGGACATTGATTGGGTCAAGATTGACAGAACTACTCAAGAACCTAAAGAAACTGTGCAAGCTTTTTATGAGAGATTGTTGCAAGTGTTCAAGCAACATAGCGAGATGGAAAATCCCAAAAACAAAGACATGGAAAGTTTTGTGTTTCGATTTGTGACAGGATTGGGGCCTACGATTAGTTTGAGATTTTGAGGTATCCAAAATATTGCAGTGATGAATTGGACATGAACCAGAAGTAGTTGAAGGAAATATTCATGTTGGTTCAGATGAAGGCAGCACACAGGGAAGGTAAGAATCAGCCGTATACAGGAAATGTCAGTGGCATGCACAGTGGTGTGTCCCAGCAGGAAGGGCCTGTGATGCAGGGTGAAAATGGTTTTCCACATGGCAGAGGTCATGGTGACCTTATTGACCCGAGTACTGGGATTTATGTGGCAACATTAAAGAAGTCTAATTCTTGACATTGTTGTAATAGGTTGGGGCATTGTAAGTGGGAATGTCATCTCAACCCCAATGGAGGAGTGAGTGAAAACCAAGTCCAAAATTCAGGGTTTGTGCAGACTCATATTGGTAACCCTATACTGCCACAGAATGCGCTGAGACCAAGGATGCAACGTCCTGAACTGCCACAAGCTCCAGTGATGCAGGTCCTTCAAGCCCCCTATGTCTCAACATATTGTAAATGATCCTAGATTTAATGCCAGTCATGTTCCAGATTTTCATCAGAACTATTTCAAACACCAAAATCTATTTCAGCAATTTCCAGTGTTTGGTTCATTTGAGGACTACGGCTCTGACCAGTCACAATGACTGTGCCTGAGAGGGGAGGAAGATTGTGCACTTGGCACAGTCTTAGAGATAGACCAACGTGGTCAATTTGTGAGATGTGAGGTAAATAGCCACATCGTGTCATTTCTGATTGGAACTGGTGCTAGCCATTCCACTGTTAGAAAAGCGGAAGTTCCAAACCAACCCCCTATCAGGAAAAAGAAACCAAGCCATAGGACTAGTTAATAAAGAAATTACAATCCCTGTCACAAAGGAAGTACCCATCAAATTAGAGTCCTTTGAAGAAAGGCACCAGTTCATGGGGTGTGATTCCAGTCCTGTAAACCTTTTAGGATGTAACTTGTTGTGCAAGTTAAATTGTACCATTTATTGTACACCGAAAAGTGTGGAGTTTCATACTCAGTATGAGGATATTCATTTCAATTTGGCAAGCCAAGGGCCTGCCATTGGATGATACCCTTTAAAGGCCACTGGTGAATTACCACCAGATCTTAAGGATATGGTGAAGCCTGAAGTTTGGAACTTTTCGGGAAAGGACATACATGTCATAAAAGGAATTGAGCCTGCAGTATAAATGTTAAACCAAATACTGAGTATTCAAGAATGCCTCAGTAAAATTTGATGCCTGAAAAGATATCTTGGATTACCCCAGTGATTGAGTCAATGATACAACAAGGGATTTTGAAAGAGGTGATGGGGAGTCCATGTACTTGCCCAATATGGGCCTGCAAAAACCCAGTAGTAAGTATCACATTGTGCAGGATCATAGAAAGATTAACAATATTGTTGTCCTGTGGTACCGAATACAGCTGTGATACTATTTCAGATTCCATGTGAGGCTGAGTGGTTTACTGTGAATTGATTTGTGTAAGGCTCTCTTCTTGATACCTTTGCATGAGCACAGTCAGTACCTTTTCACCAAAGCCATGTTTTGGGGTGGTGCCGAGTTCCACAAGGGTATACAGAAAGCCTCTCGATTATCAACCATATTCTTAAAAAGAATTTGGAGTCCTTCATAATGCCTGTAATTTTGTCCTGGATCAATATATATACAACAACCTGTTAGTGGAGTTGGATACTCAGGAAGCCTGTAAACAAGACACAATTGCATTGTTGAACCACTTGGCTGAGATTAGACATAAAGTGTCTCAGAGCAAGTTACAATACTGTCAGCACCTTCCAAACAGCAGATAGCAGACTGACTAAATATGAATACTTGCAGCCAAAAATATCACATTGAAGCGGTGTGCTTCTCTGAATCCTGCTACTTTGTTACCAGTGCCTGGTCTGGTCTCAGCTTGGTGCATTGTTCTGTGACATTCAGACCATCATACTCTATCTCTCCATGAGACCAGATAATCAAGGTGAGCACTGGCAAAGTCTGATTTTATACTGTTTGTGGATGGCTCTTGCCTAAGAGATGATGGGGGAACTCTAAGAGCTGCTTTCGCAGTCTGCACAGTTGAGGGCGTAGTGGAAACATCGTGACTCTGAGGCATTGCCTCTGTACAAGTGGCTGAACTAATTCCTTTTACTATAGCCTGTTGTGTTTCTGGACAATTAAAAGTGACTTCTTTTTACTGATAGTCAGTACGGCTTTGGCGTGGTCAATGACTTTGGACAGTTTGGTGACAGGGGGGATATATGACATCATCAGGATCCCCCATACATAATGGGAAATATGTCATGAAACTGTTGAAAGCTCTGCAGTTGCCTACAGAAATTGCAGTTCTAAGGTGTTCGGCACATAGGAGTGGAGATGACAGTGTAACTGTTGGCAATTATTATGCTGACAAAGTTGCACTGTATTGTGCTCATTGGTTCTGAAACTTCAACGGAGAGTACGTAAATGAATCTGAAAATGAGACCAACTGTAATCTTTTGTTGGCATTGGCAGATACTTGGGAAGAAGTGAAGGGATTACAGGAAGAAGTATTGGAGGCAGAATAGCAGAGCTGGGCCAGGGCAAGTTGTGTTAAGACAGATGATGAAATCTGGATGTCAACAGATGGAAGACCTGTGTTAAGGCACAAGTTGAGAAGGATGCAATTGTCAGGCTGTTTTGACTGAATTGGCTTAACCCTTGATTTATGTTTATGACTGAGTGCTTGTGCCACAGATGTGTTGTGTGTCAATAGATGAATGTAGGGAAAAGGACACTGAAGACACTGAGCCACCTAGGGAGATCAGGGAGGCCACAATATAGAATACAGGAGGACTTTATCAAGATGCCTGTGTGTAATGGGCTGAGATAATTCCAGATTTGTAAAGCGTGACTTATCACCCCTGAGGGTATCCAGGTGCTAGGGGCCGTCAGGGAGATTAAGTGAGATATTGCCCAGAGTCACATGATGCTAAGCTGAGGTGCGACCGGGGATCGAACTGTGACCCCCCTCGCTCCTGGAGTCGGCCCGGAGAAATGACTGCCTTACTGTAGCTAAATTGTTGTTGTGGGAACGGATCCCTAGGTATAGTTTCCTGACTTCACTAGAGTCAGACCGTGGAACTCATTTTAATATTGAGATCCTGAGAATGCTGTGCGCAGCATTGCAAGTGGAACAGAGACTGCACTGCTGCTATCGGCCTGAGACATTTGGAATTGTGAAGCAGGTGAATGGTACACTGAAATCCAGGCTAGCCAAAGTGTTATATTACTGATTTGAAAAGAAATTTGGAGGAGTTGGAAGCTACAGGTGCTTGACAAGCAATCAGAATCTGATCTGCTGCAGTAGGCAAGTGGTTTAGAAATGTGGGAAGTGGAATATTAAGTTCCATAATGAGAACCCTTGTTGCTATCGCTATTTGTGTGATCGGCTTGTTTGTCATGCTATGCTCAAGGGGTATAAGTGCATAAAAGCAAGGAGAGAGGAACAGCATGAAAGAGGAGTTAAAAGGAAAAGAAAGGCTCTGGAATTGGAAGAGAGACAGTTTAGATCCTATGATGAGATGAAATACCTGGAATACAAATGGCGTAAGATGTTGAAGACAACAAGGTTTTGAGCTGGTCTCATGAAATACGATTCATGTGATATTTCGATGGCTATCCTAGCAACTGAAGGGTGGGGGGGTGATTGAAGCAGCGTAATTTCTGCTCCACCCTATATACGACATAAATACAGACTAGTATATTCATGTACGACATTTATATTTAATGTGTGACTCAATTTTATTAACGTGTGTGTGATGCATTTAAAATGTATTACTTATGGGTAACTATTGTAGCCATTAAGGATTCATATATAAATGTATTTGGTGTTCAATTGACCAATGTAAACAGGTTTTTTGCATATTCACGTTTAACATTTGTTTATATATATATATATCTCCGAACACTTCCGGCACACAAAATCATAGAGCCAGACTCCGACACCGCCATTCCAGTATACAAGTAAGCTTTTATTGTTCCATTTACAGGGCTGTATATATATATCGATGCCTAATTGTGTAACCAAAGTTTATTTTTGTTTCCGAGTATTTGATGATTTTATGAAAAGTGCACATATCACATACCAGTGTGCCATCACAGGTGTACTTTTAATGCTACATATGCTTCCAGTAGTTTATGGTGTGCTTAGCAAAGGCCACATGCTTGATTTTCTTGTTCTGTAAATGATCGTCAACTAAACAGTTATCCGTTGTACTAGAAATTTTCCAGGCCTATTGGCTTTGCCAAGGCTTATTCACATATGTCTCACAACACATGCTGGTGTATTATTATGCAACATTGTGAATGTGAGGGTTTGTTATGTTTTAGTCTAATTTCTTCTCAATGTTTCTTGGATTGTTAAGGGTGAGTGAATGAGTGAAGAACTGAACTGAACATTTTCATGGGGTCACAGCCCCTCTACTTATACCACATAATCCTTTGTCTTAGTGCAGGACATGGGGGAACCAGATGCAACTGGTTCAGGGGGGATTTGGAGCACTTTGTTTTGCAAGCTCCTCTTCCCCTTTGTCAGGTGGGGGCTAGGTGATCAGACACACCACAGGGGGTGGAGCCAGCATTGTACAGGGCAGGCACCATCCTATTCAGAGTCAGGGGATTACTTCTCCCACTACTCCCAGCCCAGGTGTCCAATTCAGCCCAGCGCTGACTCACCCTGCCCCTCCTGGAGCCACACACACCTCCCAGCCCCTGTCACTCACAAGCCAGACATGCAATTCACATCAGGCAGGCAGACACACAGCACACAGAAATGCCAACTTCTAAAAGTGACATTTGTCCACCAGTCATCATAAATCTGCGCACACCATCGCGCAGCATTTATTCTCACAAATTCATACATACTAAACTCGACCCGGCTGCCCCTCTCATACCAGGAATTACCATGGACACACTTATCCCCCATGCATTCCTATGGGAGGGCAGGCCAACCTTACAAATGTAACTCAGAGAGCGCACGCACTTTACACTGGACCACAGTGCTAAAGTGCCCAGAGGCCTAAAACCACCAACACCATGTCAGAACTTAAGGCAAAATGTTTAGGGGTGAACCTGCCAAAAAGGGCCAAGTCCAACAGTGAGTGCAAGAATGACTGCAATGCAGAACTGTGCAGTTCAGTGTGGTCCTTTTTTGGGGGGAGTAAGGCTACAGAGCCCTGCCCATTTAGTTGTAGGCTTCCTTGATCCTTATCTGCTTTGGAAGAGTGACTGATTGAGTGATTGAGATAGTTAGACTCGGACCAGCCAATAGGGCAATCATGCAGTCTTCGATGGACTGGTCTGACAGGCCAGTGAGTGGGCTGTTTTTGGCTGTTTGTGGCCCTGCTTTATGGCCTGGCGGTCCGGTTTTAGTGGTTGATTTCCCTGACATTACCACAGACATTGACATCAGCAAGCTGAAATCCATGCAGTCTTCCATATCTTGCAAAACACCTATGCAGTGTATCTTTACAAGTTCAACACTGCCCTAATTTGCAAACATTGGTTACTTTTTCAGCTATCTAATTCAGTAATGGGGTTCACTTTCATTTTGGAGTCAAAGCCATTTTTCTGCCACGGTCTGACCTTGGGGAAAGTGGTTGCAGTGCAGAACTGTGTAGTACATTGTAATGTAGTATGCCCAAAGGGGAAGAAACGATGTCAGGTGTCCATGTAGTAGAGGGTACTGAGCCATTTTATAGCAGAAATATGGCAAGAGTGAGTAGGCATATGATTGGCTGAGTGCGTAAGAGGATGACTGGAGAGTGCAAAGACTCTGTGAGGGCATAGTAGGGAGGGAAAAGTAGGAACAAAGCCTGCAGGTGGGTGCCACCATGACCTGCTTACCCAAATCACTAAGGGGCATATTTACAATCCCCTAATGCCACCGCAGCGTCACTCTGGTGGCGTTGTGCCATTCCCCATATTTACAAGGTGGCGCTAAGCCACTTAACGTGGCTTAACGCCACCATGTATATATGCCCCTTACAGCCGCAGTTTGCTGCGGGAAAGGGGAGGACAATGGGTGTTTCTGTGGGGGTTCCATCGCAACACCCATTGCTTTTTGACGCTGCCCCAGATTTACAAGGCTGGGCAGCGCCAAAAACTAAGGCCAGGTAATATCTGGTCTTAGAATGGCAATATGAGGAGAAATTACTAATTTCTCCTAATTTTTTGCTCTTTCTATGTGTGCTGAATTCTGCAGCACACATAGAAAGAGCAAATTGCCATTATTGATTGTTTATGTGCAGGAAGGTTCTCCTTCCTCCACATAAACAATCTCTCCTGAAGCGCAGACACCCTTGCAACATGGCGCAAGGGTGCCTGCACTGGCCCTAGACAGCTTTTTTATCGCTAGGGGAAACACAGGGGTGCGTCATATTTTTGTAAATATAGCACATCCCTACGTTTTGAAAATGTCAGAGAACTGCATTGCCAAATTTGGCGTAACACCACGCTCCGGCATTTTCTTGTAAATATCCCCCTAAATGTAAAGACAGGAATTGCCATGATTGCGATCTATGGGTTAACTTCTAACCCTCGTGCAAATTATCGACCCACAATGTTTCCCCTTAAAAAGTTTGACAGGCTAAACCTTTCGAAATTTATCATGGGAAAAGTCCTGGGTTAACGGCAAAACAAACAGAATTTTGGGGCATATTTACAAGGGCTTATCGCCACAGGAATGTCAATTTTTGTGAAGTTCCTGTGGCGATAAACCCTTCGCCTTATTTACAAGGCGGCGTTAAACCACTTAACGTGGCTTAACACCGCCTTGTAAATAAGGCCCCCTTTCATGCTATACTTAGCGTGAAAGGGGCGGGCAATGGGTGTTGCATTGGGCGTTCCGCCGCAACACCCATTGATTTTGACGCTGCCCCCCATTTACAAGGGTGGCATAAATATGGGGCAGCCCCAAAATTAAGACCAAAAATAACTTGGTCTTAACATGGTGAAACAAGGAGAAATTACTATTTTCTCCTTGTTTTTGCTGTTTCTATGTGTGCTGCAATGTACAGAACACATAGAAACAGCAAATCGCCATGAATGATTGTTTATATGCAGGAGGGTGTCCCTTCCTGCACATAAACAATCATTAAAAAAATAACGATTTACAACTTCTATGTGTGCTACACAATGCAGCACACATAGGAGTTACAAATCACCATCAGTGATTGTTTATGTGCAGGAAGGGTCACCTTCCTGCACATAGACAATCATTCCCTCAACGCAGGCACGCTTGCACTATGGTGCATGGATGATTGCGTTGGTGCTAGGCAGCTGAATTTAGCGCCAGTGCTAGGGAAAACGCAGGGGTGTGCCATATCATTGTAAATACGGCGCATCCCTGCATTTTCTGAATGGCGGAGCGCAGCGTTAGCAATTTTGGCTTACACACTTCGCCATTCTATTGTAAATATGTCCCTTGGTGCACTAAATAGTGATCACGCAGACTGTGCCCTATTTCCAGGTGATAAACTTGGAATAGGAGCTGTTTACCTCACATTGTAATTCCTTACGCTGGGGTAATTGTATTTATCAGGTATGGTTAATACCTCACCCTTTTCGGGGCGATATGGAATCGAGGCCTAAGACATTTTAGGTGATGCAACAAAGTATGCCGGTAGTACATGTTGGTGCAAGCAAATTTTGTGCCGAATTTAATGTGGCGCGAGAGGGGGACATAAGCTACACAGCTTCCAATTACGCCTGAGCCCAGACATATACATACAGTTTTTATACGGCCCAATTTTGAATTAAGCCAATAGCTTTATGTTGTCAACTCAGTTAAAGTGCAACGCATAATGATAAACAGAAGGAACATTTTCCGCATAGTCTTTAAAGTAAGAAGTCTACTGGTAGATAGTCGGTAAATGCGATGGTACTTTCAGTAAGGCTTTCTGTCCTACTTTATGTAAAACTCAAGATGACGCATTGCGCTCTACTTGTAAGAACCCTTGCTGGGCTCAGTAGGGTGGCAGAGAAGGGACGGCGGGGACAGAATGGTTTGAAGCTACCCTCTGAAATCCCTAGCAATTTCTTTCCTGTGCGTCTGCAATAACTCTTGTAAAATGTTGCTTTTCTAATCTTGTTGCGCAGCTGTTACCCTGTGTGAAATGCACTAGATTAGTTCTAATAATAGGTGGTTACCTAGTTCATTAAGTTTTAAACGCAAAAAAGGCAGGTATTTAATGATAACGAGCTGCAAATCAAACGTGTTACCTATATATCAAAAATGTGCACAAAAATATGAACCGCCTGATACAACCCCTTTCTTTAGCCTCTTATACACACTAGGATGTGGAGTCTGTTGGCTACAAATGCTGTTGAAATGGCATTCTTAAAAGTAAGATGGCTGATGTAAGTGGAAACAGTTGCTGTGGTTACTGCTATTGTTTTCGGCCATTACATAGGGTGTGCAAGATTCTCCTAATTCGCTTTTGGACAAATATGCAAAATATGGCGAAAATTACGGAAAATAACACATGATTATGCAAAATGAAAATCCATCTTTTTGCATTAGATTTTAGCACAAAATGCATCCTTGTGTCAATTTTTAACACAAGGATGCATTTTGTGCTAAGAAAAATAGTGCCAAAAAGCAAAAGCACCACGAAAACAGCAATCCGAGTTCTGTTGTTCCCATGCTCTGCGGTAAAATTTTACCATAAATGGTGCTTTCCTATGATAGCCAGGTAATCCTAAAACTGGGAAACCCCTTGGACCTGACTCCAGCCATTGGATACAGGCAGCAAACCACTGGATGCTGCCAACCCACTTAAAATTCAATCCCATAAAGCAAAGAGCTACGCCTTTGGATGGTTATAAAATCACGACCCTGCCAGTGCATGGCCCAAGGAGAGAGAACCACCCCAACCATCTAGAGAGAAGTAAAGGATCTTGGTATGATCATTGATTCCAACCCCTTATTCCTCACTCTTACCCTCAAGGTCCTGTACTGTCCACCCTTCGCAGGTAAAACTAATTCAAATCTCTCTGTATCTATCTGTGAGTCAGGACCAATTTTCCTACAATGCAAGCGCAGACTCTGCTGTTAAAGGAACATCGGGTTCAGAAGTGACTCTTGAACATGCCCCTGATATTTGGACAAAATATCAAGTTGTAAATATTGTGAGACAGAAATATAGAAAAAAAAATATTGTGATGCAAAAATATTGTGACGCAGATGTATCTTTGTCAAGAATATCGTTTTTTCAGGTAAGATGTCATAAATATCATTTTCAATAATATAGTTGTAAAGAACATTGTTTTTTAATTAATTTAATGTGTTTTATTTCATATATTAATTTTATGCGTTAGTATTGTTTGTATAATTATTTTAATTTTTTTTAAATATGGTTTGTAATTTTAAGTGATTTAGAATGTGTCAATTCATTGTTAATAGTAATTTATTGTGTCATAGCGGGTTGTTGGGTTTGTAGGGGGATAGGGTGGGAAGTTAATTCAGTAATAATTAATTATTACTTCATTAATAATTTTTTTAGTAAGTATGTTATTGATATTCATTATGTATAATATGTAATATTGATTTAATTTGCTTATATTATAGGTGCCGGGTAGCTACTTTTATAGGCGTATGGGAGGGAAGTTAATGAGGTAATATGGAATTAAATATTAATTTATGATTTATTATTAATTATTTAATTTATTATTAGCTAAGTAAATTGTGTAATAATAATTTATTTTAGATATATTTTAGATGCGGGCTGCTGGGTTTGCAGGGGTATAGGGTGGGAAGTTAATTAAGTAATAATTTATTAACAATTAATTAATAATTTATCATTGATAATTGTTTTGATTATTAATTATGTACATTATGTCATACTGATTTATTATCGTTATACTTTTGTTGCTGGTTGCTACGTTTGTAGGAGCATATAGTGGAAAGTTATTTAAATAATATTTAAAAAAAAATTATGAATGTATAATTAAATATTTAATTGATTAATAATTATGTAAATTGTGTAATATTTATGGGCCTTATTACGAGTTTGGCAGTCTTCAAGCAAGCCACCATGCCAGCACCCCGCCTGAAGACCTCCAAGTCCGCAGTCAGACCACCCGCCGGATTACAAGTGTATTCGCAGTCTGGCTGGTGTTGCTTTGGTGGTGCCACGGCGCTGCCTTTGTAAGGCTCATATTTGAGCCTTACAAAGGCAGCGCCGTGGGACTGCCAAAGCACGTTCCAGCACAGGAAGAAATGCACCATGTCATGCATTGCTTTCAGTGCTGGAAATGGGGGTGCAGACCGACAGGGGGGCACAACGTGGGTCCCCCTTCATGCACTCCTTGCACAGAGGTGTCAGGGAGCTCTGTATGGGCCCCTTGAGTTGCCTTACTTCCAGCCTTTCCATGGCAGGCTCACCGCCGTGGAAAGGGTTGCACTGAGGCATCTTTTAATATGCTTGCCGGTGCCGCAGCGGCACTGCCAGCATACTGCTACCTCAGACCGCTGCGCCACCACTGCGGGATCACGGATCCCCGGCGGTTGCAGCAGTCCAGTGGTGGTCCGACCACCGCAGTTGTAGTACTGTGGGTGGTCCTGCAGTGCGGGGGTTGTCACACTGCCACCACGACTACGGTGGTCCTATGTACCACCGCAGTTGTAACAAGGCCCCATATATTTTAGCTATATTTTATTTGTGGGCTGCTGGGTTTGTAGGGTTGTAGGGTGAGAAGTTAATTAAGTATTAATTATCAATTAACCACCAATTGTAATTAATTATGTAATTGTTTATCAATTATGTATATAGTAAATTTAACCCCTCCGAAGTCCAACGCTTTCCTTACTGTTGCACAGACTGGAATGGGAATATTAATTTTAACCTCTCCAAAGTCCAATGCTTTCCCTACTGTTGTACAGACTGGAATGGGAATAGTAAATTTAAGCCTCCCAAAGTCCAACACTTTCCCTACTGTTGCACAAACTGGAGTGGGAAAGGTAAATATTAGTCCAAGCTTTCCCTACTCTGGCACAGATTGGAGTGTAAATTGTAAATGTTACTCCTCAAAGTCCAAAGCTTTTCCTACTGTTGCAAAGACTGCAGTGGGAATAGTAAATTTAACCTGTTCGAAGTCCAACACTTTCCCTACTGTTGCTTAGACTGCAGTGAGAATATTAAAGTTAACCCCTCCAAAGTCCAACACTTTCCCTGCTGTTGCACAAACTGGAGTGAGAATAGAAAATCTTACCACTCCGAAGTCCAACACTTTCCCAACTGTTGCACAGACTATTCTATTCTGTTTTTGACACTTCTATAGTGCATGGCTACCCAATGGGCCTCCCAGCTCTCTAGGTCTTGTAAGGCTTTACAACACAGTTTATGTTATATAAACAGAAATGTCTTAAGCTGATTCTGGAGACTCAGTTCCTCCTTGTTCTTCCATATTACTACTGGTAGGGTGTTCCGCAGTTTAGAGACTAGATACAAATATGAACGTCTTCAATTTATGGATTTTTTTGATTTTGGGGACAGTAAGCAAACCTTGAGTCACAGAGCGCAATGATCTGCCGGGACAGTAGGGATGTATGAAATGTTGCAACAGTTGTGGTCCCTTCCTGCTCAGCGCCTTGACCTGTATCCTTTTATTTACTGGTAGCCAATGTAATGCTGCTAGTGAAGCAGAGACAGAGTGAAATTTTGGTAGTCCCAGAAGCACGTGAGCCAGTGCATTTTGATCCGTTTTTTAGTGAATTCCCATAGTCTAGGCATGACAAAATCAGACCTTGACTGCGTGTGGAAGAAGATAGCCACCCCAACGCTATTCTGAGGGTTCTCAACAGACCAAAAGAACAGGCAGGTAATTTCCTGGCCTGGGCTTCCATAGTATGGTTGTTATCTATTAGCACACTCAGACTTTTTACTGTTGATTTGGGGGATGGTTGTTCCCCAAAGGATTTATGCCTGCCAATTTCCTTCTAGATGGGAGGACTGTTGCCAATGACAAGAACCTCAGGTTTGTCGCCTTTCAGTTTTAGGCTATTGACAGAATTTGAATCCAAGATGTGCTTCAAGCATGAGTTAAGTTGACATGAAATGGCTGCTGTGTCAAGCGTAAGTGAGATGATGATTTGCGTGTCATCTTCATATGACAGCATGGAGAACTCATGTGAGGATATAATCTCTCTGAGAGAGGGAGGACATAAAGAGTGAAAAGCGTGGGGCTTAAGGATGAGCCCTGTGGTATCCCCTGTTTTAAAGGGTGGGATGCGAAGAAGTAAGGTCCTTTGCACACTTGGAAGCCTCTATTCTCCAAAATGGAGGCAAACCGTTTTAAGACTTACCCAACAATTCCAACCTCTTCCAGGTCTGAATTAAGATTGATGGGAGACCATGTCGAAAGCTGTACTTAAGTCAAGCAGTATAAGTGCCACTTAGTTACAGCGGTCAAGGGTCTTTTTCAGTTCTTCGGTGACCACCAGTAGTGCTGTTTCCATGCTACTACCCAGTCCGAAACCCGTTTGGGTGGGATGTAAAATTCCATGAGACTCCAGGAATGAAGAAATGTGCTTTTTGACAAATGTCTCCGGAAGTTTACTAACTCCTGCAAGTAGGGAGATAGGCATATGGTTTCCCACCAAAGTTGGACCCAGAAATGTTTTTATTTTAACAAAGGCCTAACAATCACATGCTTTCAGGTGTCTGGGATGCAACTGCTCTCCAGTGAGTTTTTAAGAATATTCATTAGTACTGGGAAGATTGCATTTTGACCTTTTGACAGAATGTCTAGAGGGGCCGGAAAAGCAGGGAGCTGGCCTTTACTGTTATTATAAGTTATTTGCTTCTTCAGTGGAGACCAACGGGAGGGAGGATAGCTTTGCTTTTGTCACCTAAATGTGCGGGGGGCTTGTCGACTATCCTGTTGGATCCCGGAATCCCTGTCAATGCAGAACAATTAATGTTGGCCTTTGCCATAAAATAGCCTGCTAGAATATTACACCGGGATTCCAAGTGTGGTGGAATCGAGGATAAACTAGTTAATTGAAAAAATAATTAACTATCTTATAAATCTCCGTAGATAAATTAGGGCAATTTTCAATACTAGCTTTAAGGTAGATAATTAGTGCTGCTCCTTTAGCCTACTGATATTTCTTTGTTGCTTTTTTATAGTTAAGTTTGCTAAGTGCATCATAGCTTTTCCTCCACTACCTTTCCATTCTTTTTTAAAACTTACTAGCTCTTCAGAGAACCTGGAAGCACGACCTTGCCATCTCGAACATTTGTGCCATCTCATAGAAATAAGCTTGACCAGTGAGTCCTTTAAACAATGGTTGAAGCTGCTGTTCATTTCCAATATCTCTACATTGATATCTGAAATAGAGTTCAACATTGTGGTTTCCCAGCAGGCTTACTTTCAAGATGACCAGCTACGACTACATCTGGAATGATGAATGAGGGGGATATTCTTTCCTACTTTTGGGAGGTAAAAAGGGACAATATGGTGGTTAGACTGGAAGACAGGGAGAGGAACATCTACTCTCATATTTAGAATGGTGGTAAAAACGGGATCGAAAAGATGACCTTTTTATGAGTGGGAGGTATTACTATTTGAGTGAGTTGAGGCAGTGAGATCATGAAGTAGATTCTTCACACGTTCACAATTTTTGTCATCCAAAAATATGTATAAATCACCCAGCAGAGAAAAACTAGCTTTCTGTAGGCTATGTTCTCCCACAATATCCGGTATAGTCTGGATGAATTGAATGAATGGTCCGGAGGCACAATAGGCCAGAAGGTGAACATTGGGGATAGTTCTTTAACAAGTGAAAGACTCTTGCATCCCGAGATGTTAATGGGGGAAAAGTTCACTTTCAATTGATCTTTGAAAATGATTGCGACTCTGCCCCCTAATTTGTGTGGCCGATCGTATCTGGCTATAATTTAGCCCTGAGGGAGGGTAACCACTACATCTGGCACTGAGTCCTCTTTTAACCAGGTTTCATTGAGAAATAGTGCCTCCAGTTGTTTTTCCTCAATGAAGGCATAGAGATACAATTTATGTTTGGAGAGGGATCTACAATTCAACAAATACATGTGCCAGTTACAATTATTAGTATCAGGGCGATCAACAAAGCCTACTCGTATTGGTAACTCTGTATTTCCAATACTTTTCTGACATGAGCTGCAGACTAAGAGGTGTTCCGTAGGGTCAATGCTATGATAGCAGTTCTTACCTTTTGGCCGATTTAGCTGGATAAGCTCCTCTGAGGAAAAAGAGACCCTCATTTTCTGCAAGTGGGCAGGGGTTCTGGCCCCTGGTCAAATGTGGACGGGCATGGACGGGCACTGACGGGCATGCATTTGGCATGCCTTTGGTGTGCCCACTGCCAACATCCATTACGTGTCCACGTCCCGGAGCTCCTTAACAGCTGAACAACTACAGCGCTAGCAAAAATGACATCTCTAGTTGTCCCACCTTAAATGTGATGACACCCCCACAGAACTGTATTTTGCAGAACTGACAAATTTTACCCAATTTATCAGCGATGAACAGCAGCAGTGACAGATTAAAACAGGGTTAAAACCATGTAAAAGTGTAAGTGCAGGCCTGAAAGATGGTGCATCCGTGCCCTGGCGCTCTTTAAGTAGCGAGGCAGGCTTGAACAACTAGAGTGCTAGCAAAAATGGCATCTCTACTTGTCCGAATTATGGCTTCTGGCTCTGAACATGGCCAGCAAGCTATGTCCCACCTTAAATGCAGCAACCCACCTACAGAACCATATTTTTCAGTATTGGCAAATTCAACACAATTTATCAGCGATTAGCAGCAGCAGTTACAGGTTAAAACAGTGTTAAAACAATGTAAAAGTGTAAGTGCGGGCCTGAAAGACAACCTGTCTACCGGAATAGTGAATATTACCCCTACGAAGTGTAACACTTTCCCTATTGTTGCACAGACTGGAGTGGGAATAGTAAATTTAACCCCTCCGAAGTCTACAACCTGATGATGTGGAGGAAAGCAGGTGCAGCAGGACAGTCCACCTCTAGAGCACCCTTGGGAGAACCATCATCAGCTGAAGTCATTGCAATACCAGCTGTCTGTGAACATTTGAGTAAGATGGTTATTGTGCGAAATGCCAAATGCTTGCCACTATAAAAAAGCCTTCTGTAGTGCATTTTCCCTTTTTTACTATTCTCATGTTCTATACTCATATACCATGAATAGTGTATTGTTGAAAAATCATCATTCAATAGTGGGGAAAATGCAATCATAAAGATTGTAGAAAAAAACTGCACACTATGTATATGTACGTAGGTGTTTGCATGTGTAAATAGGTGTGTGACTGACTGTATGGGATTTTGATTGAGTGTGTGAGCGCATGTGTGGGTGTGTCAGTAGCTGTGTGAATGACTGTAGGTGTGCGAGTTCATGTATGAGTACATGCATGGGTGTTTTTGTGACCCATAAGTTAAATTAGTAATATACATTTTTATTTATATTTTACAAATACATTTTATTAACACGTTACAATACAGTTTAAGACAAACAATTAACAAATAAACATAACATAACTTAATGAACTATTTACAAATACAGAAACATACCCAAACCTGAACTTCTGATTAGGCACACTAGGACCCCATTGATGTACGTGCAGTGCTGCTCTCTATTTACTTTACCTTCCCAAATTTGATAAATTTGATGGTATGCCAATGTGGGACCAATGAGTCCTGGTATCATCGTCATGGTGAGCTCAAGTGCTTGTTGCAAAATTTAGGAACACCAACTTAGTTTCTAACCCTCAGTTGTGCAGAATATCCATGAGATAACTTACATGACTTTTCAAGAACAGCAAACTTTAACATCAAAGGCATCACATTCAAGACACCAGGAGAACTTAAAGATAGAGTTTTGTATTTGGCAAGTTTGTGCAGTGTAACTTCTGCGGCAAGCAATTGTCAAGAGAGACTGGTAAATAGTATTCTTCTGGGACAAGTTCCATGTGAAAGCATGTTAAAACCATCCATGAAAGGATATACAATCACTTCATGCAGAAGAATGCAGTTGAAGGAGAAGCAGCAGACTCACCATCCGTAGTAGTCTTGGGGGAACCTTCAAATGTTTAACAAATATAAGTACCATCTTATTGCAATACGTTATCTGAGATGGTAACATTATACAATTTAAACCAACCAATAAGCAAATAAACATAAAACTTATTTAACTATTTACAATACACTTTTGTGCACAAGTACCTCAGATAGATGCAGGTATGTCTTTAGACCAGCGAAGACAACCTGACCCTGTACTGCATGAGCAGAAAGAGATGTCACCTCCAAAAAAGGAGAGTAATGTTTAGAAACATTTCAGAATTCCTTTGGGAGAGAAAAAGGTTAGAGCCAAGTTTGTCCAGTTCAATGTCTGCAGCAAGCTATTGTCAAGACAGACTGGGAAGAAGTATTCCCATGAGACAAGTTGCAAGTGGAAGTACATCAAAACTATCCAAAAATGCATGTACCATCACATAATGTGGGAGAAGGAAGGTTCAGCAGAAGAACAATCATTATCTGCTACAGCCTTAGAGAAATTATTGTCACTGGCTGTCATAACTGTTTCAGCTGTCTCTGAAAAGTTCCAGATGCCCGTGACTCTAAAGATGTCATCTGTGGCAGCATATCTAGATACAATGAAGAATCATTGTTGTTAATTATTTTTTTGCTCCCCGTTGAATCTTCATGTTTTTCACAGACTGAAGCTAGTTACTTCTTCCCAGTTGCCTTCCATTACCTCTTTTAATACCTTGTTTATTTTCCTCCTAAAAAAATATAAAACTGTTAATGCTGCAGGACCACTACTAGCATTTAATTTACAGGCCCTTGGCACACATAGTGCACTCTACTAGAGACTTACTGATAAATGTAATAACCTAATTATGGTTAAGTCAATTAAACCATGTTTAGGGGAGAAGCACATATACTTTACTACTATCTAGCAGTAGTAAACTGCACACATTCTTGAGGCAAACTGGGTGTCTCAGTATGTGAGTGGGTGTCTTAGTGACTGTATGGATGTTTAAATGGGTATGTAAGTGACTGTATTGATTGTTAACTGACTGTCTTGGTAGGTGTTTGGGTGGGTAAGTGTGTGTGCAAGTGGCTCTATTAGTAGTGGATACATAAGTACTGTGTGGGTACGTGAGTGGATGTGTAAGTGATTCTGTCACTGAGTAGATGTGACAGTGACTGTATGATTTTATAAATAGATATGTTTGTGACTGAATAGATAGGTGACTGGCTGTATAACTGGATGTTTGGGTCTGTAAGTGTGTGTGTAAGTGACTGAAACCTAAAAGTACATGTCTTACATTTTAACTACAGAGCACCCTGCCCATTGGGCTAACTAGGGCGTACCTTAGGGGTGACTTATATGTAGAAAAATTAGAGTTTAAACATTGACAAGGGGTATTAAATGCCAATTCGGCCTAGCATTAAAGCTGCACACACAGGCTTTGCAGTAGCAGTCCTGAGACATGTTTAAAGGGGATTTGAGTACATATCTATGTGACTCTATCAGATCCTGTATGGGTGTCTCACTGAATGTGTAAGTAAGTAAGTCGCTATATGACTGGCTCTCTTAGTAACTCTATGGGTCTATAAATGTGTATGTAAGTGAATGTGTGGATTGCTTACTGGCTGTCTTAGTGAGTGTTGGGGTATGTAACTGTGTGCAACTGGCTCTGTTACTGCTGGATACATAAGTGCTAGCTGGATGTGTGAGTGAATGTAAAAGTGCCTCTGTCTCTGTCTGACTGTTTGTGTTAGTGGTTCTATGCTTTTCTACACAGGTATGTGAGTCACAGTATGGGTCGGGGACTGGATGTATAACTGGGTGTATGGGTCTGTAAGTGTGAATGTAATTCACTGAAACTTCAAAGTACACGTCTTACCTTTAAGCACATAGCACCTTGCCCTATGGGCTACCTATTGCCTACCTTAGGGGTGACTTATATGTCGAAAAAGGGGAGTTTAAAGCTTGGCAAGGGGTTTTAAATGCCAAGTTACCCTGGTAGTAAACTTGCACACACATGTTCTACAGTAGCAGGTATGAGACTTGTTTAAAGGGCTACTCTTCTGGATGGGTGACTTGGTTGTGTCAGTACTTGAGTACATTTATGAGTGAGGGTACCAGTCCCTCTATGGGTGTTTCAACGGATGTGCAAGCAACTATGCCACTATATGACTGATTCTCCTAGTAAGTCTATGGGCCTGTAAATGTGTAGGTAAGTGGCTGTATGATTGTTTACTGGCTGTCTTAGTGAGTGTTGGGGTATGTACCTCCATGTGCAACCAGCTTAGTTACTGCTGGATGCATAAGTGCTCTATGAATGTGTGAGTGAATGTGTACGTGCCTCTGTCTCTATCTGACTCAGTGTGTTAGTGGCTCTATGCTTTTCTACATAGGTATGTGTGTCACAGTATGGGTGGGAGACTAGATGTATAATTGGGCGCATGGGTCTGTAATTGTTCATGTAACTCACTGAAACTTCAAAGAACATGTCTTACCATTTAAGCACACATCATCCTGCCCTATGGGCTACCTTTGGCCTACCTTAAGGGTGACATACATGTAGTGAAAGGGCAATGTAAGGCGTGGCAAAGGGTTTTAAATGCCATGTCAACATGGCAGCAAAACTGCACACACAGGCTCTCCAGTAGCAGACCCGAGTCATGTTTAAATGGCTACTTGTCTGGATGGGTGACTGGGAGTGTCAGTACTTCAGTACATATCTAAATAGGTGTATCAGTCACTCTGTGAGTTTGTCACTGGATATGTAAGTAACTATGGCAGCATATGACTGGCTCTCTTAGTAACTCTATGGGTCTGTAAATGTGTATGTAAGTGGCTGTATCGATTGCTTACTGGCTGTATTAGTGAGCATCAGGTATGTAACTGTGTGTGCAACTAACTTAGTTACAACTGGATACATAAGTACTGTGTGGGTGTTTGAATGTATATGTCAGTACCTCTGTCGCTTTCTCACTCATTGTGTGAGTGGCTGTATGGTTTTGTAAATAGGTATGTGAGTAGCTGTATAGGTGGGTGACTGGGTATATAACTGAGTGTATAGGTGTGTAAGTGCATGTGAAACTGAGTGCTGGGTACATGAGTGCCTATACAAGTGTGTGGGTGGATATGTCAGTGCCTGTATGAGTATGTAAATAATTAGATAAATATATGTATAAGTGAGTAAAGGGGTGTGTGAGTGGTTTTATGAGTGTCTGACTAAGTGTGGCAGTTACTCTCTAGCTAAATGAATGGTGGGTACATGAGTGTTTTTATGAGACTGTAACTGGGTGTGTAAGTCCCTGCCTGACAGTGTGAGTGCGTAAAAATTACATACTATTAAATTACATACTATAAGCAAACACCCACATCTAATTTCGAACACATTCATTCATAATGGCTTAGTAAAAATTACTTTATTTTCAGTATAACAATTCCTCTTTCTCCTTTCCTGATCACTCTATTTTTGTTAATATTCTTATCTAAGCTACCTTCTATTTTACCTTGAGGTATAGTGTTACATTTTTTTCATCTTATATACACTCACAATTTTTTATATAAATATCTTTTTATACTTCAACCTAATTAACATACCTGTAAAAGCTCTTTGCTGTTCTCCAACTTTAATTTCTCTTTCTGTTGACATCTGTTTTCATTGGAAATCTCAAGTCAGAACTATGGCAATCTTCCTCCACTCTCAGTACAAAAGCAGCTAAAATGGCTACCCTTCACCATGTGCTCTTACATATACTACTGTAGTTAACAAATCACAGGCTTCCTTTCATCTTTTATTTTTACCATTTCTAAATGGTCAGTATTTTTTTAACCCTTTGCATGTTTCCTGGAAAGAAGCCCAATTTGGTTGGGTTTTTTCTGCATTTCCGCTGATCCACCGTGATGCTCAGCGCAGTCCCCCGTGTAACTTCGCGGTGGACCTGAGGATCCACACGGAAGCCCATAGAAGCATTTAACAATCTACTATTAATAGTTTGCATTTATGCTTTACTTTGAACAAACTACTCAATTAAAAGCCAAACACTCCTCTTTTTGAATTTCACAGTGCAGTCATTTTTTGTTCCCCTCCCTCATATTCTTCTAGCTCTGTGTCCATGGTGATCATGTCAGCAGCACTCTATACCCACTACTAGGTCAAAAGTACAACTTACTTTCTGTAAGCAGCATACCAGCTTCAAATTAAACTGTAGCAGGTGTGGTTGGCTGGTTGCAATTTCAAACATATCCCTAACAAAAATCTTTTTCTCAAAACCAATCACAGATGTAGTTACTTTTTCCTCCAAACCACTACCTAATTCTAGTTTCATGCACATCTCCACCATCCAATCAAATGTGTTCTTTTATATTCTACTTGCTGTCCTCCATTTTAGCTCCCTTTTATCTTCAACACTGCCTCATTCTACTGCAGCCTTCTCCTAGGTGCTCCTCCTCTTTCCCTGCAAAATGGTCAAAGTGCAGATTATGGGTCATAGTTTAGTGCTTTGAGCATCGCAGATCCTAAACCAAAAGCACACATTCAACACATAATAGCAACAGGTTTTCCTCGACCAAAACCATTTAAAGCAACAACACATTTAATGCAGTAGGTGTATAACTGGATACATGGGTATATAAGAGAGTGTGAGAGTGCCTGTATACATCTGTGAGTAGGTGTGTCAATGGTTTTGATGTAGCATGAGTGGGTGTATAAGAGGCTGTATGGGTCTCTAACTGGGTGTGTGAGTGGCGGTATGGATCGCTTAGGGATTTTGTGAGTGTGTGATTGGGTGAGTGAGTAGGTGTTTAACTGGCTGTGTGAGTAGGTGTGTGAGTAGGTGTGTCACAGACTAGATAGGTATGTGAGTGTGTGTGTGAGTGTGTGACTGGGTATGTCAATGGCTGTGTAAATGGTGATATGGGTATATGAGCCGCTGTGTGAGTGGTTGTATGAGTGTGTGAGTGGGTGTGTAGTTGTATGGGTGTGAGTGGCTGTATCAGTGGGGGTATGCTTGTTGGAGTGAGTTTGTGAGTAGCTCTGTTGGGTATACGAGTGTGTGTGACTGGTTGTATGGGTGTGGTAATAGGTGTATGAGGAACTTGTAGATGTGTGGGTGAGTGTGTAAGTAGCTCTGGGAATGTGTATGTATGTGTGTGAGTGCTTCTCTCAGTGTGCCAGTGGCTGTGTGAGTACCTATGTGGGTGTGTGTTTATTGTTTGGGTATGTGAGTTGGTGTATGAGTGTCTGTGTGGGTCTGTTAGAGGGTGCATGAGCGTCTGTGTGGATATGTGAGTAGATGGTAATTGGGTCTGTGAGTGGGTGTGTGAGTGTCTGTGTACCTCTGCTAGTGGGTGTGTGAGTGTCTGTGTGGGTCTGTGAGTGGGTGTGTAAGTGTCTGTGTGGGTCTGTGAGTGGGTGTGTGAATGAGTGTGTGGGACTATAAGTGGGTATAAGAGTGGGACTGTGAGTGTGAGTGTCTATGAGGGTCTGAGTGGGTATATGAGTGAGTCTCTGAGTGGGTGTGTGATTGCCTGAGTGGGTCTGTGAGTGGGTATGTGTGTGAGTGTTTGACTTGGTCTTTGAGTAGGTGTCTCAGTGTCTGCATGGGTCTGTGAGTGGGTGTCCCAGTGTCTGTGTGACTGTGAGTAGGTGTGCAAGTGTCTATGTGGGTCTGTGAGTTGGTGTGTGAGTGGGTTTGTGGGTCTATGAGTGAGTATGTGAGTGCCTACATGGGTATGTGAGTGGTTCTGTTAGTGCCTGCATGGGTCTTTGAATGGGTGTGTCAATGCTTGTTTAGGTCTGTGAGTGGGTGTGTGACGGTCTGTGTGGGTCTCTAAGTGGGTGTGTGAGCATCTCAGCGGATCTGTGAGTGGGTGTTTGAGTGTCTGTATGAGTCTGTGAGTGGGTGTGTGAGTGTCTGTGTGGGTCTGTGACTAGGTGTGTGAGTGTCTGTGTGGATCTGTGAGTGGGTGTGTGTCTGGGAGGGTCTGTGAGTGGGTGTGTGAGTGCCTACATGGGTATGAGAGTGGGTTTGTGAGTTCATGCATGGGTCTGTGAGTGGTTGTGTGAGTGCCTATGTGGGCCTGAGTATCTGCATGGCTCTGTGAGTGGGTGTGTGAATGCCTGCATAGGTCTGTAAATAGGTGTGAGAGTTCCTGCAGGGGGGTTGTCTGAGTATGTCTGAAATTGTTTTTTCTTTCAAAGTGGGTCAAGATTCGTGGATCAGTTGAGGATTTAGGTGCGGATCCGGAGATTCTGTAGATTCCCGAAGTGAAATAAAACCTGATATATCTCAATTTTGTACCCAGTATAGGTCCCTTCAACATTCCTCTAACATGCCCATGGGGTCAGGGTACCTCTAGCCTGACCTCTTTAATCATTTTCCAGGAATATTTTAGGTCCCCAGGACCGCCCTCGATATTTAAAATGGCGGCCGCAACCTCCCCATCAGGTTGTGGTCATCCAATCACGTCTTCGCTGGTGACACGTGACTCCGCAGATCTACCGTGGTGTGTATATAAATATAAATATTCACAAAAAAACAAAGGTTACAGTGTGTTATAGTTAGGAAATACCATTAAAAAACATAAGAAATTAACTAAAAATCCAAGGGTTACAGGGCCATTATAGTTAGAAAATAGAATTTAAAAAAACTTAGAAAGTCACTAAAAAACCAAACGTTACAAGGACATTACAGTTAGGCTCAGATTTCACTCATAAAATACCATAGGATTCAGCAGTTATAGTTACCTTAGCTAACTATAACTTACACCCCAACAAAGCACTGCTTATAACCTCACATATTACATCACTCATGACATGGTCAGTGTCATCACTGATGACATCTCATATGACATCACTGATGACATCGCTGAAGTGTTACATTTTTTTGTATTTTACTTTAGAATGACACTCGTTTCCCCAGCTTTGAAATTTTTGTTAAACCTTTATTTTCCAGTTGCCATTTTAATTGAAAAAATACCCAAAAAATAAAAAATGTTAAAAAACTCCCCCAAAAACAGGTTCAGAAAAGTCAGATAAAACAAAGGTTATCATTAGAACCACCTTTCTTGGCTTAAAAAGAAAACCTCTATGTGTCTGTATGTATAAGACAGAGTTTGAGTGACTGAGTTTCTGTGTTAGTGTGTAAATGGGTGAATGAGTCATTATGTGGATGTGTGAGTGGTTGAGTGAGTGGCTGTATTGGTGAGTGAGTGGCTGTGTCAGTGACTGTATAGGCGACCGAGTGTGCGTGTGTCAGTAAATGTATGGGTGACTGACTGGCTGTGTTAGTAGCTGTATAGATGAGTGAGTGGCTGTAAAAGTGAATGTATGGGTGAGTGAGTGGGTGTGTAAGTAGCTTTGGAGGTGAGTAATTGGGCATGCCAGTGGTTGCATGCAAGAGTGATTGGGTGTGTTGGTGATTGTATTGGTGAGTGAGTGGGTCTATGAGTAGTTGTATGGATGAATGAGTGCTTGTATCAGTGACTGTATAGGCGAGTGAGTACATGTCTGAGTATCTGTATGAGTAAATGAGAGGATATGTGGGTATCTGCATAGGTGATTGAGTACATGTGGTAATAGCTGTATTGGTAAGTGAATTAGTGTGTTACTGACTGTATGGGTGAGTGAGTGGGAGTAGGACCCTTCCTGTACAAAACCTATGCTAAACTCAGGCACACACCCTAGCACTATGGCACTAAGGTGTGTGCCTGGCACACGGCAGCTGAAGTCAGCGCAAGTGCTAGTGAGAGGGGAGGAGAGTGCCATATCTCTGTGAATATGGCACTCTCCTGCTCTCACCCTGTCATGCAAAGAGACTGCGCTGCATTCTGTAACAGTTTTCAGAATCTGGGCCTACATATCTTACCTTTTAAGCACATAGCACCTTCTCCTATGGCCTACCTATGGTCTACCTTAGGACGGACTTATATGTAGAAAAAGGGGAGCTTAAGGCTTGGTAAGGGGTTTTAAATGGCAAGTCGGCCTGGCAGGAAAACTGCACATGCAGGCTCTGCAGTGGCAGACCCAAGACATGTTTAAGGGCTACTTGTCTGGATGGGTGACTTGATTATGTCACTACTTGAGTACACATCTGAGTGAGTGTATCAGTCTCTCTTGAGTGTGTCACTGGATGTGTAAGTAAATATGTCACTGTGTGACTAGCTTTTGTAGTAACTCTATGGGTCTCTAAATGTGTATGTAAGTGGCTGTATGGATTGTTTACTAGCTGTGTTAGCGAGTATTAAGGTATGTAACTGTGTATATGACTGGCTCTGTTACTGTTGGATAAATAAGTGTTGTGTGGGTTTGTGTGTGAATGTGTAAGTGCCTCTGTCACTGTCTGACTGGGTATGTGCGTGGCTCTGTGCTTTTGTAAACAGGTATGTTAGTCACAGTATGGGTTAGAGACTGGATGTATAACTGGGCCTGAGTGAGTGGCTGTATAGGTGAGTGAGCGGGCATGTGAGTGCTTGTATGGATGTGTGAGTGGGTATGTCAGTGAGAGTATGGGTGAGTGACTGTGTGTGTCCGTAGCTGTATGGGTAAGTGACTGGGTGTGTTAGTAACTGTCTGGGTAAGTGACTGGGTGTTTGAGTGTCTGTATGGATCTGTGAGTGGGTGTGTCAGTGACTATGGGTGAGTCAGTGTGTGTGTAAGTGGCTGTATTGATCTCTGAGTGAGTGTGTCAGTGAGCGTATGGGTGAGTGAGTGCATATGTCAGTAGCTGTATGGATTAGTGAGTGGGTGTAGCAGTGACAGTATAGGTAAGTGAGTGGGTGTGTCAGTGACTGTATGGGGGAGTGAGTGGCTGTTCATTACTCCAATCGATGGTACCATTCGTCAGTATACAAAGGGAAAAACATAAATATAAGTTAGAAAAATATTTTAGAAAATTACACAATAAACGTTGAATTTTTGCAATAATGCATAAGTTCATATTATAAACAAAACAGTAGACATGTCTTATGCTATAACAGTATCTTGTATTGTATTACACCATTTAATTTTCCCTTTTTTACTGTTCTCAGCTTTCATATGTGTACACCATAAACAATGTACTGTATAACGATTCATCCTTGAACAGTGGGGAAAAACAATCATGTAGATTGTAGGGAAAAAATACAGAATTGCACAGTATAACAGTATAAATAAGTGACACTATGCATTGCACTCACTATAATTGTTTAATCAATTGCTTTACCTATAGGTACTGAACTAATCTAAAGAAACATATCTTAAAAATAAATCTTTTATTATTAGAAGTGGTACAATACTAGTAATAGGTATAAAGGACACTTGAATTATGAAGACCCTTATGAAGATATCACCCCTTGTTGCCTGAATGATGTCATAAACACTGACATTCCACGTAGAACAAATACACTATACCACTTTTTTAACAGTAATCCCCCTCTAAACTTTGGTTGAAAAAACAAAAGATAAGAATTTGGGAGCTTAAAATGTAGTTTTTGTTTGATTTTAAGGTTGCTGTCATTACATTACATCCATCCAGCACTACTTTTTAAATAGACAGTATAGTGTCCAGATGTTACACTAAGTCCTTCATGAATGATGATAACCATAAGTTCTTCCAGAAATTGATATTTGTCCAGCTTTAAAGTTTGTAACTTCTGTTTCCAATTTACTTCCATCTGCTCTGCATCGTTTTATCATTAATATAAGGTTTTTTCCACTTCTTAGTATATGTAATGTTGACATTACATCTGATCGACAATTTGGGCAGGTGTTATTTTGATTAGCTTTTTTGATCAATTTGTGAAAAGACACAGTTTTGGAATCTGGTAAGGTTAAGTAAAGAAATTGATCTGAATCTATTTGAGTACTTCACATGAAAGAGCAATCTTCACACTCATGGTTCTATGAGCAACTCAGTCCAAATAAGTCATCAATACGTATTTCTTCTTCTTCTAAAACTGCAAGGATGACCATTATAATCTCCTGTGTATCTTGTTGAGTGTTCTGAGTAAATTGTACTGATCCACTCCATGTATCTACTAGATCTCTAATGCCTTAAGCACAATATATTACAGTCCTATCACTATGTCAACGTTGCAGCAAACCACACAATGCAGAGCATAATCTCTTCTGTGGTTTCTGTTCAATTGCCTTTGCAAGATTTTGTAACTGAAAGAGTACATTGAAAACAACATTTGCATAGCAGTTGACACCAGAAGGGTTTGACAACTGGTAACCTAGAATATCTCCGTTATTCTCCACTTTTTTTTCTTCTCAGAGTCCTTGTTCTCCTTCTTTTCAGCAATATCCGTACAATCTTTTGTGAGCTTTCACTTTGGACAGATTATCCATTTTTCATAAATAGGGTACTGTCCTAAATGAGGAGCATATACACTTCTTAACTAAGTGTACTCTTTGACACAACTTGCATCAGCACTTACTTTGCTGCCATCAAGTTCAACCAAAAAAAACGGACAATGTTCTAACTCAAGATAACGCTACATATTACATACCTTCTTTAAACACAGTACTTCCAATATTAATAAAAGCTGCATCTACACTTCAACATTGAGATTGATGGATAGTGACAGCATATGCTAGAGAATCTGGAAACTGCTACCACCGCACATACAAGTCTGTTACAAGCAAAAAACATACACTACGCCTACCAATCTGCTTTTTGACATCAATCTGATCACATTTTATTCCCAAGTATTCAACCTCGTTCCTATTTGGAAAGTTAATGAAATCAATCACTTTACCCATAGCACGATTTACTAATCCTTCCTCAACATTTAAATTTGTACGCAAAATTACTCTACAATTCTTGCAAACACTTAAACATTTCTCCAATCCTGCAGTTCTGGATACAGACTTTTCCAATGAATCCAGTTTCGCTTGAGGTTTTCCATTTAAGAGTGCTGTCACACCATGTTGTTCCTTTTTGTCTAATGCTGAAACGTTAGAAATGTCTTCTTTCTCCAATTTTAGTAATTATTAGTTAAAACAGGAGCAGTCTTGAACTATAGATATTAGGCAGACAATCAATTTTTCTTCTGGAGTAAAACTAAACATTAGCTCTGCTGCTGTCTTGGTTGTAGGAAACAGCTTCTTAACAAGTTGACTTTCTAATTGACGTTTTCCCTCTTTGGTGAGAACTTCTACTCTACTGTCCTTGAGAATATTTTCTTATTCCATGTCAGATGCTTGTTGCATATTCCTAAGCAGTTCCTTGCATTGGAAGTGTAGCCAAATGTTTATGTTTCCAATACTTCCCAAGGAATTCCGAGTTTCCTCATCGAGAAGTGTCTTGAACACAGGCTGCCCTTTGACGGGGATAAGTTGTTGTTGGTCGCCGAACAAAATTAACTGTTTGCCTCCAAACAGCACATCATACTCTGCTTTTAAAATATGTTGCATTCTCAAGTGTACAAAGGCAAGCATTAAGTTTGAGACCATGCTCACCTCGTCGATGATTAAAAGTTTGAATTTCTTTATTACTCTTGAGAATTCATGACAAGCTTGACCTGATAACGTTTGGTACTCCAGTTTGTTGTCATTCTCTACAGGTAGCATAAGTAGTCAATGCAAAGTAATTATTTTAATGTTGTATGCAGCTAATCCTGTTGGTGCTGTTACTACACACAACAGATTTTAGTCTGTAGTCCTCTGTAGGTAAGCGGTGAGAACTTCAATTAAAAAGCTTTTCCCAGTGCCAACTTGACCACTGACGTATAATAGTATTGGCTTAAATGATGAGCATTTACATTCATTCTTCTCGTGGAAGAATCTATGCTCTATTTTCTCTTTTACCTCCATAAATATTTCTTTCTGCTTGTTGTTCAGTTGTCCAACTAAGTGCTCTAAAACAGCACTTTCTTGTCTTGGTTGTTGCATTGCAGTCTTTACCTCATTCATGGCTAAGCAGCTTCATTTTTAATAATTGGATGCCCAAGAGGATATTGACTTAGAGGTCCTGAACTTTGGCTGCTTTATGAACTGTCCTTACCTATCTCAGCAGCAATTGTTTCCTCCTGTTCAATCTCATCATTTAACATTTTCATGTACTTGGGAAAGACAGAACACTGAATGCTGTCTTTCACACTGTTGAAAGAATCTTCATAGAAGTCAAAGTGTCCAAGTTACTCCAACTCAGAACACCAAGGCTTCAACAGTTGCGGAGGTGCCAAATAGAAAAACTCTCTTTTACCAGGAGGTTAGCAACTACTACGTATTCTGTGGTTTATTAAATTTCCTTTTGTATCTCAAACCAAACAACTGCCGCAACCAACTATTGCATATTTCCCTTCATCTACATTTTCTGTTACATTGCTTCTATATTGTCGTGTGGTTTGTGGACTCATGGTCTGCATTGCTAAGTTAGCTTAGGCCTGGCTGCCATGATGCCTCTTTGCGCACGTTACTTTGTGCCTTTGTTTTTCCAGCCTCTGCTATTTTGGAACTGTCTGCCTTTTACCTTTTTTCCTATTCCCTTTGGGTTTCGTCTGCACATCATGTACAAGGTCGAAAAACAATGTCCCTTGTTCTTGCTGATCTGGTCAGCCCCTCGCACTTAGACATAACACTGAATGCAGCTGCACTGGAGAAATTTGTGTGCTTTTAATATTGTGTTTTCACTGTTAGAGGCACTTGGAGAAAAACCTTTCCAGAGAGAAGAGCTGTGCTTGTCTGATGATGTAAAACTTGCATCTAGATATTGAGGTAAGAGGGTTCGCCTGACAATGCCCAGAGGTCTTCTATTTTTATAATAAACTAGCTACTAGCACGGGGAGGGTGGTATGGTCATTTAGCCATATATCCACTGCTTTATGAAATGCTTTCCCCGTTTATATTCTATGGAATTGTAACTATGCTTATTGTTTTATTCTTATGCATTATGCTGATAGTACTGGCACGTGTACTGCCTCTCAGAGCACGGTAGTTGAAATAAACATTTTAAACTATACAGTGACTCTTATTACGCACGTTGTGGACATGTATGAGTGAGTTATGAAAGGGTGTTCTTGCTCCTGCGAGTCCTGAGAGAGAGAGACCGTGTTCTGGGTTGTCTAATCATTGGTAGCATTGTTGCTAATGAGATGCTACTGCTAGTCGGGTTGGGATTGTGGGTACTAAGGTGTATTGTTGGCTCACCACTATACTCCGAGGTCCTATTATCCTGTGCATAGCTCTGTGTATGTGCAGAATCCCTACAACATGGCGCAACCAACGAGTGGGCTGCTTATCTGCGAGACACTTGAGTAATTCTTGTGCTTGTCCACAACCCCCTTCACAGACGCCTCCGGAGGCGTATGTGAGGGCGATACCTCCTATACTGACGTTTTTATAGGTTTTTTCAAGCTTGAAGTTGTTAAAAGGTGTTTAAACAAACCCTATATTGTGCTGCCTCATACTTGGTTGTCGAAACTTGTTCGCCTTAAATGGCTGTCCAAATTGCGGCACATAGCCGCGCAGCGCTCTGAGCTCACTTGACAGTGTATGGAGTGCCTGACGCGGGTGTCGATCTGATCTTTGTGGTACAAGCAGATCCAGCTTACCACTTTGAGGTTTTTTACTCATGGATCACCTTTCCGGCGGTGGATGGGACTGATAATATGTTCCATGAATATACAGCCACCGCTGTTCCTAATCACTATAGACCATATAGGACTATTGAAGTACCGCTCACGGCATGGCAACACCATGTTTGGTTTGATGGCGCCCTCCCCCAACCGGTTACCACGGTTCGTTTAGGCCCCTTATCGATTGAAGGGGCCACTTGGCCTGTTTTGGCCGGGTATACCCCACATCCGCATTATATGACGCTGCTGGTCGCTGACCTGCGTAATTTACATTCGACTTTGATACGAGTGCATAGAGCTTTAGTACAGTATGTTACAGGCAACATACAGGCTGCCCCGCCTGGAGTTGCAGGGGCATCCAGCTGGACCGGGCGGTGTAACCATAAGTCCCGTCATGGTTAATTCGGTGATGGGCAAGCACCCACAAAATAAGGACGATTTTCCTTATTGGCTTGCAGAGAAATTTGACCAGCTGAGGCAGTTTTTCCAAATACTTCTCCTGTGGAAAAACACAGGATATTGACAATTAGTTTGCCAAAAGACCTAGTTCCCGAGTAGGCAGATTGCAACAACTGGGGTAAGGTATTCGCAGCAGTATATGCGAAGAGTTTCGGCACTCCTTCCATGACGGTTCTCCCCTCTGTAATTAAACGAGTACAGGATGAGCATGGCCCTGAGGCGGCTGTGGAATTAGGGATGAGACTGGTGGGAGTGTTCGACGTAGTAGCCGATTTGATCCTTGCGAATGTCAAGGGCGATGCAGTTAACTTCCAAGTAGCTAATGCTTTGGCTTTAGTCCCAGAACCGGACAGGCCGCGCGAATTACCGAAAATTATTGCCCAGGCTTACAAAACCATTGGCCGTAATAGCCTGGGAGTCAAGCCTTTTGCTAAGACGCAAACACAATCGCAACCACAACCAAAAACTCAGTCTGAGAAAGATGAGAAACCGTTCTTTACTAAAAAGAGCTGGAGGTTGAAAAAACAGGGTAAGCAACAGAAGAAGCCGGGGTCGCTTCTGAACGCACATATGATTTGCGCGATAGAGCGAGAATTAAATCTCCAGAGAGATTTCAAGTCCCTGATCCACGTTCTCCTCGTTCTTCACAGGCACCGTCGACCTCACAGACAGGTGGAGGAGATCGCCAGGATAGAGGTCGGGGTCGAGAGGCTCCACAGGGACGAGACCAACCTCGACAACAGGTCCGAGGGAAATCAGAAGAATTTCAACGTTCTCGACCACAATTTCAGAAGAAAAAGGTTGCAGCAGTAACAGCGAGGTATGCCACAGACGGTGAGAACGAGACTCCTGAATTGGACGTGGGCAGTGACGCTCCTAGACAGCGCCGCGGAAGTTACCATAGTGCGGGAGGCACTACGTCCTCATGTGGAGGCGACAGCAACTGATATATTCATTACTGTTTAGACAGCTGACACTAGAGTGGCACCCCAGACAGACTATATAATATTGTCATCCAAATTGAGGGTGACATACAGCATGTTATTAAAGGGATTTTTTGGGAAAATCTGACCTCTTCATATGACATTTTGTTAGCAGAGGCGGATTGGCCGCCCCCATTCGTACTTGCTGCGCGTAGAGGGGAGGAGGTAATCCTTCCGAGCTTATCTCGCCATGTCCCCAAGGACAAAGCGGAGGCTCTTGCAGCTGAGTGGGCTGTGTCCCTGGCTCCGGCGTTATACCGCAACCACGTGGGTTGAGATGAAGACTCACCCCCCCATGATATTCCTTTGCGGTCGCTGCCACAGCCACAACCCCAATATCCCATCAAGCGGGAGGCAAAAGGTCCCGTTTCCGAAATTCTGACACAGTTGGAATATCAGGGTGTAATTGAAACATGCGTGTCACCAATGAATAATCCCCTTTTTGCGGTTTCTAAACCCGATGGATCGTACCGCCTAGTATTGGATTACCGGCATTTGAACTCTCATTGTCGGACCTTTGCGGTGCAAAATACCCATAGTTCTGCGCTTGTAGACAGTCTTGTTCGTAAAAAATATAAAACAACACTTGACCTATCCAATGGATTTTACACGCACAACTTAGCCCCGGAGTGTAGCCAATGGAGCGCTTTTACCTCCGGTGGTAAACAATTCAAATTTCCGGCGTTTACCTATGGGCTACAAAAACAGTCCAGGCGTATTCGCTGCCCGTGTTGTCTCTTTGTTAGACGGCATCGACCCAGATGCATGTTCGTACGTCGATGATATATATCTGACAGACGACGAATTATACCCGCATCTTTCCGGAGTGGACCGCATTATTCTAGAATTTGCGGTTTTAGGTTACAAGTTTAACTTTGCCAAATCTCACATTGCTGAATTTACTGTTTTGTTTTTGGGCTATGAGCTCAACAATGAAGGTAAGGGCTTAGCCCCCCATTTCTTGGAGAAATGTGCACTTTTGTGCCCTCCAACCACACTGAAGAAACTTCAGTCTTTACTGGGTTTTTTGAACTTCGGGCGTACTTACATTCCCGACTATGCCCAGTGTATCAAGCCACTTTATGCCTTGATACAACCAAACTTTTCGAAGTCATGCTGGCTTCCTGAGCATTCCTCTATACTGCAGTCTTTGCAGACAGACCTACTTGAATCTAAATTCTTGTTGACACGTGACAACCACACAAACTGATTAGAATCATTCCAGGGGCAGTGGGTTTCACGTACTTGACCTTTAATGAAGGTGACACAGTACCGATTGCATACAAGTCACATCTATACACCTCTGCAGAAATGCGCTTTTCCTCTGTGGAAAAAGTTTTGACTGCAGTGCAAATGGCGATTCTAAAGGAACGTGCACTGGCCCAGGGAAAACGCATTTTGGTGGTAACACCCTATCCTGCCCTTGAGGCAGTGACGAAAGCAAGTGTACCGAACTCTAAAGCTTTGCACCCCCGTTGGATACAATGGGCAACATCTTTGACGTCCCCGGATGTCACTTTTATCTTTGATTCTTCACTTCAGACGCAGGAGTATTTACAGTATGAATTCGTTCATCCTCCTCCTCTGTCTTTGCTACCGCTTGAGGAGTAGAAATGTATTATCTATACCGATGGTTCGCCACAACCGGCCACGGGTTCCAAGCATGCTTATTCCGCGGCATGTGCTATTGTTGCAGGTGTTATGGTGAACGGAGAGTTCAAACAGACGGTAGTGCACACTCAGGCACTAGGAGACAGTACTGCACAATTGGCCGAGCTGCGTGCTTTGGTGCTCGCACTTGAGTTCGCTAATCCTGATGTGACCACTCTTATTGTATGTGATTCATACTACTGTGTTCAGTCTTACAATGACAATCTATTCTTTTGGTCACAAAATGACTATAGAGATGCAAAAGGCAGCACAATTAAGCATAAAATGCTTTGGGTTCGAGTGGCAGATCTACAACAACGTCTGCCTCTCACACAGGTGATTCACACCCTTGGCCAACAGAGTGTGGGCACACACACTGTCGGTAACGGTTTGGCAGACGAAGCTGCCAAATCAGCAGTAGCCACGTGTTCAGTCGCAGCAGTTACAAGATCCATGACTAAAATCGATAAAGATATTTTGGCAGCTATTGATGCGACAAAATAAGGTGCGAATTACCCACGGGGTTTCCCTTCCAAATACTCTTATCAATTAGGTCCCGAACAGGCTCCTTATGTAAGAATTCCAGACGTTGGTGATCGGCTGATTCCCAACGCGGACCGCAGACTTTCCTTGATAACGGCCGCACACGAGGGCATGGCTTCGGCACATGCTGGAGTGTCTGCGAGGGTTTCCATCTTGCAGCAGCGTTACTGGTGGCGTGGTTTATATAAACAGACCCGTACTTATGTGCTTTCTTGTGACGTTTGTCAGCAAATTAAGCCTTCCACGGTTACACGGCCACCACAGACACCGCTCTGCATTTCAAACAGACGTTTTGGGTGTGTTTACCTGGATCACTGCGGTCCATTTTCTTCCGACACTGCATATAAGTACATCTTGGTTGCAGTGGATTCGTGCACACGTTTCATCTGGGTCTGGCCACAACAGAGTGCTGATGCTGGAAATGTCATCAGGGATTTGCGTGTCTTTGTGGGAATTTTCGCCTGTGGCACCTTCCATTCTGACCAAGGTCCAGCGTTCGCCTCTAAGGCTTACAAGGACGCAATGGGGTCACTGGGGGTGCAGGTGAAATTTTCATCTCCATATCGGCCTGAGGGCAATTCGATTGTTGAACGAATGAACCGTGACTTAAAGCAATCCTTGACAGCTAGAGTCCTAGGTACTGGCAGGAACTGGCTGGCCCACTTGTATATCATACAACGTGCACTTAATAATCTCCCTAGAAGACCTCTGGGTGGGCAAACCCCACACGAAATGCTCTTGGGCATAACAATGTTTGTGCCTGACCTTGATGGTCTAGACATGGCGGCGCAATCCGCAATCTTTGACGTAGATAATCATTCTACTATGTTACAGGACTTACAAGAAGCCCGAGACAAACTTGCAATTGAACATTTACCTTCAGCCACAGACGCTGCTCTGCAGATTCTGGTTGCCGGCTGGCTTCCGAAAGTTGGAGACCTGGTCCGAGAGAAGGTGGAGAACAAAAAAGAATTTGGCCCCTCTTATCGTGCACCGGTTCCAGTCCTTGGTTTGAAGGGTACTCGTACAGTCATCTTACCACCGCTTCCTGGTCGCAAGGAAAACAGATACATCTCAGTGGAAAATGTCAAGCTACAACATCTGGCCGATCCTGAATAGTGTAACACCAGCCGTCTCTTGACCAGTCATTTCTAGGACGAATGTTTGTGGTATTCCAGCCCGAACGGTCACTGATGTAGCCTTTGAGATGGTAGATTTGCCTGATCGCCTGCTCGACTACCCGGATTCCACCTGCAACGAGGAGACCGAGTAGACCTACCCCGCCACCGAGTCTGTGGCTCATCTACCAACAACGCCACTGAGCCCAACACGTTATTCTTTTGACTCGAATTCCACCCCTGAACTTATCCCGTCCAGATTCAGTATTTTTGTATCCTGGTTCAGAGACAATTTTTTGATCCCACCATGGACATACATCTGGTTGGTACTATTCCTGATTTTTCTGTTCATGTCCATTGGCTTTGTCACTGTATTTTTTCTACTGATTAATGGTCACTATTTACCAGAACGCTCTGCTGTGAACTGTGTCGCTGGAACTTTGGCTCTGCATTCTTCTTCACACATCATGAAGCATGACCACACATTTGTGAACATTTCACCTTTCCCAGTTGCTGATGGCATCGTATGGGATGCGGTAAATTTCCAAATTCATGGACCAACCGAGATTATTAATGTACCAAATGTCCTCCGTGTTTCAATGGGTGATGTCGTTATATCCATTCTGACGATTGGGATGTGCATGCAGTTGAATCGTTATTTACTGACTTGAAATATTATGCTGCTTTTAATGCTGAAGATTTGTACATGAATTCTGCAAGTTATGCCGAGTTATATTGTTACCAGCATTGGGGCAACCACTTTCTCCATAAACCCAGTACCCTTCGGGGTCTTTTTAATTACACCCAATGGGAACATTGTCCGACCCCTTTGCCAGGTAGCTCCCAAACTCTTAGAAATAAGTTTACTTATTTTACAGATTTTGATAGATCGAACCCTGGGTCCTATTTCTTTAAATTAAACACTTCATCTACTCAGAAAATCATGTTGACCCACACCAAATTGCTGTATTCGGGTTCCTTTTTGAACGCCTTAGCTGTGGGTGGGTATGAACATTGGTGTGACACCATTGATTTGAAATCTATATGGGGCTCCAAAGCATGGCAGGTGCAGGGCACAGAAGCCTTGCACCGTGCTTGCCTCATCCCGGCCCAAATTCTATTTTTAAATCAGAACATCTATCAAACGACATGTTGGGGTTTGGCTACGTCCAAACAATTGAATGCCCCATCCTTTCCTATCTTGTCTTCCACTCCCAACGAAAGCTTGTTCTTTAACATGTCCCTTACCGAATTGCAGGTTTTGTTTCAGAACAATTCGTTTAATGTCTCTACGTTTGTTCAGTCACCCTGGTAGGCTTGGCCCATTGCATCTAATGCCTGCCAACTGCGTTTTCATGACATGGATCCTGGCTACAAACAGGATAGGCCAGATCCAAGGTTTTCTGACTCTCGTACTGTTACAACGTATTCTGTTGGTAAATTGTGAAAACAGTGGTTGCAGCACTCTTCCTTAGATTCTGTTAAACAACATTTATCCCTCCTATCAGGCAACATTGATCTGTCCGACCTTGTTCTGGGGCCTCGTGGTCCTCGACCAAAGAGATTCATTTATGAGACTTACAATGAACTCTGGAAGCTTTCGCAAATTGAAGCTGCTTCCCGTCTTCGGAAAATCGATCAAGCAAATTTAGAAAAAGTGCTTGCTGTTGTTGACAATAGTATTAATACCCTGTCTTCCCGCATTTACACATTAGAGAATGTTATTTCCTCTGTTGTTGATATTGTACAAGATGATGTTTCTGTGTTATATCATGGTCAAAATCAATTGCGTTCAGTAATGCAGTTTGCATGGACTTTGCAAACACTTAAAATGGGGAAAGTTCCTTGGCACTTTTTGAACACCTCTGCCTTATTCTTACCTTTTAATTTAACTGAGAAACAGCGGTTCATGTCCATGAAAGATGCAGCATACACTCTGTTACATATCGAAAAAATAGAGCCCTTACCATTCTCTGTTGCAGAATTAGATTCTGCTGTGTGGCTAGTACACGGGGTTATCGCTTTGCCTTTTTCTTTATTTGAGTTCAGTTCCTGCATGAAACATTATCCTGTTGGCCGCTTTCATCCTTTAGGCAGTGCTTTCCTGCATGAACTTTGGTCCCTGCCTTTCATGTATAAATGTCTTAGGGACGGGAAGGAAGTTTTTCTCACGGGGGAGTCATGCGATTCTACTGTGGGTCATTCCCTTGTTTGCAAACACATTAGAGTGCACAGGGCTTGTAATGTTTCGGCTCCGAATCTTGCTTGTGTTTTAAAGGGCATTCCTGCTCCTGCTATATCTCTTGCTTTCACTGTGCTTGCAAATGGTAGCTATCTCCTTCTGAATAATCAGGACTGCTGTGGCATGCTTGCCGGCATACCGTATATAGTAACTGTTTCCCACAGGGTTGTCTGCTGCAAAAATGTGCTTTTTCCTCCCCCGCAGGGCATCGTAGATAGTTCCATTTGGCCTTCCATTCCGACTTTGAAGGCAGATTTCAATAAATTGAGCAGAGTAAAGGCACTATTATTGAACCAGGAGGTTATGCTCACATCCGCCCGGGAGACATTCATTCTCCAGGTGGCGAGTACCCACAGTGAAATACAGGCCCTGTTGAACACAAACCTCCCACAACATTTCGGTGAACTGATTCACCGTGTTTTCAATGCTTCACGCACCGAAGGTCTTGTGCACATTTTTTAAAGTTGTGGGCTCTGGCCTTGTTACCTCCTTTCAAACTATTTTTGGTGTAATACCAACTTTTATTCATTCCATTTTTTCCAGCGTCTTTGGAGGCTTTCCGTTGATCCTCGCCTTAGCGGCATGTGTTTTGCTTTTGGTCTGTGTGCTACGCAATGGCTGCACTTCCTGGGGTCCTGCTCGACCACGGTCGACTCCAGATGCTCCGTGAGCGCATCCTCTCCGCCTTTGGCGTCCTGCCATTGGCGACACTCGGTGTGTCATATAGACTTTCTTTTCGCTTTGCGTATTTCACTTGCGTGCAACCTGTGATGTCTTGCATCCGATGTCCTTTCTCATGGTCCTTGGATTACTGCCTCTCCAATACGTCTGTCTCGCCCGGATTTTGTCCAGTTGGGGGGGTCCCTTAGAGGCCCATGAACGAGACTGTTCCGGTCCTGGCTTCATGGCGCGTGCGGCTGCACTTGGAATTTTGGCACAATGGGATGTCTGGGCGGCTGCTCAGACTCTCCTACAACAAAGTTATATTGAGTATCACGCAAGTTATCCCGCAATGCTGTTCGCTGCTCCCTCTTGCGAGGAACATGAATGCAGTTTTGATTTACTGGACTGGATGGCATCTCTTTTTTCTGACGATTCCAACGATGTACTCTTGGAAGGTGTGGCGTTTTTCTGCACCTACACTTTTTTGGATTAGGGGGCCTCCGCTTTTCGGCGTCCTGCCTGGACATTTTTATTCTATTTTTTCTCTCCCATTCGTTGTCTTTCACTTGGGCACATTCAGTCACAGACGTTGCCGTTCTGCTCCATTTATTTGAACTCTGTCTTTGTCCTGTGTCTTCGCCAATGGACTGACCAGGGGAGGGTGTCGTGTGGTTTGTGGACTCATGGTCTGCATTGCTAAGTTAGCTTAGGCCTGGCTGCCATGATGCCTCTTTGCGCACGTTACTTTGTGCCTTTGTTTTTCCAGCCTCTGCTATTTTGGAACTGTCTGCCTTTTACCTTTCTTCCTATTCCCTTTGGGTTTCGTCTGCACATCATGTACAAGGTCGAAAAACAATGTCCCTTGTTCTTGCTGATCTGGTCAGCCTCTCGCACTTAGACATAACACTGAATGCAGCTGCACTGGAGAAATTTGTGTGCTTTTAATATTGTGTTTTCACTGTTAGAGGCACTTGGAGAAAAACCTTTCCAGAGAGAAGAGCTGTGCTTGTCTGATGATGTAAAACTTGCATCTAGATATTGAGGTATGAGGCTTCGCCTGACAATGCCTAGAGGTCTTCTATTTTTATAATAAACTAGCTACTAGCATGGGGAGGGTGGTATGGTCATTTAGCCATATATCCACTGCTTTATGAAATGTTTTCCCCGTTTATATTCTATGGAATTGTAACTATGCTTATTGTTTTATTCTTATGCATTATGCTGATAGTACTGGCACGTGTACTGCATCTCAGAGCACGGTAGTTGAAATAAACATTTTAAACTATACAGTGACTCTTATTACGCACGTTGTGGACATGTATGAGTGAGTTATGAAAGGGTGTTCTTGCTCCTGCGAGTCCTGAGAGAGAGACCGTGTTCTGGGTTGTCTAATCATTGGTAGCATTGTTGCTAATGAGACGCTACTGCTAGTCGGGTTGGGATTGTGGGTACTAAGGTGTATTGTTGGCTCACCACTATACTCCGAGATCCTATTATCCCGTGCATAGCTCTGTGTATGTGCAGAATCCCTACAACAATATCTATAGGGTGGAAGTATCTCGTAAAAACACACGTTTTCAAGGTGTGCACTGCTTCTTGGATAGTAAGTATCCAACATAATTGTTTTCATAACATCTTTCCGGGTTAAACTCTGCTAGATACTGAATTTCCGGGAAAGACTTCAAGACTCTGTTTCTTGTGCTTGCAAGGCCTAGACTCACCCAAACAATTCCCCTTGACTCTGAGTACAAACTGGCTGAGCTCAACCAGTCAAGGCATTCATAGGAGCCTATCTCCCTGCGTGAAAGCATTTACAAGCTGAAGCTGTACAATTTCTTTGTTAGAGACTTTTCTGCAGAAATCTCCTTCCACATCTTCTTCATTTCTGATTTTGTAATGTATGAAGTGACATAATGAGCAACAGTAATGGAGTTGTCTGCAACAAACTGTATATCCATATTCGCATTCCACATTTTCAGAATCACAGGATTATACTCATTAAAACTTGGAGGCCTCTGTTCTTCTGAGATCGTATATGTTCTTTGGTGATTTTCGTGTCACTGTATTTCTGACGGAAGGTAAAAAGCTGTTCACTCTTACTTTGGAAATGACAGGTCTTGGAAATCAAAAACAATGCCTTGTGTAAAAGTTTCCTTTAGCCCTGTATGTTCGATGACAGTACTTCCCACATCTATGTGCTTGAAAGCACAGCATTTGCTATCTCAGGCCTATTTCACTGCTTTCTTTTGGGATGGTACATGTCACTGCTCAATGAAAGATAGTACAGTGTTATCACAATCTGTTCCAAATTTCGGTGCATCATTTATCCATAACAGCAAGTGAATTTAAGGAGCAGCTCTAGAATGGTACTCTTTACGCCAAAAGAAATCAGTTACTTCACCAAGAGTAGAATTTGTTTTGTTGCAGATGAAAGACAACATGGCTTGAAACCTGTGGTTAAAATATCTACAAACATTAACAGGATCCAAAGTTAAAAGTTCTGCTGTCTTCACATTGCTGAGCTTAATGTTTGACTTTGCTTCTCTCAAAAACTCAAATAAGTCATCCCATTTGTACTACGTACAACTGAGTGTCAGAAACAAAGTAGGTTCACCTAGGCTTCTCAACATACATTTCAGTTCTCCATGATGATGAAACCAATACTCGTTAGTCCCACTTTGGCAGGCCATCAAATTAATCAAATTGTATTCCAAGTTTCATCCTTACCATGAACTCTGTCAACAAATTTCTTTGCAGAGAAACTTTGTAGATTAACTCCTGTCTTCAGTGTGTTGTTTACAGCATATGATAGTCCAGACAAGTGACTCTCAAATAATAGTGTATCATATATATGGAATACACTGACGAAATCTAGCGTTTTGCCAATATAATCTGGTTGACCTGTACTCAGCTGCTGGTATTGGTACAGGGCAGTCATCATACTGGCCCCCAGTTCTAGTAAGAAATAGTTGTGGAAAACAGTGAGCCTCTAAACCTTTTTCCCATACACTCATTGGAGCTCCTTTTGTTTGTTTCATTTGAAAGAGATCAATAGCATCACCAATAACTTCTTTGGAATGCAGTGGATGGAAGCTATAGTGTTCTCTTATATTTCTTCTGATTTGGATCTATCCACATTTTCACTCTGTCCACTTGGTGGTAATATTTCATCCTTCATACAACTGACATCTCCAAGAACTTTAACATTCTTGTAAGAAGTATTCTCTTGTTTCAGGTATAATGTAGCTTTTTTACTTTATTAACATCCACTTACTCTTGCCAGATTTTTTTGTTTTTGGTAGGGACACCATTTACTAGAATGATAAGTGGTTCAAAAATATCTCTCTCTACACCGACAGTTCAATATTCAATTTAAAATGTAAAGGTAAGTAGACAAATCTTCCTTTGAGGCCTTTCGGTAGTTCTGTTGATGGTTATTTCTCAGTATTTGGCTCTATTTGAACTATTGCCTGAAGAAGGTGTATAGATTGTATGAGAATTGATTCATAAATATTTAATTCTCAAAGTTCTTCTGGAATTGATGCAAATTTTAAGTTGTTATGTATGCTGGCATTTTGTTATCCTCTAACTTATCATAGCAATACTTACATATAATTTTCCATGTTGACAAATTAAAGTGTACCTCTACAAATAAATATACATCAAATTCTTGCCACTTATCTCTGTTCTCCTGTTCGGTTTTTAAGAATACAAATACATTGCGAGTTTGGCTTTTGTAGTGAGTGCTTGGTCAACAAATACAAACACAGTTTGGTTTCTCAGAAGAAACTATGATAAACTTTGCAATCACTTGTGTAAAGTTATCAATAGTAATACCTGTGTCCTGTTCTTCTATACCTGCATGTACCAACTCCTCATTTTCCCTAGACTCCTGTTCAGGATCAAAGAAATGAAACTGAACATCTTCACAAACATCTTCTGCTACTGTACCATGCAAGAGAGCTCTATTCATTTCTCCTAAACATAAGGCAGGAGCTTTCACATAGTAAAGTCTCCTAATTAAATTTCACATTATAGAGTGATGAACAGCTAACATTCTGAAGTGATAAAAGGTACTTCTGCACACTTTCTTCGATAGACATTCCAGTGGCTGTCCCTGGAAAATTAGTATATTTCCTTACTTTGCATGTATCTAATCCTTGCAAAATTACAATTTTCTGTTTCAGACTTCTGCATGGAAACTGCAAATACTGCTACAGTTCCATTTTTATCCAGCGGCCTGTCTACTTCTTCCTTGTACCTCTTCAGCTATCACTTCATCTACATTCTTTGGAACCATCTCTTCTTTTGCACTATGAGTACCAACTTTCACTTCATAACATTGACCAGTTGTTTCACCAGCATTCACTAATGTGTCCTATTGGAAGTAGCTTTCTTCATTAAAGAAAGACTCAAGACGGGATGTATGCTTCCATTCACCTCTGAAAAGTTTACAGAAATTACTTTTATTCACAAGTTTTTTTTTGGCTTCTTCTCTTCATACACAACCCGGTTTTATCCAGTGTTCTCATTCTGCTCAGTATCAAAATAAATAGCTTCCTCTTCAGGGCAAATGCCTTATCAACTACAGCCTCAATATGTTGTTTTTGTATGACTGCTTCTCTTCTCCTTGTATACTGCCTCATAGTTTGTACCAAATTCTGAATTACCCTACTACGTAACATTCTGACTCTTGTTTCCTAAATTGCCTCTCTGTTCTTTTTAAACTATCTGTTTTCTTATAAGATTTATTAGTCTTAGGGCAGGTGGCGAGTTAATCGGTCCCACCGCCAGCCCACAGTCTTGGCGGTCAAGAGAATGCCAACAAGGCAGCAGTATCGTGACCACTGTATTATGAGTACACCGCCAGGCTAGCGGTGTTATATTGGCGGTGCTATGCCGGAGGGATGCTTCGGGTCATAGAGAGAGCCTGAAGCATATGCCACCGCCGTGGTAGCATCGCTTGCACATCGGTGCACTGGTTACCATGCACCATGTCGTGTATGACACACTGTGCACGCATGACAGTGCAAGCAGAAGGGGGCACAACATGTGCCCCCATGCAACCCACCCATGGGCTACAATGCCCTGGGTCCCTGTTTGGGGCCCCTTTCCTGCCTTTCCACTGACCTTTTCATGCAGGGTCCCTGCCATGAAAAGGTCACTGGAAAGGAAGTCATAATTGCTACAGCGGTGCCTGCATCAGCACTGCCTCCATTGCCTGCTGCTTTCCTTATTGCCGCCCCGTCGCGATCCAGAATCCTGGCGGTGGTTGCGGTCTTGCTTTGGGTTTGTGGCGGTCCGACTGCCAATCTGGTAATCAGGCAGTCGGACCGCCACTGAGGCAGCAGTCGGACCACCACCGCAGGTACGGCGGTCTTGGGACTGCCGTACCCATAATCAGACCCTTAATGTCACTAAATTTATCTCCTTTCTTCTCTGATTTGAAACCTAGCTTTTTATTTCCGGGGCTTTGCTCACTTTGCATTTTTCCACATACTATTTGAAGAAAAGTATTAATTTTCTTATTGGCAGCTGTTTTATCTTTAACCACATTCTCTGTATTTTGTTCTTTTTCTTTCTATATTCTAAGGAGATAGTATCCTTTTTGTCTGTTTTATCCTTCTTAGTGTTTTATTTAGCATTATAACTCTCTGTTTTTAAGTTCAAGTAGATGTCTGAATAGAAATGACAAATGAATGCATTTAGCTTTTAATATATACTATTTCAGTACCTACATAAACAGTTATGTCACTATGTTATAGCCACTCTAAGTCTATTACTTATCATGTCTAAATAAGTGTGTGCCTGGGTGTGTCACCGTATGCATCAGTGTGTGACTGGGTGTGTCACTGTATGCATTATGTGCCTGAGTGTATCACTGTATGCATCACTGTCTACCTCGGTGTGTCAATGTATGCATTAGTGTGTGCCTGGGTGTGCCAATGTATGCATAAGTGTGTATCTGGGTGCGTTAGTGTATGCATACATGTGTGCCAGGGTGTGTCACTGTATGCATCAGTGTTTGCCTGGATGTGTCAGTCTACGCATCAGTGTATTCCTGGGTATCTTCTTGCATGCATGATTGTGTGCCTGGGTGTGTTAGTGTATGCATGAGTGTGTGCTTGAGGGTGTTAGTCTATGCATCAGTGGCTGCCTGGGTGTATTCTTTAGAGTGTGCATGGGTGTGTCAGTGTATGCATTGGTTTATGTCTACCTAAGGCCTACCCTGGGGTCACATATTTTAAAAATAAGGAAGTGTAAAGCTTGGCAAGGGATTTTGTGCCTCCTCAACCTTCCAGTAAAACAGCACACACACAGACTGTGCTGTAGCAGGCCAGAGACATGTTTGAAGGGCTACTGTCTCGATAGGTCACTTAAGATAGGTCACTTAGAGTGTCACTACTTGAGCATATATATACAAAAATGAGAGTTTAAGGCCAAGCAAGAGTTTTTAAATGCCATGCTGGCATGTCACTAAAACTGTACATGCAGGCTCTGCAGTAGCAGGCCCCAGACATCTTTAAATGGCTACTTCTCTGGATGTGTAAGTAACTATGTTGTTGTATTACTGGCGCTCTTAGTAACTCTATGGGTCTGTAAATGTGTGTCTAAGTAGCTGTATGAATTGCTTCCTGGCTGGGTTAATGAGTGTTGCAGTATATAAGTGTGTGTGCAACTGGCTCAGTTACTACTGGATACACAAGTGCTGTGTGGGTGTGTGAGTGAATGTGAAGTGCCTTTGTCGCTGTCTGATTGGGTGTGTGAGAAACTCTATGCTTTTGTAAATAGGTATGTCAGTCACAGTATGGGTGGGAGACTGGACGTATAACTGGGCATGTGGGTCTGTAAGTGCGTGTGTAACTCACTGAAACTTCAAAGTACAAGTTTTTAAGCACACATAATCCTGTTCAATGAGCTACCTATGGCCTACCTTAGGGGTGACATATGTAAAAAAAGGGGTGTTTAAGGCTTGCCAAATGAGTGTTAAATGCCAAGTTGACCTGGCACTAAAACGTTTTAAGCAGACTCTACAGTAGCAGGCCTGAGATAAGTTTAAAGGGCTTCTTGTCTGGATGGGTGACTTGGTTGAGTACATATCTGAGCAACTGTATCAGTCCCTCTGTGTATATGTAACTGGCTGTGTGAGTGGATCTATGCCTTTATCAATAGTTATGTGAATCACAGTATGGGTGGGAGACTTGATGTGGAACTGGATGTATGAGTCTGTAAGTATGTGTGTAACTAAATGAAACTTTAAAATACACGTCTTTCCATCTAAGCACAGAGCACTCTGCCTACGGCCTACCTACAACTACCTTAGGGGTGACTTATATGTAGTACAAGGGAAGTTTAAAGCTTGACAAGGAGATTTACATGCTAACTCGACCTAGCAGTAAAACCACACACAGAGGCTCTGTAGTAGCAGGCCTAACACATGTTTAAAGAGCTACTTGTCAGGATAAGTGACTAGCAGTATCAGTACTTCAGTACATATCTAAATAGGTGTATCAGTCCTTCTCTGGTTCTGCCACTGGATGTGTAAGTAACTATGATGTCACTGTGTGATTGGCTCGCTTAGTAACTCTATGGTTCTGTAAATGTGCATGTAAGTTGCTATATCTATATGGATTGCTTACTGCCTATGCCACTGAGTGTTGGCGCATGTAACTATGTGTACAACTGGCTCTGTTACTGCTGGACACAACTGCTATGTAGGTGTATCACTAAATTTGTACGCGCCTCTGTTGCTGTCTGACTGGGTGTGAGTGGCTGTATAGTTTTATAAATAGGTATCTCAGTAAGTGCATAGATAGATGTGTGGATGTATAACTGGGTATATTGGTCTTTAACTGTGTTTATAACTCACTGAAACTTCAAACTACGTTTTATATTTTAAACACATACCTTCCTGCCATCTTGGCTACATACACTTTAACTTAGGGGTGATTTAAATGTAGTTAATGGAAAGCTTAAGACTTGCCAAGGTGTTATAATGTCAATTCAACATAGCAGTGTAAATTGCAGACACAGTTTCTGGACTAGCACGCCTCACACATATTTGAAGGCTTACTTCTGTGGGTTGCACAATCAGACGCACAATGCCTCTAGTATTATTTAATTTACAAGCCCTGTGCACAGATACAGGACTACAGGCTTACAAATAAATTAAATATACCAATTGTGGATAACTTAATGAAACCATATCTAGGAGGCAAAAACATTCACTTCACCACTATCTACCACTAATAAACTTTTCAGTCACCAAATTCCAACTGAATGACTCAGTATGTAACTAGATGTGTAAGTGACTGTTTCATTGTCCAAATGGCTATATAACAGACTGTATACATTCATATATCAGTTACTGTTCAAATAGGTGTCCACATTCGTCAGCACTTCACTTCGTATGTAATTGAGTATATCAGTGGTTATTTGGGTATGCAACAGTATATATAACAAATATTCATACTTTCTTTCATCTAACTTGCACTCATAACTCAGTATATATATTATCTACTGGCGGTCGCCAGTAGGTAGTTATAGTTAGGACCTATTTTCCATAGGAAATTCACAACATTCTATTTCCAATAACTTTGGCGCCGGTTGATGAATCGTCGCGAACTTTTCAAAACTCGTGGGGCGCTCCGGTCTGCTCCTATCCTGAAAGTTTCGGGGTGATTCGGCAAGCGGAGGCCGAGATAAAAGGGGGGTCCCAAAACATGTTTTCCCCATGCAATTTTCCATAGGAAACTTTAGACACAGCTACAGCCCGAACTGCTGAACGGAATTACACCAAATTTGGCAAAGAGGTAGTTCTTGGTTCAGAAAGAACCCTTTTTGTTAAATGGTGTAAATCCGTTCAGTAGTTGCTGAGAAAATCAAAAGTAAAAACACATATATATCTATGGCCGCGGAGGATCCGCGGAGGATCCGCGCACCCTCCCGATCACGAGCTGTATGCTAATTGGCTGTCAACACTCCAAACCAGGAAGTGTTGGCAGCCATCTTGTGTCTCGGTAGAACCGAGGCACAAGAAATCAGAGAAACAAGTGCGCAAAACGCAAAAAGGGGGCAGGGTAGAAACACCCTGACCCCCTAGGCCTGCTTAGGGGGTCCCACAAGGACCCCCAGGGCCTAAAAAAAATCAGCAAAATGCGCGCCGGATCCGCGGATCCCGCGCTTTGTTACTAGTTAGCCCCCGGGTGGGCCAAGTCCCAGGGGCACTTAAAAAATGTGTGGGGGGGCCCCAATCCCCCCCACACTGCCCCGGGGACCGCCACCTCCCCGGGGCTTGATTTATGAGTTGCGGGGGCACGCAGCCCCCCACCTTTAGAAATAATAAAAATAGGTGGCCATGCCCCGGGGGATGGGGTCCCCGGGGCCGGAATTGGCCACGGGAGGGGGGCCCACGCGGCCCCCTTCCCGTTCACATTTTTTTTGTTTTTTGTTAAAAAGGGGTCAGGCCCTGGGGGATGGGGTCCCCAGGGCCCAAAAAAAGAAGGGGGGCCGTTACAGACCCCCGAGCCCCGGGGACCACCACCTCCCCGGGGCTGTGCACACGATGAGAGGGGGGCCGCGCGGCCCCCCTCCTGGAGCCTGTGATGGCCCTGGGGACCGCCACCCCCCAGGGCCAGCTCCTGCAGTGTCCCGGGGTGCCCACCCCCGGGACACTGCTGTTTGCAATGACAGGGCGGGAGCCTCGCGGTTCCCGCCCTGTCATTGCAAACTGCTTTGCTTCATTGAAGCAAGAGCAGGGAAACCTGCTCTCGTTTCAATGAAGCAAAGCAGATTGCTTTTCCACATGGGGAGCTGCATGTCAGCAGCTCCCCATGTGGAAAAGCAATGCCGGCTCTCGCAGGACGCGGGGAGCCGGTGGGACCGTGGGGGGATTGGGGACCCCCCACGGTCCCCAACGAGAGGCCAGGCCCTGGGGGATGGGGTCCCCAGGGCTGGAAGTGGCCCGGGAGGGGGGCCATGCGGCCCCCTCCCCCAAAAATAAATTTAAAAATAAAATACAAATAAAGGCCGGCCCCGGGGATGGGGTCCCGGGCCAATAGAAGGCCTCAGGAGGGGGCCACGCAGCCCCCTCCTTTAGAAATAATAAAAATAGGTGGCCATGCCCCGGGGATGGGGTCCCGGGGCCGGAATTGGCCACGGGAGGGAGGCCACGCGGCCCCCTTCCCGTTCACATTTTTTGTTTTTTGTCAAAAGGGGTCAGGCCCTGGGGGATGGGGTCCCCAGGGCCCAAAAAAAGAAGGGGGGCCACACAGCCCCCCTTCTAAAAAAAAAAAAAGACACGATCGTGCCTGAGGCCCCGCCCCCTCCCTTCACCACTCTGCAAATGCGCCCTGTGGCGCGTTTTAAATTGGGGAATTAATTCCCCTTCAATACTGGGGGTCCCTGGGGGCCAACGAGCCCACCAGGTACCTCCAGTAAGCGCCACAGGGCTGAGTTGCAGAGAGGTGGTCCAGGCCACGCCCCTTTTACACCTCTCTGCAACGCAGCTCTGTGGCGCTTACTGGAGGTACCTGGTGGGCTAGTTGGCCCCCAGGGACCCTCAGGACTCAAGGGGAATTAATCCCGAAATTTACAACACGCCACGGGGCGCGTTTGCACAGTGGTGCAGGGAGGGGGCGGGGCCTGAGGTGACATGTGTGCCAGCACGCCCTGTGGCATATTTTAAGTTGGGGTATTAAGTCCCCTTGAATCCTGAGGGTCCCTGGGGTCCAACTAGCCCACCAGGTAACTCCAGTAAGCACCACAGAGCTGCGTTGCAGAGAGGTGTAAAAAGGGGCGTGGCCTCGGACCACCTCTATGCAACGCAGGCCTGTGGCGCTTACTGGAAGCACCTGGTGGGCTATTTGGGCCCCAGGGACCCTCAGGATTCAAGGTGACCTAATCCCCCAACTTAAAACGCGCCACGGGGCGCGTTTGCACAGTGGTGAAGGGAGGGGGGTGGGGCCTGAGGTGACATGTGTGCAAACACACCCTGTGGCGTGTTTTAAGTTGCGGGATTAATTCCCCTTGAGTCCTGAGGGACCCTGGGGGCCAACTAGAACACCAGGTACCTTCAGTAAACACAACAGAGTTGCGTTGCAGAGAGGTGAAAAAAGGTGCGCGGACTCGGACCGCCTCTCTGCAACTCAGCTCTGTGGTGCTAACTGTAGGTACCTGGTGGGCTAGTTGGGCCCCAGGGACCCTCAGGATTCAAGGGGACTTAATCCCGCAACTAAAAGCGCCACGGGGCGCGTTTGCACACATGTCACCTCAGGCCCCCTCCCTTCACCACTGTGCAAACGCGCCCCGTAGCGCGTTTTAAGAGGTAGTTTTAATCCCCCTGCCCTATTATGTACTAGGGACTTACAGAGGAGGTCATGCTAATCACAGGGGTACCCCAACGCATAGTGTTCCTGTTAGACTTGGCATCTTTTGGCGTGTTTCCCCTGACTTTTTGCTTTCTGACCTCCCGGTTTTGACTCTGTTTTTGCTGGTGTAATGATTCTGCGCACTTTCCTCACTGCTGTCCAGTGGGAAAGTGCAAGTGCTCCTGTATAAAATGTGTTATGGATTGGTGTTTCCATAATTGGCCTATTTGGTTTATGTATCAGTCCCTCGTAAAGTGCACTGCGAGTGCCAGGGCCTATAGACCAAATGCTGTTGGTGGGCTGCAGCACTGGATTGTGCCACCCACGCAAACAGCCCGTAAAGTGTAACTCGGGCCTGCCATCGCAGAGCCTGTGCGCAGCCTGGGGCTGCCATGTCGATTTGGCAAGTGCACACACTTGCAAGTCCCTAAACCTTCCCTTTGCTACATGTTAGCCACCCCTAAGGTAGGCCCAAGGTACCCCTGTGGGCAGGGTGCGTTGTATGCGAAAGGTAGGACATGCCCTGGTGTGTGTGGCATGTCCTGATAGTGAATTACAGCCTAGTTCGTTTTCACTATTGCAAGGCTACCTGTTCCCCCTAGGCCAGAACGGGCAGTTTTGATTATTACAGCTTATAATCCTAACTGACCCCGGGAACATGGTAGAAATTCGAGTTTAGTATGCCTGGACTCAGAATGATAAAATGCGGCTTTTAGTGAAGTTGGTTTTAACATTCTGTGTTTGAAAATACCACTTTTAGAAAGTGGGTATTTTCTTGTCTAACCATCCAAGCCTGCCTCTGCAGGTTGTGTATTCCTTGTCTGGAGTGTGAGTGACAGGGGCTGGGGGATGCCGGGAGACAGGGTGAGTCAGCGCAGGGCTGAATAGCAAGATCTACATGTAGATGGGTGGGAGGGGTCGCACCTGGGCCCTGAATAGGACAGTGCCTTCCCTCCACAATGCTGGCTCCACCTCCTGTGGTGCGTCTGATGTGCCTGGCCTACTCACTGAAAGAAGGGACGGAGACTTGTCAACAAAGTGCTCCAGAACTGGTTTGGACTAGGCAAAGGCCTCTCTGCCTTCAGAGAACAAAGGAATTTGGGATATAAATATTGGGGCCCTGACCCCATGAATTTAGATCTCGCTGGAATCAAGGAACCTGCCAAGACGAAGAGCTGGAAGAGCTGCCAGGAGGAGTACTGCCCCTTTGCCGTGTTGTTGCTTTGTTGGGTTGGCCTGCAGCTGCTGCTTCTGCCTTGGGCAGTGAAAGGACTGGACTGAACTTTCTACAAACTTGTGCTGAGAATCTCCAAGGGCCTGGAACCGAGCTGGCCTCCTGTTAAGAAGTCTCAGGGACTGCAAAGACTTCACAAGCCTCTGGGTACCGCTTCTGGAACGCTGTTTCAGTTGCCACAGAGGAAGGGAACTGCAACCGACTCCGTCAACCGAATCCATCCCTGGCCGATGACATGTTTGCACTGCAGACCGCATCGCCCCGCTTCGCATCGCAACCCTGGTCTCACCGTGGCGGCGTCCAACGCCGCCAACATCGAGCCGCTGCTTGCACCGTGACCTGTGGGCACCGCAGTTCGCATCGCATCGCTTCACTGAACCAGCCGGACCCGACCGACGCGGTCGCTGCAACTGGCTCAAGAGTCGTGACCGCACCGCATTTGGGGCACCGCTCACACGTCTGCGACGCACCGCTCCGACTCGCACCGCTGTCCGACGCCAGCTCCCGCACTCCGGCTTGGTCGCCTGCATCGCAACCTGTCAGCACCGCATCGAGCATCGTCTCACCCTGCATCGCACGCCTTGGACTCACCGACCCCGTCTGCACGACGCTCATCGAGCCGCTGCCTGCACCGCATCGAGGGACACCGCACCTTGCATCGCTCCGTCTTGCACCGCAACCGCGACGACCGCCGACCGGCTCGTACACTCCGTACCAGCCACCACGAGAAATGTACTGTAACCGAGTCTGTTCACGACTCTGCTGGCCCGTATCGACGCGGTCGGCTGGAACTGTTAGACTCTGTGGTTTTCAGCATCGCGGTAGGCTCAGACGGAGCTACCGACTCGTACGAACTTTGTTTTTGGACTATTCCTGCAAAGAAGAAGTTACCTTATCAAGTATTCGTTTTTAAAGTACAGTATTGTGGATTTTCGTCGTAATTGGTCTTGTCTCAAGTATATAAAATATTGGTTATTTTTCTAAACTGGTGTGGTGTCCGTTTGTAGTGCTTACACTGTATTACTGTTGGTTATGTGCAAATGCTTTACACACTGCCTCTGAATTAAGCCCGACTGCTCGTGCCAAGCTACCACGAGGGTGAGCAGGGGTTACTTCACGAGTGTAACACCCTTACCCTGACTAGGAAGAAGGGTCCCTACTTGGACAAAGGTGCAAACCCTTGCCAACTAGAGATTCCATTTCTAACATTGGTGGCAGCGGTGAGGATAGGACTTGTGTTTGCACTTGACTTACAGTGATTGGTGTGCACTACTACCATATCGCAGACCATTACGTACCACATACTGGTTCTTTTTCTTTTGGCCTATTTTTGATCTTGCCAGTTTTCAACTCACTACTTTTGTCATGCCTGAATCAATTGCATCATCCGTTGCATCTCTGGAAGTTATCTTTGAGGAGGATAGGTTGGAATCCTACGCCGTAAAGGAGCTACGAGCGATTTGTAAAAACCTGAAAGTCCAAATTAAAGGCCTCACAAGGAAGGAGGAGCTACAGAAGGCGCTGAGGGCCTGGGTAGCAGCCAGACATGCCAATGGGCAGCCTGGTAATCTCAGTGAGGAGGTGGAGGAGCCTATTTCCAGGGTGGATGTGCTTTTGGGTAGGGGGGAACCCGCCAGGTCAGGCAGCAGCAGTCTGTCCCCAGAGGAGCTGGAGGACAGGCGGGAGGCAAGGCAGTTTGAGCTGCAGAAGCTCAGACTGGAGAGTGAGCGGGAGGAGAAGAGATTGGCCATAGAGGAGAGGAAGATGCTCTTAGAGCATGAGAGAGAACTGAAGGAGCTAGAACTTAGGAGTAAGTCAGGCTCAGATGGTGGCAGCAATTCGTCCAGAAAGGCAGACAGGATTGTGCACATTCCCAAGAACGTAGGCAAGGAGTTCAAGAAGGGGGATGACATACAAAGGTGGTTTCAGGGTTACGAGGCAGCCATACACATGAATGGGGTCCCTGAGGAGAATTGGGGAGCAGGATTGTGGCCACTTTTCCCTGAAGAAGCAAGGGATGCTCTGATAGCTTTGGGTAAGGGGTATCACCTCACCTATGCTGACATGAAGGATGCCCTTCTCGCGAAGTATGGTCTTACCCCTGAAAAGTACAGGGATCAGTTCAGGTCCAGTAAGAAGTCGGATGCCAACACTTGGTTGGAATGTGTGGATGTGTTCTGCAGGTCTCTGGATGGTTGGGTGAAGGGCAGTAGTGTAACATTTTCAGGGGCTCTACAACTTGATTGCATGGGAGCACTTGTCTAGTCTATGTTTTGCAGATCTGCGCCAGCACCTAGTTGATAGTAAGCTAACTGACCCCAGGAAGCTTGCTATGGAAGCGGACCGCTGGGTGAGTACCAGGGTCCACAAGAAAGCGTTTGGGGAGACTCAGCCAAAGGTGGGCAGGGTCCCCAGCAGAAAAGTGGGGGGACAAGGCTAAAGCACAGGAGTTCTCTAAAGGGCCCCAAACTAGTACCCAGGGTAAAGGTTCCCAGCCCCCGGTGATAAGAAGAAAGGGGTCTCCACAGGGAAGCCTGTTGAGACCGGCCCCCGCAAGTGTTATGCATGTGACAATGTAGGTCACTTTAAGGGGGACCCCAAGTGCCCGAAGGGGACACAGCCGCCCACCGGTGGACAGTCCAAAGTGTTGGCTAGTGTAGCGCTTGGGGAGGAGGGGTGCCCACAGGAGGGTGGGGATCCCGCAGAAATGACCCTTGTCTCACTAGGGGACAGTGAGATGGTCCCAGGAAACCAGGTGCCCCCTAACATAAAGAAATATAGCACCTGGGTGACCATTAATGGGAACAGGGTAGAGGCTCTCAGAGACACTGGAGCCAGTGTGACCTCAGTCCGGTGTCACCTGGTGTCGGAGAAGCAAGTAGTCCCAGGAGCATTCCACCAAATAGTTGCTGTAGACAACTCAGAGCGCCAATGTATGGTGGCGCAGGTTCCCTTTGAATGGGGGTCTCAGGTCCCTTGAGGGTGGTTGTGAGCCCTACCATGCCTGTAGATTGTCTGCTAGGAAACGACCTCGAGCAATCCTTATGGAAGGAGGTTGAGCTCAGGTCTCACTTGGAGATGCTTGGGTTGCCAGAGTGGGCATGCGTGTCTACTCGGTCAATGGCAGCCAAAAGGGTGATCAAGAGGACTTGGAGCCTGAAACAGTGGCCCAAGTCCCTGCCAAGAGAAAGGGCAGGGGCGCGGGAAACCGGCCCCCGAAGTTCCCACGGACCGGGAGGAGGCGGACCTCGAGGGGACGCCCGGTGCCTACAGGGGAGCAGGTAGCCGAACTGGGAGACATCTTTGAGCTGACCCATTGGCAGCAAGAAGGGGGTCCCACCAGGGAGGAGTTCTGCAGGGAGCAGAGCGAGTGCCCTACTCTGGAGGGTCTGCGGCGGCAGGCTGCAGACCAGGCAGCTGGTAATCAGTCCGGGTCACATCTGATCTACTGGGAGAGTGGACTCCTATACAGTGAGCCTAAGGTTGCTGAGCCTGGGTCAGCCCGTGTGCTGGTGGTACCCCAGCGCTTCAGGACCTTCCTACTGGGTCTGGCTCATGACGTGCCTTTGGCAGGACATTTGGGGCAGGACAAGACCTTTGACAGGCTTGTCACCCACTTCTTTTGGCCCCAAATGCGAAGGCAGCCAGATGCACACTGTAGGTCTTGCCAAACTTGCCAGGCAAGTGGTAAGAGTGGGAGGAAGGTCAAAGCTCCTCTCCAACCTTTTCCTGTTGTTGGAACACCCTTTGAAAGGGTGGGGATGGATATAGTGGGGCCACTGGATCCCAAGACAGCCATGGGCAACAGGTACATCCTGGTCTTGGTGGACCATGCCACCCGGTACCCGGAGGCAATCCCTCTCAGGACAACGACGGCGCCAGTGGTGGGCCGGGCGTTAATGGGGATCTTTTCCCGTGTGGGATTCCCCAGAGAGGTGGTTTCTGATAGGGGGACCAATTTCATATCGAAGTATATGACATCCCTGTGGAAGGAGTGTGGTGTAACCTACAAGTTCACCACTCCTTACCACCCACAAGGAAACGGTCTGGTGGAGAGATTCAACCAGACCTTGAAAGGCATGATCAAGGGTCTAACAGAACCCATGAGGCGTAAGTGGGACGTCCTCTTGCCATGCCTACTCTTTGCATACAGGGAGGTGCCTCAGAAGTCTCTTGGGTACAGCCCCTTTGAGCTCCTGTATGGCCACCCCGTCAGAGGACCTCTGAGTTTGGTAAAGGAAGGCTGGGAGGCAGCTCCCAGGAAAACTCCCCAGGATGTATTTAGCTACATGCTGGCCTTTAGAAACCAAACTGCCCGCTTCAGGAAACTCGCTCAGGGGAACCTAGAAGCAAGCCAGGAAGAAATGAAGAGATGGTATGACCAGAACGCCACTCTGGTCGAATTTCAACCTGGGCAAAAAGTGTGGGTCATGGCTCCAGTGGCACCTTGTGCCTTACAGGACAAGTGGACTGGGCCATATGAGGTAAAGGAGCGCAAAAGTGACGTCACCTACCTGGTGGATTTGCAGGCTCCCAGGAACCCTTTGAGGGTCCTTCACGTGAACCGCCTCAAGCCCCACTTCGAGAGGTCCGAAGTGAGTATGCTCTTGGCGACAGATGATGGGGTGGAAGAGGAGAGTGAGCCTCTCCCTGACCTGCTGTCTACCAAGGAGCATGATGGGTCAGTAGAGGGTGTGATCCCCTCCCCTACTCTGACTCAGGAGCAGCAGGGGGACTGTCGCCAGTTGTTGGGACAGTTCGCCCCACTGTTCTCTCTGACCCCGGTGTTACTCACTGGTGTACCCATGACGTGGACACTGGTGACAGCCCTCCTGTGAAGCACAAGATTTACAGGTTGACTGACCGGGTCAGAGCCAGCATCAAGGAGGAGGTCTCTAAGATGTTGGCATTAGGGGTGATTGAGCCCTCCCACAGTCCTTGGGCCAGCCCAGTGGTCTTGGTCCCAAAGGCTGCGGCGCCCGGTGCCACTCCAGAACTCCGGTTTTGTGTGGACTACCGTGGGCTCAATGCCGTCACCAGGACTGACGCGCACCCCATCCCCAGAGCTGATGAGCTCATTGATCGGTTGGGAGCTGCCCGGTTCCTCAGCACGTTTGATTTGACGTCTGGGTACTGGCAGATTGCCTTAACCGATGGGGCCAAGGAGAGATCAGCATTCTCAACCCCAGAAGGTCATTACCAATTCCGGGTGATGCCCTTTGGGTTGAAGAATGCCCCTGCCACCTTTCAGAGGTTGGTCAATCAGGTGTTGGCTGGGCTGGAGGATTTCAGTGCCGCCTACCTGGATGACATTGCTGTGTTCAGTTCCAGCTGGGAAGAACATTTACAGCACCTTGAGAAAGTGTTGAGGGCTCTGCAAGGTGCAGGCCTCACGATCAAGGCCAGCAAGTGCCAGATCGGGCAGGGTTCTGTGGTGTACTTGGGACACCAGGTAGGAAGCGGCCAGGTAGCGCCCCTACAACCCAAGATTGACACCATTCTGGCTTGGGAACCCCCAAGACCCAGACAGAGGTGAGAGCCTTCTTAGGTCTCACCGGTTACTATAGGAGATTTGTTAAGGGCTATGGCACCATCGTTGCCCCCTTAACAGAGCTGACCTCTAAGAGGCAGCCCAGGAAAGTGATCTGGACTGAGTCCTGCCAGAAAGCTTTTGATGCCCTGAAGGCAGCCATGTGCACGGCGCCCGTGCTCAAGGCACCTGACTTCTCCAAGGAATTCGTCGTGCAGACTGACGCTTCAGAGCATGGTGTGGGAGCGGTGCTCTCACAACTGAACGAAGAGGGCCTGGATCAGCCTGTAGTCTTCCTTAGCAGGAGACTACTTCCCAGGGAACAGAGGTGGAGTGCCATAGAAAGGGAAGCTTTTGCTGTGGTCTGGGCACTGAAGAAGTTGAGACCATACCTGTTTGGGACTCACTTCCGGGTGCAGACAGACCACAGGCCCCTCAGATGGTTGATGCAAATGAGGGGTGAGAATCCAAAACTGCTGAGGTGGTCCATCTCCCTACAGGGAATGGACTTTACGGTGGAACACCGTCCTGGTACAGAACACGCCAACGCAGATGGTCTGTCCAGGTTCTTCCGCCTTAGTGAAGAGAACTCCAATGGGGTTGGGTAGTTCTCCCTACTTTCAGCTGGAGGGGACATGTGTTAGACTTGGCATCTTTTGGCGTGTTTCCCCTGACTTTTTGCTTTCTGACCTCCCGGTTTTGACTCTGTTTTTGCTGGTATAATGATTCTGCGCACTTTCCTCACTGCTGTCCAGTGGGAAAGTGCAAGTGCTCCTGTATAAAATGTGTTATGGATTGGTGTTTCCATAATTGGCCTATTTGGTTTATGTATCAGTCCCTCGTAAAGTGCACTGCGAGTGCCAGGGCCTATAGACCAAATGCTGTTGGTGGGCTGCAGCACTGGATTGTGCCACCCACGCAAACAGCCCGTAAAGTGTAACTCGGGCCTGCCATCGCAGAGCCTGTGCGCAGCCTGGGGCTGCCATGTCGATTTGGCAAGTGCACACACTTGCAAGTCCCTAAACCTTCCCTTTGCTACATGTTAGCCACCCCTAAGGTAGGCCCAAGGTACCCCTGTGGGCAGGGTGCGTTGTATGCGAAAGTTAGGACATGCCCTGGTGTGTGTGGCATGTCCTGATAGTGAATTACAGCCTAGTTCGTTTTTCACTATTGCAAGGCTACCTGTTCCCCCTAGGCCAGAACGGGCAGTTTTCATTATTACAGCTTATAATCCTAACTGACCCCGGGAACATGGTAGAAATTCGAGTTTAGTATGCCTGGACTCAGAATGATAAAATGCGGCTTTTAGTGAAGTTGGTTTTAACATTCTGTGTTTGAAAATACCACTTTTAGAAAGTGGGTATTTTCTTGTCTAACCATCCAAGCCTGCCTCTACGAGGTTGTGTATTCCTTGTCTGGAGTGTGAGTGACAGGGGCTGGGGGATGCCGGGAGACAGGGTGAGTCAGCGCAGGGCTGAATAGCAAGATCTACATGTAGATGGGTGGGAGGGGTCGCACCTGGGCCCTGAATAGGACAGTGCCTTCCCTCCACAATGCTGGCTCCACCTCCTGTGGTGCGTCTGATGTCCCTCGCCTACTCACTGAAAGAAGGGACGGACACTTGTCAACAAAGTGCTCCAGAACTGGTTTGGACTAGGCAAAGGCCTCTCTGCCTTCAGAGAACAAAGGAATTTGGGATATAAATATTGGGGCCCTGACCCCATGAATTTAGATCTCGCTGGAATCAAGGAACCTGCCAAGACGAAGAGCTGGAAGAGCTGCCAGGAGGAGTACTGCCCCTTTGCTGTGTTGTTGCTTTGTTGGGTTGGCCTGCAGCTGCTGCTTCTGCCCTGGGCAGTGAAAGGACTGGACTGAACTTTCTACAAACTTGTGCTGAGTATCTCCAAGGGCCTGGAACCGAGCTGGCCTCCTGTTAAGAAGTCTCAGGGACTGCAAAGACTTCACAAGCCTCTGGGTACCGCTTCTGGAACTCTGTTTCAGTTGCCACAGAGGAAGGGAACTGCAACCGACTCCGTCAACCGAATCCATCCCTGGCCGATGACCTGTTTGCACCGCAGACCGCATCGCCCCGCTTCGCATCGCAACCCTGGTCTCACCGTGGGCGACGTCCAACGCCGCCAACATCGAGCCACTGCTTGCACCGTGACCTGTGGGCACCGCAGTTCGCATCGCATCGCTTCACTGAACCAGCCGGACCCGACCGACGCGGTCGCTGCAACTGGCTCAAGAGTCGTGACCGCACCGCATTTGGGGCACCGCTCGCACGTCTGCGACGCACCGCTCCGACTTGCACCGCTGTCCGACGCCATCTCCCGCACTCCGGCTTGGTCGCCTGCATCGCAACCTGTCAGCACCGCATCGAGCATCGTCTCACCCTGCATCGCACGCCTTGGACTCACCGACCCCGTCTGCACGACGCTCATCGAGCCGCTGCCTGCACCGCATCGAGGACACCGCACCTTGCATCGCTCCGTCTTGCACCGCAACCGCGACGACCGCCGACCGGCTCGTACACTCCGTACCAGCCACCACGAGAAAGGTACTGTAACCGAGTCTGTTCACGACTCTGCTGGCCCGTATCGACGCGGTCGGCTGGAACTGTTAGACTCTGTGGTTTTCAGCATCGCGGTAGGCTCAGACGGAGCTACCGACTCGTACGAACTTTGTTTTTGGACTATTCCTGCAAAGAAGAAGTTACCTTATCAAGTATTCGTTTTTAAAGTACAGTATTGTGGATTTTCAGTCGTAATTGGTCTTGTCTCAAGTATATAAAATATTGGTTATTTTTCTAAACTGGTGTGGTGTCCGTTTGTAGTGCTTACACTGTATTACTGTTGGTTATGTGCAAATGCTTTACACACTGCCTCAGAATTAAGCCCGACTGCTCGTGCCAAGCTACCACGAGGGTGAGCAGGGGTTACTTCACGAGTGTAACACCCTTACCCTGACTAGGAAGAAGGGTCCCTACTTGGACAAAGGTGCAAACCCTTGCCAACTAGAGATTCCATTTCTAACAGTTCCCTAGTGTATGTAGGTGTTTTCACTGTATTCTAAGTGTCTTTTAGCATAGCACTGGCTCTGGTTAGTCAGAGTCAGTTACCACCAGTACCCGTCTGAAAAAGTTGTGGGCACAGGATGATTTTGCAACAAGGCCTCTTTCTGCTCCTCTGTTGGTTCTTTCTGCACATGTTTTGCTTCTTCCTGCACTTTTCTTCGTCTTTGTGGACTTCTGTTGATTCTTTCTGCATTTCTTTTGCTTCTTTCTGTGCGTTTTTCTTCTTTCTTCACATGTCCTACCTCTGTAGGCATAGTTAGAAACTAGCATTTAAAAAACCTTTGAAATTCACTTAAAAAACCATAGGTTTCAGGCACGTTATAGTTAGAAATTAGCATTTAAAAAACCTTTGAAATTCACTGAAAAAACCATAGGTTTCAGACACGTTATAGTTAGAAATTAGCATTTAAAAAACCTTTGAAATTCACTGAAAAAACCATAGGTTTTAGGGACAGTTATAGTTAGTTGGACATTTCACTCGTACAAAACCATAGAAATTCCCCTGTTATAGTTAGTTCAGCTAACTATAACTCGCGCCCCGCAATGCACTGCTGATGACATCACATATTACATCACTCATGACATGGTCAGTGACACTGATGACATCACTGATGACATCTCAAATGACATCACTGATGACATCATCCAGTGACTGTGTGTTTCTGTAAAGTTTAAATATGTTTAATATATTAAGGGAAAGGCGTATTGAAGAACGAGTGGGTGTATAAGTGTCTGAATGGATGATTTAGTAGGTGCGTGACTGAGTCTATAAGTGAGTGATTAAACGTATCTTACTGAATGCATGGGTTAGTGACAAAACTGTGTGAATGTCTGTATCCGTCTGTCTGTTGGTGTGTAAGTGGATGCATAGATTTGCGAATAGCTACATGAGTGTCTATATGGGTTATTGATTGGTTGTCTGAGTATCTGTATGGGTGCCTGAGTGTTTGTGTGGGTGGGGTGTGTGTGACTCTGTACATAGATGTGTGAGTGGGTGATTCACTGGGTGCATGATTTCAAGAGTGCATCTGTGATGGACTGCTTGGGTGGGTGAGTGTGTGTATGGGTGTGTTAGTGAGTGAATGTATATCTCAGTGGTACATGTGCGAGTAACTACAAATGTAAAAGGCAGTATATATGTGTGTTAGAGTATTTAAATGGCTATAAGTGAGAGTGTGTGATTGTGAGAGTGGCTGAATGGATGCGTGTGTGCTTGTATCAGTTATTGTATAAGAGCTTAAGAATGTGCTAGTATTTGTATGAGTAAGTGAGCTGGTGTGTGTATAACTGTATAGGTGAGTAAATGGGTGTGTGATTAATTTTTTGCGTGACTGACTAGGTGTGTGAGTACCTCTATGGATGAGTGGCGGTGTGTGAGTTTTTATATAGGTATATGAGTGCATATGATAGTCCTGTACTGAGTGACTGTAAGTATGAGTGACTGTACGGGTGAGTGAGTAGATGTGTGTGTGTAGACCTAAGAATCAGTGAGTGGGTATGTAGTTATTGGTATTGGAGTGTGTATGGTTTTGAGAATGGCAGTCTGTAATTTAGAGTGGGTGTATCAAAAGTTATATTAGGGTGTGAGAAGATGCATGAAATTATCACATGGATGATGTCATCAGTGATGTCATTTGAGATGTCATCAGCAGTGCATTGCGGGGGCGCGAGTTATAGTTAGCTGAACTAACTATAACGGTGGAATTTCTATGGTTTTGTACGAGTGAAATGTCCAACTAACTATAACTGTCCCTAAAACCTATGGTTTTTTCAGTGAATATATATATATATATATATATATATATATATATATATATATATATATATATTTAGTTAATGTGCACCATTATTAACATACCTGTGAAATTGCTTTGTTGTTTAATTTTACTGCACTTTTACATGACATTTCTTATCATTCAAAATAATAAGTACCATTCTCAGCAGAGAAGAACCAGTAATGGCAATCTTTTCCACTCTTTTTTCAGTGATATTAATGCACTTAGCAAATCATAATCTTCCTTTCCTTTTATCTTTTGTTATTCCACTTGTGAATGTTCAGTTTTTTTCCACCCTTTCTTAGTCTCCTGTTAAGAAGCTCAATCTGGCAGTGTTTGTGGGCGGATTCATAAATCTATTGCGACGCTCAGTGTGGCCCTTCCTGAGTAACTTCGCAATGGATTTGCGAACCTATACAGGAGTCGGTTAATGTATTTACCATTGTACTACTATAACTTTGCATCTACATTTTACATTCTGAGATAGTAGTGATTTAGGAAATAAGTATTTCAAAATATGTAATTTGTCTAAAGCACTCTCCTTTCAACTTTGAAAGTATAGTCTATTTAGAACTCTTCCCCCCAATCTGTTTTAGCTTAGTTTCCATAGACCCTCCTTTGGAATACTATATTGTACCAGTAGATCAAAAGTTCACAGCACTTTCTGTCAGCAGGATACTAGCTTCAAGTTGAACTGTAGCAATTTAGGCTGTCTATTTGGAAATTTAAGCATATCCAAAATAGCATAATGTTTTTTTAATTACCTAGAGCCAATCACAGATCTACTTATTTTTCCTTTAAAATCACTACCTAATTTAAGCTACCACCATATTTAGACCATCCAATCAAATATGTCCTTTTTTAAACCAAGTCCTGTCCTCCATTTTAACTGGCTTTAATTTTGAAAACTGTCTCATTGAGCACCAGCCTTCTCCTGTGTTCTAGTCCTCCTTGCCTTCAAAATGGTTAGAGTGTGGATTGTGGGTCATAGGTTTGTGTTTTGGGCCAGAGAGTGTGCTAGAAAGAGTGGCATTGATAGGGACGTGGGTTCGCCAAATATGGATAGTACTTGCGTTGGCTAGAGAGGGTTAAAATGTAATTGATTGCTGCCTTTGGTTGAAAGCATTGCAAATTGCTAACATCCAGACCTCATGATTATGCACTGTGGTGGCAATGACCTAGGCACACTTAGATTAGATTAGATTAGATTAGATCAGATCAGATTAGATTAGATTAAGAAGCTTGCATAGCGCGACAGATACCCACTTGGGATTTCCCAGCACTTTAAGAACAGGGATGAGTGGTCCTGGCCCAGCTAGCTCAGAACAGCCATGTCTTCAATTGTCTGCGAAAGATGATCAGTGAAGGACAGAATCTCAGATGTTTTGGTAAGGAGTTCCAGAGTTTTTGGCTGAGGAACACAAAGGGGTGATCTCCCATATGGGATCATTCAATCCTGGGAGCTGTGCGCAGAGAGAGGTTGCTAGATTGCAGGCAACACACAGGTAGGTATGATTTATCAAGCCGATGATGTGGGGGGGCAACATCAACCCTAACTTTGAAGACATAACAGAAATCCTTGAACTGGATATGTTTCTCCACTCTTAGCAAGAGAAGCTCATGCAGAAGAGGAGAGACCGAAGCAAGTTTTGGCAGTCTGTAGATCAGTCTGGCGGCCGCATTCTGCACCACCTCTATGCGTCTTATGGAGGCTTTATCAACCCCCAAATGCAGAATGTTACCATAATCCAGGTGAGACTGAATAAGTGCCTGGAAGACCATTCTTTGACCAGATAGAGAAAGAATCCAGATACATTTCCGAAGCCATTTCAAGGTGGCATAGCAAGTTGTTGGCACCTTCACCACATGAGGCTTCATGGAGAGCTTGGAATCCATTAAAGAGCCAAGATACTTAACTTTAGTGGCAGGGACAGGATTATTGCCCAAAACATCTGGCTAGTGCTGAGTTCCCCAGAGAGACAGATTCTTACCAAGCACCTGCACCTCCGTTTCTTCTTCGTTCAATTACAGGGAGTTGTTATTCATCCAGGATGCTATGCACGCCAGCCAGGACATCAATGACACAGAGTTGTGGCCCTGATTGGATGATAAAGAGAAGATGGACTGCAAATCCTAATGAAGGATATTTTTGGTCAATTAATGGCACATTTCCCTCAACCTGCCTTGGTGTACTTTAACATTTGCCAAAGGCAAAAATGGAAGTGGTCAAACAAATTCTGTCCACAGATAGACAAAGCCAGGAATCATGTCAATAAAACTGTTTCTGTATTCCTCAGAGACCACAGCATGGTCTCCATCTACAACAGCAATTTATACTTTGACATGGACACTATGTATAGAAGTGATGGAGTTCATTTCACAGAGAAAGGCAACAGGGTATTACTTAACAACTTGAAACACGGTATTCTGTTTTATGTGTAGTTATCATCCTCACACAATAAACATAAAGGTACTTCTAAAAGCCACCCTTTTGCCAAGCACTAGTTAATTTTTGTTTTAAATTCATTTTTTAAATATTTTTGGGGGGGTTAACGAATCCGTCACAAATTTGTAAAGAAAAAGCACACATTCAATATACACCAGCACATTTAGGATTTGCAACTCTGTGTTGGTGTGTATCTGGTAACAGCTCAGTGAGTACCTGTGTGAATGTCTAAGTGAGTCTGTGAATGGGTGCGTCAGTTGCTGGGTGGGTCTGTGAGTGGGTGCATGACTGTCAGGTTGGGTGTGTTAGTGGGTGCAAGAGTGTCTGAGTGGGTCTCTGAGTGGGTGTGAGAGTGTATGAGTGGGCACGTGAGTGGGCATGTGAGGGTCTGAATGGGTGTGTGAGTGGGTACATGAGTGTCTGAGTGGGTATGTGACTGTGTGGGTCTGTGAGTTGGTAAATGAGTGTCTGAGTGGGTCTGCAAGTGGGTGTGTGAGTGTCTGACTAGGTCTGTGAGTGGGTGTGTGAGTGTGTGAGTGGATCCGTGAGTAGGTCCATCAGTGTCTGTGTGGTCTAAGTGTGGGTGTGTGAGTGACTGAGTAGAACTGTGAATCGGACCATGAGACTCTGAGTGGGTCTGTGAGTGGGTGCATGCATCTCTGAGTAGGCCTGTGAGTGGGTGCATCAGTGCCTGTGTGGGTCTGTGAGTAGATGTGTGAGTATCTGAGTGGGTTTGTGAGCAAGTGCATGAGTCTCTGTGTGGGTCTGTGAGTGGGCATGTGAGTGTCTGAATGGGTATGTTACTGGGTACGTGAGTATCTGAGTGGGTCTGTGAGTAGACACATGAGCGCCTGAGTGGGTCTGTGAATAGATGAATCAGTGTCTGAGTTGTCTGTGAGTGGGTGTGTGTGTGTCTGAGTGGGTCTGTGAATGAGTGCATGAGTATATGAGTGGGTCAGTGAGTGGGTGCATGAGTCTCTGAGTGGGTCTGTGAGTAGACATGTGAGTGTCTGAATGGGTGAGTGAGCTGGTATGTGAGTGTCTGAGTGGGTCTGTGAGTGGATGAAGCAGTGTCTGTGTGGGTCTGTGAGTGGGTGCAAGAGTGTCTGAGTTGGTCTGTGAGAGGGTACATGAGTGTTTGAATAGGTCTGTGAGTTGGTATGTCAGTGTATGGATATATGAGTGGGATCATGAGTGTCTGAATGGATGTGTGAGTGGGTGCGTCAGTGTATGTGTGGGTCTGTGAGTGAGTGCATGAGTATCTGAATGGGTCTATGAGTGGGTGCATCAGTGTCTGACTGGTCTGTGAGTGGGTGAGTGAGTATCTGAGTAGGTCTGTAAGTAGATGTGAGAGTGTCTGACAGGGTCTGAGAGTGTGTACATTAGAATGTGATAGATTGTGTCAATGGATTTTTGGGGGGAATTTTTGGGCAAAATTTGCGAATTCACCATGATGGGTCATGGGGGTTATGCTGAGTGTCGCGACGGATTCCCGAATTCCCGCACATGGAAAAAAAATATTTCAGGCATTTTGATGCCCATAATGGGGCCCTCAGAGACCCCTACATTGCACCCAGGGGGTCAGGGTACCCCTTCTGCTAGATACAAGCTTTATTTTCAGGCCCCGGGACCGTGTCCCATTATATAAAATGGCAGCCACAACTTTCTACACAGGCTGTGGCCACCCAATCACTGCAGTGCTATTGGGGTGTGGATTCTCAAAGGGTCGTGAAGGAGTTGCGAAGGGTCTGTGGTGGCTCTAGATATACAAATTAGATTTTATTTTAATATCTCAAAAACTACTGAACAAATTTACACCAAATCACAAAAAGCACTCTTACTTGACCAAGAGCTAGCTTTCTGCCAAATGTGATATAATTTCATCGAGCGGTTAGGGCTGTAATCGTGTTTGAAATCCCTATGGAATTAACATGGGAAAAAACTTTTTTGCCCCCCCCCTCTTTCTTGGCCCCGCTTAATGCTTCACCCCAAAACTTTCCATGCATAACTAGACCCAGGTGGGCACTTTTTGGGGAGAATTTTGTGAGGGATTTTTTTTTTCTTTTGACGAATCTTCCTGAAGTTTTCAAAACTAGTTTGACACTCACTTCAGCAGCTGTCTGGGAAGCTTCAGAGTTATTCGTCAAGTGGGACTGAGAAAAAGGGGGGGTCCCAAAACACATTTCCCCATGCAATATCCTATAGGGATTTTAAACACGACCACAGCCCCAAACAGCTGAACGGAGTTATACCAAATTTGGCAGATCTGGGTCCAGAAAGAGTTCTTTTTGTAATTTGGTGTAAATCTGTTCAGCAGTTTTGGAGTTAATATTTATGTATATCTAGAGATGCAGGTCCACCATGGTGGATTGGCGGAGCCACGTGCCAGCAGCAGTGCTGCACCCTCAGAGAAAAGTTGCAGTGAACATTTTATCAATTGGGACACTGTCCCCAGGGGAGAAATAAAGTGTAAATAGGATATAAGGGGTCAGGATTGAGGTATCCTGACCCCATGGGACTGATGGAGGGATCTGTGATTTTTTTTGGTTGCGTGAGCCCTGTGTGTATCCCCGATGGGTCCACGGATCCAGATCATAATTAAAAAAATACACCCACGCAATAACACTCCCACTTACCCACCCACACAGCCACTAGAACACCCACTCACACATCCATATAGTAACTCACACACCTACACAGAGACCCCGAGAACTACTCACACACCCACTCACATACCCACACAGGAATGCACACACCCACTAACACATGCAGGTACACACCCACGCAGCCACTCACACACCCACTCAGATACCCAGAAAATCCCTCACACACCCATTTAGTCACTCACACACCCACTCAGAGACCCAGAAAACCACTCACACACCCACTTACACACTCATACAGCCACTAACACACCCACTCAGAGATCATAGTAACCACTCACACACCCACTCAGAGACCCAAAAAACCACTCACACACCCACTTACACACTCATACAGCCACTCACACACCCACTGAGAGATCATAGGAGCCACTCACACCCCCACTCAGAGATCGCAAGAACCACACACACACCCACTCTCAGAGGACACGAGTTATAGTTACCTTAGGGCATGCGATTTAGCTACTTGAGATAAATATAACTATAACTGCTGAATTTCTATGGTTTTGTATGTATAAAATCTGAACCTAACTATGTCTTTGTAACCTTTGGTTTTTTAGTGAATATGTATATGTGTTGCGCACTCCAGTGTTACTGAAAAAGGATTTCTTCTTTATTTCATAACACAGAATGCAGACACCATGCCGATTAACAAAAACAAAACACCGAACGTGTTTCAGCATACCGGTATTGTACTGGGCACATAGTTAAATTATGTACATTTAGCACACGTTCTTAACTGATGCTGGTTTGCTTCGATGTTTGAAGATTGCCCATTTGCAGGTTATATAAAGTTTGTGTATTTTAGGAGGTCAATGCACATAAGGTGTTATGTCAGGTATTTGGGTTGGAGTATGACATTGTACAAATTGTAAGCGGTATGCAAGCCAGCATATACAAACTCACTTGGGTTCAATTATTCAAATTTTTAAAATTCAGTGGTAGTCATTTTGCCCACATATAATCATTTGGTTATGTTCTCATTATGGACAACCATATACTGACAATGTTTTGTTAATCACTATCAGTTGGGAACGTGTGCTTAATGTACTTAATTTAACTGTGTGCACAGTACAATACCTGTATAGTAACTATAAGGTAATTGGCGGATGTTTTGTCATGTTGAGAACAGAGGACACTCTATTTCAAGTTTATCAACTTTAGTGTCGATGTGGGTAACACATTGCAAGATGGCGGATGCATGATGCACATTTCAGAGGGCTGACCGTAAGGGAGCTCCGTAAAGAAGCTCCTGGGCTAGGGTTCGCCTTTCAGCATAAATCCCCAGCAAAGCCCCCCCCATTGTGCCCCCGAGCCATCACCTGTCTGGAGATGAAGGAGGAGATCTTGCGATCTGCTTTGCGGATGACACAGCCCAAGGCAATGAACAGGGTAACACGGCAAGGATCGCAGTGAAGACCGTGCAAAAATGAAACAAAGGGGAAAAAACCAGGAAGGCTTTTCCCTACGGGGCGCCTGCAGGCTGTCACTAGCACTGATGCTCCTGTGCAGCCTGTGCCCTCTCCGAGGATCAAAATTTGGACTGGGATAAGCTATGGAGCTTGCTTACACTGCCTCCCCCGAAGAGGGCTCCTATGTCTTGCTGGAGCGGGGATAGAGATAATGAGGTGACCATGTTGCTACAAGAAGAGCCCGCAACTGTCCATTTCTGAGATCAACCTTTCACAGCCTGTGGTGCTCATCCATCCCCCAGTGCTGTGGACTGGTCACTGTGGCACACCGGCTACGGGACGGCTGCTGAGCTGGGGCTAGTTGCAGGGGGTCACAGGTGCTATCAGGACTAGACGCTGCCTCCCTCGATCCCCTTGCTGGCATGCAGCTCATTAGATCCATGCGGCCTCCTACTTGTCTGCAGGATGGCAACTGACTTCCATCAGGTGCCCTGCCCAGCAGGGGGTATCATGTGGAAATGGTAGGAGTGTCAACAACAAGAGGTGAGCCTGCCAGTGCCCCCTGATCTTAACCCTCCGTGGCTCACATGACTGAGCCCTAGTGCCGATCGATTCTGGCAGGTGCGCAAAGCACTGCCCTATTAACTGCTGGCCAAAATGACTGTCATTTGTTGGGGACCATCATGTGTTTGGGAATGCAAAAAAGGACAATATCAAGAGACTGAGCCTGCAGTTGCCCCCTTCTTCCTGCTTTCATGACTTCCGACCAAGGGACCGCCCCCACCTTCCTCAATCGCACACCACGCCAGATTTAGGGATTGTGAGGAGGCTTCCACTTCTTCCTTTGGGCCCCATGTCACCCCCTCACTCCATACTACCCTGTGACCTGCCCTTTTATAGTACACTGATAGTAATCACTGTTATTCTTTGCCTATATGCTCTTTTTGCTCACTTTACATCAACACTGATCTACACTATGACTATATGTCTATATGCTCTCTGCTCATTTTATGTCTACACTGTCTGCTGATAGTATACTCCATTATTCTTTTCCTAGACGCTCTTTAGCTCCCTTTACATCAACACCCATCTACACTGTAACTATATGCCTATATGTTAATATACCTAGATGCTTATTGCTAATTTTACGTCAATTCCGTTAGCCTATGCATACACTGCCACCTTAAGTCAACACACCCTACCATAACTATCTAGAACTATATCGCCCACATTTCCTACTGTCCATACACCTCTTGAATACAATGTTGACATGTATCTGTGCTTACCTCATGCAACTGTACCTACCCCGTAGACAACTCCTGCAACTGATACTGTTTATCATAGCTTTCTTGTGTGTACTGTTGCATAAACTATTACCTCAACACACTTTTGTGTTATGAAATAAAGAAGGAATCCTTAGTTAGCAACACCGGACTCTGCATCTCTCTTGTGTAGTGGTACAGAGAAGTGAATGGACAGTTTTATGAGTTTCGCACCCGGACGCGCACCACTACTGTCGGGGCTTCGGGACACGAGGACTTGTGTGTCAAGGATTAGGTTACATTATTGGCCTTGAACCCGCAACCCGTGTGATATGAGAGACTGTGACACCAGAGAACATACGGGTGGCTGAAAAGCCTATCTCAGCAAGGATTTCGAATCGAGTTGGAGAACATGGTACAACAGTACGAGAGCCTTCAGTGAGTATGCGTCCCCGTTCAATAGTATTACTTGCCTGTCAGGTATACTTAAGTGGTTACACCTTGATTTGGGCAATAGGCGGTTCAGTACTGGAGTGCATTTTGGCAATATTGGACTGCGATGACAGAGTTACTAATTGACTGATTGTTATTAGCTTATAACATTTGCTGCATAATGCTACAGCTAAGAGGTTGTTTTGTGATTAGTGTAGGAGAATTTTAATTATATTGCTATTATCCTGCTTTGTTTACACTCTGCAGTGTTTTGTTTGGAGAACACCCCAGTTAATTTTCATTCACTGTGATGCCAAACTAAATTACAGTGCTTCTAGAAAATTATGATTTATTGAGATAAGTGAAAAAAAGATTGTTCTTGATGAGATTTGTTCCTAACCATAAGAAACAAGCATTAGAAATGCAATAGGTCTCGCATTTTTTTGAGTTAGAGCTATTGGCATAACTCAATAGCTACCTGACAGAAATTGCCACTTAGCAGCTGCCGAACAGAGCATTGCTCCGTGAAACGGCCTGAAAGCCTAAAATGATGTTGATAGCCTACAAAATAAAAAGGCAGATCAGGATGGCCTGGAGGAACCGCGGACGTATTGGGATGGCCAACGCAAGCAAACAATGAGTGAAATCGCCTGGGCGTGACCCAAGCATGCAAAGGCGGAAGAATCAGACCCAATGCACCAATAAAAACCCTGTATTTCTAAATGGCACAACAACTAACAAATGGCAATTCATGGGCATGCCAAAAGCCGATAGAGGTAATAACAACAGGTCTTGCTGCCTAGGCTCGACCTAAAAAACACTGTAACGGCAAAATTCTATCTTTCCTATAATTACCTAACGGTGCAAATGTTGCCATAAATGGCTCCTTTCTGCTAATCCCTGTTCACCTAGAAAAACAGAGCAAAAGATGGAAAAAACAGTTCCCATTTTCTTTCTTTAAACTGCAGCTTTAATTATGCTGTTCTACCTGTCTGCTGACGCTGGCAGCAGGCGTTATAATGTCAGAACTTAACTATAGGTTATTACAGTTGAGCAGATATGCCATTTCTTTATTACAGGTGACCAGACAAAACAGGTGAGTCTTGTGTTTCCAGATGGTTTCTTGAGGTCTATGCATTCTGTTCCCTGCATTATCTAATATGCTCTTAGGAGCAGCTTTGCGCATTGCAAGACCTATCATTCATTCATTCATTCATTTAAGTGACCTGTAAAAAAAGCATTTAAAGACGAGCTTGTATATAGCTAGTGCAGGCTTCAATGTATTACAAAGGTATTATTCACCCATGAGTCAATCCTATTAATATGTAGGATCATATGGTAGGGACAGGGGGTGTTGCTTCCAGGAGGTATCTCTGATAAACATTGCTGTACAGACTCTGTGGCCTGGGGATGTAGGAAGATCAATTAAGGCCTTCCTTGCCCAGTTTAATGATTAACAGCACAAGACAAAAACCTGAAAGGAAAACCCAGCAGAAGCGAACATGAATGGCATAGGGATCTAGAAGTGAAATTAGATAATGCAGGGAACAGAATGCATTGACCTCAAGAAAGCATCTAGAAACACCAGACCCTAATAGCTTCACTATTTTTGCATAGTTTGTATCCCCCCAAATACTGTACTGAGAAATGTGTATAGAAACCCTTGAGATGTACATGCATCAAATTGCCTCATTCTTCCACCTCTTACGGGAGTAAAATGTATGGGAAACATTTTGGGAGGCGATCATACACCTAGGGCCAGATTTATCAACAATTTGCACAGGTGCAGTGTAACCAAAAGTAAAGAGCACTGGCACAAAGTGTTGATTTGGGTTGTATAAAGTAGCCCCAAAGTAACGCAAAGTAAGGTTATGCGGCGCTTTGCACTACATTGTGTCAAGTGGCATCCTAGGGGTGGTACATGGGAATTTCCATGGAACCACCCATCGATTTTGACACAAAGCCCTATCTACTAAAATGTGTAGAAGGGCTTTATGCCAAAAAATTGTGCTTACTTTAGGCAGGCATAGAGTTGGAGAAAAGGTATTTATTTCTCCAAACTTTGCATGAGTTCTGTAGTGTAGAGAGGATTAATAATTTGTTTCTTCTCTGTGTCCTTTTTTGTTATTTGCCAACACAGATGGGTGTACATAACACAAATGCTTATTTTTTTCCATCCTGGCTGAAGGCTTATTCCTTGTTGGGCCTTGAACCCAGGTTGTCGCTTATTCGCTATATGCCTGACCTTGCAAGCACCCAGCAGCCGATGTAAATCGTTCTTACCTGAGCAATGTATTGCCTCTTTATCTGAAAATTCAAGTTTTGCATGAAGCTGAGAGGCCCCAATGCTTTCATTCTCTTTGCAGTTGAGCTGTACCCTGCTCAAAGCTGAGGACGTAAGGCCCAGAGCTGAGGATGTAAGGCCCAGAGCTGAAGATGTAAGGTCCTCTGAGACCACTCTCCTCAAAGATGCATTGAGAAACTCTTGGATGCCTGTTGTAAAATACATGTTAGTGTAAAGCTTGCCTAGCAGGACAGACATGCTTTTGAATCCTTTAACACAGTTACAGGAGTTATGCCACATGAATTACAGCATTGCTTGGGGGCCTACCTTAAAGAACTTTGGGGCATATTAACAAGGAGGCGATATGGAATTATCGCCGCTTTTGCGTCCGTTTTCGGGCGAAAAGCGGCGATAATTTCATCGCCTTATCAACAAAGACACGCTATCGCGTGTTTTGCTGACTTAGTGCCCGTTCCCAGCACGCCTAACTTTGCATCGCTAATGAGATGCAAAGTAGGCGTGGCTGTGAAAGCAAACAGGGATAATATCGCGAAGGCAGCTTCGCGATATTATCAAGGAGGGTTAGCGATTTTTAAAATCGCGTTAAGTATGCCTTAACGCAGGAATTTAACGTCCTGACTAAGGCATACTTAACATGGGGGGTGGATTCTGTGGCTAAGACCACAGGCCCTATCATCTAGGATATCGTCGTTTTCCACCATGGAAAACGGCGATATCCACGCTATCTGTGGAATTTTATCGCCTCGGCGATGCGCGTTGTTGATAACGCGCTAACCGGGCGATAAATTACAGAGATAGCCGGCGATAAATATGCATGCGCTAAGCGCGCTTTGCGATATTTATCGCCGGGCCTTGTTAATATGCCCCTTTGAATCTATGTCCTATGGTCCAAGGGGATTTTTTTTAGTAACCAAAAACATATATTTTATCTCAGAGGTCTCTACCTTGCTCGTCTTGTATTCAGTCCAGTCCAGGACCTGAATGTCCAATTAGAAAAGATGTTTCTTGGTTGAAATAGAAATCTTTTCAGTGTGGTGTTTACAACTTAATCTAGTATGAAAGTTTAAATTGCTCACCTTGCTAAAGATGGACACACATTTAATGGTTTGTAGGATTTTTTTCTTCCGGCCTTCAGTTGTTTTAAATGAACCATAATACAAATATTTTGTGTTTCCAATTTTGCTACAGCTGATTTCGCTTTTCATTGCACTATGAACAAGGGTTGTTAATATTGCCCAACATAATGATTTTAGAAGGGTTAAAGGTCTTGCAGACCCCCTCAAGATTCAAGCTTGCAACCTGCAGAAAGATATTTTCCGATATTTCGTTTAGACCTTGGGCTATTTTATTAGCTGTCTATTAGACCCCTAGTTCTGCACACTTTTTACATTAATATGCTATTGTCTTTAGTCGCAATGCCTGCAATGAACACAATCAACAATTCCTTAACCACAGGAGCATTTCCAGTAGAGCTCAAGATATCTTCCATGCAACCATTCTCCAAGAATAACTATCTCGACTCAACAGACTCAAGTAGCTCTAGGCCAATTTCAAAGGACCTTTCTGTGGGAGACTGGTAGAAAGAGCTGCCTTCACTCAGATCTCCATCTTGAAGAAAACGAACCGTCAGACTGAGCAACAGACTTCCGTCGAGAGAGAGGGACAGAATTCACCCTGATCTCCATGAGTTGAACACCGGTGATTAGAAGTGAGATGACAGTACTACTGAGCTTATCCACAGATTTCCATGCAGTCCATCACCCGTCCCTCCTAGAAATACTTAAGGAAACCACCATAAAGGGAGCACATTTGACTGGCTCTCCTTCTACCTTATTGATAGATAAAGCATTATATTTTCAACTCCATTCACTTCCCCACCTTTCATTCGCAAGGCAGGTGTAACTCAGGTCGTGATCATCTGTCTACTCCTCTTCAACGTCCACTCACAGAACTGGCCTCACTGTCCAGATAAAATACATATCCTGAAAATCAGAAAACGGAGAGAATCTTGATAGCTCATGACTATGGAATTGTCTCCAAGCTATTGTCCAAAGGATGCTAGCAAATCACCCTAAACTAGAAGCACCCAAAGCAGAGATTCTCACATGTTGGGATTTGGATGAATTACAATTCTTTGACAGCCTGGCTTGAGGAACTTGGAGTGCCATTAACAAAAGTGATACAAGGCCCCACAAGTTAAGGAAGTGGCTAGAAGTACCTGTCTTACTTTGCACAGGCTATAATATTTCTTCCTCATCTAGGATTCCAACACTAGCTAGGCGGCCACCTTCCCATTCATATCAAGACAGATAATGCAAATGGACTATACTATGGGGGTTCACTTTCAATTATGCACCTCCTACAAAGAATTCAAAATGCAGTAGTGTCTCAGCTCCCAAAAGTACATCTACATGTCTATATACGCACAGTCTTACAAGCCCTTCTCTGACTTCACGCTACAAGAAGATCTGATTAATTAGAACCTCTGCACGCTGACATCAATAGCAAGAATCCAGCCTTCTTGCAAAGAAAGCTCAAAGGTTACTCTCAGAAAAAGAATGCTGTGGTGCAGATTAGCACAAAAACTAAGGGCCATATGTAGATGGGCTAATACCGGTCGGTAACGGCCGAAAATCGGTAAATTTCCCGTTACCGACCGCTATTTAGCCCTTTGCGATGTAGGAGGCCGGATTTAAGGAGTCGGTAATTTACCGATTCGTTATTTTAAGGAATCGGTAAATTACTGATTCCTTAAATCCTATGTAGGGAGCACTCAAGTGAGTGCATTTTTGGTTTAAGGATTCGTTATTTACCATCAACTACAAGTTGGTGGTAAATACCGAATACCTTTTAAAAAGCAATTTTGTGCTTTTTTAAAAGTGCCATGTGGCAGACATACATGCCCTTAGGGCATGCATGTGCGCCACATGTGCACACATGCACGATTCAGGGGTGCAACAGGGTGTCAATTTGACACCCTGCCACCCTTGAATATGCTCCCCTATTACCGATTCGGTATTTACCGAATCAGTAATAGTGAATGGCTTCCCATTCATTCCTATGGGCCTCCAGGCCCATAGGAATGAATGGGAAGGTATTCCTTATTACCGATTCGGTAAATACCGAATAGGTAATAACGAATATTACCGAATCGGTAAAATTTACCGAATGTTTACCTACATTCTATTTACTGATTCTTAAATACCGAATCGGTAAAATTCGGTATTTAGGAATCGGTAAATAGAAATTACCTGTAGGTGGGCTAATACCGGTCGGTAACGGCCGAAAATCGGTAAATTTCCCGTTACCGACCGATATTTAGCCCTTTGCGATGTAGGAGGCCGGATTTAAGGAGTCGGTAATTTACCGATTCGTTATTTTAAGGAATCAGTAAATTACTGATTCCTTAAATCCTATGTAGGGAGCACTCAAGTGAGTGCATTTTTGGTTTAAGGATTCGTTATTTACCACCAACTACAAGTTGGTGGTAAATACCGAATACCTTTTATAAAGCAATTTTGTGCTTTTTTTAAAGTGCCATGTGGCAGACATACATGCCCTTAGGGCATGTATGTGCGCCACATGTGCACACATGCACGATTCAGGGGTGCAACAGGGTGTCAATTTGACACCCTGCCACCCTTGAATATGCTCCCCTATTACCGATTCGGTATTTACCGAATCGGTAATAGTGAATGGCTTCCCATTCATTCCTATGGGCCTCCAGGCCCATAGGAATGAATGGGAAGGTATTCCTTATTACCGATTCGGTAAATACCGAATAGGTAATAACGAATATTACCGAATCGGTAAAATTTACCGAATGTTTACCTACATTCTATTTACCGATTCTTAAATACCGAATCGGTAAAATTCGGTATTTAGGAATCGGTAAATGAAATTACCTACATATGGCCCTAAGTCTTCTGCTTTACAAGACGAAGAGTACGAGGTGTTACCCTTCCGCGACTCCCAGAAAGAGATGCTAAGGCTTTTGATGAACCCATCACAGCTGAAGAGATTGGAGATGCGATCTCAGCGCTGGCTGCCCACAAAACTCCTGGTTCGGATGGTCTCCCTGCAGAGTATTATGCGGCATACCGGGAAATCCTAATCCCACAACTTCATGCCCTGTTCGTCGAGGTCCTAGAAAGAGGCGCCTTCCCCCCTGACACAGATACAGCCACCATCGTGGTCATACCCAAGACGGATCCTCCCCCAGACACATGTCCCAACTATCGCCCGATTTCATTAATTAACACCGAAATTAAGATCTATGCTAAGGTCCTGGCCACCCGTTTGAAGCGGACCATCCACACGCTCATTCACCCCGATCAATGTGGCTTCATGCCACAGCGCAGCACGCAACACTGCCTTAGGCGCCTCCACGCCGCTCTTGCTCGCCGGCACCTCCTCAGTCCGTACCTTCTACTGGACTTTGAGAAGGCCTCTGATACGGTTAATTGGTATTATCTGAGCGACATCCTGGAAAGGGCGGGCTTCAGCCCCCGGTATCGTAAATTATTGAGAGTCCTCTACTCCGACCCGTCGGCTAGGGTCTTTGTGAATGGGGCTCTATCGGATGCCTTCCCCATCAGGAGGGGAACCCGGCATGGTTGCACGCTTTCCCCCCTCCTCTTCGCTCTCGCAATAGAGCCTTTGGCTTGCCTCATCAGGGCGGATGACCAAATGCAAGGAGGGCGATGGCATAGCTCCCATGAGGACAAAATCGCTCTGTATGCGGACGATGTCCTGCTCTTCCTGGCTGATCCTGCCCGATCGGGACCGCAATGCCTCCAGATCCTTCAATCCTTTGGAAGAGTATCAGCCTCCGCCTTAACCTAGGTAAAGATCCAGCCTTGTGCCTCTTCACACGTCGCTGGAATGTGTGGATTGGCAAACAAACATTCCCCTGAGGAGACTTTCCTTTAAGTACCTTGGTACATGGGTGGCCCTTCTCCCAGAGCTGACTTGGTCCCTTAATATTGGTCTGCTAGTCAAATGTATTAAAGAAGTCCTACGTCGTTGGCAATCTCTTCCGCTGAACCCCCTTGGGCGGATCTCCTTATTCAAAATGATGGTCCTGCCCCGCCTCCTATACGAGCTCCAGAATCTCCCGCTTCGCCTCCTCCGCAGCTGGTTCCGTGGGTTGGATGGAATAATCACCACTTTCCTCTGGGGTAGCTCGAGATCGCTTCTGGCCCTTGCACACTGTCACTGGCCCCCATATGACGGTGGGGTGGGACTCACGAACTCCTTTTTGTACTATCTAGCCACACGCCTCTTGGTAATCCACGATTGGTTTAATGGGGGATGGTCAGACCCGGCCTATCGACTCGAGTTAGAGGGTCTCGGATTCGCCCGGGTTCAAGCTATGTTATATGGGGCTCCCATACCTTCCACTTTGCCAACACTCACTCAAACGGTCTTCCTTGCATGGCGGTCTGCGCTGCGACACACTCAATGGGATGCCAAGTTCACATTGCAGATGCCCCTATGGCGCGGAGCTTGGTTGAGGGAGGTTGGAGCACTGGAGAGTTTCCAGAAATGGGACTTGATTGGTATCACCCACCTGGGCGATGTGTGGCAAGGCGAACATCTGGTCTCCTTCCAAAAACTACAGCAAACATACGCCCTGCACGCTTCCCAGTTCTACAAGTACCTCCAACTGCGGCACGCCCTTATCACCCATATCCCTAATCACACAACGTTCCCGGAGTTTAGTCCACTCGAGGCTAAACTCCTTATGGGAAGCCTGGGGAAGGGGGGAATATCCCAGCTGTACAGATCCCTGATAAACAATACCCCGTCCACCCTTGACCCCCTTAGAGCCCGCTGGGAGCAATGGGTTGGCCCCCTAGAGGAGAAAGACTGGAGAGACGCACTGATGGCCCCCAAAGTACTAACTATTTCGGCTCCGCCTCATTCAAATTTATTATCTTCATGGTGCATATCTTACTCCTGTGCGGTTGTTCAAAGCTGGGCTCCTCCCGTCGCCGCGATGCCCTCGGTGTGCGGCATAGCCAGCAGACTTTTACCACATGATCTGGTCCTGTGTCCCCCTCTCCCAATACTGGGCATCAATTGTAGCTGAGATGAGTGACATCCTGTGTTGGATGGTCCCCCTCAGCCCCCTCGCTCCTCTCCTGGGAGTGATGGATGGGTTGGATGGCTCCCGTACCGATAAGTTGTTCCTGGGAACGGCCATGCTGGTGGTGAAAAGAGACATGGCGGCGGCATGGAAAAGTCCGACAGGGCCCTCAATTGTAAATTGGAGACGGGGAGTAGATTGGTGTGCCACCCAAGAAAAATCTGTGTACGAAGCGATAGGTAGCAAAAACCCAATAAAATTGTTTATCAAAAAAAAAAAAACAACAAGACGAAGAGTATAGGTGGTGGTACTTGCTTCTCTGAAGCTGCTAAATTCAGGAATTTTCTTTAAGTGATGATGGGAACCATTGACTACTACAAGGAATTCATAAGGATGGTGAAGACCTAGCATGTCCCGAGCTAAGGCCACAAAAAGGGGGCTTGACCATAACTACACAATCCCTCAAAATAAGGATGAAGATAGTGTCCTAGCCCTATACAGCTAGACTATTCAACACATGTAAAACAGCTGCACAAAAGCTATGACATTTACAGGCACAGAAGAGGCTGCAGAACAATACTAGGCAAAGTCATCCATAAAATGGCACTTCAGTGACAGTTCACACGTGAATTAAATTTTATCTGAATCGGTATGGGTTGGTTCAAAGTGGACCATATAGATTCCGTCAGAATTAATGGTTCTGTGAATGAGGCGAGAGAACAAATAGTAGATTATGTCACTGCCTTGTCTATCCCACTCTGGTACGGATTATTGAAATTTACATGTAATAAAATGTTCCCATAAACCTCTCCACTGGGCAGATGTTAATTATTACTAGTTGTGCTACCTTCACCTAGGGCATCCGGAACTGAACAGTTCCAGTTGCAAGAGGGAATGTCAACTATAACAATTCCACTGGATTACCATTAGTATACCTAAAAACATAAATGTAACTAACATTTATTGCATCATCCAGACCTTTGAGTAGGCTATCACACTACTCTTAATATGTACATTCCCAACCCATTAAATCAGCTAGAAATAAAATGTTATTAATTGTCCACAACTTCTCAAAATTGCCTGTGTCCTGGAATTAACAGAGCTGCAAAATTTCTTGTGGACTGCGATATCAGAAGGTTGATATGTGCATATGTATGCAAGTGTGTGCGTGCGTGCATACATGCACATATGTACCACAGACACTACTCTTGCAGGGCCGTTTGCATGATCTCTGATGTGAGGACTGGCCTGATTACATGTCTGACCGCCAGCATAACTGCTTGATCACTCCATGATAGATTGCACAACCACTTCAGGACAGAGTGCTTACAAACTGCATGACAACAGTGTGGTAGCTAACATCACAAGTTGTAACTGAAAATGCATTACTAGTTCCAAGCATCTTAGACGTTTTTGTGGGCCCGGGTCAACTACTCCAGGTGGGCCTCTCATTGGACAAGCACTTAATGCTAACTTTATATCCTGCAGCTAAAAAGAAGACACAGACATAGATTCAGTACTGAGAATCATATAGGGGTATTAGCTTACATATCATTATAAAAGAGGATAGACAATGTAATTTATAAATAAATGCTGCAGCACTGACTGGGGCCCTTAAAAAATGAGGCCCTTCGAATAATGCACTCGTCTGCCCCACCCTTCTGATGGCCCTGACAAAGTCTCTTACGTTGTAAGCATCCCACTAAGTAGTTTGCTGCCCATCCGCCTTGTGAGGAGTAGAAAGCGCTATATAAATGCCACGTCAGTAGAATACAATGCCTTTCATTTTGTTCAAACCATCCCCACTCAACAGCTGCCCTACAGAACAATCAAGCTGATTGCTCAAAATCATTTGGTCGGTCAGATGCCAAATATAGCAGTTGAACTCCTGTTAAGTGAAAAGTCACCATAGGAAAGAAGCAGCGCTTACAGTGGCAAGGATGACCACAGAACCTGCATGAACTGTCTGTCCATTGAAAGCATAGCAACCCTAGGGAAAAGTGTTACTTTTGTACCACTACATCTGTGCTAGTCCTGCTAAGTACTGGTATTGCCTAAATATGGTACAGCAGTGTTGTTGAAAATTAGACAACATAGCCTTCATGTTTCCGAGGATGATAAATGGAGTAATGCGTTATTTATTGCACTTAGAAAAGGCAGAAAAGCAGTATGAAGCCTATTAAAAGTTATTATTAGTCACTTGTTTGTCACATGACATCCTAGCCCCGCCCCTTGTATCCCCCACTCTCCTGTGAGATGCAGAGTTACAGCTGTGTATTGTTTTCCGTTCCCAGCAGTGGAAGGCAACAGCAGAAAACCTGTATTTAAAATCTGATTTCCTGATACCTGGCAGCCTAGGTAGGGGTAGATAATGTGTGCCTGTGCTGCTTAACTCGAGGGTCGCCGTCTTCACTTTCCTCAGCTCACCTTTTATGCAGCTGGCGTTTAGCTGATGAAATTCGTGGCTAAAGAGCAGAAAGTTTTGTTAAACTACCTTGTCTCCCCAGTGTTCTAGCGAATGCAGAAACCGCCTAATTGACCTACTTGTTTGTATTCAAATGTGTGTTTCTCCTAATTTAAAATGATTGAATTGGGAAGAAAGCACTGCGTGCGTTTCCTGCGGTGCGGCGCTATGCTTCCAGTCACCTGGCTCCAGGCAGGCCATGTTCTCGCCCTAGCAACCCAGGCCTGCTGCTGAGGGCCGGTTTAGGAGTCAGTGACAGACGCCGCTGGCTCCAGGAGGTGGAACCTGACTTAACAGAACAGTTTCATATGTCTTATATGTGATTGCAAGAGTCCGTACACAAATGTAAAGGAATATACAGCTTTACAATTTCATGATGCATTTTAAGCAGAGAAAGACAGGCAGATGTAAAGGAAACAGTCCCTGGAATGTAAATTTGCATATCCACATCTCTCTTCAGCCAATTAAAAAGGCATGTTATTTCTTTCGTTCGCCATCAGGATAATGAACACCCTTCCCCTTAATGATAAAAATAGAAAAAATTCGTAATAGTCTCGAGTTAAGTGAGAGGGCTTACATCAGCGCCGTGTTTACGCGTTGGAAGTTTAGAATGCAGAATGCAGGTGCCGAGACGGGTCCCTATCGGACTTTCCATTTCTGCTTTCACCCTCGGGATGAAATAAATTAGGGAGCGCGGCAGCGAAGCGAACGCGTGCTGCTGCGCGTGCTGGCCACCGACGGGAATGGGCGGAGCAAAGGCGGGACATGCGCCCGCCTTTGCCCAATTGAGTGCTGGATTTTTTTTTAAAAAGCACGCGAAAGCCAATGGCAGCCGCGGAAAGCAAAACCACACGCACGAGCGTGTGGTTAGCTTTCTAAAGCCCTTTCTAGAGGTCTCGCGCTGCGCGAGCAGTGCTGATCACTGCAACGCTAGGCGCAAGACCTAAAAACCTGGCATGCTGACATCAAATATGCTGAAGAATGGCAACCGCACGTTGATACAGTTGATGGAAATGTGAGAAGGAAATTGAAACCAGATGAGCTGTTCATCTAGGAAGGAATTCTTAAATTGTGAATTCTGGTATAATTCAAACTTTTAGGCAGAAGTATTTAAAATTGGAAAAACTCATACAACAGGAAGTGACAAAATGGTGGAAAGCAACAATCTTGTAAAAACACCTGGAATGTGGATGAGTTCCCAGAGTTTTAAGAATACTGATTGCTCCATCATATGAACGTCCTAACCAGGGAAGGTTGAAGAAGTGGGCTTCCTGTTCTAATCAAATGATGAGAATACATAGCAAATTTGATTGGCAGGAAAGTGAAGATATCTTGGAAGAGTTTGAAATGTTAAAACAAGAGTTACAAGGAACTGATACTAAGGGACCTTTTTGAGAAACATATGCAGGATATAAATGGGAAAGTAAATCTATAGAGAAAGAGATCAAATTGAAAAAGCAAATACATTTTGTGAGAGATCAGAAGGAATATCAGGCTGGGAGGGTATAACCTTCAGCAGGAGATATGATAACCTAATGAGAAATGTGAAGACCATGCAAAATTTGCCATCTTTGAATATGGACAATCAAGGTGGAGAGTGCGAGATTAACAGCAAATTGAGCATAAGTGATGTTTCGGAAGATGCGGCCACAGGTCAACCAGATATAAAGATTAGCAAGCCAGTAAGTTTTTGGGAGGAATTTTGATTAATCCACCATGAGAGAAATCAACAACGTTGATAGAAGGACCGAGGAAAAGGCAGAGGCACAAATAAACTACAAGAGGAAGGTTCAACAAAAAGTAATGCAAGGCAGTAATGGAGGGGACAGCAAATGTGGTAAATTTATCAACCCGCGTTTTAACTGTTTCTGAACTGTTTTAAAGTTGGGTTTGTCCTTTTGTCCTACGAATTCGTTTGACTATGCCCAAAGTCATATTGACTTATATCATTTCACATGGAGGTTGAAACTACATTAGTGGTTTTCATTAAAAGGTGATACAAAAGGTGATGTGTTAGACCTGGCACTGTTGGCGTGGGTCTCTCTTCCATTTTTTGCTGTTGCCTCATGTTTTTGCTGGTTATAGATGCTTTGGGCTCTGTGCCACTGCTATTCAGTGCCACAGTGCAAGTGCTCCCTATGGTAAATTTATGTATGGATTAGTGATTCCATGATTGGTTGGTTTGGTTTACTTGTCAGACCCTAGTACAGTGCACTGAGTGTGCCCAGGGCTTGTAAACCAAATGCTGCTGGTGGGCTTGCAGCACTGGTTGTGCCACCCACAGAAGCAGCCTGTAAAAGTGTGTCTCAGGTCTGCCATTGCAGAGCCTATGTGCAGTCTGGTACTGCCATGTTGACTGGGCAAGTGCACCCACTTTCCAGTCCCTAAACCTTCCCTTTTCTTCATATCAGACACCCCTATGATAGGCCCAAGGGCAGGGTGCATTGTAAGTATAAGGTAGGACATGCCCTGGTGTGTGTGGCATGTCCTAATAGTGAATTACAGCCATTTTTGTTTTTCACTATTGCAAGGCTACCTGTTCCCCATAGGCCAGAATGGGCTGCTTGATTATTACATCTTATAATACTAACTGACCCAGGGAACATGGTAAATAAACGAATTTAGTATGCCTGACCTCAGAATGATAAAATACATCTTTTAGTGAAGTTGGTTTTAACATTCTATGTTTGAAAATACCACTTTTAGAAAGTAGGTATTTTCTTGCCTAACTATCCAAGCCTGCCTCTGCTAGGTTGTTTATTCCTTGTCTGGAGTTTGAGTGACAGGGGCTGGGGGATTCCAGGAGACAGGGTGAGTCAGCACAGGGCTGAATAGAGAGATCTGCATGGAGATGGGTGGGAGGAGTTGCACCTGGGACCTGAATAGGGCTGTGCCTTCCCTCCACAATGCTGGCTCCACCTCCTGTGGTGTGTCTGTTGTCCCTGGCCTACACTGTGAAAGGAAAGAAGGAGTCTTGTCAACAAAGTGCTCCACGACTGACCAGAACTGGTTTGGACTAGGCAAAGGCCTCTCTGCCTTCAGAGACAAAGGATTTTGGTGTATAAAAGAGGGGACCCAAACCCCAGAACTTTAGATCACTTTGGGAAACAAGAAGAACCTTTGCTGAGGAGAGGAACCAGAGAAACTGAGGAGGAGACTATCCCTAAGCTGAGTGCTGTTTGGGGGATTGGCCTGCAGTGGTTGCCTGACTGCCAAAGAAAGGAGAAAGGAACTTTGTGTGTACTTTCATCAACTTGTAAAAGATCTCCAAGGGCTTGAGAGAAGAGCTTGCCTCCTGCTGAAGTCTCAGGGACAACAGACTTCACCAACCAGCTCCCCAAGAGTATTTCTGGAAAGTGCCTGCTGCTGTGCTGGACTTTCTGTGGGACTGCATGTCGCAAGGAGATGGAAGCGCGACTCATGAAGGAGAAGCGTCGCCGCCGCAGCCGAAGCGCCTCGCATCGCCGAAGAAAAGGATCGACGTCGCATCAGACGCCGTCGCATCACCGGGAAGCGTGTCGCAGGGCCTGTCGCGGCTCAGAAGAATCGTTGAGTCGCCACACGGCCGTCGGGCGTGCACGCATCGTGTCGCATCAAGAAGAAGACGCCATCTTTGTTCATTGCACCGGATCTTCATCGCATCACGGCGTTGCTGGTCGCATCACCACGGAAGCGCAGTAAGAAACCGACGCATCACCTCCCCACGCCGAGAAGAACTGACGCATCCCCTACGCATCAGTAGGGACCCGACGCATCACCGTTCTTGCGTGTAAGGAACCGACGCATCACCTTCCCTGCAACACTTTCGTTGTATAGCGTTACGCATCCTAAGGTACATTGAACTCAAAGTGTCGCATTTACCATCTTAAAGAGAACTGAGCTGATTCTACCATTTTTGAAGTACAGTATTGTGGATTTTTGTCGTTTGTGGTCTTGTGTTAAATCTATATAAAAGATACTTATTTTTAATATACAACTGGTGTGGTGTCCATCTGTAGTGTTGTCACTTGATTACTGTATGTGTTCACAAATGCTTTACACACTGCCTCTGAGATAAGCCTGTCTGCTCGTGCCAAGCTACCAAGGGGGTGAGCAGGGGTTATTTTAGGAGTGTACCCCCTTACCCTGACTAGACGCAAGGGTCCCTATTTGGTCAAAGGTACCTACCTCTGCCAACTAGAGACCCCCAAATCTAACATTGGTGGCAGCAGTGGGATTCTGGACTTGCATTTGTGACTCATGTACAGTGATTGGTGAACACTACTAGTGAGTGCAGACCAAAACGCGACCACATACTTTTGATAGATTGTTTTTTCTGGGATTTTCTATTTTTGCCAAGAACTGCCAAGTTTAACCACCATGGATAAAGCAGCATCCATGGCATCTGTTGATTATAATTGGGAAGAGGAGAAACTAGAATGCTACAATGTGAAACAGCTAAAGCACTTCTGCAGGAAATTTAAAGTTGCTATGACCGGTCTCACCAAGAAGGATGAGTTCCAAAAGGCGCTGAGGGCCTGGGTTGAAGCAAGGAATACCCCTGAGAATGAGGAAGGGGCTGAGAATGCAGATGAGCAGCTGGAGGGGCCATTGGGTCCAGAGGGGAGAAGAGCAGCTTCCCCAGTAGGTAGCAGTGTTTCTGCCAAAGGCCTGTCCCCAGAGGAGTTGGCGGACAGGAAGGAAAACAGGATGCACGAATTGGAGCTTGCCAAGCTCAAGTTGGGTGGGCAACTGGAGTTACAAAATAGGAGATTGGCCCTGGAAGAAAAGAGAATGCAGTTGGAGCATGAGAAAAGTTTGAGGGAGTTGGAGTTGAAAGCTAGAAGCTTAGAGATTACTCCCTCTGGTGGCAGCACACCCTCCATGCCTGTTGAAGCAAGGGTGTATATTCCTAAAGATGTGGTGAGAGAGTTTTATAAGAATGATGATATTGGGCAGTGGTTCAAAGCCTATGAGTTAGGCATGCCTTCCCACTGGGTCCCTGAGAAGGATTGGGGAGCGGGGTTGTGGGGGCGGTTCCTTAATGAGGGGCGGGACACACTGTTAGACTTGCCTTCTGAAGTCCATAATTCTTATAGCCACATGAAAGATGCATTGATGTCCAGGTATGGGTTGACTCCTGAATTGTATAGACAGAGGTTTAGAAATTGCAAGAAGGTGGAGTCAGGTACCTGGGTAGAATATGTCACTTTCTTTTGCAGAGCATTGGCTGGTTGGGTGAAGGGTAGCAAAGTGAATGATTTTGAGGGGCTCTTTGATTTAATTGCATGGGAGTACTTGTCAAGTAATTGTTTTCCAGAGCTACGCCAGCACCTGATTGATAGTAGGCTGACTAACCCTAGGATGCTTGCTGAGGAGGCGGACCGCTGGGTGAGCACCCGGGTCCACAAGGGTCACATGGGAGACTCTGCCAAGAGTGGGCAGGGTCCCCAGCAGAAGAGTGGGGGGGACAAGGGTAAACAGAGGGAGTTCCAGAAAGGGCCCCAAAGTAATCCCCAAGGGAACCAAGGAAAGGGTTCCCAGCCTCCCCCTGAAAAGAAGCAGGGGGCCCGACAGGTAGGCCTGTTCCCAGGGGACCCCTGAGGTGCTACAAGTGTGGTGAAGTGGGTCATAAGTCGGTTGATCCCCAATGCCCACAGTTTGGAAAGACAGCACCCACTGGTGCTCCACCCCGGCAGATGGCGAGTGTAGCCCTGGGGGAGGAGAGGGGTGTCCAAGGTGGGTGGGGTCCTGCAGAGATGTCCCTAGTCTCTTTAGGAGACTGTGAGGTGGTCCCCAGGACCCAACTGCCTGATAACACTAAGAAGTACAGGCAGTCGGTGACCATCAATGGCCATAGAGTGGAGGCTGTTCGAGACACAGGAGCCAGTGTGGCAGCTGTCAAGTGTCACCTGGTGTCTGAAGAGCAGGTTGTCCCCAATGCATTTTACCCGGTTGTTGCCGCTGACAACACAGAGAGCCACTGCAAGGTGGCTCAGGTTCCCTTTGAGTGGGGGGGTCTCTGGTACTCTTCAAGTAGCTGTGAGGCCAGCCATGCCTGTTGACTGTTTGTTGGGGAACGATTTGGAGAGCTCACCTTGGGCTAAGGTGGTGCGAAGTGCTCATTTGGAGATGTTGGGTCTGCCTGACTGGGCGTGTGTGACCACACGGTCCATGGCAGCCAGTAAGGGTGTTCAAGAGGACCTGGAGCCTGAGAGGGGGCCCAGGTGCCTGCCTTAAAGAGAAGAGGCAGGGGGCGCGGTAAACCGGCCCCCGAAGTTCCCACGGTCCAGGAGGAGGTAGACCCTGAGGGGGATGCCCTGGAGCCTACAGGGGAACAGGTAGCTGAACTGGGGGACGTGCCTGAGCTGACCCATTGGCAGCAGGAAGGAGGACCCTCCAGGGAAGAGTTCTGCACGGAGCAGAAGAAGTGCCCTTCTCTTGTGGGTTTGCGGCAGCAGGCTGCAGACCAGGCAGCAGGTGATCAGTCTGGATCACATTGGATCTACTGGGACAATGATCTTCTGTTTACTGAGCCTAAGGTTGCTGAGCCTGGGTCAGCCCATGTGCTGGTGGTACCCCAGCACTTCAGAGCCTTCCTACTGGGGCTGGCTCATGATGTGCCGTTAGCAGGACATTTGGGGCAGGACAAGACCTTTGAGAGGCTTGTCACCCACTTTTATTGGCCCCAAATGCGCAGGAGTTCAGATACTCACTGCAGGACCTGTCAGACTTGCCAGGCAAGTGGAAAGAATGGGAGGAAGCAGAAGGCTCGTCTCCAGCCATTCCCTGTGGTCAGCACCCCCTTTGAACGGGTGTGTATTGACATTGTGGGGCCACTGGACCCCAAAACAGCCATGGGCAACAGGTTCATCCTGGTCTTGGTGGACCATGCCACCCGGTACCCGGAAGCCATACCTCTGAGGACAGTGACGGCCCCCGTGGTGGGAGGGGCACTGATGGGAATTTTCTCCCGAGTGGGATTCCCTAGAGAGGTAGTGTCTGACCGAGGTACAAACTTCATTTCCAAGTATATGAAGTCCCTGTGGCAAGAGTGTGGGGTAACTTATAAGTTCACCACTCCTTACCACCCCCAAGGAAATGGGTTGGTTGAGAGATTCAACCGGACCCTAAAAGGCATGATTATGGGTCTTGAGGAACCTATGAGGCGAAAGTGGGACGTCCTCTTACCATGCCTTCTCTTTGCATACCATGAGGTGCCACAGAAATCTCTAGGGTTCAGTCCCTTTCAGCTTCTCTATGGTCACCCAGTGAGAGGACCTCTGAGTCTGGTCAAGGAAGGCTGGGAGCAATCTCCCAGGAAACCTCCCCAGGATGTATATAGCTACATGCTGGCCTTCAGGAACCAGACTAGGCGTTTCAGGCAACTCGCTGAGGCGAATCTGGAAGCCAGCCAGGAGGAGATGAAGCGGTGGTACGACCAGAGCTTCAGCCTGGTCAGAAAGTGTGGGTCATGGCCCCCGTGGAGCCTTGTGCGCTCCAGGATAAGTGGACCGGACCATTTGAGGTGGTGGAGCGCAAAAGTCCTGTTACCTACTTGGTGGACTTGCGGTCTCCCAGGAACCCCTTGCGGGTCCTGCATGTCAACCGCCTGAAGCTCCACTTGGAGAGGTCCGAAGTGGGCATGCTCTTAGCGACAGATGCTGGAATGGAGGAGGAGACTGAGCCTCTTCCTGACCTCCTGTCGGCGACGGAGCGAGATGGGTCAGTGGATGGTGTGAACCTCTCTTCCACCCTGACCCCTGAGCAACAGAATGACTGTCACCAGTTGCTGGGACAGTTTTCTGATCTGTTCTCCCTGATTCCTAGTGTCACTGATTGGTGCGTCCATGATGTGGACACTGGAGATAGTCCTCCTGTGAAGCACAAAACTTACAGGGTGACTGACAGGGTGAGAGCTTGCATCAAGGAGGAGGTCTCCAAGATGCTTGCGTTAGGGGTGATTGAGTCCTCTAACAGTCCTTGGGCCAGCCCAGTGGTCTTGGTCCCAAAGGCTGCCACACCAGGTGCCACGCCAGAACTCCGGTTCTGTGTGGACTACCGAGGGCTCAATTCAGTCACGAGGACTGATGCGCACCCCTTCCCCAGAGCTGATGAGCTCATCGATCGGTTAGGGGATGCCCGGTACCTCAGCACGTTTGATCTAACGTCTTGGTACTGGCAGATCGCCTTGACTGATGGGGCAAGAGAGAGGTCAGCATTCTCCACACCAGATGGGCACTACCAGTTCCGGGTTATGCCCTTTGGGATGAAGAATGCCCCTGCACCTTTCAGAGGTTGGTCAACCAGGTGTTGGCTGGACTGGAAGAGTTCAGTGCCGCCTACCTGGATGACATTGCAGTGTTCAGCGCCAGTTGGGAAGAACATCTGCGCCACCTCTGGGAAGTGTTGATGGCGCTGCGGAGGGCAGGCCTCACGATTAAGGCGAGTAAGTGCCAGATCGGGCAGGGTTCCGTGGTGTACTTGGGACACCAGGTTGGGAGAGGCCAAGTGGCGCCCCTAGAGCCCAAGATTGAGACCAAGCTGGCTTGGGAGCCCCTTAAGACCCAGACAGAGGTGAGAGCCTTTTTAGGACTCACCGGGTATTACAGGAGGTTTGTCAAGGGGTATGGCAGCATCATTGCCCCCTTGACAGAGCTGACTTCCAGGAAGCAGCCCAAGAGAGTGATTTGGACTGACACCTGTCAGAAAACTTTTGAGGCCCTGAAAACTGCCATGTGCACAGCGCCCGTGCTCCTGGCACCCAACTTCTCCAGAGAATTTATCGTTCAAACAGACGCTTCAGAGCATGGCGTGGGGGCTGTTTTGTCACAGATAAATGAGGAGGGCCTAGATCAACCCGTAGCCTTCATCAGTAGGAGGTTACTTCCACGGGAACAGAGGTGGAGTGCGATTGAGCGTGAGGCATTTGCTGTGGTCTGGGCACTGAAGAAGCTGAGACCATACCTGTTTGGGACTCACTTCCGGGTTCAGACAGACCACAGGCCCCTCAGATGGTTGATGCAGATGAGGGGTGAGAATCCAAAGCTGTTGAGGTGGTCCATTTCCCTACAGGGGATGGACTTTACGGTGGAACACCGCCCTGGTACAGAACACGCCAATGCTGATGGTCTGTCCAGATTTTTCCGCCTTAGTGAAGAGAACTCCCAGGAGGTAGGGTAGTTCTCCCCACATTTCAGCTGGAGGGGAAACGTGTTAGACCTGGCACTGTTGGCGTGGGTCTCCCTTCCATTTTTGCTGTTGCTTCATGTGTTTTTGCTGGTTATAGATGCTTTGGGCACTGTGCCACTGTTATTCAGTGCCACAGTGCAAGTGCTCCCTATGGTAAATTGATGTATGGATTAGTGATTCCATGATTGGTTGGTTTGGTTTACTTGTCAGACCCTAGTACAGTGCACTGAGTGTGCCCAGGGCTTGTAAACCAAATGCTGCTGGTGGGCTTGCAGCACTGGTTGTGCCACCCACAGAAGCAGCCTGTAAAAGTGTGTCTCAGGTCTGCCATTGCAGAGCCTGTGTGCAGTCTGGTACTGCCATGTTGACTGGGCAAGTGCACCCACTTGCCAGCCCCTAAACCTTCCCTTTTCTTCATATCAGACACCCCTATGGTAGGCCCAAGGGCAGGGTGCATTGTAAGTATAAGGTAGGACATGCCCTGGTGTGTGTGTGGCATGTCCTAATAGTGAATTACAGCCATTTTCGTTTTTCACTATTGCAAGGCTACCTGTTTCCCATAGGCCAGAATGGGCAGTTTGATTATTACATCTTATAATCCTAACTGACCCAGGGAAAATGGTAGAAAAACGAATTTAGTATGCCTGAAGTTGGTTTTAACATTCTATGTTTGAAAATACCACTTTTAGAAAGTAGGTATTTTCTTGCCTAACTATCCAAGCCTGCCTCTGCTAGGTTGTGTATTCCTTGTCTGGAGTTTGAGTGACAGGGGCTGGTGGATTCCAGGAGACAGGGTGAGTCAGCACAGGGCTGAATAGAGAGATCTGCATGGAGATGGGTGGGAGGAGTTGCACCTGGGACCTGAATAGGGCTGTGCCTTCCCTCCACAATGCTGGCTCCACCTCCTGTGGTGTGTCTGATGTCCCTGGCCTACACTGTGAAAGGAAAGAAGGAGTCTTGTCAACAAAGTGCTCCACGACTGACCAGAACTGGTTTGGACTAGGCAAAGGCCTCTCTGCCTTCAGAGACAAAGGATTTTGGTGTATAAAAGAGGGGACCCAAACCCCAGAACTTTAGATCACTTTGGGAAACAAGAAGAACCTTTGCTGAGGAGAGGAACCAGAGAAACTGAGGAGGAGACTATCCCTAACCTGAGTGCTGTTTGGGGGATTGGCCTGCAGTGATTGCCTGACTGCCAAAGAAAGGAGAAAGGAACTTTGTGTGTACTTTCATCAACTTGTAAAAGATCTCCAAGGGCTTGAGAGAAGATCTTGCCTCCTGCTGAAGTCTCAGGGACAACAGACTTCACCAACCAGCTCCCCAAGAGTCTTTCTGGAAAGTGCCTGCTGCTGTGCTGGACTTTCTGAGGGACTGCGTGTCGCAAGGAGCTGGAAGCGCGACTCACGAAGGAGAAGCGTCGCCGCCGCTGCCGAAGCGCCTCGCATCGCCGAAGAAAAGGATAGACGTCGCATCAGACACCGCCGCATCACCGGGAAGCGTGTCGCAGGGCCTGTCGCTTCTCAGAAGAATCGTTGAGTCGCCGCACGGCCGTCGGGCATGCACGCATCGTGTCGCATCAAGAAGAAGACGCCATCTTTGTTTCATTCACCGGATCATCGCATCACGGCGTTGCTGGTCGCATCGCCACGGAAGCGCAGTAAGAAACCGACGCATCACCTCCCCATGCCGACAAGAACCGACGCATCCCCTACGCATCAGTAGGGACCCGACGCATCACCGTTCTTGCGTGTAAGGAACCGACGCATCACCTTCCCTGCAACACTTTCGTTGTATAGCGTTACGCATCCTAAGGTACATTGAACTCAAAGTGTCGCATTTACCATCTTAAAGAGAACTGAGCTGATTCTACCATTTTTGAAGTACAGTATTGTGGATTTGTTTCGTGTGTGGTCTTGTGTTAAATCTATATAAAAGATACCTATTTTTAATATACAACTGGTGTGGTGTCCATCTGTAGTGTTGTCACTTGATTGCTGTATGTGTTCACAAATGCTTTACACACTGCCTCTGAGATAAGCCTGTCTGCTCGTGCCAAGCTACCAAGGGGGTGAGCAGGGGTTATTTTAGGAGTGTATCCCCTTACCCTGACTAGACGCAAGGGTCCCTATTTGGTCAAAGGTACCTACCTCTGCCAACTAGAGACCCCCAATTCTATCATGATACAAGAGATAAGGTTTTAACAGAAAACTGTATGAGTAATTTGAGCATAAGTGATACTAATGTGTTGTTTACACTAGCTGAGCTGGACCCAGACAACATGTCATAGGTGACAAATTCCATAATTTGGCACATATGGGGATTGATCTAGAAATGAATGGTCCTAGTATGTTTAAAACGCAAATCTATGTTCACCCTCATGATGCTATTAATACTTTTGAGACTATGGTAATTCAGGATCTCAAGAAATTGCCCAAGAAAGAAAGATGGCATTCTAATAATCTACCCATGGCTGAAAGATTGGAAGTCAAGAGTTTGCAAAGTGATAAAAATGTTGTTATCAGACAATCTCATAAAGGGGGCAATGTTGTCATCCTGTCCAGAGACCAATATCTGAGGGAAGGTTATCGACAATTGAATAATGGAAATTGCTATGAGATTGTATTCAAAGGTGAGATCAATGAGTCTAACTCCATGTTTGGTGATAAACCTAGAAAGTGGAGGGATCGTGACCTTATTGAGAACATTGTGAACATCCTAAAGTGCTGATTCTCTATTTCTCCCCAAAATCCACAAAGACTCCACCAACCCTCCTGGGAGACCCATTGTTTCCTTCAGGGGTTCCTTGCTGGAGAATACTTCCAAATACATTGACCCTTTTTTGTGCCCATTTGTGTCAACACTACCATCATATACACAGGACAGCAGACTATTTCTGACAAGGATTGACAACATATTTTGGGAGGATGACTTTTTACTCATTACACTTGATGTTAACAGCCTATACACTAGCATCAGGCATGAGGATGGCATCTACACTTTCAGACACTTCCTTAAAGCTAGGTCATTGTCTTTATTCTTTCACGCTAAAATGATCCTGAACACTATCACTTTTTGCTTGGAAAAACAACTATTTCTTGTTTGATGAAAAACTTTGCAGACAGATCCAGGGTGGGAACCTGCTTCACTCCCAATTATGCCAATCTTTTCATGGGATGGTGGGAGGAGCAGGTGGGAGGACCCCTGGAGGATTTCAACACCCATGTGATCCGATGGATCCAGTATATTGATTATCTGTTTTTAATATGGAAAGGTAACAGGGAGGAAGCACAGAGATTTGTCACTACACTGAATGACAATCAGCTGAACTTACAATTTGCTAGTCATATGAGCAAAAATGAAATTGAATTTGACATCAAGGTACAGGTGATTAATAACATGTTGATGTCTAGACTTCAAAGGAAAGCTACAGCTAGTAATACCTTGCTACTTACACAAAGCAGCCATCCCAGAGCTCCGATAGAGAGCATTCTGTTTAGTGAACTCCGACATGCATGCAGGAATTGCAACAGGGATGAGGCTTACCAACTCGAATGTACCAATATGGTTAAAAGTTTTAGAGAGGGGTTATAATCAATCCACTTTGGACTCAGCCATACAGAAGGTTGAGAAAATACACAGGGAGGAACTCCTCATTCCCAAGATATGTAAGGACAGCAGGTCAACATCCAAGCTTAAGTTTATTACTGCTTACAATCACAAAGCAAGAGAGTTGAGAGATATTTTGCGAAAACACTAGTGTATACTGTCAACAGAAAACAGCCTGGAAGTAATTTTGGACAGCCACCCGAGGATTACATACAGGAGGGGGGGGGGTCCCTTAGAGACGGATTGAACAAAAATGATATTGAGGGGGTCCCTGCTACTTCTAAGGAGAATAGAAAGGGATTCTTCATCTGCAACAGATGCAAAGCATGTAAATATCGCTTTGATGTTGAGAAGTTTTATTCCCCCTTGTTGGGGTGGAAAGATCCATTATTCAAAGACTTACCTGTACCTCAGATTTCAGTGTTTATGTGTTAATTTTCCCCTATGGGAAGAGATATGTGGGAAGCACAACCCACCCTGTGAACAAACATATTCTAGAACACATGAGGGCTATCAAAAATGTTGACAAAAAATACCCAGTGGTACATTCTTTCGCAACTCACCATAGAGGGGATAGCAAGTTTTTGAGATTCTTTGCCATTGATAGAGTTCCTCTTACCAAGAGAGGGGGCAATGGAGCACGAGTCCTTGGACAGTTGGAATCCAGATTTATTTTAGAACTGGATACCAAAGCCCCAATTGATGAGGAATTATATACACATCTGGGTTAACTCAAGCGATATATCCCAGTGGGTATAGGGTGATCAGCATTAACACATATTATACAATGTGATTTGTTGTTTCTTTTTTTCTCACTCTCTTGTGTTTTTTCTAAAGTTTTTTTAACTGTTTTTTGTTTTCCTCTTTTTTTTCTTTTCTACCCACACAGAGCTTTGGACTTAACAAAACACGTGTATATCTGCACATGAGTTTAAAAAATCTTTCTTTTGTTATCCTTGCCAATTGGGTTTGATTACTTTGATGTTTCAAGATTGCCTATTTGCAGGTTATATAATGTTTGTATATTTTAGGAGGTCAGTGCACATGTGATGTTATGTCAGGTATTTGGGATGGATTATGACATTGTACAAATTGTAAGCGGTATTCAAGCTAGCACCTACAAACTCACTTGGGTTCAATAAATCAAAATGTAAAAATGTAATGCTGCTCGTTTTGCATATAATCCATTGGTTATGTTGTCATGAAGGGTGAACATAGACAACATTTGTTGTTTCTTTCTTTCTCACTCTCTTGTGTTTTTTCTAAAGTGTTTTTAACTGTTTTTTATTTTCCTCTTTTCTTTCTTTTCTACTAACACAGAGCTTTGGGCTTCACGAAACACGTGTATATCTGCACATAAGTTTTAAAAATGTATCTTTTGTTATCCTTGCCCATTGGGCTTGATTGCTTTGATGTTTCAAAATTGCCTATTTGCAGGTTATATAATGTTTGTATATCTTAGGAGGTCAATGCACATAAGATATTATGTCAGGTATTTGGGATGGATTATGACATTGTACAAATTGTAAGCGATATGCAAGCCAGCACCTACATACCCACTTGGGTTCAATGAATCAAAATTTAAAAATGTATTGGTCCACTTTATGCACAAAATCCTTTTGTTATGTTGTCAAGATGGGTGAACATAGTCTGGCAATATTTTGTTAATCGCTATCAGTTGAGAACATGTGCTTAATGTACATAATTTGACAGTGTGGTAACCATAAGGTAATTGGTGGAGGTTTTGCCATGTTGAGAACAGAGGGCACCAATATTCAAGTTTATCAACATCATTCTCGATGTTGGTAGACACATTGCAAGATGGCCGATGCATGATGGTGTTTTTGTTTATCTGCGGGGTACCTGCATTTTGTGTTAAAAAATAAAGAACATATCCTTTTTCAGCAACACCAGAGCGCGGGTCTCTCTTGTGGAGTGGTAGAGAGAAGCGAGTGGACAGTTGTACAAGCTCCTCATCTGGACAACCACCACCACTGCTGCCAGGGCTTCAGGGCTTCAGGGCATGAGGAGAATTAAACAAAAATATGTATATAATGTAAAATATATATTTTTTATAATTGTGTTACATGATATACACATGTATATATAAACATACAGATATAAATATATATTTATTTATATAAGTATATATTTATATATACTATTTAATAGTGAGATTATTTTAATTACATTATATTAATGGTAAATATTAAAATATTTAAAGATTTACTACTTTACATATATATTTAGAAACAAAATTGTGTCTGTTATTTAATGATGTTAATGGGAAACTATTTTATTTTCGAAATTTTTGTACTGAACATTATATGAATAGGAAATCGATATTGTAAATTATATTTTTGGCACGATATTTCTGTTACATGATATTGTTGATTCCGATATTATGTCAGTGATGCCATGCCCCTTTCCAAAAGAATCTGAATGGACGAGAGCTCCTAATCTGTACATAGATGCAATTTTTAGACTTCACTCCTAAGGAAAATAATCAGTAGGCAACTAAAATAGAGAAAAGCAATGTAAAGCTGGCTATTCCCTAAAACATAATTTCATCTGGTATGAACCTGCAAGAAATTACAATATGCAAATGCAAATTGTCATGTTATCTCTCACACTTCGCTTTTCACCTCATGCAATACATTTTGGATGGCATGGTTGGAGAACACTTCAGAATCTCATACATGACACTAAAATATCTCACTCATAGACCATACTTGAAGTAACACTGTTCCAACCATATGCACCTAACGACATAGAAAAAAAACACTTTTGGCAAGGTGAGTGGCAAGTAAGATCTATGTAAATGCCCTTGGATAACAGTGTAACGAAAAAACAAGGCGAAATCAGGGGAAAATTCTAGAATGTAAAGTTTATTTTCAACATGAATATAAGTAAACATCTCTACGTTATAATTCACGTGAATCCTATAGTGTGAAAACAGACCTGTATGGATGGCAGATCAAAAATAAAATAGGTTTCGGCGCACTCTTTTCGAAATTTAAAGAATTGCTGAGAGATTTTAAATAAACTAATAAAGATCACATGGTAATTAATTTAGGAAAACATATTTTTGAGACTGTTTCCTTATAGTAATAATTTACGCATTTTTTTAATCAAGTGTTAATTATTTTTTAAACAGATGATAGTGAAATAATGCTCATAGATCTGACCAGGGCAGTGCACCACAGCATTTATATCCAGCATGTTTTATGGTATACTTAAGAAGTATAATAAGCCTAATATAGGGCCATTTTTATTTTTGACTTGTTTTAATGTACCAAAAATTCCATTAGAAGCAGTCTGTAAATAGCTGGTTTTGGCTCATTGATTCTCAACTCTGAGGCAGTCTGGGGCCTTCTGGGATGTGGGAATGCACTATAATGTGCAGTATGCAGAAAAATCATATTGGCGGAGTCCATTAATGCATGAGGGAATACATACTGCCTCCAGTTCATAAAAAAAGGGACACAGATTTATGTTTTATAATTTATATTATATCTGGCAACATTACAGAAACAAACTGTTAGAGACTATGAACGCAGTAATGACCACATTAGCTGCTCTTCTCTGCAGCATTAGGACTATATTGTGTCGAGAAAAATATATATATAACAAAGAGAAGCCTGGTGGGCCTTTGTGAAAGTACGTGCCCTTGCCGAATGGATCTGCCCTAGCATGAGAAGAAGCGTCCTCGAACAGTTGGACAGCTTCATAAAGAATTGTCTAGCAACTTTGAGACTAACTGATCCGAAGTGAGAGAAAGGCGGCAAGAGTGCAAGCAAGGAAGACAACTAGAGCGTGGCAGGACCTCAGGTCATTGATAAGCACTGTAGGTACAGCAAAGATGGTCATGGACGCTAGGACGCTGAAGTTAGCACCCTGGCAACGTAACTCCTGATTCCAAGTTCCCTGGTAAAAATACATTCCAGTCCCGCCCCAAACCTCTGTTTACGCTGGCCCTGGAATTCCAAAATGTTAAATATTTACTGTAATTTTCTCCAAGTAAATTACAACAGTCCAATCTGCCGAAATGCGTTATTTGAGACCATGCAGTAAATACCGTTACATGCTTAATTTGAGGCAGAGAGCACCAAATTCTGCATGTAATTACTAATTTTCCACATAAAAACTCGAAATGTGAGGTATTTTCATACCACTAAATTCCGCGCACCATGCTATTGGTATGACAAGGTGCTGTGGCGGCCTCACCCCCTTCAGGCACAGTTGGAATCAGGGCCTAAGACTTTTGGCTTGGCTGAGCCCAGGAAATGCAAAGGTTGAAGATGGAGCACCATATCCTGCATGCAATGTGTGCAGCCTGTGCATCTGGCTGCAGTTAGGAGTGCAATTTTCGCAAATGCTCTGTTTGTGTTGCTGCATGAAGCAAATGACTCAAAAAATGCACTAAACAAAGTGAATGAGGTCTGTCTCTAAATTCAATAAGTTCATATACAGATGAGGTACCCTTGTATAAGTACCTACAGGTAGGCCAGTCTGCCCTTCAATTGCAACAAGAGATATACCTCATTCACTTTCCTCCTGGGTACAGGGATCTCTTTTCCTCTAACCCTTTGGCACAATCAGTATTCAATTTCTTCCGGTGTATGCTGGTTGGCCCCAGTGGCACTTTTTTTTGTGGGGAGCGGGACTCTTTGGACCACTCCTGCAAGCAGTAGACCACTGTTCCTAAAGGCTGTACTTGGACTGCCTGTGCCTGTCTTCATCAAGCCCACCCAAACTCAGGCATTTCATACCACGGCTGCCCATGACATGCTGGTGACATCACGTCATCATACAGTGTGTCTCACCCGTGCATCAACTGCTCCTAAAGAGTATGGCAAGGGGCTTGCACCTACATATGCCGCCAACTGAGGCAGACAGAGACGTCAGTGCATGTGTCAGTCCATGAAGGTCTGTGCTCTGTCTACTGGTTCAAATGAGATTTCTCCACAGCACCCGTGCCCTCAGTGGTAGCTTTTACAGTCCTCCATGGCAAACCATGATGTAAGGTAATAAGTGCTGACGATTGAGGAGGGCAAACAAAAGGAGTGAGATGAGAGATGGCCTGACCAAGTGCAGGAAAGGCGAGAGAGTTTGTCCTACTGTACATGGCCGGGCCATCTCTCACGGGAGCATCTAGGAGAGAGCAAAAAGGTAGGGGGGAAGATTCAGGTTTTTTGGGCGGGAAGCAGAAAAGTGAGGCGGAAGCTAGTGACTAGTGGGTTGGGAGATGTTAACCACTGTAGGTGAACAGCAGTCGCGGCCAGCATGGCTCGCGGGTGGCAGAGCAGGTACGGGGTGGGGTCCGGGTGTCGCGCGGGGGAGACGGAATCGGAATTAAAAAAAATTAAAAACGTACAATGAGGCCGGGTCCTGTGTCTTCTCTGCTCCTGCTCTCCTTCCCCAAACTGGAACAGGAAGCCGGCAGCCAGGCTCCCTCCCCATAGCCAATCACAATGTTGGTATGCAGTGTTGTGACTGGTCTGAGCACAATGGCGCTCAGCCAGGGGCTGGAGGGGTGGGAAGTTCTCCATGCAGGCCGCATTACAGGGAAGTGTGCATGACTGGTTTGGGCGTCCCGAGAGGGCCGACCAAACAGTCATTGCGCACATAGGAGTGGGCAAACCACTCCTCCCCTGCTCGGAGAGCAGAGCAGCCCCGCCCACCCGCCTGCCGCAAAGCAGCAGGACACAAAATATAAAATGACAATAACTCTAAGTTATTATCATTTTATGTCTCTCATTGCTTAAAAGCATTGGGGTGGCGCTCCTCCGCCATAGTAGAGGAGCCGCCCCTGGTGAACAGGCAAAGAGGGTGAGAGGTACAGGCCAGAGAATTAGAAAGGCAGACAAAGGGCGTGAGGTGAGAGAAGGTAAAAAAGGGTGAGGGAGTCGTTAACCACTGGAAGAGGACAGGCAAATTGAGTGAGAATAGATAGCTGCAGGACAGCGAAGGAGACAGACAGGCAAGGGAAGTGAGGTGAAAGCATGGTAAGAAAGGTCGGGTGAGGTGTTGCAAAGATCCACTCAGAAGTTGGGCTCCACTGTTCATTGGAGGGCCAAGAAAAGGGATTGAGAAGGGAGAGGTGCAGGCCAGTTAAGAAGAAACTTAAGCAAAGGAAGTGAGGAGAGCAGGTAAACAGAGGAGACAGGTGGTGTTAGTGACTTATTACACTCTAACATGCATCTAATATTGTTTTATTATCATACACTCACATTATATTTCCAAAGAACATTTCTAATGAGCAAATGTCGACTCTTAAAAAATGCTATCACTTACTGGTTATTATCTGCTGTAGGGTGTCTAATAGCAGGGTGTCTAATATTCTGAGACAGCTGGGGGCATTCAAAGGATATTCCCACTTGCTGCAGTCCTGGAGGTTTCTAGCCCCAGTAGAGTATCACATTAGAGGAGTTGTACTCCAATTCAACAAATGCCCCCATGCAGGAGACCAACTTTTGAGTTGCCTCTAACAGGTACATGCATCAATGTAGGCTTTTGCGATTCCTTATTTGCGATTATTAAGGAATCGCAATTAAGGAATTGCAAAAGCCTATGCATGTAGGAATCGCTATAAAATTAGCGATTCCCAGACTTTCCTTAATTGCGACACACAAAATGCGAGTCGCAATTAAGGAATGCCTTCCCATTCATTCCTATGGGCCTACAGGCCCATAGGAATGAATGGGAGATTGCATGCGCAATTTGCGAGTACCAATAGGTACTCGCAAATTGCGCATGCTATTTCAAGGGTGCAAGGATGTCAAAAGGACACCCTGTTGCACCCCTGAAATTGCTCTGTGCACACATGTTGCGCACACACATGCCCCAAGGGCATGTGTGTTTGTGTAACCTACAACTTTGAAAAATGCACTTTAGTGCATTTTTCAATTTTTTTTGCAAATTACCATCAAGTTCAACTTGATGGTAATTTGCGCCCCCTAGTAGCGAAATCGCTATTCTAAAGTGGTTCTTGCATTGCATTTAAGGAATCGCAAATTGCGATTCCTTAAACGTAACGCAATTTGAGAAATCACAATTAATTGCGAATTCTCAAATTGCGAGTGCCTTGAACCTTGATGCATCGCAAATGCCCTTTTGCGGGCGCAACGGCTGATTTTTGCGAATCGCACCGTTTGCGCTCGCAAAAATGGTTGATGCATGTGCCTGTAAGCTACAAGTGCTCTGCCCGCCTCCAGCATGAGGTCAGGAATGCTTAATGTGATGTAATCTGTACTCGGACCACATCTGTAGGTGAGTACATCATGGATGGGTTGCTGGGCAAGGCAGAGAAGAGCAGACCCAATGGGTCAGTGCATGATGAGGGAGGAAGGGAAGAGGAGCAACTCCTCAATTCTGAAGGCGGGAGCAAGAGAGAGGGTGCCACTAAATCTAAAAATCACAAATATGTGTGAGATTTTGAAATAATGCTATCACCGGACACACACATTTCCTAGCTATTGTAAAGGAGGGAATGCTACAACAGAGATAAAACTAATGTATGGAAAAATAGGGGGAGAACGTGAGGGGGCGGGGTATCACAGCTACATCTCCTTAGAAGAGAGTTACAATTTTTGTGCTTGTAAGCTCCGAAGTAGGGCAAGAAAAAGAAAAAGAGAGAGAGAGAGTAGAGGATGTTTAGCCCGTGGGAGTGGGTGCCATGTGGCTCGTTACCAACACCTCTCCCTACCCAGGCACTGCCCTGCTCACACAATGGCCCCAACCTGAACCGTGCTTCATTGGTGTAACAAAACTTGATAGCCTCCCTCCCTTGCAAAGTACATGTAGGGGGCCCCAACACTCTGGACCCGGTCCAAAGCTCTCAGGCCAGGGGCCTGCCAGTCCCAGAGGGGGTTCCCCAGAGCTCCCCCCCGCACCGCCAGGGCTGCCGGGGCTGCCGGGGCTTTTGTTATGCCAGTGCCATGCTTTAATTACAGCACCTGAGATTGATGTACTCTGTTCTGAATTGTCAGTTTAAATAGTTTCATTTAGTTATTTATTTATTTTAGAGTCTTGTAAAGCACCCGAATCACCCCCTGAAGGGTATCTCCACGCTGCGGGAATACTATAGGACAAGAGGAGGAGTTCAGAAGAGCTCAAAATTCAGGAGCTTGCGGAATCGGAGACAGTCAGTACATTTCCGGAGGTGGCTGGGAAGTAGATTCCAAAGGAAGGGGGCCAGATGGTAAAAAGCTTTCCCGCCGATGCGGGATTTCTTAACGCGGGGCACCAAGAGGAGTGATTTAGAACCTGACCGGAGAGTTCTGGAGGGTTGATATCGGATGAGTCTGTCTGCTAGATAGCTAGGGCCTTTACCATGTATCGCCTTATGCACTGTGCAGCAGATCTTAAATCAAATTCTCTTGCGGATAGGCAACCAATGTAGTCCACGGAGAAGCGGCAAAGAGGCAGTCCTGAAAGGAGAGTTGGAGACTAAGCGGGCCGCCATGTTTTGGACCACCTGAAGTCTGTTAAGAGAAGATTCATTGGCTGAAATCAGGAGGGCATTACAATAGTCTAAGCAACTTATTACTAATGCCTGAAGGAGAGTTTTACGGACTGTCATGGGGTGAAGAGGGAAAACCCTTCTCAGGAGGCTCAGTGCATGGAAGCAGGAGCCCACAATGGTCGTAACTTGCTCCTTCATCGTTAATTTCTGGTCTAGGTGTACTCCTAAGTTATTTACCACTGCTTTCGGGACAGGTGCAGCACCCAGGTCAGTGGGCCACCAATCTGGGGACCAAAATAGGGGCGCTTCTTCAAACAGCATAATCTCTGTTTTGCTAGTATTTAGCTGAAGGAAATTGTTCCTCATCCAAGCCGATATGGCTATCATGCCTTCGGAGAAGGTTGACTGGGTTTTGGGAGAGTCTTTATCAAACGCCATTAGGAGCTGGGTATCGTCAGCGTATGAAATTGGGATGAAGCCCAGTTCCCTTAGTAAATTCGCTAAGGGAGCCACATAAATGTTAAATAGAGTGGGACTGAGGCAAGATCCCTGAGGCACACCTTTAGTCAGCTCGGATGTTTGGGAGCGGAAGGTACCGAGATTGATGGTTTGGGTGCGGTGAGTTAGGAAGCTTGACAACCACTGGAAGGCAAGGCCATGGACTCCAGCGTTTCTTAGTCTATTTAGTAGGATGGAGTGGGATATCGTGTAAAATGCCGCTGACAGATCCAGCAGCACTAGTAATGCTGCTTGTCCATTGTCCAAGGAGTGCTTAAGGTCGTCAGTGACTGCAATCAGTGCTGACTCCGTACTAAACCTGGGTCGGAACCCGGACTGAGAGGGGTCGAGACATCCTGTTACTTCAATGTACTCTGAAAGATGCTTGTTGATATGTTTTTCCAAAAGTTTGCACAAATAAGGTAACAGGGAGATAGGGCGGTAGTTTGACAGGTCATCATGAGGGGCATTAGGTTTCTTCCGGATGGGAATTACCTGGGCAGCCTTCCATTCGGATGGAAGATGGCCCTTGCTCAGGGAAAAATTAAGAATTGAGCAAATTGCGGGTACCAACTGTTTATGAAGTTGAGAGGATACTTTAACAGGTAAAACATCCTGAGGGGAGCCTGATTTAACTGTTTTCATTAGAGACTCCACAGTATCAATTGAGAGTGAGGGGAAGCAATCCAAAGAATGTGTAATAAGAGAGTATGATGGATTGAGGGTAGAGATGTCATTTGGAGGATCCCTATCTTTAGTGATCTTGTCGTATATACTCTCAATTTTCTGGATAAAATGATTAGCTAACTTATCACAGAGTTCTTGTGAAGGAGTTACCTCATTATGGCAGGCCTTGGGATTCGTGAAAGAGTTGAGGATGCAATAAAGTTCTTTAGAAGATTTTCCTGCCTGATTAAGTTGTGACTCAATGTGCCTTTTGCACGCTTTCTTTAGGTTCTTATGATATAGGGCAAGAGAGCTCGTGTAAGTTTCTTTATCATTTACGTCGTGGGAGAGACGCCAACGTCTTTCCATTTTTTTGCATAGGCTTTTTTCCTTCCGTAGATCGGGAGAGAACCATGCTGCCTGCGTTCGTCCGGTCCTAGTAGGATAAGATTTTAATGGGGCCAGCTGTTCTCAGGTGGTTCCTACTATGTGGTTGTAGATGGCCAGACAATCCTCAATATTATCTAAGGCCAAATTGGCATTAATTGGGAAAATGTTCGCAAAGCGTTCGGGCGTAATTTTATGCCACTGTCTTCGCAGACTGTGGGAGGCTTTAGCAGAGGCGGGAGTAGCCCCTACTTCTTTTATTTGAAATCGAAGTAAAGAGTGGTCTGACCATGTGAGTGGACAGGGGCCTCACAGCAGATATTGGGAGAGGTGGTCAGGATGAGGTCTAGAGTGTTTCCTGCAAGATGTGTGGGGCCTATGTTGGTCTTCTTCAGCCCCAGGGTGGCTAGGTCCGCCAAAAGCATTGAGGCGCCCACTTTGGAGGGGATTTCGCTTTGTTCGTTTGTCATTTATGGTGACACCTCCTCTTGCTAACGCCATCTATCTCACATCTCACCCGGGTTTGTCTCTAATGCTGACACTCTTGTATCCCTTTCCACACTGCAGACCTTGTGCCAGATGTTACTGCTGCTTCTCTCACAGTTCACTACTTTCCCAGGATGCTGTTTCATTCACAGCACTAACACTGGACCTTTGTTTTCCTTGATTCATTTATCAGCACTCTCAAGTGACAGTAGTTTTATTTCGACCAAAAATATTTGAGTTGATTGCTGGCATGTCTGAAAGATGACAGGGTGTGTGCCTGGTGTGGAGCAGCTCACCAAAAAATGGGTTAATTTGTACAGCCCTAGCAGGGCATCTCAGGCGAGGAGAAATGGCTGGCCCCTTGCGGCACCAGTGGGAGAAGTGGGCTGCGGTCTTGCAAGAAATGTTTTCAGCATCTGCGCTTATGTTTTTTACAATTTAATCTCTGAGCACAAAAGCAATCATACACTGTGAATCCTTAGCGTCATTTTGCACTTATTGCAGACCAAACACTACAGACACCACCTTGTGTTCAATAAGAAGGCAAAGTCAAAGTCAGGATTCATACCACTCGCAGTAAAACCAACGTACAAAGATAGCAGCAGATATTTTCACTGCATCTCCTTTGGCCAATACAGTATCATGTATTGGGTGCCCTACACTCAGAGTCCATCTACGGTTCACTGCCAAAATATCGACACTCATAATATCGTCCTACAAAAATATCGTAACATAAACATCGATGTCAAATATATTGTCATCCTATAGATATCATGTAAATGACAAAAATAAAACAATATTGTTGTCACTAATATCGTTGTCTAAAATATCGTTTTTTTAACCCCTTCCCTGCTCATGACGAGCTCAGCTCGTCATGCTGAACGGGCGGGCTGTGCGCATGACGAGCTGTGCTCGTCACGACCATGCCCGCGATTGGAATGTCCAGCACCTGGCTGGAATTCCGCTCGCAGCGAAGGCGTTAATATACATAAATTGAAATAGTAAACAGCAAATATATTAAAAATAACACTAATATAATACAAATCAAATATATGTAATTGATTTTAAAATAAATATACCTATTAAACTTATTTTCAAAAACGAAAACACACATATACAGTTATATATAAATATATTCATATACATATATCTAATTAAAAAATAAAAATAATATTAAACTAATAATTTAAATTAATATTATAATTTAATAATTATTTTTAAATGTAATAATATAACAAATAAATATATATATATACGTAAATACATTAACATAAAACATTTAAAAAACAAAACAATTTAATTACAAAACAAAAACTAAACAACTATGGGCCTGATTACGATGTGGATCGGACCGCAACCGACAGCTTGTCGGTTGCGGTCTGAACTGCATCTACTGCTGCGCTCTGACCGACACATTACGATGCATGTGGTGAGAGGCAGCAGTCGGAGGGAGCGACCGATGCTTTCCGACAGGCTCATGGAGCCCGTCGGTTGGTCGAAAACTCCTCATAATCCCTTGAGGACGGCGATTCTGCCATCAGGATTATGATGTTGGTTTCCTACAGCCTTTCCATGTCAGCCTTTCCGACATTGAAAGGCTGTCGGAAAGCAACATTGGGGGCCCCTAGCAGGGCCCCCTTCCCTCCTGGCCCTCTACATTTAGCCCTGGGTGGCACCTATGGTGCTCCCCTTAACATCCCTGTACTGTGTGGCAGGCACAGTGAGGTGCCTGCTACACGGTGTAGGGAGGTGCCTGCCACACTGTGCAGAGATGTTTAAAAACTTTCAATGGGAGCTTGTGCTGTTGGCGGTTTCAACCTGCCACACAAGCTTCCATTTTGCGACCACACCATGTGCGGTCACATCCTAATTGCGGGGTCAGAACCGCCCATAGGGGCGGTTCCTTCTCCACAACGGTGTCGGTCGGTAATCAGGGCCATAAAAAACTTACACTATACTAAAAATATATTGCATATTAAAAACAGTAATAATTATAAATATTATAATTTTAAATACACAAAAACATAATATAAATTTTAACTATATAAAGTAAACTATACAATTTTTTACAAATAATACATATATTATTCCCATTCCAATTTATACAAGAGTAGGCAAACTGCTGGACTCGGGGGTGGGGGGGGTAAAACTTGCTAGTCTAACTTCACGCAGTGCAACAGTAGGGATAGTGTTGAATTGAAGAGAGGTAAAATTTACTATTCCCACTCCAGCCAGTGCAACAGTAGGGAAAGTGTTGGATTGCAGAGGGGTAACATTTACTATTCCCACTCCAGTCACTGCAATGGTAGGGAAAGTGTAGGACTGCGGAGGGGTAAAATTTACTATTCCCACTCCATTCAGTGCAACAGTTGGGAAAGTGTTGGATTGCGGAGGGGTAAATTTACTATTCCTTTTCTCTATAAATGCAACAGTAGGGAAAGTGTTGGATTGCGGAGGGGTAATAGTTACTATTCCCACTCCTGCCAGTGCAACAGTAGGGAAACTGTTGAATTGCAGAGGGGTAAAATGTACTATTCCCAATCCAGTCAGTGCAACAGTAGGGAAAGTTTTGGATTAGGGAGGGGCAAAAGTTACTATTCCCACTCCAGTCAGTGCAACAGTGCGGAAAGTGTTGGATTGCGGAAGGGTAATAGTTACTATTCCCACTCCTGCCAGTGCAAGAGTAGGGAAAGTGTTGGATTGATTATAGCATGTTAGAACGCATGCGAATACATGGCATGCTATTACAACACGGTCGTTACAACGACCGCGTTGTTTGTACGCAATACCTTTACATCGCAAGTCATTACAACAACTTGCTGTAGGGGGCGCGCTGGACTTAGGAATAGTATTATTTACTATTCCTACTCCAGTTTGCGTAACAGCAGGGAAGGTGTTGGATTTTATATCCAATAACTTTGCGCCCCCTACAGCAAGTCGTTGCAATGACTTGTGATGTTTAACAATTTAACAATTCTGGTCTTGATTTGAGTCTGACTTTAGTTCTCGCAGTTTTAATGACTTCCAATGGGTAGCCTCTCTCCAGGAATCGTGTACTCATCTCATCAAGAGTTTGTTCGATGTCCAGTATATATATGCAAAAAAGAGAGAACTCTGGGTAGTTTTCATGTTTAGGTGGCAAGCACCTCCCTTATAGAGCACTCTCAACACCAGCGACACTCTAAATTTGCTCACCCAAAATGTCTGCTTTTCTATCAAAGTCTTTAAGCATAGGACTAGCACAGTGCCATCCATGCCGAGATAGAAAGGAACAAAGGGGCATATTAGCAAGACCCACGTTAAAATTATCGCCGTTTTAGCGGCAGGAAACTGCCGCTAAAATGGCGATAATGGGCTTGCTAATATGCGTTATGGAATTCCAATAGAAGCCCAGGTTAGATGTCCTGCACATCTAACCTGGGCTTCTATTGGAATTCTATAACGCATATTAGCAAGCCCATTATCGCCGTTTTAGCGGCAGTTTCCTGCCGCTAAAACGGCGATAATTTTAACGTGGGTCTTGCTAATATGCCCCAAAGTCTTTTGCCATTTCTATAGCAAAGTCTTTAAGCATAGGATTAGCGCAGTGCTATCCATGCCGAGCTGTAATATGACCAAAGCCTTTTACCACTCCAGGCACAGTATTACAGCTTTGGATTGGTAAAATACCATCCAAGCCAACCTGAAATGAATAAAAGCAACCCCTGACGTGTTTCGCTCTCATTAGAGCTGTTCATAGATGTATAGCTTTGTCCAGACACAAGGGAGCACCCAGCATAAGTCAAAACAATACCCTTTCAGACATAGAGTGACACATAAATTATGCAAAAAAAGAAGCAGAGAACTCTAGGTAGTTCTCAAGTTTAGGTGGAAAGCAGCTCCCGTATAGAGCACTCTCAACACCAGAGACACTCTAAATTTGCTCACCTCAAATGTCTGCTTTTCTATCAAAGTCTTTATGCATAGGATTAGCACAGTACCATCCACGCCGAGATAGAAAGGGACAAAGTCTTTTGCCATTCCTACAGCGAAGTCTTTAAGCATAGGATTAGCGCAGTGCTATCCATGCAGAGCTGTAAAATGACCAAAGCCTTTTACCACTCCAGGCACAGTATTACAGTTTTGGTTTGGTAAAATAGCATCCAAGCCAACCTGAAATGAATAAAAGCAACCCCTGACGCATGTTGCGCTCTCATGCTTCTTCTTTTTGCATAATTTATGTGTCACTCTATGCCTGACAGCGTAACCTCAACAGCGGTCAAATAAATCTTAATGATGGCCCAAATGTCCCAATCCAGCTTCTTCTCCACAATGGACTGACTCTGATAGCGGTCACGGTACTCTCAGCATATTATTGGCCCTGTTATTAAAACAGTCCCTCCACGGCAAACCACTCTCTACCTTTTCCAACCCCTCTGCGCGTTTCCAGTCATCGGGGAAAGTGCCGGATTCGAAGGTGGCATTGATGGTGCATTGTAGCTCAGGTGCTATGGCGGCAGCGGTTCTGTGGAAGATGTGCGGCGGGCAGGGGTCCGTGGGGGCTCCTGAGTGAGTGCTCTTCATGGTTGTGGTGGTATCTTCAGTGGTGACCGGGGTCCGAGTGGTGATGGTGGGCTGGCTGTCGTTGCTGGAGGAAAGGGTGGTTTCTGGAGTCTGTTCGCTGAAGTTGTCGTAGAGGGCCTTGATTTTCAGGTGGTAGTAGGAGCTGAGCTTGTTGCAGAGGTCCTGGGAGGGTGTGACGTCCGTGGCTTCACTGGGGGGTTTGGTGAATTGTTGGATGATGCTGAAGAGTTCCTTTGGGTTGCTGAAGTTGGTGAGGATTTTGTTCCGGATGAAGGTCCTCTTGGTGGATCTTATGAGTTGGTGGTATTCTGTCATGGCGTTCTTGTAGGTGGTCTGGTCTTCAGTGGTTTTGCTGTTCCTCCATCGTTTTTCGAGCCGTCTGCAGGAGCGTCTGGATTCTTGGAGGTTGGTGGTGAACCAGGTGGCCTTCAAGGGGCGTTGTCTGTCGGGGGTGCGGAGGGGTGCAAGCTTGTCTGCACAGTTGGTGATCCAACAGTGTAGTTCCTTGACTGCAGAGTTGGCGTCGGGCGAGGCTGGGGGGGGGTCGTGGATGAGGGTGGAGTTGAGGTGCTCCTCTGTGACCCTGCTCCAGTTCCTTCGCGGTGGCCGTGGAGTGGGTTTGTGAGCGGTGGCAGTGTTGAAAGAGAAGTGTACGCAGTGGTGGTCCGTTCAGAGGGACTGTGTGGTGTGGCTGAAGTGGATGTTGTTTCCTCCTGCGAAGATGGGGTCGAGGGTGTGTCTTGCTTTGTGGGTAGGGGTGGTGACGAGCTGTTTCAGTCCGATGTTGGCGAGGTTGTCCAGGAGGGCGGAGGAGTTGGGGTTGCTGAGGTTGACGAGGTGGAAGTTCAGGTCTCTGATAAGAATGTAGTCCATGGAGGCGATGGTGTGGGGTGCGATGAGGTGAGCGATGGTAGTGGTGAATGAAGCGCGTGGCCTGGGGGGTCTGTAGGCGAGGGTGCTGTGAAGCGTAGTTCTAGGGGTGGTCTGGATCTGGAAGTGAAGGTGTTCGGTGGTGGAGGGGGAATCGCTTGTGCTGAAGGTGGAGAGTCGGAGGGAGTTCTTGTGTGCAATGGTGGGTTCTCCTCCTGGGCGGTTGGGGCAGGCCTTCCTCCGGATCTTGTATCCATCCGGAATGGCGGTGGCGATGTTGGGGGCGCAGAAGGCGTTGGTCCAGGTTTCTGTGAAGAAGGTGACGTCTGGCGAGAGGGTGTCGAGGAGGTCCCAGATCTCTACAGCATGTCTGTGCAGTGAGCGCACGTTGAGGAGGATGCACTTCAGGGCTTCGGTGGTGCTGGCATCCGGCATGGGTGTGGCGGTCGTGGGGGTGTGGAGGATGGTGAAGGATTGTCGGCAGTGTCGGCAGGAGAACTGCCCGTGGGCGGTGTTTGGCGTAGACAGCTGGCAGTTGTTGTTCCTTCTGGGGTTGAGTGTGAGGAGGGCATCTGAGTCGTAGCGGTGGGAGGTCGGAGAACCAGGGTCCCTGGTGCTTAGCGTGGTCGGGTCGTGGACAGGTGCAGACGGGCTTGCCTTTGGCATGCCAGCAGCACGCAAGCAGCATGCCTGCTGTGCGCGTCCGTTGAGCAGCCGCACAGCGGCCACCATTAAAAAGGGAAGGGGGAGGGAAGCGCAGCTGGGAGGTGGGAGCGGGAACCGGCAGGGGAGCGGACGCGGGGGCAGCAGCGGTGGAAGAACAGGTACAGAGAAAACAAACAGGAAAAACAGGAAAGACAGAAAAACAGGCAAAGAGGCACAAGGAGGAAAAAAAGGCACAATAACAAGACACCAGAGGCACAATAACAAAACACTGACAAGGACAGAACAAGACGGGCACAAACACAGAGACAGACAGCGACGCCTCAAACACCTACCAGCAGAGGTGAAACAGGGTCAGCGGCAGTGGCACAACAGCGGGGCAACTGGGGGAGAGAGCAGGTCTCTGACCAGGAGGTCAGAGGTCTTGCTCGGACACCCGAGCAGCGGCCGCCATTAAATAGGGAAGGATTAGGGAAGCGCAGCTGGGAGGCTGGAGCGGGAACCGGCAGGGGGGAGGGGCCGCAGCAGAAAGAACAGGCATGGAGGAAACAATCAGGAAAAACAGGAAAGACAGAAAAACAGGCAAAGAGGCACAAGGAGGAAAAAAGGCACAATAACAAGACACCAGGGGCACAATAACATAACACTGACAAGGACAGAACAAGACGGGCACAAACACAGAGACAGACAGCGACGCCTCGAACACCTACCAGCAGAGGTGAAACGGGGTCAGCGGCAGTGACAAAATAGAGGAGCTGCTGGGGGAGAGAGCAGGTCTCTGACCAGGAGGTCAGAGGTCTTGCTCCCAACAAATTAAAGCCATCAATATGCTGCAGTGACGAAAAAGACACTTTCCAAATTACTGAGTTTCTCCGTCACTACCCTCTAAAATAATCATTATCAATTGTAGTTTGTCAAATCATTGCATTGTCGGTCATGAGTCTTTTTCTTGTATGATATTGTCATGTATGCATGTCAACTTGTTTCACATTAATTGTAACAAATACATTGCAAGGAACATGGTGAAATATGTATATATTGATGAATGGTCATGCACTAAGGTTTTCATTGATTCTTTTCTGAGAATGCTATTAGTCTTGATGTAATACATGTGTCTTACAGCCCTGAAGAAGTTCCAAATGTTAAAGTGAAACATCAGTTGCTTTTTTCATATATGGATACCAAAGAAAATAAAGAATTTTCTGGTGAAGTCACATGTTGGGTTTTGAAACTTATTTGTAGATTTATGCACTGAGAAAAATGTATTGTCGACATTGCAGCATATTAATGACTTTAATTCTGTTACCTCTGCGGCCTTCCATACCCCCAAAACTATAAAAAAGATTCTACCCTTTATTCCGCCTAGCTTGCAGAAAACTGGTTACATCCTTGGTCTTGTCGAAACTCGACTACTGCTATGGTCTTTACTTAAACGTGCACCAACACGTTCTCAATAAGTTACAGACCGTCAGAATGCAACTTCCAGGGTCCTCTGCAAACTTCCTAAATATCATTCTGTCTCCCCGGCTATCCAGCAGCTTCATTGGCTTCCTGTCAGGGCTAGAATCATCTTCAAATCGCTTTGTATAGTCTACAAAGCCCTGCATGGTCAGGGTCCTGCGTTTCTGAGGTCTGCCTTTTCCTTCTACCACCCATCTACGTCTCAAAGTTCCGCCTTGTCTACACTTTCGACGAGAGAGATGGGGTGGTCGTGGTTTCCTTCCGGGGACTTCCAAAGCCTGGAACGCTCTCCCTCTTTCCATTAAATCCTTGCCCAATCTTTTGGCCTTCAGGAAGGCGCTTAAAACTTGCCTTTTAATTTCATACTAATTTAGTTTCCCTGCTGTAGCCCTCACTCTGGTTTGTCACTCAGCTAGCCCCAAGACACCTTATCGGTATTCGAAAGATCTACAAAATCCCATAACACAACATAACATCACAATTTGTTGAAAATAATGTATCTGCCATACTGTTATTCAATTAGTACATGGTATTAATGGTGCTACGAGCATAGCATGAATGTGTGTTTGTCTCCAATAAGCACATAAATTAAATTCTGCACTGTGTGCTCTTTGCCTGTGAATGTGGCAGCAGTTAACACGATACATATATACAGTACGGGTTCACAGATGTCCTGCGTATCTTGCTGCACAAAGCACCATACAAAAGTGCTCTAAAACTGAATGAAGCATATCTCTTTCTCACTGCAATAAGCAAACCAATGAGATATGCGGCAGCATTTACTTGGTGCGTGTGTGTGCCATCTGCTTGTCTGTATGTGTACGCATAACTGTGCCTCTCCTATCACAGAACACACAAATGTTTATTGATAGATGTTTAATAAAGAAGCACTCCTAGCTTTTTCAAAGTATATTCATTTTTTCATATCTCACCTCTTATGCATGCTAGCTAAAACTGATGTCTTGCTAGAGGTAGATAGTATTACAAGAGATAGATAGTATTACAATCTAAACATAAATGAAATCCACTAGACAGCTGAGTTCTTTGCCCTTCGAAGAAATCTGAGTTTTAGTTTATTGCCTTTGCCTTCGTCTTCAAAATGGTTGTTAAATGTGTTTGCATTTTAACATTCAATTAACGAAATAGATCAATGTGGTGCCAACTTTACACAGCTATTTGCCAGTAATGTCATCAGAATCTGTCACACCCACCAACACAAATTGTAATGTGAAAATAACTGCCTTATGTCCTTATTACGAGCAGCCTGGTTTTTTGGGATATGTGTGAAAACTGTTGCTGCTGCACCAATCTCAATTATGAGATAAATATTGGCAGGTAAATGTGCAGATACTTATTAGAGGACATGTGCTTGTGTTTGGGTGTTATTTATTGCTCAGTCTAGTCAGATTGTATCAGGAGAGATAAATATCACGTCAATTAGGGGGCAACTTGTAAGGAGAGCTTTAAGGAAGCTGCATAATATGCATACTTTTGTGTAAATTGCACGTTACGTGCAGTAATATTATGTAATTCCCTTGTTTCTTAGTGCATCTGACACCCTATTACAGAGAGTGCCCCAGGGGCACAACGGGCATGTGCAGCCGCTTTGTATGCCCCAAGGCACTTGGGTATTACAGAAGGGTCCACAGACACTTCTGAAATATAGATAGTGCTTGCGCACATGTAGCAGCACCAATATTGTTAGAGAACGTTCCGTCATTTTCATGGTGTCATGGCTTTGCCTCTGTGCCTCCACCGTATTATGTGTTGTGTATCAATGGGGATACCCGAAAGGCTACCAGACCCGGGTCAGAATTGCAGTTTCAATAGAAAAATGGTCATAGTAGCAACAATTTTTTAAAAACAAAACAAAAATTAAGCAGCATTCACAGTACCAATTTAAGTTCAGACTGCAAAGAATGCAATTTATTTCGAATGTGAATATGCAATTCAATTGTGGTAACGCAGTTGCTCTTTCATCAAGAAATAATTCTAGTATTATAAAACAGGTGCTCAGGTGTGGGGGAAGGGAAAAATGGAGTGTTTGTAGTCAAAGTGAAACCGTGAGGGTGGTGGACAAGGAAAAGGTGGTGTGACATATATCCATCACATTCACAGAGTGAGACTGATCCGGCCTAACATAGGTCAGTTGTTCCAAATGTATCACATAGCATTGCATGAACACTGTTAATGAATTACAGTTGTCGAGGCTTGTGAGCTAGTTGTAGTCAACGTTTCGACCCCTATGAAATTAACTATTTGAATCCAGCCTTAGGGTGGGGTCTTCATCAGGACTGTGAGGATAAAGGGCACCTAGAGGCAATATGATACTCCGTGTTAGGAGGGCAATGTATCAAAAAAGGTAGTGAATGCTCATAAACAAAAGTAGGGATTACCTAATTGTGCAACCAGCGTATAACTTTGTGCTGGGCGGTCATGTAGGATTGGGCTCAACAGAGCTCCTAAATGCAGAGAAAACACAGGTTCAGCATGTGAACTCAAGAACAAATCAGGACATAAAGATTCTGGGTCTCTGGTCCCCTGCTGACTGGGCACTTACTGAAAAAAGGGGTGGGGGTACGGCCATCCGTGCACATACGTGGAGGTGAACTGAAGGTCAGAAGATCCTTTGCAGTTTCCAGACAAATTTATCTAAAACAATGAAGGACAGAGAGGGTGTACGTCAGATAAGCTTAAGACGCTAGGGGTAGATGAATAACCTACCATGAGAATCATAGAAATCACACCAGAGACTCAAAAGTTGTGGTCCTGTGTGGAATGCCCAAACATGGATAACAATCTCCACTTGGTGTCATAGGAAGAGCGGGGGCTCCGAGAGGGACAAGGGGACCAATTAAGTGTGTCCGCTCTCGCCCCAGCGCCCGTTGTCAAAATAACGCATTAGCGATCGCGTTGCTTATTTCTAAAAAAAGAAGAATCTCCCTCAATTATTTAAACAATGCGAGGCAGTAGCCAGCGTGCGCTAACAGAATGGTTAGAAAACCATGCGGGCCCCTGGATGCAGCGAATGTAACGTACCTTGGAAAACAACCGTTCGGCTCCGATTCTGCTGGCAGAATGAGCTTGCGGTTCATCATCCCGTATTTAAACGCGGATGGAGGCTTGCACGTGGGGTGCAGCCGCTGGATGTTTTCACGTACAGTAACGTGAGACGCAGAAAAGCTTGCCGGCGGCTTTTAAGGGACAACACAAAAGCGGGCTCTAGTGCTTATAGTCGGCACGGTTGTGGAGGTCTGAAAACGTTTGTTGTTGTTAAAGCCTGATTAGCATAATCATACAGATTAACACATTGTGCCTGCCAGTTAATCTTTACTATTTGTAAAGACAATTATTGGAAGATGTTTAGAAGCATAAATCATTCCGATAAGGGTATATCCAAGAAAGCCCCTCAAGGGTAACATATGTTGATGAGAAAATACACACAGTAAGTTAAAAAACATTGTAAGTTAAAAAACATTGCGGGAAACAACAGGTTTGATATAACCGGATACACATGTTTATGCAATACTCAAGTATGGAATTCTGGTGGCGTAACATTAGACAATCTTACGGGTAGCAAAACGAGCGTATACGTCATTGTTAGATATAACCACGTTATAGAAGTATATAGGGTTGAAGTAACCAGATGAACATATCACTGTATTGATATCTGTAATTTATCACACTTGGTGGCAAGGTGTGCCTTGGATTTGTTTATACTCATTACATAAAGACAATATGATAGTCATATGATGCATAGTTAGTAGCTGTCGCACAAGTGGATTCACGGCCTCGTGATCTAGATGTAATGTGCAGAGTAAAAACATAAGGGGTCATTACATCTAGATCACGAGGCCGCGAATCCACTTGTGCTGCCAGTGAGGAAAGAGAGGGCTCCCTACAGGACCCCCTCTTGGCCCTGTGCATGGGAGTGCATGCAGGGGGGAACATGTCGTGCCCCCCTGTGTGCATAAACCCCATTCCTGCACGGCATGGACCTAACAGTCTCACATATAAGCCTTTAAACAGCACCGTTGCAGAACCGCAATGCCACCCGCCCACCAGACCATGAAAATACTCGCAGTGATGTCTTCACTTTGGTGACCATTCAGTCATGGTACAACTATAGCTACTTAAACTTTCCAGTCCAGAAGATGTAGTATAATAATTAAGCCTGCTGCTTGGTCTTTTGGAAACAACATTTGGATCTCTTTAGTTTAATCTGATTGACTATGACTTTGTTGAAGCAATTCATAAGTTGGGATAAAGAGGTACCTTCAACAATGTGCACATTTGTAATTGATGATGGTCTACATATTTAGAAAAATGCAGGAATAGCTGAGAAAACTCGCTCAATTATACCCAAGTAGTTGGTACAAATATCTATTGTCCATACAACAAGAAATGATATCCAATCAATGAAGGCCATAGAGAACTAAAGTTATGACCTTTTTGTTCCAAGTAAAGTGGTCAAACTGAGCCTCTCAAAAAAGGAAGACAGTTGGAGCAGTGAAAGTCCAAATGTAATCAGTTTGTAGATTTCCTCAAAGAAACTGTCAACCTGGTGGCAGGACATAGGAGAAAGCATACTTTTATCAACATCTATTGTCATTCATCTCTCCAATTTAGCATTTCTTTTTAATGGTGACTGAACATGGCTTGAGTGCAAAAACCCACTTAAGTTGTGGATCACAAGGAATGGAATGGTCACAAAATAATTAATATTAAAAAACTGGAAATCCTCTTGGTCCTTAAAAATAGAATCTTGAGTTGTGGAATTTGTCTCTTAAGGAACATATTTTGGACTAAGATTCAAGGGCCTCATTTACCAAAAAATGACACAGCGTGGCGTTGCAAGCCATTTTGCTGTGCCGAGCTGTGTCATTTTAAATGCACAGGGATGCGTCGCATTAACTTCAATACGACGCATCCATGTGCTTTCCCCTGCGCTAGTGCACAATTGGCTATAGACACACTTGTTGACAGGGTGTCTGCATTGCGGGGATGATTTTTTTGTGCAGGAAGGGACACCTTCCAGACACAAAACAATCATAGATGGCATTTTCCTCTTTCTATGCGTGCTGCAGAATGAAGCATGCATAGAAAGAGGAAAAAACGAGGAGAAATACAAGTATTTCTATTTGTTGCGCCACTCCTACGCCTCCCCTGGGGAGGCGTATGGTTCTGACGGATTCCCAGCTTTACAAAACTTTGTAAATCTGGAAATGTGTCAGGTTCTATGGATGTTGCATGGGAATACCCACAGCAACACCCATTGAATGCCACTTTCACTCTGAGTAATGCGTGAAAGGGGCCCATCTTTACCAGGCAATTAAAAGTCACACAGGGTGACTTTACGTGGCCTTATAAATATGGGCAAAAGGAACAAATAATGGATGGAATGTTGAACAATGCAAACATTCACCCTCAGTCACAAAGATCTGGGTTTAATCCATCGTTCTTTTTTTTTTTTAAAGTGACACAACGGCGGCGCAATGGCCTTGTAAATGAGGCCCCCAAAGTCTTCCAAACTTTCCAGCAGATATAGAGAGACATTTTAGATCTATATGAACGAAGAGCAAATGGCCATGGATAACACCTAGCTATCTTCAATTTTGAATCACAACGTGCTTCTACTGCAGGGGTTTGCTATTTTTATTTTAGCCACACATCAACCCTGTCACATTTTATGAATGCTTACTTGCTTGTGTTAGATATTACCTTATGCCTTGCCATGGAATAATCTTTTAACTCTTCAGGCTTAAAATGTTTATCCAACATAATTCCACAAACAGGCATTGAATGCAACTCAATACATACTCTATGGGGCCTATTCAAAAACTGAACTTTGTAGTACTTTTTGTAGTACTACAATAGTACTACAAATGTTGTACAACATGCTATTCACAAACTACTCAAGAAGGCCTATGCCGCAGCCTGTCATTATCGTTTTCTCTGCTGAGATCTCTGCCCCGACTGTGGTGTCTCCACTCACATAGGTATACATTTCAGTAGTAAATTTGAGAAGGACAGGTGGAGTGACAGGAAAATGGAAAACATTTATGAATAAAGCAGAGGTATTTAGGGAGCAGTAAGGAGGGGTTAAGGGAAGGGTTAGGGAGCAGTAAAGGGACGGCCATGCACCCATCCACAAATGTGTAAGCCCACTCCTATTCACAAACTGCACTTCTATAGTAAATACTGCCAAAAAAGATCCAAAACAGTAGTAAATATTCTCAAGTTCAGAGTTGGATCAAGTCCAACATCACACGTGGCCACCAACAGGTACTGCAGTACCTTCCCTTGGAATATAATGGATGTAGAGAGTCTTAATTTAGGCCCCCATAGGAAATAATGTTAAATGTAAAATTAATTAAAATAGTTAAAAATATAAATAATGTTAATTCAATAAAAAAACAAATATTCAAAAAGAAAACATTTAAAATGTTATTTTAATCTATTTTAATATTTTTTTAAATTTAAAATCAATGTAGAGGGGGGCGTAGCCTACCATCATGGCCGTTAGCACGCGTTCCGAGTAGGCTCTGCGCCTCGCCTCGCATATCTGAGCCGCCCGTCTTGCCTGTGAGCCCTCAATCAAGGGGGTGGATGGCGAGGGCGGTGTAATTTCTGGCGGTCACCTTGCCCTTGGCCACATCTGACATCCGGAGCGAGGAGGCAGTGAGAACCGGGCCGCGGCGGAGCCGAGGGAAGCCTGAAAAGATGGCGGCAGGCTCTGCCAGCCCCTGAATGCGGCTGGAGATCTGGGCAGCGGAGGTGCGGAAGGCCCGGTTGGGGCGAACCACTGAGTGAGCAAGCTTTCCCAGGCTCTGGGTGGCTGTAGCCTGAAGGTGAGCCCTCTGGTTCTGCGGGTGGTCGTGGGGCTCCCTCCTGGGGGTGCCGAGGGTTGTGGAAGGCCTTCCCGCCCGGGTGCCTGCAGATGTGGGAACCGCACCCGGGGGTTGAGAGAGACCTGAAACCCTACTGAGAGGGCTTTCCAGAGCACCGCGGGAGTCCATGTGGAATGAGTCAGGCAGTCGGCCTGTCCTTAAGATGGCGTCTAGCCCCTGTTAACTCCACGGTGAGAGAGAGAAGCACCCAGACACAGGAGCTGTCCTTGATGCCATGGGTAGAAAGTGCTGAGTGGCCCGCCTGATGAAATTCTGGCAGTAGTGAGGAGGCACACATCCGGAGACTTCCATCGGCGGTGGAGTCAGCCAGCTTAGAGTGTGGTTCTATTGTATAATCACTGCCAAGTGTCCTGAGGGATCCCTGTGTGGAGAGACTTCTCTGCCTTTCTGATACTCGATCTACCTTGGTGGAGGTGCGAGCAGGGAGTGGATGAGTAAGTTTGGTGGCCAGTGCCCATATGCCTCCCAAAAAGATGCAGGATAACTGTGTTTCCAGTTACTTCGCTCCTGCGGACACCCAGACGGACAAGAGGGGGACGGCACAAATGGTTGCTAACATGACGCTTACGAGGGAAGACCTCTTAGAGACCCTACATGAGTTGAAGAAGATATCAAAGCCGATATGAGCTCTACCTTTGAAGCATTCCGGTCGGAGATGGGTTCCAAGCTGATGGCGCTGCAGGCTGATGTGGACTCGGTTGGGACCCGAACCCTAGACCTGGAATCAAAATGCCAGGAGTTTGAGGCATGCTTGGCGCAGCCGGAAACGGGTTCCGCCAAAGCTGCTGACCAACTGCACGCCGCCCTCCTCAAGTGCGAAGACCTTGAAAATCGCTCCCGCAGAGACAACATCAGAGTATGGGACCTTGAGGAGGGATGTGAAGGCCCCCGACCTGGAGGTGTTCATGGTGGGCCTTTTCTCCAGTGTCCTGGTAGAGGACGCTCCGGAGGTCAGGTTGGAGCGGGTGCATAGAGTCGGTCGGAGAGCAGAGGAGGGAAGCAAGCACCCCAGGGATGTTCTAGCTAAATTCAGCTCCTTCAAGACTAAGGAACTCATCCTACAAAAATCCCGAATCTCCGAATCTGTCTCCTTGCAGGGGTTCAGGTGTTTGCTGTTTCAAGATGTGGCCCAAGCCACGCTGGCTGGCCGACAGCAGTTTTGACCGGTAACTATAGCATTAAGAGAGCGTCAAATTAAATACAGATGGACTTACCCCTTTGGTATCGCTTTCTTGTTCAACCACAAGCAATGTCACTTCACTGAGCTGTCGGGGGCGGCCGCCCTGTTGGGGCTGGAAATGGCGCCACCGGTGGGAAATACAACACCGGCTGCTGCTAAGCGCCCATTGGAGCAGCGGGGGCCGAGGCCCTGGCAAACTACCAAGAAGGGTGGCAAGTCGTCATCTCGGCAACAGAAACTGGACCCCTGACACTGCTCTATTGTTTGTCCCTGTTGATGTGCCCTCGTAGCGCGGTTTGTCGGGGCGCCTGTCTTTCTGGGATGAGTGTACAGCAAGAGCCCTCCGCGCCCTGAGGTGAACTGGCCGAGGGATACCGAGTGCCCAACGATGAACAACGTGAGGTGCCGGGAGCGGTCATGGAAACGCCCCGGGAGTCACCACCAGTGAGACTTTCTCGCTTTCCTGGAGGCTCTGTATTCTTCTGTTGTTTTGTTTTCATGTTATCAAGTTATGCCCGTGATGGATCTCATTTATTCTCTTGTTGGGGGGGTGGGGAGGGCGGGCGCAAAGGGGGGTTGACCCTGGGGGTGTTTGATAGTTTCCCCCATGACTTGATGTTCCTTAAGTGCATGACATGGAAGGTTAGGGGGCTCAACTCCCCTAACAAAAGGCAACGTATCTGGAAGTTTCAGGGGGACAACCAGGCACAAATAATCGCCCTTCAGGAAACCCACTTGAAAAAGGAGGATGAGTTACGCCTACGACATAGGTCCTATCCTCTGACTCTTCGCTCCTCCAATACCTCTAAACAAAATGGAGTGGCACTCCTGTTTCACGCCTTGGTGGCCTTTCAGCCATCGGATACGAAATCAGACAGGGAGGGGAGATACCTGATGGTTAGGGGGTGTCTTGCAGGTCACCCATGCACCATTGCCACGGTCTATGTACCGAACTCAGGCCAAGCGGACTTTCTCTGCACGTTCCTCACAACCCTTGAAAGTTTCGCCCTGGGGGACATTATTCTTCTGGGGGACTTCAACCTTATCTGGGACCCCTCTCTAGATTCCACCCACCCACACAGAGCTCCTGCAGGGGTTTTCCCTCGGACACTTAAATCCACCCTTACTAAGATGGGGTTATTAGATATTTGGAGAATATTGCATCCCTCTACGCGTGACTTTTCGTTTTTCTCACATGCACACAGAGTATACTTGAGGATTGACCACATATTTCTTAGCCAATCACTCTGCTACCCTGACAGCCCAACTTTGCCCGATATGCCTGTCGGACCACGCGCCACTAGAAATAGGGATGGACTAGCCAGCTCCCCATTCCACATTAAAAAGATGGGATTTTCCTGATATTCTCTGTAGGGACCGACTGTTACGAGACAAACTGCGTCAAGCAATTAGGGACTTTTTTCTCAATAATGGCCCCAGGGACTCTTCTCCCCTGGCTAAGGGATGCCTTCAAGGCGCTCATTCGAGGTAAATGCATCTCTCTGATCACCGCCCTCCAGCGACAACAAACCTCAGAGAGGCTGGCCTTGGAGGGGGAACTGCAGAAAATGGAAAAATTGCATAAGGAGGCCCCCTCTATGGCCACCCAAAGAAAGGTCACGGCAGTTAGAGGTAAGCTGCAGGCAATTTATGCTAATAGAGCGGAAAAGACCCTTTTACACCTTCAGGCCAGGGGGTACGAGGGAAATGACAAAATTGGCTTGCGACTAGCTTGGCAGCTACGAGCCAAGCAAGAGAAGGAATAATTAGTGTAATAGCTGGCAATGCGGGCGCGTTGCTGCACAGGGAGGAGGGGAAGGTGGGAGCCTTCCAGGAATTCTATAAAACGCTCTACAGGGCAGACCCCCTTAGTGAGGAAACCCAGCTCCACTATCTGGACCAGCTTGAACTACTCCAGGTCTCTGCGGAGGCCAACGAATCTCTCAGCCAACCCATAATGCATGAGGAGGTTCAGAAGGCAATAGATGCCTTAAAACTTCAATGGTCCCCGGGGCCTGATGGCTTTAGCGCAGTGTTTTATAGAACATTTGGGGCGGATTTGGTACCCCACTTGACAGAACTCTTTAATGCAATTGCGACCCTTCATCAGGTCTCCCCTTCAATGGGTGAAGTGTTGATCATGCTCATCCCTAAGGCAGGGAAAAATCTACAACTATGCTCCTCTTACAGACCTATAGCACTTCTCAACTTAGATGCTAAACTCTATTCAAAAATTTTAGCCAGCAGACTTGAGGAGCTGCTTCCAGACTTGATCCACCCAGATCAGTCTGGGTTTATTAAAGGGCACCAGCCGCACGACAACCTGTGCAGAATTGTACACCTGGTCCAGAAAGCACATAAAAAACGCGTCCCGGCAGCCTTACTATCATTGGACGCAGAGAAGGCCTTTGACCGGGTCGATTGGTCCTTCTTGAGGTGTGCCCTGTGACGGTTTGGGGACACTTTTCTGAGTATGTTGCAGGCAAACTACCACTGTCCAAGATCCCGGGTCCTAGTTAATGGGGTGGCCTCAGACTTTTTTAATCTCTCACTAGGCACGCACCAGGGTTGCTCCTTCTCGCCCATGCTTTTTACAAATGCATAGAGCTTCTCGCAGCATGTGTTAGGGCCAACCCGGAGATACACGGGGTTAAATTTGTTTCAGATGACCATAAGATATCCTTATTTGCGGACGAAGTCCTTTTACCTGTCACAGAACCCCGTTCGTCTCTTCCGGCAATGCAGTCTGAGCTTAGTGCCTTTGAGAAAGTAGCGGGCTTCAAAATTAACCTGTCGAAATCCTTCTTACTTAACGTAACGGTTCCCCAGAGGGGAATGTCGGCAAAAGCGGCATCCTCGCCATTTACATGCGCCCACAGGGATATAACCTACCTGGGCATCAAAATCACCCCTAACCCATCAGACGTTTACAAAGCCAATTTCCCACCACTGCTGCGCTCCACATTCCTCAACTGGCTAGGTAGAATCAACGCGGTCAACATGAATGCCCTGCAGTGGCTTCTCTATCTCTTCCAGGGTCCCCAATACCGGTAGGCAGGGAGTTATTTACGTAACTGAAGTCGATGAGGACGAAATTTATACGGCAAGGGCAGCGGGCCTGGCTGGCTCACCGTATACTAACCAAACCGCGACTTACAGGGGGTTTGTCCCTACCGGACTTTCTTCTCTACTACAGGGCGGCTCAACTCCGAGTCATATCGGAGTGGTCCCTCAGGTCCTCCGACAGGCACTGGCTCCATATGGACCGGATGGTGGTGGGTAGAACCATCTTGGACCTCGTGGGGCGGTCAAAACAGGACAGACCAAAGAATGCTTATCTTAGCACACCTATGGCTACCACGCTCCATGCGTGGGATGGGGTCACAAGGATGTTACCCTTAACGACATTTCCGTCCCCGTATACTTCCATCCACTTTAGCTCAGGCTTTCCCCCTGCCCAATCAGAGGGTCGTTTTGATAAATGGAGGGAGGGAGGCTGTTTGATGATATCAGACATGTTTGTTCGGGGCGACCTTCACTCTTTCGAGGGTTGCATAACAGCGTTTAAGCTCCCAAAGACAGAAAAATACCATTATCTCCAGCTGAAGCACTGGCTGCTACAGCCCCAGTTGCGACTGGCTGCCACGCAAGAATTATGGCCTATAGAAAGCTTTGTGAAATCTGGGGGCACGTCAAGGGGGTGTATCTCATTTCTCTACTTGCTTTTACATACATCAGGTCCCAGGCTGCACCCAAGACACACGGATTTTGGGACACTATGCTGGAGACAGCACTGACGAAAAAACAATGGGGTTCGCTCTATAAAGATATTGGGAAATTTAACAGATCCATGTTCCTTAGAGAAGCCCATTACAAATTAATGTATGATTGGTACTTATATCCCCAGAAGCTCCATACTCTCTTCCCAGATGCTTCGGATAGGTGCTGGAGGGGGTGTGGACTACTGGGGGACGTCCGCCATATTTGGAGGGATTGCCCTGCCATTCAACCCTTTTGGAAGGAAATTTTTGCCCAGATCAGGAAGATTCTAGGTTACCCAATCTCTGATTCCCTGGAACATGTCCTGTTGGGGGTGCGACATCCATGTCTGAAGCACCAAATGGGGGTGACCGCTCCATTCTGTGGCTATGCCTAGGGGCGGCCAAAACGGCAGTGGCAGCGGCATGGAAGAAGGCGTAGCCCCCGCTCACTTTCACAATGGCATGCTCGGTTGTGGCGTGCGTTGGCGCTTGAGCGAATGGCAGATATTATGGCTGATGCCCGTACAGGATTTGACTACATTTGGAGCCAGTTGGTGGCTTACCTGTCGGAGGCTTTGCCGCTTTTTGCCTGCAGTCCCAGACTACATGCACTGCAACTTTTCCAAACCTAAGTCCCCATGGTGATGTACTGTTGGCCCTGGGGCCTTTGAGATGCCCAGGCCCTCTGCTCGGGCGCCTTCACCTGCCCGGGCCGGGGGTGGGTTGGATGTTGGCCCCGTTGCCCCCCTCTCCTTGCCCGGTCTGCCTCTGCATACCCACTGGATCCCTCTGATTTGTAGTCCACGTGAGTTACTCCTCATGGGTTTGTTTTGCTTTGTCTGGTTATATGGGGTTTTTCTTTGTTAAACTGTAAACTCGTGTACATTGAGAGCAGATGCATCCAGTATCATGGTGATGGTTTATTGAACTAACTGTTTTAAGAGGACATTTGTATCTGCGACTGCTTTCGTCCTAGCCGACTACTTGTGAGAAAGCTGTGTCCTAACTTTAGCTACTTACCCCTGTTGACTTATTGTACTGCTGAATTGAGTCTCACAAGTTGTTAATTCTTTGAAATTGCAATAAAAAAGTTTTTGACAAAAAAATCAATGTAGCATTCATTTTGTTAAACTAAAATTAAATTAGTTTCAATTAATTCTATACATAACATTTAATAATTATTTGCACAAAATAAATTATTATTTTACTTTAAGTGAGACTATTTTTAATTTAAACTTCATAGATGTTTTTTCATTTAGTATAAAATATTAAAATGATTCACATTTTAATTTTAAAATAACCTATTAAACATGTAGCATTCTTTTGCTTTTGGTCAATCTACATTTAAAATATATATATAAACTTAATTTACAATAAAATTTGACATCAAAATATTTTCACTGATTTTTTTCAAGTTTAATAAACTTTTTGACCTTTCATTATATTTTGCCATGGATAGGTCTCCCTCTCCATATAGTAAAGTATTGGGAATTAAAAGTAAAACATTTTTTATTTTAAATTATTGCGTAAATTCATTTTATATATTTATTTTAAAAGTAGAACGAGAGGAAAAAATGCTACTGCACAACTACCTTAATTTTGCATTAAAAATGTACTTAATTTAATTATAATAAATTAAATTAAAAGTTTTAAAAGAGATTTATAAACGAAACAACCCCACCTAATATGGGGTACTCCGACCGACATCTCTGCAGTTTCGAAACCGGCGGACCTCGGGTCAGTGGTCCGAAACCACAGTTACAATGCGACCGCACAAGGGGCCTCATTACGATGTTGGTCGAAAAGACTTCCGACCGACTCCTTGTCAGAATCGTTTCCGACCAACTCGGGTTTAGAGAGCCTGACCGACCGATTACGAGTTTCTGAACACCGTTTGGTCGGACTCCCATTGACTTCAATGAGAGCCTGTGTTCCCACCGACAACAGAGGCTCCCATTGAAAAAAGGGGTGATTGCGGAAAACTTGCACCCTGTGGCGGGCACCCCATGGTGCCTGTCACACTCTGCATGGTTGGAAAGAGGGGTCCCATAGGTAACCCCATGGGCCCCAACCGGAGGTCTCCGGGTGAAGGGGAGCCTGCTACATGCCCCCAAAGTCAGTTTCCAACAGCTGTTTCATGTTGGACAGACCGACTCGGAAAGGCTGTCCGAATCCGACATCGTAATATGTCTGTCGGAAACGCGGTCCATAGACCTGTACGATTTGGCTCCGACCGATTGGAGTCTCCGAATGCCGGTCGGAACCAAGTCACACAGACCGAACAGTAACTTTCCATCAAAATTGGGCGGTCGGAAATGTTTCTGAGTCGGTCGGAAACATAGGTTCCGACACGGGTTAGGAAAATCTGATTCTAGTTCGGAGCCTTCCCAACTGACATCATAAAAGGCCCCATGGTGCGGTCGCAGACTCCCATTTCCCTATGGGAGTTTGTGATGCGGTCAGAAACCGGCCACAGCACAAGCTCCTATAGAGAAATGGGAGTCACTGTAAATCCCAGCACCGTGTGGCAGGCTTGGTGCATGGATTTACAGGGGGGCACCATAGGTGCCCCCTCGGCCCCTAACTGTAGGCCGCTGAAGAAGGGGGCCCTGCTAGGGGCCGCCAAAGGTGCTTTCCAACAGGCTTTCCATGTCAGAAAGTCCGACATGGAAAGCCTGTCTGGAACCGACATCATAATCCCGACGGCGGAAACGCTGTCCGTATGGGATTATGGTGGCGGTTCCGACTGGCCGACGGGCCCCTTGAGTGGCTGGTTTGAATTCCGACTGCCGCAATCGTAATACGGCGGTCGGAATTCAAACCAAGGATGTCGGTCGGAAAGTATCCGACCTGTGGTCGGAGGCTTTCCGACAGACGTCCTAATTAGGGCCTATATTTGTTATTATGCATTAATAATTATTAACAGTGATGTATGCAATTTAATAAAACTAATTTAATTCTATTTTCATTCTATTTTAATAAAAATTAAAGTTACATTAATTTTAAACTCTGAAATGGTTAATAAAATATGGAAGAATAATATAATTCTTTTACTTTTAGATTTACATTAAATTAAAATTATTTATAGTTTTAATTATTTTAATTAATTTTTTTAAATTTAAATTTAACATTATTTTCTAGCGAGATCTATTTTAAGTCTTTACGTCTGTTATTTTCAATAGGAGGGTGCTACAGTATAAGTGGTTTGCCATTTGTGGTACTGGCCTTACCACTGCTCCTTTTTGACAGCAGTAACATAATATTCATACATTTGGCTCAAGCCCCTGTTTCAGGGGCAGGAGACATCTACACTTTGAGTAACTTTACAGTTAGATTTTGTGAGTAACCAAAAGTAGTAAAGTTAATTAAAAATGTAAGAGTAAAATTTACTAGGAGTAACTATGAGTGTAGATTTACCTTGTGAATAGGCACCTTAGGATTTTTTTTTATTAACGTTAAAGATGGCACAAAAGAAAAATCATTTGCGAAGTCTCTAATGTTTTTTTAATATCCTTTTTGGGTCTCACCTACAGATGACTTTAGCTGTCTGCTGACAAAAATATCTGTTGTATCCAATTCAGGCTAACAGTGGGCTTTTTGTCCACCTTAGCTTATGATCCAATGGCTTTCTTGTCTATCTCGGTTGCATGCTCCTGATTCAATGGCTTTCCTCCCTGCTCTTGAATGTGTCCCTCCATGGAGTATTCCAGCCTCCAGTGTTTTGATGGAAGGAGTTGTATCCTTCCACTCCTGATGTGAGGGGAGTTGTTTTAAATTTGTTTATAGCCCTCTATGTGAGTGCATGGCTTTCCTCATTCTCTTCTCTGATCCACCACTTTTACTGTATATTTATGTATGTATGTATTTATTTATTTATTTATTCATTCATTTTTTACATTTTGCAAGAGTCCTGTAGCTGCACACTGCTACTATGCTACTTGCATTTGTGGATTTGCTCAATCAAATATAGCCACAGTTCTAGTGCACATACACAGCAGACAGCATGTAATGATTTTTCTTAAAGGAAAAGACAAATCCTTCAAAGATAGCTACTGTATGTGCACAAACATATGTGTGGCAGCCATCTTTGAATGATTTTTCTTCCACTTTAAGAAAAATTCTTGCAAGAAAAACGCAGTGCATGCTTGTACATGTGCCTCAGTCACATATTTCATGGGCGAGACTTATTAGCTTTGCCAACGTTTGTTATCTGCAGTATGCAGTGCTGTATTCCTCAGAGTACACTGTAGATTCTTTATTTTCCCATTTTCTCCTTGCCATGCAAGGTCCTTATTTCATTTAATTGAAGTATTTTCCTAGCTGCAGAAACATAAAATAAATGTGACATGGCATTGAGTGCTTGCAATGTGTTGAAGACAAACACTCGCATCTGAGTGCTATGATAAGTTTCAGATCTGGCGCAAGTGGCGTTTATGCCCAATTTGAAATCACAGGTTTTCTGTTAATTGTGATTGATACTCAATTGTTGACTTCACAACACTGCACTGCAAGCATAGTGCAGTAAGTGTAATACTTGCAGTAATAGTGGCAACAAAGTCAGTTACTGCACTTTATTCCTCCTTTATGGAGAAATTCGAAATCGGGTTCAAATGCCATAATTCCCTGAACACTTTTTTAATTGATTTTGCCTGTAATAAAAACAAAAGTATTTCATACATGTAACACTCATCAGGAAGATTTACTAACTTATAGTGCAACGAAGCGCAGAAACCAAAGTTGCTACACTGCGTTGTGTCTGAGGAGGAAGCAGCCAGACCCACATCTACTAAGATATGGCACTGCTGAACTGTTCCACAGCATTTGCGCTCTTTCAGGGTAACTAGAACTAGACACACACCTTTGCATCATAGGGCCAAGGTGTCAGCAGGACACCGAGCAAAGGTGTTGTATTGGAAGAGTACCCTTCTAGTACAAAATACAATGCTCTGACAAATATTTCCACAGTGCACGTGTGCAGTACAGTGCAGCACACAAACAAAATGTCAGAAAGGTTAGGAGAAATTAAACATTTTTTTCTTGTTAGCACCTGCTTCGAGGAGGTGTTTATGTTTGGCAGAAAGTCTTGCCCACCACAATAGCACGTAGGGCTTTGCATAAAAAGTAGCGTAGGAACGCCCATGTACCACAAATAGGACACTTTGTAATGTTAAGTAGTGCACTATTAGCGTTGCGTTTGGGCTACATTCCAGTGATAAAAATGTTTTGCCCTGAAAAGTAAATATTGTATCAACACTTTGCACTAGTTTGAGTAACTTATCGTGACTTTGCACCAGCACAAAGTGTTGATAAATCTGCCTATTCATATACTACAATTAATAGCACATTATCTTGTAATGACTTTCAAGGAAATAAACTGATCAAGAAAATGTCCTGCAATATAGTCATCACTTGCTGAAGTGTAAGTTTGTATTTACCTAAGGGAGTTGCTTTTCACACTCTTTGCTTGCTCTAGCACCAGACATTATGTTGTCACATTCCAGCATCAATAATTTATAACTGTAGAGTTGTGATGTCATAATAATATTATAGGTGAATATTGATATCACAACTGGACCGTAGCTTGTAGAGAAATGTTAATGGGTATGTGTTAAAAAAGGTTGTTGTTTTCCACTAGGGGTCTCCCAGTGACATCACAGACAACAACAGAAAAGAGTGCGATGTCAGTGGTATCAAATGGAACCACAAAGTGGATGCTCCCAGGTTTATGTGTATCCATTTAAGACTCTGGGGCCAATTCCGATTCGGGCCGGAAATCTCTCCGACAGAGCCGGACCCGGAGAGATTTCCGACCGAATCGGACCCGTGCAGTCCGACCGAACGAGTACGATGCGCACGTATGCCATCGGACTCGAGTCGGTCGGACTCCCATTGAAGTCAATGGGAGCCTGTCGTACAACGCGTACGTGGGCTCCCATTCACTCAATGGGTGCGAGGCGGACAAGGGCGCCCCTACAGCGTGTACGCGGCGAAGCGATTCGCGCCGTACACGCACAGGTAGGGGGACCCATGGGTCCCCCTGTGTGCGACTCGCGTGGCTACGCGTACAGGGGGGTCCGACACGGACCCCCAAAGTACGGCTCCGACTGCTCTTTCGAGCCGGAGTGCGCGGCTCGGTCGGACTGCTCGCGGCGCGCATCGTACTTACCCGGCCGGGAAACGATCCATTGCGCGGTGCGAGTCGAGTCCGAGCGAGTCGGTCGGTGCGGTTCGACCCGGGAACGAGTCGGTCGGGACGCCCGGACGAGTCGGTCGGCGAATACGCATCGTACTCGCTCGCCCGGACGCGCGTACGAATCGGTCGGGAAATAGGGCTCCTAATCGGATCCGGTTAAGTCGAATCCGATTCGGAGCCCTACCGGCCGAGATCGAAATCGGCCCCTCTATATTATGGGGGGCATGGCCCAATGCACTAAGAAGATGGCAGCTTATGTGTAGCTCTCTGGAGGGCGGCAGAGCCTTTTGAATCACAACAGCGGCTCCTCACTCTGCTGCTCACTATATCCTCCCTGGATGGTGATGTGAACCACCAGAGTACGGTTCTACATTGCTTTAGGGCAAAGCGGAGCCCGCATTATGATTCTACACATGCTGCACATTTCCTCCGCACAGTGGCTGGCATTTTCCTCAGTGGCAACGTCGGAGCGCAGAGGAAGTTGAAGCAGGCTATTTAGAAAACATTCACTGGTAGCTCATCTTAGTACCAGTTTACCTAGTATGTAGGTTTCTCATCAAGCATAATTTTCTAAGTATTTTAGCACTAAGGGAATGGAATAGTTTTTTCTGCTCATTTTAACAGGTTTATTTCTGTCACAAGTCATGAAGATATTATCTCTTCTTTAGTTCTTTTCCTCAAAACATCGTCACACACAGCTTTGTTGTGTACTTTCTACCTGATAATAACAGTGCTTGTAATTATTTTGTTACGGGGCAGATTAAAACTTCTATATAAAGCACATTTTAAGTATACCTCTGGCTCTTTGCATAAGTTTGTTTTCCTGTATTACTCATCAATCAGTCCGACTGGAGATGGAGGAGCCCTGTTCTTATGGGCCTCAAAGTTAACATTCCTCCTCTGTTGCCATCCTCCCAGTCTCCACAGCTGGAAAGTCCTCCACTAAGAGGATGAAAAAGAACCCTGCATCACCAACTAAGCTGCCTCCTCTGGCCTCATTGGACCTTTTATTGGAAGAAATTAGGGCATTACGCCCTTACATGGAGGAAACTAATGCTAAGCTCCAATCCCTTGACGACAGATGGTCCAGAATGGAGGAATGGTTTTTGACAGCGGAACACCATATTTCATCCTTTAAAAGTACAACTCTTTCAGTAAATCAGCTCTAATCCCAGGTCTCCTTGCTTCAAAGGTAGGTAGAGGAATTTGAAAACAGAAATAGAAGGAACAATCTGCGCATTTATGGTTTACCAGAGGGTTCTGAAGGATCTGACTCTATTTCATTTTTCAAAACATTTCTGCCAAAGCTGCTTCATCTATCTGAATCATCTTCTCTAAATACAGAGAAAGCTCACAGACTGGGCCACCTACCTACTACTGCTTCTACCTCCAAGGAGCCCAGAGGCATCATCCTTTATTTCCTTAAATACACTGACCTGCTCAAGGTTCTCTCAGCAGTCAAGATGTCAAAAAAGATCACTTGGTCTGGTAACAACCTTTACTTCTCACAGGATTATGCTAAAACACTGCAGAGAGACGCAAAGGATTTTTATTCATGAGACCAGCTCTCTGATACTTCGGCCCTCATTTTGGTCTTTTCCACCCTTGTCTGTTTAAAGTTACTTACAAGAAGAAGACATCCATTTACGAGGATCTGTCTCATCTGAGGGCATTTCTTCAAGACTGCAGATTTGAAACTATGGACATTTCCAGATCTGTAAAAGCTTGACATTCTTATTTAAACTCAATATTCATCAATTGAAATGACTCTTTTTATGTTGTATACATTGACTTTTATGCGCTATTTAAAATGTTTTCCTGAAATCTCTTGCTTATAACAGTTATAACATGCTTTTTATACCAATACTATTCTTCCTTTCTCAAGTTGTATTTTTCCTATTTGATCTGTGCCATCCTTCATTTACCCATGATCTACAAGTATCCCTGTTGTCCTTTCCATGTTACCTGACAATGTTGCCTCTTCCATGTGGCCTCGGCATCCCCATCCTCCTTTGATATTATCCTTAGGTATGTTTTCCCTCCCTCATGTGTTTTACAATATTGGCCACATTTATGAGGAATTAGCTTAGGACAATTCTGCAAGTCTTCTTGCTGCACTGACCTACTCCAATGTGAAACATCAGGAATGCAACGCATTTATGAAATACGGTGCATTCCTGTTCGTTTACCCTGCGCTGGTGCACAATTTTCTGCCTAGCGTCACTGTAGGCACCCTTGTTCCACGGTGCAAGGGTGCCTCTGTTGCAGGGCACCTTCTTGCACAAGAACAATTCCAAGAAGCATTTTCCTCTTTCCATTTGTGCTGCGGAATGCAGCACACATGGAAAAAGGAACAACAAGGAGAAGTATTGCTCCTTGTTATTCCTGCACTGGGGAGGCGTAAGGCTTTGGTGCTGCCCCAGGTTTACGTGAATAAGTAAATCTGGGGCAGCACCAAAATCCATGGATGTTGCTTTGTGACACCTACCGCAATGCCCATAGAATGCCTCCTTGACGCAGAGTATGGCAACACAGCGACTTGTGCTGCTTTGTCTTACTTCATATCCATGAGGCCATGCAAAGCCATGCAGGGTGGCTTTGCGTCGCCTCATAGATATGATTGAGAGGCTTGCACCATAGGAACATTAAAAAAAAGTGATGCTGCTGCGGCGCAAGCCTCTCAAAGATAAGCCCCTATGTTTTTAATACTCACTCTCTCTGATATCCTTGGCTACTCTTCTCCTTTCTTTAATTTTTCTTCTATTGTTTTCTTATCAATGCATCTTTTCTTTTTTCCTTTCTCTTTTCCTTTACCCCACTTATCTATCCATACTTGGTCTACCTTACTTGTTTATTTCATGTCATTGGATATTTTTTCCCAGTATTCCTTGCCTATTTCTATAAAAGTTGTATCTTGGAACGCTAAGGGATTAGGCTCACCAATTAAATGTCAATGTGTTTCATAACTTAATACTGATATTGGTCTCCTACAAGAATCTCGTTTTACTGAATCAGAATCCATGAAATTGAAAAGAGGGTGGGTTGACAATGTTTTCTTTTTACCTGGTAATGGTAAAAGGAATGGTGTTGTAACATTATGTCATAACTCTCTCAATGTTCATTTGATTTCTCAGGAAACAGATACTTAAGGTCGCTGGTTGCTCACTAATTGTTTGATATATAATGTACCGATTTCTATTTTTAACTTATACGGTCCAACTAACACATTGTCAAATTTGGTGAAATGCTTCCCCAAAAATCCCAATGTTCAGAGGATCATTTCATTTTTCAGGGGATTTTAACTAGATTGTGGACCCATTTATTGATAGAAATTCTACTTCACCTTATGTGCCTAATAAGTCTCAGAAGCTGTTTGGTCATGCTCTCAAACAAAGCACACTGATTTATGCATGGAGAATGTGTAACCCCATTTTACATGAATATACATATTTTTCCCCAGCCCATCATATTCAATCACAAATTGACTATATTTTTGTTTCGCATACCGTATCACAAACCCTTCATTCTGCTGACAAAGGTTCTATTTTAATATCTGGCCAAGCCCCTGTTACAATTCAATTGGGCATTTTGCCTAACACTTTTAAACCTACTAGATTGGGATTTAATAATTCACTCCTATTAGAAGCTTCTTTCTTTTCTGCCTTTACCTCTTTGATCCATGAATTTTTCCAGCTTAATCACACAGACAAACTTGCTTTACACACCATATGGGATGCCTTCAATCATCAGCTTGTGATGTTGTTACAAGGTTTGTCTCCAATAAAAAGAAGGCTTCTGCCATTAAAACTTAAGACATTTTTGCACAAATTAAAAAATTGGAAGACACATATTACTCCTCCAAATCTAATGAATGTCTGCAAGAACTTGTCAATCGCAAACTCCAGTTTAATACATTTTCCACAAATAGTGCATCAATGTTCCTTTTAAAATCAAGTACCAAATACAAATACCAAATACAAATTGGGAAATATATTTGTGAATGATCTTAAAATTAAGAACAGAAATAAAATTGAGTCTATCACAGATATTCACTCAAATTTATTATACAAAGACATGGACATCTTAGGAGAATTTGCCCAATTTTATAAGACATCGCACATCCCTGAGCATGCCCCTTCTGACTCTGACATCTTGAATTATTTTTCATCAATGGAAAAATCCTTTAACACTCACTTAAACTTTCAGGATTTAGAGACGGACATTACATTAGCAGAGCTGCGGAATGTTTTATCTTCTTTGATAAAGCTCCTGGCCCTGATGGTTTTACTACTGAAATTTTTATACACTTTTTCAAATTGCTCCTTCCTAAAGTATCTCTTCTCTTTGCTTCTTTTTTCAACAAAGGTAATTCCGCTGGATCTTTTTTAGAGGCTCATATATGTCTTATTCCCAAAGAGGGGAAAGATGCACAACTTTGCAAAAACTATAGACCTATTTCTCTTGTTAACTTCGATATAAGATTTTCTGGAAAGCTCTAGCCCTCCACTTAGAACCCATTTTACCTAAGCTTCTTGGAAAGGTGCAATCTGGTTTTGTTAAAGGAAGGTATGTTTCTGACAACACTTGTCTAATGTTCACCGTTGTATCTAAATACACATATTTGCCTGATCCTTTAGAAGCAATTACAGTAGATGCTGAGAAGGCTTTCGACTGGATAGATTGGGCCTTTATATTTCATTCTTTTCACTGGTTCGGTTTTGGACAAAAAATCATTAAACTCATCTCTCTTTTATATACTGCTCCTCAGGCAGCTATTTTTGCCAATGGACTTACTTGCCCCTTGTTTAGCTTTGGGCAGATAAGTTTGTCAAGGTTGTCCTCGTTCTCCTTTTCTCTTCAATCTAGCTTTAGAGCCTTTCATTTCCAGAATTAGAAACTATCCAAATATACAAGACTTCTCTTAGAAAAATCAGCAGATTAAAACAGTAGTTTATGCTGATGACATTCTTTTATTTATCTCACACCCGCAAGAATTGATCCCAGCCTTTCTCCACGAAGTAGATTCTTACTTTTCATTTCCAACTATAAATTAAACAATGGTAAATGTGAAAAAATACTGCTCAACAAATGTACTTTTAAGAAAGATTTTTCAATTACCAAATTTTCCTGGAAGAAATCAAATACATAGGGCTATGGTTCTCTCCCAGAATCAAAACTTCTATTTCATTAAGCCTAGATGACTGCATAAACAAATTAACATCCTTGGTTAGTCAATGGTACCCTTTACACCTCTCCTGTTGGGGTTGTCTCGCTACTATAAAGATGATGTTGGTCCCTATTGTTTTATTCACTTCCAACATTCCATTATCTATCCTCTCTAAAAAAAATTAACGAATCACCTTCAAGCTTTCTTCATTTTTGTGGAATAGGAAAAAAGTTCTGATATCTTTACTGAAACTAAAATGTCAAAATTCAGATGGCAGTGTTAACTTTCCTGACTTTCTTGAATATCACTCAGCTTTCCATTTAAAACAATCCATTCAAAATCTTTCAGAATCTTCAGAATTGTCTCCATTGTGGGCAGATTTGGAGAAATGTTTTCTCTTTCCTTCTGCTTTTCAGGAATACCTGGCTTTTTCAAGAAGACCTCAGTCTCTCTCCACACCTCTTTTTAAACATTTTTGTAAATTACTAGAACCTTCATTGTCATGTAAACTCAATGATACTGCTTCTTTTCTTAATTCTGCGATTTTGGCATAACACTTCTTTATTACATAATAACAAACCTCTTTGTTGGAAATCTTGAGGAAATTTGGACTCATTGATAACTCCTTTCTGACTTTTCCACAAGCTCAAAGACTTTTTAATCTTCCATCCTGATTTTATAGTAAATTTCAATTACTTAACAACATTGTAATTTCTGCTTACAACCGCTTCCAATCCTGTATCATCCATCCCACATCATCCTCTTCCACGTTAGGTACACTTCTTCTCACAAATCTAACAGCCTCAACTATTTACCGATTCTTACAACAAGCCTCCATGGACGGACTTAACACTGACACCAAATTAGCCTGGGAACATGATTTAGAAGTTATTTGCTAAGTTCCAACTTTGAGACATGTTTGGATAAAAATTACAGAAACCATCTCGTGCTGCAAACACTACGTAAACATTATTTTATGTTTACAACAGACTCTTCTTTTCTCCTTCTGCACTTAATACCCAGATATGCCAGTCAGTTGTTGGTCCTGCCATTTAATACACACTTTTTGGATGTAAGTCTGGAAGCAAATTAACCCAATTTTTAACTCCTCAATACCCTTTTCCATAATTAATGTTTTTTTGAGAAGTCTGGAAGATTGTTGGACTGCGGTCTCCACTCACACAGGAATTATAGATTTATTGATAGCAGTGGCATTCCAACAAATAACAAAAAATTGGAAAGATTTCTCTTAGCCATCCTTTCTAGCTTAGTGGTATGCAGTTTGTCATAATCATATGTCAGCACAGCATACTGTCATCCCCTCTCGCTGGTTCTTAAATGTTCTGTTTTGTGGTCACCAATCACAAACTTTTTGGATAAATAAGCGCATCCCTCTTCTCAACGCAAACCTAATACGAAGAAAGCCCAAAAACCTCCTTGATGTTCCTTTCTTTTCTAACTCTGAATGATGATTTATTATTGTTTATGTATAGTACATATTAAAACACAATTATATTTTGTCATCCTGAAATTGTTATTCATTTGACCATGTATTAATATTTTGTTATTTTATCTCCCTTTTTTCTCTTTTGTCCCTCCCCTTCCCACCTCCAACTGTACCTTTTTAATTGGTTTGAATACCTTATTATGTTGAACTTTGTTTGCTTCTAATAAACCAACTTTTAAGCTAAGAAAAACAACTCTATATTATGAATAAAACCTCCCTCACCGACCCCCCAAGCTTATCCCATGAACTAGGTGTGCAGGGAAGAATTATCAATGGGACTCAAACAATATGGGGTCGATTCCGATTCGGGCCGGAAAAAGCACCGACCGACTCGGAGCCGGAAAAATTACCGACCGACACGTACCAGTGGCGCCCGACACGCCAAGTACGATGCAAGCCGCGATAAATCCGACCGACACGTAAGGAAACCAAGCCGACCGACCGAGCCGCACGGAAAATAGCAATCCGGCCGGAAAAACACGCGAATCCAACCGACCGACACGCACCCGGAACAAATCCGACCGAAACGTACCCGCCAACTCCAAACCGCAAAGTACGATGCAAGGCGCGAAAAACACGACCGAGTCGGACGGAGGACAAGCCGAACGACCGACACGCATACAAAACCGAGCCGAAGCAATACAATACACCGCGACCGACGCGTACGCAGCATAGAAAACTGCACAAACACAGCGTGAACGAAACGGAAAACACCGTACGAGACCAATGCAGGGTCTGACTCGGTCACAAGAACGTTTCCAACATACACAAACAACACAAAGGAAAAATCACCCAAAAAAAGGCCAAACAAGCAATTACCAAGCCAATAAATACTGGGGGTGGGGACAGAGAACAAAGACACACCCACAACTCCACCTATATAAAGGACACAAATCACTACCATGAGCCTTTGCAAATGCCATTCCACTGCCAGCACCCAAGAGAAAGCAACCACACACCCACAGCTCATCCCTCACACAAGCCACACACCAGCAGCACACCAACAAATACCTACCTCACATACACCCAGCAAAACACACACTCACACACCCTCACCTGCACACCAACACACACATCACTCACCATCACCACCCATCACCATGCCCCCAAGAAGAATCACAAGTTAATAGATTGTGAATTGGAAGTCCTGGTAGACGAGATCCTCAGGGTAGAGCCACAGCTGTTTGGCACATTGGTCCAACAGACCCCCATGTCGCAGAAAACCAAGATGTGGGAGAGGATCATCAACAGGGTGAACGCCCAATCACCATGTCGGCGCACAAAGACCGACATCCAGAACAGGTGGTATGACGTGCGCAGGAGGGTACGGAAACTGCTGAAGCAAGACTACATCAACAGCCAACACACCGGCAGTGGCCCTCCTGCCAAGCCAATATACCTCAGGCCCTGGGAGGAGAAGGTGCGGGCCATCCTACCGCCAGTGAGCATATATGGACTAGAGGACATCCCAGAGCCTGGTGAGTACACAACAAATGTACACAATATACTGCCACAAAACACACACACAACACTGTCAAGGGGAGAGTCAAACCATGCACTCATAGCAATCACACAGCAACCAGAACAGAATCATCCCAAAATGTGTATGTCAGTCAGATAAACACAACACATGCCATCAAAAAAGTCACATCCAACTGTGCCAACACATGTACAAACACAACCACAACTACAGCTAGGCAGTGGCACAAATAGAACCAACAAACACATCCACACATGTAGCCACCACAACAACACCAACACACAGTGAAGACCACTCAAAGGAAGGAATTCTGTGTATGCTGGCCAAGTCAGTGTAGCCAATAGCATCATGGGAGTTGCAGTCACACATATTGCCCGCCCCAAAACTGTCCCATCAACACCACCATGAACCATGCGCACATCACAGGGAGTGGAGAAGGACTCACAAGATGGCTGACACTGGCTACTGCTGTGGGGAGCACAAGGCCCTGCTGCCAACTGTGCACCAACAAACAGCAGGACACCACTGACTGACATCCTGAGAGACAACTTCCACTCCCTGCAATGCAAGCACGTTCCATGGTGGGATATCTGGCTGGCTGGGTGGGAAGGGGGACTTGCAGCACTGACTATAGTCACCAGCACCTCCCCTCACACCCTCCCCAACACAAACTCCACAGTACCCACCTGGTAGAATGCAATGCCCTCCATCCTAACACAAGATCCCACAAAGCACCACCACCCTGGGTTATGTTGTGTGAAGCACAGGGACACTCTTGGGACTCTTAGCCAAACAACTGCCAGGACAACACTCCCAGCCATCCTGTCAGCACAGCCAGCCCACCCCACAGGGAAGCAGAGTCAAAAGGAAGGAAGCATGGGCATGCTGGGAAGGGGGTGGAGGCAATAGCATGATGGGAGTCGTAGTCACAGACATTGCTCAGCCTCACAACTGGCCCATCAACACCACCCTGAACCGTGCTCACATCACAGGGAGTGGAGAAGGACTCACAAGATGGCTGACACTGGCTACTGCTGTGGGGAGCACAAGGCCCTGCTGCCAACTGTGCACCAACAAACAGCAGGACACCACTGACTGACATCCTGAGAGACAACTCACACTCCCTGCAATGCAAGCACGTTCCATGGTGGGATATCTGGCTGGCTGGGTGGGAAGGGGGACTTGCAGCACTGACTATAGTCACCAGCACCTCCCCTCACACCCTCCCCAACACAAACTCCACAGTACCCACCTGGTAGAATGCAATGCCCTCCATCCTAACACAAGATCCCACAAAGCACCACCACCCTGGGTTATGTTGTGTGAAGCACAGGGACACTCTTGGGACTCTTAGCCAAACAACTGCCAGGACAACACTCCCAGCCATCCTGTCAGCACAGCCAGCCCACCCCACAGGGAAGCAGAGTCAAAAGGAAGGAAGCATGGGCATGCTGGGAAGGGGGAGGAGGCAATAGCATGATGGGAGTCGTAGTCACAGACATTGCTCAGCCTCACAACTGGCCCATCAACACCACCCTGAACCGTGCTCACATCACAGGGAGTGGAGAAGGACTCACAAGATGGCTGACACTGGCTACTGCTGTGGGGAGCACAAGGCCCTGCTGGCAACTGTGCACCAACAAACAGCAGGACACCACTGACTGACATCCTGAGAGACAACTTCCACTCCCTGCAATGCAAGCACGTTCCATGGTGGGATATCTGGCTGGCTGGGTGGGAAGGAGGACTCACAGCACTGACCATAGTCACCAGCACCTCCCCTCACACCCTCCCCAACACAAACTCCACAGTACCCACCTGGTAGAATGCAATGCCCTCCATCCTAACACAAGATCCCACAAAGCACCACCACCCTGGGTTATGTTGTGTGAAGCACAGGGACACTCTTGGGACTCTTAGCCAAACAACTGCCAGGACAACACTCCCAGTCATCCTGTCAGCACAGCCAGCCCAACCCACAGGGAAGCAGAGTCAAAAGGAAGGAAGCATGGGCATGTTGGGAAGGAGGGAGGAGGCAATAGCATGATGGGAGTCGTACTCACAGCCCTACATCCCCCACCACATGGCCCAGCAAGCTCACACTCACGCATGCACATCCCACAGAGAGTGGAAAGGCCCATCAAAGATGTCTGACACTGTTGCTGTGTCGTGGGGAGCACAAGGGCATGCTGGGTACTGCTCAGCAACCAACAGCAGGACACCACTGTCAGCCATCTTGCCATTGCCCTCACACCCACACCCACTGAACTCCACACAAAAGCAAGTAAGTATGGGAATGCTGGCAAGTGGGGTGGAGGCAATGGCATGATGGGAGTCGTAGTCACAGACATAGCTCACCCCCACAACTGTCCCATCAACACCACCCTGAACCATGCTCACATCACAGGGAGTGGAGAAGGACTCACAAGATGGCTGACACTGGCTACTGCTGTGGGGAGCACAAGGCCCTGCTGGCAACTGTGCACCAACAAACAGCAGGACACCACTGACTGACATCCTGAGAGACAACTTACACTCCCTGCAATGCAAGCACGTTCCATGGTGGGATATCTGGCTGGCTGGGTGGGAAGGAGGACTCGCAGCACTGACCATAGTCACCAGCACCTCCCCTCACACCCTCCCCAACACAAACTCCACAGTACCCACCTGGTAGAATGCAATGCCCTCCATCCTAACACAAGATCCCACAAAGCACCACCACCCTGGGTTATGTTGTGTGAAGCACAGGGACACTCTTGGGACTCTTAGCCAAACAACTGCCAGGACAACACTCCCAGCCATCCTGTCAGCACAGCCAGCCCACCCCACAGGGAAGCAGAGTCAAAAGGAAGGAAGCATGGGCATGCTGGGAAGGGGGGAGGAGGCAATAGCATGATGGGAGTCGTAGTCACAGACATTGCTCAGCCTCACAACTGGCCCATCAACACCACCCTGAACCGTGCTCACATCACAGGGAGTGGAGAAGGACTCACAAGATGGCTGACACTGGCTACTGCTGTGGGGAGCACAAGGCCCTGCTGGCAACTGTGCACCAACAAACAGCAGGACACCACTGACTGACATCCTGAGAGACAACTTCCACTCCCTGCAATGCAAGCACGTTCCATGGTGGGATAACTGACTGGCTGGCTGGGTGGGTGGGAAGGAGGTCTGGCTGTCAACCAAACCCAAGCAATGCAGACCATGTTCACACCCCAGAGAATACATAGAAATGCCCAAATAATGCAGGACAATGTGCCACACCAATATCAACCCCTGACTGTGACGACTTAGGACAATACAATGTACAGGCCCGCACCCCGAGGCACAGTCACAACTGTCAGGTGTGTCAACCACTGATGCCTGCAGAAACATGACATACATTGTTTGTGTCTCCCAAAAACAGGTGATGATGGGGACACAGCAGCAGACGCTGAGGAGTCCCAGTCCCAGGCTCAAGAGGATGCCGAGCTCACTGGCGTCGTACAGCCTCTGTCCTCCTCGGACGATGAACAACCTGGCACATCCGGTGCAAGTCAACATGCTGCACCAGCAGGACCACCAGCTGCAGCACCAGCAGGTCCACCAGCTGCACCCCCTGCACCCACCCCTCCAACGACTGTCACCACGAATACCATCCCTGCCGACATGGACAGAATAAGGAGCAACACCAGCGCAGTGACCCTGGACCAACCTGGGGCCATGGACACCACCACCACCACCAACCCCCAAGGTGGACCAGGGTTATCTGTGCGTGCAACTGCACACACTGCACATGTCAGCAGGGGTGGTGGGAGGGGTGGGAGACAGAGGTCGCTGCTTGCAGATGTTGCTGGTGTGCATGAAGACCCACAACTGGTACGCATAGCTGATGCGTACCAGTCCAGCACCGGAGAGCTCAGCCAGGTAGTGGGGCTCCTCAGAGACATCAAACAGCAGCAGGCTGCCCATCATGCCCGCTTGGACTCCCACATGTCCCACGTGGAGTCACACATGTCACGTGTGGACTCCCACATGTCCCGCGTGGAGTCCAAGTGGGATGTACTACATGAGATGACGGCGGTGCACAGGGACATTTTACAATGCCTCCGCCAGATGAACAGCAACCAGTCCACACCTCCCTGTGTGCCAACAACATCTGGTACCGAACAAACTGCAACTGCCACAGGGAGGGAGGAGGACTCTGGCGGAGAGTCCCCTGCACCGCAGCAGCCTGCACTTGAGGGCCCCCCCCCAAGAAGAGGGGTCGTCCGAGGAGGGGAAAGTGAGAGGCTGATGGCCAAGCGCAACTCCCAGGAAGCCTGAACCTGTTCTGGATTTTCGCCTTTGTGCACAGACTGTTCACCCTGTTGACGGCAACACTACTCCCACACATTGCATGGGGAGTACAAGTTGGAACAATGTGTCAGACAACTGTGGCCCGATACTGGGGATCCTGTCTACCTGGACTTTCAATTCACCTAGGAACTTGGGATTGCAAGATTCATGTACAGCACAACCCATCCTATGCACTATTAACACAGATGTATCACAATAAACACACTAATACACCATACTTGCCTCTGTCGTGATTCCAACGTGGGTGCTGTTATGGGGATGATGAACTGCAAAATTACACTGTGTATGCGAACTGCAACAGCAAGGACAACACAGGCATGTGAGTACAGGCAACGTGACACATATGAGGGAGACACACCACCAGGGGTACACAACACATACACACCTAGGCCATCTGACTCATTGCCTACACTGATGTTGCCAGGGAAGACGGTGCAATGCACAGACACCACACCCATTCCCAGTTGTAGTCAAGTAGCCCACAGGTGCAGTAAGCAAATGGCAGTCAAATGTGTGACCACAGACAACGCACATCACTAAGTGAAGCACAGGTTTATTACACAGTAGCAACATGCCGTAACCACTACAGATGCAAGGTAACCCCACCTGGTAGCGGGCACACAGTCAACAACTGTAGACGGAAGGAAGTCCATGGGTGTGGCGCACATAACCTGTAGGGACACAACAGCTACCAGCCTGGTTGTGCAATCACGTCGTCGGTGGACACAGTTGACCAAACGAATCTGAAAGTACCCTGTGAAGGACAGAAATGACACACAGTCAAAAGCAATGCAGTACAGGACAGAACAGCAAAACTCATGCACAATACATGTTACAAGATACCCACCCAGAACCAAGTTAGCATGTCAACACTGTTGGGGAGTACAGCCCACCTGTCACCACACATCGCAACACACATCCTGTCAAGTAGCCCATGGACACACTCCAACAGCACCAGAGCACCACCCACACATCATGCCAACTCACATCATTCACATGACACCTCAGGATACTCACATTCAGCTAAAGAAGTTGGTGATGAGCTGTGTGCGGACATCACCATCACCATCATCATCATCATCATCGTCACTGGCATCGTGGTCCAGGCCAGGATCCTCCACAGGTGGCGGATGTTGGTCATCGTCATCCTGGATGAGAGGCAACTCCTTCCGCACTGCCAGGTTGTGTAGCATGCAGCAGACGATGATAATCTTGCACACTTTCGCAGGGGCATATGGGAGGGACCCTCCGGTCTTGTCCAGGCAGCGGAAGCGGCTCTTCAGGAGACCAAAGGTCCGCTCAATCACTCTCCTGGTCCGACCATGTGCCTCATTGTAGCGCATCTGGGCAGGTGTCACAGGGTTCCTGAGGGGTGTCAGCAACCACGGCATGTTGGGGTATCCCGAGTCACCTACGGACAGACAAGTGCACATCAGCTGACTTGGAAAAGTGGGCGGAATACTACAGATCAGATCACACACAATGGCACAAAGTCAGTACACACCGACAAGCCAGGCACGCTGGTTCTGCATCTGTGCCATCATCCTGGGGATGCGACTACTCCTCATCACAAAGGCATCGTGTGCTGAACCAGGGAAACGGGCACACACGTGTGTGATGGTCATGTCTGCAAGACACACCACCAGTGCATTGACCGAGTGGTAGTGCTTGCGGTTACGGTAGGCCTGCTCCTGGGCCTGTGGTGGTACCAAAGCCACATGTGTCCCATCAATGGAGCCAATGACATGCGGCATCCTCCCCAGGGCATAAAAGTCACTCTTCACGTCAGTGAGTCGTCGCAGTCTAGGGAAATAGATGTACCGGTTCAGGAAGAGCAACATTGCCGCCAAAACATCGCGGAGCACACGGCTGAACATGGTCTGTGACATCTGCAGATGCCACAGTATGTTGGAAGGTACCGGTGGCAAAGAAGTGTAGGGCTGCCATCACCTTCACCTTGGGGGTCAGCGCTGTAGGATACGGCCGGCCAGGCTGCAAATGTGGGGACAACTGCACTGCCAAATCCTCAATCAGCTGCCTGGTGAAGCGGTACCGTCGGATGCTGTCCCGTTCCACCATCGTTGCCAGGTCTGGGAATGGCCGATGGACAGCAGGAGCCCTGCAGTGCAGAGGAGAAGTAAGCAAGATCGTCAGTCACCCCACATATGCGGCATTGAACACACTCAAGATCCCAACATACATCATCATGAGGCACAACTACATGAAGTGTGCAGTACCGGAACGACATGTATGGTACATACATGGCCAACATCTGTCAACACAGTCCTACAGGTGGCATCAATTTGTCCCAGGTTGGCCCATTGGATATCATGATGCTGTGTCACAGTCACCCCCACAGTGACATGTGAGGACAGATGTGCCCCAGGCACCACAGCTCAACGACAGGCACATTCCCAGGGACCCTGTAATGCCACATGGACACTGGCATCACCTGGAGTATCATGTGTACACCATAGCAAAACAAACATGACCCCCACAGGTAGTGGCCACACTTGCCATGGCAGGACAGACATGGACGTCTGTGACACACACGCACAACATCAGAGTCCATGCACACACAACGTGGATGTGGAGACAGTCTCCCATTGTGCACATGAAATCAGAGACATTGTAAACACTACATGCACAAAGACTGTGGAGGGCCATCACTATTGTGCCACTGGGACACCCTGGCTCAAACATACCGTCCCACATGGGACTCACGGGGTATGTGACATGACATACACAAACACCACTGTGAAATGTGACCATGACACATGCACAGATATGAACAGTTGCACATCACAGTGGTCACGTACACGTAACACCCAGGATCCTGTCCCCATGAACACGTGCACAGCCTGGGGGTGGCTGCCCACAGGTGACACCCACAGGACAACATGTACACCAACATACACACAATAGGAAATGCAGCCTTACATGCCTTATGATAAGGTTTGGACAGGCTGTCGTGATGTAGGTGTGCCCCTCACTCCCTGGGAGCTATCTGTGGCTGCCATATGTCCATCTGAGACAGGCATGCTGACCTATGCCAGTCACATGTACAGTGATGCGTTGAACCGCAATGGACCGATCGGTGCCTCCGGCCGGCCCATTGCCTTCAATGTGTGCGGGTACGCGTTGTACCCCTGTGCGCGTTGTACCGCAATGGACCGATCGGTGCCTCCGGCCGGCCCATTGCCTTCAATGTGTGCGGGTACGCGTTGTACCCCTGTGCGCGTTGAACTGCAATGGACCGATCGGTGCCTCCGGCCGGCCCATTGCTTTCAATGTGTGCGGGTACGCGTTGTACCCCTGTGCGCGTTGTACCGCAATGGACCGATCGGTGCCTCCGGCCGGCCCATTGCCTTCAATGTGTGCGGGTACGCGTTGTACCCCTGTGCGTGTTGAACTGCAATGGACCGATCGGTGCCTCCGGCCGGCCCATTGCCTTCAATGTGTGCGGGTACGCGTTGTACCCCTGTGCGTGTTGAACTGCAATGGACCGATCGGTGCCTCCGGCCGGCCCATTGCCTTCAATGTGTGCGGGTACGCGTTGTACCCCTGTGCGTGTTGAACTGCAATGGACCGATCGGTGCCTCCGGCCGGCCCATTGCCTTCAATGTGTGCGGGTACGCGTTGTACCCCTGTGCGTGTTGAACTGCAATGGACCGATCGGTGCCTCCGGCCGGCCCATTGCCTTCAATGTGTGCGGGTACGCGTTGTACCCCTGTGCGTGTTGAACTGCAATGGACCGATCGGTGCCTCCGGCCGGCCCATTGCTTTCAATGTGCGCGGTACGCGTTGTACCCCTGTGCAGCGTTGAACTGCAATGGACCGATCTGTGCCTCCGGCCGGCCCATTGCTTTCAATGTGTGCGGGTACGCATTGTACCCCTAGTGCGCGTTGTACCGCAATGGACCGATCGGTGCCTCCGGCCGGCCCATTGCCTTCAATGTGTGCGGGTACGCGTTGTACCCCTGTGCGTGTTGAACTGCAATGGACCGATCGGTGCCTCCGGCCGGCCCATTGCCTTCAATGTGTGCGGGTACGCGTTGTACCCCTGTGCGTGTTGAACTGCAATGGACCGATCGGTGCCTCCGGCCGGCCCATTGCCTTCAATGTGTGCGGGTACGCGTTGTACCCCTGTGCGTGTTGAACTGCAATGGACCGATCGGTGCCTCCGGCCGGCCCATTGCCTTCAATGTGTGCGGGTACGCGTTGTACCCCTGTGCGTGTTGAACTGCAATGGACCGATCGGTGCCTCCGGCCGGCCCATTGCCTTCAATGTGTGCGGGTACGCGTTGTACCCCTGTGCGTGTTGAACTGCAATGGACCGATCGGTGCCTCCGGCCGGCCCATTGCCTTCAATGTGTGCGGGTACGCGTTGTACCCCTGTGTGTGTTGAACTGCAATGGACCGATCGGTGCCTCCGGCCGGCCCATTGCCTTCAATGTGTCGCGGTACGCGTTGTACCCCTGTGCGTGTTGAACTGCAATGGACCGATCGGTGCCTCCGGCCGGCCCATTGCTTTCAATGTGTGCGGGTACGCGTTGTACCCCTGTGCGTGTTGAACTGCAATGGACCGATCGGTGCCTCCGGCCGGCCCATTGCCTTCAATGTGTGCGGGTACGCGTTGTACCCCTGTGCGCGTTGTACCGCAATGGACCGATCGGTGCGCACCCATTGACAATGGGCTTGCCTGGCAACGGACGCGTTTTCGAATTTCGAACGAGTCGGTTGCTGGAAAATCAGTTGGTCACCCACAACAATGTTGCAAAATCATGTATGTCATGAAGTTGAAGTTTTGAAGGATGCTGTGGGCGTGTTTTGGTGCTGCTATTCCATGGATTGGCCAGATTCAGAAGATGCAAACGACTTGGACCTATCACTTTGGACACAAGGGACAGTATCTGCCTCTCCAGCACATATATATTGCTGCCTGTTCACCTGAGAGCCCACTTGCCTGCACTACATGCTCCAGGACGACATCTGCCACTGCACTGCTGCTGTCTCTGCCCCTCTGGACCCTGCAATGGCACGTACTGTGGAGAGAGCCCCAGCCTTCAGCCTTGAGGAGAACCAGGCCCTGCTGGACAGCCTACTTCCACAGTACAGCAAGCTGTATGGGACACCAGGGGAGCAGGTGAGTGTTCTGTGCACCTCCTTTCTGAATGTGCATTTTGTCTGACTAGCAAGGCTGAAAGTCTGCACGCCACTGGCTAGCAGGCTCACTGAGTAGTTGTCACCCCCCATAGTGTGTAGTGACTTGCACTGGACAGGTATGGTGCAGTGACAGTGCTTCTGAACAGGGTTTTACTCCCCATGCAATGATACCATGTAGTGACTTCTGGAAAACTGTCCATGGGCAGCCGTGCACTGCCTGTGTACACCATGTGCCCCTGTGATTGCGACATGTATATGCAACTGTGTCATGCACGGATATGTTGCATGTGTAGTAATGGCCTTATCACTTTGTCATCCTGACAGGCTTCTGCCCATCGGAAGCATGAGATATGGAAGGACATCGTCCGGGCTGTCCGGTCCGTGGGGGTCTACAAGCGCCGGATCCGCAACTGCCAAAAGAGGTGGCAGGACCTTCGGGGCTGGACCCGGAGGATTGCACGGGTCCAGCTGAAGCTGTCGCCTCCTCGCAGGAGGGGCGGAACACGGACCCTGACCCCCACATGCTCAGGATCCTGGCGGTGGTCTTTCCAGACCTGGATGGGCAGCTGAAGGCCAGAGAGCAGCAAGGAGGGGGTGAGTCAAAGACTGCACTGTGTACTCTGTCTAACATGCTATGTGCCCTCCTCGGGCCTGGTTAAACTGCCACAGTACAGCAGTCATGTTGTCCAGGAGCCATGTCCCTCTATTGTGCACTGCCCACTCCTCATCTGATACCCAGGTGTGGCCCTTACATGCAGGGAATTCTGTCACTTAGGACTGTGTCCTTGCAGTTTGCTTGACTCAAGGTGGGAGACAGCATCTGTTTCCCTGACTCTGTGGTGGGCATCATGGGTGGGTCCATTGCTTACACAATGCCTGTATTCTGACATGTATTCAGCGTGTTACTTTGATCTGTGGTCCAATTGCTGAGCTGATCCACCACATGTGGCTGGGGTATCTGGCACACACCCATGCTGCGGGTGGGAACAATGTTTGGGCCCCAGGAGTATGTATATGACGTGTGTCACACATACTTAGCCAGCTGCCTACAGTCCAGGGCTCATCCCTCATTCATGTGGGGCTGGACAGTCATGCCTACTCCAGGCCATACAATACACTCTGTACTCCCACTCCCGTGTATCAGCTGACACATTGTGCGCAGTGATTTGACCCCTCAGGTGTCTGCCTCTGTGTCAGTGTGCTGTGGATTAGTCGCCAGGACTGCTGTGGAGTTTCTTGGTAGGGGCTCAGCATGCCACTGGAGATGTGACCATAGGAGACGATACTTGTGTGACACATAGGTGTCTGATCAGCTGCCCATGCAGACTGGGGCATGTGAATGTGAAGTTCAGGCAGCTGTTCCCCATGCACAGCAGAGTGTGAGGGGCTCAGGTTCAGAGGGTAGTGTCACAGGTCTACCATATGTCCAATAGGTATGACCTGGACAGATGAGGGTTAAGAGGATGTGTTGTGGGGGGATGTACATGTGCACTTGTGCAGCTCCAGGACTTGCATTCCCCATGACCTACTATTGTGACACAGTGCAGAGTGTTGTTGTCTGGCTGCAAAGTCATACATCACTGAGACAGTGATGTATGACTTTGCAGTCATGCCTCCGCCATGGCATGTGTCTAATGATTGGTGAGCCTGCAGGGGAGTGACATGTGCTACATGCACACCATAGTGGCGCTGGCTATCAGGACATGGGTGCATCATGGTGTCTGTCGCTGGTATGCATCACATGCATTTCCTATTTGACTCTGGGCATCCCTTTCATCCGGAAACCTGTACTGACTCAGTGGCAAGAGCTGTGATGTGTCCACACCGTGTCCTCTGCACTGTCCAACTACTGTGTACTTGGTGCATGTGTCAACACTGGGGTGTTGCAATCCAACAGACACCAGACAGATGGGTGCAAGGCCATGTGGGATGTGAGTGCCATGCTTGGCATCAGACTGACAATTGACTTCTCCTGTTCAATTAGGGCACTTTTAGCAATGTACAACTGATGATGCCAGGGCTTGCTCTGTGATGTGCTGTGCTCACAGTGGTGTGTGCGTTATGTGCAGGTGACTGATGTCTGTCTGTATCCCCATTGTTTGCAGATACATCCACGGCCACGGAAGGGGACAGCTCCACGGACCAGGAGGAGCCAGAGAGCCAGACTGGGTCAGCAGCCGAGGAGTGGTCGGAGGGACCCAGTGGCACGGAGGGCGAGGGGAGCCACACCGAGGAGTCCTCAGCAGCATCCACCTCAGCTGAGGACCAGAGCAACTCGGAGGATGACTCCCTTGTGGAGGCGGGTGTCAGCAGCCACCACACCCCAGCTAGTGTTGCTGTCCCCGCCACCACCAGCACCACCACCGCCCTCCCATCGGCTCCCATTCCCCAGGTCCGTGGAGGCTCCCATGTCCGGGAGCGTGTTTCCTTTGGGCCAGGCACCGCACCCCTGCCCCTGTGTCCCCTGCTGCCCTGAGTGAGGAGTCTGTGTACCTCCTTCGCCAGCTCCATGTAGGGCAGACAGCCATGCTGAGTGTCCTCCATGCGCACACCGCGCTGTTGACTCAGCTGGTGTCGTTCATGGAGGGCATCTCATCGGGCATGTCTGACCTACAGAGGGGCAATAGGTCCATGGACTCCTCCCTGACGGCAGCAGTGTCCCTCCTCAAACGGTCCCTCACCCCTCCTGCCTCTGCTCCATCCACACTCCCCAGCACCTTACCCGTCCCAAGCACACACACACCGGCACAGGCAC